>OZ012677.1:2633868-5048034 GCA_963942445.1 Argyra leucocephala | reverse complement strand
AGTGGTGTTATAGTCTCGGTTGTGTTAAATTAAATTTATTTCAAATTCGACCTGATTAGAGAGTGAGTGATTTTTGTTGTGGCATTTAATTTATAAAAAATGATTTTCACACATCTACCTATAATTCACTTGATTATTAATTTTTCAATGTATATTTGACAAATACTTTTGATACATATTACAAAAGTATTTGTCAGTCATGTCCTTTCTTATTTCCTAAATTTTTATTGTAAATAATGATCTTTCAATGAGTTGAACGAGATGAATGAGTTGAAGTTCTGATTAGTAATTGAATTCAAAATATGTATATTCAAATACAATACTTGAATTACAATGTGCATCAACAGATGTCTTCGGCGCATCTTAAAAGTTCACTGACCCAAAAGTTAATATATGAGAAAATCTGACAAAGAAAATTGCATTGGATCATACATATTCTGTGAAAACTTGACAACAAAACCGTGAAAAAATGTTTTGATTGAAATCCTCAAGGGTACAAATCGTATTTCGTACGAATAGAGAAACCTTTGAGGGCAACAGTTTTAGTCGAAAAAAATATCCGGCAAAAATGTGGATAGGGCGGATAAAAACTGTAAAAACTGATGATTGACGAAAAAGATTGTTTCCATTGTATTTTTCACTGATGGGGTTTTAGGGGTAATAATGATGAGTAGGTACAATCGATTTTTACTCATTCTGAATGTATTTTTTCTTTGAAGTTGCTAAACTAATAGGCTAAGTGGTCTAGTTGCTTTTTCAACATACTGCAACTAATTTACGATCGTAAAGAATATTTTGTCTTATTATTTTAACAAATCACAAATATTTTGACAATCTAATGTTTTTGAAATCTTTTTCCATAAATTATATTTAGTTATGGTAACCTCTTATTTTAAAATATAATTTATGGTAATTAATAAGCTCATAAATATTATATTCTGTTAATATGTACAATGGTTAATGCCATTAAATTCTGTAAATCTAAAAATATTGCTTGTCATGAAACATTTTAAGTTATTATTCAATGGCTTGACACAGCTATCATCAATTCAATTCGATTAATGATTGATAAATCAATTCAATTTAACGAATCATCTCTTTTAATTCATTTTTTTTTCGTCAATTTTTGTTTATATCGTACTTAACGTTAAGTTATTTATGCATATTCTTGCACTTTTGTTTCTTAAATTGTAAAATGAGTATTTTTGTTTTTGTGTTAGTGAAGAACTTTTAAAAGTCTATTCTAGAAAATTAAAAAAAAAAAAAATACAGTGATTTCAATTATAATACACTGTAAATCAATAATGAAATGATGACTAGAAACATTAGAAAACCATCATTATTGATCAAAAAATTGAAAACTACTTTGTTGAATGAACTTTTTTTTCTTTTTCTTCTTCTGCAACTGTTGAAGTTGAATTGAAAATTAAAGTTATTTTTTTTTGTCTTTTTATTTTACTCTCTTGGGAGCGCATTTATTTCGATAATGATCACATTTTTATAGTGAATCTTGAATTCTATTTTTATAATACGGATTGAATTATTTTATTTGTTTTTATTACTGGTGTTGTTGTTGTTGTTGGTGGTGATGGTGGTGTTATTACAATAGTTTAATGTACTTGCAACTTGATGAAAAACAAATGTATTAAATAACATTAATAAAAACCAAAAAAACAAAAACATAAAAAAAAAATAAAAGCGAAAAACACAACAATAAAATAACGTTGAACCTGTTGTTGCTGATTTGAAACTTGTTTCTCTATAGTGATGATTTTTATAAGTATATTCTTTCAAAGAAGCCGTATAGGTATAATGTATTAATGTAATTAAATGTCTATGTAATAATACACCTGCTGTCAAAAAAATAACTGTGATTATTTTAATTTTAAATATACTGTAAGTAGAAGAGAAGTAAGATTTATATAATTCGATATTTTAGTTTGGAACTGCATTTAACTACAATAGAGATAAGTTTTGGGTACATGTTGATGGCAGGAGATTGTATATAAGTTGTTGGACTGGTGGAGATAGATGGAGATTGAATTGGATTGTAATAATCTAAATCATAATAATCTAAGCCACCAGAGTTGAAGGTTCAATTGACTGTTTCTGTAACAACTCTCTGTATCCAATTGTTTCTGTAACTTTCTGTATGTTGAAACATTTTTATCTGTTCAATATATGAGCTGGTCCGTTTCACCATTGACTTTGTGGATGTAATGCATTGATTATATATGTCATCTGACTATTAATCCCAAATTCAAATTTCGCTTGTAAATGTTGTAAAACATTTTTTTTAAATTATATTCTTTGAAGTTATTAGGGAATGCAGCTATGCTGTTATACATGTATATAGCATGTTTATAGCATGGGGCAGTATTTGAAAAGTATATAGCATACATCAAAAATTGTGAAACATCAAAAATTGGACAAGCCTCATTATCAATCCGTGAGCTAGTAAATCATTAGTAGCAAATGACAGAGAAAATATTCCAATGCTATTACTAATATTTTCAATAGTTCGTTCAGTTTAAGTGGCCGCTAGCACTCAATTAGAGATCTGAAGATTTTAGACTTATAGCCGAAACAGTTTTTTTCCTCTTATTATTTTTATGACATAAACTGTTCACATTTGTAATCGTATAAATAATGGTACTTTATATATATAATAATTTGTTTGTATGAGAAAACGATAGATACAAATATAACTGCATAAAATTACGGTAAATTTCCATTTGAAGGATTTTGTTTTTTATTTATTATTATTGTTTTTTGTTTGTTCTTCTTTTATTATTATTATTATTATTTTTTAGAGCTTTTTGTTTTTCTAGGAGTTCCCACGGTATTTGCACTTTTGTCTAAATTCTAATTTTATACCTTTAGGATGATTTTTCTATATTTGTTGTAGTATATTTTTGTGGTTGGATATTCATTATATATATATATTTCAACAAAATATCTTGTAACCATTATTAAGTTACTTTTTTGTTGTTTTATTTTTGTTTTTTTTTTTTGTCTTTATTTGTTAACAATTTTGATTTACAAAAAAAAAATAAAAATTTAAAAATTCTCAAAGTATTTTTCTTGATGGTGTTACTATATAATAATATATTAAATAAAATGTTGATAATGATGATTATGATGATGATGATGGTGTTAAAGATGCAGGGTGTTTTATTATACATATATGTACATACATAATTCATATTGCATTCATAATGAAAATTTTTGATGATTCAAAGAATGAAATTAAAGTAAAATTTTAAAACTGAATAAAATTTTTTGGTTTTTGTTTTAGATTTCTTAATGTTTTCTATATGCGTGCTAGAAAAAATTGTTGTTCAAAATCTCAAAATGTGGGTGTTATGTGAAGTGTGTGAAAAAGTCTTTCAAATATTTTCCACGTTATTAAAGTGAAATAATAATGGTGGTAATAATAAAGTTTAGAAAGTTTTTCAGCTTTCAGAATATTTAAATTAAAATGATTTCATTTGAAGAGTGGCTTATATTTATTTACTATATTATCTGTGTAAATTAATTTTTTAAATTCACTTCTTATGTGAGTTTTTGTGAGTTTATTATTACTTAAATTCAAGTATGTAAGCATTCAAGCATAAATCTGTTATTAAATTCTATACAAATTATTTCTAAGTTCATTGAAAGATTATAGAAATTGGACAAATTTAAATCAATTAAGATATTTTGGTAAACATAACGGTTATAATAATCTGTCTAATCTTATAAAATATATTTTTCCATAATTTTATTTATTTATTTAATTAAATGTACAGAAAAGCCTGGCCTTATGAAGTTTGTACAAATTATTGAAAAGTTACCTATATATATTAATAGTGAATAGGAAAAAATAATATATAAGAACAGTAATGAGCTAACGTGCAACATACCAAAATTTTAAACGTCTCCACCAAAAACAAAAATAAAAATTAAAATGAGTACTGAAAGCAAACAAACAAATAGTAAAGACCAATATCAATTATTGAAGTTTAAAAAGAGCTTGCAGTGACGAATAAACTGAATTAGTAAATTGCATGCCTATAGATAAAAAGCAGAAGTAGGGAGAACAGAATAGGGAAAATCAATTTCAGAAATTTTAACGGGATACCATCAGTTCCTAAAGCATTGTATTTTATAGATTTAAAGTAGTTGTAAAGTTCATCAAGCGAAATATTTCTAAAATAGAAGGCATTATATATCTCAGGAATCTCAGGATCTCTCAGGCCGAGTCTTATCTAGTGGAAAATTAAGTGTTATCATTACCAAGGCAATCAGTAAAGTAATTATTTAATTCATTCAGATTATCGAATTTCAAAGAACAGATTATCGATCCTTAGACTAGAATTTTTTGGAAGTAGAAACTTTGCTAAATGTATTTTCACCATATGCACATCTAGCATCGCGATTTAGTTCAGTTACTTTATTTCTAAGTTTGTCAATTTTCATGCAATGAGTTTTTCCTATATAAGCAGTAAAGGCAGAATCGCTTAGCAACTTTTTTTTTAATTTCCTCATTTATCCAAGGGCAGCCTTTAACTTTTTGTGTAACTATTTTACTATGAATGTGTATTTGGAAAAGTACTGAGATGGTCAAATTCAGACGACCGACTTTGGAATTTATGTTAGGAGTATTGTAAATAGGCGATAAGTTCCAGTTAAAGGCTTCATAAAGTAAAGAATTTTCATCGATATTCTGAAATAGTTTTAGTCACTTTAAAACTTCGAATTGATTTTTCAATGAACGAAATACTTTGTTTTTATTGATAGTGCGGTATTTTGCCCTTACTTTGTATTTCATAATGTATTAAACTATTATTTAAAAAAATATTCAATAATCAAATTAAATAAATATTTTTTATAATTAATTAATTTTTTTTTTCATATTTCACCAAAAACATAACCCTGTCAATAAAATTCTTGGGAAGCTTCTTCATTTAATTTCTATTTGCGTTTCTTATTGCAATTGTTTATTACTACTGACATCATCAATAAACTACATATGTTGGTATAACCACCAATAACTACTAAATTTTCTATTTTTTTCTATTTTTTTATTTTTGTGTTTTCATTTTTATTAGATAAGTATAGTCATTTTCCATGTGAAAATAATAATTTTGTAATTTCAATAAAAAACAACAACAATAAAATTATATGTTATATACGTGTGAAATGTATATGTATGTGAAATGCCGGGAGTAACAAGTAACAATCAAACATGGTAATGCAAATTTAAGTGAGAATTGAGAATACACTTGCAACATATTTTTCAGTATATATATATATATATATATGTAAATAAGTGATGTATATGCAATTATTATTGAAACTGTTTTTTTTTCTTTTAAATTATTGTTGAGCTGATTGAGGTGATTGTGAATTTAATAAATAAAAACTAACCTAAAATAGAAAAAACAAAAATCAGTCAATGTAAAATTTCTTCCTCGATATTTTCCAATTCCGCGATTATAATCATCATGATATTCCACTAATTATATTCATTTCTATAATACACGATCGATTTATTTTAACGATATGATATATTTATTAATTCGATATTCATTTCTTGTTTTGATGATCATATTTAAATAATATGAAATTACATCTCATTTATGAATTAATAAAAAAAAAAATAAAAAAAATAAGCATAAATGCGTCATAATAATTTTCTTTTTTTTATTGTTTTTTTCTTCCAGGTTCTTCCGTTATGTTTATGTCTTCTATTATTACAAACGACGTGTATAATTGAAGCGAGACGAATACGTACACGACCCAGACCAGTTGAACCAGTTGAAATAGAAAGTGCTGAAATTGAATCTGAATCAGTTGAAGATAATCGTGCACAATCAGCCATACAATATTATCAAGCTGAATCAAGAGAAAATTTACGTAATCAACCATTAGTTGCATCAGATGATGATTATAATGGTTATTATGGTCAACCAGCACCAGCAGTACCAATACGAGCATCACCTCGTGCTGATTATAGACCAGCACAACAAACTAGACAACCACCACCACCATCACCAATACAATCAGCTAGAACAAAAGATTCATCACAGTCATCAAAAGCAGCTCCAGTACAAACAATTCGTAATTATAGTAAAGTAAATGATGATGGTTCATTTACATTTGGTTATGAAGCAGCGGATGGTTCATTTAAAGAAGAAACTCGTGGTACTGATTGTGTTGTACGTGGTAAATATGGTTATGTTGATCCAGATGGTAATAAACGTGAATTTACATATGTTTCGGGAAATCCATGTGATCCAAATAATCCAGATAATTCACAAGATAGTGATGAAGATCGTAATAGATCATCATCTGAAGAAGATTCTCGTGAACCAGAAAATGTACCACAAAATTATCCATCAAGACGTCCAATTCCACAACGACCAGTTCAACAACATACAACACCACATGCACCAACAACTGTATTTCAAAATGAATATTCTCAGCATTCATTGAATCGTGGTGGTAGTGATGAAGAAGAACCAGAACCAATTCAAGTTTTACAACCACAAAGACCAAATCGACCAGCTGTACAATCATTTAATAATTATGTTCCACAAGAAATAACAATACGTCAAAGACCTAAAATTACAGTTAGTTCAACACCACAACCAAATTATCGTTTAAATAATCCATCAGTTAGTATAACACCACGTCCAACTTATCGTCCTGTTACACAACCCTTATCACCACAACCACCACCAACCACATATAGACCAACAGTATTAAAAACAAATGCACCACAATCACCAGCATCAATTACATATTCAAAATCAACACCTAGACCTATAAGTTTTTCACAATCAACACCAAATGCTATACCAAGTGGACAAAGACGACCAGTTGATTTTAATTCTGAATTACGTAAATTCCAAGAGAAACATAATGTACCAATAACAACTTCAACAATTCGAACAACAACACAACATCATCAACAACAGCAACAACAACAACAACAACATCAATATCGACCAGAATCAGTTAAACCATTACAAGGAATTCAAAGTACATCAACTCCACTTTATGAAACACAATTGGTATATAATCCATCAAGTGGTCAATATGATTCATCAATTTATCAAACAATACCACATACCGATAGTGAATATACAATAAATCAAAAAATTCAACCATTTGTTCAATCACCACAATTAGTTAGTTTGAATCAATTACAACAAATTAATCCACTTTATAGACAACAACCAGCTCCTCTACCACAATTTTCACAACAGATCTATGAAAAGGAAAGAGAAAATCTTCAAGTATTAAATTCACAGCAATTATTCCAACAGCAACAAGAATTACAGGTAAGATTTTTATTATTTTAAAATATTATAATTTGATAAAAAATTTGACGTTATTGATGAATTGTTTAGTTGAAAGGGTAATGGAATTTTTATAGTGTAAGGTAGACAATTAAAAATAATTTGAATTGCACATGAACTATTTTATGTAGCCTTAAAAGAATGAATTGAAACATTCATTGGGTTAATAGTTTTATAATAAAACTTTTATTAGTGGTTTTTTTTTGCATACTCATTTCAATAAAACGCCAACACGTTGTATTTAATTCTAGATTTCATAGGGTTACTTGCCATATAACTTGCCATTTAACTGTCATTAAATTTACCACAATTTCAATTTTCTTAATGGCAGTGCCATTTTTTGTTCTAGTAATTTTTATAATTTTTTAGTAATAAGCATTTCACTTGCTTCTGGAATCATCTTAGTACTACAACTCGTTATTGGTTATTTTAGGGAAAAAAGACATCAAGGTAACATCAAGGCGGCTGATGCAGTGTTATCATTTGTCTTACATAGATGTTTAAGTGCTAAGCCAATTTTATTCTATTGTAGATTCAATATTTGTCAGTTCCTATTTGGTTTTACCCAAATTTAAATTTAAATTTTAAGATTTAGAGTATATAAATTTAATGAATATCGTTTATAGATAATCAAAGGCTCGATTATGATTAAGTGAAATTACCTACCTAGTTAAAATCAATCAAAAATTTAGATTGAAATGCGGTTAGTACATTATTTGTTAATCTTATTTGAGCCATAATTTTTGTCTTTTTTAATTTCATGTTTACTTAAGAATATTGTTTTTTGTGACTTGATTTTAGAAAATAAATTACAATATCAGAAATATTTTTATTTTTATATGCCACAATAATTTTTTTATGCTATTCAATATTATGTCAAATTTATGCCGTTCAATTTATTTGTACATGCCATTCAATAATTTTGTTTTGTTATATAATTTTATCATCAGAATCAACAATTACAGAAAGATAGACTTGATGCTGCAAGAAAAATTGCTGCACAACAACAACAACATCATAGATTTAAATCAGCACCAACACAACTACCATCTCAACCACAAGAAATACCAGAACAACAAGGATTTTATTATTTACAACCATCAGGACAACTGGAACCATATTTAGGAGAACATAATATTAATATATCCTATTAAATAAAATAATAATAATAATAATAAAAAAAAAAGACAAAAACAAAAAAATACCCAAATACCAATACTCTTGTAAAAAGAAGATTAAACGATACCATATATAACATATATTAATAAAATATTGTAATAAATTTATAATAAATATTTAATTTTGTAATTAATATTGATTTAATTTTTCTCTGTATAGCTATGTAAAGTCATAACGAAGTCAGTTTATTTTATTTTTATTTTTAAAATTTTTCATTTTATTTTATTTTATTTTTTTTTTATATCAATATAGTGAAGTAAGTTCTTTTTGTAGTGTTATGCAAAAAGTTTATTACATACAACTTAGGATTTATACTTTTAGTTTTTAATTTTTATATTTTGTTTTTTTTTTAAAATATTATTTTGTATTATTTTTAGTTTGTATTATTTTAAAACAAAAATTAATTAAAATAAATATTTTTGTAATTATTTTTATTTTTATATTTAAGAGATTTATTTTTAAGTCTTTGTGAGATATGATTTTAAAAACTGTTAAAAATATGAATTTGTAATTAATAAAATGTAAAATAAATTTTTATAATAAAAAAAAAAAATAAAATTTATATATAAAATAAAAAAAAAAACTTATTTTGATGTTTTATTAATTGAAACTGAAAATATAGCAAACTAATTTAGCTGCAGGTCCGCTAAGAAATAAATGAAAATCATTATTCGAATTGATTTCAGAACTCAACAAAAAAACGAAGAATAAAATAATTTTGTAAAAACGACTCACTTACACTCTGTTAACCGATACCATAGGTAAGAATGGTAAGTTCACTAATGAATTTAAGTTATAATAATAATTTTCTTGCCTATATAAATTATCCCTAAATTTCTTGTTTTTTTGTCTGCCTTATCAGTTAACTACCATGACGGTTATTTGCACTACATCAGCTATAGATTGAAATAACGATATTGTTTTAAACCGTTAATGAACATTTTTCAATCAATCTTTCTTCTTCCTAATCCTCGATTCTCCTCATTTTTTCATTAGAAGATAAATTAATATTTTTCTAGGTTCGAAACTAGATACCTATCTACCAAGTAGCAGGAATACTTCTGGTAGGTATGTAGCTCCGAATACCGCTTTTACAGATTTATCAGGAAACCAGTTTTTCCTATTTTACTCGAAAAAATTCCAGCTCAACTTGCTTGAGTTGCTGTTATAGTGAAAATATTGAATTTAACTATTAATACGAAATTTCTTCCACGTTTATTGGACGAAATTATTTTAATAAAATTACCTTCTTTTTGAAGATATCTGGCTCTTGACTTTACTTCAAATATGAAATTTTCTTTAGGATGATTGAAATCGAATTTACCACCACCAATTTAGAATACAATCAAATCTATGACTACGTAAAATGAAAGATGGCAAATTAGAATTTGTATGAAAACATTTCAATTCATAGAGCTAGAATTCATTCAACTAGAATGATATTAGATTATGTTAATAATTTATTTATTTATATTACAATAAAGTATACAATTTATAAAGTATATATTTAATAAACCAATAGTAAGTATTGTTCTTCATCTTGAATTAGGCATTTAGTGCCTGTTTTTTCACTATAGCTTATGCTCAATTTCTTCATGACGATGTTTAGCATTCATACTTCCTTACTACTTTTGCAAATTTACCTTCTGTTATTCTATTTACATTATCTCTCCAAATTATTTGTCTATTTCGACTTTAAGGGGCAATATCATGAATATCGTATGCGTTCCGATTTCACTACTAGGTTTCATATCTTTTAACATGCATCAGAGTTCGCATTTCTAATAGCTTGCAAAAGTAATAAAGTTATATGAATAAATATAGCATCTTTGGGATATTCAAAGAAGAACATGTGATGAATAAAAATTAAGAAAAAAAGGAACAATACAGATAAGTCTTCAAATATTTTTGGGTAAATGAAGGTTATACTAAAAAAATTCTAAAATTTAAATCAAAAATAAAAAGTTGAGTATAAGAAATGACCAAATTAAAAATTAAAATTAAGTATTAAAAAACTGAATAATAATTACAACAAAAACTAAATATAAGAACTTTTATATTATAAAAGGAGCAAAAATGTAGTGTAACAGAAGTATGTGCTATTGGAACAGTGACTAGAATTATTAAATATCAAGTTGTGAATAGGTGTGCAAAATAAAAAAAAATCAACGTTTTAAACAAATATTAATGTCGAAGACGCAGAATATCTAACTTTCTAAATAAAGAAAAACTAATTTTCACTCCATTTTTTTTTTAAATTTTCTTTTATACAGTGGTTTTGAGCAATGAGAGTAGTTTGAATTTTATGAAAATAAGCACCTCTTCGGCAGCTAAGTCTATATTGTAATTATGAATTTATTTATTTCAGTTCAAGCTTAAATCAAGCAGTTACAAATTACTTCTATCTATAAAAATTATCATTGAAGAAAAAAATGATAAAACGTAATAAAAAATACAGTTAAATTTATTTATAAATAGTTGTAAGCTTACAGTTATCTCGATAGAGCACTCTCGATTTAGTTAACAAATTTTTTTAAAATTTTAAAATAACGGCTCCTTCACTTCTTAAAAAGCTGATACGCATGCTCTGGAATACCCTATATAATTTAACAATAATATTAATACTAATGGATTTTATAGGTGTGTAATTTATTAGTTTAGTTGGTGTAGTTCCTTTTTTAAAACAAACTTTGAAGAAGGAAGAAGCCGATTAAGGCTTTATATTTATATCACAATATTAACATTCTGTTAATGGCTACCATAGTTAGTTTTATGATGTGGCAAAGTAAAAGTTTAAAGGAGCGTAATACTAAAGAATATATAGATAGTAGGAAGTCTCATCTCATATAAATTTTTGAAGAAAAATTTTCGAACTGTGGGTTCGCATATGTGGACCCACACATAGTGGAAGAGAAAAAGGGGTAAAGAGAACAGCGAAAACAAAATTCTCATTTTTATTTATTTCTATTTTTCTATCTTTCTATGAAATAATTATAGTTTACAGTATACACTGATATGAATATGCATAGCTCTACATACCTATAAATAATAACAATAATATGTATTGAAATAAGTATGTAGTTAAACATACAATAATAGAGTCAATGATAGAATCTCAATCATAGAATATAGAAAAAATTATTAAAATAATATATTAATAAAAGAATAAAATTTATTAGTTATGCATCACAAATCGTGAACTGTCTACGGAATACCGCCTTGTTCTCAGAATTTGGTAGATTTTTTTTATTTTTTGAAGAAATTAGTAAAATCAAAAAATTTCTTTGCTGAATATTTAAAAATATATTTTTCAGTATACTTTTCAGTCCAAATAAAAATCCATATAAAGAAATAATGTATGTATATCCATAAATTTGTTGAAGATCGTATGTGTTTACTTTTTTTTTATATTTATTATTTTCCACCTTTGATTAGACAAAATATTGAAATATATCTACCTATGCACAGGAGTGGTTAATCGTTGGTTACTGTGTTCTTAGTTTGCTTTTTCTTTTTTACAAAATTATACTTTTTTACGCTCTTCAATTTTTATTTTCGTTTCATTTTATTACTCGCCCGTACACACCTTAGTCGAAAAAATTTAAAAATATCCAAATGAGACATCTTATTATTATATGTTCTTTGGTTTAAGGGATTTCCACTATCCTACGATAACACGATATTTCGAAGCTACCAATTTCTTCTGAGAGACTTCCGAGAAAGGCCATGTTCTGCATCATAATTTTAAATAAATGGAAATACAATAGTTGAGCTCTCGTGTTGAGTTACTACTTTAGATTGAGTCTAAAAATGAATTTGATAAGAATCGTTCGAGTCTTTTTGATTTTAACTTTTAATTCTGTTCAAAAGTTCCATTGCTTATTGAGGAAATTATAGATTGAGTTAGATTTAGATGTGGATATATAAACTATAAATAAATTTAATAAATTAAAATATGATACATGTTTTCCTATTATATAGGTTTTTTTTATGTTTTTGACAATAACCTAGGTAGCATTACATTTTCATGCTTAATCAAGTATGGTACTGTGAACTTTTACTACATATTTTACTACAATGTTTTTTCGAGTATTTATTTATTTAAATTTCTGGCTTATTAACTCTGGCTTAAAACTAAATATAAAATAAATGAAATAATAAAAAATGATTTTCAAAGGGTCTCATTCGTTTGCAGGTAAATGCTTTTTTCAGAACGATATGATAATAAAAAAAAATTATTGCAAAATGTTGTTAAAGCGTTTATTCTGCTATGACAGTACTACATAATTGTCAATTCAATTGTATTCATAACAGCAATTATTTAGTAACCCTAAAACCATTGCAAAATACATAAGTCTACAATCTACATAAGTTAGATGCACTGAGTAATGGGTAAACGATTTTCACAAATTATGTTGATTTTACTGATGACAGCATAATGTTGGTAAGAATGATTGATTATTTTATAAATCAGTACTTGAAATCTGGCTTGTTTCGAGATGTGCTTTGTTTGTTTGTCCATATAAATCGTAGATGATCGAATTGTGCTTTTTCAGATACTAAAAAAAGTGAAATTGAAGTCACATAAGCAAAATTGGTTTTTGAATTGGAATCAACTTCATCAACGTGGCTTAACTTGGACAACTGGTCAACTTAATTACTATAATTTATATTTTTTGTTTCATATTTAAGTAAATGAAGGGCTCTTCATTTTTGCCATGCTACAGTCGCGATGCTACAAGAAATTTGTAATATTTTTTGATAACTTATGTACAAAAATAAATACCATGAACAATGTTCAATCTATTTTGCTATTAAAAGTGTTGGTCAAGACTAGCATAGATAAAAATTTTCACAGTTAAAAATATTATTAAAAAAAAATACTCTGAGAAAGCGATTAATTTTTGTGCAATATTGCAAATTTATTTGCATAAAAATTTCTTTAATAAAAATTTAAATTCCAAGTATGAACTCTAAATTATTTACTTAAAAGCTATCAAGGCTTTACGGAAAAAATTTACTTTGCAAAGAATTTAATAGAAACTATTTGAGTTTTAAATTGAAAAAAAAAAAACTGAAAAACTATGTGAAATCAAATGTAAAAAAATACAGAAAGACATTTTTTCTAAATAAAATAAAAAAATAAAAAATATGTTTTTGTTTTTAATTTTTTTTTTTATAGACTTGACCTTAAAAGTTATTTTACACTTGATATCATATAAATATCTGTGAAGCGTTCCTAAATGGTCAATTGTTAAAATAACACCACATAACCTACGACGATACATGTTTATTTGAGTTTATGAATCCATTCCTTTTCTAAAAAAAAAAAACGAAAACAAATAAGAAATCAAAATACATAAGGAAAAAATATTAACGGTACCATGATTACCAACAATAGTGCTGAGTTAAGCGGTCAACAATTAAATTAAATGATTATGGGTTAACCGTTGACATAAGTGATATTCTGTATATGGAAAATAAATGTTCAAAATCGGCAATTAAGTTGAATCTGACAATTCGTTAAATTTTCGTTAAACATGGAACTTTTATGCTAAATCCCATCCAAACCGAATTCGACATATTATATAATTTCTTTTTGTTGTGGTTTTTCTGATAAATATTTTCTTATGTTACGAATTCATTATGGGTCTACATGTGCTTTGACAAATGTGAGCTTCGTAAGGTAATATGACATTTACATATGTAGTTCTATGTCATTATAGTTAGCGCATTAGGTTTATTAAATTTAATTAAGCAATCATATACCAGGTTGTTATTTAAAGTTCTGTCAAATTGGTAAACAGTTCGGTAAACATTTGAACAAATTACAAAGGAAATTATAGTCGTCATGATAAATTATTTTTTGTATTCTACACCTAATTCACAATAAAGACGTAATTTGTATATAATCTACGATTATGTAATGTATAATTTGTCATTATATCACAGGTTTTTTCTCGCTTAATTTTTTTAATTTTTTTATGAGTATTTCTATGTAAGCTGGTTTAAGTCCGGTTATGGAAATTCTTTTATAGTAAGAACATCTCGATTGCGGAATCGCGTCCCAAATCGAAGCATTCCCAATTTTTTTATTCATGATTTACAGAGATTTAAGATGAATATTAACAACATCTCTCTTTCCCACAAAATTTTTCTTCTTCCTTTTTCTTTTTTTTCCTTTAACTATTCTTTCCTCTTTCAAATAGTCAACGGTACGCAAGTACTCAAAGATTCACAACCTGAGTTTTGGCTATAATATAAAAAAAATGTTATCTTAGAACTGTAGGTCTATGTCCGTACTATGTACTTCGTTTGTTATCTTAGAATTGTAGGTCTATGTGTTCGATGAACACTATTATTGTTTTGATGTCAATTTCTGAATCAGGCGAAATGTATTCCTAGAAATATTTATGGTCTGAGTCTAGTGCAAGATTAGTTTTTTTTCACAATCCGGTTGCCACGTAACAATTTTATTGCTATAAAACCCTTGCGCACTCTTATAACACTATTATAAACACTCTTATAGCAGTATTAGTGTTAATTTGAGTGCTCCGCAATTGCTGCGAAAGGTTATAAATACATAATATTGCACTAAGTATATTAGGATTTATGTCAACCAAAAATTGATATTGATTTTATATGTAAAAGGTGGTCGAAAGGTCGAATTGAAGAAAAACCTACCGTGACCGTGACAAAGAAGAACATGTGATATAAAAAGAAATTTATGTAACAGAAAAAGTTAGAAAAATGTAGATCACATGAAAATATTACTTCGAGTTCCAGAAATTAGTTTGTGCAAAGAGTTAAATGTTGATAAAAATTTGAAATTTATTTTAACAAATATATTTCCATTGACTTCTAAGCTAAAATTTAAAAAGTCAAAAATTCTATTATGATATAATTAACTTCTCCAACGACGACACAAAGAAGAAGAAAATAATATAATAAACAACTGATAAATAGACACACAGACAAACTAAAAATTTTAGTTATTTTTGTTTTTTATTTGGCAAATTATATTAAGAAGAATAATAATAAAATAAATAAAATAAATAAAATTAGAAAAAATAAAAACAACTGCATATTTAGAATTATGAAATAAAAATAAAAAAATAATATAAAATAAAATGGTTCATAAATTTGAAATAGGTGTAACTGTACAATTGCTTGCAATAATAATGCAATTTTAATATTAATAAAATTGCCGCCTGCTCAGTAGCTTTCATTAATTAAAAATCAAAAAAATATTTTTTAATATACCTTGGAATTTTAATAGTTAATGTATGTAATTTTAATTTACTTTCACTCTTTAACTGTTAATATTTTATTTATTATTTGTTTTCATTTTAAGTGTTTAACTATATATAAAATGTCCAATAACTGAATGCCAATTAAACAACAGTAAAATCATTGCATAAAAAAAATGTTGCAAAAAAAAAAAATAATTAAAATGATTTTTTTTTAATTATTATTATTTACGTCATAATATATATATTTATATAATTATGTATACATATATATGTATTTGTAAAATTGTTGTTTTGATAATATTTTGATTGAGTACTTTTGAAATGGTAATTATAAGGACATTCTGTTTGATAATGTTATTATAGCTTCATCCTACCGATAAGTACCAGTTTGACATTCCTATTTGGAAATTGTAAACTATGAAATATGGTCACACTTGTTCAACTATTCCTATCTAGTATAAGAAGAAGATAAAAACAAATGATAAAATGTTTATAGTGAAATAAATGGTTTTAGTTTATTTTTTTATTTTTGTTACTAGCATTTCCTTCATATGGATTGTTTTGATACATCGAAGAGGATTTTGCGTAACTGTTCATATCGGGGTTTGTGATCTATACTCGTTAGTATGATTCAAGAGTAGCAGAAATTAGTAAAATTATATTACACCTATATTCGTAGAGAATTGTATTTCATTGTTTTTCCTATTTGCATTACTTGAATTCATTGTAACCCCATTGGGGGCATGGGGCGAAAAATCAATCTAACAGTGATAAGTCTTCTGGAGACTGGCGCTAAGGTGATCAAAATACATCTAGTATGGTGATTTAACATAATGCCGACATAATGCATTCTCTCCTTATGCCACCAACTGCTTCATCATTTCCAGAGTACAGCATAAATGTTAGCTTGAAAATATATAATCTCCTTGTCCTCTCTATTTGGTTTCGCTTATGCATAATATTTCCAGCTTGAATCTTTCGAATCTTTTCACGTCTCTCTCGAATCTTTTCACGTTCAATTTGCTCGTATCGACCTGCATCGTACTGGGATCTAACGTTCCAAGCTCTGAAAATTGTTTGTTTCCTATAACCGAAGATATTTTCCGCATGTGCGAGACGATTTCGATAATTTATTTCCGATTCTTCTTCATCATCGATTTCAAAACCGATGTGCGGTTTACTCCAATCGAGGCTGTAGAATAATTCACCATGGTTAGTTGTCATGTTTCATGAAATATTATTAGTTGGTTGACGCTTTGGTTTTTGGTGAGATATGGGTGATAAAACAATCATCAGATTCATCTTCTTACAGGCCGCTCATTCTGAGTACAGACGCCTTTTGCAGCCGCTCCAACGAGGAGATGCAAACGTTGCATACATGGTTACGGAAAATACACTTAAATTCAAAATGTGAAACGGCTCAATTCCGGGCATGGATCTTCCGTCATTGGTTGCTACTAACGCAGTTGTCCGATACACGCTATGCTTTCCCTCTTTTCTGTTCCCTACTCTTTCTACTACACCGGAGTTGGAACCCTATCGTTCGCATGTGTTACTAGGATAAACAGGGGTCACCGCTCATCGAAGATGAGAGTACGTAAATAAGGTGGGAGAAGCTAAGTGGTGTAAGCTGGATACAACGACCATAAAACACATCAGCACCCTGTTAGACTCCCTCATTGTTTTACCATTCATAAGACTTATTGTGTTAAATATTGTAAGCCAAAGACTCTGCGTTGACCAACGTAAGGGTACTTATTTCATAATCTTGTCATTTAAACAAAAATTCAGAACTCAGCATCTTAAACAGGCTTAGTGTGAAATATACTTTTAATTACATTTATTTTTTATGGTAAAGGATCTACACAACGTATTAAGTATGATGAATAATGACTACTTCCGGTTTTTTGGATTCAAAAATATTTCGATCAGCCTTATTGTAAACCCTTTCAACTCTTTTATTTCGACATATTAATTCTAATTGTATCTTTTTTTAATATTATCACCAAAAAAATAATATTTTAAATTAAAATTTTAAAAATTATAATAATTAATAATATTTACCTTGTAAATTTTATTTTCATAAAACTGTATGTTAAAATAATATATAATTATTCAACCGAATTTAGTCCCCGAGCTTTTCATATAAAAAAATAATAAATAACAGTTACATTCATAATAGTAATTATTCGCTAGTTATGATAACCAATGTTAGCTGTTTGTACCTTATAATCATAATTTGCTATAGTTATTTTTGTTTTTGTTTATAACTTTTAACTTATCTTTTGTACATTAAGACTCAAAACAAGAAACAAAAAATCTTAATTCAGTTGCATGGTAACCAGTTAAGACATTAAAAAATAACATAAAAAGAAACAAAATAATAGTAATAATAATAATAATTGTTAAAGGTATGCGCATATTTGGAGCAAAACCAATTATTTAAATAGATGACAACATTTGAAATATTTTTGTTTTTGTTTTTTGAATTGGAAAATATGAGTAACACATACCAATATTTTGAGGCGACAAGAGAAATAAAATTTTTAGTAACACCTGTGCAATAATTAACTTACAATAATTATCATAACAGCGTGGTGTGTTCATGTTATCTAAAAATGTAATCATGTGAGGTGTTTATTCATACTAACTATGTGTGTATAAATTTTGGAATTTTACAATTTTTTTTTAGTTTATATATTTTATGTTGTTGTTGTTGCTGTTATTGCTACTAGTGATTAATTGTTGCTTTTAGATGAGAAGTAAAAAAAAAATAGCTTTGTATTAGGATATTCTTTTGTTAAGGTAGAGCTTTCGTCTTGTTTTTTTTATTGTTTGTTGACTAGAATTTTGGTTTACATAAAATTATGTTTTACATAAAAGAGGCATCTTTGAAGAACTGATCGTATGAATATGAAAATGTGGTAGTTTACATCATTTTTATTTTAAAATATTTGGATTATTTTATTTTCGATTTAAAACTTTTTACGCAGTGGCAATCACAAAAATTATCCTAATCAAACAATAGTAAATAGGTACTACTAATAAATCTGAAATTATCCGATGATGATCACTGTTGTGTAGTATGCATAGAATGTTCTTCGTTTTGTGAAATCGAATTTTTTAAGTGTCAAATGGAACTTGTACTGAGTTGTTGAAACCCAGATTCAATCAGTATAATTAATTATTGCCTCGATTTAGGTACTACAAAATTTGATAATTTACAACAATACAGTGATGAAGTTTTTAATGTGAGTAATGGGGGAAATTAATTTATTTGGAGTTTTACCGCGTTAATGAAACCTCTCAAAAAAGCTTTAAGTACTCAAAAAAAATATTAGAGCTTGCACGACTTATATATTTTCCGAATTTACTTAATTGATAGATTGGCAAAAGGATATTTGAAATATATGAAATCATAAGTACGACTTCATGCGTTGATAGATACAAGAGGTGAGGGGTAGCATGCCATATGCCTGTATTTAATTTGACTGGGATATGCTTCATACTCAATATGATAAATATTGTACATATACATAATAGCAATTGTATATATATATATATATATATATATATACCGGGTGTTTCAGACCATGCGTATCAGCTTTTTAAGAGGGCAATACCCCCCTCTTAAAAAGCTGATACGCATGTGTGGCACAACTACTTAGTGTTGTTTGTGCCACATATCATCTAATAGATGTGGCTAATTTTATGTCAACTCATGATTAAAATATTGGTACTTCCTTACTTCCAGGGTGCTACAGACTTCGTCAAAACTAACGCAATATATTCGTGCATTGATTGCGGTAACGATCACATCCTCTAAATTTGTTTTAGTAATTAGCATGAGAAGTCCTTACCCGAAAAATGTACACAGTTTTAAGAGCCACTTGATATTTTTTTAAATTGTATTTTTCTACCGTTCTGCCTATTAAGCTGTAGAGAGAACTCTATAAGATATACTTTTTGCAAAAAGGTTGGCCCACCTTTAAACATACCATCATAATAAAAAATGTTTTAGAGTTTTCAAGAGTACGCCAATTGAAGAAGGCAACATATTATTGCCGAAATATCGATATTTGTAAAAATAGACAAATAAAGATTTCAGTAAAATAAAGGGAATTGTGTTTTTCTTTCTTTTTAATTTTTTTTTAATGTTTTAGAGGTAATTACTGTCTATAAAAGATTTGATTTTATATCGCATCTGTCGGAGATTTTATGGGAAAAATGAGAAAAAAATGAAAAATCGTTATGCCAGTACTGAAACGGACTTAAAATACAAACAAGGTATGCACCAACTTTTTTGCAATAGAGTAGTAGTATTCTAAATTGTATTTTTTTAAAAAAGTGCGCTGGGTCTAATGTTTAAGAACAACCTGCTGACCATAATATTATTTAATCATTTAGATTCCAGTAATTCGTTGAATAGATATGAATTTTGTAAAATGAAGGGTTTAGAAGTTTAATTTAGTTATTGTTAAAAATTTATCTTTGATATAATTTGATTCTAGATATATTAAAAAAATTTTAAAATTGTAAGCATTGAAATTCTAATCATGAAATTTATTTATGTAATTGTCAGCATATTATAAATTACTAAAAATATTTTAATAGTATTATAGTGTTCACTTTTTATTAAGTACTTACTTACTTATCTATACCAAATTTATGATTTTTGATTAAAAGAATCATTCAATTTCCAAAAAAAAAAAAGAAAAAAAAAACAATTTGTAATAAATAACTTAATTTAACATTAAATTTTTATGTATTTATCAATTGACATCTGACATTTTGACGTTTATTATGTAGTAATTTTAAATTTAAGACTTTCTATATTTAAAAAAAAAATTATGAAAAATATATTTCACTCTCTTGCTACTTTCCATACCTATTTCCATATCTAAAAAATAAATCAGTAATAAAATAAAAATAAAAAATATTTTTTGTTTTGAATTTTGATTTATATTCATCGCTAGCCACATGTCATAATGCATTACGATTTACGACACATTTGAACTGGTATTACGACGTGCGTATAAATTTGGTTAACTAACACATCTAAACATTACTTATATATCACCTACATTTTTGACATTTATTATTATGATCAAAGGTAATACAATATGCAATATTTATTTTAATGTTTTTTTTTTTTGGAAAATTCGAATTTTGTTGAATAAGGACCATGATACGACGGCGGCTTGGCGCATAACTGTATTGGCTTCAATTCAATATATGATATACTTAATTGTTTTAAATTTTTAATTCTTTTTTTTTTTAATTGAACTAAACTTTGATTTAACAGTTTTGTTATATTTTGTTTGAAATTTGTACATTTGTAATTGCAGCTTAATGTATATACTTATATACATAATATATATGTAGTAAGTATAGTACAGATAAAAAATAATTTATCAGTATTTGCAGGTAATTTTTGACCTTTAAGAGGTGATTGAACTAAATTTCTTAATATATATATGTGTATGTGTACATATATATACAGAAAAAAGAAATAAAATAAAACTTTTCAAAATTTTTGATCGAAACTCAAAATTTAATTGGGTGTTATCCAAAAAAGAAATGATGAAATTCATTTTCTGGCAAGTTATTATATTGAGCCAAAATGTATTTAGGTTATAATGATAGTTAATTTTATATTGTAAATTACATAAATATTATTCAGTATGTGAATATACTATATAAATTCAGTATTATAATTGTTGTCGAGGTCTTGTAATAATTTTGGAAATTTTATAAAAGAATTTTTTGTTTTCTTTTTCATAAATATTAAGCGTTATGTGTGTAACATCTCCAATAGAATAAATAATATATCAATTGCTTCATAGCAAATAAGTTAAATGCTAACAAAAAAAGTTGAATTAATATGCAATTATAGTAAATTTAGTAAGAACGCTCAATTGTATAGTCTTGATTCAAATTCAAGCCAAAAATTTCGAATTTGGCTGATTATTGCAAAAGATATCTGTATGCATGATGGATTGACACGGGCTTAATAAACCAGTGATAATGTGGTGATGGGCCATGTAAAAAATAAATTTGTAAATAAAATTAACCATTTCAGTCGTTCACAGAAAATAGGAAATATATTTAGATAGTTTTATCATTAGAAAAAATCAAGAATTAAATTTTTTACAGTGATGAAAATATAACGTTTTAGAATACAATTCTTCTTTATGGTCGTAAAATGCTATAAAAAGCTGATCAAATACAACTCATATTTATATCAGAACATTGTGAGTTGGATAAATTATATTTTGCTGAAAGTTATACGATTTTTTTGGTTAATCGTAAATAATAAACAATTCAACTTTTATTCTTAGTTTTTGTCTGAGAGTTCTGACGTGTAATTGTGCTTTCTATAACATTAGGTGTTAACTCCAAGAGGAAATTGTATTACGAAATTTGAGTTGGGTATTAATTTATATATACTGTCTAATATTGCTTAGAGCAAGTAAATCAGACGTCTATAATAGACGAAAGCTTGCATCATGTTGCTCAGTGGTGAGATCATCATCCAGTGGGTTGGTATCCACCACCGTTGGTTACTAATGTTAGTAAAAGATAAAAATAAATAGCAAACATGCTGTAATTAGTAGAATGTTAAAAAAATAAAATCAAATACCCAAAAAAAATAGACAAAGTCCAAATATCAATTAAAATAACTATTTATCTATTATACAGCTTTAATTTTAAGCTTCTTTCACTAAGATTTCAAAACACTAAGATTTCAAAACAAGCTGCTCTCGAGTTAGATTCACGTAACATTATAGACACAGGCTCAAATTTACCGTAGTCAGTACTATGATTAGCAATATTAAATAGGTCAGCGGAACATAAATTACGCGGAATTTCTATAAAAGTTATTAAATCTCCAATTTCAGGTGCCAGGATATTCCCAGTAATAATTTGGTGGGTAAAAGTAATATCAGCTACCAATCGACGTTGTTGGAGAGATTTTACGTCTATCCAAAAGCAATATATCTTCGTAAGGAAGAAGTTAAAAACGGTCAGACTATGAAAAAGCACGTAATGCAAAGCGTAAATTTACGCTGAACTGCTTCAATACGTGAAATATGCACATTATACGATGGGGAGACCAAATTTGTGAAGCATATTCAAGTGTCGGTCTAACATATGTGATGTATAAATGTTTTGTAATGTAGGGATCTGTAAACTCTTTGGCCCAGAGCATTATAACTTGTATAAGGTAAAATTCTGTTCGATTATTCTGGTACTTCCAGATACTTAGAAATGACATGCGAGTTAAAAATAAAATTAATTAAAATAATATAAAACTTGTGTCAGAAAGATTGTAATGATTGAACTGTAATGAATATAAATGTTATATTAGAGCTCTATTTCGTTTTAATCTTCTTCGGATTGGCATAACACTTTCAAACATTAACTTTCATTTATCAAGAAACCTTAACATGTCTAGCAAAGTATAAGTTTAGTAAAGCAGTAAAAACTTAGATATTTCGGAAGGTTTGGTAGTAAAATTAGTTCAATATTAAAATTATATATTAAGGCTGTTCGAATATTAAAGCAGTTTAGAAACGATAAGCATCTTAGAAACTTATATGCAGTTTCGAAACGATATTTTATAAATCAAAATTTTGTTTTCTTCTGCGAAACAGAAAGAGGAAGATAATATGAAACACTAACATTTTCATACAATTTGCGGCTTGTTTAGATCTACTCAACATTCAACCCTTTCACTACCTAAAACGATATTCCTAGCATTAAGTTTATTTTTTTCCACATTAATAAAGAATTCGGGTAAAAATAAATTTTCTATTATATAATTATTCAGCAGTGAAAGGGTTAAAATAATTGGGAAACACTGTATTTTAAAAATAAATATAAATTAATTGTAAATATAAATGAAACGAATTATGTCGTGGTTAGTTACACAATATACCTATTTTAATAATAATATAGTGCGTAATATTTGCAGTGTGAAAATTTTATAAACAATTTTGTAATAAATTTCCGTGATAATTATTGACAAACAAGATATAATTATTTGTCAAAATGAATTTATTTATACATGTGTACATATTTACAATTAACTAGATGTAAAAAAATATATTTGTTTATGTGTATATGAAACATACCGATATTGAAGTTGAGTCATAAATAAAATATTTAATTAAAAATTAACTGTAACATTTAACTATTTGTAAATAATAATGGCGCAAAATCCTTAGTAATGTATGTTCTCTCATAAATTATACAAAGGGAATTAAAAATTGTTGTAACTAACGGTTTACGATTAAATACGATAGAAAAAAGAACGATGAAGAATTCAGCTGGAGAAAAATACAAAAAATTAATAATAAATATCTAGTATACTCATTGTTATGTACATAGTATGATTTATAATATGTAATTGGGTGCATATTTATTGTGCAGCATTTCTGCATAATTTCAAAAAACTTTAAAATAAAAACAACAAATATTTTTGTTACATTTAAGATGGTAATAATTATTTTTATTATATATAATATACCTATATTTAGTCAATATTCCATTGCTTTGTATTGTGAATATGTGGTTACGATTCAATGAAATTGACAAGTAACTTATTAGTCGATGATATGGAATTAAAATATTTTGACATTTTTTTTCGTTTTTTTTTTTTTGCAAAAAATTGTCGATCTTTTTGCATCGTTTCATTACAAACGCTTATATACATTTTAAGTGTACTTTTGTTATAAATAATATTGTTTTATAACGGTATGTAAGCATTCTATTTCTATATTTGTATTTTATAACCAAGTTACAAAGAAATAAATAATAAATAAATGTTTGTATAACTTTTTAAAAGTGTATTATGATTTACTATTTTTGTTTATTATTAATTTTTGGAAATAAAAAATTGTCATGGAAATATGAATTTATTTAGATCAGTCAATATAGGGGAAATGGAATTATGTTTACAAATAGTTTTGATTCAAATTAAAAATGAATTTAAATAAAATAAGTTTTTCTAAAATTTTAGGCAAAAACAAAACAAAATTTAATTTGTTCATCAGGTGTTTGTAGAATTAAGTGGAAAGAGATAATAATATGTTTAATACAATTTTATTGTTATTGTTATATAACTGAACTCTCTTTTGAACAGATACTCTTTTTTGTTAAGAGTGACCAGTGCATGTTTAAAAATATTTCAAATAATAGTTATTCTTAAATAATAGTCTAATACCCCTATGCTAATCATTTTATGTAGTAGCAAATATCGGTTACTTGACAAAATTACATAAGGCAAAATTACATATGTAATTGTCCATATGAACTTTTTTTATTTATCCATCCCGTCACATATTCTTCAGTATTTATAAACATTACTGTTATAAATTTGATTTAATATATATTTTGGAAAATTTGGTACAAATCAAAGTAATGTTAGATTAATAATAAAGCTTATACTAAACTTAAGACGACCTAAACTAATCTAAGTAAAAATAAAAAATAATAACAAGCAAAATACAAACACAAAAAATTTCGAATTCAGATATTATTCAGCCATCAATAATTTCGGTTGATATGTTTATCCTTATTAGGAATGGACCTATCATATTTTAAATAACGAGTCTCAATATTATCAGGATCATATTCAATTGCCTTATATATAGCCCATCTATTATAATGATATATAACAGGGGGACATTTTCATGGGTTTAATATAACCTTTAGAATCTAGATAAATAAAATGTTTGGGCGCTATGAAATCCGTTTTTAAGCAATTTTTAATGTACTCTCCATTGTGGTAATATATGTTAGATATTAAACTATTTTTATTTGTGTTTAGATCTCTGTTAAAGTGGTTTCTAATTGATTTTATTAAAAGTTAATCGAATCTATGTATTTTAGCTGAACGCGACAAGTGTTTATTTGAGTAGAAATGTTTATGATCCGTTTCAGGTTTTCTGTGTAGGTTTGTACAAGCTTTTATGCATTTTCATTAAAATTTTCTGATATTTTCCATGAAGCTGGAAAAACCATATTGGTCCAGCGTATGAAATAATTAGCTTAATAAATGCTTGATATGCGATTATTTTAACTTTATTGCTAATGTTTATGTTGTAGAACCTTGTTGGTTGAATTTTGTTGCTTTGAATGTAGTGTTTCGAATATTTTACAACATAATTTAAGTTTTGATGCAAATTAATACCTAAATATTTTACTATTTTTTTTTATTTGTTTCGTTTTACATTATTTCTAGTTCTTATGTCAAATTCTTTCCAGTTTTTTTTTGATATTGTAATTGACTTTATCAACAGTGTTTCGGAAAAGAATAGTTTCTATGTTCAGTTTTAGTAAGTGATACTTTACAACAATCAACTGAAAGGTTAAATTGTTTTTGAACTTTTATTTGTGTTCCATGAATATTATTGCTAGCTGAGTATAGTTTAACGTTATCGACAAAAGCTATTGACTAACTTTCACACCTATGTTATCCTGAATGATCTCTAATTTCTTTAAAAGCTCTGTTAAATATAATGAAAAAAAGATAGCAAAGTTTACGGTGCCTTGTTTTAAACCATTTTCTAGTTTTTCCGTTATTTTCATTAGCCATGATGAATTGATTATCATAAACCATATCTGGTATCAATCTGACTAAATGATCTGGGAACTTAAAATCATATATGAGCCTATATATTAATCCATCATATAAAATTTTGTCCATATGTAATTTTATCCCGACACTCTCAAATATCTACTATATAGATCTAAATATCTAAACAAAAAAAGGGATTTTTCTAAAAAATAAAATTTTAAAAATACAGGAAGAACATAATAGGGGAAATATTAAAACATTCTATAATAACATCAATAGACAAAGTAAAAACTTCCAGCCAAGACTAACATCATGCAAGGATAAAGAGGGTAATCTATTGACTTCAGATCAACAAATTATAGATAGATGGGCTGAGTATTACGAAGAAATATTAAATAAAACATTCGAACAAAATCAAACAGACAATGATGATATATACACAGCCGAATTAATTATAAATGAACCCTCATTAAATGATGTGAAGAATGCTACAAAGAAGCTAAAAAATAATAAAGCACCAGGGGAAGATTCGATAACATCCGAACTACTATATAAAGGTGGGTAACATTTACATAAGAAGATACATAAATTATTATGTGCAATATGGTTTAATGAAACAATACCAGAAACATGGCGTATAAGTGTACTAAGACCAATCCATAAGAAGGGAGATAGAACTAACTGTAATAATTATCGAGGGATTATGCTACTAAACACAGCACAGCGTACAAAATATTGTCAAATATAGTATACGAAAAAATCGAACCGTATGCTGAAGAAAGGCTTGGCGAATATCAGTGCGGTTTTCGTAAACAAAGATCCACTGTTGACCAAATATATTTATTAAAATAAAACATGGAAAAATGCTATGAATTTGGTCAAGACTTACACATTTTATTTATTGACTACAAGCAAGGCTTCGATAGCATTAATAGAAATAAAATAACATACTAATTAATAAAATTTGGTGTACCTCGCAAATTAGCTAAACTGGCCATGGAAACCATGTTCAATTCACGAGCAAAAGTTATGATACAAAATACAACCTCTATAGATTTTGAAATTAAATCGGGAGTACGATAAGGAGACGCGCTCTCAGCTTTGTTATTTAATATGGTGTTAGAACAAGTCACAGAGGAAATTGATAAAGGCGGTAATATATTCATAAAATCCTTCCAAATTATCGCCTACGCTGACGATATAGCAATTGTAGCTAAAAATTATAGGAAAATGGCAGAAAAATTTTTTATACTAGAACAAAAGACAAGACAAGTTGGTCTGGAAATTAACGAAAACAAGACAAAACATATGAAAATGACAAGGGAAACCGATCAAAGAATACCACAAAATATTACCATCAACAGCTTTAATTTTGAAGGTGTCACAAACTTTAATTATCTTGGTGTACTAATAAAAAATGACAACAGTATGCACTACAGGAGCGAATAAATGCAGGAAATAGAAGTTACTATGTTAATAAAAAAACTAATACAATCCAAAATTCTTACTAGACAAACAAAATTTGTGATATATAAGACAATAATTAAACCAATAGTAACATATGGATGTGAATGCTCGACACTTACATTAAGAGACGAAGAACATTTACGTATATTCGAAAGAAAAATAATCCGCAAAATCTTTCGGATTAACGCTAAATGAAGAAGATGAAGAAGAACATCTAAATATTTATGATATTTCATGACCCTTTCTTTATCTTATGAAAGACGTCATTTAAAACATATCTAATTAAAAGATTATAAAATTTTTTGTTTCGGATGACTTCGATTACTTAACACTAAATGTCAAAGGTGTAATATAATTGATGACTAGTATCGACACAGTACTGAAATTCTGCAAACACGACATCATGTTTCTTGATGCCATTTCCTAGTCTACCTTTAATGTAACACCAATTGAATCAATATCGTATAATATATTTAATCTGTTCAAGACAAAGATAGAATTGGAATGGTATCAGAATGCCGAAAAAAAATCATAATAAAAAAATTCCATCCAATGCAAAATAAAATAAAATTCAAAATTAAGAAATTCCACAATGTGGGAATTAATTTCACGATATTCAAAACAAGCGGTGCAAATATTTTCTATTTTTTTTCTTTTGTTTTTCCGTTTACATTTTGTGGTCGGTAGGAAAAGCAGTGTTCTAAAAAATTGGGGCAGAGAATTGCTACAATTGCGAAAAGTCTAACACAATTTTTTTAAGTCCTGCTATGTGTATCAATTTAAATAAATCTATCCGTCGTGGTTTTATCAAGTAGTTACTGTAATTCTGTTTTCTATTTGGAACTCTTGATTTTTTTTAAATTAATTCATATCATTAAAGTAGAGTCATAATTTACTATAAATATAGGAATGATTCAATACATGTAGGATTTAGAAATTAAAAGTATAATTAATGAAAAGTTATTAGTGTAATTAATGAAAATTTATTAGTATAATTAATTGAATTAAATAAATGTAATTAATAAGATACAATAATTTAAATATGCTTCCACTTCCACGGTTGTCTGCGAACTCCAAAAAAGAAATCAAATCTTTTCCGGTTTTGACCCACACTCACACCGACATTCAAATTTACAGCTGCGACAATCAGTGCAAAACAGTGTAGAACAATCTAGTGGTGGGACGATCAATTTCCACATATATGCATCATCATCATCTGTTTGCTATGCAGGGCAGGATAATTTATAACTACGTTACAACTTTCCTCCAATCTGCTTTATCTTGGAAAAATATCCGCTACCAGTTAATTCCAATCTTTTGACAGTTGTCATCCTCGACTTCATCCACTGATTTTGATCTTGTTCTATCTCTTGTTCTAGTATTATAGGATGTTGCGTCTGATATTCTTTTTGGCATTGCATGTACTGCCCATCTCATTCTCAACGCCATTAATTCGTAAATTCTCAATTTTGATTAACTTTTGTATTTGATAAATTATTTTCTCTCCCCTTTCCGTACTGTACAAGTCATAGCTGCATGCATTTATTTTATTCTATATAAAAAAAAAAATATGAATCCTATTGATGCAATCACTAAACCCAAATCCATTCATTTCATTCAATCTTCATTTCATCTCTTTTATTTACAATTTCGCTATTTTATAATCAAATTTTCAATTTCAGTAGTAAAACTATAAAAAATAATTTTATTTTGCTTTATTTTAGATTTTCTGGATCATGTCTAGTTGGTTAAGTAATACCACTTTATAAGTTTACCGTATATAAAATAAGTTAGGTAAAAAATCGTAACTGAAAATAAGAAAGAAATTTTTTTTTTAAAGAGTTAAAGAAAAATTAAAAAATTGTTGTAAAAATTTAACCACATTCTTCTCAAGGTATAATCCAATCTCTTAAAGCTGGTTTTATAGAATAAGTGGGGTATAGTTACAATCAATAGTTTTTTTTTTGTTTGTTCTTTTTTTTTTGTTACGAGAGAGTTGAAACGGTATGCAAAGTTATAACAACTGGTAAACAATTGCAATGCAAGTAAGAATAATAACAGTAAAAAACAATTTCTTATAAATTTTTTGTTGCATTTTAGTGCATTTGCAATTTAGCATCACTGTACTCTACTATCAAGGGAACCATTTGAGAGAAATTTTTTTTTATAATCGAAAAAAGAATTCAATCTTTTGAAACACTTTAGAGAATTACGAGTTTAATAATGTCTTTGTGGTGGTTTGCGGTAAAAATATTTTTGGTATTTTGTTACGTTACGTCGGATTGCGTTATGTGTTCAAAATTCTTAATTAGGATTTGTTTTTGGTATGTTATAAATAGTGTGATAATATTAATTATAGTCAAATTTACACCATAACAGTCAATTCAAATTAAAAGCGGTTCTTAAACGTTATTACGTAATCCAAAATAATAAATTTTAATTTAAGATTCAGGTAATTAAGAGGTGTAGATGCTGATACGCACATGAAATAGAAAATATGGTTATTTGATTAAGTATAGAGACTTGTTGCACTTCCTTTCGAAGACTTAAAGTTCAATCGATAATTACCAGCTGTCAAAGTTTATTTTTGACCATAATAACTAATATTACTTCTTTTTCATAAGATTAGTTGTTATCACCGAGAATAAATTAAGTAAGTAACCTTTATCCAAATCTAATTGAATAATATTTATCCAAAAATAGATGCATTCCAAATATAGGAAGAATCGATTTTGATTATTGTTTATTTGTGATTGCTATAAATTAGAACTGGAACTGTAATATTTCTTCTGAAATATTTAATTAGTTAAGACTGCGGAATGATCATTTGTTCCGGGTGGATGATCGAAGGCTAGTTAAGGTAGTGCGTATAACGAAAGTAAGAGAAGAATAATAGGGAGGGCTATTGAGCTTATACCAACGATTCTCGATATTTTAAAGTTTTTTTTTTTAACTGAACGGAATGTTGTTCTCAACTGAGTTTGTTTTTATTTATATAAACAGCAAAAGCGTTAGGTAGGAAAATGGTTTTAGCACTTACGTGCCGCTTGGTTGGAATAGAATAGGATTAATTAGAAAGAAAAAAGGGGCAAACAAAACCTTTGTTGGAGAGACGAAATATCGGCGGATTTAAAGGAATTTCGAATTTTCAACTGAAGAGAATCCGCCCGTGACCGGCAAAAATGGAGGATATTGATGAGTCAGAACACTACATCGTCTGTTGGCCACTTAAGTAAGTAAGTAAGAAAGAAAAAAGGGAGATAGATTAGTATTAATAAGTTGAAGAATAAAGGTATTAATATTTTCTTGAAGCTTTAGGTAAATTATAAGTTGAATGTGGAAACATATCAGAAGGAATATGATTTCACATTCTTGAAGTGCGAATTATGATCGAACTTCCATAACTTACTTTATGACATTTTGAAATTTTCACAATCTACGGGTGAGCATTTACGGCTCCTCTTGCTTCGCGTTCGAATTGTTTAAGAGGAGGAAGCAATACTTTGATTTCTGCTGAGCATGTGTTCACACCTATGACGCAGCTATAAAGCAGGGAAAGTGTTTCAACTATACGTCGATGACCAAGAGAATTTAGGGATGAAGTTACATTTGGGTTGCCAATTAGACGAATTGCGCTATTTGAAGCCGATTTGAATGCGGTCAAGGTAGCATAAGACAGTAAGGTAAGCGCCAACCCAAATGCGGGGTTATATTCCATCTTGGGACGCATAAATAATTCATATAGATATTAAAAAGCTCCAAAGGGCAGCTTTTCATCGACTTAGATAACCTAAACACTTGACGATATCAAGTGCCTTTCGAGATATCAAAAATATGGTCGCTCCAAATAATTTTTGATTCACGCAGCCTAAAATATTTAAACTATCCGTGTTTTGTACAGTAACACCTTGGAAGGATAGATTATGTTGAAATCCTGGAAGTTTGGGTGAAATAAGACAAATTTTAGATTTAAACGCGTTAAGCTCAACCCTGTCTTGTATTGCCCCAGTCAGCAATTATAATCAGATCAAGGCTAGTCATGTCAACCATTATTTGTGTTCTATTGTCAACTTCGGTAGCATTAGATTTACGAAGAAAATAAAAGGATGCCACCAGAGTACTGTCATCAGCAAAACTGTGGATTGGGTTGAAGGTTGTTTGAAGTAAATCGTTGATGAAAATCAAAAAGAGAGTGGATGAAATAACACCAGCATTTGAATTCCTGCGGAACATCAGCATTTATATTAAGTTGTGCAAACGTGAATCCGTGTACTAAGATGCGAATCGAACGATTTGAAAGGAAACTTTTAATCCATTTAGAAAATACACACCCTGAACTAATAGCTTGTCATTCGACTTTTAAAACTGCGTGCTATACTCGATCTAAAGCTTTCGAGAGATCTAAAGCAACAACCTCTCCAGAATTATGTAAGGTGATATTAACTTTTCGCAAAGGCAAGTCATCATGTCACTGGTAAATCGGTAAACCGGTGCGATCTAAAACCATATTGTATGTCAGAGATTTGCTCTCAAGATATTTTTAAAGTTTCTCATTGATTAGGCTTTCCATCACTTTGGAATGAATTCCAAAAATAGCTATAGGTCTATAGTTCTTGTGATCACTTTTGTCACCTTCTTTTTGGAATTGGATGAATGTGCGCAGCTTTACATTGAATGGGATATTGACCAGTCGAAAATGAAAAATAGAACAAGTTCCGCAATGGTTTTGAAATGGAGAAGGTATTTTTTTGAAAACCATTGCTGGAATTCAATCAGGTCCAGTAGATTTATTTACATCAAGATTCCTCAGAGCTTTCACTAAAGCTGTTCTTCTAAAGTAGAGTCTTTCAATTGAAAACTCTATCTGCCTTTTACTTCAATAGAGTATTAGAAAGTAAAAGACAATGCAAATGTGAAACCGCTAGAAGTCCAAAAGCAATTTTAACAAGTTTAAGGACAGAAATAACAAAAATATTATGTCATCTTTATTACTGTTGTTTCTGCTGTTTTAACTTTGTATTTATTTTTTGTTATTATTCAATTGCAATTAATTAAACTCTGTGAATGCAGACAGTCTTTTTTCATGTCGGTTTATTATAATTTTTTTTTCATAACAGGATTTTGCAATTTCAAAATTTTACAAAATTTCCTGTTACCAATTTATAAGTTTTGAAATTACAACAATCAATTAAATTATATTGTTGCGGTTGAATGAAAATACGATGAGAGTGGGCTACTGTGAAATCTAGTATTACCAGTTTTAAAGGTTTAAATCATAAAAACCTTAAATCACTTGGTTTAAACTTGAACTTTGATTTTATAGACTACCATGTAAATGATGTAGTGATGATGATAATAAGAATATGGAAATAAAAGAAATTTTAATGTGATTACGAATGCTTGAACTTGAGGAAGTGTAAATTTGTTAAGGATGAATAATAGTTAATACTGACAATATTAATTTTCAGATGCGAGCAAAAAAAAAAAAAATGCCAGTTACAGAACTGGACTTAATGATTTTTGACAGAGTTTACAACTGCATTGTAAAACCTGTTCTATGGTTTTTTTTTTTAATCGAGTTGATTAATTAAAATTGCACAAGTTTTAGTTTTAAATTTTATTTTGGAACAGGAAAAATTTTTTATTACATACGTAACGTACACATAATGAAACATAATGTGAAATTATTAATTTATGAGAAAAGTATTTCCACTGGAAAATAAATTTTAAAAAAAAAAATTGTATACAAAATTTTGAAATCAATGAATTTTTTCCATTTCCTATGATGTTAGTTGTAATATTGTTTTTTTTTTTTCACTCGACAATGTTCGTATATGTTAATAATACTTAGTCTTTAATTTTTTTGTTGCAGATATTAATACTGTTGATAGAAAGACTCTAGGGTGAAATTCAGGAGGTTTTGTAAAGCAGGTTGACTTTGCGAACATACTTCGGGGTTTCATAGATTATCTATAATTTGTCAAATAATATAATTCGCTTGATTAAATTAAAAGTATGGACACTTTGAATAAAAATTTTAAGTATCTTATTTAAATAGTTTAGTCGCAAGAAGCACTGATGAAGGAAGTATTTTGCTTCTGACATTTCGATATTTGCAAAATACATATAAATGATTAGTGAAAGGAAACTCGACTTTTATTCCATAAATTTAAATATCTATAATTTGAGAAATAGTTTCAAGTTGGAACTAATTGTGTGATAATGTGAAGGCGGCGGGATAATTTTTTGTTTTTTTTGTTTTAACCTCTTTCTGTCTAATTCAGAAAAGATTTTAATAAATTGGATAGGGGAGGCCGGGAGGGGATTGCAAATGTCAGTACGCGACTAAAATTATTTTTTTGTAAAGTATTGTCGTGTGAAATTTTATTTTATATAAATGTCATTTTGAGAATAAATCTCATATATTTTGAAATTACTTACCCAATCCTTTTGAATTTGATGGGGGGCGAATTTGTAGTAGATAATATATTATGCAAAAGTACATTGTTACACATATCCTTATATGTTAATATTATTATATAATGAATTTAAACTTTTCTCAAAAGGAAATTTTTATGAATTTTAACTATTCAAAAGCATGTTAAATTTATTGGATCAATTAGCTGTGATTATAGCATAATAACTTTTAATTATTTGAATTTCCCTTTAAAACTTCATCATACAAAATTAATAATAATTTATCATAATTACCGTTAAATTTTTTAAACATATACCTTACATATACATATGTTAGTGCGTGTATTATTAATTATTTCAATATAACGGTAATTATAATGTTATCATTAATCTAGACCACTCATGAAACATAAAGAGTCAATATTAACTTATTATGTGTGTACAGTATATACATATGTATACATATATATGTAAGTCCGCTCTGCACATAGCGGTTTATTGTTCTGAAGTACTGTTATTTATTTTTGTTTCACTTTTTATTTTACGGCAAAAAATATAATAAAAAAGTACTTTTATAATAGATATTATTTAATAACTGTCAATTAAATGCGGAATATATAATTTATATCATATGTATATATATACTTATTAATATAGTAATATATTGTAACAATTTTTTGCATGAATTTCGTATGCCCTAACCATGTATATAATATGTATGTATATTTATTTACAATCTGGGGTATTGTTATCTTTTCGCAATGCAAACAATTCCCTGCTCTATAATTGAATGTACAATGATGTGAAATATTTTTATGTATGAACATGTATCTACAAAGATAAAGTAATCATCGATTACAAAAATTGTTTTTGATATCGCTTTGTTTAATTAGTAATGGATTATAAATAATATATAGATAGGTAGGGTGTTGTTGTGAGAGGTTTTTACAGAATTTTTTTTTTTTTTTTTATAAATTATAATAAAATTGTTAAAAAAAACTGCTATATAGCGTTTCTATTGAAATTATATCAATTAAAATAATACACATTATTTATAAAGTCTAGTTTTCGTATACAAATATTATTCTTTCCTGTAAAGGTATAACCTGAAAATTTTGAAAAGATAGTTAAATAAATTGTGTGTTAACTTTTTTTATACTATACGTTTAACTCCTATTCTAAATCATACTAAAAACCTATTCAACTGGTTAATGTATGAAACTGATGTGCTCATAATTCGTCTTATGTATAAGTTATATAATTAAATAAATAAAATAATGTGTAAAAATTAAATAATGAATAAATTCTAAATGTTAAAAAAAAAAAAATAAATTGGATTCAAACCCTGTCTGAAAGATTTTAAATGTATAAAATATATGTTGAAAAGTAATAAACATAAGTATTTTTAGATTCGTTTTGTTAAATTACGTCAATTTAAACGATTACAATTTTCCTTGACCGAATAGTCTTGTTACATGGCAATTATTTATGTACTAGGTGTCTATTGAGATTAAAATTATAGTTATATACACACACACATATATATATATATATATATATATATTTGTGATTACAAAACAAATCTTCATTTATAAAACCTGGTAATTTTCATTTTTTGTGATCCTGGTGTTATATCTACTTTGATTTGGTTATGTTCTATACTGTTTTTACATTTCATAAACAAAATGAAATGTAGAAAATAATATCGAACTTCAACTTCTATTCATTATATTCTAATTGATTACTACACAATTTTAAAACTGTTCTCAAAAAATATCACACAGGTGACAGTTATTGTAAAACGATTGCTTAAGAAAATCCAAATAGTTATACTGTAATTTTAAATTATTATGATTGACAGTTAAATTTAAGAGATTCGGTGAGAACAGTTAACTGACCTAAAAAAGAAATTTATTTATAATAAATTTTAAGTTTTAAGCTAGTGACTAAGCTAGAGTCGAAAGAAATGGCATTTTTCTTCTTCCGGCGATTAATCCTTCTTGATGCTTGTGTCTGTATAAGCGATAGTGTTCGGTTGGAGAGGGAGTAGTGTACAGAAAATTAAAACTTTTGAGCATCATACAGATATGTACTTTGGAAGATTGATTTTAAAATTAAAATTTTGTTGAATTTAGAGAGAGATGATTTCCTATTAATTAGTCCATATAATATTTATAATAAATATTAATATTTTTTATTTTTTTTTATCGTCAACTAAAGGTTTAAAAGTTAATTTGGTGTCCAGGATGTTCCCTAGATATTTGATAGTAGTGCTCCAGTCCACGGAATTTCCATTTAGTTGTAAGTTCCTGTCAGGTAAAAAGTAATGTTTCCTTTTTCTAGTAAAGAAGCACGCGGAAGTTGTCAAGGAATTTATTTTTATTTCCCATTTGTGGTAATATTAGTGTAGAGAATTGAATCCGTTTCCAGATTAGAGATGATAGTGCCAGGACTGACATCCGAGGTATGCATTGTATAGTTGTCAGCGAACAAGCGCAAGAAACCGGAGTGGGAATATTTGCAATATAAGCAAGTTGTATAAATGAGGGCTTAAAATCGAACCCTGAGGAACACCTGCTGACAAACGGTATTTGGATGAACGGGCATTATTGATTTTTACGGAAAATATTCTATCTTCAAAGTAAACTTTTAATAAGTTTGACCGAGTAGATTGGGAACTGCATTTGGTATAATTTATGGATCAGACCATTGTGAGATACGGAATCAAAATCTTTTTTGATATCACAGATTTCAAGACCTACAGATTTTAAATATTAATTTGTGCCTTGATAAAATTACGTAGTAAGACAAGTTGATGATCAGCCGAATGGTTGGTCCGAAGATTTTTAATTTCATGAGCCATGAAGTGTATGAAATCACATAAGTTGAATGTATCTAGTTCGTTGATGCTATTCCTTACTGTTTGTTCTGTGTTAAATGGTCGTTAAAGTTGAATGGAGTCAATTTGTGTTGATTCAGGAAATGGTCCCCGAAAGTTTTGAATTTTTCAATATTTGTTAGAATTATGTTAGTGTTATTTATTAGGGGGGGGATGGATACCGATTTGGTCTTTTGCCTGAGTTTTTTAGATAGTTTCCGGAATGGGCTGGCTCCATTGTCTAGACTTTGTAAATAGAAAGACCATTCAATATTTTTCAACTTCTTTATTTATATTTTACAATGTATATAAATTTTTAATTTGAATTGTGATGTTGCTGTGATCTTGTAAATATTTTTTATATCTTTTCCAATTTACTTTGCTGTGGTTAAATGAAGAAATAGGGACGGTTTACAAAGGAATGTTACGAATTTGGAATATTACACGTAGATCGTCAGACTCTCATTCATTTAGGACGTTAGGTTGGAAAACATAATTTGCACATTTAGTTAGGATCAGGTCTAAGGTTGATAAAAGCCATTTTTTGGGAAGTAAGAGGATGTGCTCGGATGTCATATGTCAAATCGGTTGGTTAACGTGCTGTGATCATTACTTAATATCTTACCCCCTTGTTTATTATTACGCAAATAGAAAATAATTAAATTTTCTAGCAAAATCAATTTGAAAAAACATAAAAATAATATCAAACTTGTTGACTGTCCCGGATCTGAATTTATCTTAGAAATATCCTGTTTTTGTGTGAGTCAAAATATCATATTTGACAATTAATGTAATTAAAATTTTATGTATCTATTATTTGCTCATGGAGTATTTTAATTTACAGTAATTCATATTTTTGTAAAGAAAAAAAAAATAACAAAAAAATAAATAAATAAATTAACAATTAGTATAACAGGTAATAATATTTATTTTTGTTAATTTGAATAACCACACAATGAAAATGATTTTTGGAAAATCAAAACAAAAAAAAAAACAACAATCACAAAAACCTACTCTATACATTTACATTATAATAGAAATTTTCTTGCCTTGAATTCATAAATAATTAATTTTAAATTTAATAAAATTAAATAATAATTCATTTATGACATAAATAAATCCCTCCCAAAAACAATATAACATCATGATTTATATACCATTATTGTGGCCAAAATTTTTGCACTAAATAATATGTAATATTATTATGTTTTTATATTGTTTCCCTAGACAATTAATGATCCCAATTAAAAGAATTAAATACATACCTAACTAATCAAATTTTACACATTTCATAAAGTCATGAAACTTGAAATTGTACATATAAAATATAACAAATAATAACTATACAATAAAAAAAAAAAAAAATGGCGACCTTAATAAAAAAATTTGTTTCCATTTTTTTTTGTTTTTTTTTTTTTGGGTAATAATTGCATAACATTTAGGAAACAAAACTATAACTTTATGTAATAAAACATACAAAAACTGAACAAATAAAAGCACAGAATCAGGAACCAAATGAAATTTTTTTGACAGCTCATTTCAGAAAAAGATCAAAGGTATTTGAATTCACATTTTTTTTTATTCTTCATCTGATAGGATCATTCCCGACCAGATATTTATAATTTTTTTGTTAGGTCATTCTCACCTGGATAGCAGCTGAACTTTTGCTATTTACATTGCATAGAAAAAAAATTAGAAATAAAAAATCCACTGTCGTTGTTGTTGTTTGTTGTTTTACTTTAAATTACCTTGTCATTTTCTCTACATCAAATCACGGTACGAAACATTTTCGGAATAATTTGTATTTTTCTATTAGCACATTTTATTAAATACTACAGTTGTTGTTGTTGTTATTTTTGGTTTGAAATACTTTAGGCTAAATTTTTCTTTAAATCTTTAAAAAATCTTGGAAAAAAAAAATTGTTTGAACAATTATGCTGCACAGTTGTATTAATAAAAATTATTATAATCTAGTTTAAAAGAATAGTGCTACGAAATTAGTATAAAATGGACAGTGATATACCGATGGAATGTTTTTGTTTTTTTTTTGGTAAAAAATTTTATTGGATAGGAACTTTTTAAATAAAATATGAAAATGAAATAAAGAGAGTTGAATATGTTTCAGTAGAAGAATAACAGCAAGGTAAAATAACGATTGCCTAACAGTTGCATCAACAAGAAGTTGTCCTCAAGTAGGTGTAATTTCGCCACTGCTAATAGTCATGGACCAACTACTGGACCAGCTACATTCTAACGAAACAGAGTTACGCTTATGTGGACTCCTGAGGAAATGAAGGAATACAAGGCAATGAAGAGTCAGATGTTTTTGCAAAAGTAGGTGCAAAGAATCAATCATTAGCACCAGAGCCAGGTATTGCTCATTCAAACGCCTACTTACAGAGATTTGTTTCCATCAAGTGGGAAAAAATATATGTGATAGTTGCCAAAGACTTACGCAGTCTAAAGCCTTTTTCAAAACTAAGTATACAATGACTGAATCCGGTTATCAGCTAGATTAGATCCAATTACAGAATGCTGAAACGGTTTATCACAGATAATTGATCCATTCAACAAATATCTGCTCAAGATTGGTAGATCAAGCACAGACAATTGCAGTTTCTGCTTAGAAGAAAAGGAATCCTCTTCTCATATTCTATTTGTTTCACAAAAAATATAAATATTTTCAGAATTACATTGTATGATTCTGAAATTGATATCAGAGCAATAATAGCGTTTATCAGGGGCATATACCTGCAATTCTAAAATAAGCAGGGAAGTACAGATCTGAAGAGGTCGCGGTTACATAGAATTCCTCAGTCAAATCTGTGTATGCCTCAAAGGGCTTACAAGACCAAGGGCTGAAACAAGACGATGATGAAGTTGCTCTTCAAAGTAACTTAGACTAATAACATGATGGCTAATTTTCCTATAAACAAAACTGAAAAATTATTTGGAAAATTCTGTAGGAATACAACAAGTCAAAAAACAAGATGTTTAATGTCGAGACTTGTTAGCACTGATAATTGACGGATACTGACTCTCAGGAAGGAACCAAGCATATACCAAAAACTAGCTTCATGTGGTTAGGGGTGTATGTTTGACAGCCTTATAGAAATTTTAAGGGGTATTTTTCAAGACATTCACAGATTTATGAAAAAAATTAGTCTGTTTTGCGTGCAACTAAAAGTTCAGTTCTTATTCATGTTGTGTTGTAGAGGATCGTTATGGGCCACATGTGGCGTAGTGTCATAGCGGTAACGGGTTAATATAGTTGCCACCTTCTTTTAAATTAACTTATAAAATAACTATATTTAGTTTTGTTCCTTTAAGAAAGATTTGATTGATCAAATGATTAAAAAATCTATTTTCTCAGAAGATAGTAGAAATCTTGTTAGAAAGAAATGCGGGCCAGCCCAAACTACCTTTAAAATCTAAAAGCGATATTAAATGAAATCTTAGAACTTCTAATTAGAATTTTAATAGAAGTCTCGACTAGTTTAAAATGATAGAAAATGGCGATTTTGGTTGTATCAATGGAAAAGTAAAAGGGAAGTTATTGCAATCAATTGTCCCTGGTTTAAATTGGATACATTGTTCCATCTAGCTTATATAATCCAGTAATTAAAGAAAAGAAGAACAATTATGGCTTTGTTGATTTGGTTTCTTTATTTATGAAGCCTTTCTAGATTATAAACATATTGTGTTTAATGCAATTAAATAATGAAATTAAATCAAATGTTTGATTTTAATGAATAGATTTATCAATTTATTAGGACAAGAAAATTTTTTTTTGAATCGCATTGTTGACCATCGTTCCTTTGTTTGTCTTAATTAACAAATATTATATTACAGTTTGAACAAAATGGATGCATTTTCACATATCAAACAGGAAAGCAGAAAGAATCGTGATTTCTAAGAATGTTATTTTTATAAAAGAAAATATTCAAAACTCAGTACTCTTGTGTTTTTGATTACAGAAAAAATAATCTATTGTTAATTTTATTTATCGGTAACTTGGATAGTACACCATACTGCAATTTATTATAGTATAAAACGTAACTAGCAATGTTTTGCCATTATTTATTTATTTATCACTTATCTTTTTATCGCCCAATTGCTTTAATTTCAGTATTATTAAAAGTGATGGAAACGATCATTGGACTGGGACACATCTGCAATACGTGGATTGAAAATTTCCTTTCAAACCGTTCACAGTACAAGTTGTATTAGATGGTTTTATATCTCAAAAATTCACTATCAATGCTGGTGTCCACCAAGGCTCAGTTCTTTCTCCAACATTATTTAGATAGTACTTCAACATACAGATAGTACCCTTGATTCCTTGCAGTTCTTTGAAAAACCTATTGAAGTGACCCAGGCTTCAGTTCACAGAGAACGTAATAACATATCTTGTTCTCTAAACAGCAAAAATACTTCAAAAATACATGACTGGAGAAGTGTAAATAGGGTAAATATTAATGCTTCAAAAACAAAAACAAAGTGTAGCCTCATATCAACAAAGTAAATTATATATAAGGCATACATTCGGCCTCGACTTTAATATAATTCGCATATTTGGGGAGGTGTAACTAGTACCATCCTACAATACCTAGATAAAGTACAAAAGCGAGCCATCAAAATTATTAATGATGGAGATGTTACACAACACCTATCATCTATTATAAAAAAATCTATTATATTAACTAACTAAATTGGGACTATTCATATCAGTCATGGCTTAGTTCCATTTAAGTTAAATTGAAAATTGAATTTCATATTTTCATTGTGATTTTCTAGTCAAATAGTTTTTAATACAATCAATAAATGGCATCCATCTACGTATATGAACGCTATTTGCAACCTAAGATTATTGATAATCAAATATTTTAATCCCATCTAATCAAATGTTGTATAAATATAAAAACAAAATATTAAGTGCTACTCCAGCTAAATTAATTAATTATATTTTAAACTCATCAAGGAAGTAATTATGTCCTTGATTTTCAATACATAATCGCTTTTAATATTTAGACAGCCGATGACACATGATAGATGTGAAACTATTTCTTCCTATATACCTATTTATTCAAATGGGACATTTATTCTATTAGACTAAACCACAACGTCCGCATAAATTACAACTTAAAAAAAAAAAAGAAAAAAGTGTTGAGTATATTTTTTTTTCAACAAAAACAAATAAAACCACACCAGTGTTGCCAGAGGCGGTTTAAAATTAACAACAAATTTTAATTGCTCCAAATTTTATTATCTGGGTGAAAATCAATGATGAATAAATGAATAAAAAAAAGACAATACCAAATAAAAACTATTCAAGGTCTTAAAATGGCTGACCGGAATTTTTTTTTCTATAATTTTAATTTTTAAATTTTACATTTAGCACCAACTGGTGCCTAAATTCGGTTAGTAACAAAAAAATAAAAATAAATCAAAAAATTAATTCAAAAACACTTTTTTTTCCACCTTAAATGTTTGAAAAATCTAAAGTAAAAAAAAAAAGGTGTAATACGAAAAATAAAAACAAAACGCAAAGTGTAAGTACTGCATGCCTTATACTGTATGTATATATGTACATATATTCAACATTTACCTGAACGTAAATTCATAACAAGTTCACAAACTTCACCTGAGCTTACCTTATTTATCCAAAAAAAAAAAAACAACAAAATCAAAATTAAATAAAAACGCTTTATTTTGTGCCTGTCAATTTTTTTTGTTCGTTTTGATGAGACCTTGAAACGCTCCAAAAAAATACAAAAAACAAAAACAAAAAAATATTTAGATCATGTTTAAGTACACAGAAGCTTAAATGAAACTAAAACCAATAAAAACAAAAACAAAATAAAAGAAAAACTTACCAATCTCTGTTTGAAAAGTGCTCGATAAATGCCCTGTGAATATTATAACGTCTCAAGAGTTTTACCTTTTTTTCGTGTGTTTTGATGTTGTGTTTGCGTAAAAAAGTGACGGCGGTGGTGTAGATGGTATGGCACAACCTATGAATTACAACCCATTTTTTTTGTTTTCATTTTAATAAAGTTGCTGTCTCTATTTTAAATAATTTTTTTTTTTTTTTAGATTTTCGAGTTTAGTGCTTCATAAATTCATTCTTCATTTGTGATACCTTCTAAAAAAAATTAAAATGAAAATATTTGATAAATTTTTGACATATAACAGGCATTAATTTCTATTAAACAATTTTAATTTTCTACAAAAATGCCATACGTCTCCTATTTTTTCTTGAATTGGGAAATGTGTTGCTCCAAACGATGCATACCGTGTTAATATGTTGAACTTTAATCAATACAATATTTTTGATGGTCTTCCTATGAAGCATTTTGTATTGCCAAGTTATGGATATTTTCGTAAAACGATATTCACTCATTTTATACATGTGTTTCAGTTTCTATAATTTCTATATCTATTGCGCATCCAACAAACTATATCCATTTATATAAGACATGTTACAGATGTCACTGAAGCAGTTTTAATTTAAATGTTAGCTCTAGTTTTTAATGTTATTGTCCTGCCCAAAATTTTAAATTAAATAAATTTAAACTGTGATTAATTTTTTTATTTTTTTTAAATTATTTATACTGTATCTATTCCATATACAATGAGACGATTAGTCTCTGCAGTGTGGTGTCCTGAAGTTTGTTAGTTGCTTTCCTTATTAGAATTTATTCATTATTATATTGAGCAAAGTTGGGTTGGGAATATCACTTTGTGTTATATATCTATATTAACACCAGTTGATGTCGTACGGGATTATGTTTGAAATGATTTGTCAGATGTTACGATGGTTTCCGAATGATTTTGATTATTTTAATTTTTAAGATAATTTACGATAAAACCAAAAATTAGGTGTTAGAGCCCAAAATGAACGAAAAATTTATGATTTATATGTAAATTGGTATAGCTTTAGTATATTGAAGAAATTAGGTGGAAATAAAACAAAAAATATTTTGTCCCGATGTATCGGTAAGTTTTTATAAGCTGTAATGTTGTTGTTGTTGATGTTAAGTTGGCTAAAGATCGACTGCTTTGTCCGTGTTTCATTATCTTCGTCGAGTGTTTCATTATCGGTGTTTGGTAGTACAATTTACAAATTGATTTCATAGAGCCATTTATCAAAAACCGAATAGGGGGTTTAAGTTTAACTTCTTACGTTCATAATGATCGGATCATAGTCACGTTAACGTCCGATTTCTTGGTAACCATGTTCGTGTTGGCATTATTTATGTATATTTTTTAGTGTAGACAGTTGTTTTGTCTCGCACTTTTTGTTTTATCAAATTTAAGTTTTGTTGTTTTAAGCTAATTTAAAATCAGATGTTAGAAAATTTAATTATCATATTATTGTAGTACAAGTTCATAAACCATGTTCGTGTTGGCATTATTTATGTATATTTTTTAGTGTAGACAGTTGTTTTGTCTCGCACTTTTTGTTTTATCAAATTTAAGTTTTGTTGTTTTAAGCTAATTTAAAATCAGATGTTAGAAAATTTAATTATCATATTATTGTAGTACAAGTATCCTAATGTTGTACTGTAACCCGATTACATTATTTCACGTTTTCCTATTAAATAGTTTTATATTTTTTTTTTTATTTTTTATTTTAAGAAGTTATTTTTTATTTTGAATTTTAATCGGATCCGCTTCATTAGATTTTTTTGTTGTATTTGATAAAGGGTACTAAAGCGTGCGATTGGTGCGGGCGAAATATTTATATTTTAAGTCAATTTAACGTTTTATTTTCTGCAAATTTCTTTTAAGATGAAATTTTATGGTTGAGAATTTGTTTTGATGTTTTTTTTTGCTAAATTTTGTGGAAATACTTTTTGTGTTTATTATTGTTGTTATTTTAATTATTGTTATGCCTTTGAAATCTCCATTATGATAGTACATATGAAGTTTAATTTTTATATTTTGGTTTAATTTAAATATTTAAAGGTTTTTATATTTTTTTTACAAAATTGTCTTTTATTGGTATTTTAGTATTTAGCCGTCTAACTATTTATATTGGATTCGCATTGAATAGATTTGAATTACTAATGTGATTATAGTAGACTCATTGTAAGTAAGCAAGTATGGTGACTATAGGGCTTGGAAATCTGATTGACGGTTGTTTCAACCATGTAGGTTGATTATCAAATCCAGTTTAAACGAAGAATTTTATAAAACTAACCGAATCGACTATATATCAATTGAGTCGCATCATCGAAGAGCTTAAGTTGTTATAATTTTCTTTCAGAAGTAGCTGGTCAATAAATAAATAAAGTAAAATTACTGTTAGAAATATTTTTAGGACAGTTGGACAGTTGTCAATTCTGAAACATGATTAATCAATCAAATAGGAACGGTTGAATTCGGACATTCAAAGTCAGATTGCAGTAGCAAAACAAAAAAGAAGTAAAATTACAAGATTCAGCTACCAAAATAGGTAGAATGGTCATAAAGGAATTTAGATTTTGAATATACAAATTTGATACCTAATATGAGGAATACTGGAATACATACGAGCACATATTTTTTAATACCGAATCGAACTAACGTGGATTCAATCTGTACGATATCGTGTTACAATTTAATAATATGATCTCAAGGTTGTTTCAAATAAATATCAGTTTATTTACTTTATTTAGTTTTGGTTCACAAAATTATTTTTTTATTGAACACAAATAATAATGCTAGCTTTACAATTTTGTGACTTGCAAATTTCTTCACACATTAACAGCCAGCAAATAACATACGAGTATTATTGTACGTCTTTTTATATTACATTTTTGATGAATTTGTTAATTTTGTCCAAATTAGGTTGTTTTACTTTTCTTAATTTTTTTTTCATATTGTTGCTGGTATGATTATATATAATAGAATCTATGTATCTCAATTAAATTTAATGACATGATATGTGAGAATAAATGGAAATCATAAATTTAGGTTAAGTAGTTTTTTGTTATTGTTTTTATTTTTTTTATTTTTTTTTTCTTTTGTACCTTAATAAAGACATTAAATTTAATTTTATGTTAATTTGATTAAAATATTAAAAACAATTCACTTTGTTTGTATGCGAGTGAATATTTAAAAAATTTTATACGAAAAAATTTCAATTGTCAATTTTGTTGATTTATCTAAAAAAAAGTGATTTTTTTTTCTCAAAATCATAACAATGAAAGAAAAATTAAATTGTTATAATTTGACAGAAAGGTATTAAAAATAGTTTCTAAGATGCCGAGTATGAAAATAAATTTAAAAAAAAGTATGATTTTAATGTGTATTTTGTCTTGTTTGTACAGTTGACATTTCAAGGATAAAATGAAAGTAAAATACATTTTTTTAAGGACATATTTTTAATTAAAAAAAAAGTGTAGTTTAATTGAAGTTAATAATTAAATTAAAAATTTTAACGAATAAATATGATATAGAAAAATTATGAAGCACCACAAATCAAGAAGATGGAGTAGTTTAATTATGTAAATACACTTATAACTGATGACATAATGCCGAACTGGATATAAAATTTCGTATCAGTATCTAGAAAATAATCCGATCTAACACTTGTGTTCGAGTCAAAGATGAAACTAGGCTTCTTAAACGCTTAATACAAAATATGAAAAGTTAGACAAAACAACATCACCGAAAATTTCCAGGTTAAAATAATAGATGCGTTCCAGTCCAGAGATGTATCTCAAGTATTTAGAGAGTTTGTTAATAATCTTTAACAGCATGATGATAAAAAAAAATTTAAAATTTAGTGGAGTTAACAATATTGAAAATGTAAGGGGATTCGATGTACTATCAAGATATCTGAAAACATCAAAAGATCATGTTTCTAGTCGAATCCTTAGGGTAAACGTTGTATTTGGGAATTTCAATCAAATTTAACCCAAACAAATATTAAACCAAAAATGCGTCACTAAAAAAAGTCTAATCAAAAATAGGAAATAATAGAAAGAGTTTGTTTGCGCCTGAGGATATCAAAAGATTCTATAATGTAGTTTTTTCGTTTTCTTGTTTTATTATTTAATTTTTGTTTTGTTTTTTTCATTGTTATTTTGAAATTGCAAAGCACAAGGGAGCACTAACCGTATATATTTTCCTAGAATGTTTGGATAATTTGAATATGAAGTTACTAGGTATATTACCCATATTTGATCCATATCTAATCTAATACTATTGAAATAAATTGCTTTCAAAAAGCCTGGTTTACACAACGCACAATAATAATGTAGAAATCGTTTAGAATAAATCCAAGCATACAAATTATGTGTACATTATTATTATATGTTTTATACCTCACTAGGGGCCCCTGTTGTGTAATTATAATTCAACTTATAATTTAAAAAAAAAAACAGTAGTGTACGTACTGACATTGACTTCTCACGATAAGGCACAAACCACTAATGTTTAATATAAAGCTTTAAGGTTAGTAAGTTTATTTTGGGCACATAAATACACTTCCCTCATATACTGATTCGTTTCCGATATATTCCCTATAGTCAGTGGCATTTAATGGATAAAATTACTACAAATAAAATATTTTTGTAACTAAAGAGATACACACATTATACATATTTTTAACCAAAACCATATGATTACTACAAATGACCAAAATATAGAAAACAATAATTTGAGACAGTTACTTAAGATAATAAATAGAATAAATTTCTTTAGTTATGTATACAAATAATAAGATGTTGAATGACACAAAATAAATGTATTTTATTAAAAGTTTGAATATTATAAAACCAAATAGAATTTTTATTAGCCCGTATGCGCATTTCGGTGATATATACAACTTATTTACATATTAAGAGTTCATTAAGCAGAAGGGAGACAAGGTGAGAAGGTGCTTACTGCCCATGTCCTTAAATGATATATATTATATACCTCATTTTAAGTATGTACAATAAATAAAATTTGTTAGTCCGGATTTTACAACATAGTAAAATAATTTTGTTTTTTCTGTCGTCAGCTAAATTCGGGTTTCAATAATATGTAATTGAATAAAAAAAATAATAAAATAAATGTACCTGCAATAAAAAAAATGTAATAATTTTCAAATTTTGTTTTTTTCCTGCCATCTAATCTTTCTGTCGTCACTAAAATCAGGATTTCAATAATACGGAATGGGTGTTTGGGGGTGGTAGCCCCCTGCAACAACAAAAAATGGATTAATATTTAAATTTTGCAATTTAATAACAATAACACTAAACTTCCCCTAAAACTAAACTGTATCACTGTGTAATCATTGTACGCAATGTTTGAAAATATATCAAATTTTTAGGAACATATGCAACAATTAACTACCTTAGAAAAATTCTAGCAAAAATTCAGAAAAAATTCAGAATTAAATTTTTCCCGAAAAATTAAAATCTGAATTTTTGTCTGATTTTGATTTTCTGAATATAGTAAACCAAATATCATAGTTATAGTCGCGTATTTATAATTAGTATTCTATATGGTCATTGTCGCAGTGACAGCCGCTCTTTTTTGTGATTTTAGGGTGACAGTTAATTTGGTGTCACTCATGATAAAAATAAAGAAAAGTTTTACTTGTTTTGAGAGCAGTTTTAAGATTTTTTAAAATTTATGTTATCTGTTTTATGTTTAAGTTTAAATAAATAATTAAATTAAATTTCCGAATTGTATTTTTTAAAATGTAATTTGTAATTTTAACTTTGTGCAGGATATTGTATGAAATAAAAAATAATTATTATTATTGAATATCCTATTTATACAAAAACTGGCTGAAATATTTGATTGTACATTAGAGCTTCGTTATAAGTAAACAATGAAGATGTGAGGCCTTTAATGAAGCAATACAATTGATTGTACATATTTTAGTTCTTGTCCAGTTTTTTTTCTCAACGTGCTTGCACCAATACAGACAATGTTCAGTTTTGTTTTTGTTTATGTCAATTTAAGAGACAATTTTACGGTTAACTCCGTTGACTTTATGTCAAAAGGTGTGCTAATTTAATTTTTTTTTGTTGTTTTGAATTCAACGTGTCAGACTGTTTTATATATAATGTGTATAAGCTATTGTATATACTAACATTATGACTGTATATAATATTATGTACATATGTTTGTCATAAAAATATATAACTCATACGTTTTATATTTTATATCCGTATCTAACCGTATTAACAAAATTGTGAATTAAAAATTTAAAATTGAAAACAACTTATGATGATAAAGTTTTATCAAATAAGAATTCTCCAATTTCACCATGATGGTTCATCATTTTACTACTTAATGTTGAGAATAGACCACCTAATATACACTCTATTTTGAAATTTAATTTGAATTTTAGATTTCTATATCATTAAATTTTACAAGTATCAAATATTTTAATTTTGGTTAACATTGTGATGTCCATCAGTTGCAAGTATCACAAATTGAAGCCTTGAAATTTAAATGAACAAAACTTGATTGAAATTAAATACAAAACAGAAATAAATGAAAACATATAAAAATTATTTATAAACTTCCAGATAAAATTAATTTCCTAATAAATAATATTGTTAAAAAATAAAAAAAAAAAAACAAAAAATATAATGAAAAAATTACAAAATCAGTATAATATTTCAAATTATAACTTTTACTTCTTGTAGGACAAACTCTAAAGGTCATTTTATGGTAACTGCATAGTTTATAAAATTATAAAACTGCAATCACGTTTTTCTTTTTCACTAATATGAGCTTTGTCATCATATGATACGAAATTAAAAACAATTTTTTTTTTTATTTTTGTAATATTTTTTAACTCCCATTTACAGCTGATCTGATTTCCTTTAAAAAAAAAAACAAAAGTAAAAGTAACAAAAAGAAAACTGAATTAACGCTTCTATTTCTGTAAATTTGTTTGAAAATTAAATTCAAGATTTCAATATTGTAGAAATATGTATCTATTCTAAGAATAATGTTGTTAGTCGAAATCTATTTTGTTTTATATGCAGTTTTTAAACATTTAAAAAATTCAATATATTATCATGCCTACATGAATACATTATTTAACGTTTTAACATTTCATTAACTCGTTCTTAAATAGAATAGCCCTATTATATTTGAGTTGTTACCGAGCTTATACTCTCAATTATTTTGTGCCATTTATTTTATCCCAATAACAAATGGTACTGAACCACGTCGAAAACCAATAAAGCATTTTTTTTACTTCGTTGGAAATCGATTTTGCAACCTTTCAGTTAAAAGGCAGGCGCTCTGTTTACTGCACACCATCACTCTACACTACTGCGTATCTATGTGGTTTCTAATCGTTTCGTGAAAGTGATGTAATTCGCCATGGAAAAAATTATTTGTTTAAGACGAATATTTATAATTCTAAATTTAAGCTTGAAATATTTTTACTACATTATTAGTAACTATAGCTTTGTAACCCGGCCCGGCATAAATGACTGAAGCAAAATAAATTCTAACTTTTTCTTTCCTTCATTAGAGTTTAGTTTTCAAATTTAAGAAAAATACGTAATTACTTACAAATTTATCATACTTTTATTTTTTTTATTAGAATGCTTTTCATTCGATTTCGGTGATTACACCATTATCAGAAGACTGAGTTTACTTTAAATTATTTTTAGTATTTAAAGTAAACAAACGGTACCAATAATATAAATTTATTTTATGTTCATAGTTACGATTGTCTGAAATAGTTAATTTCATTTCATGATGGTGGTTCTTTCTGGCTTCACAAGATTTTATTTGCTCTATCTTTGTTTATACTTCTAATTATTTTTAGGTAATATTTAATGCGTTTCTCTCTGGGTTGACACTACCTAATTTATTATTTTATCGGTCAATTGTTTATTTGAATTATAACTTTTGTGTTTTTAATGATATTTTATGTTAAACAAACCGACCAAAGCATTTTGTATAATGCATTTCAATTTGTATATATATTGGAGCATTCCGTCGAATTGACAGACATATGCAGCAAACTATATATATTATGATTGCATTGCGGTTGGCAAAAAAACTTTTAGAATCGATATACATAAATAAAAGAAAGAAGTTTAGCGAGCGTAATGGATAATTCATTTGAAATTCATTTCCTAGTTTATTTGGTTCTAAGACAGTTGTTATCTCACTTTCCATTAAAGAAAAAGTTATATAACTATATGAGTTGTTTGCTGGTGACTGATGGATAAATTAGATTTAGAATAAAAATGTAAACGATTCACAACAAAATAGACCATTATAATGGTCTAACGTAATCGCAAAGAAAATTAGGCAAACACAAAGGTAAATCCACAAATTGGGTAAAACCGTATATATTCCATTTACGAGCAATATAAATACATACACTGTGCATTATGCATATACATACTTATATATATATACAATAGTACCTACATTGATATTCTGAATTTTTGATATTTTATTTTATTATTATTTAAGTATATATATTCATATCATATTCGTAAATCATAAGTAAATAATTCGTATACGATTTGAAGAACAAATTGTTTTGAAGATAAAATAGAGAGTGGGTCGTAATGTGACGACCCTCTATATAAAAATAATAATATTTTTAAAATTCTTATATGTTCTTTGGTAAAACATAATCAAAAATAATGTTTTGTGTTCTATGATTGGATTCAATTTATTCAATTAATTCAATGTTACTCAAAAATTTATAAAATGAGCTTAGGAACAATACAGAATTCAACTTACAATATTGTAACGTAAATGTAAAGAAATCAATACAATAAAATAAAATCAAAGTAAAATTCTAATTCCATTAATCAATTATTCAATTTAAAATGAATTAAAAAACAAAAACAATAAACAAATCAGAAAACACAAAACACTGACTAACTGACTGTTAATTGTTCTTAAGCTGGATTTTTCTCAAGGATTTCAACATTCCAATAAATTACATTATACAATATATATCTACATACATACTTACTATGTACATTATACATATAATATGTAAGTTATTTAAAAATAACTTTAAAACTATAGCAAAACATGATTTTATAAAAGAGTAGGAATTCGTCATTCATTTTAATATAACAGAAGGAGATTTCAATTCAGGCTTTCAATAAATTTATATTTTAAATAAACTGCCATTAAATTTTGCTCGACTTTATTTTTCATTATGATAATTTAACATGCATATAGATATTTATATGTAAATAGTATCAATGTAAAATGGTGATTCAATAAAATATAATTTATTTTTTGTTTTTGTATTTTTAAAGCAATTGTAATTTTACTAATATCACCACTTCCATCAACTCTAAGCATAACTACCATTATACTGCAATCAACACTGATATTCTGTAACACTGTTGTCGGAATTATAACAAACTCTAAGTCAAAATCCAAGTTATACAAAAAAAAAAAAAAGAAAAAAAAAATTATATCAAGTCGTTATCCAATGAAGACCATTTTGATTTGTTTTAGTTTCAGGTTCTTAGAAATATGTACGTGTATATGTATATGTATATAAGTATATGCAAATCTCAATGTAATAAACTTTACTATACATAGTAAATCAATGTGGGGAGATCACAAATTTAATTTTTGCATTTAGTAAACTAATTTTAATTTGAAATCGTGCAGAAAAATTGTGTTTTTGTGCTTTTTTTTATGGAATTCAAATTTTTTTAGGAGTTTTCCAAGTAAAATCTAGAAACATGGAAATCAAAAAATAAATTTATTTTCAATAATAATTTAAGAATTAGTGATGTAAGTGTATAGTACATATTTTGGAGTTTTCTACCCTACCCCACTCTGTTTTTCTTTTGATAATTGAATCATAACAGCATTTTGTAACTGTAACTATGTATAAAGCCAAAATTTAAATTATTCTCCCGGATGGTATTAAGGAGAATGAATCATTCATTGTTTTTGAATATCATGTCTATTTCCTTATTATGGTACAACTTTTAAAACCGGATAAGGTTTAAATTATAATTTTGAAATTTTTTGTTTTGCATTTAAATGTGTAGTATACTACAGTTTAGTGGGTCAGCTTAATATTTTCAAATTAACTGTACAAAATGAACTGTTCAAATTTAACATTTTTAATATTTTTTACATTTATTCGATGGAATTTGGAATTTTTGAGTTTTTGAATTATTTGTAAAAATTCTTAGATGGTGATGCAATTCTAAAATGATCTTTTTGCGCATATGAATCAGACCGAGTTATAGTATGTGTTTTTTTTTTTCAATATTTATACAAAAACAGAAATATATGTGCGGAATGAGTGAACTGATAAGAGAAATTTAATTTGCAATTTATTATGCGTGTATGATATACGGGATGGTGCATGATGCATGGTGCATGGTGCATGATTAATTTAGCTTGATGCACAACTCATGTTATAACGTCTTTGAAAATCCAATTTGAATTTTTGAATCGCAAAAACGTTTTTACTGGCTTTAATGGCTTACTATTTAAGCTGTAATTTATTGTAAGCAAAACACCCTTGCTGTCTCTCCAAATTTATTAATGCAAAATGTTTTATTTATTTTTTTGTTTTTATTACTTCTACGATTTATTTACAATTTATCCTAATATTTTAAAAATTTGCACAAACGCTTCTAATACATGTTCGGTAATTTTTGATGACATTAATGTATACAATTTTAGATAGTGTATTGGCTTGTAAGGGTTAATTTCAACAAATATACTCCTAGGATTTACATTATATTGGACCGCATTAAGTGATAAGCCTAGACGGAAGGTCCGCTGTTGCTTAATCTTTTGTGTTGACTACCTGGTTGTCTCAGCAGTTTTTCCACCAGTGGATTTGGGTGGTTTCCTAACCGGGTCGAATATTTTCATATATACAACTCTATCTAAATGTTAACGTTGAATTGAAAATTAATCTCTCTTTACCATCCTGATTTTATGAATATCATAAATTAATTATCATGTTTCGTTTTTAATCCAAAATTAATCCACAATAAATTTTTTGAATTTAACTACTAAGATTCGTTTTTTAAAGTAAGTTTTTTTTTTTTTGAAATAATGAAGAAATAGTTTCCAGATACTTGTTTAATTATAACAGCGTTTGATTTACTGTTAATTTTAATTGAACAATTTTATTTTAAATGTTAACCACAATTTTAAGTCAATATTGAAGCATATAGATGTTGTGTACGTCATAGAGTTTAGTTTTTTTTTTTACTAATTTTTAATTTGAGATCTTTTAAAACGTTTTAAAATGTATCTTTGGAATAATTTTGAAATCACATTTTTTTTATGAATTACATTTTGTAATAATGTAATTGAGATTAAATATTTTATAATTGAGTTTAATAAATTTTACTCAAATTTTTTAGAATGACATTTTATTTCGTTTTAGTCGAAATAAATTTAAATTATTGGAAATAAGAAGTTGGGACCATTTTAAAAAACTAGATAGTAAATTTATCTATTCATTGTTATCTGATATGGATTTACAATTGGGGGTAGGTGGTAATCTTCTTTAGAAGACTAATCTTCATATGCAAATTTTTATAATAGTAGAATCCTTTTAACAGTATAATTTGGAATTATTGTACCAGGACTCAATATTACTATACAAATATCTTAAGAATGTATAATGTCTATAAAGCATTCGTAAATAAGTAAGACTTCCTACAACCACCCTAATTTTTATTCTTTCCCCTTTCAAAAACTTTTTTTAGCATTCTTTTATTCAAAATAAAATTTTTATGTTGACTTCACAGGCCTGAAGTCTTAGTTTTTGTAAAATAATGATAAATTCATCATCATTTGTCCTTTTTCAGAGTAAAGGACTTCGGCATAGCTGGTACATTATTATGGTTTTTAAGGTAGATTTAGTAATCATTGTTTTCACAAAGTGGTTAATTTGTCTACAAACTGTTGTTATTTCACTTAGTGCTGTTTGTACCAACTGATGTCTAGTAAAATAAACGAATTTTATCTTCAAATAGATTTGAAGCCGTGCTTACTACATTGTTGGATTACATTTCACTTCCATTCTATCGATTAAGTATAAAGTAAGTTATGTTAATATAATACTCATCCGTCTCTTATTTTTTCCCCTAATAAATTATTTTATGTAAAATCTACACAATATGAAAAAAACTATTTAAAACAATTCAAATATTATAATTAAATAATTCAGTCATTATTTTTCACTGTAAATATACTTAAAAATAGAAAAATTCAAAATAAAATGGTTATTTTAAAAGCGCATTCTCTCACAAACATCACAAATTATATATCTATGACTGGGGCATATTGCTTTTTTACATTTGTCACATCTTATTGTATATGCATTAGCAATTGAAAAATTTTGACATAAATGACATCTTCTTTTTTTTGTTGATGGTGTTTTAGTCAAACGTATTTTTGACATTGTTTCTGTAACATTTCTTTGATAATCGTGGACAATAGCAGTTGCGTTTGAACTATGTGGCATATTAGAACGTAAAGTAATATATGTTCGAACTAATTTTTTTGCAAGTTCAAACAAAAGTACACCACGACGAAACTTTTTGAATGTTCCATTGAGGATTTAAACCTGTTACAATAATATATGCATTTAATGCTGAAATAACTAGAATATTGACAAGCACAGATACCATTTATTCACTTTGCTTTTACAATGATATGTATCTACCATTTTACTGAATAAATCAACACCAAATTTCGTCTTGTTGTAGAAATCAATAATATCTAATTTCTTTGCTTCGATAAAGGGTGACAACTTACATTTTTTTTGGCATACCATAGTTGCTTTCAAGTTATGGTCAAAAACGAATTCGGAATGACCAATTAGTTTATCCTTTATATTCAGTAGGAATAGAAAAATTTCTTTACGATTTTTTCGTATGGTACAACCAAAGTAATATTTCGTTTGCCAATTCCTGCGAAGTGAAATAAATGTCAGATGTCAAATTATGACCTTATATGGTCAGGCCAATGATTTGACAACTGAAGAACTATCACGCTTTCCTTGATTCACTGCTGGTCGACAATTGTAGGCACAACCAATATATATATTTGCATATTATATGCATAATATGTGTGGGCGCCACATAATAACCACGATTTGCTATCATATCTATGTCGCTTAGATAGAATATATTGTGTGAACAGCGATCTTGCTTTGAAGGGAATAAGTTCTTCATCAACAGCTGTTACGCAAGAATCTGGATAGTACATTTTCTTTAAGATTTATAGCCTATTTGTCAAATACAATACGACTTGGAACTAACTTGTCCCTGGTTCTACGTTCAGCACGATCAAATTTATTATCGAATAGCAAACATTGATTTTACTTTGAATCTTTTCAGTGACATCGTAACCCGAAATATTGGTCGTGCATGTTTGTCGTCTCACAAATCGAACAAACATTCATCATGTGATCGGTAAACATCAGCAAGCAATAATAAACCGAAATAAGCATGTAACGTTTTTACATCAATTGATTTCCACCTATCTGAATATTTTTGAAATCCATATACATTTTTCATGTCAATAATGATGTTTTCAACTGGTTCGGTAAATAGCAAAAATACAGATACATTTAGCCTGACATCTAGCAAAACCAATTTGTATGTGTTTACCTAAAAGTATAAACTTTAACAACATTTTTAATACATGAACTTCAAATGTGTAGAATTTACACAAAGGAACTTTTTAAGTTGAAATTTTGTAGGAATTTTCCGGAGAGAATTTAATATATTTTTTTCCTTTTTTTTTGTAACATTTTACTATTTATTATAATAAGCTTTTAGAAGTTTCATTGCAAAATAATAAAAAACATAAGTGCAGCTAAAATTTAATTCTTAATTTTGCGTAGAATTTACACAAGGGAAAGATGAGTGTTATTTATCTTAGATTGTAGAATGGAAGCTATGAGCCAGCACTGACTGATACAAACGTATTCTTCATTAATATTTATTGAGAAAGTTTGATTTCCAACTGTTCCTCTTTCTTTATAAGTTTCTACATGGCTTCGCTACTTACGTTAATGAACTTGAATGCAAAATTTATATAATTTTTATGTTATGTATTCGAAAAAGGAAATGATTCAGGAAATAGAACTTCAGTTTTAAGACTAGAAAGACAATGTTTTACCATTGTGCAGCCCACTTTATTAATTAATTTCAATTATAAAACGTTTAAGCAAGTCTATTTGTTGTACTTTTATTTATGTATATAGCCTGACTGTATTCTACAACGCCAAAACATATGATTTTGTATTTGCTTCCAAAATTAGCTAGTATTCATAGTGCTAAGGATCTATCGCAGAATTGTCATTCTCTTTAGTTTTAATCGTTCACAATAATTAATTCACGTTTAGTTTAGTTGTGAGCGTGTTCACGAAATATCAATGATGGTTCTGGGACAGTATATAACTAGTACAATTTTACGCGATCTGAATAATGTTAGGATTGTCCTTAGAATGAAAAATAATAAACTATAATATAGTATAAATATAACGTATAGGTATAGTCAACAGTGTTGCAGAGCTTCGAATCAATATTTCTTACAAAGAAATGCTAATAATTTTGAATTCGATTAGCTAAATATTTCAGGGTCGTGTGCAGGACTTTTGAAATAAAATTCTAAGACAACCAAAATGCAATAGACAAAATATTATAAGTTGAAGTATAGGTAAATGAAAAAAGGCATATTTGAAATTAAAATTTCCTTAATGCGAAAGAAGCATCTGGAAAAAGGCTGATGACAAGATGTGGTGAAAAATGTGGTGATTGAAAATATACATATATATTTATCTTTTAGGCGTCTCATGAATCTACCGCAGATTATTTTGGATCAATTTATTTATTTCAATTTTTCTTCTATATTCCATAAACGTTTCTTAAATAGTTTATAACATCATTACGACATGACATGCATTCTATTATATAAAATACTCATTTACTCCTCTTCAATGTATGTAGCTTAAGCTTTGATTTAAAAAAAAAGATAAAAAAAAAAAAAACTTAAACTTGTTAGAAACTCAAGATTTATTTTTAATACCAGTAGATGATAAAAAAAAACATGGTCTGAAAACTAATTTATGGTGCTAAAATTAAGTAATCGAATCAAATCGTATCGAATTGAAGGAATAAAAAAAAAAACACAAATAGAAATTTTTTTTCCAAAGTTGACTAAATTTAGATGTAAAAAATATCAACTTTGTTTTTATTAAATATTTATATTCGTATTTAGGCTTCCATTATTTATCAATTGAAATAATTTAATAAAAGCTGAGGAGAAGAAAAGAGTAGAAATGCTGTTGAACAAAGGTTTTCTATGGTAGCTTTGAATAGATTTTATACTGACAGTTTGTTTTTACCGTTGTAAAAAAATTGTAGCCGACTTGATAACTTTAGGATATTTTGTACTATATATGGACTTCCCTATTCGCAAAAACAATTGAACCCTACATCAGGAAAGCATGGATAGAAGAGAATATACCATCATCATGGAAGAAAGGAATGATTGTCAAGATACCTAAAGAAAGGAGGCTTGGCAAATTGCAGCAACTGGAGAGGAATCACGGTTCTAAATACTATTCATAAGGTAATTGCAATTATTATAAAGAAAAGATTAGAAAAAGTACTAGAACCAGTACTACGGAAAAAGCAGGCAACCGAAGCTGTGTTGACCAGTCAAATACTTTACGGGTCATAGCTATATCTACTATTCATAGATTTTAAGAAAGCATTCGCCACAGTCAAGAGATGCGCAATATGGAGAACACTTACAAAGAAGGGAGTTCCTGAAAAAATCATCAACATCATCAAAGCGATGTATGAAGATGCAGAGACAACAGTTCAACACAGAGGTAAGATCAGTGATCCATTCTACACCAATATAGGAGTTAGACAAGGATGTCCACTATCTCCACTTCTCTTCAACACAATACTAGACGACATTCTAAGAAAAGTTTGCACTGGAATAAACGGAATAGAATGGGATCTCTTCGGCAACTTAGAAGACTTAGATTACGCAAATGATGTATGCCTCATATCAAGAGATCAAAAGGACCTACAGAACAAAGTCAACAGATTACAGGAAGAAGCAAAGAAATCGGGACTGGAATTGAATATCGAGAAAACCAAGGCAATGAGGACAAACAACAGTGATAGTGAGCCAATAACAGTGAGTGGACAACAGATAGAATACGTAGAAGAATTCAACTACCTGGGGAGCATCATAACATCAAGAGGAGGTACAACAGAAGATGTCAACAGCCGTATAAATAAGGCAAGAAGAACATTTGGGAGTCTAATGAAAATATGGCGGAGCAATCAAATATCGAGAACAATAAAGCTAACAATATTCAGAGCATGTGTTAAGTCAACATTAATATATGGCAGTGAAACATGGCTCACTTCGGTCAGAATCAAACAGAAGCTACAAGTATTCATCAACAAGTGCTTGAAAATTATATGCAGAATATTCTGGCCGGCAAGAATTAGCGACGAGGATTTATGGATGATAACTGGAGAAGAACCGATCAATAGGCAGATAAATAGGAAAAAATGGAAATGGATAGGTCATACACTAAGGAAATCAGAAAGTGATATAGCAAGAAGAGCTCTAGAGTGGAATGCACAAGGACAAAGGAGACCCGGCAGACCATACAACATATGGAGACGCACAATCGATCAAGAATTAACAATCAACAATTATTATACCTGGGACGATATTAAGAAAGTAGTACTCAACAGAGAGGAATGGAGATTCACTATCGAAGCCCTATGCTACCACGCGGAGTAATAGGAGAAAAAAAAATATATGGCTTTAGTTCCTAGGAATTTAAGGGGGTAAAGTTTTATGTTATGTAATGGAATTGAAAATTATAGAAATTTATTTTTTGTAAGTTCGGTGCGAACCTGTAACTGTAAAAATAACAACTATACAAAAATGTATTCGCTTCAAATCATATTTTGTTATATTTATATTTTTTCCTTATGTGAATATAGACGTTTTGAGACCAACTTTAGACTAAGAAGAAAGTTGAACAAGTTGCAATGGTCCAAAGGTTCAAAATCAAATTTAAGACACTTCCAAAACTGTCCTATGGTTGCGGTTGATTTATTTTGGTTTTATTGTGTTTATAATAAGATTAAGAATTATTATTACCAACCGGGCGGATTATCAGTAACGTCATATAAGTTCCATTCATACCATATTAAAAATTATTTCATTATTTTAGTAGTTACTTTCCCGAAATAATCATGTATCAGGCCCATGAAATTTTTAGTTTAGTTGAAAAAGGTTCGTTCTTGTTTTGGTATGACAGTATTGAATTTGATTGATAAAACTAAATTGTTTGACCGATTGATAGAAACTGAATTGATTGATGTGATTAAAATGTTATATCAAAACATTTTGTTTAAACTTGGACATTTGACATAAAAAGTTAACAAGAGTCAGAGACAAAAATGTTATCAATACAAATCTATGTTTTTTTTAAAAACAATCCACTATTTTTACTTTTAAAATAATAATAGTTATACTTATAGGTATAACAAATATTGTATCAATTTGATGAAATTAAAATTTATTACCATATGAATGATTGTTCAGTTTGATTTGTTTGATTATCATAACAATTTCGACCAAATCAATTATAATCAAAGCAATTCAAATAATTGTTTATGACTAGAGTGTTTATGATTAAAACTTGGTAGAACTTTTTTAATAATTGATTCAGATTCAAGCTGATAAAATATTTGAATCTTTACATTGTCATCATACTATTTTAATATTAAGTCAGTTACATACGAAGCGTATTCAGGATTAATTGTATAGAAGTGTAGTAGATTTACAATGATTTGTATTGTACAACAATTTCGTGAACGCACCCTTGTACTTTTGATATTGATTATTCGATATAGAATTAATTGTGACAGCGGTTTGTTTACATATGAATTAAATTTATAATAATGGGAATAAGTGAGAAACAACTTTCTTTTTTTCACTTGCAACTACATTAATAAAATAATTCAATTAAAACTTTGTTTCAATTTAAATTTCTTATTTTACAAATTAACTCTGTCTTTGTGTTAACTATTTTCGAAATATATGTATTGACTTGAAAAATACTAAACATACAATAGATTTAAGTCTTTTAAAAATCTACAAGCTTTGTACAATTATTTTTTCATATAAACATTTTACAATGACTTTCTACACTTTTACACTTAGTACAAGACTTTACCTACAATCTACACCTATTCGTAAATACCTTTACTATATTATAATTGCAATTTCATAAGAATAATTGGCATTCAGTGTTTTACAACATATTAGGAAAATGTACAATTAATTTTATAATTTGTATTACAAACTTAAATTAAATTCGATAATACAATTTAAATTGAATATTATTATTGAGATATGAAGAATGAAGATGGATCTACAGCACGCAATTCACATTCAATTTACGACCTGATGATATTTGAAATAATAAATATATATGTATATATATACATTTATTTTAATTTTATTGATTTTCAATTTCAGATTATGTACTACATAATATAATATTTGAAAATGTGGAGGAGCTAAAGAATTATAATAGAGTATAGTAAAAAAAAAAACATCACTATAAAAGATAAATGTTTTAATTATTTTCGAATAAGATTTAAAAATGATGAAATCGTTACCATTGCTGTGAATTTATCGTCTTCATTAAAAATATTTTTTTTGTTTGTTTTTGTTTTTTTTTACTACCTTACTATTAAATAGATTTGTTAATTGGTTATAGGTGAAAAAATGTGAGAACAGAATATAATGAGAAGGTTATTAAGATAAGTGTATAGTTATATTATGTTGATGATATGCGTACAACGTAACACAGATTAATATTATGAGTTTTGAGCTGATTAACCGATAAAAAATATATTTATAAAAGAATGTAATTTGGATGAAGATGTGTTGAGAAGCAGCTACTACAATAGTCTCGCAATCGACTATCAGTACTATTGTTTAGTTCTAAATTCGTCTAGAAAATTTCTGTAATTAAACCATTCAAATGATTTGGATAACCACAACATTAGTATTGACTTCATTAAGTTATTTCAGACATCTTTGAAACTCAAAAACGTATAATTCAAAATTCTTACTTATGCTCAATTGCTTTATATATGATCAATATGCTCAATTAAATAATTTGTTTTAAGAAAAAATCATCATGTTCATCTTTGTGTAGAAAACCACATTTCGATATTCAAATATTTTTGAAAACATTAAAGCAGGCTGGTAATGTAAGACTTTATGACTTCTTTTCCTAAAGTTGAACGAAAATTGAATAATTTCAGTCTTTCTGTACTTTCTGAGTGTTTCTATAACTTTATAACAACTCTTTTAATTTAGAATTCTAGAATTCTCAAATCCTTTGCTTCGATTACAAGTTTACGTTTTGAAGTTGAAATACGAGATATTTAAAAATATCACATAAAATTTTGAATGGTTGGCAAAATGGACTTTAATAGTAGTGCCATAAGACACCTATGAAATTGCTGCTCTTCTGATTTTTATTTCAAATCAATGGTAGTGTTCAGTGGCAATAACGGGTGGATTTTAAATTAACAGATTCATGAATCTGTTCACTGAACGGTGCGATAAATGTACCGGTTAATGTACCGCGGTTAATGAAAATGAATCTGAAGAAATTCTAGATACATTTCATGGATCTGACTTTTTATATATAAAAACAACAACAAACATTTTCATGTTGAATGTTGTGACATCTACTGTAAGAAAAATTAAATGTTTATATTTATTCTATGAAAGTCATATTTTTTGAATTGTCAAGAAGCTAGAAGTGAAATTTTAGAGGAATATTTATGTACACAAAACTTAAATATAGGGTTATGAAAAATAAATTATATATTTGATAATAAATAGTATAATAGTATTTCATTAAAAATTAACTTATTTTCAAAAGTACTTATATATTCCGGTAATGGCGTTAGTAATGTAAAAATTTTTGTGCTGAATTGTGTTCCACCGTTTTGAGATCCACCACCTAATGCCACTGCACCCATCCCTTTTTTGATTTATTTGAACTGAATACATGACATTTGATGAACAACATCTTGATACTTCTGTGCGAATATCATATCACCACACCACAACCAACTTATTTCCACAATGCTAATTTTAAATACGTAAAATTAAATAATTTTGAGATTCTGTTTTTATAATTTTTGGATTCTATATTTTTAAATTTTCGTTAAAAAAAGACATGTTTTTATATATAAAATGTATTAGTTTTTATGCAATATTATATGAGTGTAGAATTTTACACCAAAGATAGTAAACATTGTAAATGTTTTAAAAAATGGTTAACAACTATTACTAAACGAGACCATTTTTTATTTCTATATGCCAACTGTAACCATATAGATAACGAAATTACTCAACATTTTTAAATATATCACTATGATTGATACAAGACAGTGTTGTACTAATAAAATAATTTAAATTAAATAATAAAAAAAAGGATTGCTGCAAACGCTCTACATTTAGAAAAAACTGCTATGCATATCGCATTCGCAACATATTAAAAAATAGAAAACAATTTTAACTGTAACAAATTTTTAAAAAGTTTTTAGTTAAATTTCCAAAATGGCAGCACTAGTTTTTTTGTTTTAAAATATTGTATTATACTTTTTACCATTTAATTATTGCTTAGTATTTTTACCGACATCTGGCGTGAAATACAGGAAAGTTTTGTTTTGCTTGCTTTTTCATATTGTGTATAAAACGAAAAGCTTTGTGTGTTAAGAAAATTTTCCGTTACAATTTTCAAAATTTGAATTTGAATTTTGAACTGTATATCTTTTGTGTTCCATATTTTGTAAATTGTAAAGAAAACAGCAGTTTGCAAAATTAAAAAAATTAAATTAAATATTTTGGAGTTTTTGCTTTTATAATGAGCTGAAGACATTATTTTAAATAAACCTACCCTACCGTTCAAGTTCAATACCCTACCGTATTGATTAATATAAAAATACCCTACCGTTCAAGTTCAATAGATTATAGAAGTAAGTAATGAAAGAATGAAAATGTACAGGCTACATCTATAGAATTGAATTGATTAAATTGAAATTGAATTTCTGGAGCTGAGAGCTATATGTTAAGCTTTTTATCTATCAATCCCGACACTGACAAAAGCTTCTATTAGATAATTTATTTATTTATGCTGCTTAGCACAAACATTTTACAAAAAAGAGTTATTACATATTTGCTACAAATCACATTAAAAATTGAGAATGAAAGCTAAAATTAAAATTGAATAAACAATTACATACACTCTAATAAAACAACAAAACATAAAAAAAGAATAGCAATATCCTAACAATAGCGATTGTACAATTTTTGCTTTTGGGAATGTTTTGATAGTGTAAAGTCAATGTTAAATTTATGTTTGTTACCTATAATAAGAATTCTATTAATAGGTTCATATTTGCCATAATTAGTCCTATGATTACTGATATTAAATAAATTGAATGAGCGAAGACGGTGCAGATTTCTAATAATGATTTTGCTGGAAATGAAAGTTGATTTTACATTGTCCTTGTCCTTTATAATTTCTGTAATAAAAATGACATCAGAAACCTCACGCCTAAAGTTCAATGTACACATATCCATTAATTTTAGTCTTTCTCATATGGTCGTATGATAAAAAGATTAGACCATGACAAGTAGCGTAAAGCGAATCTAAGAAAGTTTTTTTGTACTGCCTCAATCCTATCAATGTGTACTATATAAACAGTGACCAAACTTGACTTGCATATTCAAGATTCGGTCTTACAAGGCAGGTGTACAACGACTTAAGAACATATGGATTTGAAAATTCCTTTGACCAACGTTTAACAAAACCCAGTATTGAATTAACTTTATTTATGATGATCTACATGACCTACATCCTAAGCAGAATGGTAATTTTGCACCCCGAAAAAGGATTTATATTCTGATAGAATTGAAATAAAAAAAAAATAAAGTTGTGTCAAAATCTGTACAACCAGAACTTTACTTTATCGTAAAAAATATATTATTGAAAACTAGAATTAATTTATAAATCTTATAGGCTCTAGTCTAAGCTATTTTCAAGTTCCAGTGTAATCTTTGGTTAACTGTTTTTAGTTCTTGAGTTAGTTTGATTTTATCTAGATTTTAATGGCAAAGTTTCAGTAATTAGATCAATAAATTAAAACTTTTCATAAGTCATTCTAGAGAAAAAAATTATTAATATTGAAAATATTTGTTAATGATGAGAGAGAGATAGAAGAGATGGTTAGAATTTTGTTCTCGTTTCTTTTGTTTCTTTACAAACAATATACTAAAGTTAGTCTCTTGCTATAATTGGGCCTTATAAATCGATGTCCACTGAAGTATTTTTCTTTTGTCTTTCACCCTCTTGCCAGCAAACTAAATTTGTGGTGGGGATATTTGTGTTGATGCCGAGAGAATTCATATAAGCAAACAATTAAGTGCTGCTCGGTATGCATTTTACAAATACATATACAAAAGTAATAAGAACTTTTTTAGTTGTGATACTAAAATTAAAATCGGAAAGAGAAATATTTACTAATGTATAGATAAGTGTTGCCTGTAGGCATCGTGTAATAGCTACTGTAAGTAAAACTACTGTAGTATTGACCTGTGTTGATGATGACTGCTGACATTCCGTGACTTTCGAAACGTAAAAAAATACGATTGTGAGACGGGTTGTTAAGCTTTTTTTATCACAATATCAAAATCGTGTTTGATTTGTAATGTCTATACAATGTATTATTTGACGTTAATAAACACTTCTTGCAATATTACGATCATTTGTTTTTTGATTGTCATTAGACGAAAAAATGAATAATAATATACCAAACATATTAATTAATATTATATTTTTATTGTTATATTTTATATTAATATTATATTGTTTTGCATTTAAAAAAGAAAATTTAAGCATGAATTTAGCGAGATTTCTTTCTTGTGTTTTATTTGTTTATTAAAACAAGTAAAAAGACTCACTCAATTGATTATTTTCTGCCACATTTAAATTTCCCAAATTATTATCAACGTCAAACAAATGTCTTTCAGAAATTCTCGATACCTTCTTTGCACATTCGAGGCGTCGCGAATACATAATTTAGGCGTTTATAAACTCATCACATTGTGTTACAATTTTGATTTGACGAATGTAAACACAAGACATTGTGTTTCAACTTTTTTTAGACGTTTCGAAAGCCAAGGATTGTTTAATAAGGCTCAATGGATTCAAAATTAGATTTTTAGAAAAAAATAAAAAATTAATGAAATTGGACTATCTATGCTATGGTGGCATTCCCCTACCTTCTTTAAAAATTATAAATTGGAATTCCGATTTGGTCTATTTCTTAATATTTAAAAATAAAACAATTTTTATTTTTTTCAAAAATTTTTTTTTAAATTTAATTCGGTTGATTTTTTTTTAATAATTTTTTTTTTTAACTTTTTTTTTTTTTTTATTAAATTGTACAATTAATAGAAATTTAAAATTTTTTGAATGGACTAATTTTGTTGTTTATTTTTGTTTGTTCTTTCATTTTTACGGTACTTTTATTATATAATAATTATAGAAATAATTTTTGGTTTTTTTATTTTGTTTTATTTTTTTTATTTTTTGTCACAAAGTCAATTAATACAAATATAAAATCTATAATATGTAATTAAATTGTTTTTGTTTTTATAATGCAATTTAATAAAAAATAAATCGTATAAAAAATTTACATTCAAATATTTTGCTTTTAAATTTTCATTACAAATATTTTTTTACGATATCATTTTACGATATATCTAAAAAGATTTTTTTTTTTATAATTTTTTTTTTGTGTTTATTAATTTTTATAATTTCGAAAAAAAAGAATTAAAATAAATTAAAAAAAATTTTTTTCTTATTTTAATTTCTAAAAATCTACATTAAATATTTATAATATTATAGATATGAGTGTTTTGGTCTGAAATTTCATTTTACATAATAATTATTTATTTAAAATAAAAGTATATGTATACACACACATATATGTATATATATATACTAAATATATTAATTCGAAAATTTTCTTAAAATGTAAAAAAAAAATTATAAAAATAAATCAAAAGTTTTATATAAAAATTATTAAAAAAAAAATAAACATTTAATTTTAATTTTAATTAATATTAAATTTATATTAATGTGTTAATAAACTATCAATATAGTCTTTTAATATACCTAAGCATTCTATATGTTTTGCAGTCTGTCTTAATAGAAGATTTTCAACAAAAATCTCAACAACTTCATGTTGTTTTTCTGGACCTTCTTGAACACAAGCAACATATTTATTAAATATTAAAGCATTTACTGATTCCGGTGCTGTATGCAGTAATTTCAGTTGTTCCGATAGGAAACGTGTTGTTTGTAAAAGCTGTTCTCTAGCTGTTTTATAATGTAAAAATTCACTATCAATTGGATGTACATGAGGTGGCGGTGTATGCATTTCATTAATATGTTTTATATGATATTGACGATCTGATACGAATTTGCCTAATAGAAAACCTGAAAATAAAATTATAAAAAAATTGTTTTAATAATATTATATAAAAATTAAATATTTAATTTGATATTAAATGAGAATAATAAATTCAATCAACAAAATTCATATATTTAATTTGCTTTGAAGTTGTTTCACTTTAATGTACGGTCTTGCATTTAGCTGTTTAGTCTAGACAAAGCTGATAATATTTGTACTATTAATACTGATGAACTGACAGTATAACTGATGAATATTTAAAATGATTTTTTTATTTGGATCACGATTATCTAACACTTGACACTTAGGAAACTAAGGTCTAAAATGATTGAAATTTTAATGAAACATGACGACCGCAAAACAGACATAATGCTCGTGATGACATTGTAGTACTCTTGAACTATAAGTGAAAATCTATGTATATATAAAATTCTAAGCAATTTTGTTTGTGACCGTGTAACTTTTAAACCACTAGACGTATCGTAGCCATATTTACATCATAGGTTAATTTGATGCTCCACTTTTGGATCGGTATTCTGAGTAATGTTATCTGTAATGTTATCTGGAATATTTCAAAAATCAAAAGCATTACCGACCTGAAAAATTGTACTCAAACACTCTCTCAAACTCTGTGCAATTAATTGAAAGTGACAATCTATATAGGGTTTAAGACTTGCTGATGCAATACTTATTTCCTCTTCCCATCAAATTCGTCAATTATTTGCTAATAACATGTTTTTCAAAAAAAAAAAACCCAACTGAATTATGGGGGAGACTTAGAGATTCAATGAGTGAAGATATAGTACACAGACTTCAAGCAAATGATAATAACGTAAATATTAAAGCAGGGTATAATGAAGCATATGGTAATGATTGAAGAATTCTCTTCACAAATAAGCTACTCAAAAATTTTGGGTAAGCTTTCACCTAATCCACTGGCAAGTGACTTATTAAATAAAGACATGCAGCGCGAACAATAATATAATATCAACGATTTGGCTACGTTTGTTTCATCAAATTGTTAATGCGAGATCAAAGGACAATTATTTACAATAGAATTTGGTTTGTGATTGCAGCGAAAGATATTTTGTTTTTGGTTGCGCCAGGTGGAATTGGATTTTTAATATCGCTTATCCCTGCAAAAATTACGACTCAAGGGAAAATCGTATTAGCACTTGCTTCATCTGACATCGCTGCAACTTTGTTAGATAGTGGAATATTAGCCAATTCGGCTCTTAAGCTCCCATTAAACATACCGATTCATTTATCTGATTATAACGCTTCAATAAGTAATATCAAAAACACCCGAACATGGTCAAAGTACTGCAAAAATGTCAAATTATTATCTGGGATGAATGCATAATGGCCTAAAAGATTTAAATGACAGCAATAGACTTTTTGGTGGTGCTTTAATTTTAACAAACGTTACCAGGTATTCCGCGTTTAACGTATATGGATTAAATGCACGCCTGTTTAAAATTATTTTTTTTGTGGCGAAGCATCCATAAATTGCAACTTAATACAAACATCCGTGTTAAACTTCAAAACGATTTATCTGCTGAATCATTTTCAAAACAATTGGGAATGGAAAAATTGCTTTTCAAGGAATTACACAATAATAGATAAACTGGCCAGGAAATTTCTGCAACATTGTTGATTCGAGAAATACATTGATAGAAAGCGTATTTCCCAATATAAGGGCCAATTATCGTAACCGTTAATGGCTCAGCCAACGAGCGATTTTGGCTGCTAAAAATCTTGATGTTAATGAGATTAATTTTAAAATACAGGAAGCACTGCCTGGCGAATTAATTTCGCTTAAATCAATTGACACATTGGTAGAAGAAGATTTTTGAATTCACTCGATTTATCAGGATTTCCCCTACATAATTTAATGCTGAAAATTGGTTCACCATTTATTTTGCTTCGGAATCTAAATGTACCAAGACTTTGCAATGGAACGAGATTAGTTATTGAAAAAATTATGGGAAATCTCATTGAAGGCATACAATACTGAACGGAAAACTTCAACCAGAAAATGTTTTACTGATGGTGTCACAACAGCAATATTGTTCATGATTTAGCCTTAAGATCAGAAAAATAATTATATTTGTTTTTCACTAAATCAGAATCTTCAAGTCAGTATTTTGGCAGGACAAAATGTGCCAGATTGACTAGTAATTTATAAAAAATAATTTGGGTATTTGCCGATTCTCCGTGAAAGCATTTGAAAGTCCTTTTTTCCAATTCAAATAAGTTATAAAGTTTATATTTTTAATATTTTTTATAATTAATACCAGAGATAAGATCGATTTGTGAGTTGATAAAGAAAATAATGGTATGCGATGATATCATAGAAAAATACTAAGATACTAATGAATAGAGGGGTATAGCAGTGCAGTTGAGCTTAAGTATAATATAATAATGTTAAGAAGTTTTATCGCCTATTGTGGCGTTTTGGAAACTTTAATTAGTAATTAATCACTTTGACTATGTTTTTTGGTACTACAAATTTAAGGGTACATTACGCAACACATGAAAAAAGGCTACATTTTACGAATCAATAAATCAAAGAATCCTGAATCGAAATAAAACAAAAAGCCAAAATAAAACGAAGTGCAGGTGCACAATTGATCGGTTATATTCCTCCTTGGAATGATAAGGTCAGGTGATTATAATGAATATAAATTGAATAATATTGAACTTTTGCACCCAACCAAGGATACTTTTGTCGTCATTGAACCAATCATTATTTATATTAAAACTATGTGTTTAAGTTATATAAGGATTATGCAATTTACGTTATATCAGGATTAAAAATAATACAAAAATTTAAATTTTAGTATTTGGCATTATTAAATCACATGATTACATGAAATAACATTTTTTTTGTTGTTTTTTTTTGTAAATAAAAATTGGCAAAAATTCAAAATATGAAATAGATTTAGTGATATATATATATACATATGATATACATATAATGTTATGTCAATGTATATGACATGGCTCTTAAGTCCATTGAAAACACTGTTTTCATAATGGGGTAAAGTAAATAACCTGAGCGCTGAAATTGAAATGATTTTATTATTTTATTTTTGTTGTTTTTGTTTTTTTTTTTGTTATTGTTATTTATAAGTTTTTGCTATTCAGTATTCGTTTGGCAAGAATATTTTCCACTTTAAATATTGTTGAAAGCACATCACTTCTAAACTAATTGAACTTTGAAGTAATTGAAGAATTTTCTTTTCTTTTAGTAAATTGGGGTCCAACTGTTACGGACTTTTTATACGAGTTCAGTAAAATTAATTTGTTTTTGTATATTTTTTTAAGGTGTATTGTTTTGTAATCTTTGTAGATCCTATATATATAAGATGTATCTTATTTTTATTTTTTGATTATGTGTGATTTTTGGTTGATTTGAATACCATGTATCACATATCTTTATATAAAAGCCATGTTGAAAAGATAAATAAAATTATGGCAAATTAATCAACAGGCCAATATGGTGAAATCAAAATTAGGTATTTGACTAATTTGAATTGATTATACTTATGCTACAGTTGACTATATATGAAGAAATTTATTATTCTAAATCAGTTCTCTAGACAATTAAATTTCTAGAAGCTACTTTTTTTTCTTAGAATGTCAGTTGAAGCTGTTTTTTTTTAATGATATGTGGATTTGATACATCTGTAAGAGAGGGATTTATTTTGATGACCTATCGGTAAATATTTATACAGTTGAGTAACATAGTTGAGTAATCTAATAAGCTCACAGCTGATAGATCAATTTCTATTTTTTTTTCAAACAAATAGTTATGGATATGACGTGAGGCAGGTAGTGGCAATGAATAGTATTTGTCATGTGTCCTCTTATTATTATTCTAATTATATTTGACTAATATTAGGTTTAGTATATTGGGTAACAGGGTTGCAAAATTTGGAAGTTGTACTCCTATTACTCAGTTTGGGTCTTGCATCCAATTCTTTTTCATTTATATGAAAGTGAACTGTGAAGTATTGACAAAACTTTCCAACTCTAAGTCAATAACATATTAATGCAAAAAAAAAAATCGGAAGCAAAAATATCATATAGAGGTATAGGATTCATAAAATATATACACAAACACCATACAAATTGCCTTCTGTGATGGGCTAAAAATTCGTTCTAAATAATTCATTTTTTTGTAAATTTTAAATATTAATCAATAAAATTGTAATATTTATTTTGAATTATTAAGGAAAAATAAATTTTTAATATATTTTAGTAAACTATAATTGCAATTAAAAAAAAAAAAAAAAAATTAAAATTTTTACAAAATTATTCACTTTAGGCAATTTAATTAACGAGCTCATTTTTTTCTTAAACCATTTAAACAAATTTTGTCTATTTGCATGTAATTATTTTTGAATTTTAATTCACTTTTTGTAGAGTTTTTGTTTTTGAGTACTCTTTTTTAACATTATGACTCAAAGTGGTTGGAAAAAAAATAAAAAAAAAATTAATAATGATATTTTTGGCAAAATTTCATTTTTGGAAAGTAATTTGTTGAGAAATTGCTATAGGTTTATCTTATTTATTTAGCTGTTATCAAAAATTGAAATAAAATGGGAGTTGTTCGAAATTTCTATTAACGATGGTAACATTATTTTATAAATATTCTTTGTATATAACTGTGAAATATTAATGAGCCGAATGTATATCTTTTTCTACTGTAAGTCATTAATTAAACAAATTGACAACTATTTGGGAATGAATGATCTATTGGAAATCATTTGGATTTTTTTTTTCGATTGCTGTGGATAATACCAATGACTATATATATATACATAGTCATATATATAGTCATGTATATAGTATGTTATGTAACATAATTATTACATTATATTTTATTTGCTGAGTAATATTTTGTATTGCAACTTATATGACTGAAATGACTGGTTTTACTTCGTTTGACCGATAGCAGTAATTTCTGGTTCATTAACGTGCTATTGTGTAATATGGTAGATATTATAATCAAACTAAATTTGGGCTGTGGAGTAAACTGTGGGAAGTAATTTTAAACATTTATTTTTATACATCGGTAACTCGGAGTTCGTGCATGCGTGCAAGTATAGACGTGCAAGTGTAGACGTGCAAGTATAATGTACAAGACGGAGTTTGTGCAAGCGTGTTAGAGTATAGACGGAATAAGGTTGTTTTTCATTTGCAGGATATGTAAGTAGAAGAAGGAGGTAGAAACTGAATATGTTTTTCTGTAATAAAAAAATTATTCCATAAGCGGTTATTTTTGATTGATATTTAATTAACATAAACATTGCAGTATTGCACCATATCGTTTGGGCAATCAAAATGATTTGTCAAGACGTTTTTGGTTTGTTCAGTCATTGTATTAAATATCCTATAATGGTTATGGACTAATTAAACAAAATAAAATTTTTTTTCTTAAGTAATATTGAATGTAAGTAAATAAAAAAATAAATCATTAGTGAAGATTTATATCTTTTTTAAATGAGATATTTTTAATGGCATGAAATCAATCTTGAAATTAAATGAATATGTTACCTATTTAAATACTGCTATAATGTACAAATTTTTCAGATTATATAAGAAAATTATTTTTTTTCTTTTAGTTGGCAACCAATGAGAAATTTTGTTAAATTTTTTTATATCCTTTTTAAATACTACCTCTTCATATTGAGATTTTCTAATTTACTTTCAATTTTCATATAAGTTCGAACCTAAACAACTGTTTTTGTATATTTATAGTCCTCTAATATGTGCGGTTCTAATTAGTTGTATATTGGATTTTAAAGAATTGCAAAGTTTGTAAGTTGTAATGGAATTATTTCTTTTATTACCGAGAGCTGAATTATTTTAATTAATTTTTTAGAGAGGGCTTAAGAAGGGTGTAGTTGCGAACGTTATTTTTTACCTACTCTTGTTAAGTTTGCAGAATATATGCAGATTTCAATAAGATGTAATTGTTGTAATTCACATCTACACACAATCTTATTTAATATTTCTTATTTAAATCAAATTGATTGAATTTAGTTTTATCAATCCAAGCAAATTCTTTTCAACAAGTACTAAATTGTGTACCCTTAATTTTCTGACTACAAAATATTTTTTTATCACTTCTCCGTTTATTTAAATTTTAATTTTAGGAAGTCATTAATTTCAATTCTCAAACAAAATTCTCTCATTTCAATTTATTTCTTTTATTATTCTCTAAAAGACAGCATTGTTACAAATCTAAGCTTATAAAAATGGATATTCAGTAAATTATTCAACAACGCAGTGTATCGAATTATTCAGTAAATATACTTATAGAGTCAATTCGTGTTTGTCTGAATATTTTAGAATTGACAGTGAAATATGGTTAAAGAAAGATTTACTTTAAAGAAACAGGTCTGCTAAAGAATGTCGATTTTTGAAATGTCGATTCACAAAATATCGATTCCAAAATGTTGACTTTATCGATTCTTGAAATCATAATTCTAAAATGTCATCATGGACAAAATGTTGATGTTTAAAAAGTCAACTTGTACAAAATGTCGACTTTTAAAAAGCAAAAAATTTAACTGCTATAAATTCCATTAGGGGTCCCTGTTGAGTAATAATAATTCAAGTTAAAGCCAAATTTAAAGTTTTTAAAAGAACAGGGATTTGTATGAATTGATATAGACTTCTCATTACAAAGCAGAAAACACTCATGTTTTAATGAAAAGCTTTCAAATTAGTATGTTTTCGTTAAAAAACATAAATATCTTACTTCTCATTTTCTGTTTCGTTTCTACCTATTTCTTAATGTATTTGGTGAATAATAAACCATATGATTAAAAAATTTTCAGCTGTGTGCGCATTATTGTTTTATATACAACTTACTTATTATATACTAAAAGTTCATTATGGAGGAGACAGATAAAATGAAAAGCTGTCTAATGCGCAGGTCCTTAAATGCTTGTCAATTATAATTATAGATGCTAATTTACAATCTGGCATGTATATATACAAGTTCTGGAAAAAGAGGTGATCGTGATTTTGAATTTAACTGTAAAACCAATACTTATAGTATGTCCATAAATAGCTATGTCTATATTTCGTAGAAAAGTGTTGAATTTTCACAATTTTATAAAAAAATGAGTAATTCTGTCATCAAACGCACGAGCCAATTTATTGAAACCCTGTTAAGATACTTAATATTTTTCGCTTATAATTTTGTGTTTAAACCAAAGGGAACCCATTGAAACCCAATTTTAACCGACGGCAGGAAATGTAGAATACAAGACAAAAAACATTTAAATATTTAAAAACTCAAAATGTCAAAACAATTTTACTTTCAAATGTCTGTCAAGAAACTCCCCATTCCTATTTATTGAAACCGTATTTCTCTTCACGGCATGTAAACGCAGACGGCAAGATTTTAGTAAAAATAATAAAAACCAAGGAATTTCTGGGGTCCCTATAAATATTTTAAAAATTAACCCTTTAAAAAAAAATTGGAAAAATATATGTTTTGTTGCTTATCTAAGAGTCGTCATTTAGTACAATCAACATTTTGCCAGTCGACATAATGGAAGTCGACATAAGATTCCTAAAGAAATATTGTAATATTCTAATTTAATTAATTGGTTGTCTAGCTAACCCCAATATGCTTTTTTAAACGAGATATTTCTACTTTTACTGATCTCACGTAAATCAAGTTTGATTAATGAATTCTGAACATAAAGGCATGTTAGCGATTGCTCTGAGAACCTTCGCTTGGCAAAATTCTGTAATTTTGATTTTTGATTTCTGTTGAACCCCAGAATTCGATATTGTAAGACCAGATAAGTTTTTACATATATTTTTCAAACTGGAATCTAGGTCAAATTAAGATTTTCGTTCAATTACCCGTTGTAAATTTGCTGTAGTTTTTACGTCACAAATAGGCCAAATTCTTCGACATTGAATTCAAATCGTCGATGGATATAATTTTCTAGGATACGATCTTATTATACAAAATTATTAAAATACAAACTTCATAGTTTGTTGAATAGTCAACACCCACTTTCACTAGGTTCTTGACCTTGATAAAGCTATTTGTTGATATGAAGTTCAGTTTTGTGTTGTCGTGAAAAAACCCTGTATGTCTCAACTCAATGCAGGGAAGAATTCAGCAAAATAAAATAAAAATATATTTTGTTTCAAAAGGTAGTCCTCAAATGTTTTTATTTTTAAATTATTATTTTAAAGTTTAATTAAAATTATTTCTAAATACATATATAATATATTTATTTGAGTTAATAATATAAATATGAAATTTTATTTATAAATAAAATAAAAAAAAAAATCTTTCCCTTTAGACCCATAGAAAAGTTTTGTTCATTTACAAAGTAAATGTATTCAAATTACTTTTTATATATGTACTATATGTACTATATGTACTATATGTATATGTACTTTCTATATATGTATCTCACAAATATTAGTACAAATTTTGTTATTGTAATTATTATTATAAAATGAAAAGATTTCATAAAGAGTTTCATAACAATTTTTTTGTGAGGCAAAAGTAATTTCAAATGTACCTAAACTACATTGAAGTAAAAAATTCCATATGAGAATATTGTAAAGTAAATATTAAATAAGTCAATCATTTCATAGGGGATCACAAAACTTTGACTCACAATATAAACCTAGAAACGTTTTTTCAATTGTACTTCTTTGTTTTGTTGCTCTTTCTTTCACTCAAACTAGACATAATTTTATGTGTACATTTCGTTTGATTTCGCTTTCTTTTCAAAAAGAAAGTTCAAGTTAAAACTTATATCGTAACATGAATTGCAAAAAATATATTATATCTTATACCGAAGCACAGTGCCCTGAGGACAAAGTAGAAAGGTGTGTATCAAAAAGGATGTAGAAGAAAATTTGTAAGACCAATTTGTTGGAATAGGTTACATGCATAACAAGAAATGCAAAGAATAGATTACAGAAAGGATATACTTAGTTTACTATATTTCATTTTAGGTAAGCTATAATATAGTAGTAAAAAGTATTTACTATAGCTAAAATGGTATTTCATAAAGCAGAGTTATCATCTTTGTCGATATATAAAAATGTCGAACCAGCCCACCTAATTAGCAATCAGCGGTTGGTCAGCAAACTTAAGAAATGTCATAGTTTTTTAACTATAGTGTAATTGAAATGTACGAATAGTAAGCAGCTTATCTATGCACTTATAATTAGAACGGTCCTAACTCATCCGTCGAGATTTACTGCATCTATAGCATAAAGCAGCGCTGCAGAGATTTGTTTGGGGTTTTTCAAAGATTTTTAAAATGAAGACCAACATCAAAGAGAAAATTGAAACATCAGTTTATTATTTTTATTCACAATATTTTGAATATAAAGATTAAAAACGGTGAATTATTTGTGGAAATGGGAGGCTGGATTTTTACTAAAAAATTTTGTTAGAGAAAGTCTTTAATTTAGCCGTCACGCCCCGTAGGTAAACAAATTATTTTTAAACAGTTACATTTTTTCAACGCCTGTCTTCATTTTTCTACCCTTACGAAAAACAATTAATTTACACATATTTATCTCTGCAGCTGCTTCATGCTATAGATGCAGTAAGTCTCGATGAATGAATCAGGAACGTTCTAATTATATAAGTGCATGGATTAGCTTGCAATACTTTTTCTGACAGCAACACTTAAAACTTAAAACAAAAAAAAAAAAATTATAATATGTGATTCTAAAAAAAATAATCAATCAAAAATTCACATTAGTAATTTTGTTATTTTTGTATAATAAGCCCAATTATATGTAAGTATCCCAGGAATCTTTGATTTCAGACTTTATAAGACGTCTAAACTCACTTGATTATGATCAAATTAAAATACATAGCTTACAAATTTGTGGGTATGTATTAGAAACATAGAAAACAATTCAGTTTCGATTTGCATATCCATTAGAAAAAAAAACAGAAACAAATCAAGTACAAAAGTAAAGTAAATTATAAAAAAAACCATACACATAATAGAATGCGTACATACCTATCTATTAAATGAAATTTGTTTTTGTTCTTGTAAAATAAAATAAAAATTCGAGTATTAAAAATAAATGAAAATAAATAAATTTACTTAAAAAAAAACAGAATTTGTTGGCACAAATCAGCTCATAACTTCTTAAGCACTGATCGCCGTATAGCCTTTTTTTTGAAGGAAATTAATTTTTTTTTAATTACGTGAGAAAAAAAATATTTTAGTACTTTCCCTTATTGAATTATAAATTTAAAAAGAAATAACAAATAGTAGTATAAAATTATTTTTATCAATTTTGTGAATTGGTTTGCTAGTTTTCTGATGCTCTCCTGGTAGTTTTGTTGTTTCAGGAACCGACGATACAATCTTAAACTAGCTATTTGCATTAAATATTTAAATCTAATTTAATCTAATCAATAACGTGCTGAAGAAAATCCATTCATTTAACTCATATAACTTGGTTTTTAAATTTGAACACCTAAGCTGATAACCCAAGCAACTAGAGTTTAATAAATAAAAGTAGTAAATAAATAAATAAATAAAATAAATTTGAGCATCTTAAATAAAATTCAATTATTAAAAATTTAATTTGCTTGTCCAACTGTGGCCTTTAAAATTCAATATTAAAGTTTATTGTACCGACAAATAATATTTAATTTATAGCAACATTCAGTTCCACTTAAAACGCACATGAAAACGATATAAGAGGAAAAAAACAAATTCGAAACATGAGAACGGGAATTTCTACCTAACAAGGAAATTAATTTTTCAAATGATGATTTTTTTTTTTTTACTTCTACTCTTTGTAAAAAATTAATAAAGAGAAAAATGAAAAAAAGAAGAAAAAAAAAACAAACAACGAAAAAACTTAACATTTTCAACTTATAGAACAGGAAAAATAGGGTTGCGTGCACTTGACTTTGAATTACCTTACTTGAACTTCTTTTCATAATTACAAATCGTAAAAGAGTCGACGTACTCTAATATTTATAATACCAATGCAAAATAAAAAAGAACAACACTAATACATAACTACAATATATAATATTATATATCGCAATTCGCAGTTATATAAAATGCATGTAAGACATCTGATTACCACCACAATAAAAAAAAAAATAATAATAAAAAAAATATAATTTTATGTTTTGAACATTGAATTGAATTTTCCTGTATATGCGTGTCATTATTGTGTGACATACCTTAGAGAGACCCTCTACGTACATTATATAGGGTGTGAGTTTGTTTATGTGCGTTTCTGTTTTTATATTATTTTGTTATAATTTGAAAGCATGCAACATTTTTAAATACGAGTATATGCGATAAAGAAAATATTTATAAATATATGCAACAGGAATGTACAACACTGTACATACAACACTGGTGTATATGAATTCTGATATATTGTATAGAAAAATAATTTAAATGCATTCATTCTTATGACATTCCCCATATTCATAATGTATACACACTGACAAACAGCTGGGGCACATATAGTTTCAATTCATGTACATTCAGTATAATATAATGTAACAGATGTGCGTTTTAAAATCAACTGTTAAAAAAGAAATTAAAAAACAAAAAATAAAATAAAATAAAATAAAATAAAATAAAATTAAAGAAAAGAAGTAATTTAACACATATTTAGAAAGGGAATGAGAAAATTGTCCTTGAATAAAAGAGGTACACTTATAAATTATATTGTGTTATCAGTTATATAAAAGGATGTTTTTGTTGTTTTCAGTGTTTTAATTCTGATGTAGTTGTGCCATGAAATTATGCAAATTAGTTTCTGTATTCATTTTTCATTGGTTTATTTTGCAATTTTTTTTTATTTTGTGTTTTATTTTACCTTTTTTTTTGTGGTGAATAAATAATTAATTACTTAGGAGAATAATTATTTTTATTTTTAATTTATTTTGTTATTTTTTTTTTTTATTATTATTATTATTAAATAATTATTAGCTTTTTTCTTTTTATTAACTAATTAATATTCAAGATTAAATTATTTAGATTAAATTTCATTTTCAAAATATTATGTATTGTGTAGGTATAAAAAAAATCAATGTAACCTTGAGCATGGAGTATAGGATAAAGTACTAAAAATTATTAATTTAGAACATAAAGTACTAAAGAAATTAAACTATATATATATTTGATGTTTGGGATACTCTTCTAGGTCAGTGGTGACTGATGTGCGTTGAGAAGAACAATGTCGAAATGTCTATAAGTACAAAATAAATTAATTATCTTCTATTGGACGGTATCAAAATGCCGTTATAATAAAATAACCGTATAAAGAAAACAACTTTTGACCGATCAACTCAAAACTTAAGGCCTGTTTACCTTGTGAGTGACGCGTAGGTTCCTCTTCTTCCAAATTGATTGAAAGTTATCTTTCGAATCGTACGATTCAAATCTTAGTTAATGGATTTAAGTCCGATCAATTCCAAATAAAAGTTGGTGTATCGCACGGATCAGTTCTCTCACCTACGCTATTCCTTATATTTATAAATGATTTGCTCCAAACCACTTTCAATCCAATCCACAACTTTGTTGATGGCAACACTCTAGTAGCCTCGTAGAAATTTCATAAAAAATCTGAATTAGGTTTTCTTACTTCTACTCCTGTGACCTTTTGAAAATCTATAAAATTTTCATACGACCCAAAGTAGAGTATAATTCTCACCTATGAGCTGACGCTTTTAGTAATGCGTTAAAGCATTTAGGTAAAGTCGAAAAATTGACTATTCGTCATATCAATGACCAAGAGGAACAAGAGTAACGGTGACATTTTTGCCTGTTGTATTGGTCGATTGGGAACTATCTTTCTTTTGTTTTAGATATCCTGTAGGATGTCTTGTTAAGCACATTCTCAATGGTAATCGCTTACCTACGTGAAATACGAACAGCAGCATTATATGCATATTTATTTCCTTTCCCACCCTCGTCAAACTTACCAATCTGTATATAAGTTTCGCACCTAGTGAAACTGATAAAATATTTGGAATGCGTTGTATTAAATGTGACCAGGACCGACAAAAATGGACGACGTTGATGAGTCTGACCCACGACCTGCATGGTCTGTTAGCCACCTAAGTAGTAGAAGTAAAGTAAGTAAGTAAGTAGTAGTACTGAATACTTTGAAAATATTTTTATTGATTATAAGAAAAATGAATTTAATTATATTTTAACACAATTTTAATTAGAGAATTTCAGACCTTTAGTAATTATTATTCGCCTAAAATAGAATATTACAATTAAGGGAGAATAATAATTACTGAAGGACCGAAATCTATATTTTTTTACCGCAATAATTCAATTTTATTGTTCTTGAAATCGAATTCACTCATAAAAAAACAAAATAGACTTTTATTTAATGTTACAACATTTTTAGCACCTTTTTTTAGTACTTTTTTTTTTTAATAACATAACTTCTATATTTTATGTGTATATAAAACGTAAATTTTTAATATTTTTTTAATAATGATAATAATTTCTATCTATTATAAAATACAATTTTTTTGTTGTTGTTACACTGTTGCGTACTACTTGTTGTTACTTAAGTGTGCTAAACTGTAATAATAACATAATAGAATATAATAGAAAATAGGTTATTAAATGTGTTTGATTGAAAAAAGAAAACCAAAACAACAAAAAAATCAAAAAACGACTAATAAAGTCGCGGTCATGGGCACCATCGATACATGTATGTGTGTACAATAATAGAAGGCAAATTTTTAGATGAATTTTCTTCACGATTCAGAGGTCATAAAAATAAATTTTATTGTCATTAAATTTTTTTTATAGCTTTTCTAGTAAAATAAACCAAAACACAAAAAAGAAAAAAGAAAAATTCAAAGAAAATAAAAACAAGAAAATCGAATATAAAAGTGTTTTTATTAAATTTGGGTACATTATTGTGTGGTGTTGTTGTTCTCTTTTGTTTTTCCAATTAAATGAATTTCCCATTTTCATTCTATTGATTTTCCTTATCGTTTTATATTCCTACGTATGTTGTGTACTACGAATTTGGGGCAATCTTAATAACTTATTAATAAAATAATATTTTGAAATTTCGATTTAGATCTTCTAATCGATTTTAAAAAACCGATTTAGATAGGAAAAACAAGTAAAACCAAAAAAATCGTTTTATTTTACAGTAAGACATTCTGAAAATTATAAAAAAATTTTGCAATTAGAACAGTTGCGACCAGCTAAATCGAATGTAGCAATATAAGATCTAGTGCATTCCCCTGAAAGGTGGGTTTTAGCTGGTAAACATTTTAAGTGTAGTAATATTTTGTTGGTTCTAAAGAGATATAACTTATTGAATTTTTACATAAGAAAAAAATAGACCACTGCAAAAAATTTGGGAAATTATTATTTTATACACAAAAAAACATTGTTAAAACGTCAAAATTATCTGTTGAAAAAAATATTTTTTCTTTGTCAAAAAATTGTTAAATAAAGTATGTATAATTATAAAAATGTAATGGTAATGATAATGATTTATGATAAAAATCGTATGGAAACAATATTGTTGTTGTAATTGTGTTAGCAGGTGTGAACAAAAATTAAAGACTTATAATGTAATAATTAAGAAAAAAAAAAAAAAAAAAAAAAGGAAAAAATGAAACTATTTAACTTGACAATTATAAATTTATCTACAAATTTGTTTTTTTCCTTTTTTATATTAATTTTTTATTAATTTTATATAATTTATCTTTTCTAAATAAAAACTCGTTAGCTTCTTTAAATTAAATTGAATTATACCTATACAAAAAACAATAAGATTAGACAGCTTAAACCTGAGCTATGAACACTAAAACTGAATTTAATTATCTATTACGTATTTGATATATTCACATGAATTATAAAACAAAATGTATTATTGAAAACAAAATAAAGAAAAACAAAAAAAAAGTATTACCGGTATAAATAAACTATCCCGGATATTTTAAAAATATACCTCATCAAAATATAATGTACCAAACTAGTGTGAAAAATATCCCAATGTCAGGGATGAATATCCCAAGAAAAGAATATTTATTGTTTGTATTATTATTTGCTACTGATTGCTACTTATGCGTATTGATTTCTCATATAAGATAAATTCAGTTCTGATCTCCCTCTTTAGAGCCAACATTATATTTTCACACTTAAAATGTTTACCAGCTGAAATTCACCTTTAGTTTTAAGTATTCAATCTATTTTTTTGTTTTTTTTTGTAAATTATTAATCGTATTTTTCTTTTTATTTTTATTTCACTGATGAAGGAAGTATGTTGCTTCCTAAATATCGATATTTGCAATCAAATATTAAAAATTATTAGTGAATAGAAACCTGGCAACAATTAAATTATTTAATATTCAATCTGACTTAATTTTGTTTTAGGAATTCAATAGTGTTTAGCTGTTTTATAGAGAGAAACGTAGTTAGGTATAAGTAGTTACAGCAATACGCTATTTAAACAATTAGATATTTGTATTAATTAATCTACTCAATTCGCCATCTTGTTGTGAGAATTATCTGTAAAAATGCAATTTTTTTTTATTTATGCTTTACAAGCTTCCAAAAAATTCTTGTAAACTACTGCTAATCAGTTAGTAAGAGATTTTCGACAGTATTAGATAAAAATAGATCATTTTTAGTCCATATTGGATCATAAAAGACTGAGAGTGCGGTGCTGTGTCTACAAGTAATATTGAAAATTTCTATGAAAAGTTCGAAAATGTTATTCGACAAATTTTGTTAATAGTCATGTTACTAAATATTACTCATTCGATACTACCAAACACGTGACTGGTAAAATATGTATTGCTTTCAAGTTTACACGAGTTAAATAAATATCACCTAGAATTTTGTTAATAATTTAATTTTAATAATGTTTCACCTAGAGCCTACAGTGCCTATTCTATAAATTATGTTACATGAATTGTTGAAATTGGGATCGTGGGTCGTATAAGTGGGACCCTAAAATTTCGTAAGATTTCAATGATCTGCTAATACTGATTAATTACTACAATAACCAAGCGATATGATGTAGTATAGTTAAGACATCTGACTACTAATCAAAAGGTTTCAGGATCGAGTCCCGCTGAGAGCAAGGATGTTGTAAAAATTTAATCAGAAGCAGTGGCAAACACGGTTTTTTGTCGCGCATAAAATTCGTCTCTAAATAATAAAAATAAAAATATGTATAAAAAAACATACTTGCACTAAGTGCCACTAACTACGTTAGATTCATATATACAAAACATTTATTTAATTCGATAAAAATCGATTAAGATATGACCAATTAACGAATTTGATCATAACTTAAAATAGGATTTCCCTTTTTTTTTTAAAAAATAGGTCAATAATTTATTGTCTAATAATAGGACAACAATTTAAATCAAGTTGATAAAATTAAAACGCATCCACAAACGACAAAAAGAACAAAACAAAATAATAAAAAAAAATATGTAGATAGAAATCGAATTTCCTTGGAACTCTGTGACTATATTGTATCCTTTTCATAGAATTTATTGGCAAGAGGCGGTCAATTATTTTGATTAGAATTGATAGGAATTTCCCATTAATTGAGGATTTTTTTTGTTTTGTTTTTAAACGTAAACTAATAACTTTGTATAACTTCTGGGTGAGGTCTTAATTTGTTGTTTTGTTTTGTTTTTGTTTTTGTTTTTTTTTTTTTGTTTTTACAGAGCTTTTGCAAGTTGAGATTATAAAGGAAAATTTCCTGTTGTCGTGCATGTCATTGATTGCGTGCTTTTTTGTTTTTTAGTAAGAGTTACTAAGTGAAATTATTATTAGTTTTGTATGTGTGTGTATTGTGCGTTGGTTTTTGTTATTGTAATTTAATTATCACTCAAATAATTTTAAATAATTTAATTTTGTAAGTTTTGCTTCTTTTGCTGCTATTCGTTTCGTAGTTTACATAAAGTGGTGTAATTTATTTTGTTTTGGTCTTTTTTTAATTGTGTTTATTTTAAATACAAGCTAATTTTACAAGCACCGGTATTAAAATTCAGAAGTTTTTCAAATGGGTGGTGAATTTTTCTATTTTTATTTCGCAAATAATTTTTACTATTTATTTACATGTATTTAATTTTATTCAAATAAATCATAAAACAAATAAAATATAAATCAAAAGAATAAATAAATAAAATGTAAATACGGACTGTAAATGTGATTTTATTATGTACAACACTGAAAGTTAAAAATAAATAGGTGAAACATGAAAAGGACTTTTAATTTAGTACTTGTATTTATTTTTTCTAATTTTTATTTATGCAATTTTAGGATTCAATATTTCGTATTTATTTAAGTCTAGAAAAAGGATTAACTAAGAGTGTTAGTATTTTTGTTTTTCGAAGATATTAATTTAAAAATGTTATTTTTTATTTATATTGATTGAAATACTAGAGTCTGAAAGAATAATAATGATCTTCGTTCGACTATGAGCTCTCACATCCAAATTACAATCAAAATAATTTATTTATGTTATTAATTAGACACATAACAATAAAGGGTAAATACGATATTTATATAGTTTTGGTATAAAACTTTTAATTTTGGTTTGGTTCATGATATTTTGTGCTTTTACTGCACAGTTATACACATCACTAAGAGAAATAATATGTTTATCCAATGGTTGCGATAAACATATTATGGTTACTTTAAACTTATTATGTTAGATATAGTTGAAACAAACATTTGATATGTTAATGATGAATATAACTATGGTTGATGGAAACATATTATATTATTGTCTTAAAAATATTATAGTTAATCGAAATATATACCTTAATATGTTGTAATAAATTATAGTTGCTAGAACTATATTTAAAAAAAATATAAACCAACTTTAAATTATATTGTTTACAATAATATTATGGTTGTGGATATCATAATATGGTTAAGAAGCTCATAATCCAGTATAGTTGTAACAAACATATTTTGATGAAATAAATCATATTATAGTTGTTTTAAAAATATTTGTAGTAATATTAATCATATTATAGTTAGTTGCGTTATGATTAAAGTAATCATAATATTGGTTAAAGTAATCATCTCATATAGCTGAAGTAATCATATTATAGTATTATTATGATTGAATTAATCATATTATGTTTGAAGCAAACATATTATGTTTGCAGTAATCATATTATGGTTAAAGTAACTATAATATTGGGGTTGAATAATCATATTACGGTTGAAATAATCATATTATATTTGACGTTAAAATTAAATCCTTCAAAAATATAAATTCACTGTAATTTTCAGTCTACTGTTGCTCTTTACGAAGCCAAAACGTGTTTATAAATGCAAGCGTAATATAAAAATGCTCAGTTAATTGATATATAACTATCTAGGTTGGTAAGTGTTTGCATAAATTTTTGCATAACATTTTATAAACTAACCATTAATTTTTCTTTTGATTTTGATAGACAATGAAGTACCTTAGGAGAAACTGGATAAAATTTTTTAAAAAATTAATTAATAATCAAAATTAAGACGTAAGTAGTAAGTAAAGGAACAGGTTGGTTAAATAATGATTATTTAATTATTTGTTTAGATCAAAAACTTACTTATTTTTATGGCAATTTATTACGAAAGTTGAGGCTTTATTTAGAGTCTCTTGTCAAATGCTATAATATAAGTACTTTTTAATTTGAAGGATAATCTTAACTATTAAATATGTTTTTTTTTTTTTTTTCTTACAGTTAAAAATAAAAATTATCAATTCTGATTTAAAAAAAAGGAGCAACAATTTAACCAAATACTTATTGGAACTCATTGGAATTCATTCGTTGCAAATATATATTTTAAACCACCATTTTATAATTGACAGAAAAATATAATCCTATATAGAAATTAAATATATATTGTGTTGTGTTATGATTTTAAGTATAATATGTTTACCTTAATTATATTTATTTTTGTTTCAATTAAAACTAATGTTGCTGCAACCATAATTCAAGTTTGTAAGAATAATATTATTATTGAACCTAGTATAAATTATGTTTGGTGTAAACATAAATATGTTTCATTCAACCATATTATATTTATTTTTAACATAATATATTAGTGAATTATATTTAAAACAACAATATTATAGTTGAGAACAAAATATCGTGTTGTAGAAAGTAACTATAATATGTTTATTCCAAACATAATTATTTTTGTTTTAATTATAAATAATATTACTCCAAACATAATCATGTTTGTGAATACAATAATATTGTTGTGTGGACTATAAATTATTTTTGTTCTGACCATATTATAATTCATTCAACCATATATAAGAAACATTTTAGCTCCATATAAAACCCATAGTTACATGATGTAATATGGTTAATGCAATTATATTTTCCAATCATATTATTGTTCTTTAATTTTATAGTTGAGCCAAACATATTTTTTTGCTCAGTTGCACATTCTGCATTATTTACATTTCATTTAGTTTGAATTATAGTTTTCTCTAGCATTAACTTTATTCGCGAGGTAAATATCACAGAAAATTATGGTATATGCTATCGAAGAAATATATACTTAAGCATGTAATTCCGAATTTGAATTTTTGAAAGACCATACACATTGTTATCAAAATCATTTTGTTACTATTTTTTCAAAAACTATGGATTGTTTAAAAATTTTATTTAAAAAATATCATAAATAAAAACGAAAAGATAATAATTTGTAATTAATTAAATAGAAAAGCCGCCTTCTACTCAAATTAAGCATTATTAAATGAATGTACTAAATTCCAAGTTCATTAAATTTGATTTATAATAACAACTATTAAACTACTTACATCATATTTTCAATAAATTTGTGCTGATGATAATTTTAGGAAATGCGATTGTTAATTATTATTATAATTCATATACAGTTTAATATAATCAACAATCTTGTGTACATATAAATATTGTGTCTAAAGATTTGTATCTAGTGAATCCATTAATAATATTTCTAAAAATAAAAATATTTCAAAAGAAAAATGATAACCTAAATAAAAAGTTAAAATTCTAGTAAACAAAAAATATTCCATTAAATAAATTACATTGACTCTCATCAAAATTAAATAAAAAAAAAAAAGGAAAATGTTTAAAAATAAACTTAAAAGTCCGAAACAATGCAATGGAATTAATATGAAAAGAAATAAATTTTTTTTTTCAACCCCATATATTTTAATGGAATATTGGAATTTTAGTTCCTGATTTATTTATTTTTAGAATTGAAAATCTCCTACAAAGAATTTATTTTAATAAATTAAGTGGAAGACTACTACTATACAGAATACGAGAATGAATTATTTATTTTTATTTTTGAATATTTACATATATTTAAATTATTAATAGTAATTTGAAAGGAACAAGTTTCAAAGTTCTTTATATAGTATTTTGAATTTAACTTTTTGTCATTTAAGTTAATAAACTAAATCGTAAAACTTTTTATTGGTTAAAATAATGGTTAAAATTTGCAAAAACTAAACGAAACCAAACAAAAGCCAAAACAAAAGTACTTGTATTAAATTTATTACAATAGGCCCAACGACAGCAGTGCAATTAAAATGCTTGTATCAAAGTTGTCATTAATCTAATCAAAAAAGTAGATACACCGAAATACATGAAAGATTATCATTTTGTTCATCCGCTCTAGGTATATGTCTCTAGTCCAGCTCATAGCTGACGTAAATAGAATAGCAATTGACTTTAGGAAAATAAATATTTTACCGGCAATTCAAAATATAAAATAGATGATACAGAAGAATAGTTTAACTATAAAATGTTGTGAAAAACGACACAAATTATGAAAACGGAAAATAATTCAGTAACAGTTTTTTAAATTTTTTATCTGGGACAATTTGTTAAGATACTTTAATTAAGTACTCCCTGGAATAAATATTTATATAATTTTTTTGATTTATTCATTTGAATAAGTAATTAAAGAAAATAATTAATTTTATTTTTGTAATTAACTACAAATTTTCATTGAATTCTCTATTAATTATTTACAACACTTAAAGGTTTCCCTTTTTTATTATTATTATTTTTTCTTTTCCTTTAGTTCATTAAAATTTCAATATTTAACCAATTACATATCAATCAAAGAAAATATAAAATAAAACAAAACAAAATCAACAAAAAACAAAAAAAAAAAAACAACAGAAATAAAATAAATTCTGCATAATAGTCCTTCACATGAAAATACCATATTATAATTTAGGTATGTCTAGATGTCTACGAGTACAAATAATAATGAAAATCAATAACTAAATTTGTAACATGTCATTGTCATTATTATTATATTTATTATTTTTATTATTGTTATTAGTTTTTTTTTTGTTTTTTTTTTTTTGTATATTTATTCTAAACAAAAATTCCAAAACTTATTTTTAAAGATAGCCAAACAACTTCACACCCCCCTTTTGTAAATTAAAGTTAACAGTTTTTGTGGTGTGGTGTATTTAAAAAATTGCAGTTAATATTTTTTAATACAGGAAAACCTCGGTATATTAACTTAATTATTTGATATTGTTAATGAATACTAATGAAATTATTTAGAGAGAACAAAAATTTTTAGATGTCGTGTGTCGAAGATGCGTCGATCCAGTTTTATTTTTTGCATATATTATTTTTATACATTCGGTGGTTTTTACATTCAGGGTTGTCAGTTTTTACTCAAACGCATTCTTACATAGTCATAATTATTCAAAATATAAATATAAAATAATCATTCAAAATATGTGTTAATTTTTATATTGGTCTTAAGTAAACTTGTAAGTCAAATAAAACAAAAACAAAAACAAAAAAAATAATCATAAAACCATGTGAATATTATATTTTCTCTATATGACCAGACAGCTTTTTGCTGGGTCTTTATTTTTAAATCTATTAATAATTATTGCATTAGAAATTTGTTAAAAATTTTTTTATTTAAATAATTTAATATAAAATATGTTCTTAGTTAGTTTTTAAGTAATAGTTGAAAAATAAAGAAAAAAAAAAAAAAATTATTCACCATATATTTAGTGAAAAAACCGATTGTACCGGAGTGTTTTAAGGATAAATCAATCTTTTTTCATTACATAGGAATTTTCTTTGTATATGGGTTGATAATTAATGTATATCTATCATTCTTGATATTGAATCATAATATAATTCTTGGCTGTAATGAAGAAAGTATATTTTTTGAAAAACCTTAAGTACTGAAAAGTAGTGAAGGTAAGACTCTAGTTTTTATCTATATTTAGATTCATAATGTAATTTGGAATACACAAATATAATTGCAGAAGTGACTTACAAAATGCAGTATAAACAGTTTTATACAGTTTAAATATAACTCTACTACCACTTAAAGTTTTTATAACCACTTCATTGTAAAATATATACATAATAAAACTTTTGCTACATTTTGGAACACAATTTTGACAATATAAATACATTTTGACGTTTTAATTATAATTTTGGGGTTTTGTAATGCCAATCGGTAATAATCTGATTAACTTCTTTTTCTAATCAGTATTCTTATAATTCTTCAATAAGTAAAAAATACAAATATGCCTCCTCTATTATGCTATAAAAATGCAAGAAAACTATTTGACAAGATGGTTTTTTAACACTAGCTCGAAGAGTATCTTTAATGTTAAATAGACGATGCCAGTCGGAATAATTTCAGAACCGTTGAGTTGTTCCACATCCCATCCACCCTACTGAATATGGTAGATTCGAGCCACTCATTTGAATGCTCCGTGAAGTGAATTCTAATTCTAGTTCTTTTGATCGACAATTAAGTGTTTTAACAGTAAAAAAAAAACGAATACGTTTTAATGTACGTACAACTGAGACTATCAAACAACTGATGTTTTTTTTAGCTTTGATACTTATTTTTCGGCCTAACTTTTGGAAGTATTTTTAATCAATTTATACTTATTGGTATGTATTAACTGCTAGTGGTAGGTATTAACTTATGGCTACAAACATCATGTATCTGGTTTAGTTTATTTAAATTTATTCTAATCAAAGGTGGCAGTGTTTTACTAACCTTACTGGATTTTTATATATTGCACAATCAAATTGAAGCAAGCTTTCGTCTGGTAATATGATGTGGCTATAAGTATTAATTTGACGCTATAAAACTCAAGCTTTCTATTTCCGCGAAACAATTAATTTCATATCGTCCAATTTAAGCATAATATTTTTATCACATATCGTATTTTTTTTCTTTCTCTAATTTCCTAGTTGTTACCTACATGGAGTCACAGAAGTACAATTGTCCATTCTGGCCTAAAATATTCTTTTGCATAAAACAGAGACACCGTGTGGAGTTGAAGAAGATGTTAGTTTTGTAATTTCAGCGCCAATTGAAGAAATTGTCAATAGTGCCCTTGATATGTTATGTCCTTATAGATTATACAGACTATAAGAACGTAACATATCTTGCTTCTGTTAGAAGGATTTTTAGCATATTTAGTTAATTTTTATAGGTGCTAAAGCTAGGCTTACGACCATGGCAACAATATGAATATTTTATTTTTGCTTGTAAATGTTTTGCTTTACAAAATTAATATTCATTTGAACTTGAAAGTGTGCTTGCATTAGCATTTCGAGTTGGCTAAATCAAAGACACAAACCATTATGGAAATTTAAAAGTTTTTAAGAGGTACCTACTTTATTTTATGGGTAGCATAATATATTTCTTGAAATAACTATTGGTGCTGGAGATTTATGGAAAAGTTAGAATCGTTTGTAGAATTTTTTTTCAATTACATTTCGGTGATTCGTTCAAATTTATTTGATTATCCCGTACTGCACTTGATAGATAAAAATATTTTGTCTTGTTGAGAATTTCTCTTCCAATTCAGTTTTGTACTTTTGCAACATTGGAATATCATTTTTGTAATTATTAGTAAGGTAAGGTAGTGTTAACCTTGTAAGTGTTTTTTATGAAGAATATTTTTTAAAGAATTCTGAAACTGACACAATCTCTATGTTACCAGTTTCGTATTCCAAGAAAGTTGCAATGTGAAGTGAAGATTTTATTAAACAAAATACTAAGCAAACTCATTTACCGAACTGGACTTGATTAAAACCAAAAGACATTAAGTTTTAAAATATTAAAATATTATTTTGTCATCTTCGATTACAATCGATATCCTCCTGTACTACAACTACTATTTTAAGTATTTTCTATCTAAAAAAATATCCCTTTGATTGGTTTTTTGTTTTTTTAGAATTGTTTTCGGAAGCGACAAAATGAAAGAAAAATTTCTTTCTTTACAAAAATAAATTATTTTTTATTTTGGAATTTGAGAATTTAAAGAAGTTCAAAGGTGGTTTAAAATTTCAGCAATTCTATATAAGTTTTTAACTATATGTAGTTGTATGTTTGTATGTTGTATGTATATATTAATTAATAGAATACCAAACAAAAAACAAAAAAAAAATACCTTTGATGTTGGTTGATATTGTTTCGGAAATGATTTAAAGCGGCAAACCTTGAAGGATTTATTTAAAATTATGAAGTTTCCTTTATAGGATTTATTTGATTGGTTTAGTGTTTACCAGACCAATAGATAGAATAAAGTAAAAATAAAAATAAGAATAAAAATAAACAAAAAATGCTTTTTAGTCATTCAAAAGATTTTACGCTCTAAAGATTTTACAATTTTTTACTTCTTCTGGTAATTAGCATACAAACAAATTGTTTTTGTTTTATTTTTCTTTAGGTCTTTCTTAACAACTATACAAAAAGCTACTTATTGTATTTATTTACGCAAGATCATGATGAAGATAATTCAAAGCTGGACAAATACAACAAAATGATAGAACATAGATTAACTATAGAATTATTAGATAATATTGATGGATTAGAAAATTTATTGTTTGTATGTAATTTTGATTTGTTGAATCATTTAAGTACAAAATACAACGACACATATGGTGTTAGATGTATTAATATAAATAGCATATCGTGCAAACTGAGTTCAAAACACTACAATTTCAAGGTTAGATTTGACGGTAAAAAACAAAATTCAAACAAATTTTAGCAGGAGAGTTTACTACATTGTTGGGTAGCAGTTTTTTTTTGCACTGCTATGAATTAGAATATCGAAAAAGATGTACAATTAGCAAAACAATATTTAGAATTAAAAACTTTAAAATTATCGAATCTTTTTCAATGATGTCATTTTGGTTTCGAAAGTTAAAAGATTGAGTGTAGGTAAATCACTATTAACGAGCTATTATCTGCTACTCTATTGTAAAAAAGTGAGCCTACATTTTGTTTGTATTTTAAATCCGTTTCAAACATATTGATTTCCCTCTTTTTTCTTCATTTTGCCCATAAAATTTCAGTACTTAGATGCGAGATAAAATCAAATTTTTTATAGATAGCAATAGATAAAAATGTTGTGTGGTTAACATTTTCTATTGTGATAAGTTTAAATGGAGGGCAAACTTTTTTGCAATATAGTACTATAAAATAAGGAGGGGTTTTCACAAATTACGAGAATATTAGAAAAGAAATAACATTTTTGGGTAATGTTTGAATTGGAAAGCGCGTGTTTGAGTTTGAATTTGAGTATTTTAACGTTATGTTGTAGACATCAATTAAACACGCTGGGTGGCGTACTACGTAGAGCGTGTCTTTCAATCGAAGGTTCCCAAGTTTGATTCCCGGCGAAGGAAAAAAACCGTTTGTCATTGTGATAAAATAAATGATAAAAAATAGTTGAGAGTTTTGGTTAACACTAAAAATAAAAATGGAACTATGCTATTATGAGGGTGAATGTACTCTAAAATAGATTTAGTTTTCCATATTTAAATTAGGAGATACTAGTTAAAAGTCCCATGCTCAAGCACGGTTTAATCATTTCTCAATCACATTGTACTGCTATTGTAGTTCTGAAAATCTGTTGTAAAACTTGCTTTTAGCGTTGGGTTTATGTGATCAATTATAATTGCATCGTCATATGTGTGTGTAAATGTTATCATTCCAAGTTTTTCCCCGGTTCATCATCAGTTCATCATAGGTTTGAACTCTGGGCACTTAGAACGTCAAAAACAAAATAAATATATGTAAAGAAATATAAAAACAAAAAATATAGTTCATAACTTTTGGAGCCCTGATCGTCGTATAGTCTTTCCAGGATTTTTTTTAAAAAAAATAAAATTTTCTTAAATTAATGGTTTACTTATTTTACGCCGCTCTCCTGTTAGTTTTGTTTCATGAGCCATCGACACAATCTCAAACTATCTATTTGCATTATATATAGATATATAGATACCATAAAAACTATTGTATGTAATTGTGTATGCCAAATATATATGTAAAAGTAAATGGGGTATTTATTCTATATATTTGAAATTAAATAAAACAAAATATACGAAAATTGTATTGCATCCGGCGTCGTTTTATATATTGTCAAAAGACTTTCAAGAGACTAAATGTTTTGAAAATTAGAATTTGCAGCGAAAAGTTTCCAGTGCATCAGGATTTTATTGATATTTTCATGAATATTCGTATTAAAATATATTTATTTTAAATAAACTGTCGTTCCATTACTTTTCAGAAATACTCTGTTTAATAGAAAAAATGATCAGAAAAATTTAAAATTTGCTAATTAATAAAAGTAATGTAAAAGATGAAGAATGAAGTGATTTTTCAAACACCGATATTAAGCTGCGCAAATTAACTTATAATGAAGAATATAATAATATATATTACGATACAAACTTCAAAATACATTAGAGGATAACCATTAGATAACTCATTAATATTTTAAAATTCATTATTTTAAATCCCCAGATTTTACATTACAATGTTCAACCGATAAATGATTTTATTATTTCAATTAAAGATAACAAAAAAAAAATAAGAATAATAAAATTCTTGATTATAATATACAAAATTCCAATTCGTGGTATTCATTTTGATGTCATCGGCCCCAATTTAAAATATCAATTATAAGATTTCCATTAAATATATGTAAGTATACGTATACATGTTTTAATCTAAAAATATCCTGGTCATTTCATTGCTGTTATCAAGTTACCAATTTTTATCATCCAGTCTATATATATATAAAAGTATGTATATATACATATTTCGCTTATCTTTTTCTCTTAAGTTTTCTGTTATCTGTAAATAAATGATGTGCCTATGTGTATTAATTATGCTGCCTATGGCCTACAAAAATTATATACAATAGAATAATCAAAGCAACACAAACGTAACACAATAATATGTAATTGTGGTAATTTATGTTACAAAAATGTAATAAAAAGATACGATGACGACAAATTAATTTTTGATGTTTTTTTTTTGTTTTTTTTTTTATTTTTTTTTTGGTTTTCTAATGTTTACGCGACCATTTGAACATTTGCGCATGTTTTTGATCAAAATTTAAGCATTCGTTGTTTTGATTTAAATATTTTTGTTTTGTTTTTCTGATTTTTTTGGCTTTGGGTTTCATTTTGGGACTGGGACTCATTTTTAATTAGATTAGTGAAAAGCTTTTTTGTTTTATAATTTTTGTGTACCGTTTTTTCGTTTTTTGTTTTTGTCTTGTGTTTTGTTTTTGTATTTTAAAGAACTTAACAAGTAATTGTGCCTGTAGAGATTTTACGTTAATGTACAAAAATGAGAACAGTTAAAATCCGTTTGTTATTGTATATATATACCAACCAACAGGACTTGGGCATATAATAAAAAATTTTAATTTGGTTTTAATGTGAACAACAGGAATGGTTATTTTTGTTTTATTTTTTTTCTTTAGATTAGAAGGAAAATTTCATATTTCAGGGTCATGTACTGTTTTAATTTTTTACTGTGATTATTCAGATGAGGTAATTATGTACAGGGGGTGGTGTTGGTGAACAAAAAATAGTAATTATTTTTATAATTTTTGTTTGTTTATTTTTATTTTATTTTTTATTTTTTGTTTTAGGAAAACAATTTTTACTGCCCAAGTAATAAGGAATGAAAGAATATCCTTGGAGGTTTTACGAAAATAAAGAACTTTTTTTATTACGTTTTGATTTAAAGAATTTTCAACAATGGTTGGTAATGTTGTATAACCCTTATGTGAATGAAAGAAAATATACATTTAAGTGAGGAAATTCAAAGGTTTAAGAAAGATAATGTAAAATATAACATTTAATATTATCCCAATATTTGAAAGTATATAAGTACGTCATAGCCATTTATTTTTGTTAAATTACAAATTTAATAATTAATAGGCGACATTATCTAATTGTATATAGAAATTTAATTCATTTTGATTCCAATTTTAATGCATGCAAATGAGGTGGAGATCAGATTTTCAATCAGATGATTTGTTTTACACTAAATAATCAATTTTACTGCAAAGTTCCTTATTATCATCATTCGCGTGATCTTGGCGGTTTGTACCTTACGCCTTCAATCTTTTGGGTTCAAAAACCCCATTGTCTATTTGACAGTTAAAAGTTACATGACTTCGAACTACGTCAATCTATTGTAATACAATTAAATGCATTGGATTAGTTTACAGCTGAATTTTATACTCATGTTGTTACTCACCGGTGCATAAAATGTATATTGATGGGCTTTTACAGCTAAATTAAATTATGCTTATGCTTGTTGTTATTCGTCGTTTCATAAAATGTATGTTGATGGGCTTCCTAAAATTAGATTTTTAAAGGTCAGGATTTAGGTATTGTAAAGTTTATTTATCAGTCATTAGACATTAGAAATGGCAATATAACAATTAACAATACAACAGAATTAATTACATTTCATAACTGACAATTTTTGTAAACCCAATGTAAACATGCGTGTACAACTACAAAATGACTACCACAGCGGCCCATTTATTTATCAGTCATTAGACATTAGAAATGGCAATATAACAATTAACAATACAACAGAATTAATTACATTTCATAACTGACAATTTTTGTGTTTTAAATGTTCCAGAAAAAGACCTAATATCAAGTGTATATCCTAATATTGTACCATTGTACGTAATTATATCAGTATGGTTGAGTGATCGTACTATATTGGCAGCAAAAAATAAAAATGTCAATATAGACATTTAAAAGAAAATAAGAGGCCAAACAATTAAACACAAGTTAACCGATTGTGTTATGGATAATGATGAAGTTGTGAAATACCCAATTGAATTTTTAAATGCACTTGTTTTGTCAGGAACTCCATCAAATATTCTGCAATTAAAAATTAGTATTATATTATTATACTCAATAATAATATTACGCAATTTAGATCATCCAAAGTTATGTAATGGAACAAGATTAGGAGTGAAAAAAATTAATAAATAAATATCATCGAAGCAACTATATTGGCACATACAAAGGAGAAAATTGTATTAAATCAACGAATATCAATCAATCCATCAGAAATGCCATTTCAATTTAAACGTATTAAATTTCCAGTTCGTTCAGCATTTTTGCAATGACTATAAATAAGTTAAATGCTACAAGTATGTCGGTTAAATCTTAAAAATCACTGTTTCTCAAATGGCCAATTTCACGTAGGATGTTCCTGTCTTGGTAAACCCTCGAAATCATTTTTATTTACACACGAAGGAAAAACAAAAAATATTATTTACCAAAGAGAATTGCAATAGAATAATAACATATTTTAAGATTTCAAATTTTGTAATCAATATAAATTCAAAATATAAAATTGTTATTATTTGTTTTAATAAACAACATTAGAATTAATTTGTACGATTTTTGATTTAACAAACAAAGCCTAATTTAATCCACTTCCTACATGAAGTTATCACTGTTCTGTGTGTGTGAGACGAACATGTTTATCAAATGGGTGTAGCAAAGCGCACCGGGTCTGCTAGTAAATAAATAAAATTCTGTTTCTGATACTTTGACATTTACATACAGTAAAAGGGTTGTCATTTCTGAATTGTGTCTTTTTTTTTTGCTGATTAATAAAATTACAGATTTTAACCATTTTTAAAAATTTACATTTCGGAATGTGATATTTTAAGTAAATATTAAATTTTCACATAATAATTGACTGTCATTAGCAATGCTATTGCAAAATAATTTGTGGAATACCATTTTTAATTATCAAATAACGAGAGTAAGTAAAATAATTTATATAGCGAGGCATCTGGTATAAATTGGTTGAGTTTTTTTTATTCTAAAAATAAAATTTACAAAATTCGAAATGTGTTTTTAGTCCTAAAATTAAATTAAATTTGACCATAAAGTTGAAAATATTTTAAAATTTAATACAGTAAAAGTGTTGTTGATAGTTAGTTTTATTTGTATATTTTCTTACAAGATGTTTAGATGGTACTACACATACACACATTATTCATTAAATGCAAAATGACTAATCGAATAAGACAACAAAAAAAAAATGTACAAATTCTACTTTCTATATACATAATAGCCATAATATTTACTTTTATAACAAAAAGGAAAACAGAAAAAAAATAATTAAAAAATTTAATTGTTTGGAAAAATATTTCCAAAATGTTTATTTAATAATTTTAAATTAAACATTTCGTTTTTTGTTTTGTTATTTTTATAGTTTTTTTTTTTTTTCTTTTGTGGATTTTCTTCATTTACATAAACAATAATTAAAAGTTATTACACACTAAAAATATTATGGTTAAAATAAAATAAAAATTAAATAAGAGGGTATTATAATTTATATGTAAAAATTTAATTTAAAAACATTTAATTTTGTCCACTTCAACAAAGTATATTTGAAATTATTTCTTTTTTTAAGCTTATTGGTTTGTTGGGGTAAAAAAATTTGTGAAAATTTCATATTGAGAGAAAAGTAATGAAAATGTTTATTTTGAAAAAAAATGTTTAAAAACGGTTGTTGTAGATTATATAGTAATTTCATTCCATACTTTATAGCTCGCAGTTATAGATTTAGATATATTTTCCAGTTAATATATTATAATTCACAGACTGAAATACTTAGTATGTATTATAAGTAGTGAAATTTTTACAATTTACAAATAATGCAAATTGACAACACTGCATATCATATTCATTTGATGAAGATGCATTAAACTATGTTCGGATTCAAAAAATCGATGAACAAACTGTGAATAGTATATAGATTTTTTTGGATCTATTTCTCATTTTGTTTTACATATTTATAAAGTTTTTACAAAATATTTCCGCCTTTGAAGCAATTTTGTTGTTTCGAAATTGTTGTATGTACCTGAATTTTTCAGATTATACCTATTTTCCATATTTTTTTTTTATTTTCTTGACAATTTAGGTAGAATCAATTTCGATGATGCTGTTAATGATATCTGCAATTTTAGTTTAGGGTTTGTTTATGATTTGCTTATCTCCAAATGAATTCTTTTCGTTTCTTTTTAAATGCTGGAAGTTGGCTTATGCCGCAACAATGATACTGCAAAATTTATACGACCATATTTTACTCCAATGTTTGTTGAGTATTTTATTTATCAAATTTCTGGCTTATTATTTTATTTAATGTGGAAAATTAATGGTATTGTCAGGAACTAAGCCTCCTTAAATAGATTAGCTCCATTTTATTTAATTTGTTACCAAGTTATACTCTTAGTTATTTTTGTCTATTATTTTATACCAAAAGTTAAAGAGTACTGATCCAGTTCGAAAAACCCATAAAGCATTTTGTTTTGTTGTTACTTTTTGGTTGAAAAGCAGGCGTTCTACCTACTCTGCCACCCAGCGTGTTATTTTGGTTTTGATTTTGGGAAACTGAACTGGAATATTAATTTGTACGATTACCATTTTGTTCAGGTCATGTAGATGATATTTTTTCTTTTCCTTTAAACTATAGGTATACCTAATAAGTCAATATGTTTATAGAAAGTTCCATGAAATGAAATGAAGAGTAAATACACTCTTTTGCAAATGTGAATACTAAAATTTAAATTATTTGTATTTAAAAAAAAAAAAATACATTCGGAAATATAAACTTTTTTTTAACTATATCAAGCCAAACGGAGTGTCAAGAAAAATTAGGAAAAGGAAAATGTAAGTCTGGAAAATAGCTCCATTTCATGTTAGAACTACGATACAGCTTATATCCATTTATTTAATTATTTTTTACCCTGCTACTTGTATTTACTGTCACTGACACTGTTACACACACAGTGTGAATAAAACATTACGAAACAAATAATATTTATTGAAACATAGCTATATCTAGACTTCTTTTTATTATGTAAATACACTTGGGTCACTCCGAAAAGCTTGTAAAAAATTACTTCATAACCAAAACCTTAAATGAAAAATATTTTTTAAACTTAAAAAATTTGGCGTTGAATAATTTAATGAAAAAATAAACCTGGGCTTATTATTTAACTGTGAAATTAAGACAAGTACCAAAATTGTAATCTAAAAGCAAACAAAAATTTAAATAAAGCGGTCAGATTTTGTAAATCCTTAAGGTGGAAACAAATTAAGACATTCATCATTTTTTAAACAAAGAAATCTTAAATATTTTAACAATTAAATAAAAAATTTATGATTGTTTCATAAAATAATAATTGTTTATACCTTTATCGATTACAGTCAGGTCACACCAACTAAAAACGATAAAAATAAACACATTTTTTTTTGTGAAGTAAACCTAATGCTTTTATTTTGTTATTAAAAATGTTTCACTCAATACGGCCCACAGAAAATTCTCTTAAATATTAATAATTAAAAAAATATTAAATTTGGAATATCTCTGGCGCATAGTACGGACTTAAAAAAAAATAAACAGAAATGTATACACACTCAGAAAAAATTATTACTTATTAGTTAGAATTATAGTTAGTGTAATTGAACATGAATAAGAATTCACACTAGTGAAATATTTCGTAAAAATAATATTTTCTGCTAATTTGACGATTATTAGGCTAAAGATTTTTACTTACGTTATTTCTCGACGAGAATAAATTATTGTCTTGATATTAATCGTTGACGTACGGTATAAATACTAATATATCGTTTGGCATTATTTTACATAATAATAAATGCAACCTTTTTTAATTATATTTTTTAACAAGGCTAGTCGAACGTCCCATGCTCACACACGGTTTAATCATTCAAATCAATTTTATCAAAAAACTATATTTTAACCGATCTAAACCAACTCTCTTTCATAAAAGAAATAATAGAATTGTCATAGAGAATAAAGAGAGAATCGATCGCGCGGTAATTGGTTATGTGTTCTATTTGAATTGCAATTGCAGTTAACAAAATCTGTTGTAAAAGCCAGCTCTTAGCGTTTACATTATGCCATCAATTGTAATTGCATCTTCATATGTGTGTGTAAAATTGTCATTGCAATTTTTTCATCCGTTAATCATCGGTTTGAATTCTGTGCGCTTAGAACATCAAAAACGCAATAAATATATGTAAAGAATTACAAAACCAAAAAATATTTTCTATTTTGACAATATAAAAAAATTATTTTAAAGTGTAGCAAAAACGTTATTTGTTTTGGTAAATCATTGCACTACATATTTAAATTTAATATAGATTTTGACAATTTTGTGAATTTTAAAAAAACTGTTCACTGATAATTCTACATTCCTGCGAGCTGCGTTTATTTGAAATCATTTATTTACCCACCCACCAATTAATTTTGTATATGACAATAATAATAAAATTTAATAATATGACAAAATGTTAATGGATCAGCTACAATTTGTGAGGCAGCTAAATTTTAGTTGAAAATCTCGCAACAATTTTTTCCTAGTACTAGCGTAGTAGGCAGAGTGAAATGATAATGCATTATATAATTATGATCAATTTAAAAACATAGTTTAAAAATTTGTGGTTCGTTTTTCTATCACATAGAAAAAATTTCAGTTTCGATTTTGCATGTTCATTAGAAAAAAACAAAAACAAATCAAGTACTAAAGTAAAGTAAATTATAAAAAAAACCATACACATAATATGATACGTAAGTACCTACCTACTAAAGGAAATTGGTTCTTTTTTTAAGAATAAAATAAAAACTCGTGTATAAAAAAAAAATGAAAAAAAAAATATTGACTGCCAAAAAGAGGGAAGTGTGGGAACAAAAAAGCTCATAACTTCTAAAGCACTGATCACCGTATAGTCTTTCGAGGATTTTTTTTAAGTAAATTAAATTTTTTTTAATTTAGCAAAAAAAAAATATTTAAGGACTTTCGCTATTGAATTATAAGTGTAAAAAGAAATAAAAAATAGTCACAATCTCAAACTATCTATTTGCATTGATGAGCAGATAGCTAAACGCTTGAGTAGAATTAGGATTACCAGTGACTGCTTATGAAAATGAAGTAAAACTAACTTCATCATCATTCAAAATACACAAATAGAATTACATACAACTGTATATATATTATATAGGATAGCACAAAATTTGATCACTTATAATCTAGAAGTGAAGAGCGTATGAACTATTTCTCATTTTGTATTATTATGTAGAAAAAGGTTGCTTGAAGTAAGGAAATTTGCTAATAAATGTATTATTTCTAAAACAATGTGATTCATAATTCATTACAAATGCTTTGAAAATAGAAAAATTGAATATGTTTTAAAAATTTCCAAATAATTTTTACATAAAAATGGATTATAATTAATTGAGTTAAAATATTAAAAAAAAAAAAAATTACTACCAACATTATTTTACTTACTTGCTTCAAACCAAGCAGGTTCATCACATGACATATCATTATTTTTTTGGTCGAAATTTTCATTTGAAATTAAAAAGTTTGATTCTTGGCATGCCTGTTGTGATTTATAACTCCATAAATTATTTAAATGTCCTAGCGCTTTCAAACCGTTTTGAAAAGTCTCGGCGAATAGCACAGATCCTATAAATTATTTTAAATTTAATATTCTTAATATTGTACACCACCACATTATGCAGATTTTAGGTACTTGTAATTAATTAAATTTAGTATAGAAATTGCCGATATGTATGAATGTATAGGTTATAAAGATAATGCATGCATTTAGTCAACAAAAGCTTTATTAAATTTTCCGCATAGAAATGTGAATTGTTTAATTTGTTATTATACTGTTTCCAGCGGATCAGGGATGCTCAGAAGAAATTATTTTGATCTGTTAAAAAATTGAGGATTTTAAAATTTCAATAAAAAGTATGGTTTAAATGATTTCAAACACTTCTTCAGAGTTAAGGTTGTATAATCAGATTTGAAAGAAATCGTATTCAAAATACGACTTGAGAATAGAGACAGGTGTTGTTTTTTATAATTTTTCGATAATTTTAATTTGCATTTAGTAAATGAAAAATTAGAATTGTGAAATAGAAAATAGTTCTTTATCGAATGTATTAGGAACCTGGAAATTATAATGGGGTTTGAATGGAAAATAATAATGCTGTTAAATTATTATAATTCATAACTCTATGAACTATGACGAAGTTACGTAAAAAGAATTCAGTAGCTGAAATATGTTAAGCTTAGAAACAAATGAGAGAAATTCTCTAGTCATGAATATTTTGGAATATAGACCTTATGGTATAATACCAAAAATGTGGTGTAGATCAGAAATTTCCGTTCAATTTTAAAGCCACGATTATTAGTTCAGTTTGAATTTCTTCGCTCAGTGATGACGTCATTTCACTGAAACTATTGCATTAAATAACACTATTTCAGCGAGATTATATAGACCAAAAATTTGAATGTCACATCTGTGGAAAGTGAATTGATATCTTCATGACATAATGATTCAACTGTTGTTAGCTTCACTTATAATAATACCAGTTCTCAATAGTAACATTTTTCTTTAAAATTTTAATCTATAGCTGGTTTTCTAATACATGATTTTAATTCATGAAAACGAGTGTTACTCTTAGCCTATTGCATTTAGGATTAGAATTTAAGCTTAAGCAATATTTCCTATATATTTAACTCTCTACACGTACATATTTATGTAGAATCTAATTTCGTGTTGGTTAAGGTCCAAATATTTCGACATTGGTATTTCGAATATTATAATTTTCCTAATTTTGATATCGAAATACACGTATTGAATTTTCAAATACCGTTATTTAACACAATTCAAAAAATTGCTAGTTTCTTTATTTTTTTTTAATCCCCGTATCATGGAATTATGTTCTCTAACTAAAAACCCGGTTTTTTAAAAGATTATATTTCCGAACCGGTATTAAAATAATTTAAAAATAATAACGGAATTTCCAATACCAATTACAACTATTATTTTTTTCCGTTTCTTCATTTTGTAAGTCATTAACACAATAACTTATCAAAAAAAATGTAAACGTTCTTGTTAAGATTCTTTTTATTATTTTATTTTTTTATTTAGAGTTTTTTATATTATCTTTTTGTTTTTTAACGTCATATACCTACTTAAATATTAATATAAATATTTTCAACAACAAAATTATATAATTAATCAAATATTAACTAAATTTAACTCCTTTTAATTTACATAACTATAAACCACACCACCTAATAAAATTCTTCAATAATTTTATTTTGCCTTCTAAATTATTGGGTCTCATTCAAGTTGTAGGACATATTCATTATAGTTTAATATTGTTAAATATATCCAAGGGAGTTGATTATTTGTTTACAATTGTTTTCTCTAATTATTATGTATATAATATAATAGTCCCACATATTTGGTCCCATTTTAATTTTTTCTAGTTTTAGTTTTATATTTTTATAACACGTATTCGTTCAGAGGGGGGTCCGTGTATAAAAAAAAAAAAATAAACAATAACAAACGAAAATACTACTAACTAAGAAGTATTCAGCTAAGCTAATTGAATTGATTAAATATATAAGGAAGGAATATTGTATAAATATAAAATACAATAATATGTGTATAATATATGTATATAAGTATAGCATTATATAGCGAGGAAAACAATAACAAATAATAATAATATTGTAAAGTGAAGAATTATTAATAGGAAAACAGTTATAAATTAGAATTTTATTTAAAAACATACATATATACATAGATACATATACATACATGCATAAATTTTGTATTTATAACTAAGTATGAAAATAAAATGTTAGAAATAATAATTATTATTATATGAAAGAATTTTAGTTCAAAATGTCGAAATTAAATATTTCGAATTTTTATAAAATAAATTTCGATTTGAAAAATTCTGTTCTACTTTTCATTAGTAAGTCCAGGACATGGGAATGATTAAAAAAGTGTATTGTATAGTGAAAAGTATGGTAAAGAGTTTATTATTGTTGTAGGAGAAAATTAATGTATACCAATATAGCAAAAACTACATATATTAATTCGATCCAAATAAAAATTATACTAAATGCTCTGAAAAATTAGATGAAACCATCGCTGTGAAAGAACTTATTCAAACAACAAGCTTAAATCAAATTCTAATCTAGCTCACCGGTGAGCTAAACAGTGTAACCTCAATTTCAATTTCATTTGTTATAACTAACCAATTATATTACACAATACATTAAATTTCTTATTACAATAATATGTTAAATGCACTATGTAGGCAAATGTCCTTGGAATCTACGAACTAGTTCAAAAGTGGATTAATTTGAGCTTGACCTATAGTTTGAATTTTACAGATTTTGAGCTAGTTCAATATTTTTAGTTGAGTTTTAACCTGAGTCAAAATTTGTGTTCTTACAATCCTAATAAAAACATACAATGTTATAAGACCCAAATATTTATAAGACCTATTGAATATAAATAAAACCTTTGGTATAGATACATAAGTTAAACTATTTTTATAGTTTTTTTTTTAAATTTTAAGATCCTATTTGAAGCGTTTGAAAAAAAAACACTAAAATCAAGATACCTGGGTATGAAAATATAATTGTACTAGTGGTCCCATGTGCAATTGCACAGTAGTAACTTTATTTAAAAAATGCTGGATAATAACATCATCATTGATTCATATTAATTTGTATGAATCTAATTTATTTTTTTTTTCTGTAGGTAGGTAGGAATCGTCGAAGGACACCAAGTGGTTTTAGTTACGCGAGCGCAAACCAACAATTGTAGGAGAGCCTTAAACCCACTAAAATCACCTCTTTTTTGTTTTTTATGCATAACAAATCCATGATAGATCGACTAATGAACTCTCAGAAAAAAAAATTATATATTTTTTTTATATAATAAGTTGTGGTTATGTTTCTGTATTATTAATTAAAAATTTTTTTTTGTAAAATATTAAAGTAAATTTAAATTCAAATTAATTAAAAGTGTAAAAAATGAATGTATTTTTCTATTATTAATATTTTGTCATAGTATTGGAATGGAATTGCTTAACTTTTTTCTGGTATTTGCCTATCCTTATAGCTTCTTAATCTTAATATGTAGCATGAAAAAGAAATCTTATCTCTACCAATTTGACATCAATTACAGTAAAAATCACAGTTCGCAGTTACAGTTCGCTTTTAGTCAACAATTTTACTGTGATAATCTTTTTAATATTTTTGTATGTATTTTAATTCGTTTATACTCAAAAACGTTTGTAATCACAATTCTGTTGTAGTCAACAAATTATTTTTTGAAAGAAAGTAATAAAATTCAGAAAATTCAGAAGTTCATACAATTATTGACATTAAAACATAACGCCAATTTTTTCAATGAAACAAAAAAATAAGCCGAAAGTGAATTATTTTATTTACAAACTGATTTATATATTGTTTTTTTCTATTCTTTATTACAAATATGTATATTTTGTGATTACATAACAGAATTGCTATTTATGAATAAAATAAAGTTTAAAATTGTTATACGAAAGATATTTGATTGAATTTTGCTTATAAAGATGCAATTTTTTTTACTACACATATAGTCATAAAATGGTTATAGTCACAAATATTACTGAAATTTAGTGAATGACTATAACCGTGTTTTGCTGTATTTATTTTTTTTTAAATAGCAGAAGCAAATTAACTAACATTTATTATATAATTTTTGAAGAGTATGATCTGATCTGATTTTTGTTTTTCTGTTGTGTTTTCAATTTTTGTTTGGGTTTTTGTACTTTTTTCTATAAGCTTGTGTGTTTATTTAAAGTGAAAGAATTTTGATGAAGGCTTTTTAAAAATTGTCTGTGATTGAAATTTATTTTAGAGTATAGATGTCGCTCAACTTGGAAATAACCATCATTTATTTGGTGTAAATATTTTAAATTTTTAAAGTATTCAGCACCAAGAACTTGCTAAAATTTTAATATTTTTACAGTTTATTTTACTATTCAGCTATTCTTGCATTTTTACTCCCAACGTCGTTCATATTATAATATACAAGATAACGAATTTTGCAGAAATATTTAGATAAAAACAAAAAAGCTGCAGTTAAATAATAAATTTAAAACAAAAAAATTATATTAATAAAAATTAAACAATATAAAATAAAAACAGTATTGCAATCAAAACGAATGGTATCGTACATTTTTTTTTATATGTATGGAACACTTATGTATGTCGTTTGTTAATAGAACTTATATTTTTTTAGATATTCACAAAATGGTTAAAGAGGAAATATTTTGTTTTCTTTCATTATCAAGACTATGGAATAAATACTCTAACTGCATTATACCAAAGACTATACCAATTATAAGACGTTCCAACAAAAAGTACAACATTGGGGTTGGAGTCGAAATCTTATTTTTTGAAAATCTTATTTCTGAAAATTTTAGTTTTTTTTTTTTTTTCCTATATAGCTATTTTTACACCAGCGGCTACTCATAAAAATAATTAATGTAAATATTCTGGAAAAACGGATATACCCCCTTTTTGCATGCAACAGCGGCTACGCATAAAAATAAATTAAATTTTACAACAAAAAAAGATTGATATGGGTGATAACAAACTTTTGCAGCAAAAAAAAGATTTTCGGAGAAAAAAAATAAGATATTCAAAAATAAAATTTTCAAAACAAAGATTTCGTCACTATCCGAAAGCATTAGGATTTTTATTAACAAAACAAAAACAATTTCAGTATTTTCAGTATCAGTACCCACAGTATCAGTAACCACATGAATGAGTTGTTACTGATATTTGATGCAAGTGGGGTCTGTGTCGGAAAAAGCAACAATGTTGTATCTAACTTTTGATTCTACAGAGTCTGTGTTAATATCAAAAATTAAAAAATAAGTTTTTCCTTTGAATTTTTCGGTTATAAGAACTTGTTTATATTTAAAAAAACTCTAAATCAATTATAACTCTGCTTTCATAATAGCTTAGCTGCATTTCAGTTTTCTGATAACCAAATTCTATGTTCCCAACTAATTATTTATTATAATCAGAGAATCACATTTAAATTTGTTACAAGAATTTGTTTATGTTATTATCTTGGAACCAATTTTAAAACAATTTATTTATATAGTGAATAATCATGTAACATAAATAATATATTTTAAATTAACTTTTGTTTAATTCTATAAAATGACTTACCTGCTATTAATGTAAAAAATGCAATACTTAATATAAGGCTAACACATGTCCTTTTTGTAACATATTCACGTATATCTCTGGAACCGCTAGCTCTCATGGCTGTTTGATAACTTAATACTCTATGCATTTTGATAGGATTGTATATTTTTTGTTGATTTTGTTTTAAATAGTTTTTTAAATTTAAAATTTAAAAAAGTTTTGTTTTTGTTTTTTTTTTGTTTAAATATATAAAAGAATTAAATTTAATTAATATAATTATAATTTAAAATAAATAATTTTATTTTTATATTATATAAAAATTTAAAATTTGTTCAAAAATGTTATTTAAATACTAATATTAAGGACTTAAGTATAATGTTATAATAATATATATAAAAAAATAAATTGCAAATTACTGTTATTTATATTGTTATATTATTTAATTGGATTATTAATTTAAATTACATTAATTATAAAGTATTTTTAACTTGGTTAAAACAATTTCTATTTTTGGTTTTTAATAAAAAATATAATTGAATTTTTTTTCTTTTTAAAATATTAATCTCTTTTTTCACATTTTACTTTTATAATATTAATAATATTATTATTATTATTGTTGGTGTTGTGAGAGAAAAATTTCATTAATAATGGAAAAACTAATTTAATTTATTTAGATTTACATTTGAATTTTTTGTTATATTAAATATTTGCATATTTTTGGTACACCCACATTTAAATATATATTTTCTTTCTCTTTTTTATTGTTTTTATATTTATATTTTATATTATGGAAATTCGCCAAACATTAATTTGAAACAAATATAAAAAAAAAATTATATATGCTTTAGTATTTTCTTGTTATTTTCTTGATTTTTGCAAATTTTATATTAAATTTTATAACATTTTCCTGTTTTTATTTTTATGACTGTATTTGTGTATATTTTAATAATTCAAAAAGGAAAAACGAAACTAAAAAATAATAAAAAGAAAAAAAAATAAACTAAACAGAACTAAAATAATAATAATAAAAAAAAGTTATTTTAAAACGACCGAAAAAAAAAAACTAAATTTTAGTTTAAAATGCACTTTCGTTAAATTATTTTACAAAGTATTCATTTTTTACTTTATAGTAAAACAGAAAAACATTTTTTGTTTTTGTGACGGAAAACGTTTTTAATTTTCCGTTTTTCTCCTTTTTTTTGTTCCTTTTATTTATTTTATTTAGACTTTTTTCGTCCGTTAAGAATACTCTGAAAATGTCAAACACGACCACTTAATGTAAACAATAAACTAAACATGAAAAATGTGTACTCAAAATTACAAACAATAAAAATAAAAAAAAAAAAAAAAAAAATAAAGATTTTTATTCATTAAAATTTACTACATTCACAATATATCTATATATATATATATAATATATGAATGTATGTATATATATATTAAATTTATGTATTTATTTACCTATTCATTGTACGACGGTATACGGTTAGTCAGTATAATAAGTAGTTGAGGGAATGAGTATTATACTCTGTTGCTCTTCTCGTCCTTTATATTTTAGAGTGCATAATGTTAAATTCCAATGTACTAAAAAATGTTTTCTTCTTATGGTTTTTTATTATTTAAAAATTTATGTAAAATTAAATATTCACATTTTGACTCTCATTTTATACATTAAACAACACATACACACAAAATACAGCAAATTTACTATATAATCGTATAAAATTGGAAAATTTTTTTATCACAAAAACGAAAAGCTTTTTTTTTTACTTTATGAGAGTTACTACATCACTTTTGTATCAACAGTTATGTTATAACGACAGATATTTACTATCTCAACACTATGCATACGTTTTACTGGATAATGTGATAATTTAGTTTTATTGTTGTTGTGTTGTTGTTGTTAATGTTGGTTTTGGTTTTCTCTTGGTACATTTTATTACATATAGGTATTACTATATTAACAAATAGATTTTACAAAAAAGAAAATAAACCGGAAAGATTTTTATTTTATTATTTTAAAAATTGATATTGAGCGTATCCAAATGGAAAATTCAAATTTTCATAAATTTTCATATGAAAATTATTTAAATGGAAAATGAATGTTTAATTTTTTTGTTTTAGTTATTTTTTTTTTTTCTGCTTTTATGTTTTCATAACCAGGAATTCAAAAAAAAAAAATCCATTATATTTTGTCTTAACTTCAAAAAACTTACAATAATAATAAAAAATACCACAATTTATATATCTTTCTCTTTCTCGCTTTTACTATTTATAATACAAGCACTGTTTTTGACATGATATATTTTAAAAATATTCCAAAAAAAAATTATTTTTGTTATTATTATTTTTATTGTTTTGAATTTTCATCAAAAGAATGAAAATGTATAAAAAAAAGAAAACTTAAAATAACAAGAAAACAAGACAATATCATTTTTAATATTCCGATATGTGGTTATTTTCCATTATTTTTATTAAAACAGAAATAGAAAAATTGTCCCGGTTATGATGGCGCTAGTGGTCGTCTTCATAACTGTTTGCCTACTATTAAACAAAAAAAAAAACAACATTAAATAAAAATTTTCATATTTTTACAGTTGGTTTTTCTTTTTTTATTGAGAGAGAAAAATTTCATTTACTAAAGAGAAAAACGAGAAAGAGTGATAGAAAGCAAATGAAGAGACCAAGTAATTTGTAATTTCTGCAATATTATGTACAAACGAATATGAAATAAAATAGGACTAGACTAGGATAGGTGATATTATAAAAAAAAAAAAAATTAAGGTGGAAATCTAAATAATGAAAAAAAAAAAAAATTAAATAAATAAACAGGAGAACATTATTTTATTTATATATCATCTACATAATGGGTTGTAATAATAATTAAAATATATATTCTCTTTTTTTTGTTATAAATTCACTCTGTTTCTTCCATGTTTTTATTAAAGATCAGAAAATTATAAGAGAATATTTTCAAATAATATGATTAGTTTATTTTAATTAAATTTGTTATAATAAAATGTATTATAGGTCTGTAACATGCAAAATATTATTTAAATTTAAAATTACTTTTTCTGTCCATGAACACAATATCAACCATGAAAACAAATTCGAGAAAATTTTCAGGTCAATAGATGCTTTTATGGGTTGAATAAACTTATATGGAAATATTATCACAAAATTATAACATTGATATTACACGAGCCATAATATACAACTCATACTTATTATTTATATTATACTTATGTACATATGGGTAAGTATAGAAAAATCGTAATTCTTAATTATGTCTAAAAGCAATAGGAATTAAATTAGGAACCTTTTAAAGGAAAATAAATTTACTAAAAATAAAAATTGGAATTTTAATGAATATTGAAGGAATTTTATAAGAGTGTGTAGAATTATAACAGTACAACCACATTAATTGAAACTAATAACAATAATAATAGTTATGAGATTTTTAATTACAATAAAATACTCGAATTTTGAAATAAATATTTTTTTTGTTATAATTTCATTTATTTAGTAACAAAAATATGCTATTTAAAAATATATCTTATACTAAAGTATATGAACAATAAATTGAAAATTTATACAAACATTAAACAAACTAATCGTAGAAAGCATATTTCAATTAAATTTTATTTTCATATATTACAACAAAAGGTTTTTAAATATACACATCGTCGGCTGAATTCCATATATAATCTAATCGACTAAAAGCAAAATGTTGAGAAAAGTGATTTTTTAAGTTTGGCGGAAATTTTGACTGGAAAAATTTGAAAATAATCAAACAAAATTTGAATTTTATAAAAATTTGAGTAATTTTTTAACATCTAACATACATAGTTGGTTTTATGATTTTAATATTTTAAAATATTTATTATTTTGGTAATATAATATATTTAAAAAAATATTAGTATGTATAGTGTAAAGCTTCATATGTGTTTGGACATTTGGAAACAAAAATGGTCTGTTAGATACTTAGGAATACAAATTTATATGAATTCTCAATACATAAACTGTAGTTTGGACAAATAGGCACAATTTGAAAGCCTAAAAAGCAGTTAAATATAGATTGTTTGAATAAATCAGAAAAACATATTTCGAAAACTATAAGAAATACGTTTATTTTGACTGCAAATTCGGATAGAGCATAGTCGAAATTGGTATAGTACATTGAAAAGTCAATTTCGGAAAAAATGGTCTGTTGGATAAATAGGAATGCAGCCGACGATATATAAACTATTTTCAAATCTGCATACATTAATGTATTTTTACCACATGCCATTTCTAAAAAAATTGAAATGAAAGTTAAAAATATTTCTTAAAAACTAGTTTTGACAATCCACAGGAATAAGGGTATTTAATTTTGACAATAATGTGCAGTTGAAACTATATAATTTTTGTTTATTGATTTATCTTAGACAACAACCGCATGTAATAATTTATTTTTAAAATTTTTGTATGTTTCAAAATGTATATGCATAATTTACATTGGGTGAAAATTTAAATTGAAATTTCGAATTGAAAATAAGAAAAAATTCTAAAAAATATTTAATTTCGCTACGTCTCCTTTTAAATATCTGTCATTGAAAAAAATAATAAAGAATTTCAGTTGTGAAATGGTTCAGATATTTGTATCGTATTTTTTTTAATTTATAGATTTAATATGCGGATTTAAAATTATAGATGTAAAGGCAAACATGGTTACTAAATCAGTTGTAAGTTAATGTCCATAAAGTGTAGCTATCCACTTTTATGAAGGTGAAGTTAATTTACAAGAGATATACATATAATTTTCCACATTTAAATTATCTGACATATCACAAACATATATTATGATATATTTGTGAATGCCAAGTTTCTGCGTAAGCAGTTTGACTATTCTTTTAATAATGACAGAATTGGAATATGAAATTACAAAATATTGAATATAAAAATTTGTATATCCAAATATTAAATTTGATCAGCTCCTAGGATTTTATAAAATACAATCAAGTTTTTTGTGACTTGGTATTTATTTTTTTGAATTTTTAGCAGTGAATAAATGAGTTAAATATATATACAGTACAAACTATCCTTGTGAAATTTTTGCAAAGAAAAGTTGTTTTTCTAAGGTTTTATAGAAATTTTTGTTTTTTTTTGAAATGTCAAAAGTTTGTTTTTGTATGTTTTTAAGAAATTTTTTCAAGATTTAAGTTTTTTTTTGTAGGAAAAATTTTGCGACTTTGCGTACTTTTTATTTCAAAATGAAATTTTTTTTACTTTAGCCATATTTTAAATCCTTCTTTCAATATGAATTTTTTGCAAATTAAATAATAAAAAAAAAATAAATAAGGAGATTATAAAATTTTGAATTGAAATTTCTGTAAATATGTTCAGAATACTGGATTAACAGAGTCAAAATAATAGAATAACAAAATAGTTAACAGTATTTCAATTATGACGTGCATTATCAATATTATTTCTATATTTTTCAGTTATATTTCTATATTTCGGTACTGACCAACTTACTCTGCCAACAGACAATCAATATTTTTAGACCTTTTTTTCTTTGTATTTTAGACAACCTAAATTTTTTAGACCTTTTTTTTAACTTTATTTGTTATTACAATTTGTACTGTTATTATAATTTTTTTGTAAAATTTTCTATCCCTCAAATCGGTGGCTCATGACTGTATTTTCTTGCTGCTTTTTCTACTCCTCCGATTGGTATATTTTCTATATGAGCACATATACAACTGAATTCAACCTCAAATTCAGTTTTATATACAAAATATACATGGCAAAGTCATTTCAACATCACTTCACTTACTGAACTGAATTTAAATTCAGTACGGTAGCAGTATAGGAAATGAGAGCAAAGTAAAGTGAAAATAAAAATAAAGAGAAAGAGAGATAGAGAGAAAAAGTATTTTAGTGGTAAAAAGAAAAGCTTATTAATAATTAAAGGTGTATAGGTGTACTTGTAAAATCGTAAATAATTTTTTATATACAGAAATGTATTTCATCGGATACAATATAATACGATATATGGATATATGGTGTAAAGCAGGAGCAGGAGCAGAAGGAAGAGTAGGGTTTTAATGTTTGGTATAATTTGTATTTTGCCCGGCTGTTTTTCTGTTTGCTTTTAAACTCTTTAAATTTTTATTAAAAATTAACTTGGATATGAAAAATGTATTCATGAATATCGGTGTGTATGAGTACAAGTACGTACATAAATTTGGTTGTTTGTTGTTTTTTTTTTTTGTAGTTTTTTTTTTTTTATGGGAATATGATGAATGAATTTATATCTAAGAATGTGTGTATGTAGGTACATTAAAGTTATTATTATTAATTCTATATTTGTTTATGAGAACCAAAAAGAAAAACCAAAATCAAAAAGAAAAAAAAAACAAAACGGTTAAGAATTTTGTTTTTGCTTTAAGGTTTTCATTACTTGAGAAAAAGAAAAACAAAAAAAGAAAATTGTTAAAAAAAAACGGAAAATAAAAAGAACTGACATTTTAAGGATTTATGTAAGGATATATTTTGTAATTTTTTGGTTTATGTTGAAAATTTTTTGTGGAGGAAGGATTCAGTATGGTAATGTTTTTGAGGTTAATTTTGCATTTGAAATAATCGGATTTTTGTTTTTTACGTCTTTTAATTAAGTTGCAATTTTTATAATGATTTTGGGTTTATTTGGGTTTATTTTTTTTTTTAAAGTTAAAGGACTTTTTGAAAATCTTATAATAAATTACCATAATAGCGTCTAATACATCATGTATTTTATTATATTACGCAAATTAATTCTGTTAAGTTTATTCTAAAAAAAAAAATGTCAGTATTCTAATTTTTAATAATTCGTGCAAACAGATGCTACGGTTTAAATGAATGGAAATGAAATATATTTAGATATTATTACCAATAACAGTTATTCATTTGCCTATAGATTGATTAAATGAAATTGTTGAATAAATGCTTAACTCTCCAGAACATTTTGTAAATTAAATATGTTACCTATTAGGTTCCTTTAGAATCAGTATGATTTTTTTTTTTAAATTTCAAAAACAAAAAAAATCAAATATTTTCTTAATATACGAGTAAAATCGTTCAAGTTCTACAAGTTAAATAATAAGTCATGCAATACCTTCCAAACTACAATTTGCTAAGTATGGGATTAAAATACTAAAGAGTATTGTGTATAGGTAGCAAATTTAACTCTTTACTTTTTTTTTTGTTCTAGTTGGTTTTAATTTGAATCAAGCATAGTTTATTTTATCGAAAGTTATTTGAATATGAATCAAAAAAAAATTGTTGTTTCTATAAAACAAAAATTAATGATTGGGTATTAGCTAAATTTTGACTAAACATTTTCAGGAAACAAATGCTAGTAGTAAATTCATACAAAAATAATAAAAACAGATAAAATTTAAGAAGCGTCTGCCAAGAGCAATGGCAAGAAATAAGCCAAAAACGACTGAGTTTAGGATCTAAGTTTAGGACGCAACTAAATTGAGTTGGACATGTTTTATATGTAACAAAACTGATATATCAAACTGATAATTGCTTATGTCAACATAAGAACAAATCGAGATAAAATATAACCACCATATTTTGATATTTCAAAACTATATTTCCTGTCAAAATTTGTTTGATTCTGACAACTATTAGTCACACGTTTGATAGGGTACAACATCGCTTTTGATGTTGTACCCTATTATGAAAACTGTAAGTCAAATTTTTGTTAAGGTACATAATCGTTTATGTCTATATATCCTATATATATGATCTAAATTTCAAAACAATATTTCCTGTTAAGATTTGGTTTGATTCTAGCAGCTACAAATCATATTCTTGGTATGGTACATAATCGCTTATGTCAATTTGACCTAAAAATGTTTTGCTTATGTGACATAAAAAACTTAGATATATTTCTACAATTACTCATAACAATTTTGTAAATTGGTAAACGTTTTTTTCCAAATTTGGAATACCATTTTAACATTTTCAAATGTAAAGAGTGTTTTAAACGGTTTAGTTTACTTAAGCGATTTTTACAATATTTAATTTATATCTTACAACACTCTAAGCTTTATTTACATTTACATTTTTTTGAATTTCAAATATTTACATAAGTTAAGCGATTTTAAACAAAAAGCAGGTACATTTCCGTTACTATATTTTAAATAACCTTTTATTTAATCTTTAAATTTGATTTTACTCGAAACAACAATTTTAGACATAAGCAGTTATGACTTGTTGTCAAAAATATACATGATTTATCATTTGAATCATTAAATATAGAATAATACAAACAAATTATAATAAAGACGGTGAGCTATGAGTATCTTGAGGTTGTTATTGAGTGTGAACTCAATTGGTAATTAATAATAGTACCGTCACAGTGGATGTACATATTCCAGCTGTATATATATTATGTAAAGAGATTAAGGGGACAGGGAATATATATATATAGATATATATATATATATATATGTGGTAACACTAACGAGCCTAATTATTCTAGTATAGAATTATATAAGAAACGTAGAAAAAGCAATAAAGAGGCAGTTTTGAATGGACTGCGAAAGAGAAAGCACATGGGATGTGAAAACATTAATATAAAACATTAAACTGGCCATTTTATTTAATAAAATTAATATACAAAATTCCACATATATAACGAATATATACTTACCATATTTCCATTAAAAACAGTAATAGTCAAGCAGCTGTACATACATTATAGATAGAATTTGAAGCAGTGAAACACGGAAATATATAACAATTTTTTTTTATTAAGTGGTTCATGTTTCTCATAGTTATGCCTGTGAAATACCAAATTTAAGACATTTTCCGATCAACGTTTAATAGCCATCAACGAACCAATTTCTCCATTCAAAATTTGCACTATCAGCTATAGTTCTATCAGATCTCAACGTATTTTTTTTTTACATAAGACGATAAGTTTTTTTACAGTCTTTGTTTGATAGTTAAAGGGTAAAGACTAGGAGCCAGATCGAAAAAAGGCATAGAAAATTGTGCTTTCACTAAGAATTGAACCTGTTCAATGTTGCACCATTCAATGGCAATCGAATGGAATTAATTTTTTTTTGTAATTTGCAAGACTGTGGATAAACATTTCAACTGTTTTACGCAAAGTCTTAATATAGTAACAATAAGTTTTTTGTTTTTTAATTATTTTTACATTTTCTGTAACAGAAGTATCGTATCGATATCTATGTAGTTCAATAAAATTAAGTTCGTTGAGCTGAGTTGAGTTTGTAGAAATTTATTATTTTTAAATTTTAACTAAAACTGTGAAACACTCCAATTTTCATACAATTAAAGTCAAGAGTTTTATTGCTTAAAGTAGTTAAGTAGTTGGACCGAAATGGTATTTAGTGTTTTGTATAATTTTAAATAGTGCTTCAATCATGAGCCTATAAGAAATTTCTATTTACAAAAAACATGAATTTAATATTTCAAATCTGCATAAAAATGATAATTTCGAATTAGAAATTTTCATTTTCTTTGAAATATTGTGAATCCTACAGGTGGAAATTTTCACTACCATTAAATAATAATAAAAATGTTGTTAAAAAATAAAACCATTTTTTGTCCTCATCTTCTTCTCTCTTCCTCCAAATCTTTAAATTCATTACTTTTATAAGCTTTAATTCGAGTTGAAAATAATGTTGAACTTTGAGTACTTATGTTACGTGCTCTTTTAATCATTTTCTAGTTTGCTCCTGCTGCTTATACTTCCATTGTTATTGTTGTTGTTATTATTATTATTGCTATTACTGCTCTGTATTTATTTTTTTATTTTTCTGCTTTTTTATTTTGTTATTGTGTTAGTGATTAACTTTATAAGGAAAAATAATATAAAAAGTAACGTTATCATATACCAGATTTCAATTGCATTCATTTTGTAACGAAGAAAAAAAAAATTACAACTACACTAACCTCAGATAAAAAAGAAAATAAAAATTAAAGTAAAAATCCATTCGTATATCATTTAACGGTAAATACGAGCACATAAAATGCAATTTATCATAACTGTTCCTTTTTTTATTTGTTTTATTTTATCCGCGATACAGTATGGGTCTTATGAGATCCTTGAGTTTAAAAAAAAAATAAAAAAAAACAATTACAACAACAACAACAAAAAATTAAAAAATTTAAAAGCGCTTTTCACGTATCAACAAAAATTTTTGCACAGAGAAATGAAAATTGTGCTTGACTTGTGGAAACTCATTACAATTTTGACATTAGATTGAGAAGATATTTTTTTAACCCTTTTATTTATTTTTTTTTTCCAAATCACAACTCACTAATAAATAACACATACACACACACACACATGACATGTTGTTGGAAGCTCTTAATGTTCTTGACTATATTTTATACCTCTGTGAAATAATGAAAATAACTTCGGTCACGTTCTATTATTTTTACCGTTAGTTAATTCATTAATATTCGTTTTTCATTTCGACTTTTAAAGGATATTTACTGTGCATTGCTTGTTAAGGGCATTGTTTTTGTTTTTGTGTTTTACCATTTTATTTTAGCGAGGGTTCTTCTAAATCTATATAACTATATATATATATTATGTGTTGTGTTTATGTGTTTGTGTTTATTTTTTTCCCAGTATCAATTAGTTGTTAAACTTTTACATATAATAATAATAAGGATTGAGCGGAATGACTGAAGTAATAATGGATCTCCCGAATGGGTATATTATGGTGATGAAGTAATTTTAATGTATCGGTACGCGGTATATTTTCAAATGAGAATATCTGTAGGGAAGAGTATTTTGTAGATATTATTTAATAAAAGGTAATTAAGTATTTACATATTAATAAAAAGAGAAAATAAAAAATTAATAAAAAGTATTTTCATTTTACCGCCATTTTATTTGGTGACATTAACAAATGAAAAGCAACTACTCTCAAGTAATTTGCTTGAAAAATGAAAATTTACTTTAATGTGCAAATGAATAAATCAAAATTCAACTGATTTAAAAAAAAATATATATCTTAAATTTTTATTTTTTGTTTAATTTCACCATCGGGGACGAATTCACTGTAATAATAGGAATTATTAAATTAGCAATGACAGTAATACGATCAGTTATGTTATTCTTCGTAAGAAGGAATATTTTGCATCAACATATTAATAAATTAAAAAAATAATTCAACATTTAATTTATATTGATCGATGCAACAACAACAACAAGACAAATAACTGTTCGTACAGAAGAAAATATTGGTGCTGTAAGAGGTAGTGTTGATGAAGATCCAAATTTGTTTATTCGTCGACGTTCTCAAGAAGTTGGACTGTGTGCAACCACCACATAATACCACTTGACCATAATAAGCGTCGTTTTTTTGCTGATTGGACCCTAGAACAGCTTCAAGTTGATCCACTTTTTTATTGGACAATTGTGTTTAGTGATAAAGCTCATTTTTGGTAGAACGACTACGTAAACAAGCAAAATTGCCGTATATGGAGCGAAAACAATCCTCAAGAAATTCTGCAGGTTTCATTGCATCCTGAAAAATGCACCGTATGGTGTGACTTACACGCTGGAGGTATCATCGGTCCATATTTCTTTAAAAACGATGCTGGAGCAAATGTTACAGTGAATGCTGCTCGTTACAGATCAATGATCAATGATTTTCTGTTTCAAAATTTGAATGGTATCGACCCGGAAGTGCTTTGGTTTCAACAAGATGGTGCTACACCTCATACTGCTACGGTAAAAATTGATTTATTGATAGAAAGATTTGGTGATAACATTATTTCGAGAAATAGTCCAATTAATTGGCATCCAAGATCATGCGACATAACACCACTGGATTATTTTCTTTGGGGTTATGTGAAGTTATTGGTTTATGAGCTGATAATGCAGAAACAATAGATGCTTTGGAAACCAACATAACCCGTGTTATTGATGAAATAAGGCTTGAATTACTCGCAAAAGTGGTCCAAAAATGGTCTGATCGAATGCATTGCCTCAGAGCTAATCGTGGCGGACATATGCCAGAAATTATTCTCAAAACCTAAATGTCATAAAATTATCTTTCAAATAAAAAAAATGCGTCTTCAATCTTAATTTAAATGTGTTTTATTTCAATTTAAAGTTCTATCATTAAAAAAAAAACACCCGTTACATATTATATCTACTAAATATTTAGTTGTTATTTGGGATTTTCCCTTTTTCAATTTGAGCTGAAAGATTAAAATAAATTGATCAAACATATGGAAATATGTGGGATAACATCTTCGGACCACAACTTGAACACAGTAATAAATAAAATAACACAGGAAATCTGATTGAATCTAGACAAAAATTATGTTAAAGAAATACATTTTTAAAACAAATAGCCCTAAAAAAATAGTTGTGAAATTGTGTGACTTGAAAATTGTTATGTTTATGGAAGCTGCAAAAAAAATAACTAGATATAACAAAAAAATTATAAATAATATTCATAGGCTTTAATTTTTAAGTATAATTCAGAAAAATTTACACTTCAAAACAATCCAATAAACCAACTTTCAAGAGTAATAATTGTAACTATTCAAAAGAAAAGATACATTGTGTGATTGTTAGTATGTTACGACTCTACGCAAAAGGTCTATCAAAGTTCACCTCATTATTTTGGAAATTTAATAAAAATAAAACGGGTACTCTTGTACTAAGTCTTTTGTATGTAATGCCTTTCTTAACTTAATTTAATACAATTTTGATTTATTTTATCGAATAAAGGCTGATGGCTGAGTTGCAAACCGTTCTTTTCATTTTCAACATTTCCAACAATTTACGTAATGAATAGGGTGCTCAAAAATCGTAGGAATGTTAGAAAAAACAACTTAACAAAACAATAAAGCCTTCTTTGACTTCTAATTAAGATATTCTGAACTTTTTGTAGTTATTTTTAAGCATTAATTATTATTGTCTTGTGATTACAGGTGTTATTTCAATTACTGTGTAGTTGAAATTTGTTTTCGTTGTATTTACAAACTGTGGTGAAAATGTATGTCTTTCATGGATTCTAAAATGTATAGGCATAATAGAGAAAATCTATTTTTTCTTTATTAAATCTACTTAGTAGCACACATACATATTTATTTATCTATTTTATTCATTACATTTTTACAGTGAACATTTTTGATTAAGTTGTGTATACCTTAAAAAATTTTATTTTCCACGAATTTCTTTAAATAAAAAATATTTTACAGTCGGTCGCATTTCTAGAAATTTTATTCTGCTTCTTCTTCAAAAAGAAAAAACAAATTAAAACAACATTTTGAAAATTTCAACCCGACAACTTTTGATTGATTGACAATTGATAGCTGTTACATGTTTCGTCACGCAATTATTTAATTCAATAGAGATATAAAAATTTTCTTTAATTACTCATTGATAATTTAAGTTCTGTCATGAAAAAGAAAGACATGGATTCATTTATAAAACAAAAAAAAAAAAAATTTATAATAACAAATCTGAAAATGACATTTTGTACACAGTTTTAAATTTAAATTTATAGAAGGTATAAATTGTGTTTTTTTTTGGCGGGAATCCATAGATTTATTTTACAGAGATTATTACAGTTCATTCACCATGTAATCGTTTGAACAAAAAACCATATAATCTTTTCTACACTCTGTAATGTAATGTTGGAATTCAATTATTGTTGGAGCTTGTATGTTCAATAAGTTCCGCCTTTGTTTTTATTGCTTATGTTGGAATACAATTTACCTTGTGTTGGTTTATGTATTATATAAGTAAGTGCTCCTTAATCGGTATACAAAAATATTTAAATGGAAATTAATACAATATTCAATTGTAAAAGAAAAGTAAGATAATAAGAAGCTTAAAATTATATTAATGAGAAGATCATGATTAAAAGTCACGGATATTTTAGTGGTAATTTATTTTAATAAGATGTCCTGACATTGTACTTGAATTTGTAAAATTAAATTGGGTTTGATTTTTTTTTTTAAAGTTAATGAATAGAAAAATAAAAATTGTATAAAAATTTATTAGACATTTTTTTGTATCGCGTCTAGTTGAATCGCGATAGTTTTTAAATTGTCGTCTGAATATTGGTTTGTTCCATACGCCAAATTGTCGATTTAGAGTTAAGAGTTGTTTCTAGGATTTGAAAAGGTGAAATTATCCATTTTATCTTAGTTGTACTACTTTTAGATATATACAGATCGATATTTGTTCCATATCCAATTTTTTATGAAAATGTAAGTATTGCTCTATATCACAATTTGCTTTATTTAGCTCTCTAGCACAATTTTTACCGTATAGGGTAAACTATTCATACAAATCAGTGGTTAAAATTTCATTTGTATTATTTTAACTCACATATAGTTTTAAAATTTAGTTTTTTAAATGTTGTTTTGTCCTATGTATAAGACTTTTGGTGTGTAGAGTAAAATAATTATACAAATCATAGGTTTATCTTGTTTGTGTTGTTTTTCTGTACGTAGTTTTAAAATTTTACTTTTTTAATAATGCTTTTAGAACTATTTTGTACTATGGAATTAATCCAGAAATACACGATCGATCAGGCAATGATTTATTTTTTTTATTTTGATGAATTTAATAATAAGTTTTAATTCTCATATTAGAGATTTCTATATAATATAAGAGTTCGAAACTCTATATATGATCTTTTTCAATGTTAGTAATGTCAATGTATTCCATTTGCAATTCACAGTTTTGTTGATGACAGTACTCTGGTGGCATCCGTCAATTTCATTGTTAGATAAATCTAATGCTACTCTAAGCAGGCGCGTCAAACAAAAGTAATTATTTGGAACGACCATATTTTTTATATCGCAAAAGGAGCTGCCAAGTTTTTAGGCTATCTAAGTCGATGTAAAGCTGTCCTTTCACCGTTGGAACTCTTTAATATCTATAAATATTTATAAAAGCATTTTATTTTGAATATATAACTTGAAATTAAACATATTAGGTAACCGATTTATAATAGATTTTTTTAATAATTTGGAAATTCAGGTAATGTAAATTGTTCACTTTAATCCTCAATTCCATTTCGTAATTTAGTGACTTCTTCAATAACTTCATTATTCGAGTGAATGACATTTTTAAAATCAATTAATTTCGGACCAGAAATATTTGAGATTTTTTTCCCCAACTTAATTCCTCGATCAATGAATTCCACAACTTTATCCATATGTTCTTCACGTAAACCTCTAGTTGTTAAGGCTGGTGTTCCTAAACGAATACCAGATGGATTTAGAGCAGACTTATCCCCTGGAACTGTATTTTTATTACAAGCAATTGAAATTTCTTCTCGTATATATTCCGCTTTTCCCCCAGAAATTCCGGCTGACTGTAAATCTACTAAAATTAAATGTACATCAGTAGCGCCAGTTGAAATTGAATAACCTTTACTAATTAAACCATTGCATAAACGTTGTGCATTTTTAACAACTTGAATTTGATATTCTATAAATTCTGGTGATTGAGCTTGTAAAGCTGCTTTTGCAATACCAGCAATTGTATTGTTATGTGGACCACCTTGAAGACCTGGAAATACCGCAGAATTAACAGGATTTTCTAAAACATACAATACTTTTTCCCAATTCGGTTTGACACGACGTACACCTTTACGTAAGAAAATAACACCAGCTCTTGGACCACGTAACGTTTTATGAGTTGTAGTACTAACAACATCAGAATATTCAAATATTACTATCACATATTTTGCGGAATCTTGAATAATCAAGACAACGTGAATAACATGACACACCAGCAATAATTAATTTTGGTTTGAAAAGCTTTGCAGTCTCTTCCAATTTATCGTAATCAATAAGACCAGTTTTAAGATTAACTTTATATGGCATACTTTCAAAGAATATTGAAGTAGCTGAAATTTTTTTTGTTGCAGTCATGAATTCATGTGTTAAATCTCCACCATCTGGTAAATCAAGACCCATAATACATCCATGTGGTTCACATAATGCTGTATAAACTGCAAAATTAGCTGGAGAACCTGAATATGGTTGAACATTAACACCCCATTCTTCAGGATTTAATTTGTATAAATCCAATAGACGTTTCTGGGCTAATAATTCAATTTTATCAATGAATTGATTACCACCATAGTATCTTTCTCCAGGTAATCCTTCTGAATACTTATTATGTAAACATGATCCTAAACATTTTAAAACAGCAAGAGAAGTAAAATTTTCAGTTGCAATCATTTCTAAGCCACGAGTTTGTCTTCTTTTTTCATTTTTAATTAATTCCAATAAATCTGGATCAATTTCTTTTGATGATGAATGTAACATTTTTGCATTTCCGGACATTTTCTTTGAATAATTTATTGAAGTATTATCTGAAAAATTTTTATTAATTACAATAAATTTCTTATTATTATGAAGTATATTTTTCTTTGAATTCGTTGTTAAATTAACTTTTCCCACTGAATATTTTTCTGAGACTAATGAATTATTTAAAGTTGCTGTTGCATATATATTACGATATTCTATTTTGACAATTTTTGTCGATGTTGATTTTACTGTTTTCAATGATATTAATTTTGATTTTTCTATGAGATTACAGATGGTGTTGCAACGATGTGTTCATTTATAGGGCCCAAGATCGAATACAATTCACACATTTTGGCTGGCATTTCCCTTATAACCTTAGGATATCCTGACTGCGGTCAAAATCGCGCTATTCGTCTAATTAGCAACCCAAATGTATTTTCATCAATAACTTCTCTTGGACATCGACGAGTAGTCAGAGCACTTTCCCTGTTTTATAGATACTTCGTAGGTGTCAGCACATGCTCAGCAGAAATCGAAGCACCGCTTCCTCCTCTTAAACAATTCCAACGCGAAACAAGAAGAGCCGCAAAAGTTCTACCCTCCACTGTGGAAATCCCAAGATCGCATAAAATAGGTTATGTAAGTTCGCTCATAGTTCGCAAGTCTAGAATGTGAAATCATATTCCTTCTGACATATTTTGGCCAATTCCAACCAAGTGGCATGTAAGTGCTAAAGGCATTTTCCTACTTAACGTTTTGGATGTTTATAAACAAAAAAAAATTAATTGTTTTAAGTATTGATTGACGTGCGAGTAATCTCGAAAAATAATTTCGTACCTCATTGATGACATCATGGTTCATTATTACCTAATCGTCAGAAATTAGAGTTTTATATTTTTCGTAAAATAAAAATTTGCAAAATAAAGACAAACAGTTTAGAAGACAAACCTTTTTTTGAAATACTCAATCCCTTTCCGTTATATCAATTTTTGGATTAAAATTTTGATTTGTAAGTTGCTGTTCAGCAACTTTTTGTAATAGATTTTTCATCTCTTTGCTATATACTTAACTATATTAACAGGCTTATTGTAAATTATTAGTGTTTTTCAAATAAGATTTAGAGCTCGTGTATACAGCTATGTAATTACCAAACTAATTTGACTCTAAATTTTTTTTCGGGTGTAGGTTCGTATAGACATCAACAACTTATCCAATCTATTCCATTTATATTTGGATACATTAAAATTTCTCATACGAACTTTATAAATGCGTTAATAATTTATATATTGAATATTTCTGGTTAGAATCAAAATGATGGTGGACAAACACACACAACGCAAAGTACTGGATGTTTGAAGAAATTAATATAAAAAATTACATTTTGATTTATAACAGATATCTGCAGATGGTTATAGTGGGTACATAGTGGGAGATATGAAATTTTTTTAGTATAATGTCAGAGTTTTAAACTAATTTTTGTTCGATCATCTAATTCGTTTAAATGAGATCATGCGTTTGAGGCCACTTAAATAATGCAAAAAAAAGAAAATTAAAATAAAAAGATTTCCATTGTCCATCAGAGCCACCCACGCTTCATATTTAATATTAATTTAAAATCATATTCGAAATATTTTTTTTTCGTAAATTGAAGGATAACTTTATTTTCTTTTAGGTTGTTATTTGAATTTATTTATTCATGAAGAATCAATAGGTATGTATATACATATATATATACATGAGAGCTTGTAATTTAATCGAAAATATAAAATAAAATATTTATGAATCTGAATTTTTTTCATTTATCTCACTCATTATTTTCCAATTTTTTACTCAGGGTCGATAAATCTAGGTACATACATATTAAATTCAGTCAAATAATCTAAAAGCAATAAATTTTAAGGATTGAGGATATTTATTGATTTTTGATTTATTATGTTTTATTTTTGTGTGCGTTTTTATTACATTTATTTTTTTATTTTTGTTTGTTTTTTATTTTTTACATTACGTAAATTTAGGGTCCAGCTCAATCTACTTATATGTTTTACGATTGTGATTTATTCCTATCTACTGTGTAACAAACCAAAAAAAAAAGGAATAAAGGGATTTATGTATTATGAATTATTGTTATTGTTAAAATCTATGTAGTTTGTAGCTTTTATTTGGTAAAATACTCGTTTATTTTCTTTTCAAATGAAAAGCTTTCAAAAAGCTTTAATGACAGGTGGCATTATTGTGAATTAAATATGAAGTGAAGAGTCTATAAAAATTATTTTCATATTCATATACATACATATATACATATATTATGAATTTGAATAAATGTGTGTGTGTAAATGCATATGAAAAAGTAAATTTAAAGGTCAAAAATCTTACAAAAAAATAAAAAAAAAAAAAAAATATTTTTTAGGGATTTTTTTGATGACAGTACGTGTCTGATGTTAATATGAGGTAGTAAAAAATTTCTGATTACCTGTATGATGAACGTACGATTACTGTACGAAAGAGAAGGCAATGAACTTAATCCTGACTTTATTATCATATTCATTATTATTTAAAAAAATTTTGTGGAACATTAAAGTGTACTTTTCTGTTTCATATTGATATTTTTTAACATTAGAATTTGCAAATAAAGAAAAACAAAAAAATCAAAAAATGTATAACAATTACTCTCTGATTATTATTTGCTTGGGAATCACCGCACTTTAAATTTTTTTCTATTTTATCTTTTAAAGAGTGAATTTAACTTTACACCTCAACCAATCGTTCCATCTGTATAATATACTAAATTAGAATCTTAGATGTAAATATCTAATAAATTCCAACTGGACACAAATAGTCGCGCTAAAAATCTTTCATATTCTGTTTTAATATTTATGATATTAAAGTTATTTATGATTATAAGTTATGTTGATTAGTGCAGCCATTTAAATTTTTTTTGTTATTACACAAATTACTGATTTATACAGCGCGTGAAATCATAGAGTTTTAGGTGATTAGAGTGATCAGAGCAAACCAAAATTCATGTCATCCTTTTAGAATCTTTAATTTGATATAAAAAAAAATCAGTAATCCGACGAGCGGAAGTAAATACGGCCGGCGCTATATTTTTCAGATGTGTTCAACTACTATGGCATGGCGATGACATTGACATCATTGCAAGATCACAATGGGCGGTCGTCGAAGCCTTTAGCCATATTGAACAAAAACCGACGCGAATGAGCTTATTAGAAAGGCCTCTTAACATCATATTGGTCAAAACATCACTGTTGGCACATATTTATTTATTTTAAGCTTAAATCGAGCAGTTACATATAATTTCGCAGTAGTTCAGTAGCTTACCTACCTTGGAACCAGCATTAATTCCACAAACAATCACACGCTGGGTGGCGCAGTAAGTAGAGCACCTGCTTTTCAACCGAAAGGTTCCAGATTCGAATCCCGATGATACAAAAAAAATTATTTATTGGTTTTTCGACCTGGTCTAGTACCCTTTACCATTGGAATATAATAAATGCCAAAAAATATACTTGAGAGTATAATCTGGTAACAAAATTAAATAAAAATAGTAGTTTTCCACATTCAATTAGTTAGCCCAGTAATTTGTTAAATAAATACTCGAAATATTGTAGATATTGTAGTGTAAAATTGCAGAATCGTACTTAATTAAGCACGAAAAGGTGATTCTAACTAAGCTACTGTCAAGAGTAGGCAAAAGTAACACTTGCAAACCACTGGTGCTTCGGTTTCTCAAAACATCTTGGGTGAAAGCTGCTTTCTCGAAAAAGCAAAGTACAAATCTACGAAACGTTCATACTCCACGTTTTGCTTTACGGATCAGGGTCATAGACATTGCTGAATGCAAGTGAGCATGTACTTGGTGTCTGCGAGAAGAAAATTCTTCGCCAGGTCCAGAAAATGACGTTGGGGTATGGAGGAGAAGATATAATGCCGAATTCTATGAGATGTATAATGATGTGAACGTAGTCACGAAAATTAAAGTCATTCGAACCTATTCTAAGACTTCTAGATGAAAGCGTAGAGCGACTAGAAATCTTAGATATTGTCGGAATGCGAGTAAATCTATGACCATATTTACGATATTCACTAATATTATTACCGAATATTTAAATATCGACCTCTAATGACCTTATTTACAATATTGGGAAAAGCGCCGCAAAATGTTTGGCTTTTTTAAGTCAGTGTAAAGCAATTTTTCACCTAAAAATCTGCTTAATATCTATAATACATACATACGACCAAAGATAGAGTATAATTCGCATTTAAAAAAAATGCTCTATGCTTTCTTGGCACAGTACCAAAAACGTACCATTCGCCTCAGAGATGATGTAAATGCTTCATCAACTTTTTGCTTTACTTGGTCACCGTCGTATTGGTAGAGCACTAACTCTATTTTATAGATATCTCGTGGCAGTAGGGACATGCTCCGAAGAACTAAAATCATTACTTCCGCCTCTTAAACTATTCCGTTGAGAAACGCGTGCAATTGCAAATGCCCACGAATGAAGTGGAAATACCAAGATGGTTCAAGACTGGTTATGGAAATTCGTTTATAGTCAGAAATTCTAGAATTTGGAATCGTATTCTACTGCAAGCATTCTCAAGAAGGGGTAGTTTTATTTGGTTAATTTACAAAAATTCAAAAAGAACATCAATTAATCCCCGCCGAAACTTTATCCTACTTCTTTCTCTTTTTCATTTCTCTACATAACTCTTTTCGGTTCTAAAAGCCAACGGTGCGATAGTATAGAGGTTTCTCTGACCTAAGTTTTGGCTAATAATATAAAAAAAATTAATATATTCAGATTTCCGTAGAATTATAATTATTTGACTATAAATAAAATGTACTTCTCTGCCATTTTAATACAATAAAGTATTTCTTATGCACCCGGGCTCATTTAGATAAATCTTATTTTTCTTGATTCATTTTCTTGCTTTGATAATACGGAAAGATATTTGAAGCTGAACGTTCGTTTAATTGAAAAGTTGTCCGTTGTAGTTCAGTTTTTTCACATTTTGTTAATATCTAAAAATTTAATTTTCTTCTGTTCATGAAAATCATGAAAAACTTGTAAAGTAAATTTTGTACCTATAAAAAATTCTGAAAAACACATATTTACATAGTAAATAAATGTAGAACATAATGCAAACACACACGAACAACAATGAAGAAAATTTGTAATAAAACATAAAATTATCAGCCAATTTTCTAATCATCACATCTACATCAAAACATCAACTATGCATATATAAAAATGTAATTTTCATCCTAACATTTTCATTTTAATTTCAATTTGAGCAATAATGATTGAATAAATCAATTTATTCGAAATTCCCAATACAATTCACCCCTTTAAAAACACATATAAATTCAATTTTTGAAATTTTCCTATGAACAAAAACAAATAAAAATATTTTTGTTCAAATATTGAATAGGTAGCTCTCTGTCTTTATAAGACATTTATTTGTACAACGTGTTGTTAATTTAACGAGTCGCAAAACATTATTTTCGAAATTTAAATTTTTTATTTTACAAATGGGTACCTATTTTGTTATTTTATTCGTTTTTTTTTTTAATTATATTTTTTTTTTCAACTTGTTGCATTTACTTTTATTATTTACGAATTTCTTATAACTTTTAAATTATTAATAAAAATAATGTATGCTTTTATATTATAATCTGTGGAACGTGTAAAATTAAAATATTTTTTTTTCATAAGAAATTTCAAAACAATTCGAAGTTCAATGTGATATGAACGTGATTTTGATCAAAAATAAGAATTTTAAACTGGCATATTATTTTATTTATATAAGCTTTTAAATAATAATATCCTTTAATGTGTATCCTGAAATATGTAACGAAAATGTACATAAGAACAATAACAAAAACAAAATCCATGTAGGTAGTTGACATTAATTACCTCACCTCTGATTAGAGTATTCTTTTAGGAATTGACATTACTATTCTAAGTAATTCAATTCCAAACTCAAATCAACCTAAAATTTCAGAAACCCATTCGTTCGAAATATATAAATTTGTAAAAATAAAATTGAACAGAATGTTCCGAAAATAAGTTAATAGTCCAAACCCAAAAAGGATGTTTTATATTTAATAGCAAAAAGTTCATCCTTTTCATATAATATGCATTTTTTTTTTGAAAATGGAACCTTGCTAAAGTCTAATTTTGCGGCAGGGGTAGGAAAAAATTGAAAATCGTGATGTACTGTCATGTGAATTACTTTCAAGCAAATTTTCTTTGACTGTATTCTGTTGAGTAAATTTACAAGATGCCAGGGGTTACGCACTTCCAAGTTTTTTGAATTCCTGTATGTATATAAATAAATGTACATGAATCGAATTGACATTAAGAAAAACCGTTTATTTTTGATCCATGTGGATTGCAAAATTTGATAGCTTATTACACTAATAATGGTTGTGGATCAAAATTGAATTGAAAAAAAATTATAAATGAGTGATCCACGTGTATTACACAATAACGTGGATCAAATAAGTAGATATAATTTCAATAGTGGATATTTCATATATTTTGTGATACAAACGCCAAAATTTTGGATATGGATCAAAGTTGCATAAAAAATTATAAAAAATGTGGTTCAAAGTTTTTCTCTCATTATCGTAAAAAGTATTAGATATAGAAGAAAACGGATAAGACAGAAAAAAAGAGCATGTCGCAAAGCCCCGAGAAATATTCTAATGTCAAAAATGTTAAAATGGCGTATGGATCAACCAAGCCTGCGACCGACGATTTTAAAATTAAAAAAAAAAATGTTGTTAACTAAATTGAGGGTGCTCTATCGATTAAGGGTATTTTAAAATTCGGGAAAGGATCGAAAATTCACCGAAATCAAGATTTTCAAATAAGGGGAAGATGTACTTTGACGCAAATTTGGATCATGGGTTACAAAACTTATTTCAATTTGTTAAAAGGGGTAATGTTGTTGAGGTTTTCAATTATTTCAAGGCCTCTCGAATCCAACCTAATTAATCATTTTTATTCATATTCAAAATTATTCATTTTTATAGACCAACACAGCTTTAAGAAAGTAAGGTCAATGCTTACCAATTTAATAGAATTCGTTTCAAAAACTCTTAATGGTATGGAATCTGGCCAACAAGCTGACGTACTAATTATAGATATTAGTAAGGCAGAGTTGACAAATTTCTCATGATTTAGAACTATTTAAACATAAAGAATGGGTTTTTCTATTTACAGTTTTAAATGGATGGGGTCATAATTATCTAATACCGATTATCTGGTTTACTTCTGTTCCTCACTTTCTCACCCCTTTGTTGCCTCATTTGGGGCACCTTTTTTTATTATCGCAACCAATAATGCTTCACAATTTGTGGTATCAGCTAAGTTAAGTTGTTTACCTGATGACTTCAAAATTAGCAAAACCGTTATGTCTGTAGATGATTGTATCCTACTTCAAAATTATCATAACACTTTTACCCAATCGTGCTCTACTAATCATTTTTAATTAAATGCTTCTAAACTTCTGGTTGTTATCTTTAGTAGGAAGTCTTAAAGCTATATTATTGAATTTGATTATCATCTTGGGAATTAAATTTTAAACCGTTCTAAGTTGATTTAGGTATTATTTTGGATCACAGGCTTAATTTCAAAGTAAATTTCAATTCTATGCTAGAATTTATAATGTGCTGGGCCAAAGAGTTTACAGATTCCTACATTACAAAAAATTTATACATATATCACATAATGTGTTAGATCGACACTTGAATATGCTTCGTGAATTTGATCTCCATATGTTAATGTTGATATTTCACGTCATGGTCTGACCGTGTTTAATACAAAGATAGGTTGCTTTTAACAGACCTGAAATCTCTACAACAACGTCTATTGGTGGCTGATATTATGTTTACCCATCACCTAAAATTAGGGATTTAATAACTTTTAGAGAGAATCCGCGTAATTTACATTCCGTTGACCTGTGTAATATATTGCTAACCATAGTACTGACTACGGTAAAGTTGAGCTTGTGCCTAGAGCAGCTTGTTTTGATACCAACCTTAATAAAAGAAGCTTAAAATTAAAGCCTTTACCTTTGTGGTGAAAATGTAATAACAAAATATATAGAGGCACATTATTTTTATAGGTGTCTAATTTTGTATCAGTATCTGATAGTAGGGCTATTGTATTTAATGCTTAAAGTTAACATAAATTTGGAATTTCGAATATGTGATGAAGGTCTCATGCATAAAATTAACAAAACCTTACCAGGAATTATTTGTAAGGTCATGGAAATTCAACTTATACCCAATACTAACAGGGTTCCTCGGGGAAGCATTATAGAACCCATCCTATACTTGTTATATATCGCTGACATCCTGATAACACTAAAGATGATACAGCTCTAATCACTATAAGCGATTTGCAAAAACAAGCAACAGAGCAAGTTCAGGAAGGGCTGGTTGAAATAAACAAATGGACGCAAGACTTGGAAATTAAACTGAAGGAACAAAAATCGGTTCACATTACTTATGCATTAAGGCGAAAAGCACCACAACGTTGTATATTTCTAAATGATTCAGGTATCACAAGCGGAAACAGTAAATCTTCGCTCGCATCTTAATGGGAAATATCATTTTAAACAAAAAGCACTGCAAATCAAACAGAAAATCAGAGATATTAACTTGTTAATAGGGAGATATTGCAAGCATATAAAAGTATAGTCAAACCTATATGGACTTATGGTATAGGGATGCACAAAAACATCTAATTTATTAATTATACAGCGCTGCCAAAATAAATTCATTAGAACTATCCCGAATGCATATCGCTATGATTCAAATGAAGATATTCAAAGAGATCTAATAATAAGAAAAATAAACACGAAAATCGATTGACTCAACATAGTATTCTTAACCCTTATTTGGGCACGATTAACGTATGTTAATATTTTTAATTTTTTACTTTTGCATAAAAACTTCATTATTTGGCTGATCTTAATGAAATTAGAGATCAGTGCCTAATTTTTTGAGTAGATATTGAATATATAAAAAAAAGTTCAGAAAAACGTGCCTATGACCATTTTTTCGGCATTTAAATTTTTTTTCTTCGTTGTTGGGCAAGATTAACATATGTTAATATTTTTTTTATTCATACAAAATGTATGGTATTCTATACATTTTTTTTAATTATTTCGATAAGACTTGAAAAATAAGATAAAAGGTTCTAAAATATTTTAAATTGAAATAGAAATACATATACTAAAATTAATTTATTTTAAAATATAAAGTAAATAAAGCCCCCCACAGGTTTTTTGAAAAAAAATTTTGTTTTGAATTTTATTTTTGGTATTTTATAAATGAGAAAATTTCTGTTACGAAGTTAAATTAAAAATTTATGTCAATCATTGATGTATTGAAAATTGCAGCGAATGTTTCACAATCAGTTAAACTTTTTGTTAATGGATAACGGACCTATCGATTTTTGTCGGAAAATATTTTGCTGTTTAGCCCTTTGATATGTTGATGGAATTTTATTCCACTTTGTGCCATCCTTTCCAATAAAATATTGATTTGAATCAACAATGTGATTATTTTCTTCTTGTACTTTTGATTGATCATCTAGTGACTCATCCACAGAATCATGACCATCACTTACGTCTACGATGCATTTTTTAAGCATCTGATTCTTCATTTTCATTTTGTGAAATACAACAATCTTCATTTTCATCTTTGCCATTATTATCATCACTTTCGACTCTTGAGAGACCAGCAACTGGTTCAAATACTATTTCTTCCGGTGGTCCTACATCAGCATGTTCATCATCTAACACATGTTCCACCAATCTAGAAAAATATGATTGTTCTTCCTCAAACGATAACCTGTAAAAATAAGTTTTTTGTATCTTTTGTGTGCATTTTTTTTTTCTAATTTTTTTTTTTTTGATTTTTTGTGTTTTTTATAGTAAAACCAACTCAATAAAAAAAAAATTACATATACCTGTAGCGACATTTTTTCTTAAATTTCATTTATTTTGAATAGTTTTGCTTGATTTCGAAGAAATTTATTCCTTTTTCTAAAATACCGGTATTTCCAAAAAAATATCTTAGAGGATAGATATCCGCTGGTAATAAAAGCAAACATAAAAGTAACAGTAATGCACATACAAAAATAATCATAAAAACATAAAAATCACTTATTTTTATCAAAAAATTCTCCATACAAAATATATGGAAAAACCAAAAATATTAACATATGTTAATCTTGCCCGAGTTATGGGATAGTATATACACCCATAAACAACCATTATCATCATCATAATCATTTAATAAACTTATATCCAAATTACATTTTTTTATTAAATTTATTAAATAATAATTATTTTTCATAAATTAATATTTCCAATAAACTTTACATATTATTGCATAATTATTTTCCCATCGATTTAATGTAATATGATACTTTAATAATTTAAATAATATTAACTAATGCAATTTCCTGTTTTTCCAACAAGAAGACTGAAAAGGCTAAAACCGTGATCACGATTTAGTGTAATGGAATAAAATATAAGTGAACAGATTTCTGTAATTCCACACAAGTCTTGCTTATAAACATTTTAGAAGTAACAATTTTTTAAATATAAAAATAGGATTGTACTACTTAACCTTAAAATAACAAAAAATTTGATACATCTATTTCAAATTTCCTTGTATAAAAAAAATGGCTAGGGGCTAGGGGCTAATATCGTTACGCACAGCCCCTAGACATTCAAGTTCATTTACTTCTTTGATATTACAATTTTATACTGCAACATTTTGCTGATCGATTTCGTAATTCTGAAAAAAATTTTGATTTAGTTTGTATCAAAGGAAGAGCTGAAAAATTATGTTGGTGATATAGTTTGTAAATTAGTTATGATCTAGAGCTTCTGTTTTTTGTTTTAATTAAGTAATCTCCAAACTACGGAAAATATAGTATAGTAAAATTACACATATTGTGGTATTACATTTTTGAAACACCTTTTCGAAATTATTCGTCTTTTTTTATAATTTTTTTTTTATCAAATACAACCATTAAAGATGTAAGACAATCTTGTTTTTTTTTTTTTTGTTTTTTTTTTTGTAAACAATGGCATATGTTTTGCTAAAATTTTTTTATTTCAATTTTTTTTTTCTTTTTTTCCACCATTAAATTTTCACAAGAATTGAAATTTTCAAAATATTTTTTTTTTCATAAATTTATAATCTAAGATAAATTCATTTTAATTGCCATGATTTTAAATAATTTTAAATTGAATTTGGCAATAAATTTTTATACAAATCTAGGAGAGAAAGAGAGAGGTGTTTCTGAGATTTTCAGCATAAAAAAAATAATTTTACAGGGTGCGTACGTTATTTAAAATTATTTAATGAAAATAATATTAAATAGTTCGGCATAACTGAAGTATAGGTGCTGTGAAGAGAAAAAAAATTGGTTGTGAACATTTCCAAAGAGGAAGAAAACTTTTTTGAGGAAATCAAAATCAAAATGACTACATTTAGAAAAAAATAATAAAAGAAAACATTTATCCAATCTATATTGAAATTTCCATAGAGGAAATGAATCTATTTACATTAATTGAGATTTTAAACTTTAATTTTAAATTATATGAATTTTTATATACACATAACAATATCGAATTGAAAAGGCGATTAATTAGAGATTAGCATTTGCAGTATTTAATAGCCCATAAAAAAGATTTGTTATCTTTAATCCATTTTGACGTCTGACCTATTTCCTTCTTCAAACTCTAATATTGTATTTCCTTCTACTTATATTCCACATTGATTAAATGATAATGTAAGTAGATTTCCTACCATACATTACATTAAAATCTCTTTAATCGGTGGATTAATTTTACCAGGAAATCAGAGAATGTTATTTAATATAGAAGAGACTTAAAGGTTGTGGATTACCCACTATTCTTTGTGTATAGGATACAACAAACCAATATTTTTTAATTACTAGACAATGTCTGCTAAACATTCAGAAATTTAAATAAAAATTAATTTGGTTTTATTTATTGAGTGGAAAATATTTGATTGAGAAAAAATAGACTGTGAAGGGGACCAAGAGTTTAGTAAATTTATTTTCTAAAATTTTTTTCATTTTGTTTTTTAAGTTTTGTACATATTTTTTTTCTTTTATAAAAAAAATAGCGACTAGGTTAACGTCGAACACAAAATCTATAGAATTGCTTCAAAAAGTTTGATTTATGAACCGAATTCGGTAGTTAACAGCTTCATTTTTATTGGTAACTGTATCTATAGATTTTTATACATGGGCCCCCTGGAATACTATCCAGTAGTTTTTGATTAATAAACCGAATTGTCACATTTTTTAGGGCTAATTCATATAGCCATTTCACATATAAATGAATTAGCCCCAAAAAGTATTAGTAAGTACTAGAAATAGTAGTATTCTAGTAAGTACTAGAAAATTATTCCTCAACTTCGGAAATACTTTTCTAGTCAATTCTTCAGTACTTTGTAAGATTGTACTGGTCGTTGTTATTTCAATTTTGACATTTAAGTCTTTATATTGTACGTTCAGGTACGAGGAAAAGGATTAGGAGGGATATAGAAGAGCAGAATAATTGGTATGTAAGTTGGATATAATCCTGAAGAGGCTCTTTTTGGAGAGGTTGCAAATTGTATAATGGAGCATTTCTATCGAAGGGGAACATATGAGATGAAAATTTAAGCATGTTTCACAATTTAAATAAATTTCCGAAACAAGTAGTTTTGAACCACCTGGGTATTAATACGATGTATGAGCAGTTATTGTTTGAAGGCAGGCATTAGTGATTTTATTTCATATTAGGCATAGGGCGATATTTTAGATTTTATCTAGTGAAATTTGGGATGAGCCAGTGTGTGAAAATTGTACTCCATCTTAGATCGAATATAAGCTTTGTAGATATTAGACAGGCATCTTGGAGAAAAAATGGCTTTACATCGTAAAAGAAACACAAATATTTGGCAACATTCTTGGCAATATCAAAACTATGCTTTTTCCAGTGCATTTTTTGGTTTAGCTACATGCCTAAGTTATTTCGATTTTCAGACCATTGTAGATTTGGGTTGGGTGGGTTTATCTGTTTTACAAGAAATCAAACAGCTTTGAGGCTTGGACGTGTTGATTTCAACTATGTTTGCATTACCCCAATTATCTATTTTTGATGGACCATGGTTATGTGAGCTAGTCATCATATTTTTCTTCGAGTCGATTGTTCTAGAGGTGGCGTTACATTTCCTGAAAAAGTCTTCCATCAGCTAAACTATGGATTGGATTGAGGGTTTAACTTGAAGAGACTAAGTTGTTGATAAAAATCAAAAAAAAAGTAGGTAATAATGATATTTATTTATTTATTTTATTAATTTGTGCATATACATAAGACGATAAGTTTCTACAGTTGTATACAAAGTATATGAATAGAATAGTTACAAACACTTATATATAAAAAAAAGAGAAAAAGAAAGAAATATTCAATTAATTCTAGTTATAAAAATTTCATTCAAAATAAATTGAATTTAAATTCAATTTAAGTTAAGAAAGCAATGGAAAAAAAAAAAAAAAAAACGTTGAATACAATAACAAATCATAAGTAACATTAACTTTTAAATAAAAATTAAATTTTCATAACAGTTTAGTGTATAGATAACTTCAAAAATAAATTCTAAGTGAGCTGTAACAGTTTCACAAGGAAATGTAACTGAGTCCTAGTGCAATTTAAAGTTATTCTATATTTTCAATTTTATTTTCTTCATATTTAAATACGTAAATGTCAAAATTTAAACCAATTAAAAAATTTGCAGAGTTAAGAAACAAAAGACCCACTATACAGTTTACTTTATAGGCATCGCTACTGCGTACGTTTTTTTTTCTCTAGTGTATATGAACATGAAATTTTCTGCAGGTGAACAAAAAATATCTGTGAACATTTTTGTAACATAAACATTCGAAATTTTTTCAATCTAGGTTAAACTCTGTTCACAAAGCCAAGTCTAAAACAATAGTAAAATTACGTTTACATGAAAAATATTTAAACTAACATGGGTACATGTATTTGTTTCTATTTATTCTAGGATTTATTTTACTTCCTTCATTTATGACGTGTTATGGGGACTACTATTTTTATAGTTTTATAAATAAAATAATATAATAAAATTGTAGCACTTTGATATTATTTTACGACTCTATTTTTGCCATCTTTAAGTTCATATACATATAATTTGCACAAAGAAAACAAATTTATTTTACCAACAATATTTTATAAAGGCTGTCATAACACTAACGATTATCAACACTGACCCATGGTTTTTAACTTCAACAGATTCATAGTTGTCTTTTAATTATTCAATCCAAAATCTGTTCTGATTGCATGAGCTTCACATACTCATATGATAATAAGTCATATAAACATAGTTAAAATGATAATAAGTCAAAGTTGATTATTAAACAATTCAACATTCATACATTGTTGATTTGTATTGATTTGAATTGAGATTTAATTGAATTCTATTGAAAACCCTTCAAAATCAATATAAAATTATAAAAAATAAATCATGCAGTGGTCTAGAAGAATCAATAGTCACATTTATATGATATTTATGCTCATTAATTTTTCAGCTATTGCTCAAGTGTAATTTTATTTAAAGACGTAAACTATTTTATTGATAAAAGTTTAGCTCTCGTTTCGATCTAGAACTATCAGTAACTTCCATTTCATATTTTTTGTCGAAGTTTGATTTAACAAAAGTGTTATAATTTGTATGGCATAATAAACACATAATAGATGGCATAATAACAAAATCAACATATTTGCGTTTTGTTATTACATTCCAGCGTTAACCAGTGTAGAAAAAAAAAATCCAAATCCTCGTTTTTCTTAAAAAACTAAAATTGGGGAATCTGAGGAAGATGGTGTACACGCGTAGGAATTAATAACTATAGCCCAAGGATACCTTGTGTTTCTAGTTTTCCAAAAATATATATCTTTAATGGCACATCTTATTCTTGAAGTAGGAAAGGAAATTTGAAAGTATCCTTGTTGTATTCAGTTTTTTTATATAGTAAAATAACGGTATAGCTAGAGTATATTTTAACATTTTTTTAATGATGATAGGTGCTGCTGTTATGGAGATCAAAGTAGTTCAAAGTAGAATTTTTTTGAAAAAAAAACAATCTAAATACCAGGAACAAAAATTTAATTCACCTAGATAAGAAAAGAACACCACGTTTTGGCACATCAACAACACTTTATGTAGCAGCTAAATTATACAATAAACTAGGTAATCAACTAAAAACATTAAATAATTATAAACTAAAAAAAGAATTAACCAACAAAATCCTAAATAACTACGATAAGAATCGTAAATTCATATAAAAACAAAATATAAGGTTTATTACAACCTTACGTAATTTCAATTTCAAATATTCAATAGTATAAATATTAAACTATTTTTATTGTTCATACGTTAAATATAATTATAATTTTAAATTTTTTAATTTTTTAATTTTATACTTGTTAAATTTTCATTTGTTACACTACCAAAAAAAAAAAAAAAAAAATTTTTTTTTATATAAAGCCTTATATAGAGAGAAATCTCGTTAGACATTCATATAATTAAAATAAATAAATATAAAAATAAATATAAAATCTTTATTATCTTTTTCAAAAAATTAAATATCGCAAGATTATACCATAAAACTCCCCCAATGTTTATATACTATTGGAAAGGTCTCTTTTTTCTAAAACTTATACATACGTACTTAAAATATTAATTCCTTAAAACTATTATAAATATTAAAAAAAAAATTTGCTACCATTTTTACTACTTATTTATTTTCTTAATTTTTTAATTTTCACAACGGTAACACTATTTTACAAAATATATTATATTATTTACACAATATATATTATTTACTATGCATTTACGACACGTAAGCTTACGTCGTAAAATACAAAAACTTTTATAACTTCATATGGTTTTTTTCTACAATTAAAAAGCTTTTTTCTGTTTTGTGTTACAAAATGAAAGCTCTTATTTTTAACGGTTTTTTTTTTAGTTATTTGAAATTTGTATAGATTTATTTTTTCGTAAAATTTGTAAGTGGTTGTGGTGTGGTGGCAATTTATTGTTGTTATTTGAATTTTTGTATGTACAATATTGTTGTAGGAAAATTTTAATTACGACATTTTTGTTTTTCTTATTTATTTTTTTTATTAAAACATTTGTGATAATTTAAAAAAAAAATTGTTAGAAATTAAAAAGTCGTGTGTCTTGATTATTTTTTGATTAAAAAATTATTTTTAGAATTGATATGAATTTTGTATTTTGTTAATGGAGACAAAACGATTTGTTTAATTTGATTAGAATTTGTTTTCCGTTAAACTTGTTTTCGAAATGTGTCGAAAGAAATTTTGAAAGTTTGGGTGTTTAAGTTTGTCATTTTTATTTTTAATTGTAATAATTATTAGTTAGTATAGCTCGGTAGTAAACGTGATTTTCCGCACCAATTAAATCGGACTTTAAGGCTTTGAACTTATTATAATTTCTTGCTAATTGTTTTACTATTAAGTTTTGGCGAAACCGACCTTTGAAAATAATATTTGTCAAATGCGATATCATGCGAAAAGGCAGGTGAAGTTATTTACTGTTATTAAATAAATTTTTTGATCTTGCCTACTAACGGAAAATAAATTTATTTTGAGTAACTAGAACTTGCCTAGAAGGAAACACGTTTCGGTTAGTAACACTACATCATATTACATGTCAAAATTTTTAAACAGTACCCTTATTAAGAAATTAAGTTACAATTTGAATATTTTTACATGCAAATTTATATATAGAAACACTCAAAAAATAGTATATAGTAAAAATTAATTAATTTTGTGCTTATTTGAATAGGAAATATTCGTTATCAAGTAAAATTCGTTAATATTTTTAATGGAATGATGTATTTGAATTAACTTCAATACCGAAATGGATCTGGTAATCAAAATTTTGCAATATCCTGCCTTTTTTTATTTGAAATTAATTACATTATGAAGTTGTATGAATAATAATTCATCGCTTCAATGCATCTAAGCAATAATTTTCATAAATATTTGAAGTACTATTCAAAGAGTCACCTTGAAAATACACTAATTTTACTTTTTCAGAAGTTAAATTAAAAACTAAAGCTATCAAATATAAGATACCGATTCCTCAATACGTTTTAACAATTAAATTAGCTGAATCACAATTTAATAAGACTGGTACAAGATCTGTACACCAATAATAAAACAAAAATCAAATCACATAAGGTGCTCATCGACTATATCGCAATATCAACAGGTAATACGTATTAGACAAGGTGATAGTCTTAATCCAACTCTGTTTAATGTCTTAAATAATTGAATTGATGATAACAACGTTAAAATCGAGAGTGATAATGATATGCAGAAATTATTATTCAGTTTAAGCGAAACTACCAAATTGTATAACATGAAGGTATCCACAACAACAACCAAATTATGACTATTTAGAAAGTACTCAATAGATGTAAAATATGCAAACAATAAAATTATCCCGAACATTATCAGCTCTCGCAACACAAAAACAGAAATAAGAGCCTAAGCAGGAAAATCAAAACCCGCAGCCATCTTAACGTAAAATCCCTTTACATGTACAAAAAAAAAACGTTTGTTAATTTTATTTTCAGACATGAGAAAATATTAATTAAATTTTTTTGTGACATTCAACTGTTCCATTGCCCTATGGTCAGAGTCAATATCAGATAATAATCTAAAAAAAAAAAAAATTATTTTTGGAGGACAATTTTAATTTTTATTTTTCTTTAATTTATTTATGTTTATTTTTTATTTTTATTTTTTTTTTTTGGAACGATTTTATTTATAAAAATTTTTCTAAACATAAACCAGAAATTATATCGGTTTTCTCTTTCTAATAAAAAAAAAAAAAAATTAACTGTAAAATATTTTCAAAAACATTTTTTTTAATTTTTTTTTTTTTTTAATTAATGTTTATTAGTTTCGCAATGTTTATGTTTACGTATTTATTTGAAAACCGCAACGAATTAATGGTTTATTATACATTAGAAATGTTCGTTTGTTTGTGTTTGAATGTGAATCGGAGTATTATCTGAAATTTATATTTTTATAGATTAGATTCAATTGAATTGAAGTTCGAATGGACAATTCTGTGAGATTAAGAGAATATTGAAAAGAGCGAGCGTATGTGAAAGGAAATAAAATTAAACATGTGCTATGGAATGACGTAGAAAATTACGAAATTTTGGTTTGTGTGTGAATTTGTTTTATTTTCTGTTTTTTTTTTTGTTTGTAGAATAAAAAAAAAATCTAAATAAAATTAATCAAATTTCAAGGCCTAGACTCTAGAGTGAAGATTGTTTCTGTTTTGACAGTTAAGAGGGAGTAACTATAATAATTTAATAATGGATGTATTTAACGTTTTTGTTTGTTTTTTTTAAATATTTTTTCTAAGTTTAAAGAGCGACAAAATTTTAAATTTTAATTTTTGATTTAACTAGTTATAAGTCGCAGACATTTGTAGCTGTAGATTATAGTAAAATCTAGCATCAACACTGATTAAAACAAAAAATTCGTTTCAATAAACATCAATGTCAGAGAGTGTAAGAATATAAAAACGCAAAGTTGGCATTGTAACATTGCAGAAAAATGCTGTGTAGCAATTGTACAAGTTTGACTAAATAACTATAGCGAATTTGTTATAATGAGTGTGAACTGTGAATATTGGTTTCTATGTTGACGATGATATTTTATTTGATACGCTCGTGCATTTGTTAGCTGTATGGTTACACGAGTAAGCAAAAATGAGAGTATAAATAGTGTCTCTGAAGGTTGAAAGCATTACATAACTACTAGGGGCACCTGCTGAGTAACAATAATTTAAAATATAATTTAAAATGAAACCAATTTAAGGTTTTTAACAGAACAGCAATTTACGTACAGACATACGCTTCTCACGTTATAGTAGAAACCACTCATGTTTTCATAAAATTTAGAGGTAAGTAAGTTTTATTTAGGAAACATAAATACTGCTCCCTCATATACTGTTTCATTTCTACATATTCCTATACTAAGTGGCATTTAATGGATAAAATCACTAAAAATAAAATATTTTTGTAATTAAAGAGGTATATACATCATATACATATTTTTAACCAAAACCGTATGATTACTACAAAAGACCAAAATATAGAAAACAATAATTTGAGACAGTTACTTAAGAAAATGAATAGAATAAATTTCCTTTAATTATGTATAAAAATAATAAGATGTTGAATGACACCAAATGGCTGTATTTTATTTAACAGCTTGAATATTATAAAACCAAATAGAATTTTTTTTGTACCCGTATGCGCATTTCGGTCGTATATACAACTTATTTACATATTAAGAGTTCATTAAGAAGAAGCGAAATAAAATTAACTGCGCAGTTCCTTAAATGCTTGTCAATTATAATTATAGATACTATACGTCTACTATATAAAAATGAATTGGTCAGTCATGTGAACAATTCAACTGATTTTTTTTTGTTTTTGTTGTTTTTATATTTTTTATTTCAGATGAATTTGTTTTTTTTTTTTGGTTTTTATTTGACATTATGTACAATGTACATTATGTTCACTGCAAGTAATTTTAGAATAACTGATTTATTTGTTTTTGTTTTTTATTTTAATAAGAGCTGAAGCTGAATTATAAAACCATATGAGTAAAAATTTTTCAACTGTGTGCGCATTATTGTTTTATATACAACTTATTTATTATATTAGGAGTTCATTAAAGAGAAGCGGAATAAAATGAAGAGTTTTCTACTGCGCAGGTCCTTAACTGTTTGTCAAATATAATTATAGATAAGTGTAAGACTTTGAAATTTATAAATGGCAGTTCAGTTTCGTTCCTTTTAATTTTCATGTTCTTAAAAATTAGATTTTTACAACAGAATGATATCTATTTCAAAATTTGTAGAAGGTACAAAATGGTAGACTAAAAGATTGTTGAAAAAATAATTGTCGGTTTAGTGCTTGTTTCGGACAAACACCATTTTTAAATTTTTTGTTCCAAATATGTTTTCTAATGTTTATGAGGGTGCTCTTTCAGAATTTTTTATCGGATTTGTCCTATCTCCAAAAATTTTGAGATATGTTATGTCAGTTTTCGTACAAATCCACCAATTTTTTAAATCTTATTATTTGTTTATTTCGGATAATTCCATGTTTTTCGGATGTCCGCCTCGTAAAATATAGTTTTCTAAAAAGGACTACTCCATTTCCAATGGAAATGTCTGAACTTATAAGTATATATATAATATTTTGTTACTTATTTCGGCTCAATCCATTTATTAAATGTCTATATTGTGCTAAACCTATTTAATATATCTGAAAAAATAAAAAATCATATCCGTGCTTATTTCGGACAAATGCATACACTTTCAGATATGAGTTAATTGTTAGTGCTAAAATGTCTGAAAAGGAAATATTATTTTATTGGAACTTAATTTCGTACATCTTCATTTAACGAGTATGAGAGTTAATAAAAAAACTACAAAAGGGAGACAATATTTTGACATTTAGTCGTTTTATCGCAAATCATAATTTAAAAAGTATTGAAATTCAGTCGGCTTCATTTGATAAAGTTTTTAATGAAATATTCTACACCAAAAGTAAAAGTAAAAACTTACAAATGACTAAAACTAAATTTCTAACTTACTCCGTTTCTGCAAGCAACCAAGCTAAATTAAGTCGATTTTATATGATGAAGATGATTTTGTATAAAAGCACAAAACATCTGTTTTTGAGTTAGAATATAATGTTGTTTCTCTCCATCACACTGTTTTAAAAAAAAAGATGAGCTCCACCTAAGAATATGGTGTCTATGTATTTCGATAACGATTACGATTTGATCGAACGAAATGTCAAAATACAAAATTGCAATTATGTATTTCGATATCGTTCAGAAATTGTCGACGAAATCGATAAAGTTTATCGATGTAAAATTTTACCACGAAAGAGACATCGAAAGAGAGATTTTGCACAAATTATTTCTATTTTGAATTGAAAGAATAAAATAAAAGAGATACAAAAATATATTTTATTTATATTGGACATTTGGTGTTTTGTTTTATATTTATGATTTTTTTTTAAATAAAAATAAATTTAAAAGTTGAAATGAAAGTAGGTATTTTACTTTATTTTTCATAATAATTTTTGATTGAAATAAATTTTAATAGGAATGAAAGGCCATCACTTCCAAATGAACTGCAATATGAAAAGTTAGTGTAAATAATGATAAACCATTATAAATTTTCCAAAGAGGTACCAGGATATCTTGCACTCACAAAACCAATTCCCTGATTATGATCACATATCTAAAAACTAAAACTGTTATAGTAATGTAAACTAATTACAATAAAGTATAAATTTATCAGAATTGCATTAATGCTAAAAAATCCCTTTCTACTATAAAATAAATGTTGTACGTTTTGCTTTGGTGATTTAATTTGAATAAGCTTTCCATCTACTGCTCCAATTATTTCAGCAATTCTGCTTTAATCATAAAAATAATGTTTGCCTGACTTTTTTCCTCTAGTGCGTAATGGAATTTGATCCATTTTGCACATAATTATAAACTGCAAATACATATAAAACTTCTTTAAGAACAAAAAAAAATTAGCTAGTCCGACATGGAAATCATTTCCTACGTTGAAAATAATTTGCTTGTTACAAACCGCACAGAATCTTAATACACTAACCAATTTAATTATATTTGGAATCGACGTATTACTTATTGGCTATTTCAATTTTTGCCCTAATTTAATAGTTTTAATAATGTAGATAATAATTCATCAAATTTATGCTTAAATAACATACGTATAATCTTCCAAATCTAGTGGATTAGAATAATCCCGAATATGTGTTCGCTTGTTTTTCAATTCTGCAATTTGATAGCGTTTTTCAGTACTATTAAAAATTTAAAAATTTAACTCTGCTAAAATCATTTTATTTATAAAAACTTTTAATTTAATAATTTTTATTTTATTTAAACACTTTTAACTTCAACTTAAAAATTTCAAATAGTTATAACACTATTGTTTTGTTTTTTTTTCGTATAATAATTTGAATTTGAAAGTTAAAGAATCAAACATATGTAATTTTCATCGTAGATTTGAATTTTGCAATGGCAGCATTATTAAACTCTTTCGATCAAATTTTCATCGAAATACATAATGACACTAACGATTACAATCGAATAACTCTAACGATAACGATGAGCGATTCGATTAATTTCGATGGAAATACATAATAGGTACCTATATTTACTAATGTAGAGAGCAGTTTTTAAGTAATTAAACTTTAAACTCATTTCCCCAAAATTCTGGTTGTTGGCGCTTGTCCGAAATAAGTACTAAACCGACGTAATATATTCGCAAGGATGTAGCATTTTAGGAGAGAAGTCGCTCTAAACCAATACTTTCGGAATAATATTCTTAGTCATTGGAGATATTCTATTGGGATGTGGCCTCATTTATTTCGCAGAACATAATATGTAGGATTTGCATGTAATATAATTACTCTTCAATACTTTATCATCCTCAATTAAGTGACTTGTTTACATTTTAGATTTCAATACAATGAAATAATGAAATTTTGAAAAAATTCAGTTACACTTGAAACAAAAACAAAAATTTTAAATGTTTAGTTAGGTAGACTGAATGCTATCGTCATCACTTTATTGTATATACAAATAAAAATTTTATGATATTATTTATTTTGAGTAGCTCACAATTACATTACAAATATTATAATTTAAAAATTTTATGATTAGATCATTAACTGCACGAACTAATTTCAAATTTAATTAGAGATAGTTGAAATTTTGATTTGAAATTGATTTTTTTTTTTAAATTAAACTTTTTAATGGTTTTTAATATTTTAAAAACAAATTATTTTATATAATCTCCTACTTTTTTTGACTTAACGGTAGTCATCAGATTCATAGGTTGCTTCGGATGGTATTTGTAATATGATATTAAAAAATCACAAACCGTTAATACATTATAATGAATGTGAAATTTGACTGTTAGTCGAAGATGATGAGCTCTTTAATCACTGTAGGCCTAGATTTTGAAATAAGAAAAAACGAATGTCCACATTTCTTTAAATTCTAGAAACAAAAATCCGAAAATTCAGTTAATCGATAACATTCATTTCACCGAAACTAAAATTGACTGAGTATATGATTCAAAACGAATAACTGAAAATATTTTAGGACAGAAAAAATACAAAAAAATCTAGAAGTAGGTACACACAATTTTGATTCAAAGTTCATTTTCAGATATACAAAATGAAATTTTTTTTAGATAAATATAAACAGATATTAAAAATAAGCCATTGGGGAATTTTTCTAAAAGCAACTATTTAAAAACAAATTTTAAACCATTACAATTCAAAATATTTAAAATTAATTTTAATTCTAAAAATTATTTTACTAAATCATAATTAACAAACAATTTTTGAAATTGAAAATATTAAATTTGTCAAATTTTTGACTTTAGTCACACTTTTTGCCAAAAAAATTTTTTAATAAATTTGATTTTTTTTTTTCTGATTGACACATCATGTATTTTCAATATTTTCATAAAGAAAAAGACATTTTGTATTTATTTGTAACACACGAGTTGTCAGATTTTTTGCACTACACTCATTTAATTACCAAGTTATGGTAACAAAACAAAATTAACACCACATGTTCTGTTCCAAATTTATTTTTGATTATTTTTGTTTTGAGTTTTTTTAAAGATTTTATTTTTTCATATTATGTGGGTGTACATTATCTATTTACATTTATATTATATATTTAGTTTTTCACTTAAATTGTTTTTTTTTTTTTTTTTTGTTATTTAGAATATTAATTACAATTCAAATTAGTAATTATATAAAAATCACTAGTGTGCTACTAATGATATTGGCTATTAAGTTAAATTTATTACTTGGTATGTATTCTAAGTAATTTGTTTGTGTACATTGAAAAATGCAATGGACATTTGTTGTAATTTACGACAATGTAAAATACATTTTTTTTAAAAATAGTTTGTAGAAATTTTGGATGATTCAAAATTAAGATTTTTCAATCATGGAATTAAATTTTTTGTTTTTAGCTGTCGTAAGGTACAGTTATGATGTCGTTGTTATTGAGAGTTATTTGAAACATAATCTATATGGAGAGCATAATCTAAATAAATATTATAAAGTGAATCGAAATGTTGATTCAAAATTTTAGGAAAATGTTCCGACAACTTAAGCTTACTTGAAGCATAACTAAAAATTAATAAAACTTATTATATATTAAATTTTTAAATAATATATAAGTTTAAATTATTAAAACGTATTATATATGATTAAATAAGCCTCAGCAGGAAGACCTTAATTCATTCTATAATTGACTGAAGAAAATCAAAATTGGCTCGTAAAATTTGATGTACATATTTCATGTAACACATCATACGATAAATAAACACATGTACTATAATTATATTAACTATATTTTTTTACAGTAATTTACAATTTGTTTGTTTATTCAAAAAATCTTAAATTAAGTTATTATTATTTTAATAATTAAATTAAATAATTAAATTTTAGTAAACAATTCATAAAATATTTAAATAAAATATTTACAATACCAATTTATATTTAAAAATATATATATATGTATGTATATATCTGTCGGTATAGCTTTTCCAGCAAACGAATTGAATTTTCGCGCGCGTTATTTTTATCGTATTATTTACGATATGTGATTTTTTGTTTTATAATAAATGTAATTATACACGATTATTATTATTATTGTTTTAATTATTTTTTAATTGTTTTCGAATAAACTAAATTAATTTTTTGTTTTGTTTTTGTTTTGTTTTGGAAAAATTTAAAGTATAAATAATAGAATATACTGTTCTACCTGCGATGCGACACGAATGATCTTTGTGAACTATTTTAATGTTGAGAAGAAAAATTGAATGAAACTCCTGCCAGTAAAAATTTAATTTTTTGTTTTACGATCAAATCAATGACTATAGAAAATCTATGTGATGTTTGTACAACCCCCTCCCCCCATTAAAGAACATTATTTTTTAGTTTAGTTTTTTTTTTTTTTTTTATTTGTTATTTTTATAAATTTTCGATACAATTGTCTCGTATGAAAGAGATAATTTTCAATATAAGAAATTTTGTACTCTGGGAATTTTTTGACTCCTACAAAATTTTTTTTTGAAAATATTTATTTTGAAAAAAATTATATACCTATATACTATATACTATGTATAAATATTATACAAGATAAGAAATTATTTTCTGGTCTGTCTGTTTGTTTTAACACTGTTTGTGTTTTTTGTTTTACTCAGCTGGGAATAATATTGTTCTCTCGATTTTGGACTTTTAAATTTAAATTTGTCGATTTATAGTTTTTGTCTGTCTTTGTATCTATTTAAGCCAAATTTCTGAGTTTAAATTATGCTTAAATGATTTGTAGGCATACATTTTAGGTTGTAGGTATTTCAAGTAGAATACTTTGGATTTTTTGTATTTTTAGGTTGATTGAAAATTTTTGGTAGACCTAAACTAAGAATCGAAATTCATAACACAATTTTATTCAAACAAGCAATGCTATTCTTTACTGCCAACCAGTTTAATGCTGCCATTTGATAAGACATTAATAGATTTCGGATTCCAATTCCATTCAGTATGCTGGCATGAATTTTGTAATAAAATGTTCTTCAAAATTAGTGGGGAATACAAATTTGTTATTTCTAAAACTAAAATGGACTCTTACAATTCCAAATTTAAAACTTATTGTTTATGTGTGCTAGTATGTTAAATCTGTGTAAAAATAAGTTGAGAAGTTCATTTCATAATCTTGAAATTAAAAAAAAAATTCTAGTTGAAAAAAAAGCTTAGATGTAGACGACAATTGAATGGTAAAATCCTTCAAATTGAAGTTCACTTGTCTGCTTGGTATTTTTAAAATTTATGATGACTTTTGATAACAGATTAATATATCATTGTGCTGTCAGCCTTATTATTTATAGTCCCATTGAATCAAAATTATGAAAGTGGGCTTCGTCATTTTTTCTTCTTTCCTTCTATAGGTAGGTAAACTTTCATTTGGTTATATTTCCTTAAATTTACTTCTCTACAACAAAAATTTTACAATTTTTACTTTTTTCTAATTTCTGTAGCAAAGATTTTTTTTATTAATTTTTGTTATTATTGTTTTTCTAGCTTACTAAAATTTAATTCACAATTTTGAAACAACATCATTTCAAATTTATTAACAATTTATTAACTTTTTTGACCTTTAAGTAAATAATTAATTTTTAGGCAGTCAGAAATACGATCTGACTTATGGATTTTACAGAATTTTCCATCTTCATGACTTTGGCGGAGAATTTTCTAATAAAAATAAAAATCGTGTAAGAATTCTTTTCAGACAATATTAAAACATTTTATTTTTGTTTTTTTATTTTATGAGTTTTAAAGTAAATTTTAATAAAAATTAAAATCTACATTCATGAATAAAATAATAAAAAAATGTTTAGTTGTTATAAAATAAAATTTTAAAACTGAAAGATACAATTGAAACGGTTGGTTTCTCAAACAGCTGGGTAAAGTAAAAATACAGCCAAAAACAATAACAAAAAATAATTATTTAAAAAAAAATTAAAAAAAAGAATATAACGTGAATATTAATTTTAAAATTATTGAAATAAAAATTTTTTTTGGTAGAATACATAAATTTTGTGATAATTTAGGATGACATCTAAATTGAAAAATTTCAATAACAAAATTTCATCGATGACGTCATAATTTATTGTGATTGATGGTGCAAAATAATAATATGTCAAACAAAAAAAAAAGAAAATGTGAGATCGGGAAAATTTATATGTATGCATCCTAAATTAAAAAAAAAAAACACAAACTAAAATAGAAAAATTAAGTCATAAATTTTTTAATTGATAAACTTAAAATTGAACAGCGATGCTGTAAAAATGTTGTGAAACGTTGTTATAATGTTGTTATAGTCGTAAATAAGAAGGTGTTGACAATAACAATATTTTATTTGTAAAAAAAAATGTTGACATTTCAATGCCGGTCAAAAGTAATGTTAATGACAACATGCTGACAATATTATTTAAAAATGTAATCTATTCATTTGTTATTTATTTAGTAAAACAATTTGTTAATTTTTTTTAAACTTCCGTTAAGTGAAAAACTATCAGTAAAAGGAGTGTAATTTTTTTTAGAATTAACAAATTCATAATATGCAAGAAGCGAACCTTTCGAACATATGCATATATACTGTGTAAGAGCTTCTTAGCTCATTTTGAGAAATTTCATTAATAAAATATTTTGTAAATATTGCTTTTAGTAATTTTTTACGATAACATTAATTTTTTTATTTAAAAAATTTTAGTGCAAGAAATGCATTAGTATTTGTTGTTTTTTTAAGGCTTTTTCGAATTCATGTTACACCCCCATTACACATCAATATTTTCATCAATCATTGTTATTGATGAGAAAATATTGATGGTGATTCTATTTTCGCCAATATTCTCATCAATATTTGTGTTAAGATCAACAGAGGTAAAAAAATAATTTTTTTGGGATTGTTCAGACAATGTTATAATGTTAATTTACAATTTAGGTAATTCAAAAATTAATTTTAATAATTATAGCAATTATTGTAATATTATTAAAATGTGTAAAAAAAAAATTTGTTGTTTTTTATATGCAACATTTACTTTAAAAATTCAACTTAAATTGAAGTCAAAAATATTCGTTCAGAAATTATATTTTCAATATTCATATATATTTCGAAACTAGCTTTGTAAAAGTTTATAGCGAACAAATAATATTTTATAATGAGCCACAACTTTGAACGAAAACAATTTTAAAAATAAAAATAAATAAAATTGTAAATATAAAAAAACAATAATATTGTAGGTACACATAATATTTATTTTGATGAATAAAATAAAAACTCGTGTTGGAAAAAAATTAAAATAAAAATTTTTACTGCAAATAAATAGGTATTTACAAAACTGTTCATAACTTGAGAACCATTGATCGGTTATTTAAAATTTCATTTCATTTCAAAAAATTCATTATCGAACTGTTCATGTTAAAATTCAAACATAACTATCATTTATAACATACGTATACATTAAAAAGAAGAACAACAATCAATATGGTTTAACCGATACCTATATATACCTACCTACTATATTAAAAACAATTCATCACTCTTTACAACATACATTTCTACACACTTGAAGAAAACAAATATACCTAATAATTATAAATTAGATAAGAAAGAAAAAATAGTACAAAATTTCATTTAATTTCTTTAAAAATGTATAGGTTGTTCTTGTTTTTATGTGTAAATCAGCAGAACCAAAACCTAACCCCATAATACATACTAAATATTATATACGATCATAAATTTATAAATCATATATATATATATATATATATATATATTAAAAAAAAAACAATAAAAAAAAAAAATAAAAATAGATAACAATTTTAACTCATCATCGCATCATATTTCTGGCTAGAGTATATACATCTATAGTACTATAGTAAGGAAATGCGAATGCATACAGTAGAAAAACTATGATGCTATGATCATTATCATAACAACAAAAAAAAAAATCAAAACAAAAAAATATATGTAGACACAAATGCATATTGTGTATAATTTTAAGTAATAAGATAACCTCTAAGTGCATTATATTTTTTTTTGTGTTAAATGCTGTTTGCCTTTTGGTTATTACACCATATTAAACTATTGATAAAATTTCTATTAGTCCTTATTATTATAAATCAAAAAAACTATTTGTTTTATTTATATTATTATTATTATTATTTATTTTTCCTTATTATTTGCGAGAAGACTAACATTAAATTAAAAAAATATATTTTATGCAATGGTATTTTTTCCTGCAAAGGTTCAGCATGTTAGACAGGGGTTAAAAAAGCAGGGGTTAAAAAAGGAGTATTAAAGTAATTTGTATATGTGATCGAGTATTCCGTCGGTCTTACAAACATCCAGATAAATACAGAAAAATATATATATATATATATGTATATATATATATATATAATTATATATATAGAATACTTTCCCAATATGTCATAGCAAAATGTCAAAATATGGATAAAAATATCATACATTTATTAAATTTATTCAGTTACTTACATATTAGTCTTTGAAGCATATAACTAAAATTAATAATTTTTAAAACTAACGAATCTAAACAAATTAAAAAAGAGAGAAAAAGGGTAAAAAAAAAACAAAGTAAATAACAAAGGCAAAAATATTGATGAGTTTAACATTGATGTGTAATAGCTCATCAATATATTATATTGTCAATATATGAACAATAATATTGAATAGGCACCTGCCTTGTGCCTACACTTCCTTGAAAGAGTGTTATATTTTTAGCCATAATTTTTAGCCTGTAATTACTTTAAATAGTTACTAGTTTAGTTTTACTCAATATACTTGTAAAATCGCATCTCTCGAAATATTTCGTATATATTTATTCATATTTTTATTATATTTTCTTATGTTATTGATAAGCTGGTACCAATCTAGAGTGAAATCAGTGTCCATCAATTTTTATACTAATCAGTTTGATTTTATAGTTATTTCAATTTATACAATATTTCAGCATATAGGAATGACTTTAATGACTCAGACACTGGTTATCATAATAACTAGTAAGCACGGATTATCACAAAAAGCCCATTTGCGGCTTGGTATAGGAGACAAATTCCCTTCCGAACTTTAAAATCTAATCTAATCTCAACATATAAATAAAATTCCATTTTTTTTTAAATTCATTTATTATTAAAAATTAAATTTATAAAATTATAAGACTTTTAAACTCATTTACATTTAGGGCGTTTCCGAACCTCTCGCACTTGCACTTGATACTCGCACTAAATCTGTCAAATCGCACTTGATTTGTTGTCAAAATTTTAGTGTAGTCTCAAGTACACTAGATATTGCAAAATTAAATTTATTAAAACTGAAAATAAAAAAAAAATTAGTGCGATTTGACAGGTTTAGTGCTAGTGTCAAGTGCAAGTGCGAAAGGTTCGGAAACGCCCTTAGACTATTTAGAGCACACTTCATATTTTAAATTATATCTTGGCTTGAAATTTATTTTTATTACAGTTATTTCCGATTTAGATTTTTTGATTATAGTCTCGTATACCTAGTTCTAACATTGTTTTAATTTTAACTATTCTAACTTTGTGCTAACTCCAACTTAATATCGGGCTAATTTCGAACTATCAATTAATGTTGAACAATTTTATTCGATATCATACATACATGGTCTTAATATTATGTTTAGTGTTAGTACAAAATTAATTGCTATAATTAAATTAACTTGTTAATTAACACTCTTTTACACAGGTATACTTACTGGTGCGCCATTTTTTTTATTCAGGTATGAACTTTTCAACCACAAAAACAATTTAAATTCAATTTTTGTTTTTTTAAATTTTTTATATAAAATTTTTCTATTTTTAACTTTTTAAATAAAATAAATTTCTATTAAATGTAATAAACTTTTTTATTTAGTTTTAATCAAATTATTAAAAATAAATTTTTGTTTTTCATTGCGAACACTATTTTTTTTCCTTCAAATTTAAATTGTTGACGTTAAATGTAGCCGTAGACCGTAGAACTGTTACTAAATATATTTTTTTATTTAAATTTAAATTTTATTAAATTTTATTAAATTTAAATCGATTTTCGATTAATAAAGTAAATGGTATCATCAACATTTTTGTGTATCATTTCTTTTCGTGTTTTTTTTTTTATTTTTTTTTTATTATAAAAATTGAATTTATTGAGATATAGGCATTAAATTTAAATCAGAACGCGTAAAAATATTCATATTGTTTTTATTTTCAATAATATTATGGTTTTCTACTTAGATCTTGTTATTATTTTTGTTAACTTAAATTTATTGTAAATTATTTTGAAAATAAATTAAAAAATTGGGTTTTACATTTTGTTTTACGTTAATATTTAAATAATTAAAAAAATACAGGGTGAACATGTAAAATTGGGTACATTTTGTTTTTTATTGTTTCTAAGATTATTTACAAATTATCGCAACATTTTAAGGGTTTGGGTATATGATATCCAATTATGCGGATATGCGGCGAAACTCATATTGAATCCATTCAAAAATTCCAAAACAAGGTGTTAAGAAATATAGTCATCAATGCTCCCAGATATAGCCGAAATAGCAACATATATCAAGATCTACAGATCGACCATGTGTCTGCAGTAATTAAAAAAATTGCAATCACACATGAAACAACATTGTTGCTACACGTCAAAATCAAGGCGCTATAGCTCTTGGGTATCACCAATTTGACACTGAAGAGGGTAATTGGCGAAAAATAATTAATATTGTAAAATGCGTATCGAAAAATATATTACTTAATATCAAATTAAAATAGTAAATCGTTGAATCTTAACGAAACTGCTGGAGTGACCTTAAGTAATTTATTTTATGTTAACAAACGAGTGTTAAATTAATTGTTGGCTCACAATACCATCAGCTTATAGAAATATAGAAAAAAAGTATTTCTGAGGAAATTTGGCTGATCATAAAAAACTAATTTGATTATCAAAAAAAATTTTAATTTTGTATTTAAAATTTAGTTCCTACTTTTTGTCTTATACAAAAAATTTGAAAGCGAGTCATGTTTACATGTTTAAAAATTCTTAAAAATTATATATTGAAAACGAAAAACTTTTGAAGTTCAAAAACGACATTCTAGAAATCAAATTATTTATTTTTGAAGTCTTAAACATTTGGCCCCAAATTTTATAACACTAAAGTAGGGAAATGTAGAAAGACTTATAAAAATAAATTATTGCAAACATATTTTGATTTTGAAGTCAATTTTCAAGAAAAAATTCAAAATTTTTGAATTCATATTCATTATTGTCCAAAAATGTTAGTAACGTTGCCCAACGAAGGGGAACTGGTTATGTCATTAAACTATCAATCAAAAAGTTTGAACCCAGGGTATAGACATTTTTTCAATTATTCTTTAAAAAAATTTTTGGAATACAATTTGGTAATTACTAAAATAAAATGGTGCTATCTATTTATTTATTTATTTCCACGATTTATGCCTGAAGAGATAATTCTCATAAGAAGGCTATATAATATACAAATTAGAATGTTTTAAATTTATTCTTTACAACGTATGAAGCCGAAAATATTGTACAATAGATTTAGTTCTCCATATTTAAATGAGTTGAAATGATATCGATGGCATACTGCACAATTATGTTAAGCGCAATTTTTTTCAAATTTCTGACTATGCTACATGCTATTTTCCAAGAGCCTGTTTTCCATCGTGTAAATATCTAAGACATTCAATATGTAGTTTTCGAGATATAGAGTTAGGTTAAGTAAACATTAGGTTAGGTAAAAATGTTAGTGTTAATTTTAGTATAGGTACCTACTCTGATATTAAACCTGCAAAAAGGTATTTACAAATCCAACACAAATATGCTAAGTGCTCACTTAGAACATTTAACATATAAAAAATTACATACTAGTCTAACACATGTGCTTAGATAGAATATGAGAGCTAATGAGCAATTATGCCAAATGTGTACCAAATGTTCAAGTCAATAAAATGGATAAGTGCAAAACCTGTTACAGAAAATACAAAATTAAAAAAAAATATTATTTGGAAATATTATTTCCAGTTTTCTAATTTAAATAGTTCAAACTGTCAAATTGCTGCCCTGCAAAAAATATGATTTTGTGAGTTACTTAGTGTGTTCTAAGCCATCGATATCAAAAAAATTAAGTCTCTGCGCAAAAAGTAGTTACTCATTAATGGTTTGGATATTTAAAAAAAGGACTGAATCAAAATATTAACCGTAAATAACGGTAATGGATTCTAACAGATTAATTTTTGAATTTAACCAATAATTTTTGTATCACCCTGGTTTTTGTAATTAAATTTTTATGAACGAAACGGTGTTAGTATTTAAATTATTGATTTCAATTGTAAAATCAAAATTAATTAATTGAGTATCGTAAAGAGTTTCAAGTTCGTAAATAAAATTTAATTGTTTATATATTTTTTTTTTTATTGGAAGAATAAAAATTTACGAACTGTTTTATAAATTTTATGAGATATAAATATTGAGATTTTTTGGTGATTATGTAGAAAATTTTGTTGAGCCAACTGTTTTAAAAATGCGCGCTCTGCAAATCAAATATCAGTGTTGTAGTTACTGTGGTGGGGCTTACAAAGAATTTATTTTTTCAATCTTAATATTTAGTATTGTAGTGTTGTAAAGTTTATTGGACACTGGGGAAACTGTTCAACTTATTTATTTAAAATACTCTATTTGAACACATCCAATATTCTATATCCTTTGATTATCTATAGAAACTGTTCTATGTAGTTCAAAGAGGTTGTTTAAAAGCGCTTATCCTTTTCAAACACTTTTAGCCAACTATTATAAAGAAAAAGTTTCATAATCTAGTTTTATTTTGAGAGTGAGTATTAAAAAAAATTATTGGATTTTACAGGCGAACAATGAAGTCTATAATATCATAGACTACACAACCATTGTATACTGTTAATTAGGCTATATTTTTAGTGTAAAACGATTGAAATTATATTTTTAAATTTGTAATAAATTAATTTAAGCGCATAAAAAGTAAATTTCAAAAATTATAAAAACAATGGGATAGAAAAATGTGACCACCAATTGTCTTTAATTGAAATTCTATTTTTGTGATTTAATTTCTTTTTTTATTAGGTTGCCAAAAATAATAAAGATACACAATAACTACTTGGTCCAAATTTTAGTGTAGGTTGTTATAATATTATTGCAAAGATTAAGGAAAGACATAGGGAAATTTGAATATCAAAATTTGATTATCGAAACGCAAGGGATATTAGAGACATGGAAGCAGCGTAAATGAGGAGTAATGAACACAATAAGAGCTAGTAACACTAACACCATTCATTACCAACAATATCCCGCCACCTAATGTGGAGGATGCTGGCCAAGCCATCAGCAAGTTGAAAAACAACAAAGCTGCTGGACCTGATGGTTTTCCAGCTGAACTAATCAAAGCTGGAGGTTATAATTGCTAAAATTATTTAAAATCGTATTGAATTTTTTTCAGGATTATGATTTTAATTAGATTAGATAACTGAAAGTTGTTTCTATAGTCCTAATATCCTTGCAGACGTTAGATTTTAGATTCTGTATTATTTCTAATCTATTTAATGATTTTGATAATGATGATTTTTCAGTGAATCGTCTAGAAATTCTTGGGGTTCACTAAACTGCTTCCAAAAAAGTAGTAATTGTTTGTTTGCTCACAAAATTTATTATGCTGCTTCTGTGATAATTTGTTACCAAATATATTTTGCAAAATGTTGCTCTGTGATTATTGGTCTAGCCTGTGTGTCAATGTTATGATATTTTATTAATAACACACCACCATTTTCAATTAACACAAATTCTGTAGCTTTGATTTACTTTTTACTTTATTTGAAATTTGTTTTGTGTTGTTAAATTGTCATCAATGTTTTAAAAAATTCCACGGATGTTTAAACGTGACCACAACATATTATTATAATACGGGTAGCTATATATAAAAAAGTTTGAAACAAAATAATTAAAGGTCATTTGTAATTTTTGTTTTCCTTCATTTTTTATTTTCGTATTTTAGAATTATTTTAGTACAATGAAAATGCTTAGCTCATGTAAATTTTCTTTGTTACAATTTTATTTTGTTCTTGTTCTTCATAAATACTTTGTTGTTTTTTAAATATTTTTTAGTCTCAAGGTTCCTATTTTCTAATTTAAATTGTAAGTTTTTTTAATTTTATATTTTTTATCATCTATAAATAAAGTATATTTTAACAATAAAATCATAATTTAAGAACATCTGTTCTTAATGTTTTAAATATAATAATTGGTTCTACGTGGTAACACATTTATAAGAAAGTTCTATAAAAGCTGCTATCAACAAAAATAGGGTAATTATATTTGTACATGATTGAATTTCAATGTGACAGTAGCTGAGATTTGTATGATTTTCTGGTTTTATTTTTCGCATTAATTGCTTTTTTTTTGTTGTTTTCGACCGGCTTTTCCTTCATTTTAAATTCTTTTCTAAATAGTCACGAGGTTATCTACTTTATTGCTATATTATTAGTAACTCGGATTAAATGATTTTTGGATTTGGTTTTTGTTTTATCCATTTTAAAATTAAAATAAAGAAAAAAAAGGAAATTGTAACAAATTGTTTTCGTTAACGTGGTAACAGTAAGTCATAGTTGAGGCATGGTGGGTTAGGATTCTGAAAATCCATAATTTGAATGGCTAGGATTTATCGAAGTAGTAAAAAATAGCAAAATACTATGTTGAAAAATAGAATTGTTCAGTAAAAAAAAATAAATGCTAAGTAAAATATATTCAGTAAAATTTATTGATCGCACAGTAGAAAATGACAATTTGCACAGCAAACAAATTTTTTTTGCACAGTAAAAAAAAATTCTGCTCAGTTAAATGTGCACAGTAAAAAATTAATTGCACAGTAAATGTTGCTAATAACCGATTTTCATATTTTGGAAAAAGGGAAATATCGTTTCTGTCTCAGATAAATTTACGAGCTGTATTGATTTAAGTAATGTTGTTATCTCCCAAACTTTCAAAAGTGATTTTGAGGCTGTTGAAGTCATTGCAAAATTAACTAAGTAACTAATCGTGACTTTCGTGTCTAAATTTACTGTGTTGCAGATTTATTTACTAATTAATTACTAGGTTCTGGTTGCGGGCGTCATTTGACTTGTTTAATTTCTATGTGTTTATTGGTTGTCATTTAAGTTTACATTGTGAGCATTGACATTTTTTTATCATTGATTTCTACAGCTATAATTCAGTTAAAATTAAATAAAAAAATAAATAAAAAAAATTCTCATGTTAACAGAGTAAAATTATTCAACAATGCCGTTTACAAATTAGCCGACGAACACGCAACAGCAGTCAAATACGTTTAAATAGATCTAATCAGAATGAACAAGAGCGATTAGAAAATATTGAAAGTAATTAGCAAAGCAATGAATGGCACGGTCAAAATTAAATCAAAATCAAGAACAAAGAAAAGAACGAATTGAAAGTCTGAGAGTTAGAAACAGAAGAAATCGTGAACATAACACTCAACATTACAATCAAAGCAGACAAAAACGGAGACGTAGCAATTCAATAGGAAATTTGCATCGTGCAGGTTTTAATTATGTTTATAACATTGATTACGCTTCACATCCGTTCATTCAAATTCGCAAAATGGATAAAGTTTGTAACAAATGCAATTCATTGAAATTTAAAAATGAAACCGATGGAATGTGTTGTGCTGGCGAAAAGTTAAGTCAACACCATTAAATCCACCACCTGAGCCATTATTTTCTTTGGTTACTGACAGAACAAATCAATCAAAACATTTCCTGAAATTCATTCAATTGCTGCTTTTAAATAACATCATTTAAGAGAGTATAAAACATTTTTAAATTATAACAGTGAAAATAGTCGAATATGCTCCTTTTAATTTTACTGATATGCTTATCATACAGATACGCGTATTTCGTCTACTACTTGCAGACTTCTTCAGTGTTTTGTACTCGATTTTTAAATTATCTTGATTTGCTTGGAATACCACCGCATAGCTTATAATTGAAAATCGTTTTTATCCTTTTTTTTTGTGAAAATGGCTATACTAAAAATGTCGGTTACCACCAAGCACGACATTTTTAGTATAGCGATAATTTTTTTTTTCAGTTTTGATGTTTTCACTTTAAAAAATTTATGTTTTTTGCACTTCCTTTTTAAGAAAATATTAAATCTTTCTAGAAGGTTTCAAAATTTTAATACAAAGACGTAAAAGTATATGATTGTATTGTCCAGCAACGCGGACAGGGTTACTCTAGTTTAGTATAAATTTTTAGTACAAATTCAAAATTCATCAGCTTGTAGTCTTTATTTAACTCTGTATAAAATGCGAGCGGGCGATAATTTAGCGAAAATATTAGAATTTCTAAAAATCTGCAAAGATTGTTATTGATTTGAAATGTAGAAAAAAAATAAATTTTTGTATTTTTTAATCTCTTAAAGTCAAAAAAGCACGCACGTGGATCTTTTAATTGTATTTGGGGTGGTACAAATAATTTTTTTTGTTCATTTAAATGTTGGCAAGCCTAATATTCATTTAATGAAATAAATGAATTCTAAATCTAAATCTAGCTATTAGGTATATAGTATTGAAATACTAGATTACACGGATTCGTAGTCTGAAATCGAAATAGCCAATCAAATTTTGAATGCCCGAATCTAATTCGATTTCTTGAATCACAAAAAAATGAACTAAACTGATTAATAAAAGCTTATTCTACTCATTCTTTAATTAAATGATCTCAGTGTACACAGAACCAACATAATAGATTATATTCCGTTAAAGAATTTTATATTTTTTGACCACCCTAATCTGTTAATTTAATTTTTTTTCGTTGTTTAGCCTAATTCCTGTTTTTTTTTTTTTTTTTTAATTTTTCCTCGTGAATTTTTTAGTGTTTTTTTATTTGGTATTAATTACAAATATTCGTTCGTACATACATATATGTATCTATTTGGAATTGAAAAAATTAGAAACTTAGATAAAACCTTAAATATGCTCATTATATTGAATTTGTTTTAATGTGATTAAAGTCATATATCCGGAGGATTCAAAGTTAAAAATTCAGTTTTATTTTAATTACTGAACTGTTAAAACGCTTATCTGATTTTTGGTTTAAGTTTTTATATATAAATAAAAACGGTAAAATTTTTATCGTTTCGATATAATTAAATACCAAATTTTTCAAAGGGATATAACATAATAATTAAAGGATATATGGATAGCTGTTCTTAATAAAGTGCAAATTTAAAAAAAAAATTAAATGAAAAATTTGAACAGTTGATGAAAAGATCAAAAACAAAATAAAAAAGTGGTGTATATAAAGAAAAAAAAAATTTGTCGAAATTGACATCCAGTGAGTTTTTTTTTTAAGTCAAAAGAAAATTTTTATAAAGGACAGTTTTTTCAAAGTGCATATAAAAAATATTTGTTAAAATATTTAAGAACAATATTTTTATTGGGATACATTTTAAAAATAAATAACACTATTTATTAATTTTGAACTGTAATACATTTAATTACCCATCAACCACAGAATCGTTTCTTTGACTAATTTGTAAATTAAACACTCCTAGATTTTATTAAACATTTTTTGGATTTCCATCCTATGCTCCACGGATGGGGTTACATTACAGGGCAATAATGATTTATTATTTAAAATGGACTTTTAAGTTGTAAAAACATGGACAGTTTAGAATTCATGATTAAATTTTGAAGTTGAAATTTAAATGCACGGATTTAAGGATATTTAGTATGTTTGATAACCAAAATTGTTATTTAAAACAGTTTTGGATGCGTTTAAAATTATTTTTTTACAATTTATATTTAATTTTGAATTGGTCGATAAATAATTTTTTAATTTTCTATAATCTAAATCCAGTCGAACATTCTTATGGCATTCACTTTTTTAGTTATACTTAATCAGTAAATTTCATATTCATGTCTTACTTTGGTACAAGTATAAATGACCTTGAAGATTCTCAGACAATGAACAAATGTATGTTTTACCGATAAAAGTATTGGTGGTATGCGATAGGGTCTTGCCTTAAAATATCCTAATGTGTAATCGGACTTGTAAACCCGTAATTTTATTCATTGTGTTGTAATTATTTACTAATAGTTGAATATAAGGATTATATTTTCCAATTTTCGCCATTGTATACAATTTTTACTTTGCAACTGTAACAGCGATTCACAAGATTTATTTAAAAATTAGGACCAATCTAATCGCAAGACATTTAGCCATTCACGACCTAGTAATAAATTTTTTTATTAACGTCATAATCATTCCCAGCATATCTTTCTTAGTTTGTCTTTAGAATGTAGTAGAATTCACATAAGGTTAAATGAATAGAGTACATAGCTTTGGTTACAACGCATACACAATTTTTTTAGGCAGAAAAGGGCATTTAATACAAATAAACAAAATAAGGAAAGACAAAGTTTTGTAACATTGTGATCCTGACTAATTATTGTTATCTATTTAGCACGATTACGGCAAATTCTATTAATTTAAAATATATTTCATGAGACTCATGTAAAGGGTTTTCCAATAGGGATGGTACAATTTAAAAATTAAAAATAAAACACATAAAATATTCAGTGAGACCCCAAATTTTTATTTGAAAGGTATTATGCCATTATGTATGGAAAACAACATTATTCAAATGACCACAATAACTTCTTCATACGTACTGCATTCTGTCAACCCAATTTTCCATCACTCTTTCACATAAATTTGGCTGTATTTCATCAATAGCACGTTCAATGTCGATTTTTAATTGCTCAATTGTGTTTGGATTATCAGCATAAACGTGTGACTTAACATATCCCCACAGAAAAAAATCACAAGGCGGTAAATCATACGACCTGGAAGGATAATTTTGAGATAATTTTATCATCAAATTTCGTTTTCAATAAATCGATTGTTAAGCTGTTAGGCTGTGTGGCAGGTGGCACCGTCTTGTTGAAACCACATATCTCGCAAATTATTCACAACAAAAGCAGTGTACAAAATCACATTGTTCTGTTTCGTTTTCCAGTCACTGATACTCTTCGACCATTTTTTTTAAGGAAACATGGACCAACCACTGCATCAGTATGAATTGCATATCAACCAATGACCTTATCTGGATGTAATGGTGTCTGAACAGTTCCGTGTGGACTTTTAGCACTCCAAATTCTGCAATTATGTTTTTTTACCCATTTAAACAAAAATTAGCTTCATCAGTGAATAAAATTTTTCGATAAAAATGTTCAACATTTTCTAGTTGTTCCAGGCAAAATTTCTAAACGTTGTTCAAGCGTGTATCTTTCCATAATTAAATGTCATAACCTACTGCACACAAATGACATAATAAATGTCAAAAAATAATACGCAGTATTGCTAGTTCAACCATTTTAAATTTTATCATCACTATTGGAAAACTGTATCATCTCATCATCATCTTATAGCGCTACAGCTCTGGGTGAGCTTTGACCTTCATCACTATGCTCCTCCAAAAAGGTCGATCTTGAGTCGCTTGTCTCCAATTCGGGATTTGTAGGGTTTGAGCATCGTTTTTCACGTTGTCTGCCTATCTGCTTCTTGGTCTTCCTCTATCACGGCTGCTATAGGGCTTTCTATTCAGCACCACAGCTTGTTTTCAGCTTTCGTTCATTCGACTTACGTGGCCAGTCCACCTTAGTCTTTGAGCCTTTGCACTCTATATTATATATAATATTTCCGAAGCGATCGCTTGGAAACTGCGACTATTTCTTATGGAGTGTTTGAATAGATTATATTCTGTAGTTTAAATAGGTAGCAAGAGTTGGTAGATTCACAATATACTGCACTTAATTTAGCGAAGTCGATAATATTATGTTTCATATCGTCGGCTTACGACAGCTTAAATTACCTTAAATATTAATTAATAATTTTTTACATAAAGTTGAACGTTCTAAAAGCAATCAAAAACAATTAATTTTGATCCTAATTAATTCATATTTTTTTTCAAGGATTTATGATAGTTTTTTTTTACCTAAGAAAAAACTAGAATGAAATCTGAATCTAAAGAAAATCTCGTAGCAAACCCTAAACGAGAAGATGAAGATGCAGAAATCGGTTCTGAACTTTACAGTATTACTCAACCAGATGAATATATACTGACAGAAGTAGAAAAACATTTTATTTTAGCTGCTGAGAAAGGCGATTGTTCCACAGTTAAAAAGTAATATTTGGAATAATTTTCAAACTTTTAAATATTTTTTTAATTTATTGTAAATAATTTGAAATAGGATCATAGATGATTATAAAGATAAACCAACTGAATTTAGTATTAATTGTGTTGATCCATTGAATAGATCAGCTTTAATCTCTGCTATTGAAAATGAAAATGAAGATTTAATATCACTTTTATTAGATGAGGGTATCAATGTTGGTGTAAGTTTCTATTATTGTATTTAAATTTGATAATTTGTACTTTTCATTATAATTGTAATTCTTAGGACGCACTGCTTCATGCGATTTCAGAAGAATATGTTGAAGCTGTAGAAGAACTTTTACATTGGGAAGAATCAAATCATGAAGAAGGAAAACCTTATGTAAGACTGATATTGATAAACATTTTTTATAAATGCTCATTTCTATTTTTTTTTCTCAAATGTAAATAGAGTTGGGAAGCAGTTGATCGTTCCAAATCAAATTTTACACCAGATATAACACCATTAATATTAGCTGCACATCGTAACAATTATGAAATATTAAAAATTCTTTTAGATCGTGGAGCATCACTACCAATGCCTCATGATATAAAGTAATTTTAATTTTGATTTTCAATTTATTGCATCTTCTGTATTGCAAAATCAATATGATTTTTGGCCGAAAATTTATGGTTTTCGGTAAAGTTATACATATATCAGTATTGAGGGTATTTATTCAACTGTTTTAGATAATTAAATATCAGAATAATGGTGAAGAGGATTAATTCATATATCAAAATAGAAATTTATCAAGGAAGTACAATAGAAGAATAAATGTGAATTTTGATGCTAATCTAGTTGGGCCATGATGACGAACTATTTTGCTTCGTTTAAAACTGATGTTATAAATCGCATTGAGTTTTTGTTTACAAGTAGTTTTTTTTAAACCTGTTATATGTAAATAATTAAATGTCATAATATAGATTTCAACAATTTTTTTTTTTTTGTTCTGTCAGATTAATGCTTAGAGCATCAGAGCACTTAGAACATTAGACGTGTATTACTCGACGTAAGCTTTCTACATTTGATTGTGGAAAAATATTATCATTCAGTAGGGTTAATAAAACAAAAGCACCTTTGACTAGAAAATTGTTAAAATCAACAAAACCAGATAGTAGCCATATGTCAATAACTATACTTTAATTAAAAATACTTTAAAAAGTTAGGCCTCAGCTATACGTGGATTATACAGTTAAAACACTTTGGAGCTTGGTAATAGGCCTATAATTGGTGTATTCAATTCTGCAGTATTTTTTATAAATTGGAATATTAAAAGGCTAAAATAATGAAATAATGAAAGGATAAATCCCGATTGAAAGGATAAATTAAACAGAAAAAATATGGGATGCAATAAGTTAATTATGAAGGATCGGAGATATTTCGACTGGGCCGGAAGACAATCCTCTTTTAATAAAGAAAAATATTTCAACAATTTTTATAACACAAGTAGTATTATATGCGCAGTATGATTACGTTTTACGAAACTCTTATTTGCACTTGAAAACAAAATGGATAAATCAGACTCAAAAACGCTCAAAATTATTACAAGTAGGTTTCAACGATTTCATTTTAAGAAAATTTGGAAAAAACAGAAATATTTTAAGGAAATTTGGAGACTGACTTTCTGAAAGGTTCAGATAGTTCTTCTTTTGTACTAAATTTGATTAAATTAACCAAATGAGTCTGGGTTATGAATTTTATATTTATGGAAATATTGATAAAAGGGATTTAAATTCAAGCTACGACAAATTTGATATATGTATGTATGTATATCATTTATTTCATCCTAAAAATATTTATTATTAAATTGTTTAGTTAATTTTTGAATTTATTCTGAAATTGTAGCATTTCAGGTTCTGTGTTTCGAAAATTATTATATATCATGCACAATAGACTGTATAGTACCTATTGTCATATTGGTTTTGCAATTGAAATTAAAAAATATTTTTTTTTTTGTTTGGTAATTGTAAAATTATTTTATTTTATGATTCTTTTGGATTTATTTTGAAAGGATTAAAAGGATTATTTTCAAAATAAATTTGAAATCTAAAATTTGATTTGAGTTATTTTTGTTTGGTGTCTAAATAAAATTTAAATTTATAAGAAAGAAAAAGGAATTGTAAATATTTTTTAAATTTAATTTAATTCTACAGAAAAATCACGTTCAATTGTTTTTAAAGAATAAATTATTATAAATAATTTGCCTTCATTATTTTACATTACAATATTTATTTTTAGATGTGGTTGTGATATATGTATAACATCACAAACAACTGATTCATTACGACATTCACAATCTCGTATAAATGCATATAGAGCTCTGTCATCTAGTTCTTTAATAGCTCTCAGTTCAAGAGATCCAGTTTTAACAGGTTTTGAACTGTCATATGAATTGAAACGTTTACAAACAGTTGAATCAGAATTTCGTCAAGAATATGCTGTAAGTTTTGTTAGAAATTTTTTGAATTATAATGTTTAATTAAGCTTTCAAGTACAAATAATTTATTTTGGTGCCTCATATACTTATTGAAATTTGTCGGAGAAAATGAGTAAAAGTTAGAGCCGAAACAGATTTTATATTTTAATAATTATACATTTACATTTAGGAACAATTTACCCATCTTAGTAATTTTAAAAGTCTAAAATGATAAATAGTTAAAAAAAAAATTAAAGTAGAAATTGGAACAGGACAGAGGGGGGTTTAAAATACATATTATGTCGAAAACACAATCACGACGAATGACGAATTTTTCGCTTTCAAATACATGAGATTATATGTGAATCGTGATGAATGACGAATAACCAAAATTTCGCGTTCAAAAAATAGATCTATTTCTATTTCACTCGTTGACGAATGCGAATGACATTCATTGATATCAATACAAATTGGTCAAAATCATGTCAAAATGGTTTTAATAAAACATTTTTAAAATTCAAACTCAAATAAAAAATTTTTTAAATTAATTTTTTTTAAATTTTTCCTCCATTTTTTTTATAAAAATAAATTTTGAAATTTCAAAGCATAAAAATTTGTTCGTCGCGATTAGTTTGTCGTGATTGTGTCTGTAAGGGCGAATTTTGGTCATTCGTCACTCGTCATTCGCCGTGATTGTGTTTTCGACATTAATAAAACATTTTTAAAATTCAAACTCAAATAAAAAATTTTTTAAATTAATTTTTTTTAAATTTTTCCTCCATTTTTTTTATAAAAATAAATTTTGAAATTTCAAAGCATAAAAATTTGTTCGTCGCGATTAGTTTGTCGTGATTGTGTCTGTAAGGGCGAATATTGGTCATTCGTCACGCGTCATTCGTCGTGATTGTGTTTTCGACATAATATAGATAAAAATTTTGAATTTTTTTTTTGTTTTTCAAAAATATTTAAAACTGAAAAAAATACGTTGAGAAAAGTTATTCAAATTTGATTATTGAACGAATTGTCAACCATATTAATAAAATAAAGATAACTGAAACTAAATTTAATTTAATTTTTATTTTGTAATATAAGGAAATGCGTGAAAATGTACAAGATTTTGTAACAGCATTACTAGATCATGCTAGAACATCAGCTGAATTAGAAGTTATGTTGAATTTTAATCATGAATCTTCAACTGAAGTTTGGATACCAGGACAACGACAAACATTGGAACGTTTAAAATTAGCAATTAAATATAAACAGAAGAATGTAAGTTAATGAATCAGTTATTTTTAATAATCTTTATATTTTTTTAAAACAAAAAAATGTTAAATGTTAAATGTTATAGTGTTGCGTTCAATAAACTACTGATTAGTAGTTATTGTAATCAATTCGAAAGAGCGGGTCGTTGTACCTACGTTTTATAATCATTGCCGCATTTGTATCTTTGGCGCCATTAGGCAATACATATATATTAACGCGCCCCATAATTCGTAATAAAAATTAAAAAGTACAAATATACAATAAAAACTAATTATCTGTTGTTTTTGTTAATTTATTAATTTAATTAAAACTAAAAATGCCAGTGGAGTACGCATTAATTATATACAATTTTGCTTTTCGTTAGCAAAATAATAAATTACATCAGAATAATCTATATTTGATATAAAATCTGTTTCTATGGAAAATATTGGTAAAGCGCTTAAGTGTTGTTTCTTTAAAGAAACAGGTTTTCAATCTTTTCAGTAACGAAAAACTGCGTTCCGCAGAGCAGCTACTTAAATGTGTGCACACAAATATTCTTAAGATTATATTTATATTTGGAAAAAGTTTATAATTTTTTGCTATATATTAATTTACTAAACTCTAATATCGAATTTTCAGAAATTTCATTAGATTTCAAATATGATCCCAAGTGCACACATTCTTCCATAAAACATTCATGTAAATCGTTCTTGCCTTGTATATCTGGTATAAATATTCTGTATTTTCTAATAAGAATTTAGGTTGGTATTTCGTTAACCTTCACTTGGGTAGGATTAATGTATGTTAATATTTACTTTTTTACTTTTGCATAAAAACTTCATTATTTGCCGATCTTAATGAAATCAGAGACCAGTGCCTAATTTTTTGAGTAGATATTGAATATATAAAAAAAAGTTCAGAAAAACGTGTCTATGACCAATTTTTCGGCATTTAAATTTTTTTTCTTCGTTGTTGGGCAAGATTAACATATGTTAATATTTGTTTTATTTATACAAAATGTATGGTATTCTAGAAAATTTTTGTAAATATTTCGATAAAAGTTGAAAAATATGATAAAAGATTCTGAAATATTTTAAATTGAAACAGAAATATACTAAAATTAATATATTTTAAAACATAAAGTAAATAGAGTGCCACAGGTTTTTTGAAAAAAAATTTTCTTTTGAATTTTATTTTTGGTATTTTATAAATAAGAAAATTTCTGTTACGAAGTTAAATTAAAAATTTATGTCAATCATTGATGTATTGAAAATTGCAGCGAATGTTTCACAATCAGTTAAACTTTTTGTTAACGGATAACGGACCTATCGATTTTTGTCGGAAAATATTTTGCTGTTTAGCCCTTTGATATGTTGATGGAATTTTATTCCACTTTGTGCCATCCTTTCCAATAAAATATTGATTTGAATCAACAATGTGATTATTTTCTTCTTGTACTTTTGATTGATCATCTAGTGACTCATCCACAGAATCATGACCATCACTTACGTCTACGATGCATTTTTTAAGCATCTGATTCTTCATTTTCATTTTGTGAAATACAACAATCTTCATTTTCATCTTTGCCATTATTATCATCACTTTCGACTCTTGAGACTGGCACCTGGTTCAAATACTATTTCTTCCGGTGGTCCTACATCAGCATGTTCATCATCTAGCACATGTTCCACCAATCTAGAAAAATATGCTTGTTCTTCCTCAAACGATAACCTGTAGAAATAATCTTTTGTGTGAATTTTTTTTTTTTTGATTTTTCATGTTTCTCATAGTAAAACTCAATAAAAAAAAGTGTCATATACCTGTAAGGGCATTTTTTTTTTAAATTTCATATATTTTGAATAGTTTTGCTTGATTCCGAAGAAATTTATTAGTATTTATACCAAAATATAGGAAATTTAAAAAATGGGTTTTTTGAAGAACAACACAAATTTTTTGCGTTTTTTGCACTATTGCTAAAAATACAAAATTTACTTACCTGCTTACCTGAACGGTAAATAAAATTTTAAAGTCTCCCATATTATAAATAATCTTTCGAAAATATATATATTTTATTTAATTTTTTTTTATTTCACTGAAATAGACACACTGTTGTTGTCGGAACTACTAACTCTGTTATAAGTACCTTTTGACAAACGGAAGTCCCCAGTAGCAACTTCTTTTTCTAAAATACCGGTATTTCCCAAAAAATATCTTAGACGATAGATATTTGCAGGTAATAAAAGCAAACATAAAAGTAACAGTAATGCACATACAAAAATAATCATAAAAACATAAAAATCACTTATTTTTGTCAAAAAATTCCCCATACAAAATATATGGAAAAACCAAAAATCTTAACGTATGTTAATCTTGCCGGCTTACGTATATTTCATTTGCCGCCCAAGCGAAAGTTAAATTGTTCAAAAATTCTAAATTTTTGTAAACTAATTCATAAGCTTCAAGCCTCTTTTCCGTTCTTCACTAAGACATGAAATTATAACATTAAATATTTTGGTTTTAAAATTCGGATTCTAAAATAGTTTCATCATGAAACATTTTCCGTTTTCTCCCTCATTTTCTTTCAAATTCTTTAACAAAAAATATTTCTTTGGCTTTAAGTTCATAGTTTTGATATAAATTTGACATTGAATTTACAAATTCAATCAATGATTTGTATTGTTCAACAACCATCGATAAATCATTTTCAATGGATTGTAACTTTAAACTGGTAGCATTTAAACGTTCTAAAATAGATTTCCAAAGCACATTCGAGACGATTCATTTGATTGTTAATATTTTGATCTTGACTTCTAACTTGAGAAGATACTCTTTCATCTTCTGATACTTTTTTTAAAGCTTTAGATATTCCCGCCCAGTTTTCAGCTTTGCATGTATCATACCGACAAGACCATCTTGTTTCGGAAATATTTTTTATGGTTTGCCCTTTTAAAGTAGTAGTTAACACTAACCAACGACTTGTTGAAGAAGAAAAGAAATTAAATAATTCTTGTAAAAAATTGAAAGATTTAAAAGTATGATTTTTGTTTTAATTTTTGTACTTTTTTCTTATATTAAAGAATTTTTATGAATTTTTATGAATTTTTAAAAAATGTCTGTACTTGAAATTTATTTTGATATATGAAGCGGCATATACTCGGAAATAACCATCGTTAGACATCTATATATTAGTCTATGGTACTACTTATAAATAATGTTAATGTAATTAATATTATTATATTATTAAATTATTAATTCTGATTTTCTATTACAAAATTTAATTATAATTATCAATAAATATAAAATTAATTTTGATTATATGAAAAAAAATTATGCTTGATAAAATTTTTCAAAGAAAATCAAATTGCAAGCGCCCTTTTTCGGCAGTTTGCAATAGGTTTGCCTATTAGTAAATACGCCCTTGTTTATAATATTCTACTTATTGCAACTTAATTCTTATTAAATCATGTAATTTGTTTATATATATATATTTCTTAAGATTCTATTTTTTTTATTAATTGATTTGAATTGAAATGAATGGAATTTGAATGAAACTGTAAGTAAATGCGGGTTGAAAAGTTATTTGTTTTGTGCTTATTGTGAGTTGTTTACTTGGGAAAATATAAAAGCTGTGTGGTGTTTAATTTAGTTCTGAGTGTGTAGATTTATTATTTTGAATAATTTTCTGCCCGTTGCCTAGCGAAAGGGGTAACTGGACAGCGCTGTTCATGTTTGAGATATTTTATATTTTGTATTTCCACAATGTAAAAATATACTTACTCAAAACGTTCAAAAGTTAAAGAGAATGTATTGACAAATTCCGACTACCCATGGGGATATTTCCTTTTCCCCAATCTACTATAGTTCAAGCAGTGCATTCATGTGTACATCTATCGTTTGTTATCTAATTTTTGACTGGTTTAAAAAAGATGGTATTTGTTACATATCTCCAGGTATATTTATTTAATCAGACTTAAATTTTATTTTAACTTTTAGTTTGTATCTCATCCAAATGTACAACAATTACTAGCAGCAATATGGTATGATGGTTTACCAGGATTCCGAAGAAAATCAACAATTCAACAATTGTTACAAGTTATAAAACTTGGTTGTAGTTTTCCAATATACAGTTTTTGTTATATGGTGTCACCAAATTCTGAAAGAGGTTTACTGATGAGGAAACCATTTGTAAAATTTATAATGCATTCAACAAGTTATATGTTCTTCTTAAGTAAGTTTAATTACTTTTTTTTTGTCCTTTTATATGCCTTCTCACTCTATTGAATAAATTTTGAGGACCAAGTTTTTAAAATTCAAGATTTGTTATTTTGATTTAGATGTTAAAAATATTCAGTTTTTTTTTTTTAATTTCAAATAGAAATTTCTTAGACATTTCGGGATGATAGAGAAGACGTATATTTTGATTAAGGCTTATACATTTTTTTCATTATATCAATTTTTCATTTAAATAGGGTGATGCAAATTAAATAAGTTTGAAAATATTTGTTTGCTAATATTTTCGTAATTAAACTGGAAAAATGTTTTTAAATGTTTTAATGAGCATCAAGTTAGTGTTCTTTTTATCATCTACGCTTGTGTAGTTTACACAGCTTAATGCTATTAATGTATATACAATTTTAAGTAAATTATTGACTTAACAATTTATTTTTAATAATTATACTCCTAGGGACAACTCAATTTGATAGAAAACATTATGTTATGGTAAATCTTGATATATGGTATAATTAGGCCTATTATCTTTTTTATTTAAAGCACTCATCTATTCTGTAACTGGCCTATTTTTTACATCATTTTTGATTGATGAATTTTGAACATAACATTTATAAAATCATAACATAGCATATTATGACATCTATCTGTACACGGTTCGAAATTTAAGTTATTTTTTCAACTTTAAAGGTTTTCATATTTATCCTCATCAAAATGAGTTGAATTTTTTATCTTAAAAAGATGGTATATCGATTTTAAAAATTTTCGATTTTATTCAACATAAAAGTTCAAATTCTTAAATTTTATGTTGAATTATTTCAACTTTTAAGGTTAATTATCATTTAATGTTGGAAAATTAAATATTTTTGTCGAAAATCTCAACTAATAGGTTCATAAAAAATTGATTTTTTATATCAAAATTTTTTATATTTTGAGAAAAAATGATGAAAAATGAATTTTTAATCGCAAAATCTATAAAATAGCCCAACTTCGAAAGTTCATAACCCTGAAAGGTAACAAAATAAAAAAAACACAACTAATTTAATAAAAAATGATTTATTAACAAAAAACTTCAAAATTAATTTTGCAAAAAAACAAATGTTTTGAAAATTATAAATTCGTCTAATTTTATAGAATTAAATGATTTTTTTAAATTTAAATCTTTGTACTTTATTAAAATAAAATTTTTAGGACCTACTTTCAACTTCAAATGCTCAATATTTTTCATTAAAATTTTTTGTATGATATTTTGTACATATAAAATCAAAATCAGAATTTTCACCACATAAAATATCTTCAATTTTGCAAAATAGAGGATTATTATTAAATTCATTTACGTTTTGCACCAGAAAAAAAGCCTTTTCAGTACAAAAATCCGAAATCAATATATTTAACATGAAACATACTGCCATTATTTACACCATTCATTAATTCCAAATTTAGATTGATATTCAACTACATTGATTAATCCATAATATTTGTTTTATTTTAAATTTTATTATATTATTATTTATATTATTTAATTAATTTTATTCTTTTTACTATTATTATTTATTTTATTTTGCATCCACTCACTTTGAAAGTTTATACAAAACTGCACTTTTCACTACTTTTTTTATTAAACTTAATTAAAATATGATTGATCATGTTATGTCGAAAATTTAATTTAATTTTTAACATTTAATGTTTTCAACTGTTTGGTTGAATTATCATTCTCTGAGTGAAAATATATGTGGCATTAAATTTATTTTAAACTTTTAGGTTTAACTTTTCAACGTTAGGTCAAAATGTATCTAATTTAAAACCTAGCGGTTGGTCATTTTTGAAATTTTAGTTGAAAATATTGAATTATGTTTGGTTGAATTATCAATCTTTTAGTTTAAATATATTTTATAGTTTTTCGTGGATTGCGTTTCAACTTTTCGGTTTAGTTTGTCAACATTAAGTAAAAATATATAGAATTTAAACCTATTGGTTGATAACTTGTACCCTGTTCATCATTAATATGTAAAATTTCAACCGAGTTATAAAAATTTTGAATGTACACAAAATATCAACTCAAAAAGTGTAATTATTATATGTAATAGTTGAAAGAACTTATTCAGGTTAGAAAATTGAATTTCAAGGTGTAGAATTTAAAAAAATTAAATAATTGCGCCACACAAGTTGAATAATGCAACCAAATTGTTGGAAATATCTTAACTCAAAAAAGTTGAACAAAGTTGAAAACAAAAACTTAAATTTTGAACCATGTATATTGCTCGTTTTTTTATTTCGAAAATTTGTAATTATCATAAAACTACAGCTTTATTCTATATCCAATAAAACCTAGGATCGACATTTGTGAAAAAATTTCGTCTACAAAATTTTCTTAAAAAATTATTAGCCGAAAAAATGGACTGATCATAGAACTTTTGTAAAATATCAATCTCATACAGTTTTGTCTGGTAACATATCAGATTTGGTGTAAAAACATTTGTTGTTCTTAAATAATTTCTTTATAACTAAACTGGTGTTTTCTATCACCATCTTAATCTTGTCTTGGTTCTTGGATCGAAATAGTGCAACATAAAGCAGTCAAGTGGAGAAATCTAGCATACTGATTAAGTTGTCCCTGATACTTATATTATACCAATTTGTCAACAAAATTTAATTAACAGTTTTGTTCTTGATTGGTTTTCAAGATTTTAAGAACACTATATATGTAGTTTTTTTTTAATTTCCAAATTGATATTTTCCAAACTATATTTTGTAGTTAGTTATATCTGATTTTTCTTATCATAATTATTTATTGAAACATTGTCTTATGGTGATGATTATAGTAGTCATACTCATTAACTTCAATACTTTGGATTTTAATTCATTGTGATACCAATATTTTTTATTTATACCTACTTCATAGCTAGTCAAACCATTTAGAGTTTTTAAAAATGTGGAGAAAGAATGCCGGAATTTTTGAAGTTGTATAATTATTTTCACATGCTTCTCGTCTTCACAGCTTCTATAGAAGCAAAAAAATTAAATAGTAATGTAAACTTTTGGGTTGGCTCAAAAATAATATTCATTTCAACGTGGTTGTTCCATAGAGATTTCAAAATTATATTAATTCTTCAAATCATTTTTTTTGTGGCATCATGTAGCTGTTAATTACATCCACATTGATTCAATTCATTTATATTCTTTTTCAGTAATTTCTATACCTACTCCTTTTGTGTTTTACTTAAATACCGTTTGTATATACATTTTATAAAAAAAATTTAATTTTTTGTTTTATTACAGTGCTTCTTGGTGCTTCATCTTTACGAATGGTATCATTAATATTTGAAGTATTAGGTTTTCCATGGATGTTAGATATTTTAAATGATTGGAAAAAACATGAACGTGGATCATTGCCTGGACCAATCGAATTAGGAATTATAATGTATATCACGAGTATGAAAAACAAATAATAATAAAAATTCTACACAATTAGTTAATTATAATACGAATATAATATATATATATATATATATATAATGAATAGAGTACAATAATACAATTACAACAGAAACAAATCAAAACTATAATATAGAAAATAGAAAAGTTTACAAATAAACATCATAAAACATGCATGTAGACACATATGTACACTTCTGTATTGAAAACAATGAGAAAAGGATAATTGATTTTTTCTTTTTGTTTTTATTTTTGAATACGGTTCTACTTTTATTTGGTTACAGGTTTAATATTTCATGAGTTGAAATCACTTTATGATGAAGGATTAATTGAATATATTTGCGATTTATGGAATATCGTTGATTTCATATCAAATTCATTTTATGTGACTTGGATACTAATGAGGATAACAGCATGGATAATTTCTCATGTAATTATTATGTTTTTGTTGTTGGTGTTGTTTTTTTTCTGTAAAATTAAATTTTTACTTAAGATATCTTGATTAGTATATTATGAATAGAAATTTGATGTTAATGTGGGAAAATTGGGTAATCAGAATTAAATTAATTATATATATTTAATTGTTGCGATTAAAAGAGGTGTTGTCATTAACTAGTTTTCACTTAACTACGATCAGTTCCGATTTGTTTATTTGAAAAGGACAAAAAAATTTTAAGATAAAATTGTGTAAATGAAATAGTTTTGATAATTCCACTTCAGTTTATTTAAATTGCCTTGAGCCTTGTTTTACATGATACAAGATAAGAAACATGATTTATTTAGTTACAAGGGTTTAATAAAGAAAGTATCACTCTACAATATAATCGGTAGAAACTCAAAATAAAATTCAATCCAAGAAAGAAGCAGTGAGAGATAAATTTTAGTGGGTAATAGTTGTAGCAGACGACACAAGTACCTGTTCTAAGACTGCTCTAGCAGTACATACAACCAAAAATTCAAAAAAGTGAATTCACGTTAAGGCAGTTCTCGGATTGTAATCCAAAGTAGTATATTTATTTCAAATTTACTCGTGTTACTATTTTTGTTTACAATAAGAAGAAAATATGCCACAGATTTTAAAAGAAAAAAACTAATAGAAAATTTGACAAACCAAAGTAAGAATGTCATGAATAGCTGGAAGTTACGGTTTAACTTATTTTCTTATGTTTTTTTACTGGACAATTTAAGTGAAATGTACATATAATATGCTATTTTATATACTTTTATATTAACTCACCTAATCTATTGGATTATTTATTTAGACCTTTAAATATTTTTTTCCCAATTACGAACAATTCAAATGTTGATAAGAGTTGCTAGAAACATAAAAATTAGTCAACATTTTTTATACGAATTTGTACACGGTGCGGGACGAATTCCGACATTTCCAAATTCCGCTTGTTAAGATCCCGCTTTTATTAAAAATCCAGCTTTTCTTAAAAAAATTCTGCTTGAAGTGTAAGAATATTTATTTTAATTTATTGTATGTATAGTCGAGCCGCTGTTGGATACAAAAAAGTAGAAAATAACAACTATAAAAGCGGGATTTTAAAATGCGGGCTTTTGATAAATCGGGACATGGAAAAGTCTGCATTCAGGACAGACCCTTTTTAAATCTGTTCAAGCCAATATAAAAAATTGGATTAGATTGTGTTAATTAATTCTCTCGTTTTTTTGAATGTTGTTCTCAATGTACTTGGGACCAAAGTACAGAACTTCAAAAGCATAACATGGTGCTTTTAACGTTAATTACTTTTTAAGACTGAAATATTCCAAATTTCCATCAACAATATTCCAGCAAAAATTTAAGTTATCTTATAATTTGTAGAATCTCAATCCATTTTACTTTCTACTTTTTAGGGTGCTAATTTTGTTTCGATAAAAGTATATATACATTTTTTTATTTTTATGTATTATTTTATTATCTATTACTATTATTAATATCAATAACAATACTATCTTACTCTACTTTTGTGACTATACTCTATCCCTATTTTTATTAGTATAGTGCTACTTACTACTAATAATACTAATATTAATCCAAAGGTAGTACTATTAGTTAAAGTATTAATATTACCACTGTTATTACAGATATTGGTGGCTGTTAATGCTCTTGATTAGCATTATGCTCCTGTATCAGTTACTAAAAATACTGCTTGTACTACAATCAGAAAATTTATTAGATTTTTTTTATTTAATATCAATTTTAACTCGTATATATTTACTGAGTTAGAGAGTTTTATTATGTCCTTAGACTAATAAACTAATAATTTTATATATATTAGACAGAGTATGTATATATGTATTTTGTATAATATAACATTACCTTTTAGCAGACTAATTAAATTGATGCAATAACAATCAGCAGTTCTCACATGTATATTTTCTGACTAATTTAGTGTTTTTTATTTTTTTTATTTTCCATCACAAAATTTAGCGGGATTTATGGTATCGCAATATTAATCCATATTTTCCACGAGAACATTGGCATCCATTCGATCCAATGTTAATAGCTGAAGGTGCATTTGCTGCTGGTATGATATTATCATTTCTCAAATTAGTTCATATATTTTCAATAAATCCACATTTGGGACCATTACAAGTATCATTGGGCCGAATGATTATTGATATTATAAAATTCTTTTTTATATACACACTGGTACTATTCGCATTCGGTTGTGGTCTAAATCAATTATTATGGTATTATGCTGATATGGAGAAAAGAAAATGTTATCATTTGCATCCAGAGGTACCAGATTTTGATGATCAAGAGAAAGCATGTACAATATGGAGACGTTTTGCAAAGTATATACAATGACATTTTTTTATTTGTAAATATATTTTTTTTGTTTTTACTTTTTTTTAGTTTATTTGAAACATCACAGTCATTGTTCTGGGCATCATTTGGTTTAGTTGATTTAATATCATTTGATTTGGCTGGAATTAAAGGATTTACAAGGTTTTGGGCACTTTTACTATTTGGATCGTATAGTGTAATTAATATTATAGTTCTATTGAATATGTTGATTGCCATGATGTCAAATTCGTATCAAGTTATTTATGAAAAAGCTGATGTTGAATGGAAATTTGCTAGATCACAATTATGGATGAGTTATTTTGACGATGGTGGTACTCTACCGCCTCCATTTAATATGTGTCCTTCATTAAAAGTTATTCAAAAAACATTTGGAAAAAGTAGGAAAAGGACAAAAAGTATATTGGTAATTAGAAAATTTTAATTTTATTAATTTTCATCATGGCATCAAACAATTATGTTCTGTTGTTGTTTTAAGTCATATTATGTTCATATTTTATGCCATAACAAACCAATTGCACACTTTACATAAGATTCGGTAAATCGAAAATTGATAATCTTACAAATTATACTTATATACAGTCTTGATAGTTATTTAGGATATCAAGCCTATTCTGAACGACTGTCCAAGTTTAACACGATTTAGGCTCAGCTGATTAGGATAATATATGTTTGATAACCTAGGAAACATGTCAAATATACTTGTTTTGGATATTTATAAATTTGGTTACCCAGCTACGGAGCTGTCCCGGGAATAGGCATATGTTTAATTAATGTTTCTGTGGGTCGCTATGATTCACGGGTGGCCTGGTATTATGCCAGAGATGACTTATTAAGATTGCCCTCAATTTAAATCTAATTAACTACGATTTGATGCTGTTGCTGACTTAAGAACTTCATAATGGAAACAAATAAATTTATTTGATGTTTAATTTTTTTTTTAAAGCACTAATTTTGGGGTTACTACTAATTTTTACTATATATGGTCAATGTCAATTATTTATTTATCTATTATTGGAAGGTATTAATGGAAAAAATTAGTAATATTTTAATTATATTAATTTTGAACTAATTTATAATTAATAAAATCAAAAAAAAAAATATATTATAACCATCAATTTTTAATTAACTTCATAAATTTAATGTAAAAACGACAAAAAAAAAATTATAAAATTAAATTTAAAAAACATTGTTATTACAACAATAGCTTATTTTGCCTCTGAATCATTATCCTAGAATGTAATCGAAAATTTTCCAAAAATACAATGTTAATATTAACGTCACCATCATAATCATTGATGAGAACCTATTATAGATACATATTATTATATAGTAAAAAAACATTAGAATTGGCTAAAGCCCACCCCTTAAAATTACCTCATAAACATTTTTTATAGTCTGAGTACATTTTATATTTATTATAAAATCCACAATTGAATTAAAATTGAATTCATTAACACCTAAGCGTAATTTATATATTATGATGATACATTTTTATGTATGCATGATGTCCTAGGAATATTACGTCAAGAAATTTTCTACGAGTTTTTTTAAATGTGGTGCTGTTGTATACAAAACAATATAAATTTCTCATCATTTGTAAAACTTAATCCAATTTTATTCTATCACCTCCTATGGAGAGTATATAAAATGTTATTTATTTAAAATTATATCAAATCAAGGTATTTTACATACATACATACATATTTGATAGTTGTTAGTTGATAAAAGCAAATAGGCAAAATATTGTTTCAGTAGTGTATCAGTACTTACGTACTAATCTCAAATCGATATAATTTAGTCGACATTTATACTGTTTGATTCCTATTGAGGGCACAAAATACTAAAATAAAAATCACAATTTATTGAATTTCATTAGGAGATTTAAATTTAATAAAATTACAAAAAAAAAAAGAATAAAGAAAAGAAAAATAAATAAAACAATTCCAAGAGTATTGTCAATTCTTAAAAGTAATTTTGATTCCCTGTCTATAATATTTTGAAAAATGTGGCGTTTTTCTAACAGATATTTCGTTTATAATACTCCTGCTATTTTATTTTTAATTTTTCTAATTACGGAAACTATAGAGCATAGACATAGATGTTAGGAAAAATTATCTTCTTCATCGTGGTGTAGGACTTACAATATCTTACAATATCTCTTCAAGTGACTTGTATTGAACCCTTTTGGTATTGTGAACTTCAACATTGCATCAATCGTTTGGTTGATCGACCTAGATTGTTTCGAAGATAATTTTGTTAATTTCCTCTGCACTCATTCTGTTTGTGGGAACCCTCCATTCTCTTTTTCTTACTTTTTCCAATGATCTACATTTTTAATATTCCACATGTTTTTTATATTCTCACTACGATCGTCGTCGTTTACGTTTTGTCTCAAATATCGCATTTAAGTTGATCTAATTTTTTGCTTATCAACTGACATTTGCATGGCATTTTGCATAGATCTTCTTATGCTTGTTTTGTAGATTTCAATTTTGCTTGCGACGTTGGTATACTTTATGCTCAACAATATATCTCGCAAACCGCCAGAAAATGATAAGTATTTGTCTGCTCGTATTTCTGTTTCAACCATCAAATTTCTGAATATGAATACAGTTCGATGCCGCGATAAGTCATCGTACTTATTCGATAAGAAGGGTTTTAATTGTTGATTTACTGATCTGGTTTTAGATATCTTAATTCTTTTTGTTTTTTCAACTGATATCCATATACATATTTTATGAGGTCTTGGTGAAGTTAGATTTATAATTTTATTATTTATATTTATGTTCTTTGGATGTTTGTTATTCAATCGTTACTGTTCAGGATCGAGTGATTATCAGCGGTTGATATTGGTGGTATTTAAATTGACGAGTTGGCATTTACTTCAATTTGTGTTTTATAACTAAAATACACCCATAAATCTCTGAGTCGTATTTATTTTAAAAATACAACAAAGTATTTGGTTATATACCTGCATATATGAGTCAGAATTTCGATAATCAAACATGGTCGAATATTTTATTTACTAGTCATAAGCTAGTTATTTTTCTTCAATTTTTTTTCATGTCATTCAGAAATACATATATTTTAACTGACTCTCCTACTTGTCAATATTTGATCCCATTTTAACCCATCATTCAAATACCCTTACAGTCTGTCTTAATCAACCTTAAATTCATATTTTTTTTTTACCATTTTCTTATTTTTTTTTTTATAAAAAAAAATTTAATTTTTCAAATTTTCCACAGAGACGAGCTCTAGAAAAAGCTCAAGTATTACATGAACGTGTGATGCGACACCTGGTGCGTCGATATGTCACTGCAGAGCAAAGAAAACGAGATGATTATAGTATAACTGAAGATGACATCATTGAGGTTAGAGCTGATATAAGTTCATTCAGATTTGAATTGTTGGATGTACTGGAACGAAATCGTTTTCAAATTCCAGAAATTGATAGAAAATCAAGTCATGGAGGTAAGAAAAATGTTTTTTTTTTTTTCTGTTTTATTTCGTAATTTTTTGAATCAGCTGATTAATATTTGAAATAGCTTACTCGTGATAGAGGAAGGAAGGAAGTCTTAGAAATAAAACTGTAAAATAGAAAAAAAAAATTAAAAATGGTAACTTTTATGGGATTATGTTATGATGAGATTTGACCACAAATTTTATTTTTATTTTGTATTTTATTTTCGACCTATTCTAAGTATATTCAGTGATATGGCGAGGTTTTCATTTTCATATAATGCATTTCATTTCCATTGTATTGATTAACTAACATAACGGTAAAGGTAAAAAAAGAATGTGGTTTATTTATAGGTTTCTTTTTGAATGTGCAAGGTCTCGTGAACACATTCTAAATAGGTAATATTGTAAAAAAAAAATAGAAATGGAAAGAAAGTAAAAAAAATCCAATTCTTTAGAAATCACATGGACATGAGCATGTTGATTTTTCATATCGACTAAAATATTGTTCTATGAAATTTAATATGAGACTTCGAATGACTTGAATGTGCTTTCAAAAAATAACTCGATTAAAATCGAATGATTATATAAAATTATTTTTAATTTGTAAATTTAAAATAAATAGTAGCAAAACTAGTATCTGGGTTATTTTCTCTGTTCTGTTTAAATTCAACTCTTTACCTTTTGAAATTATTTTCTGTGATTTATATTTTGTGTAACTCATTAGCTTTTTTGATCATAAAATTTGAGTCTGAATAGTTTTTTATGATGTAGATATTTCATTTTGCGTAAAATCTCATTAAACTTTGTCCTAAACGAGTGACGTTGCAGTGTTTCTATTAGAAGGCACATCTTCTTTCCGACTTAATAAAAGGCTCAATATTTATTTTTTTTACATTAATCGAATATAATGGCAGAAGCAATATTGAAGTGTTCTTAGAATTTCATTTAACAACCATATTTTTTCACAGAATCTTTTGTAAAGTATTGATTTGGTTGGCAGTTCGATTACAGAACAATAATTGGCTTTAGAAATCATACCGAAGTTACGGAAATAATATTATATATAGATTATATTTATTTGATGTTACTTGAGGTGTTTATACTTCAAACAATTTCCAAAATTTTATTATAAATTGTCAACGGACACTGTCTGAAAAAAATGTTTAGTGATAATTTGATTGAGTAAAATTGGTTATTTTTCTTTGAAAGCCAAAAAATTGACAAATAAACTTTTTCTTCTGCTTTGGTACAGCCTTCATGTTGTGTTGTGATATTGAGGATGCTTTACCTAACCTACCTTACTATGTTACGATACCTAACTAATTTATATGCATACTTTGGGGATATGTGAATTCACCTTAATAATTTTATTTTTTCTCAATCCAGGACCTTCCAATAATATTTAGCTGAGTATTATTAAAATAAAGTATCTATTTTATAATTATTTTATATAAAAAAAATAATGTATTTAATCAAAGTAATGTAATAAGCTGGTGTAACATTTACTTCAGAAGATTGTTATTTCGTAAAAGTCACATTCCTAGTTTTATATAGAAAAAGGGTAAAAAAAACCAATTTTTTTTAATAAATGCTTATACTTTCTAAACTATTCGACGTAGACATAAAGTATGTAATTATGAGTTATAGAAAAAAAGACACCTTTCCAACAGTGTGGAAATATTTATATATGGGGGACTTTATGGTAAAGCTTAAGGTATTTCAACAAATAAAATAAAGATTTTTTTTTTTTAATTTTTTACTTTGATCTACAATATCTCCATAACGGCAGCACCAATCATCATCAAATAAATGATAAAATATGACCTAGATCTTTATCGTTCTAGAATATGTCACTGAATATATATATTTAATAGATCAACAGATATAACGGTTTTTATACAAAAACATCAAAACAACAAGGATAAATGTCCTTTTCGTCCATAAAACTAAAGATATATATTCTTAGAAAGCTAGCAATTCCAGTTATCCTTGGAATATGGTTATTAGGTTCTACGCCAATACAAAATTTCTTTCAGAAAAGCCTAAATTTTAAAACTTTGACTAATTGTCACTAACTTGTCAATTTAATTCTATTCAATTTAAATGGAGTGTTATACATGTAAACTACATTCGGGATGTTGAAGTTGTAAACGGATTTCCATGACTTGTCTTCTGCCATCTAGATATTTCTACTTTGTAGGGATGAGCACATGCTGCCCTTCGTGTTTGGGGGAAGTCCTTAAGTGGAGGTAATATAGATTTAATTTCCACAGTGCATGTGCCAGTGCTTATATCTATAAAAAAGTTAGAGAGCTCTGACTGTGCGACGATGTCGAAAAGTAGTAGATGAGCAGTGACATTTGGGTCATTGATAAGACGAATATCCCTTTTTTGAGCTTTATTCAAATGTTTTAACGCAATACTAGAAGCGCTAGCCCATATGTGAAAATTGTACTCCATTTTGAGTCGTATGAAAACTTAATAGATTTTCAAGAGGTCACAGGAGGAGAAGCAAGCCTCACAGCGGCTAAGAAAACCTAAACATATGGCTGCATTTTTTGCAACATCAAATATAATATAATCATTCCACATCAATTTTCGATTTAACTACATACCTAATATACTTAACCTTTCAAACCGCTGAAGTTTATCTACCTCATAATATAGAATAGTAGGATCAAAAACAGAAACTTTTCTGGAGATTATACAGCTCTGAGTTTTAGAAGTGTTAAACTAGACTCTGTTTTTTAGGCCCCAATTAGCTATTGCGACCAAATCATTGCTCTTTTGGTTGATAGAGCGATAGATGTAGCATCATATTGTTTGACGAAAATCGTTGGATGCTATTAGAGTATTGTTGTCTGCAAAGCTGTAGATTGGATTGAAAGTGCTTTGTAGCAAATCATTTATAAATATAAAGAATAGTGTAGGGAAGAGAACTAATCCTTGGGATACATCAGAGTTTATTTGGAATTGATCGGACTTAGATCCATCAACTACGACTTGAATCGTACGCTTCAAAAGGAAACTTTCAATTCATTTGATAGAAGAGGATCGATATTATAGCTACAGGCCTATAGTTAGCTAATCACGCAGACTGTATGCAGACTAATTACGCAGTATTCATCATTATGTTTCCACTGGTTGCATGAAAAGTTGTTTCATTGTTTCTACGGTTAATGCACTTTAAAATAATCATTTTTCTACAAAATTAACAACGTACAAAAATAACGAACGCATTAATTACAAAGAAGAATATAATTTTTCTTTTTCCAGGCACTAAAAAAGGTCGTGTCTTAGAACGTCGTATAAAAAAAGATTTCCAAATTGGTATTGTTGAAACAATCGCAAACGAAATGCAAAAGGATAACACCAAAGATGTTTTTGGTACAATTGCCAAAGTAATTGGTCGTGGTGGTATGGCTAAAGCAGGAGGTGACAAAGATTGGAATGCTATTGTAAGAGAAAATACAATATCAACTAATCCAATTGGATCAACAAAATCATCAATGATAAGACGAAGTCAACGTAGTTTACGTAGAAGAATGCTTGTTGAAGCAAATGCTGGATTAATGATGGATACAGACAAATTAGTTGGTAAGATTAAATTAAAGGATATTTTTTTTATTTTTATTTTTTGAATATAAAAAAATTAATTTTATTTTAATTGTTATGATATCAGAATTAAATCCTCGATTAAGTGGAGTTACACCAACAACAAGGGTTGCTTATGTTAAATTTATGAAAAAAACTTTAACACGACGTGAAGAAAAGGAAATAAATAAAGAGGATAACGAATCAAATAATTCTGATGGTTCTTCGGCTAATAAAGTTGAACCAAGTATAAAGGTGAATTCATTATAAATACTTACCTTTGCCACATTCTTAGTATAATTAATAATTTTCTTTTACAGCCTGAATTAATTAAAGCACTTTCGCTTACAACAGTAAAGAGACAAATAGGCAAAGACGGAGCATCAACAAGCAGTGACAATAAGGATGATAGTGAATCAAATAATTCGGATGGTTCTTCAATTAATAAAATTGAATCATTCATTAAGGTATATCTATTTATTATATTTTGAGTATACTGAATTAAATTTTCTTTTGCAGCCAGAGTTAGTCAAAGCACTTTCACTTTCAGCAATAAAAAAACAAATAAGTAAAGATGATGCATCAACAAGCAATGAAAGTAAAATTACGGCTAAAACAACTATTGCAGATATATGTTCTGAGCCATCACCAACATCTGAAGAAATACCTAAACCAAATTTAAAGCAAGCTTTACAGAAAATAAGTTCAAGAGATTCTTTGAATCATTCACCTCCATTAAGTGAGAAGGGCAAAGCACCAAGTCCACCGAATCAAAAGAAAGAACAAAAAAAGGGTGAGGCTCCTTCTGTTCCAATCAAACCCCCCAAAGATAATAAATTAGACGATAATTTAGATAAATCTTCGATTAAATCAACTTCATCGAAAACGAACGAAAAACCTGAATTATCAAAAAGTTCTGATAAAGCCATAGATTTGAAATCTGAAGAAAAAAAAATTATATCAAAAGAATTATCTGAAAAAATAGATCAAAAATCATCACCTAAAAAAGATGATGAGGATTTAATTGAAACATTAGACAAAAATTCCGATTTGAATCCGGATGATCAAAAAATAAAAGCAACTGATAGTAAGTCAGAATGTGCAAAGTTGTCAACAGACAAACAAGAAGATAAAAATCAATCTACATCTCTAGCATCGCAAGATGCTTCTACAGCAACTACAACAACAAGTTCTACTATAACTACAGCTGCAACTGTCTCCGCAAAATCACCAATAGATAAGAAACCTGAGATTAAAAAGACTACTGAAAGAATCGGTGAAAGTACAGCTGCAGCTGGAGCATCAGGGGATCGAGGAAAATCAACTGTAACAGGTAAAATGATTTCGGGATGGCTTTAAACCAGAATGGCTACTATAATTATTTTTTATTATATTAAGTTAAAATATTTTATTTTATTAAATTTAAGAGAGCATGTTTTTAACATGTTTTTTTTTTGCAAATTAAATGTTTAAGCTTAAAAAAATTAAAAGATTAATTTCCTTAGATGTGTTAAAAATAATTTATTAATATTTTTGAAAAATACATGGTTAATAAAAAGTTGTCAATAATAATTAATGTTGCTGATTATTTTTGTGTTCTTAGAAGATCTACTATATTATACATAATATGCTATTAGAGAAAAACCCAGCCGAGTGAGTTTAGTCCATTAACACCAAAATTGTTCGTGTTGTAAAAATCGAATCTGTTATAAAAATGTTACTGACATATTTATGATGTCAGACATTGCTTAGAGTAATCAAATAAGACGTATATAATAGACGAAAACTTGTATCATGTTGCTAAGCGGTGAGATCATCATCGCTCCATAGTTAGTATCCATCACTACTACATAGTAACTAATGTTAGAACAGATAAAAATAAATAGCTAACATGCTGTTGTTAGTAAAATATTAAAAAGATAAAGTCAAATACAAAAATAAAATAGAAAAAGACTAAATATAAATTCCATTAACAATTTATAAATTATACAGCTTTAATTTTAAGCTTCTTTTACTTAGGTTAGTATCAAAAGAAGCTGCTCTAGACACAAGTTCAAATTTACCGTAGTCAGTACATTTTGAACTGCTTTAATACGTGAAATATCAATACATTACGATATGGAAACCGAATTGTCGAAAATGTCGGCATAATATATGTGATATATATGTCTTGTAATGTAGTAGGTATATGTAAACTTTTTGGCCCACCGAATTATAAATCCTAGCAAAGAATTAGCTTGATTAATAATGGAATTGAAATGTTCTTTGAAATTGAGTCTGCAATCCAGAATAACACCAAGATTTATGAATCAAATCAGAACGGTTTAAAGTTTGATTTCCAAGATGGTAATCAAATTCAATAATAGAGCTTCCTACTAAAACTAACAATCTGACATTTAGTGGCATTTAATTCGAGGTTGTTAGTAGAGAACCATTCAGAAAAATTGTTAAGATTTTTACTAATTTTGGAGTCATCAGCAAAACAACTTAACTTTGCTGATTCCATAAATTATGAGGCAATAATAAAATATTGATAATAATGAAATAAATGAAATAAATGGTTGCAATAATAAAGAAAAGTGGATCCAAGTAGCTCCCCTGGGGTACACCAGATGAAGCACAAAGGGGTGAGAAAGTGAATAACGGCAACAGACCTGATATTCCCTATTAGATATATATGATCCCATCCATTTAAGACTGTGATCAGAATAACCTATTGCTTTATGTTTGATTAGTATTTATATGTGGAGTGGCTGGAGATTACTTATATAAATCGGGTTTCTTCTACTCCGTAACAATAGTTTCATGTTCTACTACATTAAAGCTGAAATGATGTGGTTCGAAGAGTATCTTTCATTTATATCACCATTTTTTGCAATATAAACTACACTTTTGATTCAGGTGAGTTAGCACAAAAAATTATAGTTTGATTGATTGCCATAAATCTATTTTGACCACTCAGTATTGTAAAGATGTACATCTCTGTTCTCATAATGTAATCAGCAAATCAGAATTGTCTATTTTGGGAATGGTAAAAATTTATGGTTCATAATATTCATTTATCAATTACTTACTTTTTAGATAAGCGCCACTGTGACCTTCAACATTCTACATTTGATGCAATCCTAACTTGTATAGACTGCGATTCCGAATAGAATCCCCATAAATGATTAACTGATGTTTTCTCTACCTCAACGAAAATTTTACGTCTCTTATGTTTATTTGTTCAGTTTATTCAAACCACATTCAAACTGTAGAAGAGTTGGTTCATGTAACATAATGCAGATAAAAATACAATAAATGGACTTGTTTAAACAAGTTTTCTGGCTTACAACTTTAGCACACGTTTCATACCTACACATACAAAATTTACTGGTATAAGACGGCATAAAACGTGTGTTAAAGTTGTAGTGAAGGATACTCTTGGAAGCAGGCCCAATAGGAAACAGACCCAATAACATAATAACATACTTTAATTATGACAAGTAGATATTGATTAAAAAAAAAGAAATAGGACAACCTAAGAAGAAGAAAAATAAACCTTGGTACACACATTTTTAGGTTATGTTGTGGTCTTTAAACATCAATTGTTGTATTTGGAACATACATAACAGTTTTTATGTTGATCAATGTGCAACAATTTATGTGTTTTAATTAAATTTTTCAATATGTAGAGTGGGTCGAAAAGCATTAATTAGAAAGTAGGTTGACAATTTAGATTTATTGGATTAATTTATAAAAATAAAATGTTACTTCCGTGCCAATTACTTTTCTATTTAAGAAAACTTTTATATAAGCAATACAATACTTCAAGTTATTTTAAACTGAGAGATAATATCATGATTCTAATCTCATTGAAATCTATTTAAAAAAAAATCAATGGAAAAGAAGAACATTGATTTTATTCCACCTGTTAAAATGGAAGAACGTGTTAAATTAAACAACAACAACAACAACCACACAAATATCTAATAATAATAATAAAAAAATAGCTGTAACCGCTGTTTCGTTTTCATTATTTCCCTCTGGTTATATCAAAAAGTATTAACCTAATTCTGTTGTTAAACATTTCAAATTTAGATTTTAATCTTGGATTATACTGTCGATATTTTTAGAAAAAAAAACATATATAAAAACGCTGCAAAATTGCAATTTTTTTATTATTTTCTTAACAATTTTAATCCTTATTATAATTTTTTTTTCTGTCTCTTTCCTTTTTTTTTCTTTATCTTTTATTATCTTATGTTCTAAATATATTTTACCTTTCACAATCAATTTGACCTGTCAAATATCAATAAAATAAAAAAAAAAACAAAAATATTGAGCTTCTTAGCACGTGAATAGCCCTTTTAAGTTTGAGAGTTACACATGTTCTAGGCAACGTGTGTATCATATTACAGTTATATAAATTTTCACTTACCTATATACAAACTAATATATTTATTATAGAATTAAATTTTATTTCTGTTTTTTTATTGTTGTAGCAGTTTTTATTTTTAATTCTTTTGTGTTGAAATTTAAAATATTTTTATTTAAAATTATTAATTTTTATGTATTTTTATTCTTGGTTTTTTTTTGTTGTGTCACACATTGTTTTTACAATTACTTTTCTAAATTGGTTAAATTTATTATTTTTTATCTCTTTCTATCACAATGAAATTAGCAATGATAATAGAAAATATTAAAAAATTTGTATGTAAATTATATTTAAATTTCATTTCTAAGCACATAACATTTATATAAAAATTAGTGTAATTTATACAGAGTCTTTTAAAGAAACAGTAAAGCCCGGGGTCCACACTAATTGAAAAAATGCAATGTGTGATTTCAATGGAATTCATATGGGGTGGTACTACATCATAGATTTTATAAACATCCTTGAGAAGATATACCAATTGATAAGAAAATCCGAAATCGTTTTTCACTCTCAATTGATGGTGATGGTTCATTTTTGGCTGGCGCTGAGGATTCCGATTATTTTACACCGGAAGATCCTCATACATCTATATTAAGTCCGCTCTGTCCACAAAATGTATGGGTTTAGTATTTTGATTTATTATAATTTTCCTTTTCTACTTCTATGCCTTAACACTCTTAAAAACTTATGCCCTTAAGTGTTTAAAATGGCCGTTCATGCTTAAATAACGGTAAACCTTTTAAAAACCATAAAAATTGGATTCATTCATTCAAATTCAAATTCATTTAAATATATAATTTCTTAAAAAGGGGTGAAGGATGGACTATCACAAAATAAAATATGGTTTCAATTGGCCTTGGAACCTTTTTCAAAGTAGAAGCTGTTAAATATGATTTGCGTTACAAAAATGCATCTCTTAGATTAATTTAAAGTGCAACCGAGTCATATCTTCATTCAGAGAGAATTGGCGTCGTTCAGACCTAGGTTCTAAAATAGCTCGGAAATTTTCACTGACCGGTCCCTTACGCCTCTAGGCGCGGGAACTTAAGTGTTCTTTGACAAAGAAGAGAACTTGAACTCTCTTGGCAAACACTGCATAGTCTTCCAGGCTTTGTTATAAACGCAGAAATGAATATAATAAAGGGCAAGATAGTCTAACGAAGCCATTCAAATCTTTAATGATAGTTAGGCTGCCTTGAAAGCTCTTGAAAGTAACCTATCAAATCTAGATTGGTGGGAGAATATTTGGAAGCCCTAAACCTCATAGGGGTCTCCGAAATAAGATACAACCGATCTGAATACAGGATCATAGTGGCTTGACTGGAAATGAGAAAGCTGACAAACTAGCCATCAGATCAACCGCGGGCAACATTTATGGACCGGAGCCAGCAGTTGGTATATACCTATTGGTAATATTAAACTAACGATACACATGTTCAAGGCTTAGATTCAGACTGCTGGAAACGCACTACATAACCTCAGAAACCATATACAGGATAAAATCCCCAAACCTATTGGCCTTTATCGAAAGGGTCAACTAAGTTTAGGGGTAGAGGTGGGCATAAAGGACTAAAAGCTTAGATTCCTACACTGGTATATAAGAGCCACCTCTGTATGAAAATAAAAAAAGAAAAAATACAATGTTGTTTAATAAAATTATTAAAATTATTTAACCTAATCAAATCTATGTTAAAACCTAAATCTAAAGAAATGAAATTATTATTGAAAATTAATAAAAATAACAGGAAATCTATAAATACATATATATAATACGGTTTTTATTTACAATTAAGTTAAACTTTTTGAAACAAAATTTGAACGAGTATAATGTTAAATAGTGAGGCCCACGATTACCTTATGCAAACCTCTTTAATGACACTATATACATAATACTACATACATAGAACATATTTATTTTTTATTTTCTTTTGAAAATTAAAAATATTCACTAATGTGATTAGCGGTTTATAAACCGTTGACGGCAAAAAAAATTTTTTAGTTCTTCTTCAACTCCTACCGTGGTAGGAGTGAAATAATTTTAATTTAAACAAAAAAATAAGAACACAAAAATATAGTTTTGAAATAGTTATTTTGAATAAAAAAAAAATTTTTATTTTTATTTCGCATTGGAAGAAATTCTAAAACTTCCATTACGGTTTTTGGGAAGTTAAATGAACGGTTTCGAAAAACGATCGATGAATTAATATTCGGGAAAGGATTGTACTGAGTGTACCTCAACAATAAGGATTATTTTAAAACTCCTGTTTATTTATTTACAAACAAAAAAAAAAAAAAAACACACACAAAAAACAAATAAAAACAAAAAAATATATATATAAAGTAAGAAAATTATTTTAAGTTTATTTTGATTTAAAGTTTTGTGCTTTCCACTGTCACTAAAGGATATCCCAATACTATATGAAATTTAAAACAAGGACATTTTAGTTATTAGGGAATATATTTAGTTTTTAATGTTTTAATACAATAACTATCACTTGGACTTCAAATGAACAGCATTGTCTTAAAGTACATTTATTTTAAAATATTTTGTGTCAAGTAGGTACATATTATAATTCTAGAACTAAAATATTTTATACAATTCAAATAATTTATTTGGGTATTAAGTTACCAATTTTATTTTAATTTAAATGTCAATGCAAATCATTACATAAAGTTAAAGTGGTCACAAATTTTTGGCAGAATGTACTTTGTTTGTTTTTTGGGTAAAAATACTAAAACTAATTTTTAAGAATTTTACTAATTTAATAAAAATAAATACCGTTACATAAAATAAAAAAAAATTACCGTTAATTTTAATGTGTTTTCAGTAATTCAAATATCAAAAAAAAAACAGTTTTATATTTAATCAATTATGCTTATATTAGTATTTTATATTTCAATTTAATTCGATTCAATTATCATTATTTACGATCACAATGTAACTTGTTCTATTTATGTAATTTATTTATTTTGAAAAAAAAAACTATAGTTGAAAAAATTAAAGGAAAGAAAAATATTTGAGTAAAAATTATGTATATGTAACAAAAGTATGTAATGATTATAATAATTATTTTTCCGTTTTGTTACATAATAACAACGAGTATAGGAATATGATTATATAATATGAATTCGTATAAAACATTGTTACATAATAACTATGGGTACACCATGTATTCATTTATAATAATAATTATGTAATATTCATATATGAGTACAATATATTATGAGTATAAGTTAAAACTTACTACTGCATATAATTTGTCCCAGTACTCGTTACATCCATGCTTCCAGCCCCATTATATAATTTATTTTATAGTACTTTATTTTTTTTTTTATTTTACACCTGTATTAAATTTATAACAAAATTTCGTTATATATTTTTGAGTTTTTTGGCTTTATTGTTGGAATTATTAATTTTACAGTTCAAGTTGTGGTATTTTTTGAATAAATTTATTTATTTACTATAAAATAAATTTATAAAATTATATATTATAATATATTATTATATCAGAATTTCTATCGGATTTCATTTTTAAATAAATTAACAGAACAAGTTCTATTAATTTATGTTAGATTTTGGTCGATTTATATAACTCACAGAAGACATCTACCAATAAGTTATAAAATCAATCAAAGTTGAAATCGGGAGTTGTATAAGTAGGAACAAATCAGTAGTTGTATAGGTAGTCTAACACTATAAATACACCTACTAAATGGTTCAAGTCCTATTGTGATGAATGAAAAATCTCCTAAAACTTATTTTTATTTGCTTGTTTAAACTTTGGAAAAAAGCTGTTAAATATTGTGTTGTTATAATAAAATGTATAGTGTAATATAAAATAATGTGATATATATAGAGTTAATATAGCATTTGCGAGTGAAATTGAGGTTTTTGCTAAATAAATTCAAGTTTTTTTTTTTTAATTCAGAAATTTTTTTTTATTAATAAACTTGTCAAAAGTCAAGTGCAAAACACTGAACAAGTCTACAAGTAGTAGACGAAATGCACGTATCTGTATGATAAGTATACATATTAGTAAAATTAAATATTCGACTATTTTCGACAATTATACCAAAATTTTACTCCAACGCTAGAAAACAAATTTTTATAAAAACTTGTCAAAACAGTTTTTTGCAGCACCCTGTTCCGATTTTTATATTCGATAAAGTTTGACTCTGAGATCAATTTATAAAAGGCAAATTTCAATTATGTATTTTATCTACATTGGAGTACAGTTTTACGTGTAGTTCTTACTTCTTTGAATATTTTAAGCTTGAAAATGGAATAATTTGGTTGTACTAAAAGTACTTACAGTCATTCAAATACTTTTTTTATTAAATTATATTTTTTTTTATTAAATTTTCCAAATTTATTTTACAGTTAATGCAGAATGTATATTTACAAAATGATTCAAATTTTAATTATAATGCAATATCTAGAATATTAACTTGTGCTATTATTTTCAATTACATGCTTCCTAACACTTTCTAAACTGTTTTTTTTTTTCAGATTCTTAAAATTACATTTTTAAAAATTTGATTTTCTTTTATTAATTTATTATTATTATTATTAATATTATTGCTATTATTATTATTATTAATATTATTATTATTATTGTTATTATTATTATTTTTATTATTTTTATTATTATTGCTATTATTATTATTATTTATTGAATATAATTTAAATTATTCACAAGAGTGATGTAAAAGCACTTTAACTACTTTAGCTGCCACGACTATCGGATTTTTCTCAATTTAAATCAATGTTGGAATATCAAAATAATTCTATTTCAAAAATAAAATAGAATTTGAACGGTAACATTTTGTATTGTGTAATACCTAAATTGATTGAAATATTCTAGATTAGTATACCTACTAAGTATGTAAAAAGAAAAACTGAAAAAAGCAGTGTTTCTGAATCACGTTGCTATAAATTTTCTGATCTAATTGGCTTATTTTTAACATAGGTGTTTTAAATTAAAGTCCTGTTTGACACCACAACATATCCATATTATTATATCATAACATGTAGATATATCAAAATTTAATTTTTTTTATTATTTTATGTGTCTGGTTTTCTTTTTTACAATTTAATTCAATAAAATAATTTGGGGTTTGATTTACCCCATTTATTTTCATTGCATAATACAAAAATGTAAAAATGAGGAAATTAATTTAAAAAAAAAAATAATTTCAAAACAGAAATTATATTTTCAGATCTCTATTCGAATTAGTCATTGTTCTATGTATACTATTGGTCTTATAACAATCGTTTACTATTAACAATTTTCCTTTTCCCCGTCCTTTCCTATCCATCTTAGCCAAACGTACCAATCGGTACAAAAGGCTTCACCTATAGTGTTTGCATAACCATGTGTAAAAAAAAACAATCAAATTACGAGAAGAAAATGTTTGTATTTAGATCACATTTTGATGGATAACAAATATTGAAATGCTCCAATTGGTGCTGCAAGGAAAAATTTAATGTAGTAGAGATATCGACAAAGATACACATACCATGATTGTGGAATATATATTGGCAGTGAACTGATAACAAAAACAACGCAAAAACACATTTGTCAAAAAGGGTAGCAGTAAAATTTTTACTTTGTAAAACATCCGTCTGGGAAACTTGATTTTTAATAATAATAACAAAAATTTTAACTAATTTTGCTTGGGTATGTACCAAAAATTGGATAAATTATTGGATATGGCACAAAATTTGATAAATTTAAAAAAAAAAATGTGGATATGGAACAAAATTCATGTTTGGTAAAAGCTAAACCATGGCAGATAGATCTCGGAGTAAGCGCAATTAATAGAGTGGTCCTCAAAACCCAAAACGTCATTATTAGTTTGAAAACATAAAAATTGGTGTATAGCACAAAATAATAATCAAGCGACGATATATGTTTATCAGCTGTCTCCCTTTTCTGACATATCTCACAATTCAAAACTATATTCTCTACATCCATAGTTTTTTCAAACATATCCTGATTAATTTAATCCAAATCGATTTTCCATATACATATACATCTAGATTGACTTTGAAATCTGATTGTAAATCGCTATAGTTTATTTTTAGACTTGGTGTTTGAACCAATCGTGCGGTGGAAATATTTTTTTAAGACTTTTTGTTATTTGAATAGTTTTAACACGCTTAAGTAATTGCTCACTATGAGAATATTTGTTTTACGAAACCATTTCACTGGAGGTGTGACATATTATTTGAATTACGTTACATAAATTTTGTACTCCAATGAAATGGGAATTAATTTTTATTACATGCTTATTTGCTTTTTCTCTTTTTTTTTTGTATTTATTAACTTGGGTATTTAAAAAACCTTCAGTAAAGATTAAAAGAACTTAAGGAAACCAAATTAGTTCAAGGGTTAAATTATTTAAAACAAAATTAATAAAAAAAAAAAAATTCAATAAAATTTTAAAATCACATTAAAATAAAATTAGAAATTTTGAAGAAAAAATTATTCGAAAATTTTAAATTGAATTATTGGAAATAGAATTAAATTTGTTGTGAAAATTATTACATAATTTTTTTTTTACATTTTTTTTGATAAATAAAGTAAATTTTGATATTAGCTTAAAATAGTGTTATGCCTGTTCACAATAGATTTGTAGAATCCAGCATAAATACACGTTTCATACCTCTTTAAATACAAACTGAATTTTAGATGCGGATATTTTTAATTCACGAGTGAAGACGTTCAACAATTATTTTTAGTGATTCTATTATAGTCATTTACTGATACTATCACCTCTATCATAATAGACTAAAAAAATAACGGTTGTGGCAAAAATACAGCATTTTGGTATCATATTCGATTTTTTTTCGATTAAAGTTTTTAAATAATTTTTTAAAAATAATAAAACCTTTATAAATAAATAAATACAATTATGTGGGTACTAGCTTTGTAACCCGCCATAAATCAATTCTAGCATTTCTTGCCTTCGTTAGAGTTTTCATTTCAAGTTTAAGAAAAATACATAATTGCTTATTAATTTATCATACCTTTATTTTTCTATTATAACGCTTTTAATTACTATATAAACAGAATATTTGTAGTAAGGTGTAAAATTTTCTATTCCCTAAGGGTCATTTACTCGATCATTTTAGCGGCATCCTTTTTGCCAACATTGAAAATTTATCGTATAATTCAGAATTAAGTTAATCCTGTTAACATTCAATAACATACGCTGCGTAAGTTTAGCGTCAAAGTTTATAGCGAACACATAACATTTTATAATGAGCCACAACTTTGAACGAAAACAATTTTAAAAGCAAAAATAAATAAAATTGTAAATATAAAAAAACAATAATATTGTAGGTACACATAATATTTATTTTTGATGCATAAAATAAAAACTTGTATTGGAAAAAAATTAAAATAAAAATTTTTACTGCAAATAAATAGGTATTTACAAAACGCTTCATAACTTGTGAACCATTGATCGGTTATCTAAAATTTCATTTCATTTCAAAAAATTCATTATCGAACTCTTCATGTTAAAATTCAAACATAACTATCATTTATAACATACGTATACATTAAAAAGAAGAACAACAATCAATATGGTTTAACCGATACCTATATATACCTACCTACTATATTAAAAACAATTCATCACTCTTTACAACATACATTTCTACACACTTGAAGAAAACAAATATACCTAATAATTATAAATTTACAAAGATAAGAAATAAAAAGTAATAGTACAAAATTTCATTTAATTTCTTTAAAAATGTATATGTTGTTATTGTTTTTATGTGTAAATCAGCAGAACTAAAATCTAACCCCATCCCCATAATATATACTAAATATTATATACGATCATAAATTTATATATCATATATATATATATATATATATATATATATTAAAAAAAAACAATAAATAACAATTTTAACTCATCATCGCATCACATTTCTGGCTAGAGTATATATATATACCTATAGTACTATACAGGCTATGGATACGGCATGGCAATACTATTATGCTATGTCACTATCATAACAACAACAAAAAACAAAAAACAAAAAAAAATAAAAATATATAACAATTTTAACTCTTCATCGCATCACATTTCTGGCTAGAGTATACATACCTATAGTACTGTAGTACGGGCAAAACTTTGATGCTATGATCATTATCATAACAACAACAAAAAAATCAAAAAAAAAAAAGATATATGTGGCCACATATGTGTATTTTGTATAATTTTAAGTAATAAAAATAACCTTTAAATGCATTATGTTTTTTTGCGTTAAATGCTGTTTGCCTTTTGGTTATTATACCATATTAAACTATTGATAAAATTTCTATTAGTCCTTCTTGTTGTTTGTTTTATTTATATTATTATTATTATTTTTTATTTTTCCTTATTATTTGCGCAGAAGACTAACATTAAATTAAAAAAATATATTTCATGCAATGGTATTTTTTCCTGCAAATGTTCAGCATGGTAGACAGGGGTTAAAAATAGTACCAGAGCAATTTGTATACATATTGCAATTTGTATATGTGTTAGAGTATTCCGTAGGACTTACAAACATCCAGATAAATGCAGAATAATATATATATAATTGTTAAATTTTTTATCTTATTTCATTTTTTATCAATGTTTTAATTTTATTAATTTGGTTTGAAAAGTTCAAAAATTTCAATCCAGAATGTAAACAAAGGTCGAGTAGAGCTACTGACAATTACTAAATTGTATTAATAAATTAGTGCTTCCGGTTCAATTCATTCATCATATCTTAAATCTATTATGATATCAATTTCATACTCAACTGATACGATTGTACTCATGTGAATCGGCTTGCCTATCGCATTGCAAATACTGCTTTAAACGGACTAGTTTTCTCTTTCTCGAATGAAATTACAAACGAAAATATAAACTCACAGCGATAAATGCATTCAAACTATACCACATGCTTTTCTTTCTAGATTTATTTTTTGATCAATCTTGTCCTCTATTTTTTTCTTAGCAAATTTTATGTGTTGTTTTACAATGTCTAGTCAGAATATTTTGGTTCATCAGTTTTTTGTTTTATGTACAATTATGTGTCTGAAAGTCCCAGTTTATTTTATTCATTAAATGTTCACACAAATCTTGGCCTGGTGCCAAATACTGATAAGTGGTATTTATTGCTTTCTTTACTAAAATATTTTTCGCAGTCCTGAAGGGAAAAACCACAATAATTAAAAACTTATATGATATTTCCGTAATCGCTTTAGAAAAACTTTCATTTGTATTTTGAAAAGTTTGTAAGACTGACTGCTTTTTCAAAACCTTATTTTTAATTTTTAAGCTTAGACATTTTGTTAATGAAAGTTTCTGTTTTAGGCAAAACATTGCCAGAATCTGATTTAAAGATTTAAGAAAAATTAAATACATGAAATATGGCTGCTAAAACAGAATCCAAGGAGAATTTGGTTCCGAATGAAAAAGGTGGTGATGATGATCCTGAAAAAGGAGCTAATGATTATAATATCACCTCACATGAGGAATATATTTTGACTGAGACCGAGAAAAAGTTTATTTTAGCAGTTGAAAGAGGTGATTCCGCAACAACTCAAAGGTTTGCAAAAAAAAAAAAAGTTTTTTTACAAAACCATACAAAAATCAAGTCTTTCTATTCTTGAACCCACATTAAATTTTTTACAGAATAATTCAGGAAAATAAGGGTAAACCAGAAGAATTCAATATCAATTGTTTAGATCCATTGAATAGATCTGCATTGATATCAGCCATTGAAAATGAAAATGAAGATTTAATTAGTATGCTATTGGAAGAAGGAATTGCAGTTGGTGATTCATTATTACATGCAATATCTGAAGAATATGTTGAAGCTGTAGAAGAATTATTACAATGGGAGGAAGAACATCATGTTGAAGGGACTCCCTATGTAAGTGATTCTATTATTGTCAATGGTGTGCAATTCAATTTTTGTTTTCTGTTTTTTTTTTTTGTTTTGTTTTAAGAGTTGGGAAGCAGTTGACAGATCAAAATCTGATTTTACACCTGATATTACACCATTAATTTTAGCTGCTCATCGTAACAATTATGAAATTTTGAAAATTTTATTAGATCGTGGTGCAACATTGCCAATGCCACATGATGTCAAGTATGAATCCACAATTTTTTTTTTGTCATTTTACATTGTTTTTTTTTACTCTAAAATTAGATGCGGTTGCGATGCTTGTATTCGATCACAAGAATCTGATTCATTACGTCATTCACAATCACGTATTAATGCATATAAAGCATTATCGGCCAGTTCCTTAATTGCTCTAAGCTCTAGAGATCCAGTTTTAACGGCATTTGAATTATCATGGGAATTAAAACATTTACAAACAATGGAATCAGAATTTCGTGATGCATACACTGAAATGCGACAAGAAGTTCAAGAATTTGTTAGCTCATTATTAGATCATGTTAGAACATCAACTGAATTAGAAATTATGTTAAATTTTAATCCAGAGGCTGATACCGATGTATGGATGCCAAATCAACGTCAAACATTAGAACGTTTGAAATTAGCAATTAAATATAAACAAAAAGCTGTAAGAAATAAAATAAGTTTAATATACTGTAATAGACTTCTCTAATCTATATATGTATATATTATATATTATATAGTTTGTGGCTCACCCAAATGTTCAACAATTATTAGCTGCAATTTGGTATGATGGTTTGCCAGGATTTAGAAGAAAAACCATGGTACAACAACTGATACAAGTTGCAATTTTGGGTTGTAGTTTTCCAATTTATAGCATGAATTATTTAGTTGCACCTAAATCTGAAAAAGCTCTGTTCATGAGGAAACCTTTTGTTAAATTTATAATGCATTCAACTAGTTACATGTTTTTCTTAAGTAAGAAGGATTAACTTTGACATTTTCGTAATTCAATAATTAATTTTTTTATTATTTCAGTGCTATTGGCTGGCGCTTCTCTTAGAATAATTCCAATGACTTTTGAATTTATTGGTCTTCCTTGGATGTTGGAAATGTTGAATGAATGGAAAAAATATGAAAGAGGATCGCTCCCAGGCCCAATCGAATTATTTATAATAATGTATATTGGAAGTGAGTTTATTTAAAGTTGAATAGTTGAATATTAGAAAATTTCATTTTCATTTTTAATTTTTCTTCAAAACAGGTCTCATATTTGGGGAATTAAAGACGCTGTACGATGAAGGATTACTTGAGTACATTTGTGATTTATGGAATATTGTTGACTTTATTCAAAATTCATTTTACGTAACGTGGATAATGATGAGAGCAATATCATGGATTATTACGCATGTAAATATAATATTTTCAAAAAGGTTTTGCTTAAATTAAAATATATTTTTTTGTATTCATTTTATTACCCCCCGCTAACAGAGGGATCTTTGGTATAGGAATATTAATCCATATTTTCCACGAGAACATTGGCATCCATTCGATCCAATGTTAATAGCTGAAGGTGCATTTGCAGCTGGAATGATATTTTCATTTCTTAAATTAGTTCATATATTTTCAATAAATCCACATTTGGGACCATTACAAGTATCATTGGGTCGAATGATTATTGATATTATAAAATTCTTCTTTATATACACATTGGTACTATTCGCTTTCGGTTGTGGATTTAATTTACTTTTAATGTATTATGCTGATATGGAGAAAAAGAAATGTTATCATTTACATCCTGAAGTTGCGGATTTTGATGATCAAGAAAAAGCATGTACGATATGGAGACGTTTCGCAAAGTAAGAGTAGAGATTATATTTCCATGTTGGAATTTTAATGTAAACATTTACACTTTGCAGTTTATTCGAAACTTCACAATCATTGTTTTGGGCATCTTTCGGTCTTGTTGACTTAGTTTCATTTGAATTAGCTGGAATGAAAGGTTTTACAAGATTTTGGGGTCTTCTTATGTTTGGATCTTATAGTGTTATTAATATTATTGTATTACTTAACATGTTGATTGCCATGATGTCAAATTCATATCAAGTTATTTATGAGAAAGCTGATGTTGAATGGAAATTTGCCAGATCCCAGTTATGGATGAGTTACTTTGAAGAGGGTGGTACTCTTCCACCTCCATTTAATATGTGTCCATCAATGAAATTGATTCAACTGACATTAGGAAAACAAAAGAAGAGAACTAGAAGTGTGTTGGTGAGTAAGAAATTGAAAATTTTGTTTCTAAATTTGGAAATAAAATAAAATAAAAAAATTTCAGAGAAAAACAAAAGAAAAGGCTCAAATGTTGCACGATAAGGTAATGCGACTATTGATTCGTCGTTATGTAACATGTGAACAAAGAAAACGAGATGATTTTGGAATCACTGAAGACGATATAATTGAAGTGAGATCTGATATAAGTTCATTCCGCTTTGAGCTGCTAGACATTTTGAGTAAAAATAAAATGAAAGTTCCAGATCTTGAAATGAAGACTGAAGGTGGTACAAATAAAAAAACAAAAGTATTAGAACGTCGTATTAAGAAAGATTTCCAGATTGGAATAGTTGAAAGCTTACAAAAGGAGATGAGCGAAGGTGGTGCTGCTGTTAAAGATGTATTCAGTTCTATTGCAAAAGTTATTGGAAAGAAAAAGGAATCGATGAAGAGCAAATCAGGTGGAAGTGTGAGAGAAAAGAAAAATTGGAATGAAATTGTTAAGAAAAACTTCATGTCGGGAGATCCAATTGGTAATTCCAGGGATCGTGCTACACGTCAAAGTCAAAGAAGCTTACGAAGAAAAATTATTGAAGTTGACAAAAAGAACTGGACTGAAATCGATCAAGAAAATTTACTTAGTAAGTTTAAATTTCCAATTTTTTAATAAAAAATATTAAAACTAATAATTTTTTTCTATTTTATAGAATTCAATCCAAGATTACATGCTGTTGCTCCAGCAACTCGTGCCGCTTATGCTAAATTCATGAAGCCAACGTTACAGAAACGTGAAGAACTGGCTAAAACTGCTGATACTACTGCTGGACCTTCTGGTGCAAAGGTAGAAAACAAAATTTTAATATTTTTTAAAATTTTCTTAATTTTGAATAATTTGTTTTTTAAAGCCTGATGGATCGACAGCTGTTCGAAAACCAACAATCAAAAATGTAGCTTATAAATCTTCTCAAAAGAAAACACCACCTCCACCACCATCTGATGCTAAAGCAGAAAAAGGTGCTACACCAGGAGCACCTGGAAAACCAGGTGAACCACCCAAATCAGATCCAAAAGAAACTAAGCCTGCGGCACCAGGTGGTGCTAAGCCGGATGCATCCAAAGCTGCTGAACCAGCAAAACCGGGTGCAGATCCAAATAAAAAAACCGAACCATCCAAACCTGATGCTACTAAGCCTGGCGCTGGTGATGAAAAGAAACCAGAAGCAGGAGGGGATGCGAAAAAAGGAGATGCTCCAACGAAACCAGATGCTACTAAACCACCTAGTGGTGGTGACACAAAAAAACCAGAACCAGGGGCTGGTGATGCAAAGAAACCAGAAGAAACTACAAAAGTTGATCCATCGAAACAAGGGGCAGCTGCTGATGCGAAAAAAAGCGCTGACACACCAAGTGGAGGTGATAAACCAGGTTAATATTATATTTTATAATTTCCTTTTTTTATTTTTATTATTATATATTGCATAAATTTATTTAGGAGATAAACCAGCTGACAAACCTGCAGACAAACCTGCTGATAAGCCTGCTGATAAACCAGCTGATAAACCAGGCGATAAACCTGCTGATAAACCTGCTGACAAGCCAGCTGATAAACCAGCTGACAAGCCAGCTGATAAGCCTGCTGCTGGTGCTCCAAAACCAGGTGAAAAGAAACCAGAGCCAAAAGCAACAAGTGCAGCAATGAGTACAGCAGCTGCTGGTGCTGCTGGTGATCGTGGTAAATCAGTTGTTACAGGAAAAATGATATCAGGGTGGCTTTAAAGTAATTTATTTATTTTTGTTTTTTTTTCTTAAATATCTTAGATTTTGTTAAAATGTAATTAAAAAAAAATATAAATATTAATTTAATTAAAAAAAAAAAAAAAAATAAAAACAATTTTTTTTTTAAACAATTTTTTCATATTGATACCGCTGTTAAGTTCATAGCGTTTAGTATTTAAATTAACTGATATTAATAAGAATAATAAAAAAAATTTAATATTTCTTTAATAAATTCAAAAAGGAAAAAAAAAATTAAAAAAAAGTTGTTTCATTTATGACGTAATTAGTAAAGTGTGGGTTATTATGTAGGCGGATTTCTGTTTTTTTAAGTTTTATTTAAATTGGCTAACTGTAATGAAAACAACTATAACGTGTAATAAATGATAGCTGTAAGAGAAAATTTTAAATGTCCTATTATTGTTAGATTTCAATAGGTCATTTGTAGTACGTGCGAATTCCGTTGTAAAAATAATTTACATTTCCTTAGAAAATTTATTATAAATCGAAAATTCAAATCATGTTCGTTCATTGTTTTGAAGAGAATTTAAGTCAAACTGAAGTAGAAAAAAAAAAAAAAATAATGTATAAGTTTTCAAATTCTCTTCAGTATTTAAGTTTATCGATGAATTGTCTAATAAAATCTTAAATACGAGTAGCAAATAATGATAATCGAACTGTAGCGGTCCAAAAATATTTGTACACACATTAACAAGTTTTCAAAACAGAAAAACTTTGAAAGTTATTACTTTCATCTGTTGATATTTCGAAGAAAAAGTTTTTCTATAGTATTTTATGTATATATATATACAATTTATACACATATATATATTTATTTGTTTTTTTTTATTGTAAGAAGAAGTTAATGTCTTCTAATTATATGTTAATTGAACATATAGATATCATTTATTAGATTTTGCATTATTATTTGTACCAAATAAATGGTATTTATACGGTGTTGTAATGAAACAGTTCCATAAAATTCAATATTCGACTGTAATACAGAACAAAAATGTAGGTTATAAATAACAAACAAAAATGCGTTAACTATAATTATATTTGAGAAGATTTTAAGGGTCTCTCAATCATCTGATCTCTTAAAAATAGTTTAATATCTTCTGGATTGCAGTAAAAAAGTAAGTTTATATATTATCAGGTCATTACAATCCATTATGTTCTTTCAAAAATGATATATTTTGAATATAGATGGATTGTTAGCATAGCCTAGTATATAAAGAGGGAAACTCCAACTGGATAGGTCACACATTGTGAAAAACTTGGCAAAAGAGCACAGAAGAAATTGACTGGAATTTACAAATTAGCAGGAGGACTAAGTGTAGGTATCGCAACACTTACAGAAATAAATTTTGAACATAAATACAAATACCAGCCAATAATAAGACCAGAAGATTATTGTAATATACTATTAACACCTTAAAATAGTTAAGTAATTGTAAATTAATAGTTTTGAAGGAAATTAACAGACATTCTTTAGTCCTAGTATCCTACAGACATTGTACTATGTTGTTTTACTGTTCTTACTTTTATTTCAATACTTAAATTCATTTTTTTATGTACAATACGTATTACAGAACCATACAGTATAATGCATTACATTTACAATCATTTTTTTTACATTTTATATTTTGGTATGGATCCGATTGGACAAAAATCGGATTATTTCTTTTCGTATACACAAAATAAATTTTTTTAAATAAATTTCAATTTTAACTAAATTTAATGATATTAAATGTAAAAAAAAAAAAAATTAAATTGCGTTGTCTGAATATTAGAAAAAATATATTTTAATTACTTTTATATGAATTCTAAAACAGTTGAATGAAAATCAAAAATAAATTATAATAACTAAATTTTCACTAAACCGTTATTTACCTATATAAAATTCGTAAATAAGAAATCAATATTTCAATTTTAATTACACCCCCATTTTAATATGGGTGTACGTGTATTTGTATGTAAATGTAGGTGAAAATTGCTCTATAAAGAATTTTCAGTCGGATGACTACTTCCGGTCTATATTTTATTCATGTGTTTAAAAACCTGTTTAAAAAATAAAATCAAACGAAAAATTTATTATTAAAGTGTAGTTTGAGAATTCAAAATTTTAAATTGAAACAATTTATGAGTATATAGCGTTGAAAACTACCGACCTCTGTTACAGCAAAGAATGTTACATTATGAAAGATTTTAAATTTGTTTTCCATGTGAGATCGAGATCGTATTTAAAATGTTTGTAATAATAAAAGTTTGAAATAAATATGTAGAAGTTTGAGATTTATACAAAACTTATACTTGATTCACAACGCAACGCAATGCCACACTTAAAAAAATTAATCATATATGAAAAACAATGTTCACAACCGCTGCAAAGCAATATTAAGCGAAGCAAGCCTAACCGAAAGTTGATCTACTCGGTAAGTCAAATAATCGTTGTCAATTAAAATAAGGACACTAGATGTTGTATAACGTATTTTGATAAGATAAGCCGTAAGTCATATTGTAATTTTTATTAAAATAATTAAAAACTAATAGTTTAAATAACATATTAGACAATAGAAAAATTAAATGGAAGAAGAAAAATTGGTTGAAATATTTGTGAGGAAGCATGAGTGCATATATGTAACAAATCTCTGACAAACCCAAATTCTAATCCAAGTCCAAAAAAAAGTTAATTTAGATTCTTGTATTTGCAAATATTTGCAATATTTGATAATTTTAAGTGGTTTGTGATCGTAACCGTGAACGTATAACTTTTGTAACCCTATTTATATCATAGGTTGTTTTCGTAACCGTATTTATATCATAGGTAAGATTGATGCTCCGCTTGCTTTATGTCAATTTTTTAGATTGGTAATCTGAATAGTTTGTATAGCTGTCATTTAACTCCCAGCACTTATCAGGAATATTTCAAAAACCAACGGTGCTACGACAGACCTGTAAATTGATATTCAGATACTCTCTCAAATATGAACAAACATGCTTGTTACCGTTTTCCAAAATTTTGAATGACTTATTAAATTAAGACATGCAGCGCGAACAATAATATAATAATGTTAACGATTTGGCTACAATTGTTTCATCAAATGAACAATTATTAACACGAGATCAAAGGAACATTTACAATAGAATTTTGTTTGAGATTGCAGCGAAATAGGGAGGGTTTTTTTCTTTTTGGATGCGCCAGGTGGAACTGGTAAAACATTTTTAATATCGCTTATACTCGCAAAAGTTAGGTCTCAACAGAAAATCTCATTAGCATTTGCTTCATCTGGCATCGCTGTAACTTTGTTGGATGATGAAAAAACATCCCATTCGGCTCTCAAGCTCCAATTAAACAAATACAAACAAATGAAAACGCAGTATATAATATCAAAAAACACTCAAACATGCCCAAGGTACTGGAAAATGCACAATGACCATTAAATATTCACTAGAAGCATTAAACCGAAGCCTAAAATATTTGAAATGACAACGACAGCCCTTTTTGGTGCTTTAATTTTATTATCTGGTTTATCTGGTACTTTCAGGCAAACGTTATCAGTTATTCTGAGTTCAATAGGCTGCTAAAAATATTGATGTTAATAAGATCAATTTTAAAATACAGGAAGCAGTGTCTGGCTAATTAATTTTGCTTAAATCAATTGACGTAGTGATAGAAGAAGATCAAGTCGTAAATTATCCCACTGGATTATTGAATTCACTCGATTTACCAGGATTTCCACCGCATAATATACGGATGAAAATTTTTAGTTGCTATTCAAGCACTAAATCAGAATCTTTGAGTCAGTATTTTGGCAGGACGAAGTGTATCGGGTTGGCTGGTTCTTTTATATATAAGAAAACTTACGATATATCACAAACCAAGTACCTTAAATTAGGGAACCAGGACCTTAAATTAGGGAACATACAGCCATACGTGTCATCATTTAAATAAAATCATATCCTGATGTATGTTGATTTTGCCGGTCTATATATAGAACATCTGAAAATTAGTCAGAAAGTTTCAAGATCGAATCTGGCTGCTTACTCTGCATGAATGCCTTAGACAAATGTTCTTTGAAATGAACTGGGAAAATAGCTTGATTACCACAAAAATAAAATAGAACTAATTTTCAGAATTCAAATTAGTTGATATATAAAAAAAAGAAAAAACGTATTGTATGAGAAAACTCTGTCTAAAAATAATATAGGATTCATGGGATAGTTCATCCCATGTCCATATTTGAACTTAAGAAATATCTTTTTTCCCTAATCGTTTTGTTAGACAAAGCTTTTATTTATTTATATTTATTTATTTATATAACAGTGGGATGTGCAGATAAATCTACAGTCCAACTACACGTCCTTTTCCCTTTCGGAAAATGGGCCTTTATATAGGAATTATTTGATATATTATATTTTATAAATATTGTGTATTTTATAATTTTTATTAGCTTTATTATATTATGCTTTTTAATTATTATATTATATTAGAACCGGTGATAATAAAGCGATAATAAAATTTTCATGCTTTTTTTCTTACTTCTCTATTTATACTTTAGCTTAGCTGGATTGTATGCGTCTTATGTATTAGATTTTGTACCTTTAATAAAATATGCTTTAATTAAAAAATAACACTTTTATTTAACGATTATTTTTATTCTTAAAAAACTTTTCCCATAAATGAGTTGTATTTAAATATAGAAGGTCATAGCAAAATATCTACTATGACAGGTAGTGTAATTTTAATTTTTTTTTTTTATTTTGCGGTCACTAGACAAAGATTATAATTCATTTAAAATACAGTTATTCTTATAATTTTAGTTGAAAAGTTTTTTTTGTTTTAATATAAATGTCCTTTCAATTTATTCAAATATTTCAGTGAATCAAAGTACACCGTGCGGAAGTACCGTATTAGTTAAAAACTTTTTGTTTTGTGACAAAAAAGTCTATCAGTTTAATAAGGTAAAAAAATTTTATTTGTATATTTAAAAAAAAAACTGAGTATAAATTTGAAAACTAAAAAGGATATTTGTGAACAATTTATTGAAAATTTAATAATGGTAGAACATTTTTTTTAGAGTTTGTTGTCCTGACCATTGATATTAAAATTTGTGATTGGATTTATATATCAAAAAAATGTTGATAAACATTGTGTGATTAGTTATCATCATCATTGTCCTGCAACCCCATCCGTGGGGCATAGACGGTTTTTCACGACCTTCCGACGCGACGTCTACCCTGAGAATTCTATTCGAAACATCGTTTCCCGATGTTGTTGTCAGGTTTCCTCAAAGTATGCCCGATCCAATGCCATTTCTTTTGTCGGATTTCCACGTCAATTTGTGTTTGTTTCGTATTTTGCGACAGCGTTCTGTTGGAAATAGTTTGTGGCCAACGAATGTTTAGGATGCGCCGGAGACATATATTGATGTATTCTTGGTTATAGTATATTAAGATTTTACTCAATTATTCGAAGCGTTTGTCCTACACAAACTAGTATTCTTCGAATAGTCTTAGATAATATAAACAGAAATAAAAATATCTTACTTAATTAGTTTTTGTGTAAAATTCGAATAATCCGAAAAGTTTTGCTTTTCTATATACACGGTATTTATATATCGCTTGCAACAACAGAGGGTGTAAGACAGTCAATAGTAGGAACAGTCATAGTATGGTGCATGTAGTGCTACGTGGAACTTAATTGATCGATTTAGTACTACATACACCATTACATAAACGGTATGATGTTAATGTAACTGATGGATAAAACTAAATGATTAGAATTAGTAATAAATAAAATCATTATATTTTAATATAATTATATTCCAATATATTTGAAGTGTTATACGTAGATCCAAAACGTTCATGATTTAAATTACCAACTTAGAATTTATTAACAAACTGATAGATAAAGTAAATTCAATCGGCTGTGATCGTGATTTTACAAAAAACCTATAATATCGGTATTTTAATGATGACACAACTACAACGACAACTTTTTTTTAATTTTTTTAAACCGATCTGAATACTGAAATTAAAAATATCAAAAACTAAGTTACACAAATAAAATATAGCTTGAGATTGCAAATAGATAGCTTGAAATTGTGTCGTTACTTCATGAAACAACGAAACGAACAGGAGAACAGCGGAAAAAAGCAAACCAATTCATAAAATTGAAAAAAATAATTTTTTACTACTATTTTTTATTTCTTTTTGAATTTATAATTCAATAGCGAAAACCTTAAAATTATTTTTTTCCACCATTTAATTTCCTTAAAAAATAAAATCCTCGAAAGGCTATACGCTAAGGCTCACTTTATGTTTTTTTTGCAGTAAATTTTTTAATTTTCATATTTATTTTGAATACACAAATTTTTATTTTATTCTCATAAAAAAAAAAAATTTCAATTTAGTAGGTAGGTAGGTAAACATTATATTATGTGTATGGTTTTTTTTATAATACACTTTAATTTTGTACTTGATTTGTTTTTGTTTTTTTCTAATAAACATGCAAACTCGAAACTGAATTTTTTGCTATGTGTTCGAATAATAAACCACAAATTTTTACACTATGTATTTCAATTTGATAATAATCATATCATATATTATCATATTGTTCGGACTACTACGCTAACACTACCAAAAGTGTTACGAGATTTTCAACTAAAATTGAGCCTTACAAATTGTAGCTCATCCCATCCACTTACTTGAAACAGCCATAAAACGTTTTAATATTTCAGAATATTGTTTATGTTACACACGAAATTATGCTCAGATCAAAAATTTAAGAAAAAATATTAAATCGGTAGATCGGCCGGACCAAAATAACTGGGCTGGGAATAAAGCAAAATAAAAAATAAACATTAAACATTTTGTCATTTTATTAAATTTATGATGTAAAATTATTTAATTGGTGGGTAACTAAATGATTTTAAACAAAAGCAGAAATGTAGGAGTAAATAAAACCGTGAACCGTTTTTTAAAAATCACAAAATTGTCAAAATGTCTGTATTAAATTTAAAAATGCAGTAATGATTTATGAAAATAAATGACATTTTTTCCTACACTTCAAAATAAATTTTTAAAATTGTCAAAGTAGCAAATATTTTTTGTTTTTCGTTACATATACTTGTTTTGTTTTTGACGTTCTCTGTGAGTTCAAACTGATGATGTGCCGATGAAAAATTGGAACGATAATATTTACACACACATAGTATGAAGACGCAATTTCAATTGATGATATAATCTAAACGCTAAGAGCTGGTTTTTGACAACAGATTTTGTAAACTGCAATTGCAATTCAATTCTATTATATTTTTATTCTCTATGATAATTCTATTTTTTCTTTTATCAAAGATATAAAGGTTTAGATAAGTTATAATTTGGGTATATAATTTGGGGATAAAATTTATTTAAATGTTAAACCGTGCGTGAGTATGATGGACGATCCACTAGTGTTTATTAAAATATAATAGAGGTCTAATTTTTTTTTCCTTTATTAATTTACCTTAAGAGTTCTTAATTTGAGATTAATTAACAAATTCCTAAAATTTTCTTAAAATACATAAAATTTGTATTAAATGTTGTTATACAATTTAATTTTTAACATGAAGTTTATAGGCTCCAGCCATACTTGCGAATAAAGCAAAATTGTTTCTTATTATTCAGTTTTATGCTAGAATTCTGAAAATTATAAGGTGCTTAATCAATACTATTAGCAATTATAAAAACTTAAATTATGGTAAAATTTCATTTGCTAGATCACTTCATCAGCAGAATTTTAAAACTCAGTCAGAACTACAAAATAAAACCTAAAATTCGCAACTTTTTCCATACAGAGAACGCTTGCGTCACTTACGTAAATAATAATGTACACAATTATTTATATTTTCTTATTGTTTTCATTTTGTTCTTATTTTCATAACCAAAAATAAAAAAACATCCTTCTTAATTTAAAATTTTATTAAAAAAATATATACATATACACATAAAGTACAATACAATAATGCTTGCATTAACACTTGTACACGTCATGTAATGAATGAATTTTTCCACTTTATACCACCATTTATAAATGTTATATATGTATATGTGTCATTACCGTTCTATTCAACTAACGATGTAATTTTTTGTCTACCATCATTATTACTGTGTATTATCTTGTATTTGTGTTGTGTTTTATTAGTACCGTTATTTTTTTTGTATACGTAAGAATCGCAAGGGAAAAAAACACAAAATAAAAAAAAATATTTTTGACATGTTCCTGTTATATAAAAGGACCAACCATTTGTTGATATCTTTCATAACGTTTTTAACTGTTGATCAGGATTTTTCAATTTTATATTTGAAAATTTTACAGTTAACAAAATTTTTACACTATAATTTTTCGATTTCATAAAATTTAACATTTTTAAAAAAAACCTACGGGAAAGTTTTTTAAGTGAATTTTTGAAGTGATTTTTTGATTTGGAAATTTTGCGGTTTTGAAAAAATTATAAAAGCAAAACAAAAACAAAGCAAAAATTAAATAAAATAACAAATCTACGGTTACAAAATTTTTTGAAAAAATAATTACAAAATTTTTAATAAAATTTAATTTTTACCACAAGGAACAAAATTTTACCAATTAATTTGGAAATTTTATATTGAAAATAAAAAAAAAAAACCAAAAACTTAAAAGTTGAAAATTTTAAAAGTAGAAATTTTTTATTTTAAAAATAATTTTCAAAAGTTTATTTTTTTCATTTGATTGTCGAATTTTCATTAAAAATAGAAATTTATTTTAAAATGGCAAGATTTAACAGTAATTCAGTTGAAGTGATTCTTTTAATTAGTTTTCTAGTTTGTGCATTTGGAGGAGCATCTTTAGCTGGTGGTAAATTTATTCATTTTATTTTATTTTTTATTAAAAGTATGGTAGTTACGTTGGGTTAAATAATAAAAAAAAAATATTTAATTCAATGAACTTTTGTTTGAAATTTCTATAGTTCAAAAAGTTATATTCCAGAATTAAAATTACAATAACTGTATATTAATATTTGAATCACCCATAATATAGTTGCTATAAATGTTAATTTCGAGTTAAAATATTATAAAAAAGTTGAGATTTATAAGTTTTGTAAAACAAACTGCATTCACTGTCATCACTTCATTGTTGGTTATTGCATGGGTATAATCGAGTACAAATTTCAATTCATAAAAATTATTTTCGCAAAGAAATTAAAAAATCACTGAACTAATGATAAAAACGGAAAATGGTTTTGAAATATTATAAAATATGACAGATCCAATTTTTGTGCACTCTTTGCGAAAAATTTCAGTTAATTCAGAATATCAAAATTGGTTTTGGATGCGGTCAATCTTGCTCTTCTTTTTCCACTTGTCCTATTCAGAGGCCAGTGACAACTTTTCATCTTCACTGTACTCTGCGAAACAAATATATTTCATATCCGCTAAGTAATAAGCAAAACCTTCATTGCCTAATTTCCAACAGTTTTTGCAGTACACAATGTGTTTTGCTTTCACCATCACACTGCAAACCTTGATTCTTTTTAAAATTAATTTTTAAATTACATTGATTACAATAGTTTAACACCATTTTTGACATTTTGCATATGAAGTCCAATATAAAATACGAAACAATATACTAGAGAGCTTTGTAGATCCGCTATTAATAGTTTTTAAAATCCATTAATTTATTCCTATATTTTATTAGGTTATATAAATAAACTAACAAAGTCACCCGACCCGACTTTGTTTGGGTCCAACACAAAATATATAAAATTTCAAATTGTGAAATATATAAAATATAGCACACAAACAATCGACGGCGTGATCACGATAAGATAAAGTAAATATATACCTACTACAGTAAAGCCAATCAGACCTATTTGATTTAATCACCTATTTGGTCAAATAACAATATATAAATAGGTTAGACACATCAAAATGTTTATGCCTGAATTTTATTAAAAGTGATTAAACTCGTAATATATAATATATCACCCTTTGTGTATGTTGCACCATTTAATTATTGTTACTTCAATGATTCTGTCAAATGAAAACTTCTTTATACACAATATTTTTTGTTTTATTTACTGGAGCTAAAATAAAAATATTAATTTTGTTCATTACTCTCGAGCAAGGTACATAAAGTTGACCATGAGAGAAGCAGGGTTCTCTTAAGTCATTTGGCATTTATTTATAGTAATAGCAAAGCATATTTTTATGAGAAATTGAAGCCGTTTAAATTGGAATGGGTAGTGAGACGGAATCAATGGTATTCTAGGAATCAAAATATTACTCCAAGCAGAGCACGAAAAGGTGATTCTACCTACTCGTGCTCAGTAATTAAGCATGAAAAGGTAGATTCTACCTAAGTTGCTGTAGAGTGTAAAAAAAAAAAAAAAATATGTTTGCTTTAATAACTGACAGAACATATGGTATAATAAATATCTTTGATTATTTTTCTTCAATGTACTATCAGAATTTCGTTTGTCAAATTGTTTAAGGGAAAATACATAACCCGTGAAATTTGAGATCAAATCATAATCAATTTGATTAGGTGAACTGAAATCTATACCTCCCTTATCACACAATCTTACGACAACACTAGAAATGCTTGATATATAGGGTGTTATCGTATCCCAGTTAGTTTATATTCTACTCACTTATAGCTTACGTCTCATAGTACACCTAATTAGGAAAGCTCATTTCCACACCAACCTCAGGTGACCCAAAACTAGTTACTGAAACCTATTTATTGTGAAAAATGCTGAAATTTCAACATGGCTCTAACTAATGTGTTCTTCTCCGATAAAAATACTCCATTTTGATACGAACCTGTTCTGTTCAATAACTTCTGACTTTTTTTTTAAAAAATTAGAAACATCAACAATTTTCTAAATTTATTATCATAGACATATTAAATTGTAGTCATTAAAATATCTTTTATTAAGCTCATTATACTCAATATATAGCTAAGTAGCTCAATATATAGCTCATTGTTAAGTTTTAGTTGACAAACTTACAATAAATTATTATAATCTGTCTTTCGATTTTAATGAAGTTATAATTGTATATTTAAATTCTAGTCAAAGAACATTTAAACAAAATAATTTTAAAAAATTTGTTAATTTAATTTCAAAATAAATATTTTAATTGATTCGTTTTCTTAACGTGCTTCAAAATTAATACAAGTACTCTGTAGTGGAAACTTTTTTCGGCAAAAAAACATAATTAAAAATTATTTGAAAAGTATCCAACGTGAACTGAAAATTTACATTTTAAAATGTTATCATAATTATAAATGTGACTCGAAATGTTGAAGAAAATTAATTTTTCAGTTAATGTCGCAAGCAGTCAAGAAAAAAATTTAAAACGGAAAATAGAACTGCAACTGCATGAAATTATTTTCTTTAAGTTAATAAATTCGGCACTAAAACTAGTTCTAATATTGGGTTATTTTTTTTCATCTTTTATCCTGCAACACCTCTCCCCTCTCTTTTTATCTATTTATCAGATGTACAAATTTAAATATTATTATTATATTATGACAGCATGTAGCTAGCAGCAATACTGATGATATTGACTTCTTGCTACGACAATCTAAATCGTTAGGTTTTTTTTTGGTAAAAGGTTTATTAAAAAAGTTCAAAGGCATTTTAAACCAATTCATCTGGGCTACCTATAATGAAAATGTATTACCAATTAAGTGGGATTTATAATTCAAAATCTTATTACTATGAAAATGAAAGTATATTCTCTATTGGACCAATTATAGCTAGTTATATTATAGTTTTAGTGTAATTTTTAAAAACGACTGGTTAAAAAAAATTATATTTATCTTTGGTAATTTGTTTTTTTTTTTTTGATAGTTGTTATTTTGCTTTTATTTCTTACGGAGGTGGCCCTAAATATGTCAGGGCTAGCATGTATAGGCTTTTATACCATTATGCTTCTTTATAGTGGTTTGGATTAGTGGGTTTACTATATTCACTAAGTATTCACTAAGGTATAATCTGAGACTAATATTGAACAATATCAAATAACCGTAGTTGAGTATTGGTGTAATGAAAGCTGGATAAGCTATAATTTTGACTCTTGATGTTAAGTATCTTGACTAGAACAAAGTATTTGCTATAGAAACAGTCATTATTACCTTTTCGATTTGAAATCATTGGTATAATTAAATGCTTATGGTAATGATAGTAATGTTAATTTTTAGTAATTATTGTGTGAATGCACGAAGTTCTGAATCCATTTTAATAAACTGATAACGAAAAACAAGAGCTAATAAAAATTTATTTGCAAAAAGTTTTAATCTCAATATTTATTTATGGCTTACCACAATAAATTTTTTTTATATTAAAATTTTATTCTACCATCATTTTTAAATATTTAATCAATTAGAACTGTTAGCAACAAAAATTTTTATTACTAAAAAAAGGATTCACTCAAATTAAACTTTATCAATTCAAAAAAATAATCCAAGATAAAAAATTTCACTCAATTTAATTACAAGGACATATAAATACATTTTTTCCAAAAGTTGAAACAATTTCAATCCCTTCCACCCGCAACACCGTTTTATATACATGTGTGATTTACCGTTTTATGTAAAAGAAATCAAAAAGTTTTCACTTTTCCATGTTTTAAAAATTAAATTTAAAAATTTACAACTTTTTTTTTTTTACAAAAAAAAAACAACGATTAGCATTTTTTTTTTTTTTTTTTTAAATTTGTTGGGATATAAAGGACTAACAGTCTTTAATCTTTTTCTTTTTACAAATCATTAGAATTTAAAGATGAATTTTTCAATTTTAAAATTATGACATTATTTTGTTTGTTTTTTAAATTTAAATTTTTTGTAATTTTTTGAAAATTGAAATTTGAAAAAGCTCGAAATGAGGAGCAAAATACCGTTATTGAAGAAAAGCAACAAAATTATTAAACATTTATAAATTGAAAATTTACTTTTTGCATTTCTCAATAACAAAATAATTAAAATTACAAATCGTTAAAGTTCGAAGGTCTAATTTAAAATAGAATCAATCACTGTAAAACCCATGATAAAATTGTTGAGTGCTGGATGGCGATAGCAGGTTGATCCAATTTTCAATAAAAACTTTAAAAAAAAAAATAATAATTAAAAATTCGATTGGGTCCAATAGACAAATATTTATTGGAAAATAGATCCCACAATGTATATTAGATCTTTTGAGAAAAATCGAAATAAAAGTTCAAAATATAAATCTCAAGGTTATATTCGAGTTTTAGGGGGTATATAAAAGTGACTGATTGCAACCCATAAAATTAAATTTTCCGTTTTATTTTGTAGAAATTACCGTATTATGTTCCAAAGGCGTTGATAGATTTCGATCCAATACATATATGTATATACTATATATATATATATATAAATGAATGTCTTGTAGTAAACATATTTTATTGTAAGCCGATCGTTGTGCTGAAATATCCTTTGTTCGGTTTCTAAAAAGAAATATTTAAAAAGTTTAATTGAAATTTAAAAAAAAAAACTAATTTTCTTTATTAAAATATCAATAGAGAAGAGATTAAAAGAAAATTTTCGGGTATCCTTTTTGTTTTTTTTTTTTTTGCTTTGGGGTCATTTATTGGTTGATTGGTTGGTTATATTGAAAATGACCAGTCAACCAATAAATAACCAACAAGACTAACTTGAAGAATTTTTTCTAAATTATAAAAGAAAAAAAAACAAAAACTAACAATCAATAGAATCTATGGAAAATCTCATAGGACTCATCTGTTATACAATAAGTGTTAAAGTTTTTGATACCCTATAGGCTCAGAATGGACTTTTGAATATTATCATTCTTATTATTAGTATCCTTTTTTAAGTTTTGAAAATTATTTACGGTATATATTATGCTCTCTGTGTGGGAGTTATAAAAAATGCAAATTTTTGTACACTTGGTTTTTGATGGGAACATTAAAATGTTTCTACAACATTTTTTTTGTGTTTGTGATGCTTTATTAAAGAAATTATTTTTTATTTGAAAAATACCGGCTTTAGATATTTTTAGAACTGTTGATTCGTGCGAAAACAAAAAAAGTAGTTCCCAACAAATTAGTAAATAAACATCAGTTTTGAAAACTATTAAAATTATGCCACATATTTTCAATTCAAAAATAATATTTACACACATTTTTCTAAATCCTTTATAATTTGGTTTTGATGCTTGGTTTTGACAAAATTATTTGACCAACTTAGAGTTGACCCAATCATAGCTTAACAAGATATCAAAACGTTAGTAGATGATCGTACGAAATGAAATTTATAATTTGACGGCCTATATTAGTTTGACTATTAACACAAAGTCTGACTATTAATACGTTGTATGAGTTTGAGAACATTCATAACAAATCTTTTGTAAATAAGTAAGTAATAAATTATACAACACTAATGGTCAGCCCATTACTGTATAGTTTTATAAAGAATTTGTCAATTTTAATTTAATAATAATTTTTGCTGTAATTTTAATTTTAAGCAAATATTGTATATATATAATAAATTGATAATAAATTGAATTGAATTAAAAAAAAAAGTGCCATAAAAAAACTAGAAGCAGTACAAAGACTTGGGTGCTTCTGTGCTACAAGTCCTTTTAGAAACACCCCTATTAAAAAACCACCTTTTAGGCTGAAGTCTTTGCAATAAATACAGCAGTGAATATAATAAAAGAGCAAAGATTCATAACAAAGTCATTACAATCTTTAGTGACTGCAAGGCTACTTTAAGAGCTTTTGAAAGTAACCTCATCAAATTTAGATTGGTGGGCTGTGAAGGGGAATGAGAAGGCTGGCAAACGGAGCAGTTCATCGGTATAGCTATAGGCAACATTTATGGGCCGGAAGCGGGCGTTGGCACTTGGTATATCTATTAGTTATATTAAACAAGCGATATAAAACACCCTGAAAAGGGAAACAAACATTCTCTGAGAGTGTATTGAAGGCCACAAAGTTCCAAAATATATACACAAAGAATAAACAACAAAATAACCAACTTCCTGCTAACTACATGAATAGAACAAACTGTAGGAAGATCGTGGGCATACTTAATGATCATAACCACCTGAATAAGAAAATGTGTATATAATAGCACTAAGTGACAACCCGACTTGCAGATACTGTCTGAAAGAGGAAAAAACCTCCTTTTCTTCTTCAAGGCTGAGACTCAGGTTGTTGGAAACGCACTACATAACCTCAGAAATTTTCTGCAGAATAAAAGACTCAAACCTATTGACCTTATCAAAAGGGTCGACTGAGGGGTGGAGGAGGTTAATAAAGAACTAAAAGCCTGACATAGTAGGGCCACCTCCATAAGAAAAAATAAGCCACACGATCCATGAATAAAACTGGAACTATACTGGTTACGAAAATTAAGTATAGAGGTTTTAAGTAGTTGAGGTTTTCATATTAAAAATTAGTACATGAATACCATAAATAAAACTAAAAAATAAATGCTAATGGAATCATCCTCTTCTATTGGTTATAAAAGAAGCTTAAAGAAGCTTTTTCTATTAAATTTGTTCTGCTCCATTAGGAATATTTATATGTCTTCATATTTCTAATAGTAATGAAAAGAAATTTAAATAGCACCGTTAACAGACTTTTTAATTAGCACTGTTAGCAGAAAAACCATTATAAGAATATTCAAAACTTGTGTATTGTCAATATTTCTGTATGGCATCGAAACTTAAATGATGACAAATAAAATAGTCAAAATTTTGAAATATTCGTGCACAAATGCCAAAGAAGACTTTGCAGAATATTTTGGCCCTTCACCATCAGTAGATAAGAATTTATGACAGATAACAGGTGAAGAACCGGCAGTGCACAAATTAAAAAATGGAAGTGAAAAAGAGGCAAAAAAAATTAGTCATACTTAATTTTCATTTGTAAGCCAAGCAAAATCGAAATCACTTGTCCGATATTAAACATGTAGGTAGTTAATATTTTAAAATTAATATGCAAGTCGGGAAATAAATCTATTTCTAATGATTTTCCAGGGTGACAAGTCTGATTCTCTGATATTTTTGAATTTTTCGTTACATAACGAAGTTTTTGTTTTTAACAAAATAAAATTTAAATATTTTCTGAGGTTAAAAATGCTCTTGACTTTCTTATTATATTACGACATTACAGCAGAACTTTGGATAAATTTTACGAACAAATTTAATTTAAAAAAAAAAATAAATTAAAACATATCTTACGGCGCGAAAAAAATATTAAAAAAAAAAAAATATTATCTACAGTCGATTACAAAATTATTTGCACAACGAAAGTTAGTCATTTTCAGAATTAAATACCATTCTCCAGTCCTTAATTAATCCAAGCTGTGCATTCGTGTACAAAGGTATCGTTTGGCAAGCCAAATGTTTGGTTTAATTTAAAAAAAAAAAGCTTTGACAGTTTTTTACAGTAAATTTCTCATTATTTTTAATACAATTTGCAAAAGCAAAACGTTAAAAAATTGTTACAGCTAAAATTAGAATAAAATATAAGGTGCAAAAATATTTTCATTTCCATTTAGAGTAACAAAATTATAATAACTTGCTGAATTGAATCGATCTCAATGTTTATTTATTTATTTAGTTCGAGCTTAATTTAAGCAAGTTACAAAAAATCATACTTAAATTAAATTTGTAAACTAAAAATTAAGCATTCAAAAAAGAATTAATAAACAAAAAATAACAAAATTAAAAAATAAAACAAAATCTTATATTTAATAATAATTAAAAAATAAAAATGAAAAAAGCTTCAATTAAGAAGACGGGTCAAAGATTCATCAAAAAAATCAGTTACACAAATACAGATTATTTTTTAATGATTGTTTAGTTAGGTAAAAGTTAATATGGGGCTTGTATGCATTACAAAGAGACATCATCCTATTAATTGGTTCATATTTACCATAATTAGTCCGATGGTACTGCAAGTTAAACATATTAGCAGTTCTTAGTCTAGAATGGGAACGATAATTAAGTTTAGCAAACAATTGGGGAGACAAAATGTTGCCAACTCAATTAGAAATACAATATCAGCAACTTTACGCCGTTTTTCAAGGGTATTAAGATGAATTAAATTTAGTCGATGTTCATCAGGAGGTAATCTTAAAGGATCTTCTCAAGGAAGAAGACGTAAAGCATATCTAAGGAATTTTCTTTGAACCGATTCAATTCTATCTATGTGAACACCATAAAATGGACACCAAATCTGACTAGCATATTCTAAATTACGTCTAACCAAGCAGGTATAGAGAGATTTTAATACATACGGATCTTCAAATTCTCTAGCCCAACGTTTAATAAAACCGAGCATAGAATTCGCTTTGTTTAAAATATCTGAATAATGGAGATGGAATGAAAGCTTAGTAATCAAGAGTGTTCCTAGGTCTTTAATTGATGTAACCTTTGGAATACTTTGGCTATTAAAAGAATATGCATAAGAAATTGGGCATAATCGTCGTGTAAAAGTAATATGAGCACATTTATTGACATTAAGCTGAAGATTATTATAGGAACACAAATTATAGAAACGATTCAGATCAGCTTGTAACGCTAAAGCATCCTCTAAATTAACAATTTTTTTATAAATTTTGATGTCATCGGCGTGAATTTTAATATGAATATTAATTAATAAAGACGAAACATCATTAATAGAAATAATGAAGAGTAAAGAACCGAGATGACTACCTTGAGGCACACCTGTGGGAGCTTCAAACTCAGTGGAAATTGTCGGTCTAAACGAAACACTATAACTGCGATCAGCAAGGTAAGAATGAACCCAATTAATAAAGTAACTAGGAAATCCTAATTTATTTAACTTAAAGATGATAATGTTATGTGGAAGCAAATCAAAAGCTTTGCTGAAATCTGTATATATTACATCCGTTTGAAACCCATCTTCCATGTTATTAATAAAGGTAGATGTTGACTCAACAAGATTAGTAACAGTAGATTTAAGCTTTACAAAGCCATGTTGAAAAGATGATAAGAAACAAGTACAATAAATAGAATCAAATACAATAAGTTCAAATAGTTTAGGTATAGAAGAAAGTTTAATACATGTATGTTATATAGATATATATATGATATTCAATATTTGATGTTAATTTTTTATTCTTCCATACTTGGTCCGGGACTTTCAGAAATAAAATCAATAATCGTCTAAACAAATTATGTTTATTTTATCACTGATCTTTTAACGACTATGGAATTCAGTGAGTTGAATAGGTGTTCTTGCGGTTGAATAAGGCCCTATATATGGAAAAGCAATATTTTGTTTGCCAGCTCTTTAAAATACGTAAAAAATTTGAATTCATTACAAAATTTGTCCTTTACCCATCCTTTTTTTCACACTTCATTGCATAGGCCAGCGTATAGGGAATGTTGATTTGTTCATCATCCTACGAAGATGTTTATTCTACACGTTGGGTGGCGCAGATTTTACACACTGGTTGGCACAGTAGATAGAAGGCCTGCCGTTCAACCGAAACTGGAACCTTTCGTTTGAAAGGCAGGCGTTTTACGATTCTCGATGAAACAAAAAAAATGCCCTATGAGATTTTCGACCTGGTCCAGTACCCTTTGTCATTGGATTAAAATAAATGACAAGAAATAATTGAGAGTATAATCTGGTAACAAATTAAATAAAATGGACCAATGCTATTTAAGAAGGCGTAGTTTCTGACAATATCTAGTTTTCGACATGTAATGAGTTGCTAAGGCAGTAATTGGATAAATAAATGCTTGAAAATCTTTGTAGATATTGTAGTAATCACGTAAAGGTGATTCTATTTAGGTTACTGTTAAGAGCATAAAAAAAAATAAAAAAAAATTCACTTGACTTGATACTGAACTGCACGAAAGTTCCTTTTGAATCTAGTTTGATTTTTTTTTATTTGCAATAGATATTTTTTTTATTCATTTAGGTATTCACTTGACGGCATTCTTCTTTTGTGGCCAATAGTGGTTTGATGAGTATCATTTTAGCCTTTCAAACTATTTGAATGTAGGTAATGGAACGCCATTAGAAAATAGTGGCTGCATAAATTTTGCTTCTGTTGCCACATTTGAAATTTCTTTGGCTTCAGCTGCCACTATAACCTAGGACCCAAATGGGTATAATTCTGTATGATTGTACTAGTTATTTGGAAATAGTAAGGTAGTTTCTAACAAGTTTAGATTTTATTTCAGTTATTTGTAGGGCTAATAATGTTGGCTAACTCTCACGGAGAAAATAAATTCTTCGATTCTTATAGCATTTTTTTTATTCTTTCTCAGGCATATTTCAATTAAATGTATTTTTGCTTGAAACACTATGCAAGGATCTATGATAGAGTTCATATTTTACAGGTTTTACTAGATCATGTGTTTTACATTACTAAAATTCAGATTAAGGGCGATTCAGGATCGAATTTAGGTTTGTAATTGCTAGAACCTTGTCCAGCCGAGTTGGAAATTTTTCCCTTGAAACAACATTAAAAATTGTACCTGAGTGTAAGTTGCTGTTAAGCGACAGTTATTTGCATTTAATTATTATAAGACATATATTTTTATATAATAATTTATAATTTGTTTTCCTTGTGCAAATAATTTTGTGATCGACTGTGTACGTAAGTAATTTTGTTTCCAATTCCAAAAATACAATATTATTTTATCGAAACAGGATATGAATTTGATTTCCTATGTACACACATAATATACAATACAATGTATTACATGCAATTATGATTTAATCCCTGTTCATACAAACAAGTTTTTCGTAGATTTTTCAAGTTAATGTAAAAAATCGAAATATTTACAAAACAAGTACAAAGCCTTCATAAAAACAATATTCATCATACCTAACAAATCAAGGATAATATATGCATATCTCATCCCTATGATTCGTATCAATGATTTAGAAAAAAATAAATTAAGGACTAGCTACCTACTTTTCAGTTTTAGCTAATTTCTTTATGGGTTAACATTTTTCAAAATTATCAAAGTAAATTGGATTTAAATCGATCCTGGGATATTTTAACAAAAACGGATTTTTTTTTATATTTAATTTTTTATTTGATTTGTTACTATTATTATTTACCTATATACTTTAATTTATTGCTCTTTTCTATCTGTATAAGTGTATATACGCAATATTTCGTTAAATTACTTTTAAATTTTCCAGTTCTCCAGATTTTAAATCAATATGGAGATTAAATGGAAATATATATTTTTTTGTTTATTTTTGCGAAAGATGAATTTATAGACTTTTACTACTGAAACAACAATGTTTTCAGAATTCTTATTTAGTTGTGATGTAAATCTTTATTCCAGTAAAATTCTATTTTATGTTTGAAATATGAAACAAAATATATGTGCACTCATTATTCATAAAACGCATACAGAACTGTGCACTATGGAGAAGATGATCAATGCGAAAGCCATGATTCTTTAAATAAAACAAGACATTCGCCACTATGAATTATAAACAAACAGTTCTTTAAACGATAAGATTCATGATGTGTAGATTTGGGTATAGATTGTGTAATTTTGGGAGGGAGTATGTCTCTTTATATCACCGCAGCCGCAAATGGACTTAATGTGATAACCCGTGTTTGTTAGTTAGTTTCTGGGTCTTTAAGGCTATCTAAATTTGTGATCACACTCAGGATATTCTTCAATGGTATTCTGGACAGTCTTCATTGTTCGGGGAACGATATTCCTAAGTGGTGAAGTCTCCTACGAATGAGCCCTTCGTTTTCACAGAGCAAATGTTCAATAGATTATTCCTCTATTTCAGATATTCTACATAAGTTGTTTTCGGTTGGACCCATTTTATAAAATTTTTTTATTAGGCAGTGCCTTTTTATTATCTCTGCCAAGATACGTAACTGTTTCCTATTGAGACTTAGTGAACAGTGTTGATTTTTTTGAGCGAGTGTTTAGGATTGAGCATTTTTGCTTGACGATTTCCAGCAACGTTTGCGCAGAGGATTGCTCTACCCAAGCTTTTAATTGCATCTTAGCTGGACTCAGGGGAATCCCACAGAACGGGCTTTTAGCTATGAAAGGCAAATCCGATACTTTTCTTGTTAGATTATCTGCAGCTTCGTTTCCTGCTATACCAGATTGCTTTGGCATCCACAATATTTTGACTTTATTACTGTTTGTCCGGGTTTTAAGTATTTCTAAGCAATCCCATACTAGCTTTGATGTGATGGTATATGAATTAATGATTTTACATTTTTTGTAATTTCTTCTTAAATTCTCTCGCCAACAGAGTTCTATATAGCATGTAAGCATTCATGATAGCCAGGATTGAACCGAGAGGATTTGCGAAAGTTGCGTAAATTTAATTTGGAAGATCGCGCAAATAAATAAAAGAAATATGAGTTGTAAAGTTTATTTATTGATTTTATTTATTAATTTAATTTCTCAAAAGGAGTTCTTCTAAGCTCGCATAGAGTGTTTACAATTCATTTTAAAGTGTTTAGTCAAGTTTAAGCAAATTCTTAAAATATAAATATACATAGTAATCCAGTGCATGCCTCAGAAATTCTGCAACACAGCATACACAAAGTTCAGCAATAGCTAAAAAATTGGAGAACCAGGGTGAATGGAGCAAAACCAACACATATCACATTTAAAGAGAAAAACTTGTCCATTGGTTGTACTTAATAACGAAGTAGTACCTCAAAAAGAGGCTCTAAAATATTTGAGCATACACTTGGACAGGAGACTCACATGGAAAATCCATATTCATAATAAAAGAAAGCAACTGGGCTTGAAGCTAAGCAAATTGTATTGGATGATTGATCGCCGTTGTCACTGGAAAACAAGCTGCTGATTTATAAAGCTGTATTGAAACTGATATGGACCTACGGAATCCAACTGTGGGGAGTAGCAAACAATTCAAATATTGCAATATTACAGCGTTTCCAGTCAAAGCTATTAAGATTGATAATTGGCGCGCCTTTGTTTGTCACTACTGGTGCCATACATTGTGATTTGCAGGTTAGAACCATTAAGTAGGAGATTAGAAATATAAGTGGAAAGTACCAGATAAGATTAACTGCACATCCAAACAGACTGGCAAGCAGCTTGTTGGCTGCAAGTGATGTAAGTCTCCTTAAGCGTCCTAGCATCTTGCAGCCACCCACTAGACAATAGGAACAATAAAATGGGGGCCAAGAAATACAATGGAGTATAATGTTGGCATCATGGATGGTTGACCACTGGGTTATTTCATCGGTTAGTCAGTGCAATTTCCCTGCATAAAAAAATGTCATACAAACTACTGAATGTCTCCTTCAGAGTCAGATTGTAATGTTTCATTGGGAAATAAAAAGAAAAAAAATTATTTGCAAATTCTTGTGCATTCTATTTGTAACCGATGTTTTTTGAAGCCTGAAGAGATTTTTAATGCCTTTTGTTTTGTATTTTTAGTTTAAGTTACCAAAATTTTTTTCAATATTGTTACCCCATATTCCAATTCCATTTGTTAAGGTACTATGGATAAGACTATAAAATATTGAAATTTTCTTCTATTTGGGTTATTGGTTTGCCTATTTTGTAGAATATTCCTTATATTTTATTGATTCTTGATTTAACTGTCAAGGTATACCAATTCAAATTTTCATCGATTGTCACTCCTAAATATTTATACTCAATGACTTTTTCTATGTTACAATATTATTGTATAAACTATTTTAAAATTTTCATTTTTAGACCTAATAAACATTGATTTAGTTTTTTTCGTATTTACAGTTAGTTTATGCACATTCCACCAGCTGTGCATCATTTTCATGTCAGAATTTATTATGTTTTGCTAGTTGCTATACTCTCTCTGATTTCTGAATTAGAGTACAATCATTTTGTTTCAGTTTATATACATTTACAATTTTTGTCTACAGTAAACGATGTGTAAATGTACAAAAAAAATTTGTGACTATGAGTTAGGTGCCTATTATACATCATTCTTTTCATCAATCATTTCGTCCATATATTGACAATATATGCGTGAAAAGAATGATGACCGATGACATATCAATCATGCACTCTTTTGTCAATCTTTTTATACATTTTGCAAGGACACACTGTGGAAGTGTTCTGAATATATTGATAATTTCGAAACATATATGAATATTGAAAATATAATTTTTGGGGGAATGTTTTTAACTTCAATTTAAATTGAATTTTTAAAGTAAATGTTGGGTATAAAAAACAACAAATTCTTTTATTGCACATTTGAATAATATATCATCGTTTTTTTACAATAATTGCTGTAATTATTAAAATTAATATAAAAATTATTCTTTTTAGAATTACATCACAAATTAATATTATAACCTTATCTGAACATTCCCCAAAAATCCACTTTTTAATTTTGCTGACATGATTGATGAGAATAGAACCACCATCAATCATTTCTCATCAATTAACGATCAATCAACGGTCAATGATTGACAATATATGGATGAATGATAGACGAATGATTGATGTGTAATAGGGTCCTTATACAAAATATTCCTTGGGAAAAATAAACTCTTGATGAAATTTATTTATTTCAAGCTTTTCCTCCTCTTACACATAATTTTTGTTTGCTTTAGAATATTGCTACATAAGGTTTCAAACAATTATCTGTTCAAACCATGTTATTATGACAAGCGCAAGGGATGTCTTCCACTTTTAATAGTACTTAATAAAATATTTTAAACTGCGTACATGAAACTACTTCTTTCATATTTTATGAGTTATTATTTGCCATTATAAAATGTTATAATATAAATTGTATAATCCTATGTCAATCATATTCCAGATTAAAGTTGTTAATATTACAAATAAAGGGGATTTTTAAGCTCGGAATAAGTAAATAAATTACAAAGCAAAAAGTGAAATTTCTGAATAAAAGCTTTAAATATATTTTTGTTTTATTTTTTTATTTCAAAGAACTGACAACCGTTGAATTAGGCACTTAATTTAAAAGTAAACCGCATAAAGGCGTTGAAGCGTAAAAGTTTCAAGGATAAATTTTAAATTTAGAGAGGGGTTCTGAAATTATAATTTCAAAAAATTTGCAACATAAAATTCGCATTAAAACTTTATTCAAAAGCAGAATTCCCTGAAATCCCAAAAACGACAGTCATTAGCAAGTCTCTATTCAATTTAACAAGAAAACAAAAAACACTAAACTTCTACCATTCCCACTAAAAATATCACGTCTAGTTTTCAACGCATGAGACACTAAAAGTCTAAAACAGTAGATTTTGATTTTTGAATTTAAAAATTAAGTTTTTTTTCCCAAATTATCTACATTTTTTTTATGTATTAATGTTTTCGCCACCCGACAATAACAAATTAGAAAAGAATTGAACCATGAATGCGTGTCTTTTATGAATACTAAAATAAACATAAATTTTTTAGAAAATCTAACACTTAGAATACGTTTTTTTTTTTAATTCATGCCAAAACAAAAAATAAGATATTTTGATACTCACTTACAACAACATCACCACCGTCACCACCCACTACTTCACCTCATCTATAACAAAACAACAAAAAAAATCTTAAGTAAATGTCAAGATTTGTAAACTGGGATTTTTATTTTTTTAAATTGAAATTTAAAAATATTACCGAAATACTTCAAATCTCAACTTTGAAAAGAAAACGCACTTAACACACTGGAATTAACAAAGGTGCGAGGATTATGTTACGTTAACAGAAAATATTTGTTCCTTAAGGATATTAAAACGGTTTTTTTTTTATTTTAAATTATTTTGTTTTTGTTTATAAATGATAGAAATTTTTTTCAATTAAGATATTAAGCACGATAAATGAATTCCTTGTAGGTTATCCACACTCATACAATAAAAAAAAACAAAAAAAAAAAAAAAACAAAATAAAATAAAATTTCAGTAACATTCTCTGTAGGTAGATAATACTGAGTGTTGCAAATTTTCTCTACGGATAAATTTTTGCTTGTTTTTTTTTTGTTTTTATTTTTCATTGCAAAATTTAAATAAAATGAAAAATGAAAGATTAAAATGATTTCCGGTTGAACAGATTTGAAATGATTTGTTAACATTTTTTATCCAATGGATTTTGAATTGAGATTTGTTTTATATTTTTTTATAATTGTGGTCTCAACAATGCGGGATTTTAATTTATTGATAATTTTGTCTCATTAGGTTGTTTGTATGGGTGTTAAAAATTAAAATTTATTCACAATTTTATTCAGAGAGATGAATAGTTAAATAGTCATGGTTTATCAAGCGGTACATTTTTTTTTGTTAATGTCTTTACCATCTTAATAGTTTTATTATAAATAAGATACAAGATATTAAGTATAAATTTTGATTTAAATGAAGGAATGGGGGGAGAGAAAAAATCCAATGATTTCTTCTTATAGAGATCTAATTTATTTGGTTAGTAAATCTGCAACTTAGTTCCAGTGACGTAAATCGTTTTAATATGCGTGTCTGCCGAGTAATTAAAAGTTGTGGAATCAGCACATTTGGGTGATTTTGAAGTCTTGTGTGATATGATGCTGACTTAGATGAGACTGTTTCGTTGACAGATGCAATCTTTAGATCATCTCTTATTCTGTCGTTTTTTGGGGACGTTTACAATGAATCGCATTACTTTTCACTGAAAACGTTCAATTATTTCAATGGTTGAGTTACTTGTAGTACCCCTTAGCTCTAGACCGTATATCCATATTGATTTCAATATTAATTTGTATATTAAGTGTTTTTTCTTAACTTGTAATCTTTTGATAATTTAACTTAACCTAAATTGTTAATAAACAAATATGTATTGTGCTTGATTTAAGCTCGGAATTAGTAAAAAAATAAAAAAAAAAAAAAAAAATTAATTTGCTGTAATTTGATAGCTTGGAATAACGTCCTATAAGCCAGTAGAGTTGGTTGAACTTTATTCTGAGTTGTCTGTTCTTCAAGACAAAGCGAGTTTAGTCCAAGTTAGTCGGTAGTCTAAATGCATGCACAGGCTGAGTTCACCTGCAGCAGTAGTGAATCGTTTAAGCTTTAATAATACCTTTACGATATGTAAACGTAATGTGCAAAGACCTTTTGATGCGTTTGCTTTTATTCTCCATTTCATAACCCAATTTTCAATTTTAAAAAGATTTTATTGCTATATTTTAGACGCTATCATAGGATTTGTATGGGATGATAAAATAGCAGTATCATCAGCAAAAGTAACTGTAATAATTTTTGGTGATATTTCGAAATTGTCTGTGTAAAGGTGGATTTCCTCTTAATGGACGAACGTCCGGACAAATTTTTTAACCAGTCAAAAAATTTTATTTTACCAACACATTCATAAAAAATCCTCCCCGGGCATTTTCTTCATCCAATTTCTTAGTTAAAATATTTTTAACTTTTGGCTGAAGGACGAAGTAAAAGAAAAGGATAGATTTTAAATTATTTGATAAATATTTATTGCTATCTCGATTTATGATGAACGCATTCACATATAGAATTTCAAATGTTTTTTAAGAAAAAGATATGAAGTGTAATTTTTTTGTTTTTTGTTTTTTAGTATAAGATTATTTTGTTTCTAACAAATTATTTATATTTTAAGATAAAAGCAAAGCGTTATATTTTATTTTTTTTCGAATATTACAATGCTATTATCCATTATAACTCTTAACAAAATTTTAAATTTTTTTAATAAAAGTAATTTCAACGCATATAAAAATATTTTCAAACGTCAACCTTTTCTGACTACATAACAAATGTCAGTCCTTCGCGCATTGAGAGGAAATCATAATATTTTGTTTAATGGTATTTGTGTTTCAAATATAGTGTAAAATAAAATTGTTCGGACGTTCGTCCATGAAGAGGAAATCCACCATAAATGACATAAAACATTGGTCCTAAAACACTTCCCTGTGGTAAACCTGATTGTATTAGTCTAATATCAGTAATTCGCTGTTTTACTTGACTACAAATTTTCGATTACTTAGCTATGATTTAAAATATTGATGATAAGGATGAGCAGCTTTTATAATTTCAGACTTTATCGAAGGCCTGTGTGATGTTGAGAAATGCTGCACAACAATATTTTTTTACATTCAACGGTTTCATTTATATGCTGCACTACTTTGTGAATTTGTTATATGGCCGAATGCTTTTGCCGGAAGCCGAATTGATAGCTATAGGTATAATATTTAGTTCGGTTATTGTATGATTCAGTCTTCCGGTTTGGTTCTTCACTTCAGTACTGGTTTGGTTCTGGTTTTTTGCTATTTATAAATTTTTATATTTATTATTTCTGATATATACTTATAGATTTATATTTCGGTTTCTAATTCCCAAAAAAACTTTTTAAATTCTATTTAAGGTAAAATGATTTAGTCAAAGTTAAAAAAAAAAAAAAAAAATTTTTTCTTATAAATAGAAATTTTTATTGATTATTAAAATTAAAATTAATACATACATATTTTATTTTTGTTGAAAATTAAAATTGACTTCAATTTCGAAATAAATTTCAATTATTCCAATATTTTGTTTGTATTTATTTTTTGTTTTTTTTTCTAAATTTATAAGCCCTAAAACCATAGGAGGGTTAGTTACAAACCAAAGAAAATGTGAATTTTTAAATAAATTCTTAAATTTTTTTTGGACATCAATACAGTCCTACACCTCGTCATATTTCTAAAATTTTATTTATTTATTATATAAATTTATATATACAATAATATTTGCATAAATTTATATATTTCAAATAGAATTCGAATAAAATTACAAACCAGCCAATTTTCATTTCTAGAAAACAATGAATGTTTTTTCTTGAGTGGCCTCTAAGCAACATCAACATTTTTGTAGTAATTATTTTATTGTATATGATTGTACATACTTGTATATTAATAATGTACATATATACACAGTTTGTGTTAAAATTTGAAACCGAAAATAAATTATTATGATTTTCACAAAGTTAAACGAATTTAATTTCTATATACAAACCATATAGATTATTATTATTATTTTATTTATTGCCTTAATGTATTTGTACAGTATGTTATTTTCATATATTTTAATGCTATATTTCAAGAGCTAAAAAAAAATTGGATAAGGTTTTTACTATCCTGTTTTCCCTTAAAAATTTAATATTAATATGAGAATGTACCATTAATTTAAAATTTAAAATGTTTCAGCTGTAAAGAAAATATCTCTAAACCCTGTAAAAAACTCTGTATTTAAAAAACAAATATATTGAAGGAAATAAATGAATTGAATTGAATATTTCAAGAGCTTATTATATTAATAGAGCAAACCATAAATTATTTTTCACGTTTTATAGGTTAGAAGTTACAAGATAAATTATATTATGGCATATTTAAGTGTATGCCAACCGGTTAAAACTGATTCAATTAAATTATTTGTGTTCCGAAGAACTGTAGCTGATATAAATTCCTAGTTAGAGTTTTCAATGGATTTTTCATTTTATTTTTTTTTTACTTATTTATTTCTCTACTGAAAGAGCTTATAAAGCTCGTACAGAGTTTAGTAATTCAAAGTATTGCATTTAATAATTCAGAAGGTAAATCAATAACATGTGCAATAATAAAATAACTAAACTTAATAAATAAAAATACTAAAGAACATTTAACTTTAAAAATTAAATAATATGTTATGACAAATTACAACTAGAGTTCATGAACACAAAATCAACTATAAAAAATGATTTTTTATATTATTATTTAACTTTTAATTATAATTAATAGCTAGTTCAATAAAAGAATCTGGATAAAATAATCACTAAATTTTACTTTTAAATTTTTTGATATTTTTTGTTTTAATCTCAACTGGCAGGTCATTATAAATTGTAAAGACTTTATTGTGGATTTTATCATGGTTGTTAAATCTAATTTTAAACGATGTGATTCGTATCATCTCTGCATTCCTAGTACTATGTTTGTGTACTTGACTGTTTACAATAAGCTTGACGTTTGTGATAATGTTATTAGTACATATGTAATACACGTTGAGTAGCCAACTTACTTTTAATTAACAAATTCATTGGTAGTATCTTACTATTCAAATTAATCTGTAGAGTTGCCGTTCTGTTGTTGTATCGAGCCCATGGTGGAACTTTGTGTAAATTATTTTTATTGAAAAATTTATCATGCGCTGGAAGATGTAATTATTCCAGCATATGCCGGAGTCCTATCTCAAATGGTTGCTGTTTTTTTGTTATTTTTTTATATTTATCATATCGTAATGTTGAGTCAGCGGATATAAAAAAATTAGTTAACGGATATCTTTTAGTGGAAACTACCTTAAATCCATAGTTTATCAATTGTTTCTCTCTCCTCGATTCCAGAGGAAGCTGTTCTCCGTCACAAACAACACAAGTTCTGGGGCTTGTGCAAAATGTCCCGGTTCCTCTTCTTGTACCCGCAGTCAACACAGGGTCAAGGGTATTCAACCTGGGCTTAGTGACCGTATTGTACACTTGGGCGCCGTAGGGCGGGTAGCACAATAATATTTAGTATTCTTAATAACATTTCTCTATCCGATCCATATGTTGTGTAACTTTATTTGTTATTTTTATTTATTCATTTATAGAGCACTCAAAAGAGCTAACAATCTCTATAGAGTTTTACATATTTCTAAAGTAAAATGATATATTGAAACTAAACTGTGTTGATACTTTAGCAACAATACTTAGCATTTTTAGAATGTTTAGTCTGTTAGTGACGTTGGCTTTAATATGTCGTATATGTAAATTCCCAGTGAATTTGGGCTCGAAAACCTTTCCTAGAAATATATGTTGGTCAGAATACTTCAGTATTTTTTTTTAAATCGTTTATTAGACTAATTTTTTAGTAATATGTTTGATTTAAGCATAATAAAAAAAATAAATAAAATAAAAATCTTGTAGCAACAATTTTCTGGACAGTGTTTTAAAAATGTTAAAAATCCGAAAAAATACTTGCTTAAAAAGAAATCTAGGAGTGGGGAATCCCAACGATATATATTTTAACAAATCTCAAATATTTTGGGGAATTCTACGTCGACTTGAAATGTTCCTGAATAATATATGATTGTATACAACAAGAAATTCTGAGAAATCTAAATAAAATCATTTTCATGAATAATTTATTTATTCACATTTGATACTCACTGTATAATAAAGATTTTATAATATTTTAGAAAAAAGAAAAAAACAACTTGGAATTTATTATCCTCTTTTCGCTCATAATCAATATCAACTTACTCAACTCATATACGCAAAAGAATAATGAAAAAAACGGTAAATTTATTGTTTAAATCAAAGGATCCGGAAATTAGTAATATTAAGCCTTTCATTTCTATGAAAATTTATGGGAAAAAAAATGTTTTTGTTGTTATTGTTGTTCTTGTTGCTAATTTTATTGTAGAAAAAATTTTCAATTCTTATGATGTAAATATAAACAAACAAATTTTATTGGGTACATTGACCAAATTTTTGTTTTATTTGGGTTTAAGTGTTGCTGATGATGAAGTGTGCTTGTAAAAATTGAAAATTTTAAATAAATAATTTTTTGATACGCTTTAATTTTTAATTATTAAAACTTATGAGATCTTTTTTCCAGACCAAAAAAAAAAATATTTAAAAAAATATTTTAACAATAAATTATGTTCGCCTTTAGTTATTAAAACTGGTACTATTTTAATAACTCATTTAAGTATCAATAGTTATAAGCCACGATAGAAAGCATAAAGTCAGTAGTATGGATCAATAATACAGTTAAATTATTGGCTTTTTGCTATTTTCTATACTAGAACACTCATATTCGGTTTCGAAATGCTACTTTGGATGCCGTCAGAAGGTAGTTAATCAAAGTAGCCACTTGATATTTCGAGATACGAGCTTTGAGTTTAAATCAAAATCAATGTTGTTTTGTTCGGTTGATATTAATTCCAAGGTAGACAAACTCCTGATCTACTTCAAAATTATATGAGCCGACAGTAATATTGTTTCATATATGATTATGCTATAGGACTATTGTAAAGTTCCAATAAAAAAAGGATATTTTAATTTTTATATTAAAATATTTGCAAGAAAATAAAAGTTTCTTAAAATTTTAAAATTTTGAATTAAAATATTTTCAAAAGTATTAAAAATTCGTTTAACGAGAAAAGTTATTTAATTGTTTTTAACACACGATACTTTGGTATCCTATTGAGTGCCATTGAAATAAAAAGGACCAAAATTTTTAAACAAAATTAGTTTTCTGTAAATTTACCTGATTGAATTTTAAAATGTGATAAGAGCTAATAATTAACAAGCAAAAATCTAGAAAAGTTACCTGTGATAAAGAAAAGCTATTTAAAGCTATTCAATAAACCCTTATGAACATCTAGAAGATATCTTCATCTAATTTTATAAATATATTGTTTTCTTTTTTAACAATCTCTAAAAATTTAATTTTTTATTTTTAATAATGTAAAACTATTAGTAAAATATATTGTAACTATAAGGATTTTAAGTTAAATTTTAACTAGTTTCTAGCTCAAGGCGCAGACGCTAAAGCAAAGCGGTCGGAACAAATAAATGATTATAACTTTGTTATAAAAAAAAATTGGCTCTTCTGATGGAGATGTTGTATCGGCGTAGGACTTAATAACCATATTCCAAGGATAGCTGGAGTTGCTTATATCTTCTAAATGATTCGACGTAGACATAAAGTATGAGTTATAGTAGAAAAAGAGACCTTTCCAACAGTATATAAATATTGAATCAGTTTCATGGTAAAATCTTGAGGTATTTGGTTTTTCAAGAAAGATAAATTTTTTTTTCCAAATTAAGATAGTTTTTTTTTTTAAATTTTCTACTTTGAACTACAATATATCCATAACGGCAGCGCCAATCATCATCAAACAAATGTTAAAATATGACCCAGACCTTTATCTTTCTAGAATATATTATTGAATAAATATATTTAATAGATCAACGGGTTTTATATAAAAACATCAAAACAACAAGGATACTTTCAAATGTCCTTTTCGTCCTTAAAGGATAAAACGCGCCACTAAAGATATATATTTTTGGAAAGCTAGCAATTACAGCTATTCTTGAGATTTTTTCATTAGGTCCTACGCCGATACAACATCTCCCTCTGAATCACCAAAAAATTGTTAAAGCACAAATCCTAAAATAGACAAGATATTAGGTGAAAATGAATGATTAAATGATGCCTAAGAGAATATTAGACTCTCAATAATAAAGTAGATGTAAATCAAGACATGTGGCTTGACGAAACCAACCAAAAACACTCAAAATCTAATTTTGTCAAAAATTCAAATTACGACAATTAGGATTTCTGATGCATGTGCCGGTTTGGTACGTGATAAATATTACACAATATGCAATTAAAATAATTAGAAGTAGTTTAAAATATTATAAAAGTATGAAAACTTTACCCTTTTTCCAGAATATTTAAACAAGTCTGTATGCAAGATTCTGAATTAGGTGGGATTTTAGAGTTGGATTAAAAATCAGGGTTATACGTTTTTTCCAGAATATATACCATACTATTTAAAGTTGTCAAAAATCCAAATATTAAGTGTCCATTTTGCAAAATGTGCTTTTGTTAAGTGTCCAATTACCAAGTGTACTCTAGGTGCTAGGAAATAACTCCGCAAATTTCCCGGCATATTTTTTTTAAACATTTTTGCCTATTCGATATTTTTTGCATTAAAAATTTTATTTTTCAACCAATAGACCCACACTACCCTATCAAATTACTTTTAAAATGTTCAGAATATAAGTATCTCATTATCCATTTGAGAAAAAATGTTTGAATTCGTGTGGGTTCACACAAAATTTATCACTTACAACAATGAAGTTTTGAAAACGAAACCTTGCCATCGCATTGCAAATTGTGTAAAAATAATTGAAAACGAAAATTATAATATCATTGCATAATATTGGTAATGTATAGCTTCCCGATCTCAAATTTTAAATTTACCTTTTTTTTACCTCTCTACTGGACCTCTTAAGAACAGTTTTCAAAAATCACATTTTTCTGTGAATTCTATTTTCGGAAAATATTTTTCGAAATTATTTCAATTATTTAATTAGCATCGGTTGAAATCACCTTTTTCAAATTAAAAACAATGGTTTGTACAAATCAGGATTTAAATTAAAATCACCAAAACTTTAGAATAAATAAAAAAAATATTACAAGACATTTCATTTATTTTTTAATTTTTTTACGAACACCTATTTCAAATTAAAAGACATGTCAATCAAAAACTTGACATTTCAGTGCTGCCCAAAAACAAAAACAAAAATATTTTAAGGTCAAATAAACTTTTTATTATGTCAAATTTTGGTTGTAAATTTAATTTTAAATTTAAACTGAACTCAGTTGACAGTCAAGTTCTAATGTTACGTCTTTTGTTTCAAGGAAAAATTAATTTAGGATTTTAAAAATCACCATTCATCAGTGACAAATTATGCTTTAAATAATTTCCCGTAACAGATGCTATATCTATAATATTTTAATTAACTTTAACAAAATAGATTTGTTTTGTTTTGAATATGTATAAATTAAATTATTGTAATTGTTTGATAGTAAATAAATAAATTTTACTAGAAGACATAAAATTAATTTTCTCATTTTCATTTTTCTTATGCTTTTGTTCCTAAACAAATTGTCTGTAACAGAAAACGTGCCAAAATTATACTCAATTTGACTGGTTCTAAATATTTTTGTAAATAAAACGTGGTGAAATTTAGAATTTGAATAAGGATATGAGATTCTGTTGTAATCATTGCGTCTAATTACCAATCAGTTCAAAATGTTTTATACAAAATTTTATATTTTTTTTTATTGTAATTTTTAAAGTATTTCACTTCCAATTTATAAATAATTATATATTTCGTAAACTTCTGTTTTATAATGAACACATTACTTTCTGAAAAGTTACAAAATGTTGTTGGCTTTGAAGATTTCATTTTAAAGAATATTTTGGATAAAATTTTGGAAAATTTATATGTTGCCAAAATTGTCTGTCATAATTATTTTACATTTTTTTTATTTTATTTTTTTTAATGTGTAACATCTTTACATGTAAATATCTACATACAATTTTACATATCTATAATACTATGTCTTGTTACATTGTATATGACTTGTATATGACTTGTATATGACTTGTATATACACGAATGAAAATATTTTTTTCGAACTTGGCATGAAGGGAAATGATGGAGGATTTCCACATGTGCCTATTTACCGTTTCGGTAGCTTTTTTCTGCGATGGGTTTTCAGAACGAATTTTTTAGAACGAAGCAGTTTTTAGCCACACATAAATTTTTAAAATAAAATAAATTTTTATATTTTAAATATATAAAAAAAATATTATAAATTTTTTGATTTATTTTAATTTATAATAAATTTTAAAACAAAATTAAATAGTAAATTAATTATATTCACATCATATTTTTTTTTACAATAAAATTATTTTGCTTTCACTAACTTTATTACTTATATGTTAAGTTCTTTGGTATGTGTGACCACCGTCATTGAAAAGATAAAGTTCGTTTATCTTTTCGGTACGACGATTAATTCTCATTAATTTAGCTGTCAAAATCGACACATGCAGAAATCTTGATTGTCGTAATTTTAATTTTTGATAAATTTAAATTTTAAGTGCTTTTTGATTTGTTTCATCAACGCACATTATCTTGATTTACAACAAAGCATTCATAAGATTTGGTAAAATCATCTTATTTGCAGATGATGCATTATTGTACATAACGGGAAGAAACATTGAAAATTGTTGTCATAAAATAAACGAAGATCTAGAAAATTTGTCAATTTGGTTGCGAATGAATAAACTTAAACTACATTTAGAAAAAACGAAATGTATGGTAGTAAATGATCGATCCAATAGTTTAACTAATGTATATGTAGATAACATAAACCTTGAAAAAGTAAATGTCATTAAACATTTGGGTGTTATGATTGATGATAGATTAAATTTAGATAATCATGCAGATTATGTTAGTAACAAGATTGCAAGAAAAATTGGGTATTTAGGTAGAATAAGAAACAAACTTACCAATAAATGTGCGATAACTATGTATAATACAACAATTTTACAACATTTGGACTATTTTGCATCGTTGTTATTTCTATGTAATGAAGCAAAAAAAGATCGAATACAGATACTTCAAAATCGTACTATGAGAATTATTTTGAAATGTTCAAGAAGGTCAAATATAAATTTAGTGCTGGGAAAATTGAAATGGATGTCTATTAGACAAAGATTAAACTTTAATACATTGATTTTCATATATAATATAAAACATAATATGCTTCCTGATTATTTATCGAGACTTTTAAATTATGTGGGTGAATCAAATAATAATAATCTAAGTTCAGCACATTTATTCAGACTTCCGCTTTTTAGAAGAAATAACACCCAAAATAACTTCTTCCACAAAGGTCTTCATCTGTTTAATTCTTTGCCTGAGGTTATTCATAATGTTGATAATATTAATGTTTTTAAGAATAGTTTGATAAGTTATATAATTCATAACGGATTTTAGTTAATTTTGAATTGTTTTTCTTTTATTTTTATTTTTTATGATTTTGTAAATAGTATTTGTACTAATAAATTTAAAAAAAAAAAAAAAAAAAAAAAAAAATATTAATCGGGGGTTGTCGCTTTAAACCTCCGCTAAACATATTTTTGAAACTTTTATATTTTTTAGGTGAATGATAAAAGTTGATTTTTGTATCTAGCAGGTACTATTTAAAACAAAAAAAAAATAATGAATTGAGTTCGTTGCATAATATTGGTAATGTATAGCTTCCCGATCTCAAATTTTAAATTTACCTATTCTGTTCTGATGAACATTTTTTTCCAACTATTGAAATTTGACATTTTTTATTTTCAAGAGCCGGTTTTTCAACACACTTTGCTATTTGACATTTTTTTTCAACAAAAAGACCGGCTGCGTGCCAATTACTTATCTGTGTTTTGACGATATATATTTTTCTACATTTAGATTACATGAACGCAGATTACAACGCGTATAATTAATTTGAATTTTTAAGTTTTTTAACGATTGTATTTACTTCATCGTCCAGTGACCATCAGCTTATTTTCACTAATTCCACAACAAAAACTTGACTCAAAAACCTAAAAAAAAAGGAAATATGTTTAGGAAATTGTTTCGTTCATCATAACACTATTAGAACTCATGAGTAGGTATTTTTAGTGTTAGACTACCTATACAACTCCTATTTTCATTTTGATTGATTTTATAACTTATTAGAAGATGTCAATAGTACATCTGTGAGTTATAAAAATTGACCAAAATAATTAAAAAAATTCATATTTTGTTTGTTAATTCATATTGTAATAATAATATTTATAGATACAATGGTGACATAAAACGTCTATGTATCAATATTAATTAATAAATCGAACTTGTTCTTTTTATTAAAAATAAATGACATGGAAATTTTAATATTTCCCATTTAAAAAATTTATATTCACATAAATTTATTTTTTAAAAAAAGGAACAACTAACCACGCAGTAATTAATTTTAATAAAAATGTAAAATATAAGGATTAGAACATTCCACCCCCACTTTTCTATTGAAACTAAAATTTTCATCCCACACCTAACTTTTAAAAAATTTAAAAAAAATATTTTTTTTTATACATGAAAATAAAAATTGTCAGAATTTTTCCTTTCATGTTGCGGTATGTTTAGATATTTAACAATATTATAACAAAATGGAAGAAACATGAATGAAATACACAAGTAGATTATAATTTGATTAATATAATTTAATTTATATTATTATATACATAATATATACATATCTTATATTATAATAATACACAAGATGAACGACGTGGTGAGTAAAAAAGCAAGAATAATTGAATAGTAAATTACACAAGTAAATACTTAAAACATTTCAAATGGTTACACGGTTACACCAAATAAATTGCGGTTATTTCCAAGTTGACCGACATCTATACTCAAAAATAAATTTCAATCACGGACAATTATTAAAAAGGCTTTCTAAAAATTCTGTCATTTTAAATAAACACACAAACTTATAGAAAAAAAACAGAAACAAAAATTGAAAACAAAAATCAGATCAGATCACACTCTTCAAAAATTATATACCTAATAAATGTTAATTCACTTGCTTCTGCTATTTAAAAAAAAAATATATACATACAGTAAAACACATACAGTAAATACATACAGTAAATTTCAATAATATTTTTGACTATGACCGTTTTTTGGCTATAGGCGTTGTAAAAAAAAAATTGCAACTTTAAACAAAATCAAATTCAATAAAATATCTTTCGTATAACAATTTTAAACTTTATTTTATTCATAAATAGCAATTCTGTTATGTAATCACAAAATATACATATTTAAAATAAAGAAGAGCAAAAGACAATATATAAATCAGTTTTTTAATAAAATGATTTACTTTTGACTTATTTTTTTGTTTTATTGAAAAAATTGGCGTTATATTTTAATGTGACTTATAAAACGACATCGATTGTATGAGCTTATGATATTTATTGCTTTCTTTCAAAAAAATTGTTGACTATAAGAGAATTATTGTGATTACAAACGTTTTTGACTATAAACGAATTAAAATACCTCGATCTACTACGTTGAGAGTAATGGAATTTTATTGTGTTAAAATATATTGAAATTAGTATTAATTTGTCATAAAGTATTAGGTATAAGTAATGTTATTAATAATATTAATAAGTATAATTTAATTTCATTGTAAAGTATATATATTCAATAATCAACCGATTCAGAAAATAACTACAATTATACCAAAACAAATATTTCTTTTTATATAAAATCGTACCTGAAAGAATTGCTTCTGTGCAATTGCACAGGGGATTCACTAGTATACATAAATTATACAAAATTAATGTTATTTCATTTAAATTTATTTTTATTTTTAATTTCAGAAATTGAACAAGTCAAATATCGACGTGGTGGAAGTGGTAATGTCGGTTTATTTGCTTTTCCACGTGTAGGACGTAGTGATCCTAGATTACAAGCTTTAAATTTGGATCTTTTACCTGATAATTCATATGAAGAATATGATGGTATATTATTATTAAAAAATTTATAATCACAATTATATAATAATATTATTATTATATATTTTTCTTATATTTCAGAGAGGCTTGAATCAAAACGTGCCGGTTTATTACCATTCCCACGTGTTGGTAGATCAGAAGGACAACAGTTACGTAAATGGTCAAAAATTGCATCTTTACAACAACAAATGGATAAAATGGATAAAAGAACTGAAAATGCTGGTGTTAATGGATTATGGTTTGGTCCACGATTAGGTAGAATTCAAAAACGCAGTACAAATAATATTAATGATGATGATATGTAAATAATATAATTTAGATTTATCCCACCCCCCCCCCCCCCCCCTTTTTCTAATATTTTCAATTATTTCACTCAGTATTGAAAAAAACAAAAAAACAACTGAGCTATTCAACAATTTTTACAAGGAATTTTTATTTATTTAAATTTTAAAACTATTATTAATATAAATTTTAATTGAATATGAAATTGCATTAAAACTAAAAGTTAAAAAAAAGAAGTAACAAAAAACCAACTTGAATTCAGAAAAATATTAAAACGGCTGGTGGAAATTTTTTCCAATTTTAATAAAATTTTGGCTTAATGAAAACATTTTTGTAAATATTTTTACTTAAATTTCAAATTTTATTTAAAAAAAAAAAAACAAATGAGATTCAAAATTTTATTATCAAATTGGAAAAAAGTTCTTATATATATATAAAAAAATATATTAGATATTTTTCGTAATTCGAAATTGGTTATTGGGTATATTGGTACTTTCGCTACTAAATTGTTACAATTCAAACAAATTGTAATTTATTTTCATTATAAAGTTCACATTTATTGGTTACAAAATTTTGTTAGAAAACTTCGATGACTTATGGTTTATGACATTGACCTATAGCTAAAATTAGTTAAATATATATTTGACACATTGCGTATAGTATGTTATCGTCCGCTTAAGTGGGCAATAGCTATATATATAAATATACCTAATTTCCTCAATAATCAATTGAAAAATATTTCGAATATGATTGGTCGCAAATGAACTATGAAAATGCTGAAATCTAATACTTTATAACTTCTTGTATCAAAAGAAAAAATATGTATAAACATAAACTCGAAATTTACGTTTCTGATCAATCAAGTATATATAGCTTAAGGGTATTTCCACCCTATGCCCTATATGGAAAATGATGACGATAATGATAATGGTATTAATATGATCTCTAGAAACTCCATTACAAGAATAATACAAATTCAAGTCAAGTTTATTTAAAATGAAAAAATTATGCCTCAAAAGCCAAAACCCTTTTCTATTTCAATTGTTTCAATTTGGTAGTCGAATTAAAAAAAAAATAAATAATAAACAAAAATACATTTTTAATAAAGAAATAAATTTATACAAATTCTTTCTTGCTAAATGTGATTATTATTCAAAAACAAAATAATTAACAAAATAAAAAAAAAATTATTAAATTAATTGTTAAATATTTATTAATGCTTTTATTATAAATACTATCTTGTAATTGTTTCATTATTTAAAATGAAAAAAAAAACTATATCTGTTACTAATGTAATTAATATAAAAAATTAAAAAATCAAAATGTACACAACATCGCTGAGAGAGGAAACTTTTAGAAATATAGAAAAAAAAATTATATATATATATGTATATATATATATACATAATTAAATTAAAGCATAACACCTATTAATTATTTAAAATAAATTAATTAAATTATATTATGTTATAAACAAAAAAAAAAATAAGAAAACAGAAATATAAAATTATAAGACTATTATATACATTATAAAAAGATGAAACATGGAAAATTTTATTAATTAAAAAAACAAACACGTCTATATATATATATATTACGAATTTAAAATAATCGAAAATAAATGATGGTGTTGTTTAATTTATTTTTTAAATGGCTCACAAAAAATAACTGCAATCTTTGTACGTAACATTAATTTGTCCCTATCTATAGAATTGATGAATTCCCTCTTGCAGTTCTAGAATTTACTACATATACAAGAAATCTTATAGAATTGAATCTGAAATAGCACCTTCTTCTATATCTGTTACCTATAATAACCATTCTATTAATAAGTTCATATTTGCCATAATTAGTCCTATGAATACTGATTTTAAATAAATTGAATGAGCATAGACGGTGCAGATTTCTAATAATAATATTGATGGAAATGTACGTTGACTTGACATTGACATTACCCTTTATAATCTTTGTAATGAAAATAATGTCAGAAACCTCACGCTTAAAGTTCAATGTACACAGATCAATTAATTTTAGTCTTTGCTCATATGGTGGTTAGACCATGACCAAGTTTTTTAATATTGCCTCAATCCTATCAATGTGTACCAGATAAAACGGTGACCAAACTTGACTTGTACATTCGATCTTACAATACAGGTGTGCAACGACTTAAGAACATTAGAGATCTGAAAATTCATTTGACCAACGTTCAACAAAACCCAATATGGAATTAGCTTTATTTTAATTAGCCCGACGTTGTCCGGGTCGAACACCAAATGTATAGAGTTTACTTCAATGAAGTTTTATTTATTTAGTTAATCGAATTGAAAAAAAAATTGGTTTATCAAAAATATTCTAATATTTTTTTACTATACGATAACAAAATCAACAATACTACAACTTAACTAAACTTATATTAAAATTATTTCTTTGTAAACAATATTTTGGATTTATTCTGATGGAGTATAAAAAAACATGTTATTATAACAGTTTATTATATAAATATACCTTGTTATTGCGGTATTCTTGAAATAAAGATATGTTCGCCTTTTCTACAAACATATTTTACTTTTAATTCTAATTATTGAGGAGGAGAAAACCGTGTCAAATCCAACGCATAAAGAAATAAGTTTTGTTCGGTAGTTAACAGCTTTATTTATATTGGTAACTATCGGTATCTTATATATCTTAATAATTATTGGTATCTATCGATTTATATACATGGGTCTCTGGAATACTCTGCAGTATTTTCTGATTAATTAAACGAATTGCCACATTTTTTTTAGCTAATTCACATAGCCATGTAAAATTTTTATACTGATTCCTAAATTCGGAAATATTTTGCAGTCAATTTTTCAATGCTTTGTATGGTTGCACTGATAAATCGCTGAAATTTGGCCTTCACGAAGCTGTGTTAAATTCACAGAGTTATTGCAAATGTTATTTATACGAAATCGGTAACAGTCGTACTTCTTTATTTAACCTGTAACACCTTTGATTTTTAAAACATTCCTCATAGGTGCTAGGAGTTGTATGGCACCAACCGAACCAATCCAAATTTTCGAAATCGGTATCAGTCGTATTTCTTTATTTGTGAAAGGGTATCTAAGTGTAGATTTTCATGCCTGTAACACAATTGGGTTTTGAAATATTCCTGAGAGGTGATAGGAGTTGTACGGCAAATTCAAAATGACATTATAAGACAAAGATTCAATGTTTTAAAATATTTTTATAAACAAAAGTCAACTGAGACCAGATCAAAAGGTATATTAAGAATTTTGTAAGAATAAACGCAGATGAGAAAAAAGCTGCAAAAAAGGCAACAGACACGAAAGTAGATTGGTATATTGTTTCTATCATTTTACTAAATTAAATTTTAATTTTTAAGAACGAAATCAGTATGTCAGCTAATCACAGACTGTTATTGAAGAACACACTTTTTCAGGTTCGACAGTAGGTATTCCAGCTCAACGATCTATCTGATATTAACGATGTAATAAATATAATGGATCGGTCATAGTCATGGACCATTTATGATCCATGATTATGACCGAAAGGTCGAAACACGTGTCGGAATAAAATAAATTTGTGAAATTAACAAGAGTCTTTTATTTTTTAAAAATATTTATAGAATTTCACCAAGAGTGTACAAGTGAAAGCATAAAAGCCAATAATAGTTCATTGAGTATAGGGTATCATAAAAAAATACATATTTACATTTTCAAATCCATTTGTACTGGTGATTTTTGGAGTATTTTAGGAAAGGAATTATTCTAGACGACGGGTCTATATTTAAATTTAACCTGAGCAACAGAGGGTTAAAGAAAATCGGATTAGAAAAATTATGTCTAAACAATATCCACTACAAGCTAGGGCAACGATAATTAGATGATAGATGATCTTCACAACAATTCTTTTCAAATTAATACACCTAATTAACGGTATGTGTTGGATGAGTATCAGACTTACCGTTTTTGAATAATATTTGAGAATTTTGCTTTTAAGAACTGATAATTTTGTAAAAAACGTTGATTATCTCGAATAAGCTAGCTAATTACTGTATTGATGCGTTACATCATCCCCTACAACTTTTTTATACACAACTTTCAAATCACTCTTGCCGATTTTCAGAATACCATACATTTTGTATGAATAAAAAAAATATGAACAAAATTATGTTAATCTTCCGCAACAACGAAGAAAAAAAATTAAATTGTCGAAAAATCGGGCATAGACACGGTTTTCCAAACTTTTCTTTAAATATTCAATATCTACTCAAAATATTAGGTACTGATCTTTAATTTCATTAATCTGTCAAGTAATGAAGTCTTTATTCAAAACTAAAAAAGTAAATATTAACATACTTTAATTCTGAGCGAGTGACTTAGATGTCCGTTACATTTATTTTTGGATATTATATAGCGAGAAAATTTATTTGAAGAGAGCAGAACAAAAAAAAATCGACTAAAACAAATTAAAAAATTTTGTTTGTTTATCCAAAATATGTAGTATATTAAAATCTTGCAAAATTCAATAAAAAATGTAATTTTCGCTATGGAAAATGCAATTTTTGGGTGCCTGTATAGCTGTAGACATACAGATTACATTATCTATATAGTCTGTACAGAAACTTAGCAAAATTTCATTTGTTTTGTCCAAATATATTATCTACTAGTTCTCTTTCAGTACATTTAAAACTTTCTCCTGAAAAATATCTAGTCAATTTTCAGTTATCATGTTTGGAAAAAACGCTCCTCAATTGTGTTCTAAAACTTTCAAAGTGATGTTCCAATTACATTGAAAATCTCTAAATATAGCCTCATAGCATTATGGCAGTTCAGTAAATGAGCGTTATGTAAATGTTACATGATTTGTCGTTTTATAATGTTTGAAAATTTAAAAATGAATTCTCATAATAAAAAAATAATTAGCGACATCTAATTTTAACTAGTAAAAGTGTAAAAAATGTTCACTCACTTAAATTGCACCAGAGACTCACCATAATAATGGTAGTTACATGTACTTATGATAAACAGATTTTTTTCTAATTCAGCAAATTATTCTACTGAGCAACTTTTTAGCAATGACACAAACCAATACCGATTGGTTTCAATCATTTATTTATCAACAACAATCATTTATTTATCAAGAATACAATCCAAATTTTTTATTATAATTTACAATTACATGGTGTATTGTTGAACTGTGGAAAATTTGTAACTGAAAATAAATTAAAAAAAAATAAAAATATTGTAATCAAGGATGTTGTAAGTCAGCTCATATTTTGGAATGTATTACAACCAGACGGCTAAAAAAAATAGTGAACGGTTAATCTGCTGATTCCCAATTTTGATGTTAATCCGAGCACACAGTTTTTTTCAAGCAGAACAATGTTATTTTAATTTATTTGTCAGATAATATACTCGTATTTTTACCAACATACTCATAGGAACTTGTATTAATTTCATGCTCAATGTTTGTCCAATAAATTTAATTTATATTATTGTATTAGGTGGTCTAAAATATTTCGTTCTTTTTCGGATGTCTGTATATTAGTTGGTTATACACAGATTAGGTATATAAATTTGGTACTACCTATTTTGAAAAGATGAAATTGACCAATGGGTTCTGTGAATTGGATGTAGAAATAACCGTGAAGTCAATTCTTAGTAAAAGACAAATAATTAGTGAACTTATCATAAATGTATTTCTGAAAATGTATAGAAACTTATTGTTAATAATTCTATGGTCATGGACAAAAGTAAATTTCACTAAATTTTGTATTGAGACTTCCTTTTGCTTTTTTTTGTTATTGCTTCTTATTTCTACATGAATTGCACTTTTCTTATAAGAATTGTTTTAACTTAAATGTTTTTCTTAATTTTCTAAATTCGTTCTTAAATCTAAAAATCTATCTTATTGGCTATTATCTCGTTTAAATTTTTGTAATTCATTTTGTATGGCTTCTATTAGTGGTGCTGCCGAAATTTGTGATTTATCCGTATTTTGGGAAACTAAAACTCTTGTTACATCAACTTGAGGTGGTTCTGGCCTATGAAATGGACCTGCGCTTAATGGTCGAACAATTGTTGGATGTGGTGATGTGGCACCAGAACTCCAAGCACCAGCATTTGGTGATGGTGGTTGTGTTGATTGATTACTAGTGGAGGAGGGTTGGCAACGATCGGCAGTTAAAGGACGAGATTCTTGATGAGGTTTGTACGGTCGATTACTACCACTAAAAATAAAAAATAATTAATTCAATTCTTACTATTGAAGCTGGGAAATTAATTACCTTAAAACTATGGCAGATTTCCCACGATTTTCTTTATTCAAATTTCTAGATGTGCCGTTTTTACCAATTGTTCCAGGTTGAATCGGTGGCAAGTCATCGTACAATTGAATTGCATCTTCTAGTAAACCTTCAAATCTATTTCTTGTCGCAGCAGGATCACGTAGAGGACTTTCTAAACTTTCTTGAAGTTATTCAAAATAATTTGATTTAATTTAACAATTTTTTTTTTGTTTTTTTTTTTTTTTGTGGAATAAAATTGGCGAGTGTAAATCATTTTGTGTTCACTGTGTGTTAGCTTGTGTCATATTGAAATGTAATATTTTTTTGTTTCATTTTAGTTTAATTTTTTATTCAATTTGTCTAATTTACTTACCACTTTTATTAATTTTCTTTTTATGTATTTCCCAAACAATTGGTCCAACAACTCCAGGATCAGGATTGTCACTTTGTGATGCTGTTACAATATGAGCATGTTTATCATCTTTATCAGTAGGTGGTGGTACCTTTTCAATTGTAGCTACAGTTTTAACACGATCCATTTGTTTTAATGCTCTGACAGTGCCATCATCAAAATGATCGTAATAAGTAACTGAAACCGGTTCAAGAACTCTATTAAGTGGTTCGGGAAGTGTAGTTTTTGGAAAATTTTTCACTGAAGCCATTGATAAAAATGAACCGATACTATCATTCTCCGATGATTTACCATCAGGTTGAAGAGCTTTAATTAATTCTCGATTTATTGCTTCGGTTGGTGACATAGGTTCTTCATGTACCGTATCATAATGTTTGTCTGTAAACACTCTGTTCTGTAATACCTTATTTCTATGATAATTGTTGTGTAAATTAAAAGTTTCGTTGTGTTCAAAATTTTCATAATCTGGTTTGAATTTATCTGAATTGCTGTCATTCGAAACAGATGTTTCAGCTGAAGAATTTGTATCGGCTTCATCAAGTGATCCAACTCGATTATCAGATAGATAACGTCGTCGACTTTTTGATGGTTTTGATTTTTTCTCTCGTTTTCGATCACTTTCAACTGATGTATAAATCGGTTCATTTTTCTTATAATGATGATGATGGTGATGATGATGTTGTTTTTGATGTCCTTTTTGTTGTTGAGATTGTTGTTCTGAATCCCGGTCATGTTCATCAACACCAGTTAGTAAAGTTTTTGATGATTTTTTTTTCTTATCAAAAAGTTTTGCTGCTTTCTCATCCAACATGTGCTGCAAATCAATATTAGGTCTATTAACTGGACAATATACAGATGAATCGGATGTGTTTTCAGTCGATGATGAGCTTGGACGTGAATCTGTGTTTGGTGGTAGCGGAAAACTGATATGTGGCCGATCACGACCATGTGTTTTACGATATGCATTCTCATGTTCGAATCCATAATTTTGAACTCCATCACCTGTGTATTCACCATCGAGACGTGAAATTGTACTTAAACCTGCACCGCCATCAGTTCGAGAAGTATCAAAACCTTGTGATCTTTGTGTTTCCTGAGTTGATAGAAGACCTGATCTGCTAGAAAGTCTACAGTAATATTTTTTTTTTGTGCTCAGATTCTATTGATTCTATTTTAACTAATAAAAATGGAACATACCTCTTTACTTCTGCACTTCTTTCACGTTTGGCACGAGTCATTAAAAGCAAGGCTAGAACAAGTAAAAGTATCAGCATTACACAAATTGATGTGATTGTCACAAGTATTGGATTTGTTTGAATATAAGCGAAAAAATTTGGGCTTTGCATTGCTTTTGTTGCGGGTATCAATGGTGTGGCTTGTGGTTCTTTCAAATAAGCTAAAATGTGAATAAAATTATATATGAGCGGTAATTAAATATTTTTTTGGGACTAACGTTTAGAATATTTTGTTTAGAAGTACGTATCGAAGCTTAAAAATTTTATTTTTCTTACAATTGTGATTGTTCATGGTAGAAGCGGATATTGACAATATGGCTATATAGGTTATTATTTTATGAGTCGAAGCCATAATGTCAATTATAATGTCATCAATTTCTCTCGGAGAAATGATCTATTTTGTTAGAAAAATCTTTACTCTCAGTTATCTCTCTCTCTCTAACTCTACATATTCACCTAAGTGATAGCGATATCGCACGTACAAGTGCAAATTCCCTGCGAGATAGAATTCGTCTCTTCGAATGAGATGATAGGTGGCACAAGCAATACTAAGTAGCTTTTCTACTTAGTAGCAGACTGATCAACTCTTTTATGAATATAACGGTTACAGGAATTGAAACACAGTTTTAAAATTACAATATCTGACCTCTGGATTAGATTATGTAATTTCTGGAGGGAATCTGTCCCCTATATCACAATACTCGCAAATGGGCTTATTGTGATTACCCACGTTTGTTAGTCCTAGTTAGCCTTCTGAATCTTTAAGGATATCTGATTTTGTGACCTCACTCAGGATATTATTCAATGGTATGCTGGGTGTAGTTCACATTGTTCTTCAGAGAGCGCTGTTCTCAAGTGGCGAATTCTGAAAATTATACCGAAATTCACTCCTAAGAGAAGTGAAAAATTTGAATGATGATTCAAATGAATAAGATTATTAACAAAATATTGTAGTTGAAATGGGGTGAAACGTTAACTAAAAATTTAGTTAATGCAATCAAATTTAAACAGATAACTATTTTTTAATAGACATGATATGGCCTTAAAAAATTTATTAAACATATCGTATCTGAAAATATTTCTAGTTAAAGATTTGAATTTAGATTCATTCTTGACAGCAGAAGGAGCCCCTGTCTTTTAACCGAAAGATCCTACGTTCGATTCCCGATGAATGCAAAAAAATACTTTATGGGTTTTGGATCTGGTCCAGAACATTTTGTGAGTGGGATAAAATTATAGATAAAATAATTATATATATATTTATAATTACCCATAATATTATGAAGGGGATGTACAAAAAAAAACTATTGTATATATTTGTGTACACCAAATCTCTGTGTAAAAGCATTTAGAGTGTTCATCCCGTAGACTTGGATTCATATAAAAAAAAATCTAAATGTATCTAAATTATTTTATTATTGGTAATATATATATGAATACAATATGAGGTAAGAATGGATTTCTAATTAAAAAATTTCTATTCCAATCGTAGTAAACAAAAAACACATATTCCTGAAAGGACAAATAATTGTTCCGCAACTTTGAAAGTATAACAAATAGCAAAAATCAACAAAATATTTCAAATTATATTGTTTAATCAATATATAATCATTTATTTACAAAAATAACCTCACCCCACTTCAATCACTATCAAATAAGGAACAAGTCTATAAACAAATCCTAACATACACACTTGCAAAGAGTCAAAGGAACTTTTACAATTTCCTGTCTAAACTTTTAACTATAGACAGACTAGTTTATAAAAATAGAATGAACACAACCATGAATTTCCATTAGTTCAGATTTTATTTTTTGTTTTTTTTTTTTTTTTTGTTACTAAAAATAAACCTAGGTAACCAAATAAACTAAAAATTACCATAAATGAATAAAGAAGTTTTGCTATCTAACGGTAAACAATAATATCAGACAATGTAATTTCTTAAAAATGTCGTAGTCTTTTTTTTTTACCACCCCTACCACCTCTCTCAACCCACTTTACTTTTAGTATCTATTATAGTTTAGAAGGTGAGAAGGAAATTAACTTTTTTGAAGTTTCAATTGTTATATTTTTACTAAGACGACCTTTTTGATTTAACGAAGGATCTAATAATGGTTAAATTATTGTTATTGCATTGATAACGCTTAATTTATAAAATCCATAAACGTATTAAAAAAAGAAAAATGGGTGGGGTGTTGGTATAATATTTAAATTCGTATATGCAATATAATTATTTTGATATTGTGAATAAATGTAAATTTTGACTAGAATTTGGACTAATCAACATAACAACTGATAAATATTATAATTGCAAATTAGTTCACGAAAGTTAATGTGTTGAATTGTGTAGAATAGCTTGGTTTCAAAGATAATATTAGTCTATATTAACTTGAAAAACATGCTTGAGGGCTTGAATGCTTGTGAAGAACCTCACTACCGTGACAATATTTCTAAATATTTCCTAAAAACAATAAAGTTGGTAGAGATGCATTAAAACATCAGATTGATAACACTAGGAAGCATTTGTATATCTACTTTTACCACGTTAGAAGTAAAATTTTATATTTTTCATATATAGGTTAATTAAAACATTAGCAATTTTCAAGATATAGATCCATGTAGTGGGTAATCATATATTATAAACATAATCATATATTATAATAGAGTTAGTTGTCAACATTTCACCTCAAAATTATTCAATCTATTCACCAAAACTGAGAGAAAATAAATTACCACACCACGACTGCACCTACATTAGTACACCATCCTATTTAAGCAAATTTCAAGAGAGTGCATATCATATAGGTAAGGTAGCATATGAGTTTTATTTTCATCATTAAATGTAGGTAGGTACTTAAGTTCGTATAGACAAGGTAATGTGTATCGTAGTAAGTTGTAAACAAAATTATTATTTGTATTTTTTTTATACCTATTCGTTGATAGTGAAAAATATCAGTATATTCAAGTCCCCGTTCTGTTAAAAACGTTAAATTTGGCTCTAACATGAATTATAATTAATAATAAGTCTGAATATAATTACTTACTCAAAACCTAATCTATAATCTGGTGATTTAAAATTATTTTTTTGGTTAAATAATTTCAACAGAACTGATATTGAATATTCTCCTTTAATAAGTTTTAAAATTGAAATTTGGAAATTGTATGTCAAAAATAATTACAATGAATGTTAAAACTTACTTTAAAAGCATTTCACTACAAATAATTATTAAAATTAAGCAGGTATAGTCAATAGATAGACTTACGTTCAGCTTTCATAATAATTTCTCTTTCCAAGATCATAGCAACTTCATTATCTGCAACTAATGTCATATCTTCAGCAGCAGTAGTTGCAAGTACTGGCTTACCATTTACATATACACTATAAATAATTTCAGTTTGATTGGCTAATGGACGTGATTCTCTAAAATTTAAATTTATCAATTTTATCATATATGTTCCATCGTGTTTTTTTTTGTTCTATCTCTCACCTTTTGGCATTAATTTCATCATCTTCATCATCCATATCGTCATTATCATTAAATTTTTCATCATTACTCCAATTCAAAATTTCATCTTCACTTATTAGTGTGACATTATGAAGAAGTATTTGTACATTATATTCAGAAAAAATTGGATTATTTTTATCCATATCGCTAATATCATATCCTGTTGTATCTATTTTTTACATATTTTACAAATTAAATTATTAGTCCACATCTATTATACATTCTTTTTAAATTGTATATATACCTTTTTTTTGAACTTCATCTAATGTTTTATTCGATATATCTAGTGGTGGAATTGTGTGTAATTCAGTTATTGAACCGAAATCAATTTTTTCATTTGGATCATATGATGGAACCATTGATTGTGCTTGTTTCTCCATTTGGATAATAGGTAAGAACTTAGTATTATTTTTATTTTTATCATTTTGTATTGTTAAAATTGTACTTTGTGGTAATTGCTGTGAGCCTAGAAAGAGAAAATGAAAAAAAAAAAAAAAAAAAAGGAAATTTGTAGTAAAAAAATTAAAATTTGTGTTTTTTTTTTACCTGGAAGAGTCCAATTTTTAGATTGCCGTTTGTAACGATTTGAAAAGTTTAAATTGCCATTTGCAATTCCTAAATGCTTTGACTGTTGTCTAATTAATACGAAGTAGATTTAATAATTTAAAATAATATATATATATATACATATATACAATACAACAGGATAATCAAGAACCAGTGAACAGGACAGAATATACAAAGAAATAATTATGTTTTAGCATTCGATAACAGTATTAACTAAAAGCTGTAAGTATCACTAAAATCCTAAGAAGAACGCCAAAAATGAAATCACTAATTATTTACGTATGGCGAATTTCTCTATTCCTAAACTTTTTGAGTTAATATTGAATGATTCCATTTATTATCACTGTAAATCTTTTTTAGTTCTCAAACAACATGGATTTGTGGATCAAAAATCACAGTTGATTCAGTTAAAGTTTTTGAGTCAACTTTTACGAGAAATATGGAAGCAGCTTTTCAAACGGATGTTATATACAGGGTGGTCCGGTTTAGAGCAAAATATTTTTAAGGGGTCTTTCCTTGGAGTATTTTAAGAAAAAAATTGTTCTAGAAGGGGGTCTATCTTTAAATTTACCTGGGCTATAGAGGGTTAAAAAAAATCGGATTAGAAAAAATATGTTTAAAGAATATCCACTACAGCTCAGAAGAAATTTAAACTAAAGCAACATCTTCTTCATAGCTTTTTTTAAAAATTAATCCACTTAATTAACGGTGTATGTTGAATGAGTATCAGACTTACCGTTTTTGAATAATAACTGCATAAATTTTGCTTTTAAAAACTGAAAATTTTGTAAAAAACGTTGATTATCTCGAAAAAATTCGCTATTTTTTTATTTTTTTTTTTTATTGTGTTGATGCGCTACATTATCCCCTAGAACTTTTTCATACACAACTTTCATATCACACTTGCCGTTTTTCAGATAAATCTTCTAGAACATTTTTTTAGAAATACTCCAAGGAATCACTCCTTAATAACTTTTTGCTCTAAACCGGACCATCCTGTATACTGATTACAGTAAAGTCTTTGATGTTTTACCACATGCATTTATAGTTCTAAAATTAAAAATACTTGGTTACTCAGAATTGTTTCTGAAATTGGTAAAACCATATCTAACGATAGATCTTATAGTGTTTTATTTAGAAATAATATTTCAAAATATTTTTACGCTAATTCAGGAGTCCCACAAGGTAGTGGACCGCTTTTTGTTATAATCTCGGTTAATAATGTCTGCTCAGTAATTCTTAATAGCGAATTGAAAACTTAAGCGAATGACATGAACATTTTAAAAAAATTACTTCTTTAGAAGATGCTTTACTCCTTCAAGGCGATTTAGATAACTTCTCAAATGGTGAATGAAGACAAACAGTAATCTTGTTTTAAATGTCAATAAATAAGCACTTATGTGTTACACACACAAACTCAATCCGGTTTATTTGAATTATTCTTTAAATAGTATTAGGGTATTAGCCTTTTCAAAACGAGCTCAATTAAAGACTTAGGGGTATAGGTATATATGTTTTTCATAGGTATGTATGTATAGATATAGGTATATTTGTTTTTCGAAATCGATTCCCAAACGACCCATATCCACTTTTTTGAACAAGTTGATTTTAGTCCATGCACGTGGGTCAAATTTACGTGGATATGGGTCACGTAAATGGGTCGTTTTATCACTAAACTTTACAAATAAATGGTCCAATACTTATTAAAAAATATTTATGGTATTAAAAAATTTCAAAATTTAAAATCAATTTATTTTATTGAGATCACATTCTCTTATAACAATATTATAAATTAAAACAAAAACAATATAACATAAAACAATAATTCAATTACTAAAATAAATGCTTAAATTTATTTATCATTTTTAAATTCGGAAAACAAACTCCTAATATATAAAACAATTTTGCTTAGTGTATTTCTATATGGATTTATCGTATGGAAAGACACTGCCAAAACACATATGCAAGTTTTACAAAGGAAACAAAAGCAATATTAAAATTATTTTTTGCAAAATCTATACATTTTTTAACCAAGCAATTGCATAAATTAGCTAATATAAGCACCATATTGCAACAAATTGAAAAGCTGACACCTGCTTTCCTGAAAAGTTGCTACAATTCAAATAATCCGCTCATAAGAGCAATTTTAGAATAGGTTTTAATTTAGGTTTATTTCTTAGTATGTAAGTAGTGGTAAGTTTTATGAAAAAAACATAAATATTCAAAAAGGTTTTTTGTCGCCATTTTTCCTTTAAATAATAAATTAATTAATAAATAAATTAGTCAGCTAGCCTAAGTAATAATTAAGAATAGTCATTAGGTGTAAATACAATAGTATAAGCAAAAAAAAAAAATAAGTAATTAAAAAAAAAAATTATGAATATGTATCATGGCAATAATTAAATAAATAAAAATTATTTATTATATACCTTACCTAGGTATACCTTAACTTATCTACCATTGAAAACGTACGGTTCTATTATGGCAAGAATAACGATACGTTTTTGACATCAATGGTAATTCCCCGCATAATAAAAGCGTAAGTTTTCAGTTACAAATATTTTATTTTTAATAATACTTTTAGATAGTATTGATGATTTGTTGGGCATATGTATCTTATTTTAGAAATAAGCTAATTTTGACGTCAAACTTCATACAAAAATGACCCATACTCAAAAAATTGACTTACGATTCATTTTATAATTAACAAAGTATTACAAAGGTGAATATGGGTCAATCCGGAACTAAATATCTCCGAAACGGTAAAAGAAAGTGAAAACGGTTCGGGCCAAAAGAAAGAGCATGTCGCAAAACCAAAGAATCTGTTCCTAAGTCAAAACAATTGAAAATGGCATACGGAGCCTTTCAGACTCAGCCGACGATGTTCATGTCAATAGGATTGAGGCGGTGCAAATATTTTTTTTGAAGATTTGCTTTGCGTATCTTCCAATGATTAAAACCATTAATTTTACCTTTACATGAACATAGGTTGAACTTAATTCATTTGAAAACTTTGAAATTAAGACGAGAAGTGGCGAATGTTATTTTTCTTACTGCAACTATTAAAGGAAATATTACTTCTCCACTGATTTTGAATAAGTTCAGCATTAGTTCAAATAATGTCTTACGAAATATAAATTTCTTTACATTAAATTTCCATAGGACCAATTATGACAATTATATGCCGATTCATAGAATGTTACTAATTGGTAATAAACACATAAACTATATTGACTTTACCCTTTCGAAACAGAATTCTAAAAACCTAAATTGTATATAAGTAGTCTGTAGTATCTAATTAAAAATAGGTGTGCAATTTATTCAATGTACTTTAACTATTTCTAAGTTAGTTTTAATTTTAATTTGTAAATTGAATGTGTTGTATTGTAAAAATAAAAAAGTAATTGTAATGAAGTTTGAGCTTAACTAATAAAATAAATAAAATTCGCAGAATAGCAATTTTTGAAAATATTATATTAAATAATATAATTTATCTTTCCGCTAAGAACCCAAGTAAATTAAATTAGTATATTAAAATTAAACTATTCAATTAGAGTGTTTTAGAATTGTGATTTATAGTAATTGTTAGGTTGCATACCTCTGTACCTTACACTATATTTGTATTAAATGTTATAACAGTAATATAAATAACACATGATCATTAGATGTAATTAAATGTCAATGTGAATGTATAGATTAAAGCATGGTAGTTTTTAAGAAATGAGGTTAGTTGTAATTGGAGACTCAAATAAAGTATAACACAAGAACAACGAGAAAGTTCAAGGTATACAGAACAAATCGACTGACTGATAATGAAAATAATCTAAAAGCAGCATTAATTAATAATAACACCAGAAAATTTAATTCAATACTCACAAAACGAGATTTACATGTTCATCTATGAAATGGCACATGTTTACCTATTTATTAAAAGCGACATGTTAAGCGTGATAACTTCATTCACATACCACGCAGTTGAAATTACAGAAAACAAAGTTGGACGAATTTTCAATATCTAAACAATTTTATGAATGATAAACGCAACCGGAGTCTGACATCTATAAAAAAAGCATTCTTCCTTCAAAAAACCTCAACAATTTCATATCCCAATATAACACCAATATAACACTATATGTCCCAATTAAACAATTTTTTCCTTGTTACTATATATTCTAATCAAACTGTTCACTAATCCTCAAAGCTGATGGTAAATTTGGTTATTATAATTTTAAAATTTACCTTGTAAATGCAATACGATACAATTTGGCTAATTTATCTCCTAATGAAATATGATCATATGGCTTAATATATCCTGAAACAACTGTCAGTAACCAATAACGTCTATCAGTTGTATTAATATGAAATGGGGTTTTCCCATCCATTTTGCAATCGACACATAATGGTGGTAATGAGCTACCAATATCCTGAAAAATGATAAAACAAAAAAATAAAATAAACAAGAACATAAATAGTTTTTTTTTTTAACTAATTAATCTGTTCAGCTCTCATAATAATTATTTACACAAAAAACAATATGTACTTTCTTTCCAATACTTACATTTTTTTCATTTACATATACTGTAGCTACAACTGTTTCAGTTTTCACAATTACATTCTTATCTTTACTAATACCAGTATGAACATTTTGTATAAAATCTGGTGGTCCATCACCAGATCCAGTCCAAAAGAAATCTTCTAAATGAACTTCGTCCTTTACATTTGTCTCATCTTCTTTATCGCCTTTGGTTTTTGTAATGTTGTAGTTTTTTTAGCAAATAAATAAAGATAGTAAAAGAGAAAAAGGATAATTATTTTAAAATACAGTTTTTTTTTTTTTTTAATTAATATTTTTCTATACTTTTTGTTGGACTCTATTTTGATGAAATTGAACCAAAAATTAGAAATATGAATCAAAATCTATGAAAAATCTTTAAAATTTTTAATTAATTTTTTTTTTTCTTTACTCGGACTTTTTTTTGGTTTGATGTTACAAAAAAGGTCATTAAATTTTAGTTAAAAATCAAATTCATATAATCAATAAAGTCAGAACTTAAAGTTACAAAAATACAAACATTAAGATAGAAAATAAAAAATAGAGGAAAAAATTAAAGGATGAAGAAATTTGGAAAATTGTTTTAATATTTTTTACAAAGAAAAACAAAATGAACAAAAATTAATACGAGACGGCTAAAATGTATCTGATCTGGCTTTTTTCAATAGTTGAAGATAGAATTGCGCAATCAGGAAGAATAAAAAATTGTCAATCACACGCGATAAGGAAACCGTATTTTTCTGTTGTTTTAAAGTTAAAAGAATGGCTCATCGGAATTCGAAATAGATTTTCAAACTACAGTTTGAGCTTTAAAATTATTTACGTTACCACCATTAATAACTTGCATACACAATAATGTTGTAGAGAACATCGATTTTCTCAAGGTGTTGGTAAAACAAGAACTTCAGATTCTAGTGTAGTCATCCACAGGTAAACTTAAAAATTGAGGTACGGATTTGGCCTTTTACCAGACTAAATTCTTCCTAACTAGTTTAGTATTTTATATGTTAAAACGCCTAGGTTAACAGAGATTCGTTACAAGACACAGTGAGACGCGCAGGACATTCTTAAAGACTCAAAAAAATCTCCCTTGGTTTCAATTCACGTTTTGGAAGATTTTTTTTTATATTATTAACCAAAATTTTGGTCAGAGAAACCTTTATACTTGCGTATACTGTTAACTTTTGGAAAATAAAAGACTTAGAGAGAAGAAAGAGAGAAAAAAGTAGGAGAAAGGTTCGGTGGGGAGTTCCGAACTAATATATTGATGTTCACTTTGAATTTTTGTAAATTAAACAAATAAAAACTACCCCTTCTTCGAAATGCTTGTAGTGGAAAACTTTTCCACATTCTAGAAGTTCTGACTATAAACGAATTTGCATAACCAGTTTTGAAACATCTTGGCATTTCCACGGTGTAGGAGTGTGTTTTTGCAGTCTCTCGCGTTCCTCGACGGAATTCCTTATGAGGCGGAAGTAAGACCATAAGCAGACCTTTACGGAAAATATATGCCTACACGACCTTAAAAAAAATTTTGCCGCGCTTGTCGCAATATCGAAAATATGATAATTCCAAAGCATATTTTGATTTACTCGCATTCCAAGAATATTTAAGTTTTCTAGACGCTGGTAAGTTTTCATCTTGAAATTGTAGAATAGGTTCGAATGACCTTAGTTTTTGCGTAACTATACAGGTTTGAGTTTTGGACGTGTTAAACTCAATTCTGTTCGTGCTTTACTTTGATCGGAAATTTTAACTAAGTGAAGGTTTACCATGTCGCCCATTATTGTTCTTTCGGCATAAAGCTGAGGAAGCTGTAGCATTCGATTTTTGAAGGAAATTGTAGGACGCTAATCTGCAAAACTATAAATCGGGTTGAAAGTGCTTTGGAGGAGATCATTAATAAATATTAGAGAGCGAGTTGGAACACCAGCATTAATTTAAAGTTGATAGGATGTTAGTCCATCAACTAAAAGCCGAATGGATCGATTCGAAAGAAAACTTTCAACCCATTTAGAAGATATATAATTGAACATCATATACCCAATTCTCATTTCAGTCTGATCTATTTTCAATTCGTGTTTTCTGATTTATTTATTTTTGAGCGGACCTGCTACAGCTACAGGTCTTTCCTTTTCGGAATAAGGACATTTATAATTACAACTTTTTTTTTGTTTTTTTATGTTCTTGACAGTCGGTATAACTTAAGTAGCATTCCCTTTTCGTACTTAATTAGTTAAATACGGTACGCAAGTCTTTCCTTCATAATTTACTACAATGTTTTTCGAGTAATTTATTTGCCACATTTCTGGCTTTTATCAAATCATTAAATGTAAAAAGTTCTTACTATTGTGAGGAACTTCTTAAAGTCTTCTTAAATTGAATTTTTATCAATTACAATAATTTTGGTTAATTTGCATCTATTGCCTATGATATCCAATCTGAAATACTCAGAAATAGGATCTTAATCGATTTGTTTAACACAGAAGAAATACCATAAATCTTATTCTCTATTTTCTTTTTTAATATTGTCCTCGGGAATTTTTTCAAAAATCATTTTATTCAAAGCCATAAACAAATATAGAAAAAAAAAATTCTATTACTATCAATACGATTCCAAAAGGGGATTATTTTCTTTACAACAAAATACGAGAAGCTAAGAAAGAGAGAATGGGAGGATAAGAGAGTAGAAGAGAAATTCTAAACAACATCCTTGATTATTAAATAAATAAAATATACAATGAAATACCCCGGAAGTTGTTGTTAAAAACAAAACAATCAAATCAAATAGTCAAATCTAAAATTCTGGAAGCCATTCTGGAATGAAATTTAATCGACTTTGCTGTAAAGTTGCTGCTAGCGACAGCAATTGATCAAACTTTGTATAATATTTGTTAATATAATGAAAAGAAAAACAAAAGAAATTTTCTAGACTTTAAAATTATAATGAAACTGTTGTGAATAAACATGAAAATTGTGGGTGTTTGTGTTTGATGGTGGGAAGGAGATAGCACATTACAACATTTATTACTTTTGTATTGGCACAACAGAGATTCAACGAAATGACATTTCCTTTAGTTTTTATTATTTTTGTTTTTCATTTTCTTTTTCTAATGACAAGGAAAATTATTTAGGAATTTTCTTTTTATATTTTACTTAAAAGAAGTAAATCTGGAAAATTTATTTTTTTTTGAATTTTTACAAATTAAAAAGTTTTTATTTATTTTGGTTTTTCTACGAATATCGTATTTTTCCGATTAAAATTTTTTTTTTTTACATATTTTGTTCATATTTTTAGAAGTTGGCAGCACATGCTTAAAGAATGTCCTAAAATGAATACAATTAATTAAATTGAAAATACTTTATCTTTTTGACAAGTAAATATTTTATATTTAATTATGAGCTGTAATAAATTACCCTGTTTATTGTAGGTAGAGGTGTGTGTGTATCAAGAAACATTTTATATTTTGAATTTGAGAACCAATCAATTCATTTCAGTGTGAATGATAATTTGAAATGTTTTTCAAAAATATAATTTTTAGCCAATTTATTTATTTAGTTAGTTTTGTCAGGCACATTAATTATATTTAGTTTAATGCATTGAACTTTAGTTTTAGGTTTATGTTCAGTCAGCTTAAAGTTCCATTTATATCTGCTATACGCGTTTTCCTTCTGTATTTCAATATTATATTTTTATCGTCCGATTTTATAAAATTTTGAATTTTTCAATTTTTCCTGCAATACATAAGCGATTTATATGTGGTAACACTATTGAATTGAATATCATTAATGCACACTTTTTAGTCTCTTATTCTGCCCAGAAATTCTATATTTTTGAACATTTTAGAACAAATATAATCAGCATGTTGGTTAGATTTAAGTTCCTTGTCTAAGATTAAGTCCGAAATACTTCATTATTTTCTTAACACATTCAATTAATCTTTTTTTTTATTATTATGCCACGTAACAAATTTATTGCTATAAGACTATTGCACACTCTTATAACACTAATATAAACACTCTTATAGCAACTTTAGTGCTAATTTGAGTGCTCCGAAATTGTTGCGAAACGTTATAGAACTGTTATAGGACTAAAATAGAGAATTTTATGAGGCACCGGAGCAATAATTATTGTAATATTGTTATAGGATTAGTATACATGTATCATGTATGTATTAGTGTATATGGTTTTAGTTTGAAATAGTTTATGTAATAGTTAGATTGAAATAGTTTATGTAATAGTTTATAATATAACATATGAGAGACTGAGGTTTATTTTAAAATAATAATTTTATGGAGTTTATATTTATTTCATGAGAAAGAGAGATAGATATTAATCACATATTTTTATATGGTTTTTAATATAAAAAATTTCTTACTAATAAATAATATTTTGGGGTTAGGAATAATTGTATTAATATTTATAGTTATTGTGACTGGGAAAGAAATTTCGTTGACATTTATTAATAATATATCGAAAAAGTATATTGTCCTTCAAAAATAACAATTGAATGCATTACATCAAATTTGAAAAGCTACAGTAAATTTATTAGTAACATCATAGGAATACAGTAAAATATTCTAACAATTCTATTCTTATAACAACACTTTAAGTCTTGATATAGGATTACGCACTTTTAGATTTATAACAACATTGCTGTAGCACTGAAAGTCCCATTATAACAAATCCCGAAATTCCTAAAATATCATTCTGTATAATAGCAATATTAATCATATTTTTCCCATAAAACATCATTATAACACTTTTAGTGCCTCTGGAGAGTCATATAGGAGTCTTATAGCACTAAATTTGCTTTTATAACAATAAAGTATTATGTGGGATATCTACTTCATTTTTATGGTTTTTGAACATTGATTTGGTTTTACTAATATTTAATTTCAATTTGCTTTTGCACAGGTACTTGTACAAATTCCTACAATGGAATTAAAATAGATAAGACTATTAGCTACAAATATCTTGGTGTTTGGTTCGATGATGAATTTAACTAGAATTGTCATGTAAATGAGCTGATAACAATGTCCAAAAGAATAGCAGGTGAATTGAAAAATTGGAAAACGACAAGGTTAAGCTATCCACATATTATAGTTTTTTTGAGGAAACACATATGAAAGAAACCTAAGGTGTATCCGAAGAATTCAAAATAAAGCAATTAAAAATCTATTTGGGTTGTCTGGCAGAACTTCAACCAATTACATACATTTAAAAAATAAAATTTTAAAAATAAAATACTCTAGAAGTTTAAGCCAAGCATTCCAATTATATAATATTAAGAATAATTGGATAAAAACAAACCCTAAATTAGTCATTAATAATCAATTACATCGGCACAATACGAGACGAGCAAATCAACTGCGATATAGTGTTGGGGGCAAACTTAAATGGGACTAGAACCTATGAATACAGGAATCATGACTTTAAACAACCTCCCTGCGAAATTCCTGGATATGTCCAGACAAAATTTTAAGAAGGAGCTTAAAATATTAATGTTATTTAAGTATAACTCAGATGACTAAAATGACTTTTTTTTTTATTTTATATTTATTGTTAATTAATTGTCATTGTGAGCTTTATACTGTTTGTTTCTTTTTTTTACCATTGTATAAACTTAAATATTTTATACTAATTTTTGATTTTGTAACTGTTTATATTTGCGTTGTTTTATTTATAATTATTTTTTCTCACTGACATTCAAATTATTCCTTGTTCATTTTCATAATTAAAACTATTTTATAAATTATAAACTCTGTACGAGCTAACTAGCACTTTTTGAGATATGTTTGAATAAATAAAAAAAAATAAATAAAATTTTCTATGTCATTATTCACGGTTTGTTCACATACATTTACATCGTCACCAACAATGTATACTAAAGTGACCTCTGGAAAAAGCGATACCTTTCAAAACCGTAAGACATCTTTACTGCAATTTTTATATATTAAAAATAGCACAACACCCAGTATTGATCCTTGTGGCACACTCAAGTTTATTATTAATTTGATATTTATAACTTAGAAAGCCAAGATTAATTTTCGCTGATTTAACGCCAGACATAAGAGTGTTTTAGATAAGACATACAAGTATATACTATCTATGTCCATAAATGTATCCAACACTAAGATATTTTTCTTTAAAAACAATAGGAGTAGAAAAGCAAACTGAATTTTTAGTTAAAAAAATGTTGATATCCTGGTATAACACGAGAGAAACTATAAATCTATTAAATACACAATAACTTGAAATTTTGAAAGAGAATTGCATGCTACATATTTTTCATCTTTCCATAATCAGGATATTGAAATCTACATCGTCGTTGTTCTGCAAGTTATTCAGTTGACTATAGGGCGGAAATAGAAACTCCTATCATATACTCACATGGTATATACACGGTTAGCCTTTTAAATTCTGGCCACGTTTTTTGTTGAAGTCTGGATAAATTAGAAATAAATCAAATACAGCCGAACTCATTAAGGTAATTTGGGATCCAAAAATATTTATACCATTGTTCTAAAGCATACCAGTAGTAGAAACTGTATGTCAATCAAAGTTAGATTTGGACAAAATTTCATGAAATATAAGAAAAATCTAGATGTAGTATTAGTGGCTTCATATTAGCGTAAATTTAAATTTAACAACTAGAGGAATGACTATTTAACAAATGCTCGCTGTATTAAGAAACTTTTTTTGTTCTCACCAGAATTACATTTTTTTTTAAAAATAATATATTACACATATACGGTTGCTGTCTTAGATAAATCAATAATAAAAAAAAAATATATAGAATAAATTGAAATGATGAAAAAGAGTTCATAATGAAATTAAGAACAACTTTTTATCGAACTTAACCGAATTTAGGAGCGGGAAAATTCCACTACTTACTTACTTGTTAGGTACTACAGACCTTGAAAGTCCTATGGCTGACGCAAAATTGTCCTCCACTGCTTCTGTCACGAGCGGAATCTCTTTTGTTGGTGATTTGAAGTTTTTTTTATATCTGCCGATACGTCATCTCTTCAATGAAGATGTGGCCTCCCTCGAAAACGCGTGTCTTGGAGCTTGGATTCGAATACTTTCCTAGCTGGAGCATTTTTTTCCATACGCTCTACATGGTCTAGCCAATGAAGACGTCTTATTCTGAATTTTTGTGGTTAGGTCCATGTCGTTGGTGGTTATGTCCAACAGCTGGTATAGTTCTGCATTGTATCTTCTTCTCCAAACCCCTTCATCAGGCACAGGACCATAAATGCGACGAAGAATTTCTCTCTCAAAAAGAGATGAATTGTATACGAACTGTATGCGTATAACTATATGTAAACTATATCTTAGATTTGTTCAATTGAACCTAAATCTTTACAAAGGCGGAAAATTAAGAACAAAATATCGCTTTTTGATATAAAAAAAAATTGCAATGTAGGCAGAAACGCATTTAATATTTATGGTACAGACACTATACTACTCAATTCAAAAATGTTTATTGATTAAAAACATCCATAGATGAAGTTAATTGCTTGTATGAAAAATAAGTTAAGATGAATCAAAACCTATTAGAGATTCATTGGCTGTGAGTGATGAATATTAATCAGACTATTTTACAATATTAGACTATTCAAGCTTTTGCTTTTGACACTTCAATATTCAAAATATTAATTACATATTATTAATTTTTATAATAATTTCGTTGCATCCATCTGTCACTTACAAAAATATCAAAAATATATTTCTTATTATATTGTGTACATTATTAAAAAATTAACTTTCATGATATTATTTATAACTACTCACTTACTTTTCATCTCAGTGATTTTTAATGAAAATAATATAGTACGAACATTTTTGTATATTACTTTAGGGTATTAAGTAGAATTAATCAAGTCATTTAGGAAAATAATTTCCATATCCATTTTCATTAGGAATTTCTTTAAGATTCAACCTTGAAAATATATATATATATAAATATAATATATATATATTTTTTGTGTGTCGATAAATTATAGACTTTAACCTATAGGATATATTTTATTCTAACTCATTTTATTAAGAAAAGTTTAATTTATTATTTTTAGCAGTTGTGAGAAAAAGGTATGGAACGGAAAATAAAATTTGTATATGGGTATTTTTGTCCCGTTTTCAGGTCAGATTCATTATTAGGAACTATTATTGTGTTCTCGTTATAAAACCTAATCTAAGGTTTCCCTGGCATTATTTTTTAATAATTTGAGCAAATTTGTCATGGGTAAGAAACATCAGGCAATTGACTGGAATCCAAAGAGTGGAAAACCTAATGCATGCAGCGTAGGATAGAGAGAGCTTCAGAAATGTGATCGCAAACATCCAGTAGTGGATATGCAGCTGAAGAAGAAGAGCAAAAATAATGTGCACACAAAATCACATCAATGAAGAATCTGTGATATATTTGTAATTTTGTGTGTATATGATACGGTCATATTTAAGAGACACCCCTAAAGAAGTCCAATCCGCCCTTTGGGTTACAGGACAATGATGATGATAATGAAATATGTCCAAGTAAATTTTCAAAAATGTCCCGAAATGTGAGAGCATATCTGATAAAACAAAATGGAACAATTTCGAATATAGAAGAAAAATATTTCCATTAATTAGATTGGATTCAACAAATTCAAAAATAAATTATCATTAAATAAGTTTTCAAATATGTTGTTTTCCCAAATATGTGATGGAGTTAATGTTTTAATTAACATAGGTATATACGTAGGGTAATGTGACAATTAAAAAACAAGTATGACTTTTTTGATGCCACAAACTTTATATTTTAAGAAATTCCTCAATCGTAATCAGTGTACCAGAAACAAACTGCATGATTGAGGATGTCAATTAGTTCATTATATTTGCTTTTCGATTGTTATAACTGTTTGGCAAGGTCTTATCTATAGGGTAGAGTTTGGTTCTAACTGAAGGTGGACATCAACGGATCTCTATCTTGGTAGCGACTTTTACGTTCCATCGTCAGGCTTTTATGGGCCATCGCTACCATCTCTTATATATCAATATTCAATATGTCATCTGATCAGAAGTTATCTAGTCCACGGCATTTTCAGTTTATTCTGGCTAAATGATACAAATCAATTCACTTCAAGATCACTTCCATCCCACAGTAATCGCTTTCCTTAATGACATTATTAAGATTAGAACCTTACTCGTCCAGTTCCATATAATTCTCTCAATTAACATGTATTCATATAAATTATTCAAAATTGTTATTTAAACATTCCAAACATAAAAGTAATAACAAAAAAAAAAAATAAAAATAAAAATGGATTTTCATTAATCGTTGAAATTGTATACAAATACTAGTATACTCCTGTATAACTGTTAATTTTAATCCTCGTAGAAAAATAATTAATGATTATAAAAAGAAAAATATTTTAATGAAAAAATTCTTTTGCTAAATTGTTTTGACTCTTCATTAACTACTTTTATTTTCCATTTTAACTAAATGTCTTTGATAGTTAACATGATAGTTAAGTTCATTTATCATTCTACATAAAGAAAATCCTTTATTTTGGGAGATTATTTTTTATTGAAATAAAGTAGAGATCAGGAGAAATTTCATTTATTTATTTTATTTTTTTTTATTTTTTTTTATTCTTTTTTTTTTGAGAGAAGAAATTTTTCATTCATGATTTTAATTTAGAGTCCTTGAGAAATATTGTTTTTAGGTGTCTAGCAATAACTGAAAGTTAAGCTGAATAGTTTTGCTGTAGGGGAATAATAATGTTGCCATAAATTAATTTCAATTTTTTGCTATTAAAAAAAATTTTTTAAATTTTAAATAATCTTTTATTTGTATGCAGTTAAGTGCCACTAGATAATTTCTACTATTTTTTCTCCTAAATTGAAAAAGTAACATTTGAAAGTAAGTGGTTTCTTTTGAATAATGAAAATGTAATGTAGTTAAATTTTTAAAATTAATTTTTTGTACAAAAATAGAGTTTGTTTGTTTGTTTCAGTTTAATTCTAATTTTAATTTATTGTGTTTAAATAATCCTGATTTCTGAGTACTAAGTTTTATTTGGCAACTTAGTATAAAATTAATGTCCATTATGATTATTTATGTTCTAATCAATATAACCGAGTATATATTTTTGGATTTAATTATGATACATATATATTTTTACTGCTTTAATTTTCTTAATATTTATTTTTGAAGTAAAATATCATGTCCACAGCGGATCTACCTAATATTCCAAATTGTTACACTAGTTAACAAATACGTAAACTAAAACCACATCATAAAAACCGCAGAATGTCTGAACATCTACAGAGCCTTATTCAAACAACAAAAATTAGTATTATAGAAATATTGAAGAATATGCAGAATTCGTAGAAATATTGCAGAAAAAAATATTTCCTCACAATTATTTATCTTACTTATCTCTCTATTATTTAAATTTATATTTCAATTTATTTAAATAAAATATTATAATACAATAAATAATTAAATTTTATTGTAAAATTTTGTTCATATTAATAAAATAACATAGCTAGTCCGTCCAAGGCGAACTAATAATTAACAATGGAAAACTGTGTTCTTGAGAGTAACCTTTAATTTCAAAATTTCATTGAAAATTCATTTTTCCAAAAAAAAAAAAATATTTTTTTATTTTTCAATTGAGAAAATTGAAGTTGAATAAAAAAAAATTGTTTTCGTTAGTGTGTATATCAAATTATCACACCCATGAAGTGTGTTTTAAATCAGTGAATTCATCAAAATTGAAAATTTCAATAGAGTGATCATTGATTACACACATTTACACACATTTAATCATCAATAGATCGGCTCAACTGTCGGATAGTGGACCCACAAATGGGACTTAAGAATATCTTTATATTTGTTATAAACGTTAATATTAAGGTGAATTTATACGATAAACATTTTTATTGAATTCGAAATGAATCTTTATGGTGTTCAAGACAATCATTCACACACCCGATCGATATAAATTTGTATCTAAACCCTTTTTGAAGGATACAAAACGAATTGTATTATGTTAGCAAACACAATTAACTAATGTGTTTGAGATTGAAAAATGTATAAATAATTTTACAAAATTTTAATGTTAAATTCAATCTAACCCGGCACAAATATAAAATTGTCGAAAATAAAAAAAAAATCAATATTATTTTTGTGTCATGATATAATTTTTGTAGCATGTAACAATTCTATAATTTATATAAACGCCCCATTTTCCCCATTCTACACAACAAATTATATCTATATAAAATTACAATTACTATATTCAGAATAAAAAATATTTGATTCTATATTTAGATAAGTATAGCCAAAAACTAGGTTAGTAGTAAAATTTGATTTGTTGTTTTTATTTATAATATTAACTGAACATGACGTGTATATGTATTGGTAAGTATAAATAACAAAAAATAATGTCCAAGTACGTGATTTAAAATCAAAAATTTCCAGTGATTAGTTTTTCTAGGGATTCTGTTACATTAGATTTGTTTTCAATATTTTTAACTAATCATGATCGTAAAATGTTTATGATGAACTACAAAGGTATTTGAAATACTCATTTATGCGTATATAGGGTATAATGTGTTATAATTGGGTGCTTCAAAATTAAACAATTAATATTTTTTTATTTATTATAAAATTAAATAAATAAATAAATTATTTTTTTTTATTTGGTGTTTCTTTTTTTAATGTTGATGTCAGTAAGTTACTGATTCAGCTGTTACTGGGCAATTATAGTTTATCAACTAATTAAATCTGGAAAATATACTAACTATTATAAGAAATTGGGCTTTCTTATAAATCATAACTAAATTTTTTTTATAAAACTTGATTATTTCAGGAATAATCAAAACAATTCCATTTAATATCCATCCATGTTATGGCTGAAATCTAACGCTTCTGATTAGTAGGCGGATGACATAATCACTATATTGTATCAGTCAACAACTTATTATAAAATGATGTTTAACTTCATAATTACACCTTGAGATGTAAATATGGGTACATCTTGTATTCATTACAAGTGTATTGATTATCATGATTTTGTCCTTACTAATGATTACTAATTGTTTGTTTTTGTGAATAATTTTCTAACTTTAAAATTTTATATTTACCGGTTTCATCACTTGTTTTTACACCCATAACTTACTTAGCTAAATAACAGAAAGCTAAATAATTTACAATTTCAGTTGTAACTGACAGAAATGTTTATTGTCCATTAAGACAAACCGATTAATCACTTAATTATTAAATAGACACTGAAACTCTTCCGATAAAACATTTTGGTATGATAGAAATATGTGTTGTGTTGTTATGAAAAACCAAAATCAAAGTTTCTATTATAATATGGACAATTCAGAGCTATCAAAGTACATACTAAATTTCCTGAACTAGCTATTTGCAATAAAATCCATTCTGATATAATTTTTGTTGAGAAGAGAATAAAAAGTAACAAAATGGTAACCTGCTGACTTTCACAATTTAAGTTCGAATAATATGTAATAATAGAACTGCTACCAATTAAATTTTCCACTTATCAGTCAAAGAAAAATTAGTTTAGAGACTAACTATTAAGTAAAATATTTGGAATCACATTTTATTCTTTACCATAATACTAAATTTCAAAATCGATACTTCTTGAACCATCTCCCGCTTATTTTTTTTCACCTATCTTTCATCAATACAAAGCAAATTATTATGAAATCACTCAAACATAAAAATTAATTCCCAACACAATAAATAAAATTAAAACTAAATTTTCATACATGTGTAAACTTCCATACATTCAAACTAAATTGTTTGTTATTCATCAAAATAAAAAACAACAACAACAACAACAACAAAAGCTGTGCAAGTATAACACCATCTGTAATTCAGCTGGTTTATTTCTTATATTAGTTCTGATAGAATTAAAAAAAAATTCTGGAAAATCATGTAAATAAACAAGACCGGAAGTATTGAAGCGTGTCCAACGACGCATAACATAGAGGTCAGTTTTTTTTTTTTTAAAGTACATACAAAAATAAAATTCAATTCCAAAATTAATTTTTTATTGTTTTTGGAAATTTTTCAATAGAAGCAAAATATTTTTTAACACATTTAGTGAAAATATTTAATTTAAGTAGCGAGTGAAAATCATAACATGACAAAAAAAAAATTAAACACAAATTTTGACAGGTGGACCATCATAATGATAATAAATTGCGACATAATGAACAAATTAACTATTATGTATGTTATGCTCGAAATTTGAAATTTTACTTTTTAATTTAGGTTTTCAATTTTTATTAAATTTTTTTTTTGTTGTTTTTAGTTTTCTTTTCTAAAATATTTTGCAATTGACATAATGTTAAAATTGACTGAAATTTGTTAGGTAAAATTAATTTAAATATTTTAACTTCTGTAAAATCAATTTTTTTTTCAATTATTATGACTGACTAAATTTATTTATCGTTTTTTTTTCTAAATTGAACTCAGAATGTGGGACACATTATTTTACCTAAAAGTGAGATATTAATTATGCAGTGACATTTTAATCGATAATGGGTATGTGTAATTAATGTATAGTATCAATATGGCGTAAGAGACAATTCTAATTGTTTTAAATAAATTATTTTTCGGCTAGATTATTTATGTTTAGAAGTTAGTGGGAGTACTCAAGAATAATCACATATTCAAATGTGGTTTCAATATTGATATAATAGGAACTGATGAACAAAAGTCACTTTCATAATACAAAAAGCTGTGAAATGAAATGACATTCTTCAAATAACATCTTGTTTGACAATTATAACTTAAAAACGTATTTATATAAGAGTAATAACAAGTAGATTCGAAGATAATTTTATATTAATACAGAAGATTATCACGAAGTTCTTAAAACTTACTCTCTTTTCATGTGAGATTATTATGTCTTACAAGTGCAAATAGTATGCGGAGGATGGGTAACAGTATGGAAGGATTACATTTCCGCCATATTTTCTACTGATGAAATTACACAACAATTATATTGTTGAATATTGGTTTAATTTAGCAGAAGTTCTATTGTCATTATAAAGATTTTAGATTGTGCTGAACTAGAAACACTATAGATTTTGTTACTCTTACATGTAGTTTAAAAACTAAAGCGTGTTATATAGACGTAATATTTATTGTTTAATTTAATTTTTCTTGTTTGATGGTTTAATTTTTTCATATACATATTTGATACCAATATTTCCAATTTACATTTAGATTTAAATTTATTTCTTTCTTTCAATCTACTGGGTAGTCCCTTACAGATTTTGTTTATAATAATTTTTTTTTTTTTATTCAAATTCAACATTTTTTCAAATAAATTCAACATTTTTAAATCCAATTTAACATTGCTTCAAACAATTTGTTGTATTTAAAACTTAAATAAGATAAAATTAGACAGTGAAAACAAAAATTCTAAATATAACAATAATTTGAGATATAAAATATTATTAAGTCAAGAAAACAAGTTAAAAAAAAAAAAAAATCATAAGTAAAATTAATAAATACTAAAAAATAAAATAAATAGAAATAAATATTAAATAATAAAAAAATAATATTAATATTAATAGTAACAGTAATTATAAAGGTAGTACATTCAATTAATAACAGAGAATAAAGAATTGTAAAGTACAAAATCATAAGAATTATTGTAGCGTATCAAAAAATGTGATTATTTATCTCTTAAAAACGAATCTACTGTAGTTGAAGTCAATTAGTGAAAAACTATTATTTAATTAGCGCTGAGAATTTGCTATAGGTTCGGAAAAACCATAGTTCATTTTATGACTATGAATACATAAAAATTTTTGGCTTCTGAAATCGCAAATTGAAGCATAGATTATAATATAAGACAAAAAATAGATGGATATTTTATTCTGCCAAATAAAACAACTTAGGAAAACATCACGCTAAAGCAACATTTCGCCTAGCCTCAAGAGTAGAAAGCTTAATAAGTTGATATTTATTTAGATATCTAGCAATATAAGGTTGCCTGTTGAATTTACGTAGACAAAACCTAATCATATTCTTTCGAACAGCCTCTATTCTCTTAATATGTTTATCATAATAATGCATTCAAATTGGACAAGCATATTCGAGGTGTGGACGCACGAGGTCAGTATGTAAATTTTTGAATGTATTAGGGATCAGAAAATTGCTATGAGTTTCGTTTTATGAAACCTAACATGGAAAAGGATTTTGCAATAATGCGATCTATGTCAGTATTAAAAGTTAATTTATTATTGAGAATGATACCCAGGTCTTTTGTTTCATATAGACATGTTCAATAACAGAACCATTAATATTATAATTAAATTCAATTGGAGTTTGTCTCCTAGAAAATGGTATATGTAATTGCACTTATTAATATTTATGCCAAAGCCATTAATGTTACACCAACATTAAGATATAGAGAATATATAGAATTTGTGGAGATCCTGCTGCAACAGATGGGAATCCTCATCCGACTTAATAACCGAAAAAAGTTTAGTATCGTCAGGAATTGATAAGATTAAAGACTTAATATCGAATTCGATATCGTTCATAAACAATAAAAATAATAGTGGCTCCACTGAGTCTCTTGTTGAAAACCAGACGTAGCCTCAAAGGTATTTTAACGGACAACTTATATTCAACGAACTAATCAAATAAGATTGAACCCATTTCGTAGCTCTTATTTTATACTTAATAACTTTATTTCATGATTTTAAATCTCTTCATTTAAAAAATAATTAGCAACTATTCTGATTTTAACTGAAAAAAAAATTGATGGTTTAACAATGTAAAATAAAAAAAATAAATATACTAGAGACTACATCAAACTAGAAACAGTTCAACGATGTATCTCTACTCATGGTGATTACATATCTCTACGAATTTCTATCGATTTGTATATTGTAAAGTCTTACATTAAAAAAAAAAAATGCATGTATATCTAAATAGCATGATTACCTAACACTAATTCAAATATTTTTCAAAACGTTTCAAATGAGGGCTTCAAGTGAGCTGTAGTGAGTTCATTAAACTATTTTAAATTACCAGCCTGGACAATAAGAAATTTTTCACGCATTTTACTCAACACCATTAATAATAACTACAATTATTCGCATTTAACATAAATTGTAAAATGTTAAGTTATAATATTATGGAAAGAAAAAGTAAGTTAAGTTGCATTTAATCTGGAAAAAAAATATGTAACTTCAATTCGAAAAGAGTAACAATTGTAAATAATGATCTAGTTTACTCTTCAGAGTCACCTCATTATTCTAAATAAATACTTACCGCCACCAATTAAAATTGGTAGATTCATTTCATTGTAAGTTAATCCAAATTGCATTGTAAGGCATATTATTAAAAAAATAGAAATAAATTTTTGTTTATATATTCCAGACATTCTCAAATTTTTCATATTTTCATTAAAATAAAATTCTACACTTTATTTTTTCACTTTTTTATTTTCACTTTTAATCAAATGAATTCTAAAAAAAATAATTCAAATATACATAATAATTATGACGTCCTTAATATGTATTGTAATTGTAGCACGGACACATATATATACATGTATATTACTATTTTATTTATATTCTAATATTTAGTATATATGTATTATATAAAGTTATTTATATGTATATAATTTATTGGAAATTTTTCATCAATATTCCGATGATTGCTTAACCCATTTGTAGAGTTTTTTGAACTTTTTTGCATTTTTTATTATTATTTTTTTTTTTTCTAAATTGAAAATTTATTATTTCTTTTTTTTCTTTTATTCAAATCAAAAATGATTTAAAACTAGAATAATTGTACAAAAAAAAACATCAGGTGTGCTTCTTATGTGTATAAGTGCAGTTAAAAAACTCAAATTGAAAACAAAAAAAGAATTAAAACTAAACCCGGCGTATTTTTGAATAAAATTTATTTTCCGTATTTTCCTTTTTTTTTCAGTAATGTTGAAATATTCACGGTTGCTTTCTAACTGAAGAGAGGAACTATGAAGTGATTTAGTTGCGGTGACAGTCTGACTATTGAATTATTGAATAGTTCTCATTCACCATTTCTATATGAGTTTTTTTTTTGTTTGTTGTAGACTTTTATTTTCTGTTGCCAGGTTGGTTGGTTGATTGGTTACTAGGGGTGACCGAATATAAAAGTTATTTTTGTTTTTTTTTTTTTTTTTATTAGTGTTTGTTTTGCAGTCATAACAGCGCGAAATGGAAATATTTTTTTACTATAGAAAATAAGTAGAGTGTCTATTATGAGTAGTTCATATTATGTCTAGTATGAAAGTTAATCTCATAAAGGTAAAAAATGTAATATAAATTATTATAATAAGTTACTCCACATGTTGTGATATAAATTATTATAATAAAAAAGGTGGGGGGAGGGAGTATTATAATAGTATATTTATGATTGTATAAATTATAATTTGAATTGTAGCCAACTTCAGGTGTATTTATGTTGTGATGTTTACAAAAATAATGAAAAGTATAGGGAAATGTAGTTGAGTATCTATAACTATTAGTGTTGTTACTGACTACATATAATAGGATTGTATTTAATCACAGATATTTGTAGTTATTTGAAATTGTATGAAAATTACAATTTTTGATAATGGGAAAATGATTATAGTTTTTTTTTTATTATTATTAAAACCTTGTTGTAAATGAACAAGTTCTGTTGTGTATTTCTGTATGGTAATCACCATATTTCTTTTCCGATCCATAAAATTAAGTCCATAAAAATTAAGTCTGTAATACACAAAATTCAAAAAAATTTAAAAATCCATAAATATTGAAATCCGTAACAACAAAATCCTTAAAAATCAAAATCCATAGTTTCAAACTCTGTAAATCACAAATGTCGTAAAATAAGACAACAGGATGGCAGTAAATATTTAATATCAAATTTTCAGCACTTTCACATAATTTGTATATGGTTATGCCTGCTTCTGATATATTTCGGGATTTTCCCGTTTTTAAAGGCAACAATATGATGTTATTTATATTATTTGAAAACGAAAGATAGTGTTGTTACTTATTGTTATTTGGAAGTTGTAAAGAAGTTTTACTTGGAAAAACATAGAAGGCTTAGGGGCATTTGGTTTTTTTTGTTTTTATATTTTTTATTTGTTTTTACGGATTTTGATTTATGGATTTGTTTTTGTGAATTTCAATACCAACCCATTTTTTTTTGTAAATTTTGCAAAGTTTCTAAATAAAATTTATTAGCAAAATCCATTTTAGTTTTCATATTTTGTAATAAATTCGCCATAAGTGTGAAGTAATGCATTTGATCAATGTTTTAAAACATGTTTTAGTTATTTTTTTTTGTTGAAGAGAATTATAGTGATTAATATTAGGTTATCAGTTTATCAATAATAAAAAAAGTATGTCACTTTTGTCATAGAATATGTTTTGAGACAAATTATACTTTATAGTTTTCAATATGCCACTAATGTTACTAATGCAAATTACCTTGACATCGTAACATCACCAACACATTAACGTATGATCTTATCATCTTAAATGCTATCATCTTAACTGTCAAAAAAATTTTGTTTACATTGTCTCATAATCGGTAAATAATTTGACAATGTATCCGCAACTCATCTTCACGACACAGCTTTTTAAATATGTATCCTAAAATTTGTTGATATACACTATAGTTTGGTACAGTTTAGTTTTTTCATTAAGCAAGCAATAAATAAAAATGATGGTGGAAGAAAAAGTTTTAAAATTAAAGAAAAATAAGTAGGTATACATTTTATTTCGTGTTTTAAAAATAAATTTAAAAATGTTTTTTTTTTTTTATTTTAATTTACATAAATTTTAATAGGAAATGGATTCATAAAAGAAAGATGCTTTTATTAACCTAAAGCACGAAGAAGATTTTTCTTCAAAATAAAACAATATTTTTTACGAAATTGTCCACATTAAATTTTGCCTTCACCAAAATATTTCACAGAAATATTCAATTCATATAAATTGAAAATTTATTCACAAATTAGCATAATATTTTGGCATTTGATTTGAAATTTATTTCAGAGACAATAGACAATGTTTAGAGTGATCGGAATTGTAAGCATAGTATATTATGTTGCCAACACAATGTTGTCAGTTCAGAAAATTTGACATATTGTAGTTGTATATATATTTTATTGGTTTAAATTTTTTGGATACATTTCCGATGTCACCGTTTGATGATAAACGTGAACGATCAAGCCACATCAAGCACGAAATTTGTTCGTAGGAATGCATTGTGTTGACGTTCACAGTTAACATGTGGAAGGAAAAGCTATATAAATTATTAAAACAAGTTAAATGCTCAATTTTTATAGTCAAGACTCAAGTGACCAGATAACAAATAATAAAAGTTTATGAATATAAAATTTATATATAAAATTGTACTTAAAGATTATTCCAAATTATTGTTTTAAAAAAATATAATAAATATAATATATTAACTTGCATGCCACAGTAGTAACACTGCTGGTGCCTTGCCGAATCGTTGCAATTCATCTTTTTCTCCGCTCAGATAAATCAGAATATAGAAATTTTAGTGCGATTAACACTATTGCTAAGCACTTTTAATAAACAATCAACTTCGACCTGTATAGAATCGGTAAAGTGTACGTAGTACACATTATGTTACATTTTGCAAAGCTCAATTTTTAAAATATAAATAATCGAATCTAAATTAAAAATGTTATAAACGAACAGTATTAAAAATTATAATCTGACAAAATATTAAATTATTATGAAGATATTTCCTATATACAGCTAGCTAGTACACTATGTCTGATGGATTTATAATTGCCATTATTATTAGATGCCTTTGACTCTTTTGTAAAATCCACTTAAAATAAATTATATAAGAAATTTAAAAAAAAAATATTTTTTTGTAATTTAATACTTTTGAGTCCAATTCAAATGGCTACATAAGTGAATAGCTAAATAAAAAATTATAATCTTTAAAATTGCCTATTTACCGTAAGTATAAATAATCTGTCACCTTACTAGATGATTAGCTGTAAATTACCTATAAATATATAAAAATTAATCTTTAAGGAAAAAACAAAAACGAAAATAAAAATGTTCCCGTTTTTTATTTTGCAGTAAAGCTAATATTTACAACATTGTAGAGTTGAAATTAATTAAAAAATAATTTTTTTAACTTTTAAAAATTCATTTATTATTATTATTATTTTATTATGCCTTCAGTTTATTTATTGTAATAAGGTTAGAAAGTTTTTCTCTGGAGTCAGTCAATGGTGGTAAAAGGTGGGTGTAAATTAAATTATACTTTTTTCTATATCTACTCATATCTGGCTTTAATAGGAGGTAGATAATAATATCTATAGTTATATTTTGTTTTTTGAAAGTTTTGCCAATGTAGGAATTTTATTTTTTTTGAGATTGTTGTTAATTAAGATTATGTATTATAAATAATTTTGATAATATTATTTAGACTTATGATTTATGTTTTTCAAATTATGAAAATTTTTAATGCAAATATTGAATCTTAAAGTAAAATTAAACTGGAAGGAAGTGGATCAAAATTACTTCTGTATTTCTATAGGTACAAGTGAAAAAGATTAAATATTAATAACAAAGCAAGTATTGACATTGCTAATCTAGTAAAGTTTGGGTGCAGCTTAAAAAAGTATATTCATACCACTATATTGTGGAGGTTATTAGCTATGTACTAAAAACAAAAAGATTTCAGTACTAATTCAGACTAGAATGTTTAATATAACTAAAAACAATAATAAAAATAAATTAAGAATTGCTATTAAAAAAGCTAACAACTGTAAACAACGGTAAACAACACTGTAAATTACTGTAAAATTATTTGTTTTTGACAGTTCGACAAAAATTTTGAAAGTGTTTTGTTCTAATCTATTATAAAAAGTTCTAATCTAGTTCTAATGGGTTATAAAAAGAAAATGGTGGAGCTGGTGGGAGACCCATAACCAATAATTATGAGGGAAATTGATTCAAATTATTAAAATCAGAAAACGAAAAATATGTAGTGTTCTGCAGTGTTTGTCTTATACATGTATCTATAATTTATTGTGGTTTTTAATTAGAAATGTCTGCACTATAATTGTTTTGACTGAAAATAAAATGACCAGTTCTACTATATATTGCTAAAATGGACACCAACACTGTAACTCCAAGCTCCTGTTCAACACATTTACCAAACTTGGCTAGCCAATCGAGGCCAGATTTAGCAAGTTATAGTTATGTTTCATTGCGAGATCAATGGGCAGGTTAACAGTAGATTATATTGCAGTTGATGATGGTCATTAATAATCTATTTCAAAATACTCAATTAACAAACTACAATTAACATAACGAACAAATTTTAGATGAATAAAGTTTAGTATTATTAATGTATGACAAAATGTTCGTTGTTTCAATGAACATTTTCATCGGCTGAAAATTAATTAATATTTCGTAAATACAATGACTTTTTTCATTTACGTACCATTTTTTTAAGCAACTGACGCTACCTTCAAATTTAAAAAAATATGTACATACTGATTTCAAATATTAATTTTTGTTCATTTTTGGCTGAAAATTACTTAATGATTAATTAAATAACATTTAGAGGGAAAGTGAAAGCTATACAAAGCTTCCAATCTTTATTTATTATATCTATGCACCATACCAGAAATGCTATCAAAAATTTGGAAAATGATTGATGAATGATGTATATATAGAATATAGATTGTAAGGTTAGATATCTTAATAAATTGTAAGGTAGGTTCTTAATAAATTGCGATTTAAATAATTTTTTGACCATAATCACTTCATATTCGTAAGTTTTCATTTATTAATATGTACAAATGTTGCTGCGAATTTATCTATTTTGAGTTGTTTACATTATTTACATTGTTTGGACACTTACAATACACTTACAACAAAAAGCAACAACATGTAAGCAACTGTGTAAAAAATTAGACGTAATTTACTTTTACCAATACTGAGCATTCATTTCTCTTTCGTTAACATTTTATTTAGCATTCTGGATCTTTTTCAATCCCACATCATGTTTTATTGCTCATATATTTTAATTTAAAAATTAAGTTTTAAATATGCACATAAATAACTTCAAATGTAATGAAATTATGCTTAGTTTATTGTAGATTTTATAAACTAGTTAGTATACTTTAATCACGTTTTAATGACAATTATTTTTTGCACAACAAAAAAAAGAAAATTAAAAAAATGTGAAAAGAAAATCCATTCACATTAAATAAAAAAAAATGTTCCATTTTCATTCTTTATTTACACATTTATATCCTTAATGAGAAGATTTAACAAATTTTTAATGTCATTTTCTTTCAAGATAAACACATATCCAGTGTATAGACATAGTAGCTGGTATTTATCTAAGGACCATTTAAATAAATTTATTTAAATCCTTAATATGACCATTTTATGTCCTACCTCAATAACTAACATATTTATAGTGGTTATATTATTTTAATGTTAATGTCCTTTGTATATATATATATATATAAATATAATATTAATATATTACCTTATATAAGTATAAACTTCACAATCTGTTTATCACGCTTTTATCTATTGTCATATATTATGATTTCAGGTTTTTTTCTTGTATAGAGTAACCATATGCTTGAGGAGATACCATAATAAAAACCAATTCAATAGAAAAAGTTTTCACACAAAGAATAAAACATTCATACATACATACATACATATATAAAATATTTATTTAATGAATTTATTCTTAAAGAGTTTTGCAGTATGGAAAAAAAATATCCTGATGATGATATGGGATTGCTTTGCAATATTTTTTTTTTTTTTTATTAAAACGGGTATTTTTTTGGGTAAACTTTCGTTTTCGCGTAAGCATTTTCAATCTCATAAAATATATAAGAAAATTTTTATGAGAAAAGTCAGATTATGATCATCAGGATTTTCCTCCCTTTTTATTATATTAGAGTTCTTTTTGATTTATTTATGTCTCATATATTTATTTTTAGAATAACGTTAACCCTTCGGGGCTGAGTGTTATAAAATTCAAACAATTAAATATACTTTAATTCCTCGTTTCTTCTTCTTGTTTTTTGTCACAACATATACAGTATAGTGTGCAATGAAATCCGGACAGCATTCAACAAATGGTCGATTCGACATATATTTATTTGAGCTTTTTGAGCACTGAAAAAATGTTTACTGTTAAATTAATAAAATCGTTATTAAATTAACAAAAATGTTATTAAAATACCTTCAATAACAAATCGTTATTAAATTAATCACCAGTGTTGTTAAATTAATAACAATTTAGAGAAAAAAGAGAGCATAACTGATTATGAATTTAACAACAAAATTGTTGATTTAACAACCTGAGTTTTTAATTTAACAGTAGAAGTTGTTAATATAACAAAAAGCATTATCTCTTTAATAACTAAGACTGTGAATTTAATAAACATTACTGTAAATATAATAATAAAATTGTTATTTGAATAGGCAAAGGTTTTTAATTTAATAGTAGAAGTTGTCAATTTAACAAGAAGGGTTATTTATTTAAAAGCTAAAAATGTGAATTTAACAAACATTGTAAATATAATAATGAATCTGTTGTTTTAGCAACATGAGCTGTTATTTTAATAGCAATGACAATATTCTGATATTAATTTTACAAACCGCATTATTATTTTTACAATACAAGTTGTTATTTTAAAAATAAGTTGTCCTAACAAAAAACACAATATCCATTCAATTCTGATTCATAAATGGACCTAATCTTCTACATCAACAAGGAAAATTGAATAAATAATTATTAAATTTGCAGTTTTTTATGACAATTTTTTTTTTTTGGAATGGCTTAAATGAAACATAATGCATTATATTTAATTCAAAATTACTTTTTTTTATTTGCTGATAATTTTTATTTACATAAAGCACTTCATTTTAAACAAATTTCTTTATGGTCATCTACAGTTCCTGTTAGAAGTAGTAACGATTGAATTGGCAGATTTGCCTTAATTCGTTTCTCTAATAATTCTTTCAGCTGTTGAACACTGTTGCCAATAATTACAAAATAATTTTGTGAATCGCAAAGCGGCATTCTTTTATGTATTTTTTCTTTATTTGCCACAATAAGAACAATTCTTGCTGTTGGTACTAGTTTGTGGTGCAATAAGTAAAAGGTTGTTAATAATTTCCCATCTTAAAAAAAAGAAATAGAGTAAATTTACTTTATATTATACAAAACAAGAAGATTAATTTTAGTAGATGTACCTAATATTAAATTTATATAAATTATATTTTTTTTATGTGTTTACCATATTGGAATCAATCTTACTTTATTAAACACATTGCAAATTTTTAATTCAATGCAATAAAATCAATCATGGATTTAACGGAAGATTCTTTAATTTTGTCTTTATTTTGTATAATAAAAGGCAATGTCCTGCTGCTGCTGCGTAAGCGTGGAATTTTATTAGCATAACAAACTTTTACAATAATAACAAATAGAAATTATTTAGCAGAATTCATAACACAAAAATAATCACTCCCTTCACATGCATTTGGAAAAAATTGTATACATAAAGTTAATCTCTCTCTTTTGAAATTTCATATTTTTTTTTGTTTTTGCTTTTTGTTTATTATAAAATTGTTTTCAAGAGAACGGCGAATAATGTCGAAAGGAAATAACAAAAAAATATTGTTTTGAATCAAATTTTTTTTGTTCTTTTTGATTTAAGAAATAGGTATTCAATTGATGGATATATGTGTATATGATGATAATATGTAGAAAAGAAAAAAAAGAAAAACACGAGCGTAATTATTATACCAGAAATTTTTGGAAATAGTTTGAATGTAGATAGCTTTGCTACCTATTCAAAAAATTAGATACTTTGAAAAATTCTGATATCGAATACAATTAACGAACAAGTATTAAACATTTTAGAAAAACTATAATAAGATTCAACAATTAACCCGTGGGATTTTTAAATGGCTGCTGTCCAAGTGGAATGCTTCCACATAAACTTAATTTGAAAGTTGAAGTTATAATAATATTACTTAGTAACCTAAATACCAAACGTGGTCTCTGCAATGGAAGCCGGTTAGCAGTAAAAAATTTAAAATCAAACTTAATAATCGCAGAAGTTCTAATCGGTACAGCTATAAGGGAAAAAATTTATTCCCAGAATATATTTATTAGTTGGAGATAAACACAGAATTGTCATTAATTTCTCAGACTTTGACTATTCCCCGTTAAATTAGCCTTTTTCATTATCATAAATAGGACACAAGGTTAGACATTGGAAAAAGTAGGAGTTGAGAAAGAAAACAACTGTATAGTTTTTGTAACTATACCTTAAAAAATTTAGGTTTTTTAGTCAAATAAATTTGTTGATAGTGTTGAAAAAATACGTGTATACCAACAAAATGTATAAGTATAAAATTTAGAAGCATTGGATATAAAGAAATGGCAATATCGAATTACTAATCTATATGGATAAAACATTATAGTTTAACAACTATTGTTCTTTTTGGAATTAAGTTGCGCACTCTAAATAAATAAATAATAAAAATATTCAAAGAATTATAAAATTTACACGATAAATAATCAAAAATCAATTTTTTGTTACAATTTTCAGTACGCGGTATTTTGGGAAATGTATGGTTTTTGTTTAATTTTTTGTAAAATTTTGCACTACACAAAAACACTTATATAACATTTGAGCACGTTTATTAATACCAATTTTTTGCAGTATCTTAAAACTTTTAACTTATTAAGTTTAACTCGGTTTGCCATTGCAATACAAACTCTATTTTTTCTTCTGCACAATATACATGTGATTCCAATAACTATTTCTCAAAAAAAGAACATACAATATAATTTAAATATTAATTATTGCACTATTTTACCTAATTAATATAAAATAAATCTTACCTCTAGAAATTTCCTTTTATTTCCATTTATTCCAATTATTTCCATTTATTCCAATTCCAAAATAATTACTGTTTAAGAAATTTACTTGTTAAATAAGTATTTTTTTTATCAATATTTATTTATTCTTTTTTTACATATTTTTATTCACTTTTAAATTATTAACTTTAGCAACACGTTTTTTCTATCTTGTGATTACTTTTGAACTGAATAAGAATTGATAAATTTAAAAGCATTTTTTCCCATTTTAAGAAATGTTTGTTAAAATAATGGTAAAAGTTATTAAAAAAACAACTTACCATTATTTTAACAACAAGTCTTGTTTAAAAAAATACTATTAATTTAACAAATATTGTTATTGGCATTTTTTACAACCGATTCAACAACAGATTTATTGAAAAAACAGTAACAATTTTTTCAGTGCAGAATGCTTTGTTTGTATGTATTTAGGCTTGCTTTTTATTTTATATTGCCTGTAGCATCCTTGCTTAACGCAGGTATTAGTAAGAAGCAGAAAAAAATGTGATATTCATTGAAATCGGAAGTAAGTTTAATGTGTTAATAATTTAAAGTTATTATAACATATCTTCACTAACTTACATCTCCAAAACTACCCGTGTCCGATTATATTACTTGGTCTTCTTCTTACAAATGACAATATTAAAGCAAAATAAAAACTGTGTTATGCTCCAAAGAGATAAAAAACTGTTAAACATTATTTTTATATGAATATATTATTAACCTATACAAAACAAGATCACAACCGTTATTATCCTTAGAGGGAATTACATACTTGGTTTGCAACAACAACAAAAAAAAAAACGAAATGTGAATTATTTTTTAACTTCAAAAGAAATTCCAATAAAAAACATAAAAAAAAATTTTACTTAATAATAGTAGAACGATACTGAAGACGATTATGGGAAATATTCTGCACCATTAAGGATGTTGAGAGGTTCGGCTATAAAAGTTTATTTTTGTTGTTTTTTTTTTTATTTATTTTTAATTTTTATTACATAAAATTTATGAAGATAGTCTCTAATAAAATCCTATTTAAAGTTAAGAATATTAATTTAAGAAGTCAACTTTTAAAAATGGTCAAAGAATTGTTTTCTCAACATTAAAAAAAAAACAAAAAAATATTTGAAAAAATAAGTAAAAAACAAAAATTAAAATGAAAAAAAATTCGGAAGCTAATAATTTTTTATGAGACCGATTTTTTTTTTCTTAAAATGATTTTATTTTTAACTTTTTGCATTTAAATTTTAAGATACGCAATTTAATGAATTATAAATTGTGGGTCTCTGTTCGCAATTTCTTGAAATATTTTTGTGTGTAAAAAAAAAAAAACAAGAAAAATAACGGTTCGATTTGTTTTACCTTACAGTCGGAATAATATCGTGGGCCCTCCTAACAAAGTTTAATACAATTTGATATGTTACGATGATTTGTCTATACTCTGTATTAGCTAAAGAGAGATTTTGTGTTATGGGTCTGATTTTAATTCTGTTGTAAAATGATAATCAGGTGTGTATTGAATGGTTTGAGACAAAATAATACAAGTCACTGTATATAATTACCTAGCTTCTCAATTTGCTTTAAACGAAAAATTGTTTGTAGTTTACATAGTTTTTTTTTGTAGGCAGGTTAACATCTTTAACAAAAATAAAATTATTGACGTTTTTATAAAAACTTGTGTTCTAGCGTTAGACTAGAATTGTTGAAAATAGTCGAATATTTTACTTTTAATTTTACTAAGTATACGCAGATACGCGCATTTTTACAATCAATTGGAGGACTTTACAAAGACGAGGTCATGCGGTCTCTTTTAACGTATAAGCCCTTTGTCCCAGTACCCCAGTTAAAGAGGCCATTATTCTAGTAGAAGAATTGTTACTACAACAGGAAACTGGACCACAGTGGAGAACAAAAGTAAAACAGTATATAAAGCTTTATTTCACCTTTAGAGGAGATTTCTACAAGTAATAGAAGGAGGTTTCAATGGCGAACCATTTCTGTCCATTTTTCAGTGAAATTTTCATGGCCAAATTAGAGTCAGATATAGTAGCAGAAGGACGACTACCGAGATTTTGGAAGAGATACGTAGATGATATTTTTGCTGTAATAAGGGAAAGGGAATCAACACTAACTACCGTTAACGGACTTCACAGGAATATGCAGTTTACTAGCGTTCTTAGATTTATGGTTAAGAAAAACAAGAACGTCTCTAGAAGTAGAGATCTACAGGAAGTCTATGGATACTGATAGGGTCATCCGGAATACCTGAAGCACTCCTATCAAACACAAGATGGCCTCTTTCAACCACATGCTTTATTGAATGGAAATACTTGCTCCAAAAAGGTTTAGTAAAAGGGATCAAACTTATATTTGGAATTGAAGTTGAGAGTAAACGGATAAGAAGTTACAACGGAATTCTCTCACTAATCTCTATTCGCTGATTAACAACCCAAAAAGAAAAGTAGCATTGGGTTTTAGCGAGATTTCTCTCCCACTCAGAGCAAAATTAAAAGACACGAGTTAGATATCGGATATAGCAGCAGAGCCAATCAGACTCAAGACTATTATAGGTTAAACTAAAGACCAAACTGATCAAGTGGAACAATCAGGAATATATAAGATCACTCAGTCATTTCAACAAGGTTTATATTAGACAAACTGAGAAAAACATGGAAACAAGAATAAATGAACATCTCAAAGAAGCAGAACTAGCTATGAAGAAGAATTTTACAGAATTCAGATACAAAGTAGCAGAACACATTATCCAAGAGAATCATAGTATTTCCAATGAAGACATATTAATGGCAAATTACATAAAATATTCTAGGAAACTAGATTCAGCTGAAAGCATCGAAATTTATAAAACTAAAAATTTCTCACTCCTAAAACAAGATCAAGGCAATGGATATTTTTCAAACCACCCCTACCAAAACCACCCCTATACCTATCACTCTAACGTCGGAAATTATATTTCGAATACCAACAATAAAATAAGTAATAGTATTATTAGTCAACCCTCCATCTGTGCTATTTCATTAGATAATAAACAACCATCCAGCTGTGAAAAACGTCAAATTACTACCTGTGAAATAAACATAAATAAAACTAGTTTAGATCTATTTCCTCAGTCGAGTACAAAACAGTGAAGAAGTCTGCAAGTAGCAAACGATAAAGGAAAATATTCGACTATTTTCGACAATTGACGTGTAGTTGGATCTTGCGTGTGGGATTCGTACCCATTTTATACTATATGGAGCTCATGCAAACATTAAACTACTCTGTGTCAACGTTCGATAACTGTAATTAGTTGTATAAGTTTTCATCAGGATTAAATCTAGCATCAAGTTCTTATATTCGATTCATGCATGAACATTTTTGTTAATATGTAATCAGTTTCTAATAATTGGAGTATCTTGCTTTCAATAACTGTTGGTGTTATACAGTCAAATTTAATGTTTTTCGATTATGTTTTTTTTATTGCAATAATTTTTTTTAAAAATTAAAAGGTATTTTAGTTTTTTATTACTCAGTTTTTAGTAGAAGTTTTCAAATTATTTTTAGATTTTTATGGTGTTTTTCTTTTCTGCAATTGTGTTGATGAGAAAATTGTTTATTAATTTATTATTTTAAATTCGCATAAAATTTCGAAGTGTAGGTTGCTGATAAAGATATTCGTACATAAAGTTTTATAATTAAATTTATTTCATTTTTAATTATCGCTTTAAATATCATTAGAGAGAGACCAAAATAATATTTAAAATTTAAATTATTGAACCATATTATAAGTTTGTGTAAAGATATTTTGAAAAATTAAATTTGAAAGTAAAAAATTTTATAGTTGGGATCATTATTATTTTAGTCTTGAAACTTAATGTTAGCAAATGTGTATTCGCTTTCTTGCCACTAATGATTTTTACACACATCTCTATTCAGGTTTAGGGGATTCTTAGGGAGATGTTGTATCGGCGTAGGACCTAATGATAGCTACAATTGCTAATTTTCCAAAAATATATATCTTTAGTGGCGCATCTTATCCTTTAAGGACTAAAAGGACATTTGAATGTATCCTTGTTGTTTTGATGTTTTTATATAAACACCGTTATATCTGTTGATCTATTAGATATATATTCTAGAAAGATAACGGTCTGGGCCATATCTTAACATTTGCTTGATGATGATTGGTGCTGCCGTTATGAAGATATTGTAGTTCAAATGTCCTTTTCGTCCTTAAAAGATAAGATGCACCACTAAAAATATATATTTTTGGAAAGCCAGCAATACCTTAAAATTGGGATTTGGTCATTAGGTCTTACGTTGATATAACATCTCCCTCAGAAGAGCTCAGGTTTATATTATAAAATATTATAAAAAGCAATTTTCTATACTAAATTTCTACACAATTTTCTCACCTAAAAAGCTTGAAGGGGGGCTGGCTATAAGAATAGACTTGGAAATTTTTTTTAACTTTGATCTCAGTGTGCAGCTTTTTCGACTACTACCTTTTTTTGTTTTTTGGTTTGTTTTATAAACAGCCAAAGGAAAAATATCTGAAGTAATAGGTTAGGATTTTTAGTAAATACGTTAGAAAAATACCTTAAGCTCTTAGGTACCGCTTGGTTGGGATAGGATAGGATAAATTAAGAAGAAAAAAGTAAGATAGATTAGTATTAAAAAGTTGAAAAATAAAGGTATTAATATTTTTCTTACACCTTTGCAAATTATAAAATGAGCGTGGAAACATATCAGAGGTAGCCTAAGGCTGTAAGGGAAGTGTCAACCTAAATGTGTGAATTATACTCCATCTTGGAACGTATAAATGATTTATAGATATTAAAGATGAGTTCCAAGGGTGAAAGGACAACTTTACATCGACTTAGATAGCCTAAACAGTTGGAAGCCACTTTCACGATATCAAAAATATGGTCGTTTCAAATAATTTTTTGATTCACGCGCATGCCTAAAATATTTAGACTATTTTTGTTTTGTAAAGTCACACCTTGCAGGGAGAGATTAGGTTAAGATCATGGAAGTTGCGCGATTCAACTCTGTTTTTCTTGCCCCAGTTAGCAATTTTAATCAGGTCATGGTTAATCATATGTTTACCATTATTTGCTTTTATTACCAACTTCGGTAATTGTATAGCATTAGATTTGCAGAGAAAATCGAAGGATGCAAGAAGAGTACTGTAATCAGCAAAACTGTGACAGTACTTCCCTTCACTCTTATTTCCGTCTTTTATAATTACTTATTTTATATGACTTACTTCCGATCCCAATTACTCTAGATATTCTATTACAGTTTTCAATCAGTTTCTTAGCGGAAAAAGACAAAATTATCCATTTTGATGACATTCTTGTTATAGGTTTACACTTTGTTAGTTAATTAAATTGAAAAATGTTTTTGTGTACGAATAAGATTTTTATTAAAACAAATTGTTTGTCTTGATAACTACTAATTTCAGGACAGTTTTCAACTATGGACTGTATGAGCAATGATAATGTCAATCGATAATATTATTATTTGGTCAGAGATATAATAACTGCGATATTCGTAGTATAGCTTAGGTGAAAGCAGGAGCTCGAAAATGATATGCAATTGAATCGTTAAGTTAAAAAAAATTGTCAAGTTAAAAATCAATGATAGCAAGGCATAGACTTCTGGTTCTAAATATTTAATTCAAACCTAATCAATACATTTTGTTTTGTTATTGAATTTGATATATTTTTTTAAAATTCAATTCATACACATTTAATTTTTATCTACTTTTTCTAATCTCATTTTAATATACAGTACGATTTCCTTTTTGTTACAGTTTTTGTTTTTTTCTTGTTTTGTATATTTTATAAATTATCCTTTTTTCAATCCTTTTTCGATTTAAATTTTAAAGGACTGTATAGGGTTTATGCTTTTTTTTGTTTTTATAAATCTTCACATCAGTATAACTAGTAGACAAGTTAAATCGAATTCTTGAAGTTACTTTACATAAGTGTAATATAAATATTATTTTTTAGATAATAAATTTGTTACTGTTACAATTCGAAAATATTCTGTTGGTACTTTTTGTTTTTAACTTAGTTTATTTTAAATATTTTTAATTTAACTGTTAAGGAATTTTTAATATTTGATTGCAAATATCGATATTTCGGAAGAAACATGCTTCCTTCATCAGTGATTGTGACTAACTTGTGTAATCAAATATTAAAATATTAGTGCACGGAAACCTGGCAACAGTTAAATTACAAATATTTAAAATAAACTAAATTAAATACAAAAAGTACCAACAGAATATTTTCGAATTATAACAGTAACAAATTTATTATATAAAAAATCTATAATTATAATTTACAAGCATTTAGGGACTTGCGCAGTAAGCACACTTTTCTTTTTTTTTATTTTCCTACTCCTTAATGAACTTCTAATATAAAATATAAGTTGTATATAAAACAAAAATGCGCACACAGTTGAAAATTTTTTACTCATATAGTTTTATTATTAAGCAAAAAATGTATGCATATGTGAGATCTTATTAAAATAATAAACAAAAGCAAACGAATCAGTTATTATAATTTACATTGCAAATGAATCTATGTACGTACATATGCAAAAAAAAAAACAATAAAACAAATTCATCTCAAATAAGAAATATAAAAACAACAAAAAAACAAATCACTTGAATTCTTAATTTTTATCTTTTTAAGTAACTGTTTCCAAATTTTGGTTATTTGTAGTAATAATATAGTTTTTATTAAAATTATGTATTATGTAGGTATATATATACGTACCTCTTTAATGACAAAATTTTTTATTTTTAGTAATTTTATCCACTAAATGCCACTTACTATAGGGAATATATCGGAAACGAAACAGTATATGAGGGGCGTATATTTATGTGTCCTAAATAAAACTTACTAACCACAAAACTTTTTATTAGAGCGGTTTCTGCTTTATCTTGCGAAGTCTATGTCAGTACGTAAATTACTGTTTTTTTAAAAACTTTAAATTTGACTTCAACTTGAAATATAATTACTCAACAGGGGCCCCTAGTAATATTTATATTACACTTATGTAAAGTGACAGCAAAGTTATTTAACAGTTATTTAACGGCAACAGTTAAATTATTTAATTTAAATTATCACTAAAAATAAAAATCCGATTAATAAATGAAAAAATAAATATTTATGTCGAAAAACGAGATTTATTGACTGAACTTATTAGATATTGCAATAGTTAATATTACTCCGTCCTTAGATATCAATTTACCTATCCACCCTATTCCAAAATTTTCTCACATTATACTATATTTTAACTACCATACGATTTTCTTGTCAGATCATACCAAATTGTACCTGCCAATCAAAACGTAAAATTAGAACTTAAAGTTATGAGCAATACAAAATATATTTCGTTCTTACGGAAACAATAATATAGAATAATTACGATTCATCTGAACACCAATGACTCGGCAGAACATTAGGTTTTCTTTTGTTTTTTTTTTTATAGATTAATGCATTTTTGTATTTATAGAATTTTAAGGATTACTACTATTGGACTTAGGTACTTTAATAATTTGCACTTATTTTATTTGATTAACATGCATTCAGGTAAATATTCACATGTTTTATTAACAGTGTAAAAATATGATCATTATGAGTCATTAATGTTACTTTTGCTTGCAAAATTTTTTTGTTTTTTTTTTTTCCAAATGAAACATTACAATCTGTCTCTAAAGGAGACATTTAGTAGTTTGTATGACATTTTTTATTCAGGTAAATTGCACTGACTAGCGGATTAGATAACCCAGTGATCAACCATCCATGATGCGAACATTATACTCCCTATTTGATTGTTCCTATTGTCTACTGGGTAGCTGCAGGATGCTACGACACTTAAGGCAACTTACATCACTTGCAGCCAACAAGCTGCTTGCCACGCTGTTAATATTTGCAACATGGGTTTGTATATGTCGAGAAACAGAAAAACCCAGTGGCCATGATGTCGTTATAACATATTAAGCAATTAAATAAAAAATATTTATGATCATTGTTGCCCAGATAAAATGTAACAAAACTATCCCATATTTGTTGGTTTTGCAATCAATATTAAAGCTAAGTCGTGACAATTAATTTAACTAAAAGCCATTAATTTCCATACGGTTTTCCAAAGACTAGTTTTTCAGCTTAAATTGTCCATCTATTTAAAAAAAATTACTTTATCTCACGTATTTCGTCTATTAACCCTAACAAAAGGATAATGGCATATACTTATGTAAAATGCCTTGTCATATTTGGTTTCAGTTTCAATTTTTTTTTTTTTTTTTTACATTTAAATTGCTAATCCATTTATTTTAATATAAAAAAAAGAAAAAACACAAAATGTTGTCTCATAGAATTTAAAATTAAAATGAGAAGAAAAACAAGGATTCACTATTATCCGATATTTAAAATTTTTAGGTTTCAATATTATGCAAATAGACATGTTTCATAACCGATTACAAACAATTTCTTTTCATGTCCTTCCGAATGGAATTAATAAAAAAAAAAAAAATAGTTAAAAATTTCAATTTTTATACAATTTCTAAGCTAAACTAAAAAAAAAATAATGATAAAGTTAAAAAAAAAATTAAGTATCTCTATTCTTGATATCAGTTGAATAAAATGAAATAAATCAAGTGGAAAATTATTCCTTTGATGAAATGAAAATCAAAAGTATATACCATGTGCAAAAGACTCAAATATAATTCAGTCTATTATGTAAAAACATTGTATTTGTTATGCCACCTGAAGCCTTTAATATCAACAAATTTTCATGAATATGATTTCCACAACGGAATAGAGAGAATTAATTAAAATGACTACAAAACAAAATTAAAAATAATTTATTTTTTTTTCTATTACTGAAAATACTTTTTCGGTTTGTTATTGTAAATCTTATGATTTAGTATTCTGCATACAGAAATAAAAACTCAGCTAATATTTGTCCGCTCCTCCGAAATTCGATGAAGTTTGGTAAAAAAATCGTACGTCATATTTCACTATGAATTTCTTTCCATCATTTCCATTTATTCTTTGCACCACATAATTTTCTTTATTGATTTATCTTAGACAACAACCGCATATATAATAATTTATGCTATGGTATAATAAATTTTGGCTATGGGTAAGTTGCGCCAATTCTGATAAATTAAAATTTTTGTATATATTGAAATGAGTTATAGATGAAATGAAATTTTAAATTGAAATTTCTAATTCAAAATTAAAAAAATTTGAAAAATTATTTTGATTCGCTACGCTTCCTTTTAAATATCTATTAAATTCGGTTGGGAAATTCATCAGATATTTGTGCCATACTTTTTTCAATTTATCCTATACTAATAGTAAGTATTAAGTATGAAACAAAAATTTAGTTTAATTTTATTTTATTATTTCAACTGCAGATAAATGTAAAATCAAATTTTAGGACCCTTTTCCAGGTAGGATGTGAGTCATCTATCTATTACAATATAAAACACAAATGTTATTATACCTCTATATGAGATTAGTCGCATACATTTAATTGCGTATATATATACTTATTTGCCAAGCCTTCAAATTAGTCATAACGCCCGTAACTTACAGGCTGGGTAACGCTGTAGGTAGATTATTCGAAAAAATTTTACACAATTTTTGAGAAATGCTTTCACCAATTTCTACAATAATGTTATATTTCTACCACAACATTTTGGGGTTAGGATTAGGAATAGTTATAATAGTGTTAATTTTATTTGATCTGGTCTGTAAAAAATTTATATGCTTGTTTTATTATTATTTTAATAACATATGATATTAATAAGCTAGCTAATTTGTTATACTTCACTTTTGGCAAAATTTAATCGCTAACTAAAGGATAATTATAGCTTTTAAATTAAAATAACTAAATTTTCCGTATAAATAGAAAATTTTATAAATATTTCTGTAAAAATTAAACAATTTTTATACAATTGTAAAAAAGGATAACTTGCTTATAAAATCGAAATATTTTTCATTATAGTCAAAAAAGATATATTTAAAAATTTTAAAAATACTTCAAGCATCTCCTAAAATTTCATGTTCCTGCATCCTTTTTTAAATTCTACTTTTGTTCAGTAAATTAATTTAACAAAATATATACAAAAACAAAAAAAAGATTAATAAATAAATAATTTAAATTTCTCATATCGTAGAAAATATTAAGTTTGCCTTAAATTAATTTCATTATAAATTTAAAATATAATTGCAATTTTCATTTCTCGTTCTGAACTTTCAAAACAAAAAACAAAAACAAAAAAAACAACCAAAATTGAAAACTTTTTAAGTCATCTGGTAGTAAATTGAAATTAAAAAATCTCCCACTTCTTTTATTAAATTTATTTCAAATGAATAACAAAAAAAAAAAAAAAACTCCTACAATTTTGACATACTTAGACTTACATTATATAAATTAAATATGTGTATACAGAATGTATATGCAAATATAATATATATTTACACAAGTATATAGTTTTCATATACAAATCATCTGTTTTTTATTTTTGTTATTATTATTATATTTTTGTTTTTGTAATATACCATGCTGAAACATAAGCATAAGATATTTTGCATCCTTCAATCAATATAGGCTTATAATATTTATTACAATATACATGAGTACATACATACATACTCGTGAAAAGGATGTTTTGTTGTTGAACAGTTTACATTTAATTTTTAAATGAAAACACATAAAAACAAAAATAAAACTTTTGTTTTTTTTTTTATAATGTACAAAAGCTGTTAATATTTTTGTATAGAAAAAAGCTTTTACACAATCTGAATTCTGTATATTGTGTTTCAAATTCCAATTGTTCCTATTTTCTAACATGCGAATATCCTAGATTGTACAATATTCAATTTTATATTTAACAGTTGTATTTGGTCAATCTTAATATTAGTCAATAAAGAATCTTCGGTCTGTTTGGTAAATTAAAAGAAAAAAAAAAAATCGGGAAATAAATATTTTTTTTTTTACCGTTATATTAATTATGAAGTGATGTATATTACATATTAGTATAAATATTTTGTAAACAGAATCAGAAAATTATAAATTAGCAATTTTAAAGGATTCCAATTAAAACAAAAAAAAAAAATAGAAATTAGAAAAAAAAAAAATTTTTTTTTTTCGTATTATTTAAAGAGTTTCTATTCAAAATTCCATAAAATTGTTTATGTTTTTTTTTTTTGTACAAAAAAAATTGTTAAAAACTGTTATTAAACAAAGTGCATATTATACAAAAGTATTAGTGCGTTAGCTATATAACTAAAAAGGAAATAAAAAAAAAACAAAAAAACAAACACACAAAAACAACTTGTTTTCATTTTGGTTGTTTTGTTTTAAGTACATAAAGTATAAAATCCATTTTAGAGCTATAATATAGTCACAGATTTATTTAAAAAGCAAAAATTTTAAATAGAAAGAAAAAAAAAGCGAAACGAATTATAAAAATTAAATTCGCGTGAGGTTCCGTTACGGCGTGATTGTTATTTATGTTTTTTGCTCATTTTTGTACAAAAAAATCTTTAAATGGTAATTTTCAATTTAATTATATTTAAAAAAAATCCAAACCACATTAAAATCAGTGAAATTTAAATGATTTAACTACAGTGCCAGACTTAACTACACCGTTAAGTGTTGTAGCGTAAATAAATGTAATTTTTTTTCATATAATTTTAAAAAAAAGGATATATAAAAGGACATTTTAAAATATGAATAAAAAAAGTTTAAATTTATATTATTATTGAGCTACTGAAAAAAGACATTAATTCATTACTTTTAAAGTTTATAATTAAAACATTAACCTATTTAAATTTGACGATTAAAAAAGTGGATCAAATTTTTTTTTTATTTTGGTATAACTTGATTTTCAATTGAATTTATTATTATTTTTTTTCTACAAGAAAAAAAAAATAATTATTTTTTATAAATATTTGATATAATGTACATTACTTTCACTTTTTTTTTTGGGTTTTATTGTTTTTATTATTATTATTATTGTTCATTGTAATTTGAAGTGTTTTTATTTTATTTTACTTTTTATTTTATTTACAAATACCTGTATATAAATATAAAAATTTTCGAGGACATTATCCTTGTCCTTTTCAAAAATATCAAAAATAAACAAAAAGGTTTTGAATAGAAAAAATAATTTTTTTTTTTTTTTGACATACTCGTATGTTACGTGTGTTATTTATTTTAGGATTCATATTATACAACTTGACATATTATAAAGAAAGTAAAATTGTATGAAATTTTTTATTCGACAGGTGGTTTATTTTGATAATAAAAAATATTTTTAGATGATAAGAAGACCGTCAGGAAATTCATCTTAAAAGATTTAAATAAAACAATACTATAACAAAAAAAAAAAAAAAAAATTAATACATTTTTTTATTTAAATAGTGATTTCTATAGTATAAAAGCGTGTCATGTTTACATAGTAAAAAAATATTACAAGAAAACAAATATATATATATATATATATATATAATAATAATAAAAAATAAATAAAAAATGAAAATGAATTTTATACGTATATAATGTAGAAGCTTCTAAGAAAAAGAATCTAATCTATTATAAAAGTTTAAAAACAACAACAACAACAACAAGAATTACAACAAAGAGCGAGTGTATGAAATATAGGTAGGTTTTTTCATTCAAGAATTTCTATTGTACCTTTAAATAAAAAGGATAACAAAAATAAAATAAAAAAAAAGTGCTTTCTTTAGATGACATTGAAGAATTTTAAAATTATTTTTTATTATTATTTTATTTTTTTTTGTTGTTGTTCCTTTTTATTATATTCAATTTTTGTAACAGGAATATAATTACACATTATTCATATATGTATATGCTCAAACAAATAAAGTAAAATAAATATAATATGAAAACATTAAAAATGTTGATTAAGTTCTGAATTTGAAATTAGATTTGAACAACGGTATATTGTTTTAATGTTTATATTGAAATAGTGTAAGACACATTGTGGTGAAAATTACATATGTAGTTGAATTATTTTAGTTAACGATAAAAAAAAAATTTACCAAAGCCAAAGTGTACTAAAGAAAATATTGTTTTTATGCTCATGAAATGCTTTGAGTCAACACAAGTAGAATTGTGTGTTGTACGGTATTTTGCTCAACAAAAATAGTTGTTGTACGATTCTAAAAAGAAAGTAAATTATAAGAATTGAGTATAAAATTATTTTTATATTAGAAATATTTGTTTTGAGATGCTCCACAGGGATTCCTTCCGCAAGCGATTACATTTTTCGGTCAATTATACTTTCTTTATTTCTTTACTTTTTTACGACAAAAGTATTTTTGTTCTTTGCTTTGAGGTAAAACAACAATAAACACTGAAAACTAATTTGAAATGTAACAATCACAATATCAACTAAAGAGGAGTCAAATTAATGGAGTCAAATTTTTAAAGCCACAAACAACTATGCATAACAAAGGACTAAAGAAATATTAAAAGTGTATGATGGAATTATTGGTCTAATTCAACTATCTGGCCTGACCTAAGATACCAAAAATGTGATTTATTTGCAAAACTAGGTGTTCAGTATATTAAAATGCTTCGAAATATAAAAGTTGTGTTGTAGGTGAAGATGAAGGTTAATATTGTTGCAGAGCTTGAATTATTTAACAAATACAAACAGCAATAATAAAACGATACAAAGGATGAGCTCTAATTTAACCTTATAACGTCTAATCATAATTAAATCTAATTCAACCTTTTAAGAGAATATATTGAACCTTTCTAAACGAAATTGACAATGTTTTATAACAATATAGTTTAACCTTTATTATTTATTAAAATTTAAAAAGTTGGAAGGTCTTGTTCATTGATTTGATATTTCATATTTGCTCGTTTATTCCAATTTTCTGCCTTGCATGACTGTTAGTGTTTTTTAACCTGCTGGTTATTATAATGTTTTGTAGATTTCTCGCCAAATAGTTAGGGTGTTGGATCAGTCTGGCATATCTGTTTTTACATTTTCTCAGTTCTTCTGTAACCATGAGTATATTCAAATCTTTGTGTAAATTAATATTTTCAAGGTATCAAGAGGCCTGGGTTATGGTATGTGAAATATTTGATTGCATTCTTTGAATTCTTTCAATGTTATTATTAGAAGCAATTCTGCATAACTGGCTTTATATAGCAACACTTTATGTTGCAGATCTAGTGAAGAATATTTCCCAATAAATGCTGCTCGTCTTGAGTTTTAGAGCCATTCATGTATCTGTTATAGAGCCATTCATGTATCTGTTGCAAATGTCCTTGCAGATATGTAGATGCTGTATGTGAATTTGGATGGCAGTTTCAAATTGCCTTATCTTCTGCAAAGATGGATGTTAATGTGCTCCTGTTTTTCGGTAGATCAGGCGATTAGACTAGGCGAAGAAATATTTTCGAAATTATTATTTTTTTCAGTTTTTGTCAGTTGGAAATTCCTCCTTCATGTTGAAAAACGTTGTAAAATATTAATATTATATAAGACTAAAAATATAAACAGTGCATATGGGTTTTTATTTCTAAATTCCATAAAAAAAAATCTTATTAAATGGAGATGTTTGAATTACCCGTACTGAAATCCTTCAATTATTGCTTAGAAAAAACAAAATATTCTTCTTCAAACCATTTAGAGTGTATTGAAATATATATAAAAAAAAAAATTTTAATTAAAATTAAATATTTAAAAATATTAAAAGTGCTTCATAAGTCATATACGCGTGATGTATTTTTTTTTAGAAATAATTAAGTCATATAATCTAAATCTTGATTGGATTAAAATATTTCTTTAGTATGCAACTTGAAGAACTGTATGGTATCATGAGACTATGTAATATAATTAAATTTAAAAATTAAAATTTTTCTTATATGACATTTTGTAATCCCAAAAGGAATAACATTAGTTTTTGTATAGTGAAGTAGTTTAATCTGTTATAAAAGTTGTATTCGACTACTAGTTCTAGTTATTTAGTTTTTGGATATGCCTTGTAGATAAAACTCTAGGTATAAAAATGTAAATAAAAGTAAAAGGTTAGAATGTAGAATGTTCCAATATGAGTGATGAATATGATGATGAAAGGTATAACATTAATGATTATTAACATTAATATATTCCTGTATTTCATTTGTATGTTTTTCCTGAATTTTCCTGAATGTCATTTGCCTGTATGTCACTTGCCTTTATTTCATGTGACTGGATATGCTAATTACTTAATATGATAAATATTGTACATATATTTATATATATATATATGCACATAAATTGTACATATATATATATATATATATATATATATATATGTATATGTACAATATTTATTATGTAATATCTATGTAATCAATATATATACGAGATTCTGAGTTAGAAGATATTTTAAAGTTGGACTTAAAATTAAAGTTCTACGAATTTTACAGAATATTTATATAAATTATTTTTATGCGAAGCCGCTGCTGAATACAAACAAAATGATTGAATTCGGAAACAATAAATTAATTAAAGTCGGATTTTGAATTTTGGTATTTTGAGGCCTTTTATTTGGTATTTGAGATTTCCTGGCCAACGCTTAAGTTCTATATATCAATACGGGCAAATGAAATACAAGCATGTGATAGTACCCTCGAAATAATCATATTGTAAAATTCCAACGTTGAATAACGCAAATTAAAAAAAAATTTTAATAGAAATAATAAATTTTTTATTATTTTTTGTTTTTATTTTAAAATCTTTTATGTTATCATTATCATTGAAGACTTATGACTGAATTATAAATAAATGCAACTAATTACAACTATTCATTTTATGGTTTCATTTTTAATTCATTTCATTTTGAAAATCTCATGACAATAAATTGCACTTAAATTTTTCCTTCAATATTTTTGTTACCATGTTTTCGATATTTTTTAATTCAAATGCAGTTTTTGCTTTGTTGGCAAAATAATTTTAATCAGAATGGCCATAGAATGGTACGCATTCCACAAAGAGTGATAAATATTTTAGTCATCCAGAAAGACGCGGAATAATGAAATGGACATGAAATATTTTTCTTCTGATTAGTGGCTTACAAATTATTGATAATAATAATAATTATTTGTATAACAGTTACCAATCCTGACATCTATTGGCCACAATTTAAAGTTTTGTTATGATGTTACAGCGATTATGTCGTTTTTCGTGGTTCGACAAGTAGTAGAAAAATCAATAGAGTTTGAGAAGTCAACGTTCATGTGTTTTGTCGATCTAACAAAGGCATTTTGACTGCGTTAAGCTAAATGATATTATCGAGGTATTGCAAACAAAATATGTTCCACTCGAAATAACCAAAATAACTGAAACTTTAAACACAAATACCTTAATACACATACTAGCCAATCGCATCATGTCGCTTAAAATTTCCATGTCATTTTACTCTTAATAAAAAAATTTATATTAATTAATAAATCGAACTTTTTCTTTTTATTAAAAGTAAAATGACATGGAAATTTTAATATTTCCCATTTAAAAAATTTATATTCACATAAATTTATTTTATAAAAATTGCATTTTACATTAAAATTTTGGTCGATTCTTATAACTCACAGATGTACTATTGACATCTTCTAATAAGTTATAAAATCAATCAAAATGAAAATAGGAGTTGTATAGGTAGTCTAACATTAAAAATACCTACTGATGAGTTTTAATAGTGTTATGATGAACGAATAAACAATTTCCTATACACATATTTGGTTTGTAATTTTGATTTAAAGCTCAAAAAATCAATCCATAGCACTTGTTTTGTTGAATAAAACCAAATTATTAAGTCCTCTTGGTTACATATCAAATTTTTGTTGTGCAAAACTAATTGAATAATTAAAAAAAATTCTTCTATCTGGAAGGGGTATACGAAATTTTTTTAAAGAAAAACAAAATTGCGACATTTTAACAAATCTGTGGTTAATACATTCGTCTCTGTAATTAGTTCAGATGTAAGTACTGTCAGATTGATTTGAACAATTTTTTTTTATTTAATTATTCATTTGTTTGCAGCATTTCAAAATTTTCATTGAAATTTAAAAGAAAACTGTTTACAAGGACAAAAAAAATTTCATGAAAATAAAAAAAAAAAAAACATTAAGTTTTTTTAAAATTAATATTTAATTTTAGAGTACAATGCAATAAAAAGGGTAGCATTTTGACAATGAAAAATTAACCCATTAAAATGTAATAAATTTTGTCGAAAAATTGACAAGGAATTCCATTCGTTTTAAGTTTTTTGTTTGTGTTTTTCTCTTCGTTTTTTCAAAAAGGACATTTTTTCCAAAATAAAATTTCTTAGAAATTTGTTGGTTCCTTAATGAAAATGTTTTGTAGTAAATACATTTTTAGAGCTCTATAGAATTTTATATATGTATATTTCAATTTATACTCTACATAACGGACAGCGGATAGATGGATGATGTAAAATTCTTTTTTGCACTTTTTGTTTGATATTTGAGAATTCCTACAACTTGATTGTAATTATTACAAACTAAAACAAAATGGAACTACTATGCTATTATGAAAGTGAAAGTATTCTACAATTGATATTAATACATTAAGAATTTAAAAGAGTTAAAACTAATGTATGTGTATGCTAAATTTCTGCGTGAAGATGATTGGGAGCTATTTCTGGGGAACTTAAAAACCAAGAAGTTTAACTTTTAACAATAAATAACATAAATGTCAATAAAAGAAAAAAGTTCTTCGACAAATTTTGAGAGCAATTACATTAAAAAATGAATATTACAAAAGAAGAATAATAAACGACCAATCAACTGAACCAAGTAATCAAAAGTTAAAATAAAGGTTCAAAATCTAATGAGATAAATTTGTCGTTACAATGAAATCGTGCCAAAATTTTCATTTTATAGCTACCCGTACCTAATTCAAGTAACAAGAAAATAAAGAACTGAAGGACACATTTATACGTAATGGTCGAAATTGGAGAACTATTCATTGATAGCAACAAATCGGATTGCATCAACCTTAACTTAACCTTTATTCAGCTAGAAAGGTACACCCCAGTTGACCAAACTTGGCATTTTTGTACCAGTACCAAGTTGTATATTTCCTCAAACTCAAATTAAGGGTTTTTAGATGGAATTTTTCCGAACTTGTACCAGTACCACATAAATTTCCAGACTCAAATTAGGAATTTTACATGGATTTTTTCAGAATTTGTACCACAAGGAATTTTTCCCACATAGTAGCAACACATTTTCATTTTCATTTTTCGAATACGGAAAAGTAGTGGTACGAGTACCCTTTAAAATTCTGTATGACGTCATAAAAAATTTTTTTTTTAAAAGTACCGTATTCTTGTCCTACAAAAAATCTTCAATTACGTCCTATCCAAAAAAAATGTTTTCACATTAATTATACCAGCAATGTTTCCAGCAATTATTCCTTGTACTAGAAAAATACTGAATTAGTATCATAAATATTGGGGATTTTAAGAATGTGCATTCATTTCTTTGATCACTCTGTATGTTATTTATTTTTTAAATTTTTTTTGTTTAATTTTTCTTTTTCTTACTCATTAACTTAACATTATTTTTTATAAGCATAAGAATTTTACAAGTATGATATTATGCTGTAAAATTCATAACAATAACACCAGACAGCGAAAGCTTAGGTCACCGAATTTTTCAAATAAATCTGAAATTATATAAATTACATATAAATAAAAAAAAAAAAATTGTGAATTATTCATAGTCTATAAGTATAAACAACAATGTATCATTATAAGCTAAATCAGAAATATATGAATTAATAAAGAAAAAAAAAAAAAAAAAATTCAAATTGTTTAAATAAATTTGTTAAACTTTGTAAAAAATGGCTTTTAAATATGAATTATTACGAGATTGAACTACTAAGATAAATTACGTCAATTAGATTATTTATTCTAGTTTCAAACTGTAATGGAACTATTAGAAGTCGCTTCATCTAAGTTTTGTGAAATCTATTTTTATAAATGGTTTATCAGTGATAATGTATCTGACCTGAATTACCTTGCTTAGAAATTCTCTTCTTCTGCTCTTCTTTAATACACGCTAGATCTTACTTAGATTACGAATACAATTATATAGATATATATGATAAAATTAAGTTCAAAGAAATCTCTACTTATCCACTTATGATGTTTTAGCAATACACAAATTTTATTATTAAAAAAAAAAAAAAAATAACTTACATAATTTCTATTGTATTTCATTAGATTAAAAATTATTATTAAATGAGTATTAATATTTGTTGGAACCCCACAATTAATTTCTTGGAAAAGTAAATTTAAGTAAAATTAAGAATTACTTAAATGAATATACATCACTAGTGTGAATTCATTACTGTACAGCTTAAATTTTATTTGTATATATATATATATATATATATGTATATTTCATTAAAGTACTAGGCTAAGAAATTTGAATTATTTAGCATATAAGTTAGCTGAAGTTGTTAATGAAATAAAGAACTACTAGCTATTCCCGGCGTAACATTCGCCGGTCTAGCATTAGCATTATAAATGAAACAATTTATTTTATTTATTGATTTTCTTTATTTTATTAAAAAAAATCAATGTTTTACATATTTTTTTATTACATAATAAATAAGTTAAATTGAAAAACTTAAAACTATAATTGTAAGACATTGATTTTTTTTAAGAAAATAAAGAAAATAAAGAAAATCAATAAATAAAATATATTGTTTCATTTATAATGCTAATGCTAGACCGGCGAATGTTACGCTGGGAATAGCTAGTAATTTACAATATTGTTTGATCTATCTATAACTATTTTTTTTAAATTTTTATTTAGGTATTTATTTATTTACTATAAATTAATTTTGACCGCTAATAGTTTTGAAGAAAACTTTTATATAAGGCTGCGTTTATACGTTTTTGAATTTTGTTTATAACGTATAAATGATGTTCATTAAAGTTTGACATCCGACTTTGTTATAGAATATCATTATTTTTTTTTTTTAAATAATAGTGCTCGACACGCATTTTTGTATTTCGCAAGTTGAAAAAGTGAATTTTGCGAGAAAAGGTATTTATAAACTTCTAATTGGGTTATGCCAATATATTGAAAGATATACATTAAAAAAAACAAAAAATGTGTATTAAATATTATTATTATTATTCATCAATACAAATAATACTTAGAATAATTGATTTACTATTTAAATATTTATATTTCACAAATGTTCTGAAATTACACAGTATATTTATATTTGTTTATAAGTATTTATTATTAGTGTTCGTAACGCATATTCGTATCTTCGTATTTTGCAAATTTAGAAAGTGGATTTTGCATGAAAAGATATATACTTTGCAACTATATTTGTTTATTTTTGAGATATGTAATTAAAACTTTTGAAATAAAATTTGATGTAATTGCAATAAAATTTGTAAATGTAATAAAAATAAGTAAAACAAAACCTTCATGAAACAAAATTTGATGTCTAAACGGTCCCTAACAAATACTATTAACAGAGACGTACATTTGAACAAAATGTGGCGAACAGATGTCGCTGGCAGTATAGATATGAAATTAAATGCATTTAAAAAAAAAATACCACACTCACATTAAAAACACATTAAAATAGCCATAGATACGCTTTTTGTGTTTTTTTTTATTATCATAATAGCCCTAACTATTTCAAAACTCAAAATAAAAAAACAAAACATTTATTTATAGAATTTATATTTTTATTTCACTTCTTTTAAATTTTGATTTTGACGTTTTGGTATGATTAGGTATGAACATTATAGTAAACGTTATGATTCGTTACGACTTTCTTAAATCATATCGAATCATATAGGCCATTTAACGAAGTATCATATGACATCATATGACGCCTTATAACTATTATAGTTAGGAGTAAAGCCAATAATTATGCTTTTTCTCTTATTCTTCAGTTTTTATTGTTATATTGTTATCCCGATAGGGTCTCTAATGTAGTCTCTGTGATTTTTCTTTTTAAAGTTTTTTTAATATTTATGTTTACTAAATTTGCCGTGTATTGAATTGGAACTTGAAATAATGTCATAACATATTTTGTTTTTCTTCTTCTTAGCAGATCGTAAATTTCGGCTTATGATTCTCCATGTACAATATAATATTTACTCAATGCTACTGCGCATTTGAATTTATACTTTTGAATTATTTGTTAATAAAATAAATAAATTTCAATTATTGGAATTTCTGAACATAAGGTAAAAAATATATTTTCTAAATTTACTATTTGTTTTACCGGTAAGTTTTTTTGCTGTAATATCGTAATATTTTAACAAAGCTATTTTATCAATATAATAATTATATCATAAAGGAAGTATAATATAGAGAAACTATGCGGAACAAATTTTGTGACGATTTTTTTTCGCTTGAAAAAATTTTGAAAATACCCCATACACAGTAGGACCTAGATAAACTCACTTTAAAATTTTGTAATACGTCATTTTAATGTCTTCGTTAACAGAAACTCATACAAAATATTGAACTAAAATTTTTTCTTTTATGCAGATTCAACTGTATAGATTCTAGCTTTGAGAGAGAGAATCTTTAAAATGATTTTAATTTTTGTTTTTTTTTTTTTGTTTTTGCTTTTATATAACATACATATAGTGTAGTAGCGGCAATGAGGTAAGGTTGTGTATGTCGTATCAAATACACACTTGTTGGGTAGATGTAGAGTATACCATAATATGAAATGCATGGTGTCGGGACAAAATTTCAAAGACACAATTACATATTTAAAAAAATAAATCCCAATTTAAGTTTTTATAAAAAATTTGAAATTATTTGGTTTTGTAATGAAGGTACTTTTTTTTCTTAAAAAAAAGTAAGAATGCTAAGTGGTTATGCTGAAGTCCGAAGCGGAATATCCCCGAAAAAAATTTCCGACCGGAATACGAAAAATATCAGTATTCTGAAATTCGACTCCAAAGTCTGTGCAGAAATCAATATTAAATGTTTTGGAAGATTTTTTTTTATTTCAAATAAAAAAGGCGTTGACAGTTTAAGTTTTTTTTTATTTATTTTGTAAAAAGTTATAAATTTTTTAATAATTACATAACGTAATATGTACATAAATTAAAAGTAAAACTTATACATTTTTAATTACATATGTAGGTATATACAAATTAAAATTTAATAGTAATTTTTTGTTACACATTACATTTTGTTGAAAACGATAAAAGATATTATTCGTTTGAAGCGCTTTTTTAATTTGTAATTTCGACGGACTTCAGCATAACCACCTAATTCTTATATAAAACAATTCTTATAAAAATATAAAACAAAATCATATTTTGAAAGGAATTATTAATCAACTACAGATTTTGACAATTTCTTCCACATTTTATAATGATTAATAAAAATTTAAACATTTAATTGTTTTAAATATGAAATTTTGTCTTTATGAAATTTTGTCCACATGTAATTTTGTCAGGGAACCAAAATGTTACATTTTTAATGCAAACACAAACAACTTACTTTAAATTGGAAATTCATAAAGAAAGGAGAATTAAAAAATTTTAATATAGAAATAGAATATTCAAAAATAATGTTCACGTTCATTGTTAATATATTATGATAAGATAATCTTAATAACCTACACTCTACCTCTACTATGCACTATACACTAAGAAATCAAGGAATACATGCATATATATGAATTACGATAGTGTGCAAAATCCTTACTTACTGCAGTGTGGCACAAAAAAGATAAGCACATTGAAGTAATTGAAAACATAAATTAATAAATTATTTATTTTTTCTAATATTATAATATTGTTAATACTAGTAATATTATAATAAATTTAAGATATTATTTTTGTTTATTTAATTTTTCATTTTCATTTTTATATTCAAGTTATTTATTTTTATTACATTCAAAGTGTTTATTATTTTATTACACTTCAATTCTGCCTTTTCTCTTTGTTTAAAATATATTTTACAACATAGGTAGGTACATATTATTTGTACATTTGTAAAATTTTATTTAAAGAATTTTAATTTTAGAGCCACAAATTCTAAAACAGGTACATTTTTTTTTTTCAAAACCTATCTAAGTGGTGCCTATGAAATGTTATTTTTCAACGCATAAAAAAGTAATTTAAATAGAATTTTACATTTTATTTGAAATTGAAACAAAACTCCAATTCAATCCAAGAACAAAATCAAAGAATTAGAAATTATAAAAACAGTGTAGACGCTTCCATTAGTTTTATTTTTTATTTTGATGAATAAAAGAAAAAACAACAAAACAAAGTTAAATATTTTATAAATTTTTATCTTTTGAAATGTTCAACATTATTGTACGATACTGTACGAAGTACAAAGGAAATAAAATATTTGTTATTTATATTATGCTTAGGCGAATCCTTTTCTTTTGTATTTGTTTAGTTATGATTATTTTTATTTATAAACAATCAGTTTTACTGTTCGCATAAAGAACTTCATTTACTGTTTCTAATGCTAATTCTACCAGATCGCTTTCGTCACTAATAAATATTGAAAATCCTGAATAGTCACATCCTCAAAACCTTCACCTTGTTGCATGTACATAAATAAAAATATGTAACCGTGTGGCTAGAGGTACGAAGCGTGTTATAAGAGGGTAATTCACAAATTTCTGGACGTGATGGAGGAGGATTAAATGTGCATTTAAAATATTTATTAGTTTTTTATTAAACTTCAATCCCGCTTTTATTTAAAATATTCATATATCTACCTATCGCAAAATATATATGTACATACACATTTGTGAAATTTTTATTTTAAGAATTTTAATTTTACAGCCACAAATTCAATTCATACCCATATATTTTTTTTTTTATTTTTCAAGACATATCTAAGTTACCTATGAGACCTATGAAATGACCCTTCAACGAAATAGTACAAAAATAATTTTTCAATTTATTTTAAAATTTAAATTAATAAAGAATACAAATTCAGTCCAAAAACAAAATCAAAAAATTACAAATTACAAAAACAATTTACACACGGCATTGTTGCAGGTGTTCTTTTGTTTTGCCCAAACACATAAAAATAAAAATTAAATCATTGTATGTGTGAATATAAACGAAACATATTACATTTTTTCTATTGCTCCTTCCTTACTACTTATTTTCTTTTTTTTGCACACATATCACACGACACACATGTATAAATTATAATGAAGGATTAAGGAATTGCAATATTGTTATCAAGATCATTGAATCCGTATGCGATATACAAAATCAAGAGAAAGATTATAATTTATAAGAGATAATATAATTTACGCTCTGGGGTATTTTGGCATATAAAATATATTTTTTCTCTGGGGTTCTACAGTGAAGTAAAATTTAAGAAATATTGAAAAAATTTTTTTTGTTCCGCATAGTTTCTCTATATTATACTTCCTTTATGATTAGATGCACTTTTGCTGTTTCAAGTCCAAACTTCATACTAAATTCTTCGTCACAAACAGAAATGTTTAATAGACCTTCTTTTTCCTAAAATAGCGTTACCTCCAAAAAAATATTTTAGAGAATAGATTTCCACAAGTAATAAAATGAAATGAGTAAAAGTAAAACAAATACCAAAATAATCACAAGAATATAACAAAAAGGGTAAAAATCATAATAAAATTCATACAAATTGTTTGAAGGTACAGGTGTACCTTTCCAAGTGAAGTAAGGATTTTTAAATGCCAGCTGAATAAAGGTTAAAGTATTTAAGTATTTTTAGTTAAACTTGACAAACATTTGGACTTTTAGGATCAATCTGAAACTGAGCATTTTTTAATTAAAAACCCTTTCAATTATAGCTAAACTACATACATACCAACTCGCATAATATTATATGTCCTGAAAATTGTAAAATTTTAAAAACTTATCTCCAAAAAACTACTTTCTAATTTATATAAGTCACAAGATTTTAATACAGTTAATATTTTAACATCCTAATGTTCGGGTAATATCCCAATATCCCAGAGTTGGTAAGAAATCATAATTTTACATTGTCATTATTTTCATTTATAGTTTCTAGAAATATTCGTATATTTATTTATGTATCTAGTTAACAACATAAGTAACCAAATATTTTTTGCAGAAATCACAAAAGTGGAATACATTTAAACTCTTCAATTCTATCTCATTCACACTAAAAGTAATAACGATTGATACACAGATATACAAAATGAAACATTCCAATTTTATTCCATTTAAATAAAAACAAAAAACAAAAATATAATAAAAAATCAAAAATTGGAAAAAACAAAGAAAAAATAAAAATAATGATAAAAACAGGATGATGTAAGCATTGAACCAATTGACGCCACTGAAAATCTCCTTAATGCAAATTTGCATTGAAATTGTGGTCAATTTGATTGAAGAACTTTATCTATTAGAGTACCGCTATATATCTACCCAATATATATATATATACCCGATGTTGAAATTAATTGAAATAGAACAATATAGTAATGGTGAGAAGTGAATTTTAACTTTTGTTATAATTTACAAAAACAATAAAGATGCAATTTAATTTGTCATTATTCTGTACTTTAGTTCATTTAGTTCATTTAGTTAAATTCTCTTCGCTTCAACCCCCCATTATTCGTATTTTCAATTAATTTCAATTCTCTTGTCATAGAAACCGATTATCTGCTTCTTCTATTCATTTTCCTAATAAACACACAGAGAATTATCTTGATTTAAAAAAATCAAGTAAAAAAAAAAAGTATATTTTCCAAATTTATTTTCTTTTTATTAAATTTGTGCAACAATTGCCAGAGGAACTTTCAAAAAATTGATTTTTTTTTTCTTCTTCTAATCGTAAATAATGTGAAAATGTATTTTTGTGCAAACATATAAACATTAAAAAAAACTTTAAGGATCATTTAAATGAGTTTGTGTTGATATTGTATTTCTATTTCAATTATACATGTAGATACGCTCATACTCATATAGATTCAATATGATGATGCATTTTGAAATGAAATTCGTCAAGAGGAAATGAAAATCCATTAATGTTTTCCGTCAGAAAAAGGATATTTTTTTTATTTCACTGTAGATTTTTGTTTGATTTAGTTATTCAAAAATACTACAGTTGGGTAGTAGTGGGTGACTGGTGAATTTCACAGCTAAGATAGTGACAATATTAAGAATGCTATAATTGAGATAAATAAAAAATTGTTGACATAAAAATGTATGGAATAATATAGTACAGTATTAATTGATGGAATGAATAAGTGAAAGCTCATATTTGTTTCAAGATGGTATCAAGTTTTCAAAATACTTTAGAGAGTATTTTAAAAGAGATCGAATGATTTAATTGATTTTGAAGATATCTGATCCAAAAAAAATTCTTTAATTCTGAAAAAGGTCCTAAATGTACCTTTTTAGGTCCTGTTATATGAGCATTTTTCAAAGTTAAATTTAAAAGGAAAATTATTCCTGTATGCTGATGATTTGGTAATTTTGTATACCTACTCAGAAAGTAAGTAACGCAAAAGTACCAATTTCCGCTCCCTTAAAGAAAAACCAGTTTAAGTTGACAAAATAAGCAAAATATAAGCTTTTTTTTAATTTTTTTTTTCAAATTACATTAATTAGTATTTTTTAATTAAAAAAAATATTTTCATTTAATTATAATTTAATTTTTTCTAAAAAAAAAATAAAATATTATAACTGAAGAAAAAAGTTTGATTGTACGTATTTCCGTTCGACAATTTCAATCTGAACTAATGCAGCCCTTATATGAACTCAATTCCGCTTTTTGAACCTATTTGGTACCACAGTACCTATGTACGATTTTATTTTAGAAAGCTATTTAAAATAATTATTAAGAGTAAAATTAATAATTAATTTTTTAAATAATTAACTTATGTACTTAGTTAAATTATAAAAAATATTTATTATAATAAAAAATCAATATTACTATAAATAATTTGAACAAAAAAAAAAAAAAAATAGTAGAAATGTAAGTAAAATTGTTTGTTACACATAAAAATATACATTTATTTCAATATGAAAATTTAAAGAAAAATAAACAACGCAACAATTCAGTATTTCAAACAAAAAATAATAATTCAATATAACATAATTAACTTAAATATTATAACAATGCACATTTAAAATTAATAAATCAAAATACAAAATATTTCATATATATACAAAGTAAAAATCACATTTACTACTTCTTAGTTTTGGCATTTTTTATTTGTATGATTTCAGGTACATTATATTGTCCTCTGCTGTTCATTAAAATTGGAGGCTCAATTTTGCAGGCCATGTCACTGTCTGAATATATTAGAATATCTTCTTTTACAGGCCATCTCCAAAATGTGCCAGAAATGGTTATGGTTTTCACTCCTCTAGTTAGCTTATTGTGAAATGTATACAAAAAAATTATTTTGGTAATTTATAATGAACGCCTTAATAAAATTTTGGTGGCCACAAGAAAAGATAATTTCAAAAATTTTTGAAATCAATCAAAATATAATATAAATAAAACATAGTTTTGAAAAAAACTTATTCATTAGAGTTAGCGTTAGAGTAAAATTTATCTAATTGTTAAAAATAGTCGAAAATTTTCCTTTTAATTTTACTAAATATTCTATCATACAGATACGCGTACTTCGTCTACTAAAAAAAGGAAAATATTCGCTTATTATCAACAATTAAAACATAATTTTTCCTTTAAATAAAAGACTTGGTATGAATTTAGTGAAAATTGCTTACACCTGCATATTTAGTTTGGAATTAGGACATATTACGGAATTAGCACGTATTACCGACCCGCTTTTTCATACAAATTATTATAAAAACTTAAAATTTAATTGTAACAAAAAGCATATGCTAAATTAAATTTATAGGTCGTAATTAGGTCCACCTTAGTTTGCTCAATTTCAATTTAAAATCGTCCAGCTGCATTCTTATATAATCAAAAATAGATGAATAACTTAATTAATTATTTCAACATATCATTTTCCTAATTCCGCCCGGTCGATCGTAAATAAATTTACGTGTCCCTAATTCCCGCTCAAAACTAATTAGCAATTTTAAATATTTTTTATCTATAAATTGAAGAAAGTATGTATTATAATCTACTTAATAATATATCTTTTACAATTATTTGAAATAAGTGAACATCATAGTTTAATTATTAGGGGCTTAACAAAATAAAACCAATTTTAAACGTTTGAACCAATATTTTCGCTAAAATGTCTACCTAGTTTAGTTTTCTATCAATAACTTATTTACTAATATGAATACAAATGTGCATTATTTTGCATTGCACCGAGGAAATAATATTCTTTTTTTATTTCAAAAATAAATTTGAAATATAAAGCGTGGGAGTATTGTATTTACAAAAAAGGCTTGGGCGGCATAATGTACTAGGGCGGTGATAGGTGCATTTACGTTATGAAATGCTAGAACAAATAATAAATGTAGATATGGATAAAATTTTTACATGGATGAGTATTCACAAACTCACAGTTAATGTTAAGAAAACTAAATATATGTTAATGAAGGCAAAAAATCAGATTATTTCTAAATATTTGAAAATAAAAGTTTGCCAACCACAATAGATCGTACGTGATAGAATTGTGTAGAACAAATTGGCTACAATATTTTACATATCATAAAGGAATCGTTAAGGTCAGGATCTTTTCCTAAATGGCTTGCAAGAATCTATGGTAGTTCCCATATAAAAAAAAAGTTTTTACCTATCCATACCTACATCAAAACTATTAAATATTATATTAAACAATTATAATTAAGCCCATTATCTATAATTATAATTGACAAGCATTTAAGGACCTGCGCAGTAAACACCTTTTCATTTTATTTCTCTTATCCATAATGAACTCTTAATATATAATAAGTAAGTTGTATATAAAACAATAATGCGCACACAGTTGAACATTTTTTAATCATATGGTTTTATTATTCACCAAATACATTATCCGTGAGTTCTTATTAAAATAAAAAACAAAAACAAACAAATCAGTTATTGTTATTACTTGCAATGAACCTATATGTACATATTACGTCAAAAAAAAACAAAAAAACAAATTCATCTCAAATAAAAAATATAAAAAAACAAAAAAAAATCAGTTTAACTCTTCATATGACGGGTAATTTCAACTTTACATAGTAGAGTTAAAGTAGCTATCTATAATTATAATTGACAAGCATTTTAACTTTATATTACTTTTTTCAATTTACCAAAAATATTCTTAGTTTATAAATAAACACCGTTTTGGTTAATGAAAATATGGACCCAAATTTTACTAATTCTCTTGCAGAATTGTGAGCTTAATCTGTTTCAGAATTACATACATACATATTTATATACCTACAATTTTCACCAAAATTATTTTTTTTTACTTTTATGAAATTACGTATCTACATAAATCTACTTCATTCATATGTATGTAAATACAATAGTATATAGAATATGTACATTTGGAGTAGAAGATACAGCATTGATTACATGTATACAATAATAATGCCTATCTGTGGAATTGAAATTTTTTTATTTAAACTTTCAAATCAATTTTTTTGTTTTTACATACATAATATGTATATAGGTATTATATAGGTAATATATAGGATACCAGGCAATATTTTATTCTTTTTGTTTGAATACATAACATTCATAACTAAAAGCCAATTTTTATTGTACTATAGGTTCATCATCTATAATTATAACTGACAAGTATTTAAGGACCTGTGCAGTAGACACCTTTTCATTTTATCTGTGTTATCCATAATGAAATCTTAATAAGTAAGTTGTAAATAAAATAATAATGCGAACACAGTTGAAATTTTTTTAATCATATGGTTTTATTATTCACCAAATTAAGAAATAGGTAGAAACGAAACTGAAAATGAGAAGTAAGGTATTTATGTTTTTTAACGAAAGCATACTAATTTCAAAGCTTTTCATTAAAACACGTGTGTTTTCTGCTTTTTAATGATAAGTCTATATATCAGTCCATGCAAATACCTGTTCTTTTAAAAACTTTAAATTTGGCTTTAACTTGAATTATAATTACTCAACAGGGGCCCATAGTATGTATATAATATAATATGATATATTATTTATATATCAACCATTGAACCAATCTTCTGGCCTGGAATATAAAACAAAAATTAAATATGTACTTTGATGATTGGATGAATTCAAATTGTTTTTGTTTTTTTTTTCAAAACTGGTGTTTTAGTGATTATATATTGATTATAGCTACAAATACAAACGCATATTATTCTTTTATCGGCGAAATCATCGAAACAAAAATAAAAAATGAAGGAAAAATATTGAAAATAAAAAAAAAATAAAAATTTTATGCAAATACATATTGCGAATTAGTATGTTTGTTTTTAGTTTTTGTGGTACAGTTTTAATAAAAACTACAAATAAAATAAACATTAAAAATTTAAAAATCATATTTGAATAAAATATGGCTAATGTATATAATGTTCGATGTTACTAAGTTGAGAATTAAACTCTTACACTAATACATAGAAAACATTTAAAGTGTTAACTGCTGGACGCATCAATTACTGAATTGAAACGTAGGAATGTAGGATTAATTAAAACAGTGAAAAGTTTTTTCAAAATTCACAAAATTGTCAAAATGTCTATATGTATTAAATTTAAATATGTAGCAATGATGAAAATAAATAATTTTTTTTTGGTGTACTTTAAAATAAACAAATATTTGCTACAAATAAATTTTTTAAATTGTCAAAATAGAAAATATCAAAATTACAGAATAGAAAATTCAAAACGTTGATGAACTGAATAACTGACAAATCTATTATCTCTTTTTTCTCTAAATTCTATTATTCCTTTTATGAAAGAGAGTTGGTTTAGATAAGTTAAGTATTATTAAGTTAAGATATAATTTTGTGATAAAATTTATTTAAATGATTAAACCGTGCGTGAGCATGGGCCGTTCCAACTAGTATACTTTATAGAAATAAATAGTTACATAATATTAATTTGGATATGTTTTTGTGATGCAAAATATTATTTTGGGACAAATCTAATTAGTAAAAATTAATTTGAAATCGTAGACAGAAATAAATTGAAAAATCATAGACAGAATTAGAATGCAATTTTAGAAGTATATACATAAAATGGATTTTTACTTTTCAAAACAATTTTTTCTTAATATTTACGAGTAAGTTATGTAATCATATTTTCTTGTACTATGCATTCATGTATATCCAGCTTTTTTTTGTGTTCTTGATGAAATTATTTTTATTGATTTTCATTTCAAAATATATGGGTTGTTAATTTTTAACTCTATCTAATTTTTATGCAAGTTGTTATGTGAATAAAAAATGTTATCTATCTATCTTGATTTTATTTTTATATACCAATGTTGGTTTCATTATAGAGCATTTATTATTAGAATGTGCTTCTAGTATAAATCATTTTAATTAAATTATTCAATTTCAATGGTTTGCGGTCATAAAGTTTTCCTAGCTTTGTTTGATAATTCAGAAAAATATAAATCTCTCTTTTACACATACACACGTACAAATCTTCCTTATTGCATTCTAATTTTACTAAACATTAAAGATAATTTCATTTTGATCTCAAAGGAATACAACATATACAATAAAAAGAAAAGAAATAAACTTTTTTTTTTTTAAAAATCAACAACATTCAAATTATCCTGTTAGGTGCTATATATGAAATCCTTTATATCCTGTTTTGTTTTGTATCCTATTTAATGTTACGATTTGAATTGAAATGTTTTCAATATTACTAAAACCCAATAAGTATGTACATAACTACCTAGAACAAAATGTAGGTGAGAAATCAATTTCCATATCCTTTTTTTTGTGTTTTTGTAAATCTTTATGTAATTTTTCTGAAAAGGATAATTCTGTAAAAGTATATTTTTTTTTATTTTTTTGCCTTGGTTTTTTGTTGTTGTTATTTTTAAATAAAAGTAAATAAAAAATTTCATTATAAATGTCAAATTAAAATTCCATAATCGATTCCTAAGTGTAATCGATTCTTAAACAGCAAGTGAGTATGAATTGCGAGCATGTGAGCTAAAATAGAAAGATTTAAAAAATGGGAAAGGTGATATAAAATTTGTATTTGAAACTCACATGAATGAACGAAAACCTGAAATGATGACAATTATTTGATATTCTTTATTTGTTTTTTTAGATAAGAACGTATCAAATTAAAAACCTGATTATTGGTTATAATCAAACACGTATAAGGAGTTATTATATTTTTATAAGCTGCGAAAGTACAATAAAATCATACCTACCTACTTAATTACTTGATCGGCTCAAGAAATAACTATGTAAGTATATAACTTAAAATTTTTACCGATATTGAGGCGATTAGTAAAACTGTTATTAGACTCAAATCTTTCTACCCAAGCTTTTGTTTTACTAGAATTTTGTACTCTCAGAAAATACTTTATATTCCTTTAATCTGCCCAAATCATTGGGTTCTGACACACGATACAGATGAAGTAGGTAGTTATAAAAACTTCAAGGGTGAATTTATTTGGTACTTTCCAGTATGTAGTCAGTGATATTTAAGTAAAAATAATTACAACTGATTGTTTATTCCATAAATTATTGACTGTCAAACGGATTATGAACTTACGAATGTCCACCAAATTGTTATTTAAAAGATCTTTTACAAATGTTTATTTTCAACAGTAAATGAAAGGATCAGAAAATTATTTTAAACGAAATTTCAATAAAATAGACTTTGATGAAATGGATGATGTTGATGAGGATGAAGTAAAAGAAGAAAATTAATTCAATAGGTTTTAATACATTTGTGAATAAAAATAATATGAATGAAATGAGAATAGAACAAAAATATCCTGGTAATCTTGAAAATTTATTGAAAAATTACAAAATTTCTAACTTCATTGTTGTCGCTATCTCATTTTGATTTGGTAATGGGAATTTTGAAAATTAGAAATTTTAAGCTCCATTTCTTGAATATAATAGAAAATTTTCTATAACATAAAATATAATTTATTTTTTTAAATAATATTTAAGTTCAAAATTGTTTTTTTCTGAAAATATTAGAAGTAATTAAAAACTGTGATAGCAAAAATTGTAATAAGGATTTTTTCAAAGTCTGGGCTTGTGCTTAAAACGTATTTATAATATATAGTTTCTTAATAGTCTAAAATATAAACTAGAATGGGCTATGTAAGATTTGCCAAGACTTTGACTAGTTTTGAAATCAATTCTAGGTGTTTTTTTGGTACAGAAAAAAATTAAATTTCCAACTAAGCGTTATTAACATTGATAAAAGAAATTTTTGAATCATCAGGATTTATGATAAATGGATTGTGAGGAAATGGACTTATTGTTAGAACCCGGATTTGTTAGCTTGTCTTGATAGATCCCATTATGCTGGATCCCATTATTATAGATCCCATTATGCTGGATCCCATTATTATAGATTTTCCAGCGAAGCTTCGTATCAAACGTCATACCAAAATATTTAGCAGTATTTGAATGCGGTATTTCTTGACCATTTATTTATACTGGTTTAAGGTCAATTTTTTATTTGTGAAATTCACAGGTACTCTGACTTAGCTTCATTTAATTATATCTGACAAAAATTGAAACAAATTAACTTCTTCATTCCTTCTCTTACATCCACTAATCAATCCAACACCCTCCATCTTTTTTTATGAAAAAGTATCCCAAGTAAGCGTGTTATGCGTTAAATTCATATCCTTGCGCTTTGGCTGTTTATATAAAAAAAAAATATTTTCAGATTTATAAGTTGAGTTTTTTAATTATCGTTAGTGAGAATCGAGCTGAAAGAAAAAAAAACTCTACCATCATTTCCCCAAAATCTTAAAATTAATTTCATCATATACTTTTATCTTAGTTAATATCTATATACCAACACAACAATATTATCATCCAACCATCAAAACTATAATAAAATCGTCTTCTCTTCAGATACAATCAAAATTCAATTCACGTTAATTTTCGTAATTTTCAAGGATAATAAAATGAAAATATCAAATATAATTTTTCATTATTAAAAAAAGAAAATATTTTTCATTAATTTGAACATTGTTCAGTCGTACTAACGAACATCGTCATAATAAAAGTAATTTTGAATGACTAAAGATAAGTGGTTAAGAATAGTAATCAAAATTGTATAGTGGGAAGTTGTGTAGTTACATTATTAAAGAAAATATTGCAAAGTTTTTGAATATTTCTTCAATTTGTAGTATAATTAAATATTTTTTTTTGTCTAAAAAAAAAAACAAGCAATAAAGCTGAATAATGAACCAATAAGTATAATCTGTAAATTGTTTAGAGTTTACATTACGAACAAATTACAGTATTTAAAATACTTAACCGTAACCATTAAAAACTACAGAGAAAATTACAAATATTTTAAAAATTCTTATTAATTTTTTGTTTTACTTATATTAAATTTTATAAAATGCAGACAAGTCAGGAATTTATAGTACCAAATTAAAAATGGAGGAGCCAACATGACATAAAAAAGGAGAACCGCATAGTGGTATTGGTTTTGTTGAATTCTGAAGCAACTTTCTGTCAATTTAAGGGCAAATTATGTCTCTATTCTGTATCTATTCTAAGCAAAACATACTGGATATTTAGAAAAGATCTCTGGAAGTTCAAGGATCTATTCTCTGTATCAATATTGATTAATAACATTCATCTTATTAAATAAAATCAAAAATAACAAATTCATTTATCTTAAAGATAATTTAGCTTTAATTTTAACTAAAAAAATAAATATTTTTGTACTTAGGTATGTAATTTTACTTCTTTGAAGTAATTGCAGCTTTCACAGTCAGTATCTTGTGTACTTTGTGTTTGAAAAGGTATATTAATTATTTAAGCAAAGCATTTAAATAAATTACGTCTTCACGAGGAAGATATTTAGGTAAGTTCTTTATGCCAAAGATTTTATTTTTGTCAATTTTGGACGGCTTCGAAGTAACAGGCTGAACATTAAACAAATTTTTTGGTGTTGGGAGGATCTTCTTTGATGCCTTCCTATTTATGGTAATACAATTATAGTCCAAATCCAAAAAGGATGTTTCATATTTAATAGCAAAAGGTTCATCCTTTTCATATAATATGCATTTTATTTTTGAAAATAGAACCTTGCTAAAGTCTAATTTTGTGGCAGAGATAGAAAAAAATTTCAAATCGTGATGTCTTGTCATCTGAATTACTTTCAAACAAATTTTTTTCACTGTATTCCGTTGTGTAACTTTACAAGATGCAAGGGGCTATGCACTTCCAAGTTTTTTGAATTCCTGTCAATATAACACTTGAATATTTCATTATACTTCAACCTCTTGAATATATATACTTTATATATACGGTAAAATGGCGTATGTATATAAATAAATGTACTTGAATCAAATTGACATTATGAAAAACCGTTTATTTTTTATCCATGTGGATTGCAAAATTTGATAGCTTATTACACTAATAATGGTTGTGGATCAAAATTGAATTGAAAAAAAATTGTAAATGAGTGATCCATGTGTATTACACAGTAACGTGGATCAAATAAGCACATATAATTTCACAGGTGAAAATTCCAATTTTTTTTTTTGATATAAACTCCAAAATTTTGGATATAGATCAAAGTTGCAGAAAAAATTATAAAAAAAGGGGATGTGGATCAAAGTAACCTCTCATTATCGCAAAAATTTTTACATATAGAAGAAAACGGGTAAGACAGAACGAAAGAGCTCGTCCCAAAACCCCAAGAAGTGTTCTTACGTCAAAAATGTCAAAATGGCGTATGGATCAAACAAACATGCAGCCGAAGAAGAATGTACAAGAGACAAAAAGTATATTTTTTAATCTATAGCTATTTTATCTCAATTTCTGGATTTTCAGTCATTGTTTCAAAATCTATTCACATTTGAAAAAACTGATCCAATCAATTGATCAGCATCAGCAGAACAATTAAAATGTGGTAGTCGGTATTATTTATTTTTATTCTTTACCTCAATATTTGCATTTTACATCACGATAAAATTATTTGGTTATTATAAATCAGAACCCCTAAATTAAAAATTATATTTGAATGACATAATTGTGTCCTAACTAAAAATTATGTTATTATACCCTTTAACTTTAATAAAAAAATAATTTTCTTTTACAATAGTAACACCAGTGTACAAATTCATTCCCTCTGAAATCCATTAACTACATCTACCTATTCATAAGTTTTACCAACAATGAATAATTTATAAAAAAAAAAACACACCTTTTTTAAAATTAACCAGAACCTCCATCGTAACCATCACACCACTACATACCGTTCTTAAGCAAATAAAATATAAAATTTTATTACAGAAGGCGCATAATAATAAAAAAAAAAAGAAATCCTGATTTCATAAATCCTTTTCGCACACGTATAACAGTACTTTACGATTAAATTTTATTGGCGATTCGTGCTTTTTCTTTTTTTGTAGATTCTTTTTTTCGTCTCCTTGATTTTAACTGCACACTGACCCTCAATTAAACTCAATAATGAATTTTCTTAACAGAAATGAAGAGAAGAAAAACACAATTTGAATATTTTTAATTTTACGAAAGTATATTTAACCCTTATATAGTTTGAGAGAAAATACACGTCCTCAGAGGAGTTAATCGGCCATATTTGAAAATAGTTTAAGTAAAAATGTGGTCAAATGAAATGTTGATGTCTCGAAGTTGTTCTAGTACCATACACAAAATCTTTCGGAAACCGATTGATATTTTTATGCAGAGCCGTCAGTAGACAACATATTTCCAAAGAACTAAAATAAATCGTGGAATGGTGTCCAAGATATGAGGGCCTAAAATAAATGTTTTTACTGAATAACTGAATCGCAACTTTTAAGAACAGAAAGGACAATACAAATTCACAATAATTAAAAAGAGTAATGTATTTAATAAATACCATTATAATAAGGCATTACGCAAGTTTCTTACCACTTTAAATCCAACTGAAAGCTTAACTAAGAATTTTTAAATTTTTTATTCATTTTCTTTGTGAATAACTCTTATGTTACATGATCTAACAAGGTAGCAACTTTGTTGTTTAGAGCGCTCAAAATATCAACATAAACTATGTTTACTTGACTTGTTTGTCATTATTTTCGTTACGATGAGTAGGTAGGTAGATAGAAGTGGCTATTCCAGTTGCTTCTGGAAAACCAATTAACACTTAATCAGTGGGTTTTTGATACCACGACTCTTGGGACCTATTTGTTGTAATTGAATATTATAGGGATCATTCTCTCATTTTAACTATCCTCAGGAACTCAGCACTAGATTGAGAAAGTTGATCAGATGTCTGGTTTTGCTTTCCACGATAAAACCTATATATTGCTGGGGAAAGCCTTATCTAAAGTGTGAAGTCTGACTATAGCCAATGCAAGTGTTCAAAAGTTTCTGTTTAATTCTCATCTTTACAGCTGCGACAATGGGGATTGAATGGAATAACTAGCTTGGCAGCATGGGGTCCTATCGGCCAATGACCCGTATTGATGACTACTACTCTTGATATATCAGTATGTAACCTAGCTAAAAATTGTTTGGTCTTATTGATGTTATACGAAGGCTATAGTGTCCTCAAGGTCACATAGATATTTAGTCTATGCCACCTCTCATTCGCTCTTACCAGAAAGTATGACTGAATACGCTTCTTGATGACTTGCATTGGAGAGTGAATGTCCTCCTCAAGGGAAGTGTCAAGAATGGAACCTTGCCTGACCAGTTCATCGGCTCTCTCATTCCCATCTATATTACTGTAATCAGGAACCCAGGGTAGAGAGATCGAAAAACGGCTATCCACGCTTTCAATTTCGCTTTGGCATTTTTCCGCCAGCTTAGTGCAGATATTGTCTGATACCAACATTTTGATAGCGGTTTGACTATCCGTGAAAATATTCACTTTTGTTTTGGTTGCATGACATGATTAAGGGTTTTAAGAGCAATGTGTAAATATTTTGAATAGTTTATGCTTCCTTAGAAATTGCCGCTACATACATAACGGATTATAATTGACAAAATTTTATACCAAATGGTCTTCGAATACGTTTTAGATCATTTAAAAGGTTAAATATATAGAATTCTACTACTACACAAAGGTACTCTTTGACGCGGAATAATAAAATAAAAAGGAAATAAAAAAAAAGGAAACTATGGAGCTAGTGTTATGCAATTATTTTGAATCACTGAAAACATTATATATAAATTGTCCAATTATATCGGATCACGAAAGATACAAAATAATTTTTGTTATTCTTATTAAAATTTTATCCTTTGAATTAATTAACGGTATAATAAAAGTGTTTGATTAGAATAAAAATAAAATGTTTGAAAAATATTGGAGATGGGAAATAGTCTGTTCTTTTTTAGACTTTGTTAAATAACATTAAAACATTTTTGAAGACGAAAATTTTAATTATTTTTTGTTCTATATTAAATTTGTTGCTATATTTATATTTTAATTTAATAACCAGACCCGAATTAGTTGAGATGTATTACTTTTATTCAGTAATGTTGATTTTTAAATTGCCAAATGTTCTATTAAAGTTAAGCTGACCATTGTTATTAATGATTCTATGTCAGCACTAAAATGTCAGGACGGTCTGAATTAGATTTTGAGAAGTAGAAGAAAATAAAATGCTTCAAACATACGGTACTGGAAGAATGATATACGGTTATACAGAATATAAGAAATTTTTCTTCAATGAATTGATTGTATATGTAGTATAAATGAGAGATGAAATATATTTTCATAAGCACATTAGTTGGCATAACTTTTTCACAAACCTTAATTTTACCATTATGATGATTTATTGTCCACTGATAAAGAAGAATGCACTTGCAGAGCACTTTACTAATTCTGTGACTAATAATTATAGCGACACAATCACCATTAATACGGTGAACGATTCAGTTTAAAGTCTAATATGTCAATCAATAAGTTATGCTGAAATTACTTCTGTTAATGGAATTGCTATGTTAGTTAAGCATCAGGTAAAAATGAAAATAGCTCCCGACCAAAATAAAATATACTTAAAAACTTGTCAAAGACAAGCTATAAAATATTATGTAAAATTTTTCACAAGTGCATGAAACTAAACAATTTTTCAGCAATATAGCAAATAGTCTTAGTTACATGAATTTCTGAATGAGAACTCTGGATACCCGGTTACCTCCGGTTTTAAGCTAGAGCCTTCCCCTGGTATGGCGGATCTCTGCCACGGGTAATTTTCCTTTCTCTGCAACTCGTTGGATTTAAACATGAATAATAATAATAATAATTTCAAATTAACAACCTGGTCGCAACGTCAAAAAGTATTGGCATTAATGACTGTTGCAAATTGCACGCCAATGACGTTCTGGGAAAGTTTCTATTATTCACGACTCTATTACTATATACTTAACGTGCGAAAATGTAGTTCTACTTTATTTACTAAAAGCATAATAAAAAAAAACTTTTGGTTTGGTTTTCACCAAAAAATTTAATTCCCCTTTTATTTTAATCGTTCTATCTTGAATCTTGTTTTATTGTGGTATTCAAATAAAAACAATATATAATATTTATATAATTCCAGTTGTAGAATCTAATAAGATAAAGTTCTGATAATGAACCATTTGATTCAGGATATTTAGCTTTCAATGTTTAATTTAACATATTGATTCTTTAAATGTCGGATTTTTAGCACTTATCTAATTTAAACTGTGACAGTTTTAATGTCTATGAATCGTATTGAGTTGAATTTACAAAAAAAAATCAGCTTGTTATGCTTTCATTGGTTTTAAAACTGTATAAACATGCAAGCAATTAAATTAACTCATTCAATAATAAAATTCTATAATTCAGTTTTAGTGCTGCACATATTCTTTAGGGAAAGACCGATTTTTCCATATTTAACTTATCTTTGAAAAACTGAAAATTAATCCCTACAGACATCTTTTTTTAGAAAACTTTAATACGAACTTTGAAAAAAAAAAAAATTGTTAAAAAAAATTTAATTAAATAATAAATAATTTTTTGTGTTTGCTTTTATAACACACCATAAAATTAGCATACATTATGAAAAAAGTATATTATATTATATGTATTTTGTTGCGGTAAGAAGAAAATATTTATTAAAAAATACACAAAAATTCGAAGAAAATATGAAAAATAAATTATTTGAAACTTAGTTGGTATCATGGTCCATACTATCTTATCTGCATGATAATTTAGGAAATGTGTAAAAATTGTGCCAAAATACTGAGTTCACACTGAGTTAAAATGAAAAATTTCTTTTTAAACAATATAATTTTTATAATTTAATATGTGGCCTCATACATTAACATGATAGCATTTATAAAGGTTGCCAACTATACTTCGTATTTGTATCATATATTTTATTTTTGTGTTTATAATTTTTTTTTTGTTAGATTTTGTTTACTTGTTTAGCTGAATAATCTACAACTAGAGCTGAGTTTATAAAACTACTTATATAACAAGAAAATAATATTCGTTCACTCAATCAGGAGTGGCAGCACGTAATTTGTTCACGTTCGTCAAAAAGACGTATTAGCACTTTTGGTACCATGTAAGCAACGTTGACGTTGATTTAATTCCGAAAACGTAAAGCACACATTTTTTCGGTAGCATGTAAGCAACGGCAAGTACATTTTTTTAACGTGAACGTTGGTTTTTAAACGTCTATACGTCTTTCTTACCGTGGACTAAAATTTATACGAGAAAATTAGTTTTTTTAATAATTTTGTGTTATTTTAATAATAAAAATATGAAATTTAAATATTTATAACAAAATTTGAAATCTTAAGAACATTAAATTTTATAGTTTTTAATAATTATAGTAATATAATTTTTAACTTCTTTTGATAATATTTTATTTCTATGATAATTGAAGTATTTTTGTTTGCAATAAAAAAAATATTTAATTCTGTGATAATTCAAGCATTTTTTATATGATAATAAAATAATTTTTTTTTTAAATTTCTTAATAATTGAGTGTTTTAATTTATTTCTTTTAATTATTTAATTTAATTTATTGAGTTGATATTTTATAATAATTCATTGAAAATATCATATAAAATATCAACTAAATTGGTTTGTTTACATTTATTTTATTTATTTTTTTTTATTTCAGTCTATTATAAAGCCTATATCTATTCAAATGGGCACATCATTTTTATTATTTTTGCGATTTTAATATAAAGCTTTGTTCTTCAAAAGTGAAAATAATAAGGCGAAATACAAGAATTAAAAAAAAAAAATCTAAACAATTTAAATTCATTTCTTTTTATTTCAAGCCTCCATTAAATTTGAAAAACATATGTTTTTTGTAGTTGTAAATAGGTTAATTTGATTGGCAAAATAATTTTCGAACATTCGGTTTTGCTCGCTACCAAAAAATAACTTTGACGTTAAAATACTTCACGTTGATTTTTGAATGTAAACGTTTTACGTGCTGCCACTCCTGCCTTTTAATCACACCAAGTTTTAATTACTGTAAATTACTCTGTATGTGATGAAGTGACGAATACTTCATACGAAATGCTAAATAATCAAACCAATTATATTCAATTCTTTTATCCAACAGTACTGTTAATACAATCTTCCTACCCTTCTACTTCAGATCAAAGAATATCATTGTTGTCTTTTCTTTATCCAACTCACCTGACTGAATTTGTGATATAACATCAAAACAAGCTGATAGGGTGTTAGATTTTTTTCTAAATCAATATTGTTTACGGCGTTTCATAAATCTTACTCAAGTTAGATATTTAACTAGCTGATCACTGATATCAATTTCAATAATTTTGCCAAATATTTATGGAAAAGATATTTATTAAAATTTGTCTGTATGTATCTTATAAGTCCCCAGTATTTTTGTATATTGGAATAATCCAAAGGATTTGAAAAGATTATTTGTTTTTTAAAAAATGAAAGACTCTTGTTAATTTCACAAAATTATTTTATTCCGACACGTGTTTCGATCTTTCGGTCATAATCATGGATCATAAATGGATACAAAACAATATATTACAAGCATTAAATACAAACATTTTTAATAAATTTAAAAAATTTAACCAGGTAAAGATTTACATATTGAAATTGAAAATTTTAAATTTAAAGTGCACTTAGATTACAGGTAACAAATAATAAATTTATTGATAATTGAAAAAACAATCATGAATAGCAAAAGAATTTAAATTATTAATTTCTATTTGATTATTAACAATGTTTTGTTTATTTTTTATTGCTTTCTTAATTTCTAAGCCTTCATAAAAATCTAATTTCTTTCCTTTACTGATTAAATGTAAAGGTTTTAAATTACTTGAAATGTTGTGGTTTTCGGATATACAATGTTCACTTAATCCTGTAGTTATTATGTAAGCAACACATAATGAGTAATCACTATCCATGACAATGTAGTTATACTCTGTTAGTATCTGTTGGGTAGTGGCAGAATGTTGTGACGCTCAAGTCGACTAGCGTCATATTTACCGATATTTCTAACAGATAAAACGCTTGATCCAAGGCAGTGTGAGGCTTCATTTATTACCATCATCACCTCGGCCTGAACCACACTGCAATGTTTCGGTAGGCTGAAGGATAGACTTATATTTAAATTTTCTGAGTAGACTTCACCGCCCCACTATGTCATTGAATCATCAGTGCAAAGCTGTATGTACTCTTTGGTCAGAACCGTGCTACTCTTTCAGTTTTTCCTGGATGAAATATTGGTCTGATACGATTTATCAAAGAAATAACCTGTTAGAGTCATATCTAGGTTTTCTGGAATAAATTTTTTGTATTCGACAATAGAAGAGTGGTGGTTTAATTGTGGTTTCCACTGTGAATTTGCTTTAAGCCTGATTGCAGTTCTGAATGCCAGTTTTATGCCATAGATATTTATTGGTCAGAGATGAAATAGTGTATCCAGTGTATCAAATTATTTAATTTATATGTACTGTACTGTTGTTGCAAATGGATCGATCAGGTGCATGTAAACTGTTAGATTTAGATGAGTGAATGGTTAAATACCCCATTGAGTGATTGAAAAAAAATTATAAATTGGCGATAAATATTTTAATCGGATTAAACTGTAGAAACTGTACTTCTTATATTTTTAATGTATATTTTATGTAAACCATATTTAATTCCTTGTTGTTTATTTTACAATATTAAAATAAAAATAAAGCTTTGCTGCTTGAAAAAAATGCATATATGTCGGGGTAGAATTGATAACTCTAAGTAACAAAATAATTTTCACTTCCATATATAGACCTTCAGTTTTCTTCCTTAAATTCCATACTTTAACAATAGTTTTTCATTTTTATTTTTTTTTTGTTTTAAGAAAAGTACCCTGCTATTACTGAAATATAAAGACTTTTTTTGAAGCTTGTCAAAGCAAAACGTTTTTTAGCAAAAAAAAATGGAAAATAATTTTTTTTTTTTTACTCAAGAACTCTCAAGAAATTTTCATTATATTATTTTTTGTTTTTTCTATCAATACAAGCATATCCTCGTGTACTCACATACAAACGTACAAAAAACTACAAAAACTAAAAACAAAAAAAAAAAAACAGAATTTCATATTCACCGAAACAAAAGAAACCCTCTTATTTTACTTTATCTTTATAATTATATTTCATAATTTTGTAATTAAGTACAGTCGTACTACACACATCCCCATAATAATATATGGTTTGAAACTTTGCTATATAAAAAAAAAAAAAATTATATTTTTTATTTCTTTAAGTACCTACGCAAGAATTTGTACCACTATGAGTACGATAAGGGTACAAATTATGCCTTTTAGTTTGTTAAGTACTACATAATACTCGTATATCAGAAATATAAATGTTAGTGGTGGTTGTTAGTGTTTTAGTTTATTATTATGTATCTACACATCTACAATTACATATATACATCAACTCATTGACATTTAAAAGAACTTAAATTTTATTTGACATCAAAATTGCAACTGAGAAAAACTATAAAATGAGTTTAAAAAAATAGTTTTAGGTATAAATGTAGAATGCACTCCCATAAGACTTGTTTGTTGCTTTCTTTTGTTTCTATTTTAAGTATAGAAAAATTCAAAATCGGGTTATTGCATTGCGACATCAAGTATATCATTGACAGAAAGGCTTTATTTATTTCTTTATTGCGGTAGGTTGCAAATAATTTTTTTTTTCATCAAAAGTTCAAATAGAATTGACTAGAAATAGAAAAAAATTAAATAGAAAATTATAAATGAAACTGTGTTAAGTTGTATTGTATTGGATAAAAAGCTAGGCATTGGATAAAAGGTAGGTTGGATAAAAGGTAGGTTGGGAAAAGGTAGGTTAGGGAAAAAGATAAAGTATTGCTAAAAAATTTTTTTTATTTTAAAATAGAAAAAGCTGATAAGTTCAAAGCTATTGTTAAATAATCCAATTTTTTAGTAATAATTTAAAATTACAACATAAAAAACTATAATTGGCTTTTCCTATTTTCCAATGCCGATTCATTTCTGCATTTTATCGATCACATTTTTATATACCCATTTGCAACAACGTCGAAAAATTCTAATTCTATGGTTCTTCTTCCAATTCATTTTCTGATGTAGTTCAGTCACGACATTTGCTTTCCGGTAAAAAAAACACTCTATAAACACTGATATGGATAAAAAAAAGTAAAAATAGTACTCATACTATCCATATTAATTCATATATTATCCATATATAATACAAGGTAATAAGAGATGGTATGGTAAATTAACTTTTTAGCAAAACATAATATTCATTTCTTCTCAATCTGCAGTTGGGCACGTTTTCACTCAGGAATGAAATTTGACTAAAAAATAATTTAACTTGACCATCCCTGTATTTTTAAGTTTTCCCTAAGTCTAATCCCTTCCGTGGCCTACTCGGTTAGAACACAGAAATGTATTTGAATTACGTTGTGGTAGTCACGGATTCGATTTCCGTGGGGGGGTATAAAATATAACTAACAAAAATAGAAAAAATATTATATATAAAATTAATAATCAATAAAAAAAAATTAATATCATTAATACTTTATATAATTAAAAAATATTAGCTATATCAATATCTATATCAATACTCATATATATCATTCAACACAACAACCAAATAACACAATAAATAAATATTGGGCAAACACTAATAATAATTACACAATTGTTAACAACTGACAAAAGTATGTGGCATGACGTACCTAGTAAACATAGTAACGCCAGGCATCTTAACGTCAAAGATGGATAAAATCGCAGCAGCAACTTGAACAAAAATATGGCGTCATCTTACCACGTAGGCGCAGATAAAGTTATCAAAGTGGTCTTCTACAGTAGGCCAATCCCCTACTTAAACAGTACAAATAGATTAAAAATGAAATTAAACATTACCTCGGAAATACAAGTGAAAGTAGCAGCTAGAAATCAAGTACGATTGAAATGTCAAGTGTAATACCTATGCTTCCAAGAGAAGTACGGAGAAAAAAAAATAAAAGTTCTATCCTGAAGATAGTATATTGCTGAATTATCTTAGTTGCAAATTATTTAGCAAAAAAAGCATTGGATACGTCTTTCATAAGCCAAGTTTGGGTAGCGCAAGAACCTCAGGATTTCTGAGCCAACGTTCTTGGAAATCGTCAAGCAAAAATGCTCATGCCTAAACGCTCGCTCAAGAAAACCTCTCTACTCTTCCAAGTTTCAACATGAAACAGGTAGGGATAATATCATGGCAGGGATAATAACTGGCCACAATTTAAACATTCTATTAATTGGGTCATATTTCTTGTAATTTGACCGATTATAAAGAGTATTAAAAATGTTCACTGACCGTAACCTTCTATTAGTATTAGTATGGGCATTCACCATAAATGTACCGTGAATAGATTTCGCATTTTACAACTTTTAATATGAAGAAAATATCTAAAATTTCTCTTCTAGATTCCAAAGGGATTAAGCTAAGTAGCTTTAAGCGATTTTTAAATGATTTTTGACTTCATTCTATCAATATGAGTATTATAGTGTGGTACAAGATTGAAACCAACTAGTGACATACACAATGATCTGGTAAAATATGGATCATCGAATTTTCTAGCCCATCTCTTAATGAAACTCAACATCGAATTAGCTTTATTAAGAACTGCGTTGAGGTGCTCATTGAAAAACAATTTCTCGTCAAACATCATCCCCAGGTTCTTAAAGTGGGGTACTCTTTTAATAACACTGTTGCTGAAAGTATATTTAGTAGCAACTGATGGTGTTAAGGGACGAGTAAAATATGATGACATTACATTTACCAATATTCAATATTAAATTATTAATTTTGCTGCATTTCATTACAAATGGCTTCGGCATGGTTTGACAAATATTTTCATGTCATCTGCATAAATAATAACGCTATTGTTCTTAATTAACGAAGATTTATCATTAAACAAAATAAAGAAAATTAATAGCCACAGATGACTAGCTTGGAGGGACTACAGAATTACAATGGAACGGACTGGAAACTGCATGTCTAAAGAGATTTATGTAAGACCTTTTCGATAGGTAAGATTCGATCCATTTTAATAAGAATGTTGGGAATCCTACTTCATAAAGTCGTAGTAAAATAACTCTATGAGGCAGGAGATCAAAAACCTTACTTAAATCAGTATAGATGACATCACTCTGGAATCCAACTGCTATCGTTTTCAGAAACGTAGAGTATGATAAATACAGCTATTTATTAAATATTTTTTCTCCATTGCTAAATTCGTAGTTTTTATTTTTTTAAATAAATATTTTTATAACAAAAAATGCAAATGGAATCATTAAAAAATTTTAGAGACAGGATAAAGATCGGTTTTTAATGACAAGAAAATCATGAAATCGAATTTCACTTTTGCGGAAATTTTGCAATTTTGATTCCTCTCTACGTATATATTTTTTCTGATACTCTTATGTTTTAACTACCGATTGTTAAATTTTTCAATAAAATTCGAAATTTTAAAATTCGATGATTTTTTTACGATGAGACCAGTAACACCTAAAAATTACAAAATGTTGTTCCAATTATCAATTTTCTCTTATATTCTTATGACACTGCAATTCTCACATAAATAAATTGATTTCATTTTTAAATTTCATAGAAATTCCCCTAAGGAAATCAAGAGAGTACCTGAGTTTTTTTTTTTGTTTTCTTCATAAATCTTAAAGATAAAAACAAATAAAAAAAAAAACGGAAAAAAAAGATAAAAGTAACTTATGAGTAAGTCATACTCTTATTATAAAAGGTTTTAATTTCCTTCCACAGAAGAATATCACTTTCGAAAGAATGAAAAGACACGTAATAATCGCGTAGTCATAATAAATAAGAAAAAAAAAACATTAAGTACGAGAGAAATTCTGAAAGTGGAAAAAGCAAACGGAAGAAAATAAAGCAAAAAAAAGCAAAAAAAACCTTCAAGGTAAAAATGATTTAAAAGTATGAAACAACCTTTCTGGTAGAGCTAAACAAATATTAAGCGATATCATCGTTTTTATCTCATGTAAATTTTGTATTTATGTCATGAAAGAAGTAAAGACACATTATTTTGTTTTTGTTTGTTTGCCATAGCTTATTTTGAAACCAAACTCTCAAACCAAGCCATCGATAAAAAAAAGATTAACTGAATATCATGTAAATTATAATAAAGACGTTTACAACACTAACAACAAAATTTTAGGATATTTAAAGGTATTGCAAGGATAACAAGAGTTTTGTGAATAAAAAAAAAATGTTTTCAATTTTCATTTTTTTTTTTTTTTTTTTTATTTACACGGAAATTTATAAGAAAAATTGAATTTCTAATGAAAACTCTGGTGTACTTATTATATTGTTTGGGAATAAAAATTTCTATAGATCCAATACCCGTACTTAAAAATAATTCAAAACATAATTTTATATAAAGATTTGAGTTTAAATAAATTCTATTAGAGTTTTATTGAATTACGGAGAACTGGGTTTGTGGTGTATTTTAAATTTTACTTTGGATATTGATGCAATATGCAACATTTTAATATCAGTATACAAAATTGTGACTTGCTTCGGCAGAACATATACTAAAATTGGTACGACACAGAGAAGATTAGTATAGTCCCTTGCGCAAGGATAACACGCAAAATCGTGTAGCGTTCCACATTTTTTGTTGTAAAAACTATCTAAGAATAATAATAATAATTCTTTATTTCATTAACAACTTAAGCTAACTTACATACTAAATTTAGAAAATTATATAACAAATTAATTCAGATTTCTTAGCCTAGTATTTTATTGAAATAGCTAGGTTCAATCTGTTATCGAAACGATAAGTGACGATTGAACTCTTAGATTGAAAAACAAATCAATTTATTAATGGGGAAATTGAGTATAAAGTAGAATAAATATTAATATAATAAAATAATTTATGCTTATCCTATTAAAAACTAAAAATTAGAACAAAATTCAAATGAAAAATAAACAAATGAAAAATAAAAAGTTTAACAAAATATTTAGAAAAATATAAAATTTTGGAATAATAGAAATTTAAAAGTATAAAAACATTAAAAACAAAAAGAAAAAATTGTTAGAGAAAACAAAAATGTTAGACTAATGGGTTCAAAAGATTTTCAATAGAGTGATTATCAAAAGATAAGAGCCATGATTTAATATTCTTAAGAAATCTGACTTCAACTCTTTCGCATCGATAATTTTCTGGCAACTTGTTGAATAGACGAGGTGCAGTAACATTATAAAAATGACAAAAGTGTGATTTATTGATCGTTGGAAAAGATTAAAATTTTTGGTATTTACTCTTAAACTGTAAGTTCCATAAAGCCTAGCTGCAGTATAACCAGAAATGTTATAGAATGTTTTGAGGATTTTATAGAAATACATATATATCTTAAAGGAAGTAATCCTAAATTCTTAAACAAAATAAAACTTGGAGTTCTACGATTGACTTTGCACATAATACGAATAGCATGTTTTTGTTTGAGAAGTATGGTTCAATTTTATTGAAATAGGTATCACCCCAACAAAAAATACCGTAATTTAAATTAGACTTAAACAAACCGTTATAAACTAATTTTAGAATTGAATGATTACAGTACAAGCTGAGGTGATAAAGCTGCCTAACCACATTAGTTAAATATTAAGTCAAGTATCTGGTGTGGTATCTCTCCAACTTAACCTAACATCCAAAGTAACACCCAAATACTTAAAACAGTCAACACATTCAATAACAATGCAATTATCAGTACAGCTCAACTCACTATCATAAATAGACAAAGACAAATCATGTTCACACAGATTTACAAGCAAGCATTTTCAATCAAGACGGAGAATGATATACAAAAGACAAATCCTCACAGATTGTTCCAGAAAGGTTAAACAACATATATTTGGTTTTGCCACTTATAACCAATTTGTGTCTTTTAAACCACCTTCTTAGAATTTCCAAATCAAAACTAATATCAGTAAAAGTATTAAAAAAAAAAATTGTTTGCATAAGTTAGGGACACATCTCAGATAGACATTGGGCCCCTATCGAACCGAATGATACGAAATTATGGACCTTCCTATAAATATAAAACATCTGCTCAAAACAAAAAGAGTGTGTCAATATAAACCAAATGGCATATTCCATAAGTATTTAAGCAGACTTTCAATAGAATACCAGAAATTTAGAGTCGGAAGATAAATTGTCTAAAGAAAATTATAAGCGAAAAAATGTTGCTGCATTTCAAGCACAAATAGATTAAAAAATATCAAATCTGGCCCACAAGCCTTTAAAGAAATCAAAAAAATTGTTGTGACGAGAGCTGGACAATTTAATGAACGTGACACAAAATGAAACACATTTAATAGAAACTGAACAGAAACTGAATGCTTTCAAAAACTACTATGAGCAGGTATACAAAGTAAAACCCTTTAGCACAGAAACTGATTAACAAATAAAAAATATTGTGGTAGACAAAGAACATTGTGGTAAATAAAACAATAATAGCCAGAAAAATTCAACTACAGTAACAATGCCTTAATGTAGCAAGGAGTACAGGAAAGTGGCAAAAACATATTCAAAAATCTCAATACAAAAAAAACCATCATGGCCCGACGGTATCTCTAATTTCTTAATTAAATAGATACTGCTCTAATAATTTTTTTTTTATTTTTATTATATTTAATCTTTATTCTCTTAAAAATTCATAAAATTTCACAAAAAAGATCTTAAAAAATACTCTAATTAACAAATCCATGGTTTAAATTAAAAACAAATATATGAAACAAAATGAAAATATGAAAATATCTGTGCATCATTTACAATAACTGCATTAACAATGGAAACTGCATCCTAACACATGGAAAATAGGAAAACTGTTACCTATTTCGAAAAGTAAAGGTGACAAAGAACCAAAAAAACTTCCGGTCCATTTCACTCCTTTCAAGCTTAGGAAAAATTTTAGATAGTTCTATTTTATGTAAAATTGACGACTCTTGTAAAGTAAAAAATATTGTACCGAACAATCAATTTGGTGTTCCACCTGGCCATTTTATACTTTAGATGCACTCTTTAAAATACATAGAAATATCGTAGAGAATTTGCGGAAAAAAATGTACAGTGGCATTAAAGTTGGATGCGGAAAAAGCCATCAACTCTGTCTGGAACCAGAGGATTGTATAAAATAATTGAACTAGGATTTCCAATAGAAATTACTAGGATGATTATTAGGTTTCTAAATAATAGAACTATGTACATAATTGACGCTAATAAATCAGGAATAACTAATGGTCATGCAGAAAACCCAAAAGTAGCAAAGCGCTACTTTGAAATACAAAATATCACCATAGAGGCTAGTTAATTGAAAAATAACAAAATTGTGAGAATTCCCAGCTTAGAAATTAATTTTTTAATTCATTAATCGAATTTTTATTTTTAGTGATAATTTAAATTGAATAATTTAATTGTTGTCGGGCTTCCATTCACTAATAATTTTTAATATTTTATTGGAAATATCGATATTTCGGAAGCAAGATACTTCCTTCATCAGTGCTTGCGACTAACTAATTCTCTAAGTTCTATTTTATTACCTATTTTACCTATACTTTTGCAAATTATTTTGTTATCCATTCCCTAGCATATACCATTCCTCTCATATTATCCATTCCCTAGCGGTGAGTATCCATACCCCATGTTATTCACATGTTCCTTCGAAATTGCTAAACTTTCGTATGGGTCTAGTTTGCTTATTTTTGTATCTCCTTTTTTTCATGATAAATTGGTTTGATCAATTTTATGATGTTCCTCGATTATATGTTCAGCAATTGCCGACAGTTAATAAATTAGTAGTACCCCTTATTCTTGCTAATTCGGGTTCCCTTAAATGTTCTTGGAATTTCCCTACTTTTCACTTTTTTATTTCGTTCTCTGTGAACTGAAGTTTGGGTCTGTTCTACACCTTTTCAAGGACAAGTTCAAATACAAGGAATCAAGGACATTATTATCAGCAAAGCTGTGAATCTGGTTAGAAGTCGTGGATAGAAAATCATTTATAAATATTATAAATAATGTTGGAGAAAGAACTAAGCCTTGAGAGACACCAGCATTGATAGTGAATTTTTAAGATATACGGCTATAGTTTTGGCTTCACCGTATTTTTCTATGCATCGTTGCCATTTGACCAGTTGACCTTTTCTACCTAAAGCCATATATTGGCAGTCATTTATAAAACTGTTGCGCTCTAGATATTTTTACAATAATTTTTTTTAGATATTGTTACAATACTAATAGTTGTTAATTAGAATGATTTTCCAATATTTTATAACAAAAATTTTGATTTCAACTGAACTTTTGATGAAACTGTAATTTAAAGCTGATATTACAATGGCAGTTAATTTAATGATATTTCGTGACAGTTGAAAAAAAATGTTAGTTTATAACTTTTAATAAAATTATAATAATTTACAAAATTCATATTTTTAAATCCTTAAACGAGAGGACTTCCATATTGATATCGGTGCAATTATTTTTAATGTTGTAAAATAATTATTAAAAAACAATTAATATAATTGCAAAATAAACAATTAAAAGTTGAAATGTGTTTTAATGATATTACAACAACAAGAAAGAAAAACAAATAGAAGCAAAAAAAAAATAAATAAAGTTTTTATTGTAAAGAATTTCAAAAGAATTTTGTATAAAACAAAAAATAATAATTATAGTTTAAATAAACGATAAATGAATTGTTAAAATTCTAATTAAGTAAGTAAATTATTTAAAGTAATAATTAATTAATTTTATTTAATAATTAGCATTATTATTATCAATTAATTATTGTAGAAGTATATATAAAAAGAAGAAATAAATTTATTATTTTTAGTTAAAATTTTGGAATTTGAGGTTTAACAAAACACCGGTGGTTTCAGTGAATAAAGTTACATAATTGTATCGTTAAATATTTTCTAAGGTAAGGCTTCAAAAACTTTGTCAGTGATTTTTGAAGAATCTTTAACGCTTCAGCCAATGGAATTTATAATGAATAAATTAATGATTATTATAAATTTAATCAATTTTGCTCTTAGTGTTATAATTTACATTGTTTTTAAATTAAAATTGAAATTTTCTATCAATAATAATTTAATAATTTAAAATTGATATTTTGGAACAAGTCATACTTCGTTAGTGTTATCAACTAGAATCAATTATATCGCTTTTACAAAATCTTAAAAATATCGAAACTATCGAAATTCGAAATTATCTTAAGTCGAAGTCACATACATACCCGGGTTTGTAATAATGAACAGAAGGTTTTTATTGATTTTAAAAGTGTAAAATTAAATAATAGAAAATAAAGAATAAGCAAACACATTAACCCTACTCAAGCTTTATTGCTAATTGATGTAAAATTATAACCCTAATCAATTATTAGTATACCTAGCCTGAATTGTTAAATAGATTTATTTATAGGTTTTAACAATAATATAAAAAATAGTAATGGTTATATTATCAATTTAAATTTAATAAATAGCTACATAAAAGTATATTCAAAATTTAAATTAAATGCGAAATAATAAAGCAAAGTAATAATAATAATAAAATTGAAAATATCAACATAGTTACTTTATATTGTAAATTTTGGCGTTTTTGCTGACTTTCTCGAACATAATATGTTCTTTGTATGTTTTTACAGTAACAAGCAACTTTGATATAATCATCTTTTTGTGTTTAATTAAGTACGGTACGGAGAGTTTATAATGCCAGAGATGGGACTGATGTATTATATTTTTAATGCATTATATTTCCGTTGTCATTATTTTTACATGAATTAAAATAATAAATTCATTTATTTAATATTGCATTTAAATAATTATTTTGAAATAATAATCCATTAAAATAATGCATTATATTCAAAAATAATACATTTCATATTATAATGTACTAGAAAAAATAATTAAAACTAATTGAAATTACTTTTGAATTTATTTATTTATTTACTTCAACAGTTGATCCTATACAGATAAATCTGTAGACCAGGTCCTTTTCCCTCTCGAAATGTGAGCCTTTTCATTAAATTATATTAACTATTTCATATATATTTTTGTATATTATATATTTATTATTTTTTTATTAGTTATATTATATCTATTTTAAATATTTAAATTATATTTGGACCGATGTGGTTGTATTGAAAATTACGTTTTCAATAATTTTCAACATTTGAAAATTTTTTTCGGTTTTCACGGGGTTTGAACCCTTGCTCATTTGGTCGTTACATTAGCTCAAGTACTGTAGCTCAAGTACTTTACCACTCGGCTACTGAGGCCACTACTTTTGAATTATTTTAACCAAATTTTACAACACCGTATTTTTAAAATTATTTTATATCAGTTTAATACCTGACCTGTATTTTCGTCAAATATTTTACATTTGAAATACATTTTCATTGAATTATTTTTGAATTAAAAAAAAATAATTTGTTGAATTACTTGAATTATTGTTAAATTTAAAAGTAATTCAATTAATTCAATGAAAATGCATTTCAAATGAAAAATATTTGATGGTAATGCAATATAATATGTAATGCATTATTTTTTAAATATAATGCATTATTTTAATGACTGATTTTGAAAATATAATTAAAAATATAATTAAAAATTAATTATTTTTAAATAAATTGATGCATTATTATTATAATTCAAAAATTCCATTTTTACCACAGTTTAACAGTCACATGAAATATGCAATCCAGCGATGTTGCAAAAAGATATTAAAATCCAGTATTAGATGAATATCACCTCTTCTACTAAACAAACAGACACATGAAAACACCGAACTGGATAGTACATAATATGTTCTGAAAAGCTTACTTTATTTTAAGAAACTCAAGCACAGTGAATCAAAACAAGGCCGAAGTCTCCCTATACTTCCGTAGGAGTAAAAAAGGTCATAAGAAAAAAAAACTGTCTCGGAGTGGTTCGTTTCAAACATTTTTTCTATAATTCCAAAAAGGTAGTGTGCAATACCTCTTTTAACACTTCCAAAGACAATATGTATATCAATTTTGCCTTTTGCTTATCCTTTTTTATTTAAATCTTGTTTTAGCAAATTTTTAAAGCTGTCTTGAAATTGAATACAGCACACAAGGATTTCGCTTTTGTTATTTTTATAAAATGTTGTATTACGTTACGATTATAGACCTATAGGGTAAATTTTTAATTAAATATAAATTTATATTGAAAAATTTTAAAATTAAATTTCATTTTAAATTTTTTTAAATAAATGAAAATTTTTTCAAAATAATTTGAAATTTATAATTTCGAATTTTTGGATTTAAAGAGAAAAAATCTAAAATTTCAGGAAATGAGTAGATATAATAAATATTTATTTTAAATTGAAATGAATGTCAATAATAACAACAAAAAAAAAAAACAAATTTTCCAATTCATTAGACTTAATTTTTTTTCTTTTTCCAGCTCTTATGTTACTTTTCAAATCAATATTTGACCTTCATAAACATTTTTTGTTGTTAAAAAAAAATAATTTTTTTAATTTGACTTGACAAAAAATTTTTTTTTTCTATTTTGTTTTATTTTTTTTCGAATTGAATAATTCCAGGAATTTCTCTAATTTATTGTGTCTTTTTATTTCTTAGAGGTCTAAAAGTCATAAACTTTATTATAATATCCTCTTTTGTCGATTTTAATACACAAAATAGGATTTTTAATTATTATAAAATTTGACAAATTGTAATAAAAATCAACGAAAAAAATGGACAAAAATAAAACCGAAGGACAAAACACTTTTTTATTTATATGAAACAGTGTTACTCAAATTGTTGAGTACATTTTCTTTTATTTACATACGTATATATCTATTGTGACTCATCAAATTATTTGTTTTATCAGATTTTATTTATTTTTTTGATCTTCTTCTACAAAATATTTGATATAAACACAAAGCTTCCTTGTTAAGTCCTGTAACAACAAAGAAACGGAAAAATAATATTTTTTAATTAAATAACTGTAATAACAAGCAAAAAGTTTATAATTAAATAAGCTTAAATCCAGCGAATACCGTTAGTATGCGTATGTTTTTTTTTATATATATATTTATTTCTAGTAGTCGTCTTATTTTCTAACTTAAATCATACAATTACAAAAAAAATTATCCACATTATAACTTACAGTAACTTATTGAACACATTACGGTTACTCTAACCGGTTACGGATTTTTACATTATATTATAAAGGTTACGATTTCTTTATTAAACTAGTTTTTGTGTTCAAGATTTAGAATGTCGGAAAGGGCTGGAAAAAACTGACTTTAATTTCACTTGTTTTATAAAAGCTTAAAGCTATACTTAAACTAACTTACAACTAAACCAGAGATGGCAATAGTTTTAGCTTTAATTAAAATACACTTAAATAATACATTTTTGTTGTCGTATTGTTATCGTAAAAGCCAAACCATCAGAACTTATTGTTATTAATATTATACTTGACATCTCTTGAAGAGAGATTCATGTTGTATCACCAGATTGTTAGCAGAATATTCGTTATTCGTTTTTGTGTGTTCATTTGAAGGCATGGAAATAATGGGGACATTGTTATAATTGAATTGTATATACTTATTTTGATCAAGATAAAAAAAATGCTTGTGGAGGGATGAATCCTGATTTTAGTGTATCTTCAAATGTATTTATTTTCTGGATATGCAGAATGTGAAATTAAACTGTTATCTAATATTATATAATATTAGTAGTTAGTCAAATACAAAATAAAAATATCAATTCTAGAAAATACAGTATTTTATTTGACACAAAATGCTTAAATTCAGTCTATGGTCTACGATAGCAACCTGTACATACTCTCAGGAATTTGCTTTTCAACTTCCTATAAATTTCCAATGTTATGACAAATTGGGCAATCACAAGTCAGAATAAGTCTGATGAGTGCTTGCTATGCTTTTATTTTAACTTTGGCGGATAAATTTTACATATGTAGCTATTTATTTTATTATTAATGTGTCCAGTGTAATTAAGGTTATATTGTAAGATTACCGCTGGATATTTTACGGTCTTGTGTTTCCTAATTTAATATTACCTGTCGGTTTGATATGGAAAATTCACTAATTTTATCGAATGTCCTTGTTACATTCATCTAATGATGTCTGGAATAAAATAACCTAACAATTTCTAAAACTAACGGTTTGGGTGTTTATTGCATTATTTTAGTCTGAAAAAAATTTAATTTAATGTTTTGAAATTCAAATATTTGTTTGAATAGTTAATCACTCAGTAATTTTAGCCACAAACATCAGTACGATTAATCTCATACTACTTATATTGTACTATTACTATAATAACTATAAATTTTAGACTCATAGAAAAAGTTATTTTGATTATAGTATAGAAATTGAGAAACTCTGTAATTTCTAAATTAAACAATAGGTTTGAAAATTTTAATGTTTTGGACGAAAGCGGGACTGAAAACGCTGTCAAAGTTTGTTTTTATATATTTATTTTTTCCTTCTTCGGAATAATTGATAAAAGCTTACTAGTGGGTGCAAGATCCAATTTCGCCTAGAATGGGGATCTACAATATAACACACCATACAAACAAATAACACAAAGTAATCTAGACTTGTTTTTTGGAAATTTTCTATCTCGAAAAGGGTAAATTGCAATCATGTGAGGTTTGAACATGCCCTTCCTCGATTATAGTATGTACTTCACTACCTAGGCCATACTTTTGGTTTTTCCCAAACAACAAAACAAAAATAAATTGTAACGAATCAGTAATAATAACTTTCGCAATGGTTATGTTTATTCATTTCTGAATGAATACGTGAAAAAACACATTTTTTATGTTGCATATTCTTTCACCAGTTCGATGTCAGTGTATAAAATATATTGCTCAATATCAATTATTCGGATTACAGAATTTTTCGGATACCATCCATGTTATTCTTTATACAATTGTTGACTTATTAAAGTTGGTAAGGGCTATATGCATTTGTTTTCAATCCATAAACGAACTCATGTGTGTATAATAAAATTTATTTTGGATGTATTCATGAAATAATTTTAATAAAATATTTAAATTGCGCCATAAATATTTACGTATGAAATAACAAGTAAATATAAACTAAAGATTAAAACTATACACTGTGATTTTTTTAAATACAAATTTACAGTTTGAGGAGTTCTGATATATCCAAACTGAAAATAATAATCGATTAGAATAAATAATTGTTGTTTATATTTTTTGGTAGAGATTCATTAAGGGGTTTAATTATTTGGGGTAAATTAAAGGTAAAACAGAACTAGCTATTGTAAATAACAAAAATAAAGTCATAATAATGTCAATAACAGCCATTCTTATGCTTTGTAATTTAACGATTCTTATTCAAATTTATTTTTAATTTAATAATAATTATGGCAAACAAATAAAGCAACAGATACAATTATTATTCTAAATGATTTCTGATTATAAACAAATTGTTTTTGAAAGGTGAAATTAGTTTTCAAAAAATTTCAAATTAATTATAGAACATTTTTAAATTTAATAAACTAATGATCGGCTTTTAAGAATAATATGAAACATTGCTATATACGAAGTAGTACTAATTTGACAAAATATTATACTTTTTTCTATTCAAATTCAACATTTTTTCAAATAAATTCAACACTTTTTCATTTAAATTCAACATTCAACAATGTTCAATACAATTGTTTGACAAAATGTTGAATTTGAATGAAAAGAAGTATATATTTTCGCTTTGGATTAGATACGGTAAAAATTTCAATTTTTTTAGTGAAGGACCTGTGGTCGTCTCATTTATTTAAGAATGTACTTCGGAATTGGTATTTTATTCTAAATTGATTTTTTGACGTGAAATTAAGATTTGTTAAACATTTTACTATTTCTACTATTAAACTACCTATACTGGTCCCGATTTTATCTAAAACTAGTCCTGAGTTAAAAATAAAAAATCAAGAAAATTATACCCAAAAAAAAAAAAAGAAAATGCTTGATAATTGCATTAAAATAAATTACATGCTAATTTTATAAAAAATGTTATTAAGTAAAAAAAATAGGTTTAGGTTATTTTTTTCGTTTTTATGTTAATTATACGCAAAATTTCGGGAATTTTTTATATTATGTACAAATTTTACAAAGTTTTTTTTTACTTTGAATTATATTATTGGAAAAGTAGGGAGTAAAAACCAATAGTTATTCATTAAAAACCTAGCCTAACTTAATATATCTTATTCTAACTAAAACTAGCTGTTTAACCTAATTAAAAAAAACATAATGTATGTACTAATTATAATTAGAGTTTTTCAACCACAAATAGTTTGCTTTAATTAATTTGTTCTTATCTGGTATGGGCATTTAAAATTTTAAATATTCTCCGTTAATATTGCCCGGGTTATAATCAATAGGTTTACATGTAGCCCGTCTATTATAATGGTATAATAGAGGGACATGATAATTCTTTGACAAAATTTTAAATGAAGATTTGATATTGGGAAACCTGATTTGCAGATATATTGACCAATACAGTAATTTTCAACATAATTGTCAATAGATTCCAGCTAGCTCTTGTTTCACTTTCTATTTGTTAATTTGTGTTCCAATAAATATTATTATTATATTTACGTTTATATTAACGAAAAAATAAATTTTGTTTGACTAGGCCTGGCTTTGTTATTTGTTTATTTATTAATATACAGACTAGTCAAGATTTAGCCAAATTGAACTGATTATTAACTATGGGTTAGCATTTCAAAAAATTAGCTCTTATAAAAAAACTGGAGACAGTCGAAACATAGTGCTTAGAATATTGAAAATTATACATATATTATGAATGAAAATATAATATACCATACAAATGAAGCAAAATATGATATACAAATACAATGAAATATGATACAACTATGAAATACTTCATTTTGACTCTATGCAATTAATACAAAAAAATAAAAATAATAGGAAAACTAAAATTAAGTACATTTTTTTTTTAAAATTGTTTTGAATGAAATTACCTTTGAATTGAATTTTACTCAAATTTCAAAGTTATGATTATTAATTTATATACAACATGTTATACTCATAATTTTTAAAACAAAAAAAAAATTATAATATCCGGATAATTACATAAAAATATCAAATAATAGTATAATTAAAATTGGTTGGTTTGATATATAATCCGATATTCCCGGATATCCTAATTGGAAATACTAAATTATAACACTAATTTCCAGAATTAAATAGGAAAGGATATTTTTCATTATTTTATTTTAAAATTAATTTTAATTTAAAATCGTAAATATTTAATTAAAATTTCCGTAAAAATTTATAGATTTTCATGATATTCTATTTGCATAATAAATTATGACTTCATTATTTACTATGAAAATAATAATCATACTAACAAAAATAATCTATCACAGTTTTGTTTATATTTTCAAGTCACAAACAAATCTTATTTTAATAAAAAAAAAAACAATTTTACCTATAATTAATTGATCGCATTCTGTTACAATATAAATTACAAGTTCTTTCGAGCACATATAATTTCTCTTTACTTAAATTAATCAGAATGTGAAATGTCACAAACTACACCCTAAATTCGTGTAATTTTATGTTCCATAACATAATTTTAACAAGTTAACGTTTTTATTTGTTGTTATTGTTGTTTTCATTGTCTTATAACAAAATACATGTTATTTAGTATCAACATTCACTACCTTCAACTAATTCACCTCAATTTCAAATATTATACTCAATAATTTTACACCATTTTCACTAGATAAGGATAACAATTTTACCTAAGTGTGGGTAACATATTTTTTTTCATCGGATAATACTCGTATGTTTCATCGTGTATTAACTTCGTATTATATTCATACATTCAGATATAAATTATTGTCAATCGAAATCTGTTTTGTTGTATGTGCCATTTATTAAATTTTATGAATTACGTAATGAAATGAAGGGGATGTAAGTTTGTAGAAATGTGAATATAATATAGTGTCAAGTACATACTTGTATTCAATTAAAAATGCTGAGATGGTAAAGTCATTGTTGCGGAGGAGATTTCAATTTGACTGTCTAACTTATTACCATATAATATGTGGAAATGATATAATTTCGGTCTTGTGACAATTGCAGCGTTCTTTGCACTAAACTTGGCTTGAGCTTGCATTTTTAAAATAAAAACAACAATATTTTAAATCATAATATTTGGTCGGGGTGTTTACTAACCCTACTGAATAATAACATATTTCACAATCAATTATAGCAAGCATATTTCGTCTAGTGATGGACGTATATATAGAATAATATAAAAAGAATATAGCGATTCCTTTGAGTACATTTCACCTGAAAACTTTCTATAAAAATAGAAATATCGATTACATGTTCAACTTATATCGTTCAGTTTGAACTGATGTGAAGACTGTAAGTTAAACTTTTGTGTTTAATTACGTCTGGGTGGATTTTATGAAAAAATCCTTAAGTAAGGATTTAATCCTAATATATAACTATATCCTTATATACCTATATATCCCTATTTCAATCCTAATATAAGCTATTTCTGTTTATTTCCTACCATTGCTGTATCGATTATAACATATTTTTTATATTATTTCTATTAATGTACTGCCAATTGCCTACTTACTGAATCAATGGCATATGAACCAAAACAGATTTAATTGACAATACTCGTATATGTATATTTATATATATATTATTTATATATATATATATGTGTATAAGTTTCAAAGTAAACTGAAATTAGAAAAATTCCAAAATTATTTTCATACTTTAGTAGTTTACGAAACCTGTATCTTGTGTCTTTTATCTGAGAATAAGGTAAATCTAGGTCGACCTATAAATTAAAGACAAAAAAAAAAAAAAAATAAGTAAAAAAAAGGCAGTACACGGTTCTGTGTACACATATTATAACATAAATGTAATCTGATCCTATCTAATATGAAATCATTGAAATTACAAAATTCCCTATGAGAATTTTTGAGGGTGAGATGTTTTCTTTTTGGTTTGTTTTGTTTCTGTCTAGAATTAAGAACATATAGATGATGAGCAACTTGTGCTAATAATGAGTATTTTTTTAAATTCTAACCCATAGCAATAAGACGATATAAATGAAAAATATCGTTGTGTTGAACGTTATTACAATAACAAGGCGCTGTTTGTAAAATATTTCCATTTATGTTGATTTATTATTGTTAATTAGGACCTGAAGGTAAAACAAAAAAAAATATCCACAAAAAATGTTATTTGATGCAAAAATATAAGAGAAGTAAAATATTTTCTTGTTGGTATGTGTTAATCATGGAACAAAAACCATTGAATTTAAATTGAGATATGTACAAAAGTTGAATTGGAATGTGCTTTTTTCTCCTAGACATTTTACCTAGATACCTTCATTTAAATATTATTATTTTGGAATTTATAAACTGTGTTAGAATCTCTGTTTTTTTTTTTTTTTTTTGTTATTTAAGGACTATAAATTTTTTGTTTAAGTAGAAATTTAATTAATGAGGTCTGAGAATTATAAATTTAAATTTACTGACATATCAATTTAATTAAAATTCTCAGGAAATCAGTTTTATTTTTATTTTTGATAGCTATTTTTTATTTATATCCCGCAGTTATTTTTATGTTAGAAATTTTGAAGAAGAAAATTTAGAAATTAAAAATATCTGATTAGAATTTGTTATTTTTTTGTTTATATTAATTTTTTTTTTAATTTATTTATTTATTTTTAACCGGAAAGAGTATTGGCAAAACTCCTACAGAGTATTTATAGCTAAAGTTGATTATTCAATTCAAGAATATTGTATGTACAACTAATTTTATAAATGTATAGTTTTCAGAATTAAAATAATTTTTTAAATGTAATCCGCTAAAACTATACTAATCCGTTAAATATAAAAAAAAATTCTAATAACTACTTACTTTACAATAATTGTTATTCCATGTTCTACAATAAATTTTTAATCATCAAAATGTAAATATTTTTTTGTTGTTTGCTTTCTACTGTAGTTACAAACTCACATAACATTTGGGAAATTTTGGAGAAACTACCAAATAGATATTCGGAAATTATATAACAATATATAAAATTTTAACTATTGTATTGACTTGTCAAATATATTTTTTTTTATATAATTACGCAAGTCTATGGCTTTGACATAGAGATTGGAATACACAATTATATACAATAGCTGTCGGTAGAGTTTTTAGGGTATATCTACTAATTTTAAATGTGGAAAACTCATAACAAAAATGTGGAAATATTTTAACTCCTTTAATCAACAAGTTATGTTTAGCTGAAAAATTTCCATTTAATGGGTAGATATTAAGTACAAAATCCAGCGCTAGCTTGAAAATATTTTTTTTTTGTCGTGCCTTAGGCAATCTTTTTTGTGGCGCCCTCTCTATTAATGAAAACAGAATACGTAAAGAAAATAATCTTACTCCATGAAGCCAAGCCTACAAACCGTTCTTGATCCATTTTTGAGCGAGGATAAGTTTTAATTAATTTTAGTTTCGAAAAACATCTTTTACCACTTTCTACAGTAACAGGTAACGTTAAAAAGATTCTTAAGGTGATAAAAAAGTTGGATAAATATTGGTCAACTCTCTTTCACAAATAAAATATAGGACATCTTTCGGCGACGAAGTCTGTTCAATGCGTGTACAAAAATCCACTGCTTCGATATCTTTAGAGCTATCATGACTTAATGCAGACTCAAGCTTAGCACATGATGCATATAGGTGTCGTGCTGTTACATTTTGTAGGCTATAAATGTCAAAAATGAATCCAAAAACTGACTCAAGATTTTGCATTTGCTCAAATCTATTACTGACGGAGTTAATAGCAGTATCAAGGACTGCAAAGTAAACATTCACTTTATATCGTTGCTGAGGAATTTTCAAAATATAAAAAGTTTCCGTTGCCACGAGTAAACAATTTTTTTTTGCCACTACCAGTACCACATAGTGCTAAACTTTGTTGACCTAGAATCCGAACTAAAGAGATCAAACGTACTAATACTTCTTGCCAATAATTTTCTAGTTGTTTAATAAGTCGCAAATTATCATCGTCAAAATTTTTTGGCGCCCTCAACAGTTTTTAAAAACCGTATAACTAAAAAAAAGTATATTTTTATATGGTATTTTGGTGCCCTCAACAGCTCAGCGCCCTAGGCGACCGCCTATGCTGCCTATATGGTAGAGCCACCCCTGAAAAAACCTTGATGTAAAGAACACTGTTGAGAAACATCTTAATATTGTTGTCTCATTAATTTTGTTACCTGATCTTATTTTGAAGTGATTTTTGATTACTGAATTAACGAATATATCAAGACGGGCTTACGACTGCTTAGGAAAGCTTGACTGCACCACATTTGGATATTGTTATGTTCACAATAATAAGGTGTAACGCCTACTTTGCAACGTACTATATTTTTATGCTATATAACTGTAAAGTGAAAGCAAAGTTGCTATATCATGTTTTCTTTAACTTCGGGTCAACGTACGGTTAAATAAAGAAATCAAAATAAGATTATTTTAGCTTCGGTACACATTTATCAACTAACACCTGACATTCTATAGTTCAGGTTATGAATCCTTCCAATTACCCACAATATTTTTTAAGATTTTAGTTACAGTTTTGAAAAATTTCTGAACGAGTGTAGTCCCAATTATGTAATCAAATCCGCCTCTCATTCTACATACATTTTTTTCTGAGAAATTCATTTCTCTCAATAAAATAATAGAACACCATATTTTTTGCATTTTCTAAACAATTTTAAGCATTTCGATATAATGAAAATTATTAATTTGGTTGAATGTAAAAAATGGCGAAATTAAAGTTTTGTGGGGCGTGTATTTATCAAATTGATATACCTGAATTAATTTTTTCTACGATTTCTGAACAAAAGTTAGTACCGATATGATATATCGTGCAAATTCTTCTTTTTTTATAATTTTTTGTTTTAATGTACCTACTTTTAGGTATTGTTTGGACCTTTGTAGAGTGAATTATAAATAGCGCTGTATTTATAATAGCGCCAATTTCCGTTATTTTTTGTAAAAGTTGCGAAGCTTAAGACAATTTATATCGACAATTTTATTTCAATTTTATCACAATTTGAATTCAGATCTTCAATGTCGGCTCGATACGTATAAACGTAATAATGAACTAAAAGATAAAACTAATGAAAACCATGCTTCAAATAAAAATAAAAGGTGTCAGATCAGATCTGTATAAACAATAGAAAACTTAATAAATATAATTGTCAGAGTTGTAAAAAGCAATATGTTTGCACCATGTTTAAATTTTTTGCAAAAATTATTGTCATGTCAATATTTTGTATATAGATTCTACCCTACCTAATATAATACATTATTATATTTTTTTAATGTTTTGTATACATTTATTTTTTTAATTAAAATATGGTTTTTGAATAAAATACAATAAAATATTCACAATGTTTTTTTTTTTTTTGTATTTCCCTTATACTGTAAAATCTGTCTCTAATGGAGACATTCAGTACTTTGTATGAAATTTGTAGATGTAAGTAACATACTTACGAGTTGCGATTGAAAAACCCAATAGTAAATTATTCATGACAATCTGGTTATTCTCTGTTAGTATCTGTTGGGTAGTTTCAGAATGTTGTGACGCTTAAGTCGATTAGCGCCATTTGAGACCAACAATTTGCTTGCCAGGGTATTTTGATGAGAATCTAATCTTATTTGGTATTTGCAGCTTGCACTTCTGATTTCCTCCTTTATGGTTTTCATCTGTAGGTTTTGATGCAAAATATCGTTATTTATGAACCATGGTGTACGTGCTATTAGTCTTAATACTTTTGATTGGAATCGTTGTAATATTTCAATATTAGAAATTCTGGCTACTCCCCACAGTTGGATTCCGTAAAATAGCTTTATAAATCAGAAGTTTGTTTTCCAGCGGAATTGATGAGTTGCGACTAATTGATGAGTTGCCCAGGAATTTTTTTTTTTGCGGGACTACTTTGTTATTTAGCACAACCGACTTTTGTCGACTTTTATTTATGCTTACGGGTTATTATACGATGGCCATATGGCCCTATCATCAGCGAAAGTGGCGGTGGTTGTCTCATTTATTGTTGGTAAGTTTGCAGTATAGATGAGGTATGAAACAGGACCTAGGACGCTACCCTGTTGTACGATTGACATAATTTCATTGGTTTATGCTTCATTTCTTTATGCTTCACTAAAAAAGTGCATTTCGATGAGGTATGACGCAGTAACAAATAATAGTTATGTGGAAAAAATTGTTTGGGTTTGTACAGCAGTCCTTCATGTCATAGCTTATCAAATGCTCGACTAATATGCAAAAATTAGGGTTATTTTTATTAGACATGTTAAATTAGACATTCATCATTAAAAAAAAAAACCAAAATAAAGAGAAAAAACTAATCAATTTGATACAATATGTTCGAATGTGTTTTAAAAAGACACACGCCCGACGAAGGATTAATTCATTTGATAAATATTGATACAGCAATAAGAAATATTGTTTCAAAATTATTCTGGGTAACAAAAAACAGCACAAAAAAACATCAGCAAAACGAAGCTAGCTTTAGGTCATTACATATACCTAAACTTATTGAAATATTATCTATTGAAATTATGTATTCACTACAAAAACTCTATAAAATTCCAAATTATATAAATACAATTTGACTTAAGAGAAAACAGAGAGAGAGATAGAGAGTGGAGAAATATAGAAAATTTGAATATGAATCTAAATTAAATTTAATTTGAATTATTGATATTCAAAAATTTTGGAATAAAAAAAAATGGTTTACCACCATTAAATTTTATGACACCTGACAAATACATACACTTTGGTTAACAAAAATACCTAAACTGAATTTAAATTTTAACCTGAATAAATTGAATATGGCTTTGTGAAAAATACTTAATTTAGAATTAATTGGATTATAGGAATTTTGTTTTTTTTTTTGCAATATTCATCAACAATAAAAAAAAATAAAATTTGTTAAATTTTGATAAAATATTTTACTATTTTATTTAAATAAAAAAAAATCAAATTTTCGTTAGATAAAAGTTAATTAAATTTTTGTTTTCATTTGATACCTTAATAATTAAAATTAATTCAAATTAAAAATTGTAGCATATGCCAATTCACCCATTCGGAAAACTGATATCAATATAATAATAAGCCAAGAACCAAATCTTAAAAAGAGACTAGGTTATGATTTGATCAAGGGGAAAATACGAAAAGAGTTGCTACAAAAAACAAAATCATAATTTTAAAACGTAAATTGTTAATGCCAGAGATCTAATTTATCATTTCGTTAAACTTAAAAATGTGTGCAATTATATACAAAATTTATTGATGTAGTTAGTAATATAAGACAAAGTATTTAAAAACAACTTGTAAAACATAATAAGCCAACAAATATACTAGAATCAATATGGATAAAATTTTGCTATATTGTTTCACTTCTGTTAGCTTTTTTCTTCTTTATTACAATTTACAAACGTTATAATTTCATACTATACACATCCAACAAACATAATACAACTTATATTTATGAATTATTACATTAATAAAAATGTATACATAATAACCTATAATCTGATAATAATAACTTTCCTCCTTGGTGTCATTTTATTCCTTTTTTAATATAATAAAATTTTCTTATCAGTTTTTCTTTTTCTTTGTATCTATACACAACACCAACATAATATTATTCCTTTGCCATTACTTATATTTATTTCTATATATTATTATTGTACTTATTATAAGGATAATAAATTTATACTTGATCACACACGTCATATCAATGATCATAAAATTTACAATTCAGCACAATTTGAACACTACGTTCATAATAAAAGGATATTAGATTGCTAGTATATGATCTAAATTTTATCAAATTTTACAAAGGATCAAGGACTTTTAAAATGAAAATATATACACTGAAGTGACCTATTAAATAATATTTATATGTTTATATATGCATATAACAGGGCATTTATTGTATATTGAGGACCATTATATTATGTGTTAATTATAAATAACTTATATTGGTTTTGGATAGAAAAATTTATCAAATGAATAAATCATTATTATGAAGAGAGGCTGAAAAAATGATAATATGTTATCTTTAAATAGAAAATTTCATATTTAAGGATAATCATGAGGAAGAATATAGATAATTATTTGGTTTTACTTTGATATTGAGTTTTTCAGTAAATATTTTCTATTACGGCTGATATAATAAGTCATAAGTCCACCAAAAATAAAATCCATAATGACTTTTGCCACAAAAAAATAGTCCACTTTATAATTTATGGCACTGCAAGTTTCTACAACATTTTTTTACTATAATGTTTTTTTTTTCAAGTAAGTTATTTTATCAAATTTCTGGTTTATCAATGAGAGCGTATGGAAAGCTCGCCAACCAAAATCCTAGCCACCATGATTTTTATTGCTTTAGGTAAAATATTTAGGTATTCATTTTATATATTAATTTAGGTAAAATATTTTTCCACACTATTTACATAATCATTTTTATGTGTAATCGCTATTGAATACAAAAAAGAGAATATCTCCTTTTTCCAGGATTAATCTTGCCACAATCTTATGGATATTATATTTATGGATTTGTTTTTGTGGATTTAGGTTTTGCAAATTTTGGTTTTTAATTTTGTTTTTGCAGGTTTGGTCACTGAGCCAATAATTATCTATATTTAGTGAATCTAAACCTTTTAAGACAAGAAATTTTATAATGTTTTTGAAAGATAATCATTTTCTATTAATTGCCATTGAACTCAAAAAATGTTGTTACTAAAAAATTATGATTAAAGTGCAGAAGTCTACTTCACTTTTGATTTTACTTGAAAAGTAAAATAATTACTTTGGATAATTAGGCAAATATTAATGAAGTAAAATTTTCGGAAAAAATTTAAATAAAATCGAGATCATCGATTCTAAACCAGCAATAAAAACCAATTGAATTGAAAAAAAAGAAAAAACTTTGGAAAAAGGGACGCGTCCGAATGAAACGAAATTTTACATAATGGTACCTAACAATGTCACAAATATTTCATAGAAGACCATTTTTAGTGAAAAGGACATTTAAAGGTCAAATTGAAAAATTTTATAAAATTTTGTAGTGTTTTATTTAAAATTTTATATATTTGCTCTACAATAATATTGAGAAGCTGCTTCACAACAATATTGTAGGGATATCTCCAGCCTTTAATATGCAAGTTATCTGGTCTCGACCAGTGTTGCCATTTCAGAGATATTAGTGTTCGAAATGAAAATTTTATAGTAAAAAAAAAATTGTCCCATAGTTTTTAGAATTGCCAATATTTGGAAAATTTTCAAAGACACCCAACTCTATATCTATTTTTATACTATTAGAGAGATAGTTTCACCTCATTTCCTATGCTATATAATAAACGTGGTATAGGATGATTACTAACCCTACAAAATGCAAAAATTTTAAATTTTATTTCGGAAAAAATAAATTAATAATTTAAATGACCTTGTCACCGAAAATGGTCTTCTATTAAAATATTTGTGCCATTGTCAGATACCGTTATGTAAAATTTCGTTTCCAAGGTTTATGAAAAAAAATATTCAATTAAAATTATAACGAATTTGTAATTTGTTTTTTTTTTTGTTGATTTTTAATATTCTGTATTGAATCGCTTTTTCCTTGCATATTTTTCTATTAGTCGGTTGTTGTTCTATTAGTCAGCTGTAAGTTGAGAAAATACAAATTGGTTATTAATCTTGAAATACCACCTTAATGGTAATAAAATTTATTGATGACTTTTTTTGTGATTATGATGTTTTTATTTAATTGCTGTGAGATCAATATTTTTTAGTTTTTCAATTGTTCCCCATCTTTGTGTAGCTCTTATTACCCAGGTCGAACGATGTGGACGTGACTGCACTTTCCCAACTCTGTTTCTTATTTAGTAGTAGTAGTAGTAGTAGTGCTTTATTTGTAATATTTTAATTTTGCATTTCTGTTTAACTTAAAACTGAGAGATAAAGACACTAAATTAGGTCTTTACAGCTAGGAACATTTTAATTTTATTTTATTGAGTATTACTTAATCTATGACTAATATATTATGAGTTAAGGAAAAATTTTACCAAAAAAACCTTAATTTGAAAATTTTTGTTATTTAACTAAAAAAACTAAATCTATCTTAACCTAATTCTTAGTGACCTTATTTCTAAAATTAAAAACCTATTATAAGTTTGGCTATTATATTTAAAAGACCAAATGAGAATTTTAAGTACGCTAATTGTGTCTTATTGTTAAAGTTCCCTTATAAGGGGGTTCATGGAATGCATGTTCTTGTAACAAAATTTGTCATATATACTTTTAGATTTCTTAGAAATTGTTTCAATATTAGCTCTTTTATGTAGTTTTACTGTAGAGTAATAAAGAGATTTAATATCATTTTGAGGATTTTGTTTTGCGAAACTTGTAATTTTTGAACGTGTGCTTTTGTGCAGTCGTGCCACACAGGGGCGGCGTATAAAATTAATGGCTGAAACACAACTTTGAATAATATTATTTTGTTACTTTCGGATAGCTTGGATTTTCTATTTTTAAAAGGGTATAATATCCTAACAATTTTGTTAACCTTGTCAATTGTTGTACTGATATGGTTATTGAAGGTTAGAAAAATGTGGAACGCTTCACGATTTTGCGTGTCATCCTTGCGCAGGGACCATGCTAATCTTCTCTGTATCGTTGCAATTTTAGTATATGTTCTGCCGAAGCAAGAACTTTTTTATTCATATAATTTGATTAAAATATAGCTTTATTTTATTCATTAATGTAACGTAGTCAAAATAAATTTATTTTCTACAATATCGCTGTGCAGGGTTGTCATTATATTGAAACGTTATGAAACGATGACAGGTTTGTCATCATATTTTTGTTGTTTTCTATCATATAATATTTTTATCTTGTACATTATTTCTTAAAGCTATATTTTTAAAATTATGTATTGAGTGACAAGTGATATCGGTTTACATGTTTGATATCAGTTTATATGAGTTCGGCACATTCATACTTTAAACCTCCTTGTTGTGAGACCAATATTGTAGGTTTATACAGGAACAGTTTAAATTCTTTATATTTACTCAACTGTACTAGACAGACCAGTATTAGTATCAGACTTAAATTTCTTCACAATTTATACAACTATCTTCTCTTTTTTGATATGTATACGTCCAAGTATGTCTGCCAACATTTTCAGAGATTAATTAACGAAATAAAGATGTAGACAAAATACAAATTTTTTGAATATATTAAATTAAATTAAATCTATTTATTTTTTTTTTTATTTTTGCATAAAAACTTTGTTTCTGTTCTTAAAATGACAAAATTTATTTGCACAGAGAGCTAATCTGTCATCTTAATTTAAATAAAATTTGTGAGAAAGAGAAAGGTAAGTTTTTTTAATAAAGATTTTTATAGAAATATTTTCTTGATAAAACCTTATAGCATTAAAAAAAATATTTGTAGGAATACGTAAGTAGACCAAAAAAATCTTCTATTATTCTTGTGGTCACAAATATTAGTGTTTATCTTTAATTTTCTTTAAAAAAACAAAATTTCTTTTACAAAAACAACAAAAAAAATATTTCTCATCTCTTTCTAATTTTTTATAATATTATTCTTTTCTTTCTTTTTTTTTACTCTTCCAGATGAATAATTAGTAAAGTTGTCAATTCATTATAAATACGAAAAGTAAACAAATAACTGAACAAATAAAAAACAAAACAAGGATATAATAAAGTAAAAAAAAAATAAAAAAAAATAAAAAAATAAAATAATAAATAAAAAGGGACTTTTTCATAAAATTATTTAAGAGTTGAACTTTGTACAGGATTAAAATAAAGAAATAATATAAACAGAAACACAAGAATAATACTGGGAAAAGAAAATAAACAAATAAAATATTTAAAAAAAAAAGAAGAAAGTTATTTAAAAAAATAAAACAAACAAATAAAAATTATTTTAAAAAAAATATTCAAACGATATCTGAAACGGATCTCCTTATAGAAGGAGTGAATAAAGAAAAGAAAATTAGAATAATAGGTAAATAATAAAGTGCATAACAAGAAAAACAAAAATAATAAAAAATAAAAAAACAATAATAAACGAAACACAAAACGGTAGTGAATAATCAAAGGATTATTTTTTAAAGGATCATTTAATTCGTGTTAAATTTTGCGGTTAAATTAGGATACTGCGATAATTAAGCAAGCAATATGGTAAGTTGAAATTAAAAGTTTTTCAGATTATATTTTGATTTAAAAAACGTTTTTTAGAAGTACATATTAGTTAATGTACTATATTCGATATTATACCAGTCGTTTTTTCTAACATATATTTACTTAAATTTTGATTATACATTGAACAAGGAATCATACGGGATCATTTTATTTAACAAAACATTACATTCCATTCTTAGAACTGGCTTTTTTTCCCGTACGTAGTTGTAGTTGACCCTAATATGTCAGGGTCGACCTAAAATACCTAATATGTCGACCCTAATATGTCGACCCTAATATGTCGTTGACCCTAATATGTCAGAATATACCCGCAATAATTTTTTGTCATTTATTTGATTCCTGATGGACTAGGTCGAAAAATTCATAACGCATTTTTTTGCTTTATCGGAAATCGAACCTGGGATCTAATGCACCATCCAGAGTGTGGATATATTTTAGAAATTACGTTGCCTTCAATTTGCTCTCATAGAATTTTGTTTCTCTCTTCAGGGTATTTTCTAACGATAGTGTAATATTACTAATAGTTAAGCCACTGTAACCCGGTATCCAGATCAGTTGAAACTTATTTCCGAGCCCTATGAGGTTTAGTGTTCTTAAGGCAGCTTGACTGTGACTAAAGATTCTAATGACTTTGATAGACTTAGCTCTTTGCTCTTTTATTACATTCACTGCTGTGGTTATAGAAAAGATTTCAGCATGGAAGACTGTACTGTATTTGCCAAGAGGAAACTGGAGTTAAAGTAATTTTTTTTCAGCTCCCGCGCCTAGAGCCGTAAGTGATCCATCAGTAAAAATTTTCGAGGTGTTTAAGGTCTTCTGTAGAACTGACTCTAATACTTGATTTAATTAAGAATATAGTAAACTTCTATAGTTGACCAGAGACCAATGAGTCTCATTGACCCATATAAATAAATAAGCAAAACATTAAAATAACGTCACTGAATAAAATTGCTTTGAATACAGAATTTTATTAAATTACTCACGATTCAAGAGCCCGATAAAATAAGTTGTATTTATAAAACACTAGAGTTTATTTCTTCAATAGTGAAATAAATTTTTCTTCCTCTTCTTTATACCGATTTGTTAGGATTTCTGAGTGATCGGAGGTCTAACTATTATTAATTACTTATTCATGTATGACAATATCTTGAAATAACAAAAATGCACAGGGCTTCACCTCCATATTATTCAGATAAAGCTCTAAACAAGTTCTAAATAAGGTTATGTTATTTATGAAATACATGTACCTCGTGGTGCCCCAAGCGTCCAGTATCAAAAAGTCGCACACATGGTAACCATAAAAACATAAAAAGTCATGGCGTTAATGAATTAAAACCATATCGTTGTTGGCAATGCATTTTTGAGGTGGGTATTATCCCTAAACTTGATAGTCTTAGAATATTGAACTCATATTGGGTAGCTTCATACAAATGTTTTAAAATTATATCAATTGATATCCATCATAATACAATTCGTCGCGATCCTAAAAGTAATTGGATTTGCAAAGCAGCTGTTCACAACCATCGTGAATTACATGGACTTGCCTCAGTTGGTAGAGGTATTGGCAAAGGTTGTAGATAACAAATGGTAGATCACGTTTGGATGTCTGGAAGCGCAAGATAATTCGTCGACATTTACACAGAAAACGTTAAAATGTATACTGTTATTTTTAATTATGATAACCTACAATACAATTCACTGTTTCACATTGACTTTTCAATATTATTTATTTTTTATTCTTTCCCATTACAATACAAAATATATAATTTTTTTTTAACTTTTAAATTAAATCAATTTAAATTAATTAAAAACAATTTTTTAATTGTTAAATGCGAATACAAGTATCTTTCCATTAAAGGTTGAGAGACTGAAATTTTTTTGTGTGGCATCCTTACCTTTACAGATGATAAATTTTTACAAATTAGAATCATTAATTTTAAATTTGGATTTATACTACAGAAACAGAAACTCTTTTTTATATTAATTTTTAATAGGAATAGTTTAAGTTGGGGTGGAGTTATTTTGATATTAATGAGGGTTGTATTTTTCGGTTATTTTGGAACTTTTCGATTTTAACCAAAAAATATTTTGTTAGAAGTGTGTTCCGTCAAATTAATTTTAATAGCTTAAATGCTGAAAAAATATTTGTATAAAAAATTTTGTAGAAACCTAATCTTCATTGTGCAGAGACCATAATTTTTATTTATACTATTCTACTTACATATTATATTGCGTATTTCTTCGCGATTGTATTACTCTTTACAATCAGGTATAGCCAACTGAAGAAAACTGTATTAAGGTCTAGATTTAAATACATGAAGCATGGGGCATGGATTGGGAACAGTGTATCGGCAAAATTAAAAGGCATATATAAAAAAAAAAAATTCTATTTGTAAAAACAGATCCTAAAACAAATAAAAGACTGATGAGTCCATAACATTTATTAGATATAAAAGAAAGAAAATACTGCAGGGCTTCGGTGGCAAAAAAATCATTTCTAACATTCTTACTTTTGTAAGGTTAAAGCTTATATTCCTAATAAGAATCAGATAATTTGAGTTATTTTTTTAATTTAAAAAGGGTTATGCCGTTAGATTATCTGTCCGCGATATTTTTTAAATGTTATAAAGTAAAAGTATGTCTAAACATAATCGAAATACGAAGTTAGCATTATTTGCGAAATTCTAATAAAATATATTTTATCCAAATAATCCAATTAATATGTAAAATTACTTCTCTTCACGCAACTAAAATTATTCGTCTTTAATTTACAAACACATGTTTTTGTAATTAAATTTTTAAAATTTCGTACCAAATTATCAAGAGCACAAGATCGAGTCGACAACAATGTCTTAATTACGATGTTCCATTTTCCAATTATTTTCATTTCAGTTGACCCAAAAATTAACTCCTAATTATGTACCTTCACATACAAAAAATTATATTTTCTTTATTTATTATGAAAAACTAAGAAGTCAGTTGTTTCCGGTCTGTTGTTTGTTATTTTTTTTTTTTTTTAAATAGCTTCGAAATGAATAAAAAATATTTCCGCACTGATTTTTTTCATTTCTTTCCATTCCTTAATTTCCCTAGAGGCTATCTTTTTGTTTAAAAAATAAAAAAAGAATTTTATATCTCGAATTTTTCATTTATATTCCCATGCCTTTTATAACTGTTTTTTTTTTTAAATCACAGTTAAGTTTTAATTTTATTGTTTTGCTTTATTTTTCTGTAGTTTTGAATTGAATATGTGAGAACCTGAAAATCATTAAAAAGGATATTTTTTTTTTTATTATAATTTTCCCAACCTTTATTTTCAAATCGACTGAAATTACCAGAACCTCGGATCATATTTCACAATAAAAAAAATAATTCTCGGTGAGAGAGTGAGATACAAAATATCATAGGCCAGGGTATTGCAAGGAAAAAAGCTAAATATGAATAATAATATTTATTTACTTATCGTGATTAACAATAACATTGTGGGGGGGGTTGTGTTATTTTAATGACATGTAGGCGTGGGAATTGTGGCATTTTCTTATCTTTTGAATTAGACAAAAAATTTGGTTTACTAAATACGAATTATTAACAAGAAAAATTATCTATCGTTGTAATCACTGAAAAAAAAAAAATTAACTCATACCTAGGTATAGTTTCATTTATTTCAAGGATTTTAAATATCCTTTGGGGACCATTAAAATTTCCCTAGAGTAAATTGATCGATTTTAGTTAGAAAATACTTAAAAAAGAAAATAAATTGAGTAAGTGTGAAAGTAGTAAGAAAAATAAATTAAAAGTTTTATTCTAACTGTGAATCCTTGAAAATTATTTTTTTGACTTGATAGACACCCACACAAACAATAATAAAAATTTCCTGTACACATTATCATCAGCAAACAATTTTTTTTTCTTTGAGAATTTTTGAGACAAATCCAATAAAATTGTTAAATACACAAAACTTTCAAGGACACAATAAATGTAATTAACTTGGTGATTGAAAATGGGTTTCGATGTATTCACTAATAATTAATAAAGTAGGTAAGCAAAGAAAGTTGTAGGTAAGCCGATTTAATATTAAAATTATAATGTATTCTTTATTTATCGGAATGGTAATGTTTAAACCGAGTTGACTTAAAATATTTTAAAATCTTATCTTTGAAGGATTTTCTTTAAAGCTTTTTCACTACGTCCTGAATAGGGCAAATGGAATTTCAACACTGGTTAAGCTAGAGAGCATAAAAAGAGGATTGGCCTTTTGGGACAAAAAATATGAAAAACTAGCTACCAGAAAAGAAAAGCTATTCTACTTTTTAAAAAAAATCATTGAAAGTATTTTGTTAGTTGATTCTTCGATTCTGTTATGAAATTATGTTAATATCAGCGATTTTATTATTTTTTATATCTGTCTATAATTTCATAATATTATCAGTACTTTACATTACATGTTATTTCTTTATTTATCTTAATTAAAGTTATACTAGAAGCAATTACTAGGTTATTTGCTTCAATATCAACAACACCAAATCGTTTAATAATGATCAACTTGTAAATCTAACTTGATAATTTTAAAATTTAATCAACCTCAACGAACATTTTCAAAATCATTTAACAAACTACTAATTATTGTCTTCAGGTCAGCGTGTAACTCACATTTACTAAAAATGCTTTTTAAATAAGCCTTGTGGCGATTCCTAAATGAAATAAATAACTTCTAAGTATAAAATAAATATAAGTAGTTAACATACAAAACATAGGCGGCAACACTGAAATGTAATAATTATATATTTTTATTGTTAAATTTACTAAGTTGGTATTGGTACCAATTCAGGTCAGTCACTACTAAATATTTTAATTATTTTATTTAAATATTTCAGGATTATCAAATAAAAATATAAAATTAATGAAATTTTAAACAAAATTACAGTAAAATTATGCAGTAAGGTGCCTATTACACATCATTCTTTTCATCAATCCTCTTGTCTATATATTGACAATATATTGATGAAAAGAATGATGAGCGATTACACATTAATCATGCACTCATCAATCTTTTTATCCATATTTTGAAATTTTGCAAGGACAAATTTTGGAAGTGTTCTGAATATATTGATAATTTCGAAACATATATGAATATTGAAAATATAATTTCTGGAGTAATGTTTTTGACTTCAGTTTAAATTGAATTTTTAAAATAAATTTTGTGTATAAAAAACAACAAATTATTTTTGTGTTTTAATAACGTATCAATTGTTTTTTATAATAATTGCTAAAATTGTTAAAATTAATATAAAAATTGTTCTTCAGAATTACATTATAAATTAATATTATAATCTAATCTGAAAATTCCCAAAAAAAGACCTTTGATTTTTTTACATCCGCTGATTTTGACAGCAATATTGATGAGAATTTTGACAGAAATATTGATGGGAACCTACCATTAATCCAAAACTACCATCCATCATTTCTCATCAATCAACGGTCAATATATTGACAATAGATTGACCATTTATTGATCATTGATTGATGTGTAATAGGGGTCTAAATATTTTAATTAATATATTACGTAATTATTAAACAACTTTATAGAATAAACATACATAAAGAATATAATAAAACAATAAAATTTAAAATATAATTATACTACAACCTAATCTAATCCTATATTGTGTATTTTGAAATTAAACCTTCTTCATTTTTATGTCGATTTAATTAGAGTTGAATTTATTTATTTCAAATAAACAACTTGCGATATAGTGAACCAACTATACAATCAATATTGCCGGTTGACGGTTTTCTGAGATAGTAGGTCCTAATATAGTTTTTTGATAATACTCTTTGATGAAACCTATCTAGTTAACGAGCCATAAAAAAAATTGTTATTATATTATATTTAATCTAAAAAGTGATATTATACTCTCATTGTTGTTTTTTTGTTAATATTCATATGCGGTAGATTTTTTAACTTAATACCGCTTTTAATTACAAAATGTTATTTTATACTACTAATAACTATTAGAATCTTTAATACAATATATACAAAGATAAAGATAATAAATAATCTAAAATAAAATTAAATTAAAATTATTGTTATAAGTGCATATAGTTAGTCTTATTTGTTTAAAAATATATAATAAAGAAGGTTTAAGATCACTTCAAAGACCAAAAACAAAAGTATTTATTTAGCTATAAAAACTATATATAAAATAGCTATAATAAACTAAAGTCAATAATGTTATAAACTATTATATAATATGACATAAAATGATAGTGGGGCTATTAAAAATAAAAAAAATTAAGAAAATAAAGTCATATGACAGTAATTGGTATTAGGTATAAGATTTAAACATTACTAAAATATATAAAATTTAAATATATAAAATTTAGCTAGTTAGCAAAAATAATTCAAAAAATTTTAAAAGTAAAAAATTGAAAATTTGAAAATTAAAAACTTAAAAAAAATTGGAATTAAATAAAGTTAAGGCAAAAAAAGAAAAATTATAAAGATAACAAAATTATAAGGATTAAAATAAAGCATATTAGATTAACAATTTCGTAAATTTAACAGCGATTCAATTTCATCAAGCCAAAAAACAAAATTTTAAGTCTTTTAATAAACCGTGAAATTATCAGCTCCGATCTAATATCAACTGGTATATATGAGTTAGTCTATATCAACTGGTATATGTTGTATATATGAGGTGGTGAGACATTAAAAAAGTGATTGGTCTAGAGAGACTTCCATAATTCAAATTATTTATCATAAGGTTATCCTATACTAACTATAAGTTACCTACAACGAATTACCTATAAGTTACCTACAATGAATTAAAAATAATTTAAGTATTTTATAAACATATAAAGATGGCGAAGTGGTAAAATATTGAAATTTATTTCAATTATATGTACAAATGTTGTTCACTTTTTATGCTCACCTAAACAGAAATAAACAAAGACGTTTTTCTTATATTCAAAATTTACAAGAACACATTGAAGCTGTGAAATTAGAAGACTTATAAATATTTTATATCACCCATATAATAAATAAATTAAACTGAATGAATTAGTCCTTCTGAGCTTTCCTAATTTATTCTGCTGATTTATTAATTGAAAATTATATATATAGTTTCCTGCACATATCTGCCAATTTGACAGAACGCAACAATACATATAAATTGTTAACATAAAATAAATATATTTCGGTACCCAGAGTGAAGCGCATTAAGTATTAAAAATAATTAAAAGTAAACAAAGAAGAGCAAATAAAATATTGGAGCTACATTTTTTTTATGATCATGATAGTTTTTTTGTTTTTATTACGTTGTTTTTTTGCAACCGTATACTAGGTCCAGAATTGTGACGCGTTGAAGAGTTAAAAATGTTATTTTTTTTTTAATATACATATATATATTATATTTTAGATTTATGATCGTATATATGTGAACCTATGTACAAATGGTATAATTTAGATTTTCGTTCTGCTGATTTACGCATTAAAATAATAACAACCAATTAACAATACATTTTTTTCAAGAAATTAAATTAAATTTTGTACTACTATTTTTTATTTCTTTGCAAATTTATAATTCAATAGCGAAAGTCCTAAAATAATTCTTTTTTCACATAATCAAAGAAAATTAATATTTTAAAAAACAATTTTCGAAAGACTATACGCCGATCAATGTCACAAGTTATGAACAATTTTCTAAATACACTTCCATTAAATTATTTGCACTAAATTTTTGTATTTTAATTAATACTCGCATTTTTAATTTATTCATAAAAAAAAACAAATTTCATTTAGTAGGTAGGTAGGTTTACGCATCATATTATGTGTATTGTCTTTTTATATTTGCAATTTGATTGGTTTTTGTTTTGTTCTATTTTTGCACGTAGAAAACCGAAACTAAATTACTAAAATTGTTTCTGTTTAAAGTTTGTTTTTGTTAATATTTGTCCAATATTCTATTTATGCGTGTTAGGTAACAAATATTATAAGTTATTACTTAATGTTAACACGATTATCTTTCAATTATGACAAATGAGATGTCGCTAAAATGATAGAGTAAATTACCCTTAGGGAATGAAAAATTTTACACTTTAGTAATTAAAACCCTTCTAATAAAAAAAATAAAGGTATGATAAATTCGTAAGTAAATACGTATTTTTCTTAAATTTGAAGTGAAAACTCTAATGAATTTACGAAAAAGCTAAAATTTATTTTGCTTGCGTCATTAATGTCTTGTAACCCGACATAAGCCAGTGATTAAATAATTTTATTATAGAAAACCTATTCAAATCTCTTTAATATATAAATTGAATTTATTACACTTATTGTTTATAAAACTCTACCATAACACTTTTTCTTTTAAATTAAATTTTTTAATTTCTAATCCAATTAATTTAATTTAGAAAATTTCACAAATTTACTACTTAAAAATTTACTCGTAATTCTAAAACTAAACCTAGTAAAATCATGTTTCTTTGTGTTCATATGAAACAAAATAAACGTGACTGGGTTTTTTTTCAGCACACAAACAAAGAGAAAACCAAACATTCCCTTCTCTAAAATGTTATCAAACCAAAGACAAAAAAAAAAAAAATAAAAGTCAAAACAAATAAAGAAAAAATAATTTTAACAAACAATCAGGACAAAACCTTCAGTCAAGGTCTTGAACAATTTCCAAAAATTTTCCTTAAAAATTTTTTTTATTTTTTTTTTGTGAAAATCATAACAAAGCTGAAAAGAAAACAACCCAAAATTAAAGCATTAATAAAAGAGAAAATAAAATAGAAAACATATACACACACACACACTAACTAACTCACAGCCAAAAACCAAACGAAAAAGGATATACGACTGTTAGTTTTTTTTCCCATATCTAAATAACCACTAGAATGTGTTCTGTAGTGTTGCATGTATGTTTGCTAACTTGGGAAACTCTCAGAATAAAACAAGATACACAGTGTAGGTATATAGTAGAACAAGTGAAAATCAATATTTTCCTAATCTCTTTCCTTTACCCATCTACAATTGTTGTTGTTGTTGTTGTTGTAATTATTGTTGTAGTTATATTATCTCTATTAGGATTAGATCTTAGCTCACTCCAGAAATGGGCGGACACCCAACTTATATGAGATGTAGAATTTGTTGAAAAGACTGTGATACAAATTAAGAATAACCTTAAGTAACTGCAGATTTTAGTTAACAGGTGAATTATTGTAAAATTTAAAATGTTGATGTTGTGGGAGGAGAAACAAAATAAAATATAGGAAGTGAAAGAAATTTTCCAAGAATTTTTTTTTTATTTGTTTTTCTTTTCCAAGATCACTGATTTTAAGGTTTAAAATTTAATGAAAACTTTTTGAAAATTTTTTAATACAATGAGGAAGGAAATAAAATAAGAATTTTTTTTTTTATTTGGAATTTAAAATAAAAGTTGAAGTATTAACAAAACAAAAAACAAAACAAAATAACTCTTCCAAATATCGAAGGTCATAAACAAACTTAAATTATTGTTGAATAAAGAATTTCTAAAATTTATTTGTTGTCTTCAATCAAATTGCATAATATTTTCTGGCAAATGAATTTGAAAAGTTTTGCTATATAAATTTTATTAAAGAATATTAAGAAAAAGAGCAATTTTGAGAAATTTGGTCGTCAATGTTGTCAATGAAGTCGCCAATACGACTACTGTCCATATATAATCTGTGTTTCCAAATAGAATTTTATATTGAATAACAATAATAATTTCCGAAGTCAGTTCGGCAACACAATTTCATTTTTTTTTATTATGAAAATTAACATTTTCCAAATTTATCATTATTTATTTAAAAGCTATAAACTGAATGGTTTTCTTGCTGGAGGTGCTGAATCATTAGTATTATGCTTTTGGCTAATGTCACAAAAATAATGAATATTCAGAAATGAATTTTCTTACATGTAAACAATTTTAGTCCATAATAACAAAATATATAATTTATCAAACACTAGCAAAGTTAGCCGACGTTGTCCGGGTCGAACACAAAATGTATAGAATTTACTTCAATTAAATTAGATTTATGAATCGAATTGAAAAAAAAATTGGTTTATCAAAAATATTCTGATATTTTTTTTTCACTACGATAACAAAATCAAACAATACTACAACTTAAACTACACTAATATTAAAATTATTTCTTTGTAAACAATGAGTATAAACAAACACTTCTTTGCAGCAATATTGGAGCTGCTACTTTTCATTCAAATTGGTGAAGAGAAAACCGTGTCAAATCAAACGAATAGCGAAATTTTGTTCGGTAGTTAACAGGTTAATTTTCATTGATAACTATACCTATCGATTTGTATACATGGACGCCCTGGAATACTGTATGCAGTAGTTTCTAAGCAAATTCACATAGCCATGTAAAATTTTATACTCATTCCTAAAATTCAAAAATACTTTTTCAGTCAATTTTCCAATTGTTGTTTCCAATTGTGGTTTTCTGATCGTTGCTATTTCAATTTTGACATTTAATCTTCTGAAATTTGGCGTTCACCAAACTGTGTTAAATTAATTTAGCTCATTGCAAATTTTATTTATACGAAATCGGTAACAGTCGTATTTCATTATTTTTGAAACAGTATCTAAGTGTAAGTTTTTATGGTTGTAACACAGTTGATTTGTGAAATATTCCTGAGAGGTGCTAAGAGTTATATGGCAGCTACCCAAACCTGTCATGTGAAGCTTTGTAGCCGTGTGTGGTTCCTTTGTTGATCATGAAAAACTGTGCAAAATTACAGGACTCTATGTTTAAAATTGTGGGCGTGTATAGTGAACAAACAAACAAATAAACTTTTCCATTTACAAGTGTTGGTTTTTACCTTAAACAATTAATTTAGGTTTGACGAAGGCTATTGTAATTATCTACGATACAACCGTGTAACGTCAATTTAATTGTCCGCTGATTTCCAAATACCTCGATGGAAAACTTTTTTTTTGATCTTGCAGTTTACAGTCTAACAATATGTTTCTCTGAACATCTACCAGGTTGCTTGTTCGATCCAATCCATTTCATATATTTAAATTAACTTCCTAGAGATGTTACAGTCTTTAGAACTCTTTCAGATAGTAGCAACTTGAGCACACTTCTAAACTCGTGCAATTTATTTCCAAATAAAAAAATCTATAACAACTTCCAATCGCAGATGTTCCAAAGAATCGGTTTTAATATAGCCAAACTTATCTGATCCATATGTATACTAGCAACAAAAAGACAATAGGGGTTATTACTTGGTAGAAAAGGCTTGGCTAGCTTGGATGGCACTTAGCATCAACTGATTTCTGGAAAGTGAGCAGAAATGAAAAAGGAAATGAAATAATTATACATCTTCCGTAAGCGTACCTACTACTATTTCATATAAAAGTTTATTTCAGACTCTGGTTGCTAATCTCACTTGAAGATCTTCTAGATTACAAAATAAAGTATCTACATTGCTTTGTAAATACAACCGATTTGACTTTAACGCGTATGATTCATGCAGGAAAATCTTTCTGATCCCATATCGTCAAAGCTTACCTAACTTACTAAACTATATTGTAAGATAAAAGAAAAATTAAACTACATTTTCTTCAAAAATTCTGCTCGGCAAAGTTATTTTAATGTTTGATGTTTTTATTTTTCACGCATATATTTTGAAGTGAGTAAACATTGGGTTATCTATGCACTGGAAGATATTTTGGAGAATCTCAGTAAATATCTCCTCAACTGGTAGAGTTAAAGAAAAGTTTTTTCCACCCTAGGTATGATTTTTTGATAGCCCGTTCGGTTGGCAGTGTAAAGAGAAATTGCGCAGAAAATATGTAATGGACAAATCCCATATAAAAATCAAATGAAAACAAATAGGCTAAGCTGACATTTTTTTCTCCTAGTTTCTTATCAAAGTAAAAACTTACCAAAAAAAAACAAATTAAAATTGCCTTCATAAACGTCGGTGCTTTTATATGGTTTTATATCGGTAATAGTTCTTATGTATACAGTTTTGATTCTACAAAGTCTTCTTTCAGAATGGCCGTGGTTATAAATGACATGACCATTAACTTTGATCTCAAGAACAAGAATAGAGGATCTAATAATATTTATTAACTTTTAAAAGTAACCGGATATACCCGACATAGGAAATATGCACCGGATCTAATAAATTATTTTTTAAAAGAAAATTCATCATATCTGACAGTTTTCCTGTGTGTGTGAGTCCCCAAAATTTTGAAAGGAAGTAAACCTAGATATTAAAAGTCTTATTAATTTTAAATTTAACCTATCATATTTTGATATGTATAGGGCCACAATAATTGACAAAAAATTATATAAAAACAAAACAAAAAACAAAAGACAAATTCTTTTCAGGATAAAGGTCATTTATTCCAGGTTTATCCAAATATATCAAAATACCTAAAAAAGAATATACAAAAAAAAATGTTGTTTTATGGTCAAAAGTTTATTAGAAAAAAATATAAAAAACAAAACACAAAAACAAAAACCAAAAATAAATTCTTTTCCTTTAGTCCTTTGATAAAATTTTATTAACTTTTTAGAGAAAATCCCAGATTTAATTAAATTTTGAGCTGAAAGGTAAGGCTATCAAAGAGAAAATATATTTAAATAAAAATAGAATCCAACGAAAAAAAAACGAAAATATATAGCTATATTTTTGGTTCTATTTAAAGCTAACATTGTGTTTATTTTACAATAAAAATATATGTTTAAAAGTATGTTGAAGTGTATATATACATGTATAGAAATTTATGGAACGAGATAGAACAGATAATTCATAATGTATGGTTCTAATATCAATCAAATTTAGTAATTTGGAATAATTTTATTAATTTTTAATTAACCAGGCGTATTGTGGAACAACACATAAAAACAATTGTAACCAACGATTTATGGGGAATTTACAGTACGTATAAATTTATTTTTACAACCTTATGCACTTGCTAAAACATATTTCAGTTAAAATTGGAACTATAGTGATTGCAATACCGAATGAAAACATTAATACCAGCATACCGAATGCTTTACGAAAAAAAATTTATCTGAAGTTTTATCAGTCAATCTGTATCTAATATTGTTCGTTATCGTTACCAAAATATCTAAATTATCATTTACAGAGTAGATTCAGTTGTAATAATATTTCCGTCACTACAACAGATCTGTACAACTGTCCATTCTGAGATGTAGAAATTGTAGTTTTGTAATTTAAGCACCAATTTAAGAAATATTCAAAATTGTCCTTGATAATGTTCTCTATAGTCTGTACTATCTTGCTTCGGGTGTTAAGAAAGATTTATAGCAAATTAAGGGAATTTTAAAGGTAGCAAAGCAAGATTTAACACCATGTCAATAATAGGAATATCTTTTTTCTGCTTGCCAATATTTTACTTAACAAAATAAACATTCATTTGAACTTGAAGATGTACCTGTATTGGTCAGAAATGCACTAGAAACATTTCGAGAAGGTTAATTCAAAGACACAAACCAGAAAAATTTAAATTTTGTTGATAGGTACTTTATGTTTAGAAACATAATTTCAATTTTAATTTAAACATAAATAATTATAATTACTTATAGTTTGTTTACTAAATATGACAAATTCAACGTTCTCGAAACAAGTCTAATTTTTAATATCAATTTTAAAAATTTCAATAAGAAAAACTTCCACACAGGTGGAGCATAAGTAAGGAAAAATATTTACTAATTATAGAAAGCTTCTAATTTGAGAAAGCTTCGTAATTTATTGATTTTATGATGTTTTGCTATTTTGTTCTTGCATTAAATATATAGTTTTCTTATATGGATTTAGAACTTTTTTTTGTTTTTTTTTTTCTTAATAATTTTAAATATAACAATTTTTTTAAAAATTCATTTTATATAAGAAAAAGATAGGAAACATTCTTTAAATTATAAAAATTTAGTGTCGAATGCATCTTTTAAAAACAAACATTTTATCGTTTAAATACAATTCAATTGTGGGGATAACGTATGTTATTAATATATTCAAAAAAACAAAAAAAAAATTCTAAATTTCAAAACAGAAAAAAATTTTTAAAAATTAAATTTCTTCAAATTAAATTTAAAAATTAGAAAGTATAATTATTTTTTTGTAAATTTATGAATAAAAATTTTAAACTAAAACAATATTATAATGTAAGAATTAAATTAAAAAAACTCAAAAAGAAAACAAAAAATAAAATATATACAATGTATAAATAATTATGAACCTAAATAATTTAAAAGAAACCATATGAAAAAAACAACAATTAAAAGAAATCAAAAATTAATTATCTACAGAACTCATTGATAAAAGTTTAACATAATAGCAGTTAATAAAAAGCACTTCAAGGGGACTAAAATTCAGAAATAGATATTTATTCAAAAAAATTAAAAAAAATAACTAAAAAAGAAGTGTAGCATTATTATTAGATTCACACCTTAGACTACTGTAAAAAATTAATAATAACAAAATCCTAAGCTATAGCATTTAGCAGGTTTTCAACATGAACATAATCGAAATCCGAAATCCATTTTTTTATTTTTTCACAAATAGAGACAACAATCTAATATTTCTAGGAGCACCAGGAAGAATGTTAAACAATTTTGGTGAAACAACATCATAAAAATTCCTGAAAAATGTCGTATTGAAAAAAGGAATCACAACCATTGAATGAGCATTAACCCGTAAATTATGGTTAAAGAAAAACGTGGTTCGCCAGTAACCCCCTCTCGGAAAAAAAAATTTTAAAACCTTAAAATAATACAGATGCCTTATACGAAGAATATATAATCTTTTAAACAAATCAAAACTATGACTAAAACGATTCTCTCTACTGATAAGTTTAATCACATACTTATGAGATATCAATAATGGTCGGATTTTATTAAAGTAAGCTAATCCCCAACTCGGTATTGCCTAACGAAGCTTAGATTCAAAAATACCATAATACACCATAAGCAATACCCTTTGAGAACACACTTTACTTAAGTAAAAAATGCTTCTAATTGAATTCAAAAAATATTGTTTTAACTGCAAGGTGTGATCAGACCATCTCAGCCTTTCGTCAATCAATATACCAAGATATTTAAAAGAAGACACTACTTTGTCAGAAAAACATTCATCAGAACAGTTAACATTTTCGTTATACAGTTTAACATTTAGCAATGAATCGACTTCATTTAAATTCAGATATTTTTTACAATTAGATGAGTGGTATTTCAAATTATAACCCTTTAAATTAATTCCAGAAATTTTCAAGAACATTTTGTTTTACTACTAATAATTAATCAATGATGAGAAAACTAATTCCTAAATAAATCCAAATCGTGGTTAAGTTCAGCAATAAGATTTAATGGACTAGAACTACCATCACAAGCAATATCATCTGCAAAAGCTGTTAGAGTACCATAGGACTTTTGATTGAAAATGGAATAAATATAAATTAGAAACAAAAGTGGTCCAAGATCTGATCCTTGAGGTACTCCAATGCTTAAAATTTTCTCAGAACTCAAAGAATTTCCAATTTTCACTTTTTGAGATCTTGAGTTCAAGTAAGACGCAAGTCATTCATACATAAATAACTTATAACTTGGATGTTTTTTCCAATACATGATTTACTTAAAAGATGGGCACAAAAATTTGTACTTTTTAATATTTTTTATTTCTTAATCGGTAATTTTATGCGGTAATATTTTACAAAAGCTTCACATTAAATTTTTGGGTGCCTTTCACTGCTTTTTGCTTTAATATTCTTAACGTATTCATATATTTACGTATTAATATATTAGATCCTGTTATATTATATTAAAACAGGGCAAAATATATAATTTTTTTATTATAATCCATAACTTTGTTTATTAACTTCATAATACAAAATTACTTCCTTAGGTGGCCCAACGAGACTCATGCATATAATTATCTGACCAACTTTTATTATTTGTTTGAGGAACACCTAGTTGATCCCTACTGGTTGTTAACACCGAAATGAAACTGTTGTATGCTTGATCAAGCTCTTATTCTACCTTATTCTAATATGTTTCAAAATCAGCTTCTATGAACTAGATACTCTTTATAAAGGGCATACCAGTTGTACAATACAATCCATGGTGAGATGAAAGATATAAGTAGTTTAAAAATTCAAAATAAATTTATATAACCTATCTAAAATTTAGTACGTATAATGAAATATGAAATTGAATATGTTTACGTATTTAGTAAGTGTGTACAGTAGGTTTAGTTATAATGAAATATCTTATCTTTGTTTTATTAATATTCAATATTGAATTATGTTATGATAACTGAATCTTGCTGATGTGGTTATTGTATTGTTTTTTTATTATTCTACCCCGTTTACATTCAATTATATTAAATGTATACAGTTATATTTGATTATATCATACACTCTGTTTGAGCAATTAGGCTCATTTGAGGATTGTTAAATAAATAAAAAAAAAATAATAGTTAATCATCCAGGTAAAAATTGCAAGCGCGAAAGAGAAATATAACTTTAAATCAATAACGAATCCGATATTTTAAACCAAAAATTCTACTGAACTTATGAACAAAATATTTGAAATATAATAATGAGTATAAATTTATGTAAAAGAAATAAAATAACTGTAAATACTAAATGCACTTACCCTTAATCTAAAATAAAAAAAATAAATGAGTTCAAAAAATATATTTTGTTAATGCAATTTTTGGCAAAAAAACAAAAGAAAGTTTTTATTAGAACTTTGGAAATTATAAATTTTTAAATAATAATTTTTTTTCAAATTGCCAAAATGCCAAAAAATATAATTTATAATGCAAGGATATTAGAATAATTTCGAAAGTAGAATGAATGGATAATTTTTTTATTTATTGCAGTACGAAATATAATTTCTTTATTAGCTTAAAAACTTACTAAACTAATATTCAAATGTGTTTAAATTTAGGTTAAAAATACAAGCTCTATCCTTTAGTCGAAAATGACCAAATTGTTTTATTTTTTCACACATACATTTTGCGCACGGTGCACTGCTCTATCATATCAACACTCAACAGTTAATGAGCAATTGAATGTATTGATAAAATAGCTTAAATAAAATGGTTAAATGTGAATAAAATGAATTGAAATATATATAGCACTAAGTATTTGAATGAACGGGAAATTAAAATAAAACACATTGAAAGAGTTGATGAAATTCAATACTTAAGAGTAATAACTAATAATAGACTGTAAATTAAATTTTAAAAGCCATATCTTATAATATATAATATAGTTTTGTTTTTGTCTGAAGTCTTTTAAAACAACAACAACAATAATGAAAAAACAGTTCATTATAAATAAAAGATTTAGAATTGAGAGAACAAATCAATTTTTTTCAATATGTTATGAAAGTAGTTGTATAAAGAGAAAATAATATTAATTTATTGTGATCAGAGATGAGACATGTATTTACTTTACATTGTTGTTAATGTTTTGAGTTGTAATGTGCACACTTTTTTAAACTGCACCTAAACTTTATTAGGTTAGTAATGGCATTATACTATTTAATTATAATTGTAAAAAATAGTGTGTCTTAAGGTATATTTTTTTTTTACTAAAATTAAAAATATAATATTTATAAAGTACACGATTAATTTGTATAAATACAATGTTCCGCATTTTGTATATTTATATTCGTGTAATTCTGAAATTATTACGGGAAAAGACTTCAGAACAAGAATTACTAACATCAGTAGTTAATGTTAACTTCCTGACTTTCCTGTTGACTACTTGGCAACCTGGTATAATGTAAAAAACTAAGATGTCAATGTTATCAGTAATAAGAGCTTTCTGAGACATTGTGTTTTAATTGTAAGCCAAAATGTAATGTAAGCCAAAATATCTATCAAAGCGGTCGAGGAGACATCCATTACATCAATTATGATAATGGATTCAATGTATAAACCTCACAAAAGCTTTTGTAGACATTTAAGATCATGTGGACGTTGTATTCAACTTTTTGTTGAAACATTTACGATGTCAAGGTTCATTGAAATGATTAAATATTGAACAACAAATTAAAAGTATTTAACGTTTTTTAACATAAATATTTAAAACAAAAAATATTTTATGCCCAAATTATTTATGTAATAAAATTGTATATAATGAAGACATACATAAACAAAATTAAAGGAATAACAAAAACTTTTTATAGAAATGAATGAACAAAAAATATGATAAGTTTTAAAATTGTATAAATCTCTTACAGAACTCTTAATTAAGTTTAAAAAACAAATGAAATTGTAGGTAAAAGGTAATTGCTATTTCAATAATTTTTAAATTAATTACTAGAGCAGATAACACTTGGAAAAACGCAGATGACAAACATCTATCTCGAAAATTATTGTAAGTTTATATTATATAGTTAGATTTTGTTTTCATTAAAAATATTATTTGAATTTAGTATTTCTATATTAATTTAAATTAAAGTTATCTTTTTGACTAACTTATATTATAATTAATTGAATACAATAGAATGTCTAAGAATATTGATTATTTAGAATTATTGAAGTCTTAGGATAATATATGTTGAAATTTCCAATGATGGCAAATAAGATGTCTTTGAAATGATCGAGTAAATAACCCTTAGGGAATTGAAAATTTTGCACCTTACTACAAATATTCTGTTTATATGGTAATTAAAAGCATTCTAATAATTCTAATAAAGGTATGATATTGATAAATTAGTAAGCAAATACATATTTTTCTTAAACTTGAAATGAAAACTCTAATGAAGGAAGAAATGTTAGAATTTATTTTGCTTCCGTCATTTATGGCGGGTTACAAAACTAGTGTGTTAATACTTTTGCAAATGTGTTGTTTGTGTTATCAACAATAATAAACCGTATACGTGTAAAACAGACAAACAAATGGTATCAATAAATGGGTAGCGGAGATTCGGGGCGCTATTTTTATGCCTATAGCCGCTGTTAGAGTTGGTTACAAAATAAGAGCTATACGTCGTTTACAGAATACTTGTATATGCAGATTATTTTAAAATTTGCCAAACGGATATTTTGACAAACTATAAATTTGACCAACCATTTTTAACAAATGCATTTTGGCGAAGCGGGTTTTTGCCAAATGATTTTTTGAAATGTGAGTTAAGATCAAGTGCGCTATACCCTAATTGATTTTGTTGTAATATATTTTATAATTAAAATAAATGAATAAATGTGTGAATCTTTAAATCTTTAAATTTCACCATCTTCATTGAACTACACTAACAGTCTGACAAACTTTAATATCTTATTAAATTTTACTTAATTATTCAAAATTAATTTCCACTTCATACCAAAATGTTCATTTAATGTAATTTTAAATGATTTTCATTTAAACTTCATTACCATAAAATAAAAAGGCAAAATAAAAATAGTAAAAAAAAAAAAGTAAAAATTCAAAAATTCAATTTCCACCATTTTAATTATATCCGTTTATTACATCATAGTCGGCAAAAATAAAAATCAATTTTTAAGTAGTATTTTATTATTTTTAATTTATTAATTTATTAAATTTAATTAAAATATTCAATACTTAATATTTTCTTTCAATAAATTAAATTTTTTTTTAAATAATTATTTTCATATGGTGGACGTGTTTAAAAATTATTTATAATAAATTATTATTGAAATTTATTTTTTTTTGAAAAAGATGTGTAAAATTATTAAAGTTGGTCTGGGCTATTATACAACAGTTCCATTAAATTAATTTATTATATTATGTACTCGGTATGTAGGTATTAATAATTATTTATAATTATTTTATTTTTTTTTTATATTAATTAAGTTTTGTAAATTTAATAAATAAAATGATTAATGAAAAGGATTGCAAATAATAATTTTGTTTAAAATAAAAAATTATTCAATTTAAAGTATTAAAAATTTTGTGTAAAGAGAAATAATCCTGGACTCAAACATTTTTTAAATGTGATCTGACGTTATTTTTTATTAACTAAAATTATGTTTTACTTAAAATTGTTTTATATTACAATTTCCAGTATAAAATTATTCAATTTATATCCACGTGTAATGGTTGTGAGTGGGGCCTATAGATTTGATTAAACTTATGAAACTATTCATATATTGATTAGAAAGTAAACAAATGAAATAAACAAAATATTCTATTAAAGTTAAAATATTATGAGTTACTATCCACATGCCTGTATTTCATTTGCCTGCATTTCATTTGCCCGTAAGTATTTATATGAACATTTTATGGGTTGCTCACAAAATCCCAAATACAAAATTCCAATTGCAAAACCGCAAAATACTTAAATTATAAAATCGCAAAATACCAAAATGACCAATTCCAAATTCCAAAATCCAACCTTAATTCATTTAATGTTTTCGAATTCAAATATTTTGTAGCCAACAGCGACATAAAAATGATTATTATAAATATTCTTTAAAAGGCGTAGAGCTTTGATATTGAATACAATTCTAAAACGTATCTTAAATCAGAATCTGTATATTTTTTATTTATTTATTTATGCTTAATACAAAAATATTACAATATAGATATGTGTACAAAATTATAAATTTTTACTAACTCTAAGATATATGTAAGTCCAGCTTTTATATTCATATAGACTATATATATATCTAGCTATTAGTGTAAGATGTATCGTATCCAGTATTCAGCATATCTAGTCAAATGAAATTCAGGTAAATGAAATACGAGGCGTATGACACGTTCCACTTCATAATTACCTATTTAAGAAAAAAATGTTTGAGTATTGAACTGATTTGAGTAATTTTTCCTTTATTTATGTTACGTTACGATAACGATTTCGTTACGTTCATTTTCTCTCAAACTCTTCTGACAGCGAAGTACGCAAAACTTTCTTTAAAAAATTTATAAATTTGCCTTTTTAAAGAAAAATTTAAAAGAAAATTGTTAAATCTAGCTGTCATATTCGTCAAATTGAACGTGTTTTAAGCTATAATTTCAATTAAAGAAAATTTTTATAAAGGGATTCTAATATTAATCCCAATATTTCAAAAGCTAAACAGTTTCTTATGAACAATAAGTTTTAAGAGTTGTTTCGTTCATCACAACACTATTTGAACTCATCAGTATGGTATTTGTAGTGTTAGACTACCTATACAACTCCTGATTTAGCTTTGATTGATTTTATAACTAATTGATAGATGTTATTAATACATCTGTGAGTTATAAAAATCGACCAAAATTTTTTAAATGAAATTTTCATATGAGATTTTCAAATTTTGTATTTAGGTATATGTGGTAGAGCAGTAAAATAACAATTTTTGTATATGTACCAATTTAGTTTAAAATATGCTTAAAAGATAAATATATCTACAACACTTCAAATATAAATAGGCCTATTAATTATTTCCACCGAATTCAATGCAGTCAATTTAATAGTTTTGGTTAAGTTTTGTATTATTGAAATAGAGAGCATTTCAAATTTAATTAAATAGTTGATATATATTTTTTGCCATTATTTGAACTAAACAAAAGTACCGTTACACCGTTAAAAAGATTTTGTTTTCTGTTTTTTTGACCAAATTAATTCAGTTTCATTTCTATAAAATCGCAATCACGCTAATTAGAACCAAATTGGAAAATATATTTTAAGAATATATATATATTTTTTTTTTGAATAGCTTACAATTTATTGAATCTTTCATTCTATTTGAAATTTAGAATAATTTTTATCAAATATAATTGAATCTTTCATAAAGTGAGTGTTAAAATATATTCTAATAATAAGACAATTTAGTTATATTATAGGCAGCTAAAGTCTTCTTTTTTAATCATGCTATACTGTTTAGTATATAGTTATGTAATAGATCTAATAGATGGTGTCTTTCAAAGATATATTTCAGCCGGTTACTATTTCCGGTTACTGTGCACGCACGGAAATGGAAGACACCGTTGTTAGATAAAAACTCAGTCTCAGATGTACTGTAAAAAAATCAATAAATTTAATAATAAAATCTGTGTAAAATAAATAAATAAAACATTTTAAAATTAATTAATAAATAAAATTTATGGAAAATGAATTAACAAGAGTTTTAATCACTACAATAATAACTATACAAGTTAAGAAAAAATATTTCGAAGAAGAAATATTAACTATATTATATAAAAACAAAAGAGAAACTAAAAGTGCAAAAATGAAATAAAATTTAGAAGAAAAACTAATTTTTATTAGACTTTATGTCATTTATTTTTAGATGTTATTTCATTAAGTTCTTATTTCATTATTATGCCAAAATGATAACACATACCAAACGGCTTCAAAGAAGAGAATTATCATTACAATCCAAATATATGGCACAAAATCTGTGATTCATTTTTTTTATGTGAATCTTTTTGCATCCTTTTTTTCCTCTACTTTTTCAAGAAATTACTTCACTCCTGATGAAACCCATTTTAGCAATCTGAATGATTTCTCTCTGAGTAATCAAGGTGTTAACTTTGAAATCAAAAACCTTCTTATGACTGCAGAACTATTGTTGAAACATATTTCATTATTAAAAGATGATTTTTCTCCCGGTCCAGATGGTATTCCTCCCATCCTTCTTAAGGAATGCATGATTAACTTATTGCATTCCATCTCTTTTCTGTTTAATTTATCCCTTCAATCGGGAAAATGCCCTGTTTATGGAACAGCACCAACTATAGGCCCATTGCCAAGCTCTCGTGTATTCCTAAACTGTTTGAGCGTATGATACATGACTTCTTATATGATCATTGTAAGCGTTTTATTTGTGTTGAGCAACATGGTTTCCAAAGACGTAGGTCAACAACTAACGATATAATTGACTTTGTCTTCAAGGCAATGACCTCAATGGAGAATGGTTTTTAAACTGACACCTCTCTTCTCGGGAATACTCAGTTTTATTTAAAACTGCGATTTCTGATCAATACTCAGCGTCTTCTGATGTTCCTCAAGGTAGTTATATAGGACCCCTTAGTTTTATAGTTCAACAATTGATACTCCTAAAGTGATAACTTTTTCTAAACTTCTTAGTTTTGTTGATAACTCAAAGCTTTTTACTCCTATATCTTCCTCATCGGATTGCTTAAAGCTACAAAACGATTTTAACAATTTCGCTTCTTAGTGTTCAAAAAATGGACTTGAATCGAACACTTCTAAATGCCAAGTCATTACCTTTTGACCCTAAACTGACCTTTAAGCTACGTTATGATAAAATAGTGAGCAAAGTTAATTCTTCTTTAGGTTTCATTAAACGTTGGTGTAAAGAATTTTCTGATCCCTACCTCACGAAACATCTTTATGTTACATATGTAAGGCCTACCGTTTTAATACACGTCCAACTGAGACTAATTAACAGCTGTTGTTCTTTTTAGCTTTGATACTTTCGGCCTAACTTTTGGAAGTGTTTTTAATAAATGAATAGCTATTAACATAGATATTAACTTATGACTTTTACCCTTCTACTAACAGCATGCATCTGGTTTAGTTTATTTTTAGATTTTTTAGATGAGTTATTGCACAAATAAATGAAGCAAGCCTTTGTCTAGTAATAGACGTCTGATGTGTTTGCTGTAAGCATAAATCTGACAGTATAAAAAAATATACGTAAAAATAATATTTGAAAAAATTCAATAGATTATATTTAATTTTTTTAATGTCATTCACATCCATCCCCTGAAAAGAATAACCGGAAGAAGAAGAAAATATCATTATTATTGCCGATACACCTATTTTAAACAAGAACAAATAATTTTCGTATTAATTGAAAAAAACCATTAAAAATGTTTTCATTTTAAAAATTTATTTATTGAAATTAAAGCTATAATTAAATATTAATTCATTAATTCATACAATACAGATATTTTTTGATTTGTTGTTTTCAATTAAAAAAAAAAAAATATTTTTATCCAATTTTAATTCAATTATTAATGGTTTCACAGATTTTTCAGTGATATTCATTAATTTTAAATGTCACAGATAGATTTAAAATACTTTTTTTTTTAAATTTTAAGTAAATGTAGTGAAAATAATAAATTAAAAATATTATTGCAGATTCCTTTTAAAAAGTTTAAGTGTAGGCTTTATCCATTTTGTTTCATTATTGTACAGTAATTAACATTATTATTAACTATTAGACCACCATTTTATTATTTCATTATTTGTAGAAATTGGCAAAAAAAATATCAGAATAGATTTTCAGACTGGAATAAGGAAACAATAGACATCCAGGAAATTTTGGTTTTCGAACAGGGATTGCTTTTGCTAATATCAAAGATTTTAACATCCCAAAGCTACTATAACCGCCGCTTTTGACCTTCATTTGGATTTTTTTAGTGGAAAAACAGAAAATATATTTCATTTCTATAGAAGGGAGACACAAAAGTAAATCTCTTTCTCTTGATAAAAACCAAAAATCAGTGCATTGCATATATAACTAAATTACACTGTCTGCTTTAAACCGTTTAAAAAGTTTTGAATGTTAATATCAGAAAATAAACCAAAACTCGATGAACACTTTTAAGTTTAATTTTTATCATACAAAAAAAAAATTGTTTTTTTTTTATTTCGAAGAAAAAATTTCCCCAAGTTTAAGTAAAACTTTTCATTTATCTGAAAAACTTTTTATTGGAATCCTTGACCATCTTCGGTCCTTATAAAATTCTGTGATGTTTTGGAAATTTATTAAATAATAAGAAAACTTCATAATAAATTCATTTAATTCTTAATTATGATGAATAAATTTAAAACAAATTTTAAATAATGAATAAAACAACGAAATTATTTAAATACGACAAACTGTTTGAAAATGATTATGGTAAGAAATGTGATACCTAGTAGTGTCGCAATGTTAAAATTAAATTTTAATTTCCGTTAATTAAATGTATTAGGATAGTAAAGTTTTTTTTTAATTTGGTAATTAACCATTAAATCTTCAACAAATCGCTGGCTGACCTTAAGCTATTTTGTGCTAGAAAAAAAAGTAGTTTAAAATTATTGGTTGGACCAGGAAAAAACAAAAATTTTGGGAAAAAAATAGTTTTAAATTCTTCTATAATTAAGTTAAAATTAGATTCATTTTTTTCAAATAGAAATTAATCAAATACAATGTCCGTTTAATTTGGCTCTTGTTGTTTGATTTTTTTCGGTGGAGATAAATGGGACCATCATTAACGCACTAAAAGCTCATGTCCTTCTTTTACAATTAATTTGTCTCTAAGAGTAAAAATCAATGCAAATTTGGTTCTACATTTTCAGATTACTTTGATCAAAACAAAATGTGATTAAAAATTCTTTAGAAATATTTTTTTTTAATCTGAGTTACAGTTTCCAAATCGATTCCATTTGTATAAATCGACAAGTGTTAATTGTCATTTAAATTTTATAGTAACATGTTGGGAAAGCAGGAGTATTCACCAAGATTTGATTTAATGCGATTACCTGTTGGAGACCTATCGTTTGTTGTCATGTTTCATGAAATGTTATCAGTTGGTTGATTCTTTGGCATCTTCTGATATATGGGTTATAAAACCAGAAGCTCAAATCTAACGGATGGAGCCCACGGATGGAGTTACAGCACACTGATGACGATGTTCGAAAAGACAAATTTTGTGATGTCAAACCTAACAATACAATTTTTTGGAAATTTTGTACAATTTCGGTACATAGCACTGTTTAGTATAACTTCATATTTGAATATCATATACCGGAACTGGTGTTAAAAGTTGATTTTCAACCAAAACTGTCTCGAATTAAACAAAAATTTTCAACTAATGAGATAATATATATTATGAGGAGCTGCGATTCAAAACGTGCAATGTCCATATTTTATGGAAAATTATTTAGGTATTGATATTTATAAGAAATTATAATCTCTTTCCTTTTTTCTTTTCTGTTGTTCAACAAATAAAATAAAATAGCGCGTGAAATGGTACATTGTCCATAAACTTGATTGTTCCAAAACATCTGATATTTCGCTCTTATTGAACAAAAAGCACGTTTTCAATCAAAAATTATTTTCTTTCATAAACTTTTAAAGGACAGAGCGCGTTTTGAATCAAATAAATTAGGGGACAAAGCACGTTTTGGAACATACAATCCGTTATTTTTTAAACGATTTTGAGAGAATAAATCCTATAGAGAAATTTCCGATGAGAAAATTTTCTGAAAAAATAATATGCGAAAACCATTATAGTTTAAGCTAGTCCGTTGAATTGAGAGATTATTTTTAAATTTAAAAATCGTAAAATTTGCCTTTTTTCGCATTCTGACATTTCTACAAGTCTCCAAAATACATAAAAAAATACAGCTATTATTTTCTGTCAGATGACATTCATATCTTGCTTGTAACAGAGTATTTGGGATTTATAAAAAATAGGGAAATTTATCATTTTAAATCTTTAACTGTGTATTTTAAGCCTATGAAAGGTATTAGAAAATTAAAAGGAAAAACAAACATTACTTTTCTTATAGAACGAACATTTGGGTTTCATGATTATTTACAAAAGCATTTAGCATTTTAAAACAATTGAAGAAATTTAACGACAAATCGTCGGCTTTGTGCTTATTTCGGACAAGCGCCAACGATCAGAATTTTGGGAAAACGAGTTTAAAGTTTAAAGTTTAATTACTCAAAAACTGCTCTATAGCTTTTAATAAAATTTTCGGTATTAAATGAAAGTATAGTTTTTTATTAATTTTGAAAATTTTAAGGATTGAAGTTAAGTTTGATGTAAGTTATGAAGCTTTTTATAAGAGCATGATTTTTCACCATTGGCTAAATCCCATGACTTAGAAATTTTTATTTATGCGTTCATGGAGTTGTCCGAATGCATTTGGAATTGTCCGAAACAACAAATAAATTAAGATCAATAATTTTTAATGTTTAATTAGAAAATAATATACATTTATTTAATAAATTAAATTTATTTCACTTTTTTAACCTTAAGTACAAAAGATTAATATTATTTTGATTTGGCAGTTTTTAGTTTATTCTACATTTAAGATGAATTCATTGATTCGGATAGATTTAGCCGAACTCATGCGCACTCATAAATTTTGTATGAAAATTTGAATTCTGTCATTTTTCATACAAAATTTATGCATGCGCATGAGTTCGGCTAAATCTATCCGAACCAGTAAATTCACCTTTATTTAAAAAATAAATTTATTTCAGTTTTTTAAACCTGAACATAAATATTATTTTGATTTGACAGCTTTTTATTTACATATTTAAAATAAAACATGGTTTTTTCATCGTCACTTAGACTCCAAAACGAATCAAAAATTTTTTGTCTATCGTTTTCACCAAAAATCTTTGAACACATAAAGAAGCAGGTGTGTTTACAGCCAGGTTTCATTTGTTTTTCCTCCCATGACTTACCCTTTTCATTAACATAGGGCTGTCCAGATTCTCTGAGCTTCTTTTTGATATTTCGCTGCCATAATTTTGGTTGTCTACGTTTCCTTTTTTTTGGTATGGGTGTCGAATTTGTAGTAAGACTGGATGGTAAACTTCTTAAACTTGAATTTTCTCTCTCGGAAAAATCTAGTAAGACAATTCAATTAAATTTTTTATAATTAAATATTTAAAATATTTTTACCACTGATATCACTGAATTTAGTGGAAAGTCTATTTTCATTCGCTTCAGTTTGGGGAGAAAAATTTGGATCGTTAATTAGATCATCATCTGTAATAAATAAAAGGAGGCCACATTCAAAAGATATTATCTTTCACCCAATAAATTTATTAATAATTATGAAAAATGTTCTTATTTGTTATTATTTACATAGTTTATTAAAAGTTATACATATACAACTTCCGTCATTTATGACGGGTAACGGAGCTAGTGAATTAATAATAGATTATCATACTAAATAAAAACAAAATAAAATTTTACCTGAAAAGTCAATTATGGAGTTTTCTGAGGCAATTCCTTCCTGTAATGACTTCCCTCTTCCTTTTGCAGCTGAAACGAGATATTCACTTTCAGAACTACTTCCAAAAATCGATTCCATCATACTAAAATGCATAATAAATAAAATAAATATCATTTAATAATTTATATAAGAACAAAAACACTTACTTAGTTAATTCTAACGACAAATCTGGTGGTGGTGATTCCATTGTTCAACACAACCTCACGCTTCGATGCTTGGCGAAAGAATGACTAATGTAAAAAATATTGTCTTCTCTTTTATAGTTTTTTATAAACTCTCACTCTCGTTAAATGGAGATGTACGAAATTAAAGTACAATAAAATATTTCCTTTTCGGACAACTCCACGCTAACAATTAACTGATATGTAAAAGTATATGCATTTGTCCAAAATAAGCACTGATATGATTTTTTATTTGTTCGGATATATTAAATAGGTTTAACACAATATAGTCATTTAATAAATGGATTAAGCCGAAATAAGTAACAAAACAATATATATATATGTTAGGACATTTCCATTGGAAATGTAGTTGTCCGACTTAAGTTTTCTCAACCAATTTTTAGAAAACTATATGGTGGCAGGCGGACAAATCCGAAAGACATGGAATTATCCGAAATAAGCAATAATAAGATTTAAAAAATGTGGATTTGTACGAAAACGGACATAACATATCTCAAAACTTATTGGAGATAGGACAAATCCGATAAGAAATTCTGAAAGATCACCCTCATAAACACTAGAAAACATATTTAGAACAAAAAATGTAAAAATGGCGTTTGTCCGAAACAAGCACTAAGCCGACAAAATCTACTCCAACGATATTTCCTTACGAACTTCTCGTATTTCTGCTGTTGAGAAATATATGTTTTTAGTTAACTCAAAGTTTTGGGAAAAGGACTAGCTGGCGAGGGCTAGATGGAAGAAAAATTTAATTACTATACTAATGCATTAAAAATTTGTACCAAAAACAAAAATGTGATTGTTTGGATGAAGATTTAATCTATTTTTTTTAAATAAAATTGTTGTAAAATTATTATTTTTATTTTATTCTTTAATTTTTAATAAAAATCAGTGAACTCATAATTTCGAAAATAATTCTAATTTTAAAGTTATAATTATTTTCTTCTGTTAAAAAAATATATATTGTACTAATAAAAAATATATTAAAAAAAAAAACAAAAATAGCTACTATGCAAAGTGTATTAAAGATTGTTTAAAATCTGGTAAAGTCCACTGATTTGTAACGAACCATGAAATATCCATTTCGTTTTTGTTTACAACACTAAACTAAGAAAAATTTATCACTTTGTGCACTAACTTAAAATTTTGTTATTGGATTGGCCCAGTTTACTTGCAGCCTCATTTATTTTTCTACTAACGGCTACTATATTTTTTTATCCATTTGCAAAAGTAAATAAAGGTGCATTTTGTATTCTTAATAAAAAAAGATTGTATTGAACTCAAAATTTACTTTCTTTGATTTAATTTTAATATACTTCTTTATGAATTCATATTGGATAGTGCAGCATAGTCTTCTCCTTTTCTTCCCAATTTGTTCTACATACATTTTTTTCGCTCTTCATGACATACTTTGCCGAAACTTTGCGCAATTAAGAAACATCGAAAAGCTGATACATTTTGTTTCTGAGGTATTTTCAATAACACCAGTTATTTGATGAACTTACTGAATACTTTAGTGTTGTGTTGCTAAGTCCAAAAAGAGTTTAATATAATAATTCATTTTTCACTGCATCCCAGACATTTAAAATTGGTCTTTTAAATTAAAATCATTTGAAATGAGGTGCTACTCCGAATAACATAAGAAATTATGAGTAATACAACAAGACAAGAACTGTGAGTAAACTGATCCTTACAGTTGGTCAAAGATGATAAAAAAAAAATAGTGGATCGATAGAAGAAGTAAAAAGTCAAATGCCAATTTCATTGCAGTTTTAATATCTATGCAAATCTAATTTTTTTTTTGAGAAAGCAACAAATTAAATACAGTATTTCAGTTTTATTTTCAGTTTTATTTTGTTAAATTGGGCAACACACCTTCAGGATTCTTTCAGTAAGGATGTGGTAATGTTTCACTTTTTTGTTATAATTTTTTTTCTACAGACTTAATTTATTTTTTTTAAGGAAACCATCACATCTTTACTTTTAAATTTTATCGGGATTAACTTGGACTTTTCTACCTCAGTCCTTTTTAAGTATTTACAGTTGTTTTGTAAGTTCTTATTAAGGAAAATAAATTGCAATAATTTATGATCTTGTACATTTTCCAAAATGTAGATATTTACCTACATTCTTATGTGCATTTATTCTACTTTCTATAATTAGTATATAATAAATTACAAGACTATTAACAATATTTTCAACGTTGGATAGTATGTGAAATTTAATAAATTTTTATTTTATATTTATTTTCAGTACGGATTTGTTAACTACGCCTTGGAGTTACTGGTTTTGAAACATTTTGGTACGGAAATATGGGAGAAAATAAAGTAAGTTCAATTTAAATTTAAACATAATTTTATTTTTTCCTTAAATTTTTTTGTTTTAATTACTTTTACGTTTATTTAAAAATTATTTCAGAAATTTCAACAAAAGGAAAATTAGTATATTATATATTAATAATGATAAATTAATTAGTATATTGGCTTATTACAGCCAGCATATATATATTTCTTACATTTACACTCTATTCGACAATATTAAGTGGTGAACCTTGGCATAATATCATCTGTTGAAAAACATCTTCACTTTTATGTTGATAACATGGTTGTATTAGGAATTTTTCCATCACTGGCTTTGGATGACTTCATAAACGAGCCCAGTATATTTTACTTCAATCTCTTACTTCCAATTTTTTTCTAATACGGACCTCACTTGTAATTTCTTTCATATAACTCAGTTTCCAACATACCAAGACGTGTTGATTATTGTTCTAAGTATCTTTGATTCAACTTCTGTAACTTCTACACTTGCTTTACAGGACGTGGCAACAGTTCGGAACAGTAAAACCATATTAATATCAGCATATTTTTTTTAGACTAGGACCTTGCTTTCAAAATACTACAGATTTGCGTTACAAGGATACTATGGTCTTGAGAAAACTATGTTAGTACACATGTAGAAAACGTAATGAAGAAAATAGCTTCAAGCCATGAGAAATCTATTTTGGAACAATTTCACACAATTCATCTGCATTCAACAACTTTTTTCAATTCTTGATTACTAATCGATACCTACATATCTAGAAATTTCAGCGGTTACATAATATTACGGCATTTTTTTTACGATATAAAATTTTCGATTATGAATTTTCAAGTTTCAACCCCATAATCTCATATCAATTGCATTTACCATAAAGATTAGTGATTTTTTTTTGGCTCTTCTGAGACAGATGTTGTATTCGCGCAGGATCTAATGACTTTTTTTTCCCAAGGATACCTGGTGTTCCTAGCTTATTAAAAATTTATATCTTTAATGGCGCATCTTATCCTTTAAGGACAAAAAGGACATTTGAAAGCATCCTTTTTGTTTTGATGTTTTTGTATATAAACCGTTATGTTATATACAAAAGCCATTAAAGATATATCTTTTTGGAAAGCTAAGAACACCAGGTATCCCTTGGATGTAGTCATTAGGTCCTAGGCGGATACTGTAATTATATAGCCTGTAATTAGCATTTTAGTAATTTGCTTCAATGAGCCATATTCAGTTGGACAAGAGGTAATTTGAAAAATTTAAATATATCTAAAATAAAACATATATTATCCAACACATAAAATAACTCATTGGTTTGTTTAATCAAACTTTTTATGATTTCAGGAGCATGCATATTGCTCCAAAACATTTGGTGAAAAAAATATAGTCTACTATTATTAAACAACGAATTCTACTTAACCAACTTATCAATGGATTGTTCTACAAAAAAATCTTTAATATAAAACGTCAAGATATTTGGCAAACGTATTTAAACTGAATATTGTCAGTCCAGGGAATCAGATCTAATTATATATTCCGATTATTTTCAAATTTTAATTATATCATCAACCATTTAATAAGGTTATTAATATTAATCATATTAAACTGACATGTACTGAAAGCTTTGGTTACGTTTTTTTCCAATTCTCAAAATTTATTTATTTATTTATTGTGTACATAATACGAATATATACAACCAATTTTTGGGCACTTTACCTTATGATTTATAGACCATGATCACAATTTTATTTATTTTTTTATTTTTAATTCTAGGATTAGTATTCTTAGACAACGTATCACCCCATACTCCAAAGTATGCTAGATACAAATATTCTTATGTTTTCTTTCTCGTTGCTGGCGAGTGCTGGTAATGGGTTTATTCCAGGTGTATGTAATGGATTCATTCCAGGTGTATGTAATTCATTCTCAATGACTGATCGAAGTGATTACAGTTAGATTGGTCTCTACCTTCAAATAGATATTTGTTGTAGCTAACAAGCATCTCTCCCTTGCTCTGATTAATTTGACCCCTAGCTCTCTGTTAAATTTGTATAAGTTAGTTGTTGAGACATTCGGACAATTTGCTCTCCCAAAGACGTTTGTTTGGCTAAAAAGTGTCTGTTTCTGTTGGGATATTAACCCTGCTATTATTATTATTTTTGCCATTGAGTAAGCGTTAGTGATGATCTCAAAATTAAATATAAAAATTTGTTGAGACTTCAACGTACCAACTACTTAATGATTCCAAAATTTACGGAATATGAATTTTATCTATAAATGATTGCAATTGCAGTACAAACTAACTGCATTTCAATTCTTATCAATTAAAGCTAAATGGAAAAAGAATTTTCCAAATTTTTTTTTGTTCAACAATTTTCCTTTTAGAAATTTTTCTTTTGACAATTCAAAACTACTCAAATAATTTACCATAAATAAAAAACAAAAAAGGTTAGATACTATAAAAAAACATGGTAAATTCCTTTGCATTTCTTTTGTTTAAATTTTGGATATTCTTCTTTTTTCATTTATCCCCTCCTCCTTTATTTATTAGGAAAACAAATAAAACTAACAGATACTCGTATCTATAAGAACACCATATTTTCTTAAGAACTTTATTAAAAAAAAACGAAATTGATTTTTTTGTTTGAAATTGAAAAACAAAAATATTATTTTTAGTTTATGTGAAAAAATTTAGTTCATCATAAATGAAAAAAAAAAAAAAAAAAAAATAAAATAATAAAAACGAACCCGTAAGGACTCGTAAAGATATCATCACAGCATTTGAAATTCTTTATTTTGCAATAAATAATCACATGAAAATAAATTTTATTACAAATCTTCAGAGAACTGCAGCTTTTTTTGCTGAATTCTTATAAATCGTGAATTTTGCCGTTTAGTAGGTATGGTACCATATATTTTGAGAATTCATTGTGAAATCACTTAACTGTATTGTATAAGGATTTATTATTTTTCAAAGTTTTCATGTAGTTTGAATCAAAATATAATTTTGTCATAATGATAATAAAATATTTTTTTATTATTTCAACTATAAAGAGTTGAAATTTAGAAGTGCTAGGGTAAATTTTATTAAATTATTGCAATTGGTCGATGTAATTGATTAAAAATTCACTTTAGACAAACCTCTTGACCTACATTTTAGTTGTTCTACATTCATGTTACTAAATAGATTGAAAATAAATTTTTATTGAAAAGTGCACTTGGAAAATGGTTTTTCCTTGAAAATTAAATTTAAAATATAAATTTTGAGATTAAAAAATAAAAATTAAATTGATTTAGTTCTAACAGTGAGTGTTGGAAGTAAATGAACAGAATTGTACATTGTATCAGATTAACTAATTTCTGAACAATAATTTTATAATTGTTGAAAATAGTCGAATATTTTCCTTTTAATTTTTCATGTCAATTTTAGTATTGATCCATCGAATGCTTACTCTTCCCATCTCCCAAAATGGTTTCGTAAAAGAGATTAAACATTTGATATTGCGAGAGTAAACGGAAATCCGGAAAAAAAAACATTACTAACATGCTCAGCAAACGTAGAAGAACTTTACAACGGAATTCCCTAACTAACCTACTCACTGGTCAACAACCCAAAAGAAGAGTAAGAAGCATTGGGATTTAGTGAGATTTATCGAAAATAAAAAAACACGGGTTAGAAATAGTACATATATATCAGTAGAACAAAATTCTCATTGAAAAAACCGGGGCGAAGAGTCAATTCGTAGGATCAGAGCAAAGTATTGCTCGTTCAAACACCTACTTACAAAGAATTATTTCCAAGTGGGAAACTACAGAAACCCAAAATATATGGGATAGTTACCAAGAATATACGCAGTCTAAAACCTTTTTCAAATTAAGTATCCGAAGACTGAATCAGATAATCAGGGAGACTAGATCCAATGTCAGAATGCTGAAATAGCTTATCATAGGTTTAGGCCTATTCAACAAGCATCTGTTCAAGATTGGTAGATCAAGCACAGACAGGTACAGATTCTGCTTTAGAAGAGGAGGAATCATCCTCTCATATTTTATTTGTTTGTGACGCCATGGCTCGCAAAAGATATAAATATTTTCATGAATACAGATTGCCTGATTCTTAAATTGATATCAGAGCAATAATAGAGTTTATCAAGGACATATACCTACAATCAATTCTGAGATAAGCGGGGAAGTACAATAGATCTTAAGAGGTCGCGGTTACATAGAACTAGTGTTAATAAAAAAAAAGCAAGTAGAACCAATCAACTCAAGACTAGGTTCAAGTGAAGACCCAATTGATCAAATGGAAAAATCAGGAATATATAGGACCACTTGCTGTAATAACTGCTGCATTGCAACAATTATTATCGCAAGTGGTCTTATATATTCTACCACTTGCATCGCAACAAAATTTATATTGAAAAAATTAGGAGAAACATAGAAATACGACTTAAGAGACATCTGAAAGAAGCAAAACCAACTGCCAGTCGCAGGGAGCTATTTTTCTGTTAAATTAGACATGGTTACAATGATAATGTCATCAATACATCGTTTCTAAACTTGAAATTCTTTAGTTTTATTTTTTTCTTAATAACTCGGTTCTCGGGAATGCCTATCTAATCATACTTATACATAGTATATAGCGGTATTACGGATTTGATAATCAAAGTACACGAATTGCTTGACAGCTTTAACAATCTCAAGTAACTATGGTCTTTAAAAATCAGTACTCAATAAAGATGTTATTTTATTTGAAGCCGAAATAAGTACCCCGCAGAATTGAAGCCATTTAATAGATCCAAAAAAGAAGAATAATAAAGAATAATAAGCAAATTAATATGAAGGAAATAGAAAAGGACGAATGTATTATAGAAATAATGTACATAGTCATGCAAAATTTTCAGACACTTTTCGGAAATAAGATTTTTAAATAAATATTCAGAATTGAAAAATTCGGAATTCTTTTAATTCATTTTTTTTTTGGTTCCTTATTGCATATCAACTTGATTTCAATCAATTTCAAAGTCAAATCAATTTCAATTGAAGATTATTATTATGACATGTTGTAGCTACCACACACCGAAATTCATCATTTCAAGATCAAAAATTAATTTTCGTTCAAAATTATAGAGAAATAGAGAAGAAATGTCTTCAACGAATATCCTTAGATAAGATATTCGAAATCTTATTATTTGAACATTTTAAAATTCTGTCTAAGATTGAGTAACACAAATAAATCAAATCAAAATTTTTCATTTTTTAATCGGTTTCAAAGGAATTTGGCACTTTTTTTGTTTTTTCTTTTTATTTTCGATAATAAAAAATGTTGCACTAAGATAAAACCATTTTTCAATTTGATTTTTTCAAAAATAGATATATTAGATATATATATCAAAAATTGTGAATTTCAGCATTAAAAATTCCCAAGTGTTATCGTAAAGTTATTTATTTTATATTTCCTAATAAAAAAATATACTCCTCTAATGGTCCCTGCTCTCTTCAAAAATATCAAACAAAAAATATTTTAAACATTTTCAAATATAAAATTTTTATGATTCCATAAATTTAAATTGTTATCAATTTTTATTTTTGAATATTATTAATGAAATTTAAAAGGGGCTATTTAAGAGCAAGACAACTTTGTGTCGTTCAAAGAAATTTCAGTAAAAATTACCGAACTGTTTAAATCGTATCAAAAAGATGACGATTAGTTTGATCTATAGTTCGCAAATTCATAGCTCATAGCTATTAAAACTGACACAGATTCATAAAGCAAATAATATTATCTATCCAAAATAGCAGATTGTTTAATAACTCAAGACTGTTAAGGTGAACACAGATATATATTATAAAAATAAAATTCTACAAAATCTAAAATAAATTCAATGATTACCTCAAAAATGCTTCGCATGTGTTGGGAGGATATAGTGATAATGTAGCCGCGCTGAACAGAAGTGAAAACTGAAATTGCTATGTGTTTATGCTGTAAAACAAACTTACAAGATAGACAAAAAATGTTTACATAATTTAGGGTACAACTTTTATTAACTCTTCTGTCTATAACCAAAAACTTTACGTTCCGTCAATAACCAGCATACCCGGGTATGCAACACATTTTATATCAAAAATTAATATAATATTTTAACCCAAATGTTTCACAAAATTTTTTAAAAGGCTGCCGTTTTGATTAAAATATTCTTTCGGAAGTTCCCTTCTTCAGTTTTTTGAAATTTTTGACTGGACGTGTAATGAAGCTGAACAACTTGTCATAAAAGGTTTTTGTCTTGAAGTATTTCCAAGTGTGTTTTGATTTAATTGTGTAGTGCTTACTGCTGGTCGTATCATGGATGAAATATCTGATGACAATGATTTGTATGGGTAGGTGTTGAATTATGATTGGATCTAATTTGCACTAACAGTTTAATTACATTAAAATATATTACATTTACGCACATATTATTTATTCATTTGTTAGATTGGCTCAAGACTTCAAGAATAACAAGCTTTTTTAAGTCATACTTTTGTAAGGGAGGATAATAAATTTCCTAATGTAGAGTTAGATGATAAAAATATTTCACTTTCAAGGCAAAGAGCTATTATTTTGTGTTTTTTAGCTGTACCATTTATGTTTTTATTCTAAATATTATGTTTGAAAAGCTAGCTGAAAAATTATATTTTTCATACAAAAAATTTTTATACTCGGGTATGTTGGTTGTGGCATATGACGTTTTTAAATGCTTTTGAAGAACTAAAAATTTCAATAACTTAGAAATTATCTTGAATCAAAGTTGAAATACATACCCGGGTATGTGGTAGACATAAGGATTAAAAAAAAAAAAACAAACTACACCTATCCCCCGATTTACACGGTACTTTTTTTTTTACACGTTTTCGCTTTTACACGGTTTCAAAAATTATAGATTTTTTTTTGATTTTTTGACATTTGGTTTCATAAGTTGGCTGCATTTAATATTTTTTTCACTTCTAGCAACATTTATATCAATATCTGTACATATTAACAAATACAAATAGCTTAAACAGGGAATTCCCCGAATTAAATATTCCCGGCTATTGTTGAAATTATTTTTTTATTTCCTGCATTACGTTCAATTGTGTTAAGTAGTCAATCTCGTAACTCCTATATCGCGTTTAATTTATACAACATTTGTGTTAAGTAAAACTTTATTTTGAATTTGATAGTACAATTTTCGATAATTATCATAACTTACCGTTATTAAGAAATAAAATTTGTATTATTACATACGTCATTTTAAAGATCTTATGATGTCGAAAGAAATTCCGAAAAAAACAATGAAAAGTTATATCGTTGGACACAAAAATAAAAATACTAGATCGACTTAGCCTAGGGGAAGGTGCCACAACAGTTTTTTGGTCCATTTTTTCGGTTTCCATTGATTTCCAGGTCCGATTTTCGAGTTTGTTACTATGTTGAAACCAATCCCTTACATATGCACTTTGCCTTTGTTCCCATTTACACGGTTTCGACTTACACGGAATTCTCAGGAACCAATCTACCGTGTAAATCGGGGGATAGGTGTATTTTGTAGTAAAGCCTTAAATACAAAAAACCTCTACATTCTACAAAATGTCATATAAACCAGTATTCAGACTCATATCCGGTAAACTAAACCTAGTCTAAGCAAAACGCCTTAATAATGCTAACCAGCGCTAAAGATTAATATTGGTTATTATCGGCTAGATATGTGAGAGATGACACATTAGATCTGCTACAATTGAACCTGAATGAGTACATTTATGTCCTGCTATATACAAGACAACACAGTAAATTTCAACTCAGATAAATAAATAACTTCGTATTGTTGAAGAACTAAATAAGTTGGGAATTACAGAGAAAACAAAAATTATCAACATTGAATTTGAAAAGAATATTTAAAAATATTGGATTAGAGAAATTGTTCTGAATGCTTATTTGAAGCTGCAAATTCTATTTCAAGACAAAGAATACAATTGAAAAACTAAGAATACAAAACAAAAAAAAATAATATATTGAATTTATATGGATTAGATCCATGTTGGTTCTTGCCAACAAAATATTATAAGCAATGTTAGAAAATCAAATTAAGAAAATTTTGAACAAATGATTATTACAGAAAAGTCTTGAAATCCATAAAGAATACATGATCGACTTTTTGATTTCTATTCATTTCCTTATAAATATTATTATCTTTTTGAAACACATCTCTATAGAATTTTATTTTAAATATATTCACGTCATATAATAAATTAATATATTATATTATTATCTTTATGTATAGTAGATACTTTATTTTCAGTAAAGTTGCATATTACACAAAGTCTTTAATTCTCAAAAGAGATAAAAATCAAAAATAACAAAAATTGTCCTTAAAAACAATAAAAATATCAGAATTTGTGGGTTTCTGCCTATAATATTTGTTAAAATTTTTTTTTTAAAAATATTTAATTTTTTAATACAGAGTGATTCAATAAATTGAAAAAAAAAAACATTAAAAATGTATGGTAAAAATAAGGGTTCTACTAGTATTCGACAGCAATTCGACAGCAAATTCGAGAAAGTGTGATGAAAAATCGTGCTCAATTTCACTATGAATGTTTTCCATCATTTCAACTTATATGTACTTGGTACTAATATAACTTATTTTATATTTTATCTTAGACAACAACCGCCCGCATATGCAATCATTTATTTAAAATAAATAAAATGATGATAGTTTAAGACTCGGAAATATTATTAAATATTTTTGTTAGATTTCATGTTCTATAAAAATTCATGATTAATAAGCAGCAGTTTGAAAAAAAAAAATATGGGAAAAAATTTCTTTGCACCATTTCTTTGCACTACTTCTTTACATCACTTCTTTGCACCACCACAAACAAAAACATAATTATAACGAACGCACAATTCTTTCTTGAATTATATTTTTCAATTTTAATAATGTTCAAGTTCAAGTGACAACCATTTGGCTTTTACTTTGTGCACTGTGTCTCTAACTCCAGCTTCAAGTTTGAATGTGTGAATAAGAATTTAATTTTAAATTAATTGTTTTCAAGAGATAAACGGCATTTAGATATAAGTGGATCATAATATTTTGAGTTTAGATGAATAAAAACTTTGTTTTGTACACAATAATCATCTTTTGTATGGATTGATAGACACGAAGCCAAGAGACGGGTGAAATATTTTTTAATCTGTCCGTAAATTTTTGTACTAACTTTTCTACTCTATTCTATTCTAAATCTTTTTTTTAATTTTTGTTATTACTCTTTAGTATCCTTCTATTGTCTTTCCTTCATCTTTATGTGGCTAAAATTCTGCGGTTAAGGGTGCTTACCTTATTAAATTGGCATAATATAAAAAATCAACACATAAAGCTATATTACAAAACAGCTCCTGGGCTTTCGATTAGCTGGTGCATAAGAAAGAAGGAACAGCAAATAACAGCAGGTGTTAAAAATACAATCTGCAAAGCCCCATTCGTGTCAAAATGAACTTATCTATAATCTTATATAATATATTAGTTTGGTTTTTGTCTGAAGCCATTTATAGCAACAACAATAATAATGAAAAAAACAGTTCTTTATGAATTAAAATTGAGATCATAAATCAATTTTTTTTTATGTATTATGGAAGTAGGTAGAAGTAAGATTATGTAGTGAGAAAATAATATTAATGCAGTATGATACGAGATGAAATGTGCATACTTTTAACTGCACCCAAATTTTACTAGATTCATAATGGCATTATACTATTTTTTTAACATTTTTTATTATTGTTTCTTCTTTAATTAAAATAAAATAATATTAAGATAAGAGAGGTATAAATGTACTTAAAATAAAGTAAAAATTGTCGAATGCAAATGTGTAGAAAATTTTTAGTGTAGAATTTTTGTAAAGTTAAACCACCCCCTGTATATATTTATTCAAGATAAAGTTAAAAGAATAAGTTTTAAAAAAAAAAAGCAATAAAAGTGAATACAAAAGCATTCATGTGAAATTTATCTAAAATTCAAACCAACATTTTTGATTTAGAGAGTAGGAGTAAAAAAATGTTAACTGAATAAATATGAGGTTTGATTGAATTCGATGAGACTCCACTTCATTTGAATAAATTTTAATTAAATTATTTAAAAAAATTGAATTGAAACATGCATTTTTTTTGTAGTAAAATATAAATTTGACTGTTAGGACAGTAATTGTGTAAGTTGGAGCAAACTCATTGCGCATATAAAATTTGTTATCAAGAACCAATCAAAACTTTCAATTTCAAGTAAAGTTTTTCAATTAACAAAAACAAAGATGAATTAGATATTTCCACAGACAAAATGATGATGATATAATTTTTGATTTTGCAGTATGAAAATCTTAGGTTTACTTAGGTTAGCCATGAATCAAATTGGATAGTTAACATTTTTTAAATATTTAAAAATGTTATTTTTTAATTTGATCTCATGTTTTTCCACTAAGACCTGAACAGTATAGCGTTCCAATATGCTGTGCAAACTAACCATTTTTACACATTTTTTAACACAGCTACCTCTTGCTAATTGTGTAGACACAATGGTTAGTTACGATCTACTTTAGTCAAACTTTAATTTTAAAAATTTTTTTAGGTTATGGTTTGCTCATGAGCATAAAATGAGCGTTCCTTTAATAATCTACTCATGAGTAGCTTACACAACTTAATGGAACGCTATTAATATTATCAATCTTGTTTTAAGATTAGATTTTTGTTGAGTGTTCTCTTTTTTAGTCTTCGGGTCGAATTTCATAAACGGGCTGTTCCAAAGCATGCGTATCAGCTTTTAAAGAGGGGAGGGACGCGTTATTTTAAAAATATTAAAAAAAAAAATATTAATTAAATTGAGGGTGCGCCTGTCGATTGGTGATATTTCCAACTTCCGGGGAGGACCGGAAATAGATTTTTTAAGCTGAAAATTAGCTGAAATTTTGAAATCGAGATTTTCTAATGGAAAGAGGTACTTTTTTAAGCAAATTCGGATTTTTATAAATTTGAAATATTAATATTAATGCCGGCATCATGCTTACCTTATTAATAAATAAGTCTAGCTACCAAACAGGGAGTTATAGATCTACAAATATTTGCCACTTCTATGTTGATATATTCCGTTACAAATTTGAATGCTATATACGAGCTGTTAAAGTACCCCCATTCCCCTTGCTTACAATTGCATTCTCATTAATTTTATTTATGATGGTCATAATAACAAAAAAGAAGTTAAATAATAAAACAAGATCTAATCTTTCAAAAATATGCAAACTCTTCTTTTTTTTTTAATAACAAATTTTATTCAAGTTCCAAAAATATTGAAATTAGAATCCTTTAAAATTTATTAAAATCTTATAACGGGTCACATCAACTCCAAAATTTCATTATTTTTGTAAATTTTTATTTAAGATTTTATTTAATGGAGTCCCAATCATTTTCACATAATTAATTTTCAACGAACCGAAAAAAAACATAAATTCTATTATGGTGGGTTTCAATCAACCCATCAGTTTTTTATAATAAGATTTACGATAAAAAGATTTTATCTTTAAAGAAGGAATTCATCATAATAATTATTTTGGACCATTTCTCTTAACAAGTATTCAAAAAACATAATATTTTGTTTTTTTGTAATATGGCTTGTAATACCACATTGTATCCTGTAATGCATGTCAATTAGATTTGAATACAATTCAAGAAATTTAATAATATTCACACAATCACGTCCTTGAATTAAATATTACTAATATAATAGTCACTATATTCTGAATAAAGCAATGTAAACGAAGAATATGGAATTATCGATGATCTTTGATTTATTATGGAAATCGTTTTATTAAACAAATCTTATCAATGTTTGTACGTACTTGGATTTTGGGTTTTGATTTCATTTGTATTATTTGTGGTTCTTTTATTGAGTAAATATCAATATGATAATTTATTTTAATAATATTGAATAGTCTGTTGTCCTTTGTATTTTATTTTGAGGCTATATAAATGTTCATAATATTATTTATTTAAATCATCAGAAAATAATCAACTAGAATTTTATGGGAAATTTGTTATTAACAAATTGTATAGATTTTATTATTGTTTAGGATATCCAATTCTTTGTACAATGGCTGGACAACAACCTTCGTAATTGGATAAAGGATTTCCGAATTATTAATTCGGTTTATCTTTTGATGGCTTCTGTTTATGTTGTTTTATTTCGTATAATTTTGGATCAGAACATCGCAAATTATGGTAGTCAGTTTTAGGATGTTGAAATTTAGCACGCTTCCGCATTTCGAGTTTTTAGAGGTGTAAAGTCTTTCAAACTTCTCTTTTCAATTAAAATAAATTTCTATAGCCATTTTCGATCATTTAGTATTTTTGTTTAAAAGTTTGAATATATGAGACTTATATGACAAATATTATGAACATAAAAAAACTTCAAATACCCTTAAACGCATACTGGAGCAGATCCAACATGATGCTATTTTTTTCTCTGTAATTGTGTGCTAAAACTTTGAAATGTTTTCTGAAACGTTCTTTATTGCAACTGTCAAAATTTGGCTGACCATAATAGTATGCATACAATATTGATTTGTAATGAAGGGTCGCAAAACTGCGCAATAAGAATAATCTCGTTTTTAATATAATTAAATTATTAACCAAAATTCGGAAAAAAACCTAAAAAAGTATTTTTCTTCTTCTCTTATCTTTCCTTTATGTAATATTTTTTTATTTTTTTGTGAATCGGAATGAAAATAAAGCTGTGAGATTAGCTTTTGTGTATGATACTTACGTGAGTCATACTGGAGCAACTGGAGCGTAAAATATTTTTTACAGATGTTATACTTTTGCTTCTCTAGTGGTAGAATTGGCTAAAAACCAAATCTTTTCTTTAGGCACTACACAGAGGAGTGGATTACCAAATTGTAAATTACCAAAAGATAATCAACTGAAAGTAAATAAAAAACGTAACAGCTTTGAAATTTTTGCAAATGTTGATACAGTAAATACTTGTGCGTTAACGCGGAAGGATAGTAAAGCAGCAAATGTCTTATCATTACTTGTAATCCATTGGGTTCTATAATAAAACGCTTTGATCAAATAACGGCGCAGAATTTGCTTCCCGAAGATATCAAATTCATGCTCACTTGCCATGGACAGCGTTCATGACTCTGATTCGTAGTGCAGAACCGAGAGTATGAGCGTTTTGTATAGATTTGAATTTTGGTGCTTCAAGATAGGAACTTTGACACGAGCTGTTTTGACAAACCGAAGCAGTAACGGTTTTCAAGGGTTATTCTTCACCGTATCACCACATTGATGTCGTTTGTGGGATTATCGCTAGTTCTAAGATAGAAAATCTTCTGAACTACCACGAAATTATATGCGTGCTTTGACCAATATGATGTTGATAGGCCTTTTTGTTTTGCTTGTCGACCACATATATTTTGGTTTTTCAATGTTTTTCAACCCCTTTGTTCCGCTTTTTATAATTAATTTTTTATAAAATAACCGCTTATGTATAATTAATGAATAAAATTTTTTGATAGAAATTTCAATGGATCATTTACATTGACTTCTACTGAAATTATTGTCGTACAAATAAACTATTATTTATTTTCAAGCATTAAAAGCCTAATTTCGCTCATTGCAAGGCTTCATACAAAATTAATTATGCTTACAAAATTTTCAAAATTTATTACCTCATAACGGATAATGTAACAGCTCTGCGTCATATCTTAATTGTTTTTTTTTAGCTTTAGAGCCCCTCCACAGGTCCAACTTGAATTTTAAATACGTTTTGGATCTCAGGGAGTCGAAATCTACTCAAATATATTTTTTTCAATGGAAAACGAAAAATCAAGGGTTAATTCTTTATCTCAAATATTCTATACTTCTGTTAACAATATTCCAGTAAGTTCCATTTGATTTCTAGATGAACATTTCTAGATGCTCAATATTTTTCAGCGACTGTATTTTCTAATTTTTAAGTTCGCTAATTTTGGTTTGATAATTTTTTTTTTTGAATTTTATTTTATATATATTAAAGAATAAGGAATGGGCATTATGTTATGGTGAATTATATTAACATCCTAGAAACTTACTATTGTCTGATAATCACCATTGAATAATTTCTACAGTAATTCAAATTACTTTTCAGAATTTACATTACAAATAGCATTAAGTAACCATTGTAGGTATACTCAATAATTTGCCACGGAAATTCGCAACAACAATATACGGTGTACAATTGCTGTACAATTTTAAAACTATGTTAGATTTAACGTTACAGTAATAATAGAGTAGAGATACTTGGCTTATTAAAAGAATTTATTTTGTTTTTAGTTTTAGTTTTATTAATGTTCTTTCACAGGATCACACATATAACTTTGTTTTACGTATTACAGTTAAAACATGATATATGCTTAGTAGTTACAACATCCAACAACAACAGCACTGAGTATATACGTATTATTATATTGTATCTCATGTGGCATTAGAGATAAAAACTTTTAAAAACCATTAAAAAAAAAAACATCTAAAATTTATACAGGGGAAATTGCAATTAAAACTGTAAAAGCTTATAATTAACGTAGAAATGCAATTTAAAATTTTTTACAGTTGTTACAATTATTTCTGTAACAGTAGTATAGAATATATAGAGTTGTCATAGTATTAATAATATTATTATTATTATATTTTACTTTTGTTGAATCCTACTTTATATAATCCTGGAGAATAAAAAATATTAAATGCATTTTAATTGAATTTTTATTTTTTTTTTGTGTTTTTTTAAATTTTATTACACAAAACAATTTTAAATTAAAACGATTTAAATTAAAGAAAAATTCATTTGAAATTTTCTATGCCCCTTAAAGTAATATTTTTATTTCTTTTAGAATTATTTCTATATTCAATTTATCAATTTAATTTAAATTTTATTGAATTTTAATAAATTGGTTTTCATCTTATAATATGTAGTAGAAATGAATATAAATTGAATTACATTTGCTTGTAAGGTTTTTACATCAGTGCATTTAAGTAAGAATAAAATGTTTTTGTTGTCAAAATTGAAAATTTTAGATTTTCAATATTTAGTTTGGTATCAATTGTGTATAAATACGTAAAATTAAAAATTACCGGTTATATTTTGGTATGTCGTAAGTTAATTTCAGTTGAAATTAGACCCTTTGACTCAAAACTACTTATTTTACATCAAAAACCGATTCGTAAGCCTGATGTTACATTTATCCCATCCTCGTCGCCAATATTATGTTTAATCTTTTTTTATTAAATTAATGATTGTCTTTATTTGAATGTTAGACTTATATTGACTTAAATATATTAACCTATTTGTAAATATATTGTTTTTACTGTTATAATACTGTTACAATGTTTAAATGTTTAATACAGGGTTGTATTCAGATATACAACAATTACGGGTTTATTTAAAGCTAAATTTGGGATTAGTCGATCTCACTTTGGTTACGAAATACAAGAAGTGACAATAATTGTATATAGCCATATATTCAAATATTGTGAAATAGTAAAAGTCAGGTCATGTTAATTTATGTATTGCGTATGTACATTATAAATAGGAAATCTAATTCCACAATGAATATATTTTCAATAAATATAGGTGTTCATGTTATATATGTACACTAATTCTTTTATATGAGTAATAATATTATATGAATGAGGTATGGTCTCCATATTAATGAAATTCACATACATAGAATTGAGGCAATCCAAAAAAAAATCTTTATATTCGCACTACGTCATCTTCTGACCTCTTAATTTTTCCACCATAATTATGAACATAGATTAAACCTAATTTATCTTGTTACTCTAAAGAAAAGACACAAAAACGCCTATGTCATCTTTATTATTGAAGTAGTTAATGAATATATTACCCTGCTTTCGGTAATGTTGAATTGACGATCCATCAATTAACATTTGATGCCACAGGTCAATTGTCAAATCGACAAATGCATACTTTTGACGTCGTATCTTTGATATTACCGAACATAAATTTTTGATTTGTAAATTGTGATTTATTGTGTGTATTTTTGGTTTTTATTTAATTTTTCTTTAAAATTCGGTTTTATGTAAAGACATGTACTAAAAATTACAAGCAATAGATTGAAGTTATATTTTTTCATATTTAAAAACCTGTAGAATCATCAAAAAAAGTTTACTACACAAACAAAGAACAAAACAAATGGCGATCAACAACGATTACCATAAAACTTTTTGCTGCTTTGTATGCTCAAATTTGATTGCCATTTTACATAACCGAAAGCTTGACAATCGTCAATTGTAGTCAACTGCATAACCGAAAGTGTGATGACAGTTGATTTTTCTACAGTTGCAGCGCAGACGACATTACCGAAAGCAGGGTTAACTCCCTTTATATTCGAAACTTAGCTCACATTAATAATACTAATCGCTTCTGTTTTGCTAAACTATTCATCCTTACATTTCATCGAACCAACTATGGAATGAACCAACCTATCCATAGAATGATGACTATGGGTCACAAATTGATTTTTCTCTCTCCAATGACACTCTAAAGAAGTTTTTATATTCCTTTTAGTTAATTTTGAACTCATCTCTCTATTTTCAACATTCTTATAGTTGCTAGTTTGTTATTAACGTACTAACTTTAACCTATAACTACAAATTTTCAAATATAAGAGTATTTAATTTTTTATATTTTGCAGATAGTTTAATGTTTTTTGCTTTTATTAATTTCTTTAAACTGTTAATCATTGATTTACATTTTAATTACTTAACAATTTTTGCAATTAGTATTTTAGCACAAATAAATAACATACAGGTGTCGCATGTGGCCATATAACAAAATGATTGAATTATTTTCTTTATATAGCCGACATATCTCTAGCTTTTAACAAAAAGCTTTAAGCAGAACAAAAACATAAAAAAAAACAACGTAAAAAAATAAAAATAGTACACGTGAAGAACCATGGTATGGTACAAATAGTGGTACAAACAATAAATTATATATGCGTATATAGATAATATTATGCCACATATAAATAAAAAAAAATTTATTTTACTGCATCCACCAGTTTTATTTTCAGTGATCATTAGAACTTAATAGAACGATTGCACGTCGGATAAGATCCCTATACAAAAGACAAAATTTATATGAAGGCCATTTACAGAGGCCAGTCTAGAAGATATAGACGTATTGGTCAATCGATCAGTAAAATGTATAGATTGCATATGTATGTGTATTACATTTTTTGTTGTTATATTTATAAAGAAGTCTGAGGTAATTTACAAAGAGAAATATTTATAAGAATTAAAAGGTAAATAATAATGAACATAATATGGGTTGCATAAATTGAACAATTTAATCGATAAAGTCAAACTTCTTTTGATTGTATGATTTTAATAATAGTAATGTAATTTTATGAATTATTATTATCCTTAATGCGATAATTAATGAATAATGATATATAATAATTTATAATGTAAATAATATAAAATAAAAAAAAATGTATGTGTGGTGTATCGATAAAATTTTTGAAGTATATTAAATATTTAACCAATTATCGAAGAATTTCAAAGGGCTAGATTCTTGTAAAACGATAAAATGATAAGAATTGTAAAAAAAGTCATATTCTAATGAAAATATTGGTAATTTATATCGGGAAAGCATATTTTGAGAAATTAGCATATTTATTTTATTTTTAGCACATTCATTATTTCTTGAATTTAAAGAAATATCTTGAAGCTGCAAAAAAAAAATACATTTTGTGCATAGTCATAGTGCATATAAGATTTTGGTAATTCTCCTCATTATGATTTTTTTCTTTTCTTTTTAGTGATTAGCCAATAAGAAACTTTTTCTGTTGAACCATGTTATTATTTCTATAGTCTTTGATTTTATATTTTTTTCTACAGCTTTTATTATTTTTGTTTATATTCTTTTCTGAGCTTTACTCATAGAACATCATTTTCTTATATGGGCATACCATCTGTATGGGCATACATCTGTATGGACATACATTTGTATGGGCATATATCTGTATTTAGTTATTGATTTGTGATTTTAGTGTTAATTTTTTTTTATTAAACTGCAGCTCTTTGTGAATTCTCCAATAGTCCTTGATGTGATTGGGTACTTCAGTATTCCTTCAATCCTTTATTGATCTCCTTCTTAGTTACTATCTATCTGATTTATTCCGTTCATCAATGTATAGTAAGTTTATATTGTTCGGTTCTATTGAAATGATTTTCCAACTGTTGTTGTCTTTAACCGCTTCTTATCTATCATCTTTGTACTACATCTTCTCACTTCCTACACGAATCTCTCAGACTTTTTTTTCTCTCTTGAGACTTTAAACATCTACTTTATTGTTTATCTGTCCCATAGGTTATAATTGTTCTTTTGAAAGTCTCAAATGTTCCAACAATTCCAAAAGTAAGAATTTTTAATCAGAAATTCCTGTCGATTTGGTTTTGTACGGAGTTCACTCTAAGTAATAAGAACTTCATTAAGAACTTACCTTAAAGTCAACATAGCTTATTTCAGTTAAAGCTTTTACATTTTTAATTTAATTTCTGCCTGGCTACAATTTATTTTTAAGATTATTGACGTACTTCAATGCTTCGATGCTGCTTTTATTTATATATGAAATGTAACAATTAATGTAATGGTTGCCCAACTACAGCCAACGGTAATTTCATTGTCATATCCACGTAATAATTTTTGCAATCGGCTGAGATAACAGTTTTCATGGATATTTCTATTACATTTACCAAATTTATATTAGTTTGTCGATCCGCCAAAAAATCTCTAACTGATAATTTTATTTTTTAAAATACTTTTTCAATTGGACTGAACATCGGTGAGTATGGAGAAAGAAAAATTAAAGTATGACTTGTCGAATTAACTTTTTTACGCACTTCTTCAGCTTCAGCCAGTTTAACAAATAACTCATCAAGGAATGTAATAAAAATTGTTTGAATTAACAGATGAGTTTGCTATTATTTGACTATATATTATTCCATTTAAATTCATAGCTGCTATTAATGAAACATGTCGCCCTCTTACAGTTGGCAATATGATATGAGCAGCAGTAACGATTTATTATCAGTTGTAGCAGTTTTTTGTAACGATTTATTATAGTCATGGCAGTATTTTTATTGATTGACTCAATTATGCTTTTGCCTTCTTCATAGCATTTTATTAGGATCTGTTTTTTTTCTAAACTAGTTTTATTGTATGTTTCCCTATGGCATCCTTTACGACGTACAACCAAGTACTACATCTTACTTGCTTTCTACACTGCTATCATCAGAGGATATTAGTCGATAATTACGTCCATTGGGATTGATGAAAGGACTCGATTCTATGGACGAAGTGTTGAAGAGTTGTATGGAAGAGTTATTTTCTTTCAGAAATTTAAAAATAAAAATAACAAAATTTATAAATATTGAATTTGAAATAAAAACATTTTAATTAGAAGTGAAAAACCTATATATGTCCACCAAACTGAAAAATCTAAAAAATAATACAACAAATAATAAAAAAGCAATGGCATGCAAAATATTCCAAATAAAACCGACGAGTTAACCATAATCTCCTATAACTATCCTTATAGATTATTTAATAATAACAAAGCGGATAAGTAGACTTGCCGTGATCTGTATAGAGATTATATTTTGAATAAAATACAAATCCGCCTAGATTACCTACAATTTCCAATCAATTTTTGTTTTTGTGATAACCAATTTTTGATTCTTTTGAAAATTCCAAATTCAACCGAAACTTTGATATTTAATATTCAAAAAATGTTTTTTAAATTTTGTTTTTTTTTATTCCTAATTTTAAAATTGATTTTTTTTTTTTTATTGAATGTATAGCATAGTATACAAAATTCCAAAAATTCTTGGAAATCATCACAAAGGGTATTACGACAAGTATTATTCTTCTTAAACAAACAGTCAATCAATCAATTTATTGGCTTCCCTACATCTATATGTACAATTATATATATCAGATATATGTTACATATAGATGAGGTTTCATATAAAATAATCACCTTTAGTATCCTTTTTTTTGTTTTTTTTTTTTTTAGAAAGGATAACACAATGCCTTGTATTAATCTTCATTTCTACAATCTAAAATACGAACATTTTTTTTTGTTGAAAAATTACTTTATTAAGGACTCTAAATCACATATTCCCATTTTAGTAGGAGGATAATTGTGAATATCATTAAAGAAGGTCAAGTAAATTTCCTAGATTATTTCGATTCTTCTCGTTCATCATGTGCTCTTTTTTTGTTCTTATTAGATATCATCAGGAATACTACTCCGTATATTTGCAGAAAATGTTGGTAAAAAGAGTTGAGAAATTTCACAAATAATTTATCAGCTATTGTTCATGTATCCTTCTTCAATAATAGAAAAGTCCTTTGAGAGAATCCTTTTATGTAATCTAGAGATATATAATATATACAAATTTGCATGTACTTACCTTTATCAAAATGTCCTCTGGGGAATAAATTAATGGAATATACAATAAAAATGAAAAAAAAAAACCTAGGTATTTGCAAATGGTTTTTGAATATCCGAAATAAAACAATTTTCATTAGGAATAAATCAAAATCGAAAATTTCGCCTCTGGTACTTTAAATATCTACATAAACATATAATATATATATACATTTATAAAGTTTAATTGATGTGAATATCAAGAGACGTAAACAAAAATAAATGAAAAATAATTTAAATGCCCTAAGAAAGCTTACATTTTTTTTTGTAATCTGAAAAAAACATCTTGTTGTTGCAAAATGGTATAATTTGGAGCTTTAGTTAAACTGAAGGCTTTTTGCTTGTTCATTTATCAGTTTTGCATTTTAAAAAATAATTCACTTAAAGAGATATGCATAAAGAATTTCTTAATTTTTATATTTTAATCCATTACGACCTACCTCTTACTACCTCGGATTTTACTATTGTAATGACAACATTTAGAAAATTTTTGAATGTAGTAATTTTACTACCAGAGCTCAGTACGGAGCTAAAAAAACTAACTTGTCTATTTACCATATAAAAAAGAGAAATAAAGATGGAAAAATAAAAAAATACTTCAAGAATTTCTACGTAACCGCGGAGGTGTGAAAACAAATTACATTGTCAAAGCAGAGTTTAGACTTTTCAATAAAGAAAAACAAAATAAATAAATACTTAAGAAAATACTTCAAGAATTTCTACGTAACCGCGGAGGTGGGAAAACAAATTACATTGTCCAAGCAGAGTTTAGACTTTTCAATAAAGAAAAACAACAAATAAATAACAAATAAAAAAATGGAATAGAATTCCTGGAATTTTTAGAATGATGAATTAAAGAATACCACAAAGCCAGAACAAAGATCAATTTACTATACAGTATGCAGGTATGCTTCATAGTTCTATTAAGTACGCAATTCAGATATGGGGAAATGTGAATTAGTGTAAAGGTTTTTATATTGAAATAACTTATGTGATGCGAGACTGAGATAGGCATTATTTTTTTAATTTATAATAATAATTTTATGGAGTTTATATATATTTCATGAGAAAGGGAGATAGATATTAATTACATATTTTTATATTTGCATGTAAATGATTTACAATATAAAAAATGTCTGGCTAATAAGTAATATTTTGCGGCTAAGAAAAATTATTGTGACCAAATTTGGCTGGGAAAGAAATTTCATTGCATTTATTATAACAATACTTCGAAAAAATACATTGCACTTCAAAAATAACCAATTTTTAAATAAATGAAAGAAAATATCTTTTTCAATTGCTTTAAAATGTTAAATAATGTACGTTAATTAATGCATAACATCAAATTTAATATTTAAATAATTATTATTTTAAGTAAAAATGATATTTTTGCGAAAAGATTATAAAACAAAGGTTTTCAGTTTTTGTTCATTTAAAAATTTTTTTTTTCTTTTACCATGTTTGTAGAAAATAATGGCCGTCGCAAAATATTTATTCTAAATATTTATTCAAAATACAACAATTTCCTATAAACAATAAGTTTATAGGAATAGAGTAAAATAATAAGGAATACAGTAAAATAATAACACTACTACTGCTATTCTAGCAATTCTATTCTTATAACCACACTTTAATATAGGTTTACGCACTTTTAAATTTATAACAATATTGCTGTAGCACTTTAAAATCCCATTATAACAACTCCCGAAATTACTAGAAGAACATTCTTAGCTTCTTATAGCAATATTAATCACTTTATTCCCATAAAAACATCATTTTAACACCTTTAGTACTTATCGGGAGTCATATAGGAGTTTTATAGCACTAATTTTGTTTTTAATAATAATTAAAATGCTATGTGGGTATTTTAGTACTTTAAACTTTAAAAGTTTGTATATCACACCATCTATATCGTGTTCCAAATCTATCAGACAAGTTGCCACCCTAAATTTCTTGTTAATGATCTAACAAATATCTGAAGTCAAGTTTGTAATGGCGTGAATCGCTTCATGCTTGTACCTACAGCCGAATTGGTTTTCAAGTATAATTAGTTATTTTAAATTTAGTTAATTTTTCCTTAATAAGTCTTTCAAATCCTTTGCTTATGCTTGGCATTAAGCTAATGGGTCTGTAGTTACTGACGTTTTTTGGATCTTTACCAGGTTTTTTTAGCAATAAGATTATGAATATATTCCATATTTGCACAAAATACGAGTATTGACAACCAAATGACACTATAACTACTACCTTATATATTGTCACAACTCACACCCACTTTATTATTTATTGTTTGATAGACAGATTCTATTTTTGCTTAATTACTTTCAAAAAGATGTTGATTTTTAACCCAATGATATCGCAATTATATCTACAAAAGACCTGTAGTTACATTGAATTTTCTAAGGTGTTATACACTGTATTTATTTATAGAAATCCGGTTAAAATATTCAAAAGAATGATTTATCAATCTTCAAAATCCAATTTTGATAAAAACAAGTATGAAAAAATTTATATCTTAAAATAGGATTACTTTGTGCAAATAATAAATTCAATAAATAACACTTTTTAATTGCTTTTTGTTTTGGAATTCTTTGAATTTAGGTAAAAACTGAAGGATAGAAACATGAAGGACTAAAAATTGGAAATGATTTTTTTCCTCTTTTTTTGGAATTCAATTATTTAGTTGAAGTGAATTAAAACATTTATATTATGTTCACTTTAAATAATGTGGCGTAGAAATTATTGTTGATCTATTTTGTATCAATGTCAGTTATTTGACATTTTATTTTAGGTATTGAAAAGGATTTTAGACATTTTTGTAAATTAAATTATTTAAGCGTTTCATTCTAATGTAAATGTTTCTCTTTGATAACTCGAATTAATAATAGATTTTTCAAATATCATTCCCGAGTCAAAAAAAAATAACTCGTTTTATCTCCAAAACTTCAATTATTTTTTTTTTTTTATTTATTAAAATTCAGTCATTGTAAATGATAGCATGAAAAAAAGGACTATACACTAGGTTGGTTGGTTTCTGTCAATTCTATTGAAATATTTTTTGTTTAGTTTTATTTTTCTTCCTTTTATTTGTTTTTCATGTTGTTTTCTTGGCAAAATGTTTACTTAGTAATAGGTAAACTTTTAAAAGAAAAATCAAAATGCATACAAAAGAGAATAAAAGTTTAAGGAAGTGTAATGAATGTATTTGTGTGTCTGAATTCATAAAGGATTAGAAAAGAATTTTTCAATTTATATCCCATATAAGTATGTAGGTATATAAAAAGATCAACTTAGATAAAGATTATAGGAAACATCATGTTTGTAAGAGTTGATGTACGGATAACTTATGTATGTATGTTTGTGTATAAACTTCCATGTAAAACTAATTTTTTTTCCGATTAATGTGATCATGCTTTAACCAAACTTTGGCCTTGAGATTTGAATTTATTTTGTTTAAGGAAGGAAAATTATGAATAAATGGAATTAATCGTTAATAGAGTTACAGCATTTATTTTATTGCAATTATGACTCTTTAAAAAGGTATTTGAGTACTTAAATCAAAGTTTTTTTTTTTATGTTAAGTTCGAATGACTGTAATGTAAAAAATGACACAAGTTCGACCAAATTTTCATTTTTTGTAGGTAACTACCTAGATTATTTCTTCTATCTTTTCTTATTTCCATATGAAGAATTTCCATTTGTGATATTTAATCACGAAATCGATGTTATTCAATGCTTATTTTATTTAACCACATGTTAATCAAACTCATGCCATTTTTCATTTTAATAATTTCAAATACATATAATGTCATAAGTTCGATATAATTAAAATTGAAATAAATTAATAGAATAAAATGATTTTGACTAAATTAAAATTGAAATATTTGATAGATGAGCATTTACAATGGTACCGAAATGTTGATGTTTTATTTATTTATTTATTTATTTTAACATATGATCCTAGACATAAATCTGTAGGCCAACTTTATAGGTCCTCTTCCCTATTGAAATGTGGTTCTTTTTATCAAATTATATTTATTATTTGGTATATATTTCTGTATATTATATAGTTATTTTATTTCGTTATTAGTTATATTATATTTTTATTAACTATTAAATTATATTTGAACCGATGTGGTTGTATTGAAAATTACATTTTCAGTAATTTTCACCATTTGAAATTTTTTTCGCTTTGAACCCGTGCTCCTTCGGACGTTACATTACTACACTCGAGTCTATACCACACGGCTACCGAGGCCACATGATGTTTTAAGCAGTTGTAAATGTTACTGATAGAATATTATGAACAGACCTATATATCATTAGCTGCTACAGCAAAAGCTAATTTGAGATTACAATTTTTCAATGACCTGAAATTAAGCAAAATTGGTAGGTATAAAAAAATGAAAAAATTTGAATTTGACTTCTATTTGTCTTCTAATTTTTCCAGAAATTTTCTGAATTAAACTATATAAAAAACTATTATTAAAACATACATATAATGTAAGTATAGGGATGTAACACTTGTCAAAACTCAGAAAAAACTTACCTTAAATTTGTTTGTTTGTTCGAATTCATGTCATTTTCAACTTTTCAAACTTATGGCATATGGCATAACTTCGGAAAAAATTATTAAAATTAAAGTCGGCATAATTTCAAAAGTTGAATTAAATCGAACTTAGTAATTTTTTTCGAACTTATGCCATTTTTTGTATCGAACTTATGACACGGAATCAAATATAAAACAATTTTTATATACAAAATTTTCTTTGCTTTTTAGATTGGTCTAATTTTAATTAAAGTAAAGTCTATTTGTCACAAATATTCATATTTAATTGAACTAATTTAGCTCTGGAGAGTTACTTCATTAGTCGGTTGATCGTATGCTCATTTGCTCGCAATTAATTTATTTGTTTAATATTTTATTTATTTAATTATATATAAATTGTACATGATTAGTCTTTTTATTTTATAATTCCAATATTCAATTCAGTTTAATATGGCTAACATAGGTTGAAGTTAAATATTATACACCAAACGCGATCGCTTTGACTTAAAAAGTATGTTGTTTGAACCACAAACATTGTTTAATACTTAAGGCTCAACCATAATGAACTTTAGCTGGCTTAATCCAACTTAAGGAAATGTACGATTACATGTAAATTGTATTATTTACTCATAATAGGAATATAAGAGAAGTTCGTCAAGTTTTCGTTAACTTTAGTTGGCTTAAGGAAAGTGCGATTTCATTTGCACATTCTGTACGGAAATTTGACATTTAATTTAGGAGCTGTTATTACTTATTGAAAATTTGTGATATGTAATAATTTAATTATTTAATAATTTAGATCACAACAAACTAAATATACATAATAATATAAAAAAAAAAAAATAAAAAAACATTAATTAAAATATATTTAAAATAACACTGAACACAAAATTCAATTAATAATAAACTTTAAATATACAAAATTAAAAACAAAATTAAAATAACAAACAAAATATAATTTATATTTAACAAAACTTCTGTTTATCTACGTATTTTTATTTACATGTATAATTTAACAATAGTCAAAACCACTTAAGTTAACTAAAGTTTATTATGGGTAACTTAAGCAAATTACAACACTTTAGCTGGCTTTTCGTTTAGTTATGACATTAGCTTAAGCCAACTTAAGTTCATTATGGTTGGGCCTTTAAATTAAGTCTCATTCAATTAACTGATTTTTTTCAGAAATCAAACCAATAAAATATACATTTTGTAAATATATACAATACATTACAATACACATTACAATACATACACCAGATAATATATACATTTTGTATCTTGTAAGTATAAAATAAAACCTGCTTCATTTTTAATGTGCCCACATATTAATGAAGACATTATTTCAGTTAAACAAATTGAAAGCAATAACAATTTGCTACACCTTTATTTCCAGAATAATATTTTGTTGGCAATTCAATCCTACTTATATACATACAGGTGTACTATATTGTAAAAAATACTTTTTATTTATAGTAAAGCAAAATAGAATTTTAGTAAAATTTGTTGAAGAGATTTAATAAAAGAATGCCAACCCAATAATAATAATATTTATGATAGTTAAACTATAACACAACATTATTGAGTATACATAATGAACAAACAAATAATAATGCTGCAATTTTGTCAGATTTACTACATTGTAAATTTAATACTTAATAACATAACAAGCAACATTTATTTATCAATAATATTGCTCAACTCTTATTAATATGTTTTTGATAATTACATACTTTAATTCTTTACTTTATAGTTACATATTTTCTGAAAATTTGATACATTTATTACTTATGATAAAAATTCATTACTATTATATTGTACATATTATTATACATTAGGGGTAAAACATTTGACTGAACTCCAACTATCATAAAAAATAACAAAAAAAACAACTAAAAATTATTTAAGTTATTTTTCTCAGAACTTACATTATAAATGTTGCCAATTTGGCACATCAGTCTGTCAGAAGTAGATATAATGTTAAAAACATTTCATTACTGTATATAATATAATAATAGTTTGTTTATATACAAAATATCTTTATGTACCTATATGTATTATGTATCACAAAATTCATGATGCATTAAAAATGAGGATAAGACACTTTGTACAATTCTAAATTTAGCTAAGATGTTGAATAAAATACACGTCTTCATGTAATATGCATAGAATATTTTGTTAAGTAAAGAATTTCGTTAATAATAAAGGACGAAATTTTTAAATTTTTAAGGAAAGAAAATGTTATATTTTAGATTTTCCATCCAAACTGTTTTTTCATCAGTTTTTTTGTTATTTTTTTTTTTTTATGAATCATATTAGAAAATTTAATATTTTGTAAATTTTTACAAATTTATTAATTTTTTGAATACAAAACCATTATTTTTTAGTGTTATTTGAAAAAGGTAAAATTCAGAGTCTTTAATTAAAGTTTAGATTTTATTTATTTAATATTAGAAAGAGTGAAAAGGTGGTAGAGTTATTATAACAAAGTAAATGTGTAAAATTTTTAGAAATCAAATCCATGTTAAACAGATCGAAAACAGAAAAGTCAAAATTTTTTTAATCAAAGCAAAGTTTTGTATCCTTATTATAGAATATTATTCAATTAGAATTGAGAATTAGTCAACTTCAACTACTTTGGTTGAATTATCACAAACAGATATAACTGTAAATTATCTAATCTAATATGAGAAAAATGAAAAAGATTTATGGCAGTGCATTGTGATAAAAAAAACAAGAAACATGTATATTCAAAGTCAAAAGTGTTGAAAAGATGGGCCCCTGGTATTGAATTAAAAGACAGAATCTGAATGATTTACCAATACGACAATTTAAAAATCACTTCCTTAAAATATTTCTTCACTTGAAGAATTCAAGAAATGATCCATCTGTAATTACATTAAAGTAACAGATGGATCATATTAATTGGTGTTACAATAATGGGTTATAACTGGTGTTAAACTGGCTTATAAGTAACAATAAATGACATAATTAGAAATTTTAGCATAAGCAACAGTTTAAAAGTTACAAGAATATATTCTCAGATACTTTGGGCATGTGATAAGAAGACTGGAAAATAATGCTAAAGTTTTGTTCAAACCAGAAAAGTAGTAGAAACACTCCGAAAGGATATACGAAGGTATACCAAGCACATTAAAATCTGAAATGTTATATTATAAGTAATCAATGACAGATAATCTAGTTTTCACACTCAATGATTTCTAATGATTGAACAAAAATGAAGAGAAATACAGAAAAAGCAGAAGATAACAATATTTGAATGACACTATCTCTTTCTTCAAAAATTTCCTATCAATTTCTATTTATTAAACTTTAAAAAGATTTTTATTTTAAAAATTCACCTAAAATTTTTATATGAACGAGCTTTAAGCACAACTTTAAGGATTAATTTTAGGAAAAAAAAATAATTTAATAATATTGTATATAGCCATCAGAATGATTATATAAAAGCAGGTATAGTTAATTATACTTGTATTGTGTTTGAATTAGAAATGAAATATTTGTGAAAGGGATTTTATTAACTGAAGAAATTAAAACCATAAAAAAAGGACATCAAATTATTTGGAAATTTTGGAATTTGAAAATTTTGATTTAAATTTTTTTTCAATTTTCATGTGAACAATTTTAATAAAAGTAAATAGAAATAATTTTTTTGTAGGTAACTACCTAGATTATTATTCTTCTATTTGTTCTTATTTCCATTTGAAGGACTTCCATTTGTAATATTTAATCATGAAATCGATGTTATTCAATGCCTATTATATTTAACCACATGTTAATCGTTTGAATCCTTTTTTTATAGCATTAATATTATTTTTCTGGTATAATACAAAAAAAAAAGTTCATGGCTGAAAAAGAAAAAGGTTAAAAAAATATTTTTTGGTTGTAAATATCAAAGGAAATCAGATATCTTCTTAATGTTCAGCCACTAAAATAGGACATAGAAAATAATTTTGATTTTGTATTATCCTCAAGATCCTTTCAATTTCATTATACATTTGTTTTGTTTTATTTTTCTACTTTATTTTTTTTTTCTTACTTTTCATCTCTAAATCGGACATTGACCATCTATTTTGGAATAGATTTTTCTTTAGAATTAAATTTTTTTTTCGGATTTTCAACACGTGAAATGAAAAAATGTGATTTATTTTTAGGAGTACTCTTTAGACCTTTGTCAGAGGTAAATAAAAAATTAATATGAAATCGTATATGTTTAATATATAAAGCGATTTAAAAAAAATTAATACGTGTTAACCTTGGTATGTTTTCGAGAAAAAAAAATATAAAAAGGTCCTTTAAGAGTTATTATTTCAAGAATTTGTTATACAAAAACAAAATCAAAAAAATTTAAATTAATTTCATCGTTACTAGGCTCATTTGAAACTGATATAAGCACCGGTTGTAAGCAATAAGGCTTATGATTGAAAACAAAAATACGTTTGCCATCCCAAACTTGATATGATTAGAAACGCACGATAAACGATTTTTGCGATTATTTTTTTGTCATGTGATTGCTGCAGATCCACTGACAAATACATTTGATGAATACAAATTAGAGGATTGTGTTGATAGAGCAAAGTGTTGGTTTAAAAACGTTGTGGAAATTTGTTCCCGATTATAATAATGGCTAAAACAATAACTAATAAGCTAATAAGTACGTTGAAAGAGAAAAACTGGATTTTTGTAGAATAAATAATATTTCTTTAAAATATTGAGTGCTTAATAGGTATGAATATTTACCAAAGGATCTAAGGTTTTTCCTGCAATTCTAAAATTAGAAACAGAGAAGTACAATAGATCAGAAGAGATTGCGTCTACATAAAACTTCACATAAAAAATAAATATCTAATTACGTCCAGGACATTAGTCTGTAATTTATAGCAAACCACACAAAACATTAACACCAAATGGTTACTTGTCGTGTTCATATACTTTCCAATATAATTGAATTTGATGTTCATAGATTGCGACTTTAACATCTTCTTGTACTTTTCATTTAATTTTCCACATTTTTCACTTTCTAATTGAATACAGTGTTAATTTTTGAAAAACTAGTACTCGCCTAGAAAGCTGCTCGAGGAAGTTTTGTAAAATTCAATTTTAATTAAAATTTCAAATTTGATAAATTAAAATTTTTGTCTTTTGCATTTTTTTTGTCATGGGGTTAAATTTTTAAATTATAATTCCTAATTAAAAATTACAAAATTTGAAAAAAAAATTGATCTTGCCATGTCTCAATCACGTGTCATTTTGAATTTGTCTTTACTTATCGACTATATTTAATTTGTAAATTGACGGGACACATCTCAGTCACTCATCTCTCGTTACAGATTAAATATAATGGTAGACAAATTCAAAAATTTTATACTTATTTCGATAAAAAAAACTAAAACTTAAAACACCTACAAATTTGAAAAAACGAGCTCTTACAAATTTAGTAAGGTTTCTACTAAAGAATGATTTAATATTTGAGTTGCTGCGCCTTTGTAGAATTCACTGTTTAAATGCTAAGTCTAGTAAATTTCTTTGTAATTAAAAAATATTTGTTTCTGACTAACTAATCGTTTCAACTGTATTCCGGCCTGTATATGCATTTAGAAAATGCAAAAGCTAGTTTTAATGAGCACTGACAGATTTTGTTGAATTTCTAATACAAATTATATTATCCCTCATACCGTTATTTTGATTGAGCATGAATTCACAATCTATAAACAAAGAACTCGCAGAAATGTAACTTAATTTAAAATATATCATAATCATCATCTTATAGCGCTACAACTCTGGGTGAGCTTTGGCCTTCATCACTATGCTCCTCCAAAAAGGTCGATCTTGTGACGCTTGTCTCCAATTTGGGATTTGTAGGGTTTGAGCATCGTTTTTCACGTTGTCTGCCCATCTTCTTCCTTTACCACGGCTGCTATCGGGCTTTCTATTCAGCACCACTGCTTGCTTTCGGCTTTTCCACATTTTGCACTTTCTTTTCAGCCCACCTTAGTCTTTGGGCCTTTGCAAACTGTACAATGCCCTCACTATCAATCATACTATTGAGCTATATCGCTGTTACTTCTGATTACATATTCTCCATTCTGTAATCTATTTGGGCCGAGTATTTTTCGGAGAATTTTTCTTTCACATATGCACAGGCTATTCTCCTCGGCCACGTTCATAGTCCATACCTCGCATCCATACGTCACTATGGGTCGTATGAGAGTTTTATATATCGTCATTTTAGCCTTTCTTGATATTTTGATTGAAGCAATTTTCTGTTTGCATAATAGTATCTATTTCCGGCCTGAATTCTATTATGAATACAGCATTGCATACTATTATCACTTCTTATTGTTGCTCCGAGGTATGTAAAGGTTGTAACTCCTTCAAAGTTGTACTCTCCAATTGTTATATTCTGAGTATTTCTTATTTGTTCATTTCTTGACATTTTTAGATATTTTGTCTTGTCTTCGTTGATTTTTAAGCCTACTTTTTGTGTCTCCGCTTCTAGTTGTACAAATACTTCTGCCATATATCTGTAATTTTTTGCCATGATTACTATGTCATCCGCATATGCCACTATTTGTGTTGTCATATTGAATATACTGCCCTTCTTTTCTAATTTTCCTATAGCGTAATGTAGTATTAAGTTAAATAATAGTGCGGATAAGGCATCTCCTTGCCGTACTCCCGTTTCTATTTTAAATTCACCGGTTATTTGGTTTTGTTGTATATAAATGATAAAAACACTAAATCGTTTTTAGACAGATCACAAATATTAATTACGGATTAGTGCAGGTTATACATTACGGATTAGTGCAAGTTTAAACCAAAAAAGTTTTCTTTTCTTTTCTTGCATTACACTATTTTTACTACATTGATGTTTTAGTTTCTTGAATTTTTTAAGTTCACATAGAAATAATACAATATTTATTCTACTTAATATCATCTAATATATAGTATAGAACCTGTAGTATTGTATTTGAACTCGCATTTGCTACATCGTGAATTGGTTTTTTTCTGCTCTACTTAACCGACTAACCTGTATAATGTAACCGATAAAGCTGAGAAATGTATCTTCTTCTTGCTGGGCGCTACAGACCTTGAAGGTCCTAAGCCTGACGCAAAATTGTCCTCCACTGATTTCGGTCACGAGCGGAATCTCTCCAGATGGTGAATATAAATTTTTTCATATCTACCGATACTTCATCTCTCCAAAGAAGGTGTGGCCTCCCTCGATGACGCGTTCTTTGGTGCTTGGATTCGAAGAGTTTCCTAGCTGGAGCATTTTCATCCATACGCTTTACATGGCCTAGCCAATGAAGCCGTCTTATTCTGACTTTTTTTTAGCTAGGTCCATGTCGTTGAACAGCTGGTATAGTTCGGCATTGTATCTTCTTTTTCAAACCCCTTCGTCAGACACAGGATGATTCGAGAAATGTATACAAAATAATATTTTTATTATCAGCTGATCATTTCACAGAGTCAAGAACTTATTAATTTTCATAGAGGTTATATGGCTAACATGCTTACTGTACTGTACTGTACGTACTGTACGCCTTATAATAGGCCAATCAGATATACAATATGATAAATAATTCTGATTATGACTGACTATAGTAATCCATAAAAAAACAACATCCTTTCTATAAAATAATAAAAACTGAAAAATAAAATAAAATATAAAAATTTCAATATAGAAACATATTGAAGGCGTTCAAAATTTTTTATTTTTTTTCTTTTATTTTGGGGACACTTAAAAATTTTATGAAAAATTATATCAGAAAATGTGATCTATGAACCTTAAAATAAAATGTTCTGTTATAAGATATAAATTGGTCATAGTTCCATTTTTTTCATTTTATTATTATTTAATATTGTTATGTTATAAGTAATCACTAACTAGAAGACTTTCATAAAGGATAAATTATATTTTGGACGAAAACTTATTTATTTTTTTTAATGTTCGTATTACAGACTCCATATTGTATTATCACTCTCTGCATACGTATACATTTAAATACATATATATAATATTATATAATAATATCCTTATCAATAAAGGATCATATTTTCAAAAAAAAAAACATTTTTTTTTAATTGATTACTTTTTGTATCAATTTATGAAGATAATCTTTAGGAAGGACCTATTGATGTAAAAAAAAAATATGTTCTAGTAAATTTAAGGATAAAAATTAATTTAAAATTATTAGAAAATAGAAATTTCTGCCCTGTGCTTCACTTGTAATAAGTTTACAGGACAATTACGAAGGGAAAATAGAAAAGCTAACTGTCATTTTGTTATTTACGTAGGAGTTAAAAGGATAAAAGTGTGTTTTTATTTTAAATTAAATATCTATGTTTAGTGGGTGATGATTTATATTGTTCCAAGAGTCAAAATATCTTTTCTAATTCATAAATTTTAATTGAATTTAATTTGTTATAAACTCACATATTAAATTAAATTAAATTAAAAAAAAAAAAAATATTTTCATTCATCTGCAAAGGAAGCAACTATATTGTTGATGAGTGTGTGAGGGACATACTATGTTGTTTCTATCATATATGGGAATAGTTTAATTCATAAAATGACATTAAAATGTGTCTGATAAATCCTCAAGACACATCCCCCAACAGAAAACAATTTCTTTTAAATATTTTAATTATATTAAAAAAATTTTATAAATATTTTTTTTAAATTTTGCATTATTATTTTTTCTAATGAACACTACTACATACATAATATGGATATAAAAAATTTAATTTTTAATTTTATTGAATTTTTTTTATTTTTACCTAACTTTTTCTAGTTTTCCAGTTTAAGAATTGTATGACTTCGTAAAATTTAATTTTAATTTGATCTAAAGTTTTTAATACTATTTAAGAAAATAAATGAATCTGTATCTGAAAAATTAAATCCAATTAATTTTTAGTCTTGCCGTCTGCAGTTGTCTGCTTTATAAAAAATCAATGTTTGTACAAACTGGAGCAGGTCCCTACAACAAAAAAATTTTTTTTTTTTTTAATATAAGGTGGCTTGTCTTAGAGTGATATGACTTTCGACAGAAAAGAACGGGTCTTATTTGACAGATGATGAATGACTCCTGAACAGAACTACAATGACACCTTGGAAAATTGTAAAAAGAAGTCCTAAATAAGTGTGTTATTTATTTACCAATATTATAGAGTATTTCGTGAAATTCTCAGTTTAGATAATCACACCATGTTCTTTTGCGCACTTGAAATATATCAATAACTCGATAATTATTGATAAATTTCAAATACAAAAACAACACAACAAAACCATGAACTTTTCGTATAGAAGAAATTTAATTATTGATGCTTTAAGTGAAAATGTTCATGAAGATGTGAAATTGTCCGAGAATCGTTCTCAAGAAGTCGGTCAAGGTACTAATACCACCGTAAGACCACAGTTTCTTTAATATATTTTTTAGATAAAAATTTGGTTAGATTTAACAAACAAAATGTACGTGGAATTAGAATAGTCAGCTAGAGTCTTAATACCTTCTATTATATACGAAAAACTTTGGTGGGGTTAACATTCTAAAAGTGTTATTTGTTTTGCTTTATCTGAAATTGTGGTTGGAGGGAATTCAACTGTCAGTGGTAGTGTATACAACGAACATGAGATTTAACGCTATTGGATTGTATTTTATGAGAAAAAACTGAAAAAATTGATCGCATTTGAATATGAAAAAGTCCATTAACATTTTCCAATAGTTTAAAAAAATATTACTTTCGCTTTTCAAAAATATTTTCAATTTGAAACAGTTTTGTTTTTCAAAGTTTCTTTTAACATCTTTTTGTTGAACAATTTTTTACAAATTTGCTCCTTTTTTGAAATTAGATATTTGCGAAATGACTTATTTTTTAAACTAATTTTAATTAAGGATATTTCTGCAATATGTCCTGCATTCAACACGTTCAAATGAATGTCAACGGATATCTGAAAGCTGGTAAATGTAAAATTTCTAAAGTCATAATTGTTTCATTGAAAGTAAATTTTTACAAAATAAATTTAATTACATTTGAACTTCATTTTAAAATCCTTTTCATGTTCAATAAATCAACTTATTAATATTCATTAACATTCATTTCGGGGCATTTCTCTCTAATGAAAACAAAAAAAAAGTTAAGAGTTATGACATATGACCAGATTTATTGTTAAATATTATGTGTACAATGAAATAAAAATAAAATTTATAAATAAAATCAAAATTATTTATTTTTTTTTGTTTTAATGTTCTTCAATAAAAATAAAAAAAAGTTATGATGAATCCTTGAATAATCTTTCAAAGAAATGGACTCTAAATTTATTTATTGATTTCATATTGAATTAAATGTAAAAATTTCTTTGATGAAAATTTTGAATATTAATTTTTTTTATGACATTTATAATATTTTTATATTTAATCAAATATAGAAGATAAGAGAATATGAGCATAAAAAAAAATTGTTGTTTAAGAATTTCGTGTGGGTAGTACACACACACACACACACTACAATATTATATTATTTTATCCAATGATATAGAAAACAAAATATTTTCATCCTTGAGGAACTGATTCTTAAGAAAATATTTTCAAAAAATTTATATTTTTAAGATGAGGGTTCAGTTTATTTTTCTAATTTTTATTTCTTTTTTTTTTTTGTATTTGATTTGAATTTAAAAATCAAAAATACTCTTTCAGAGCATAATATTGATTTGAAATCACAACTCTTGCCAGCACGATAATGTCTCATACATTTTTTTTGTTAAAAGAAAATTTTCATATTAAAAGAAAAATTAAATAAAACTTGGTCCGATTATTCCGATTGTCATACTTTCCCGTCTTTGTGATGTATCTTGTTTACCCAAACAACTTATCTGAACAAAATGTATGGGAGATAAATGATATCAGATTATATTGTATAGCATCATGAAAATTAAGCATACTTGTTTGGTCTGTGCTTGGAGAGTTATCATATCATTTAATTAATAAACGAACAAACTGAATAAATTCAACTGATGAAATCTAAAGTCAAATGAAAACTCCTCTCGGTGTAAAATCACATAAAAAATTACCCTATATCACATGTTATATTAAATTGCACATCTTATATGGGGCTGCATATATTAGCGGCACCCAACTAATTCCCAAAGTGAGAGCTAAATACTTGGGTCTTATTACAGACAAGAAACTAAGTTGGAAACCGAATATAATTGAAAGAGTAAAGAGAGCTACAACAATTCGTTGTACTCTTGCATACGTGCTATTGGAACAAAATAGAGAAGGAATCGACACATTAACCACTTGCTACATACAGCATCTGTCAGACCTGTTCTAATGTATGGTGTGGTAATTTGGTGGACGGCCGTCAACATTGGTAAAAACCTCAACCTCATCCCAAAAGTTCAAAGATCAGCCTCCATCTGTATAAGTGGAGCACTTAGAACAACTTTTTCGCAGCAATGAATACCAATGTATATCTTTGCCAGAGATGGCATCCAGAACTGCAATCAAGCTTAAAGCCTATTATATATACTGTATGTTCACTATAAGCACTGGAGTCAGTAATCGCATCAGCTCAAAAACCGTGTTGGCATTTTGCAGCTCTCTCGACGAACCAGTGGATCGGTTCAACATATCGATACGATTGGTGCCAAGACACAGTCATATTCCGGGTAACTGCAATGCAGATCAACTTGTTAAAGAAGGTTACTATCTTAGAAATCCTTGCGAAATGAAGAAATCTGGGAAACACCTCTAGCTACCTGTAATCTATTGCTTCGCAAAGATTCATTAAAAGCTTAAAATTTCAAATGGTCACGTAGATCAGACTGCAACATCACCAAGCGAATTTGGCCTATTCTAGCGCCTGGCCCTAAACCGATCCCTAAATCTACTACCTCTGAAAAGGTGTGACATTAGCACTATGGCAGAGGTCATTACGGTTCATTTTATCTTATTGGTAAAAATGCCAGAAGATTTGGACTCCCCTCAAACGAACGTTTTGCAGAATGTGGAGAGAGGAGGAGGAACATGAAACTGTCCAACACTCTGTTCCTGTCCTGGTCTTTATCATAAAAGAAAAATCCATCTGGGAGCCTTCTTTCTGGACTCGCTGGGTGACCTTCAAGGCATTAAAATCAAAGATTTCCAGCACTTTGAAAGCTCAAATTGGTTCAACGAGTAGAGGTTATTATGATAGAGTCTTTGCGAGGAAAGATTCCATGGTATCAAAATGGACCTTTCTGGTTTAAATGTGTCGGCGTACTGTCACCTACCTACCTACAGGTACTGTGGAAATTTTGTTTTGTATTTTCGTACAGAATCTATGTAAAACGAACTCTGTTCCAGACCCCTAATAGTGTTTAAAGGACTTAAATCGAAGTGTATAAATATAAAATTATTTATAGATTATAGTTAATTATAGAACAGATTGCCTGCCGATATACTGTAGTTGGATATAGTATCATCTTGATCATTTCGGTTGTTTAACCATCATTAGATCGACCATATTTGATTAGACCATATTTGATACTACTTTATTTGCTGACTATAAAAATGAGATGGTTAAGAATAAAATAAGAAGTTTTGTAAAATGTACAATAAATATTGAAACAAAAATTTAGAAACCTTAGAAAAGTCCTTATTATGATAAAGGACAGTAAAAAATCTGATATTAGTAATAAAATAATTTATATGATAATAAAATCATATCAAAAAATAAATAGAATAATTTTTTTAAAATTATTTTAAAGATTGTAAAAAAATTGTGATGTCAAATAATGGGCGTCCTTTGAATTTCAAATTTTGTTTGCATACATTTTTGTAAATACACAACGAATTAGTAAGTTGGATGTTTTGAAAATAGGGGTTAAGTTAATGATCGAGTGTTAAGTTAATCACATGTTGAATCGAATGTCGATCGTCTGACGATATTAAGTGTAAACAGAAACATGGTAGAGGCACTTTTATGATCAATCAGTTTTGAATTGAAGTTAAAAAGAACCAAGACGCGAACAATAACTAATTTGTACGTGAAATCGGGTTAATTATTTCTTATTTGCTCTCGAATCCTGACTATTTATTAAATCGTATTTTTTGTAAATAAGCTTTCATCTTTGTTTATAGACTGCAGCTTTTTTTAAGCACACAAAAAATATTTATTGACATTTTATTAATTTCTCTTTCACTCGCTTTCAATTCACTTTGTTTTTGTTTTTATAATCCAGCAGTAAAATTTTATTTTACTTTATATACAATAAAAGTTTTGAAACCACTAATAAATTATGCAACTCACTATATAAATTTAGTTATATTATATTAATTTTCCACCGCTTCTACTTTTGAAATCATGCACTGAAGTTATTTTTTATTTTCTTCATAAAATTTCAATTAAACACAACCGATTTCACTTTAAAGATTTTTTCTTTCATATACTCATACACCTTTCTTCCGTACACCTCTCAATACAAATTCAACTTGAGAATTCGTTATTAAGAAATAAGGATTTAAATTATGAGAATAATTATAATATATTCCGTTATTTTAAGACATAAAGTTTAACAACAACTGTGACCTCAGATTCTGACAAAAAAATATGAGAGAAGTGTTTGTTTTTCTTTATGAGGTCGAAATAACAGCAATATTTAAACAGGGAATCCTCTGTTCTCTCCAGATGATCTCTAGAACATCAGTTTGAGTCATGTGGTTTTTACTTTTGATAAATTTTTTTATTTTATTTAAGTGCTAACTTCATCCCACCACATTTCTACTTTAATATATGTATGTAAATTCTCTCTGGGTGTTTCTTTATTAATTTTTTTTCATAATTAGGATCATAAAAATTTTTTTTGTTTTTTATTTTTTTATTTTTAATTTCATAAAGGAAATATGCAATTTGAAAGTAAAAGAATTTCCGTCATTAATAACATAAAAATGTGTGTGTATATGTTTTTGGGTATTTATTAAAAAAAATTATTAAAACATTTAGATTTTTTTTTTGTTTTTATTTACAAAAATTATTATTATTAAAATGTCCTTTGCGGATGCCTAGAGTGATTGTTATGATGAGTAAATAAAAAATAAATTAAACGAATGTTTCGGTTGAGGTGAAATTAATTGCTTCATGATGAAAAGATGAAGTTTATTTTAAATTATAAATTATGGAGGAATTTTTTTTTTGTTTTTGTCGTAAAAGCGAAGATTAAAATTAGGCGTTTATTTATGTGAAAATAATGAAGGACATAATGGTTTTTTATATGAATAAAAGAAAAAAAAAAAAAAAGTGAAAATAATTGAGGTTTTTAAAAATTAAGTTGAATATCATTTAAAATAAGACAATGGATAATTTAATTTAAATTTGAAGGACTCTATAATAATAATTAGAGTGATTTTTAAGGATTTGCTTGAAGTAAAATAAAGAAAAAAATATTAAATCAAATCTGAATTAGAACAATGATTAGAATATTAAGTTTGGAGAATAATTATTTTTCTTTAAATTTTTGCTGATCATAGTATCGGTTTCTAATATCTTATTATTATAATACTAGTTTTGTAGCCTGCTATAAATGACGGAAGCAAAATAAATTGTAGCATGTACTTTCCTTAATTAGAGTTTTTATTTCAAATTTAAGATACGTATTTTCTTACTAATTCACCATACCTTTACTTTATTCATTAGAACGCTGTTGATTACCATAATAACAAACCGAATATTATTTTGTAGTACAGTGCAAGATTTTCTATTCCTTAAAATTCATTTACTGGATCAATTTAGTGATATCTTATTTGCTATCATTAAATATTGATCGCCTAATGAAGACTCAACTTAATCGTGTTAACATCCAATAGCTACGTAAATTCAGCGTCAAGGTTTGAACAAAAAACGATCGAGATCTTTTTAATATGAGTTATTTGTTTGTGTCAGGACAGTTTCAGTGCATTTGTTCAAAAAAACAAGTTGTATTTGTATGATATTGACAGAATCTCAATGTCGTTAATGTCATATTAAATTTGCTTTTATCAATTTATTCACTTTTTTTGTCTTATTTGCATTTATATCAATTTTTAAATCTTATAATATTTATTAACTAACACGTATAAATAGAATATTGAACAAATAAAATTTGACAATCAGCAACAACTTTAGACAAAAACATTTTTGGTAATTCAGTTTCGATTTTGCATGTTTGTTAGAAAAAAACAAAAACAAATCAAGTACAAAAGTAAAATAAGTTATAAAAATAAACCATACACATAATAATTGCATATATTATACCTACCTACTAAATTAAATTGTTTTTTTTTATGATTGAAATAAAAATTCACACATTAAAAATAAATTAAAATAAAAAAATTTACTGAAAAACAAAAGAAACAAAATAGCTCATAACTTCTGAAGCACTGATCGCCGTATAGTCTTTCGTCGACTTACATTATAGGAAATTGAATTTACTTTAATTATGTGAAAAAAATATTTTGGGACTTTCGCTATTGAATTATTAGTTTTAAAAGAAATAAAGAATAATAGTACAAAATTTCATTTAATTTCTTAAAAAATGTATTTGATATTTGGTTGTTATTGTTATTATTGTATTGGTTGTTATTTATGTTTGGTTGTGGTTGTTATTATGTGATAAATTTAAAATATATTTTTAAATCAATAATAAAAAAAAATTTAACTGTTCAACGCATCACATTTCTTGCTCTACTATACGGTTGCAAAACAAACAACTTAAAAGAAAAAAGATTATGCATGATCACTAAAATGTTTATGGTATGTCCTGCCCAAATTTTTGTTATACCCACATAGTTTTTGTGGCATTATGAAATAAGTTCGATTGAAATAATTTCGATAAAAAATTCACAATATTTTGTGGAAGTTGTTTCACTTTTAATTAACTTTTAAAAACTTATTTCATTATGAAGCAAAAATAAAAAAAAAAAATTAAAGTATTTTATATGAGTGACACACAAAAATAAAAGGTATATAATTATAACAAATATGTAAGTACACATATTATATTGTATATAATTAAGTAATAAGAATAACCTTTAATTGAATTATGTCTATTTTTTTTGTTAAATGCTGTTTGGTTTTTGGGTACCATATTATACCATATTAAGCTATTGATCAAATTTCTATGAGTACTTATTATTTCATATAAAAAAAATCAAAAAAAATATTTCTTTTCATTATATTAATTTTTTATTTTTTATTTGCGAAGAAAACTAACATTAAATTAAAAATATATTTTTAAGGCAATGGAATTTTTTCATGCAAAAGGTAGTTAAGTATGGTTGACAAGGGTAAAAAAACAGCAACCAAAGCAATGTATATAATTGGACCTTCACATTCGACTTTTTTTTAAGTATGCCTTCCACACGCTAATTTTGTCTTTTTAATGTTAATTTTGTTTACTATGAAAGATTCTTTGATGAGTATAACCTGCACCGAAACTGACTATGAAACATCTATTGCTATTCTGGTCATCTAAATTTAAGCTTTGTGTATCAGCTCAATATTTTTTTCTGGAAATTCATAATTATGCAGTATTATGGCTGACAACTGCATAAACTAAATTCTTAATACTTCATTTTAAATTTTTAGGTTGTTTTGCATGTAAGTAAGTTAAATTGTTAGTTTTATTAAAACATAGTAAAATTTTATTTACAATAATTTCGTTTCGTGTGAATTCCAGGTAAGTCTTTTATTTTTATTCGTTTGTGGAATATTGTGGCATTTAGTTTCATGGGAGGGATTAGTATATGTAAATACAATTTTTTTATATTCGTTTTTATTTTGATTAAATGTAATGAGCATGTTTTTTTTTTTTGTTTTTTTTTTAATTCCCAACTATGGAACGAGATAACTAATAAATATACTTCTAACATATCAACAACACAAGTTTTCCGATTTTAAATTTTTAGAACTAAGTGCACTATTTTAAATTTTTAGCTTCATTTATTAATTTGAATGCTGAAAATTAATATTTATTGTAGATTATCTTCTTACCTTCATAATTTATTTATTTTAATTTATTTATTTATTTATTCAAGTTTCTCAAAATGATCTAAGGATAGGTAGGGTAGTTACATTTTATTTTAATGACATAGACATTGCCTTGTATATTGTTAACAGGCCAGTAGATAAAAAAATTTGAGTAAAAATAATATCCAGCTTATGTGTAAATCAAATGGGCATTTTTCTTTTCAAAAGATATTACCTCTGGCAAAGTTTGGACTAAATTTAATTTATCAATATGGAATGGAATTATGATTTCAAACAAAATTCCTCACACACAAGGCTTACTTTGTTCAATTAAGTTTAATTTGACAAAACAAACATAATACACATTAACCTTATTGAACACAGCAAGCTAAAGATAATATGAGAAAATATAAGAACAAAAAATAAATCGTAAAAAATTAACGTTCAATTGTTAGTGTAATTTTAGACGAAAATAATACGAAATGTAATGTTCGGAAAAAAAATTTAATATGGAAGCCTGATACAGTATACAAAGCAATGACATAGAGATAACCAAGTAAAATTCTGAATTAATTGCAAACAATAAATAAAAATATTTTTTGAATCAATGGCTCGAGGAGAATCTAACACCTTTCCATTAGTGGTCAGATCAATGTATCATATGAGTAAGCATCTGGTATCATCAATTTTGTGTCAAGGTTTTATTTAAGACTTCTTGTCTGTAAAATGATATAAATAGGTTGGATTTTTTTATATCTATCTGACAATAAAAATATTTGAAATCTTAAAATCCTCTACCGACCGAGGAAGGAATAATCCATAGTAAATTTATAATAATAAAATCTATATCATGACTACAGTTTTCGATTTGTATGTTCTTAGATATTATCAAAGACTTTGGAATACGACAGAAAAATAGCATAGAAACAATTTTTCTTAATGGACTTAAATATATATTTAACTTAGTTTACTTCATACAAAACCAACAACAAATAGGTTACTCGAGACCCAAGTCGTGGCATATAAAAGGCGCAATTGACTTTCCAAAAGTGAGTGCAATGGTCATATCCATCTACTTACCTACCCTGCACATACAATATTTGCCCTAATGATTTTTTCTTTTAATCAATCAATCAAGTCAAAATCTCAATCCTGATAGATTACAAAATTTTTTATAAATAAATCTTTTTTATCAATTTAAATTTAATTCAAAAATTTTATTAATTCCGTCACATTAGAAATAATTCGAAAAAAATAACATGCGGAATTCATGAGGTAATGAGGTTTATTTTTCCACCTAATTAAAATAATAATTTTCTTTTTCAAACTAAAATTAAAAAAAAATTATCTATACTATAATTTTTGTTATCCTTTTTATAATTAAAAAAAATAAAAACCAAAATTAAAATATAACAAGTATAAAAAATAGTGTTTCTAAAGAAATTAAATTTGTTTCTTTCGCTCTTTTGAAATTATTTCCATAAAATTTTATTCAATTTGGTTTCATTTTATTTCCGCAATGATTATGAATACTGAGTAAAATTAGTGGTTTGAAATTCTTAGAGCACAATTTTCTATGTCGTTATTTAAAAAGCAAATAGCTTTAAAACTATATTTTCCCTTTCAAACAATTGCAGTTGGTACCTGTCAGCTTCTTAAAGTAATACGTTCTATTTATAAGGCTTAAATAATAAAATAAAAGGAAATATATTTCTACGTGATAACAGATTGGAAAAGAGTAGTCTGAAGAAACAATTGAAATAATTTATTACAATAAAAACTCAACTGAAATCCGAAATTTTATTCACAGCTTCAGCTCATAAATAATTACTTCACAATACTCCTGATGTTCCAGAAAAGAACTATTTTTTAAGAACTAAGTGCACATAGTGTTTATTTAATGTCATTATTTTTTTTTTGCACTACTCTGTAACTTAAATTTTGTTTTTATTTTAAAATTTTATTATACTTTGGTGTGTCTTGACGACATAGTACTCATGTATCATATGAAAAATTTTCTAGATTGAAAAATATTAATTTTATGTCACAGAACTACAATATACAAGACGATGCATGTATCTCTGTACATATTATTTTTCTGTTCTGTTTTTCTGATTCAATTCCAATAAATGTCTACAAAGACTTTTTGACAAAATAAACTTTAGATTCACTTTATCTTTACATATATTATAATATATACGAGTGTATGCTAACGACTGGGATTTACTTTTATATATTTGAATACACATTGCAAAATATATGCTTGTATATAATATAGTCAGTCATAATCTTTCTAGTTAGTTATAATGTTTTATAATCTGAAAACTAGATTTTTTTGCATAAAAAAGTCATATATTCAGTTTTGTATAAAATAGAAATGTAAATTTTTATTGAATATAGTTGGAGTGATTTAAAAAACTAATTTCAAATTTTTCAGGTGTGATGCAAATACATTTTATTTAAAACCTAATTTCATGATCAACTTACTTCACTTTAATAGTCTTATAATATTGAATAAATTTTGGAATATCACAATCCAGGCATTTCCTATTTCATTTGTGCTCCTATTCAGTTGATACATATTTATGTAACAGCTGGAATTGCTGCATAATATTCGTATCGGATAAAATTGGGTGATTTTAGCTAGTAAATGAAAATATTGTAGATTATAAAAAAAATCAATTCTCCCTTTCTTTATATTTTTTACTTTGGTTTTCTACACACCTATCAACAATAACAAATTCTTTCTTCATATAATTCTTCTAACCATAATTTGTTAATCCAAAATTTACTATAATTTTAACCTAAAGTATTGAACTTAAATAGTATTCACGTCCATATGTTTTGTACTAATGATGAATATATGACCATTCTAGGCTTATTGAGAGTTTGTATTCGCGAAATAACACCGAACAAGTGCGAAAGAAGAATTTTCAGGATATTTTCAGAACCGTCATTGAATTTGAATTGAGCGAAGAAAATAGACATGGATAGGTCACACTAAATATAAACACAATGGCCCTAGAATGGAACCGCTATGGTAGTAATAGGAGAAGATAATCCAATAACACCTGCCGTTCAACCATAACAGTTGATCAACTACTATGAACGAAGTTGGTAAGAAACCAATATCACTGCACAAAACAGAGAACTGTGGAGGAGGTAAATTAATGCCTTATGTTCCCACGCGGAATAACAGAAAAAAGTATACGTAACTTTTAACAATAGCCAAATTTTTTGTAAATTTGTTACAAGTTTGTCCTAAGTGTATTGTATGATGTTTTATATGGATCTCTAATTATTACATTTAGCAAAATGTATTAGATGAACTCTTGCAAGACACCTTTACGACCTCGATTTTGCAGATCATATCTGATTGCTCACTCACACCAGAACCGATATGGCCAAAATAATTTAGAGTATAGACATAGATATGAATGACAGAATAAATGACAAAAATAATTTAGAGTATAGTTTGATACCAAATTAAATAAAATGGAGTTATTCTATTTAAGAAGGCTTAGTTCCTGACAATAGTAGTAGTTTTCCACATTTAATGAGTTGATAAGCCAGTAATTTTTCAATAAGTAAATGCTCGAAATATTGTAGATATTGTAGTATGAGTTTGCAGTACCGTACTTAATTAACGCGTTCACTGCCAAGGCGGTTTTCGTAAATCTAAGTTCATGTGCTAACTCAAAATTTTTATTTTATATGAAAAGTATTGCAATAATAAAGCAATAAAACACTTATAAATTATTTTAAAGGTGATTTAAGGTAAATTTAGGCACCTTTAGGTAATACGAGATATCTCGTATGTTGGCTTATTTATATGAAATTTCTTTTAAATATGCCAACCCCGAGATAATTCGTACCTTATTTTCCTATTATTTCTTATTTGATTTTAAAATAAATAAGCTGAAGTGAAATAAAAATAAAATTCAGCTTTATTATCAAAAAAAAACTTTTTAAATTATGGCAAAAACAACCTTTAATCTCAAAAACCTGAGCACGACTAAATTTTAAATGCATAAAAATTCAACTTCAATAAAGAATTATTTTTTAGGGAATACCCGATTTACTAAAATCAACCGAGGGTTTTTTGAAAAAAGCACTTTATCTCTGTGCCAAAATGAAATAATAAAGTTAATTCAATAAGCCATATCAAAATTAGGTTTAAAATAATAGATCACTCCTTGCTACAAGTTATCTCGTAGTTGACCTTTTTATTAAGGTCTCTAAGTACGCCGTTATCTTGTAGTTGGCATTAAATGCGTTAAGCAGGAAGAGATGATTCTATCTAAGTTACTGTCAAGAACATAAAAAAAGTCGCTTGCCCAAAATCGATTACGGTAGAGAAAGGTTGTTGATGTCCTGTTGTAATACTATTGAGTTAGAATGTATGAAAATAAATTTAGTTTAAGTTAATATTAAAATGTATCACTTCATCCTATTCATATTTTCACTCAGGTATTCCATAATAAGGATAATGGTTTAAATTTTTCATATTATTTTATATGCTATAAATCTACATAAATATATATATATATAAATATTTAATATTATATGTTTAGTGAATTACAAAAATACTGTTAAAATCCTAAAATCCTAACATCTAAGATGCATGAACTTAAAATTATATAACTACAAAACATCATCACACTGAAATGTCTGCAATTTATCTGTTATATGTGATTTTCATCAAAAATTTTCATAACATTTATTTTATAATCTACACACATTACTGCATACATATACATTCTCCGCATACATAAAAATGACAGTTGTTGTTAAAAAATAGTGTTGCAAAATAAAAAAAAAAAATAAAAAATCATTTCAATCATGTTCTTGTGTACATGAAATATTCATATTTGGATAATGTCTCTATATTTACTTTATGAATACCTGCTAGAATCAAAGTAGATGTATATGTAATTTTTTTTAGCTTTAAATATTTTAAAGTCTAATATAAAGATTTCATATCAAATGTCATTTAAATATGCAAAAAAAAAAACAAAAAAAATAATCACAAAAACCTAAAATACTTTTGGTACTGTGAAGTTATGAATGACAGCTATGAAAAAATGCAATTTGTTATGCATTGACGAAATTATAAAATAAAATTTCTTCGAAAAGAAAATGAGAAAATTTTAATGACAGCAATTTAAAGGATTATGGAATTTTTAAGGTTTTTGGTGATTCAATATGTGACGTGTTTATAATTTTAAATATTATTTTACTCATATAAGAAATGAAAAATAAAAATAATAAATAGGTAATTATTGCTGGTCCGTGATACCAAAATAATTTTTAAATATTCCTATTCGGATTCTAAAAAATTTAGTTAAAGAGCAGTACAATTAAATTAATATTAAAATTATTAAAGCTTTAAGTGAAAATAATTAAGCTGATATAATGATGAAAAATAAAAAAATCATAATTAACGTTTTAGATACATTCTAAGTATAAAACATTTTTTTGTTTGTTAGATCTGTCAAAGCTTTGGCAAATTAATTCAAGTTTTGAGAATAAATATTTTTTTGCCGATTTTTCAGTTTTCAATTGACTTTTATAGATTATTCAACGATAACGGTACTAATTTATGGGAAATAATAATTAAGACCTATGATTGTCCAATGTCCAATATGAAAGTTGTGATTGTACCAAATTATCAGCAAGGAAATTCCGAAGGTGCCTTTCAAATAGGTGGTTCTTTGTCAGCAAATTCTAAGTAAGAAGGTTTTTTGAAAAAAGAAGACAGAGTAAAATAAAAATGTGGACATATTTAAATGGCAATAAATTATTTTTCTACTCTATTTTTTCAGTATCGGACCGTAATGACTAGAGATTAGTATGTATTTTTAAAGTTAATAAAATCGAATTAATTTTTTAGCTTAGACTGTATATTGCACATGACATAATAACTTACATCAACTTAAGTCATATAACTAATTATTATCTACATGCAAAATATTATATAGAAAAATATAACAGAATAAACTCGTATTAAGCTTCGGCGTTATATTAAGTTTAGTTCTGCTATACATCACTTTTATACAATTGACTTCAGCGATTGTGTATCCAAATTTATTTTCTTATTTTATCTTACCTAAAAAAGGAATAAGAAACTTCTAATTTAATTTTGTTCTTATATCAAAGCAGCTTTTTCTTTCATTTTTATCTATAACTTATTTTTTTTTGTTTCCATTTATTTATTTAGTTTATTAACTATTTTAATTTCATTTGCAATATAATATATATATATAAAAGTTAAAATTATTTCTATTATTTGTACAAATTTTCTTTTACGTAAACTACTAATAAACGTTTAAATCGATTTAAATTATTTTCATTTCTTAAATAACTAAGCAATTCATTAAATAACTTTAAGCCGTTGTACATTAACATGTTCTTTGTTTTTTCGTTTCTAAAAAAGTCTAACCTAAAACTAAAAATATTTCCTAAATTATAATGGTGAATTTCATTATTATATACTAATCTGTCACATAAATACTTAGGATAATTTTTATTTTTTATTTTAAAAATTGTTACTAAGACATTAAATTTAATTCTTTGATTTACTTTTAACCACTTTAAAGCTTCTAACATAAAACTAACTGAACTATACCTATCGACTTTTAAGATTATTCTCATCACCTTATTTTCCAGTTTTTGCGTTCTATCTCTCACTTCATTGTTTGACATAAATAAAATCGATGAGCAATATTCAAAATGAGGTTTAATCATTACTTACACAATCTTATAGCATTTAGGAAAGATAGTCTATCTCTAATTCTTGATAAAAAATATATTTTTTTCCCTATCATTTTACAAACATAATCAATGTGATTTTTGAAATTTAAGCAGTAATATACAAAAGGCCATCATCCGCAAATAGAATCAATTTTCCAAAATTTATAACTTTTTCCATGTCATTAATGTATATTAGGAATAGTAGATTACTCAATATGGAACCTTGAGGAACTCCCATTGTTACATCAACAGTTTCTGAAGTATAGTACCATTGAATTTAGTTCTCTGTTTTCTACTATTTAAATAACACCGAAAACATTCTAACTCTACTCCACTTACACCATATCTTTCCAGCTTTTTTAAGACAATGGAACAATCAATGATTTCGAAAGGTCTTTTTAAATCTACAAAAACTGCAATTATTACCTTTCCATCATGAATCTCCATTTTTCAGGTTGTTATGACTAGATTTATAAGTGACTCACAACTGTGCATCTTTATAAAGCCCGATTGGTGTTCTGATATTAAATTAGTTGTTTCAAAGTACTCTTCTAGTTGCATGTTAATTACCTTTTCAGCTAATTTTGCTTCAGTTCTAATTGAATTTATTGGACGAAAATCACAGGAATTTTTTGAATTTTTTACCTTTGGAATAGGACTAATTATTGATTCCTTCCATTTATCGGGAAATACACCAGTTAATAGATATGTATTTCTCCACATTGCAACTTTATATAGTCTATTTTTTTAAATTTTTAATAACCTTAGCTCATTTGTAAACCAAATATTTTCCACAGCTTTTTTCAACAATAAATTCATTTATAAATTATATAAATTTTACTTCTGCTTTAGTATTGCAATCACTGAAATACATTGTCATTATATCACTTCTACAAATTTTTACTATGAATTTGTCTTTATTATATTTTAAAAATTTAAGATTTTTATTTTCATTATTAGTATTTAAAAGCGGTAAATATATACAACCAAATATAATTGTAAATTAGTTGCTGTAATAGTTCCATAAAAGTTCCACATTAGGAACAAAAATACTATACATTTTATGTTGAATATAAAATGTAATGGTTACAGTTGGCTAATTAATATTCAAGTAAAAGTTAAATTACAAATTTTTAATAGGACAAAAATATTATTGACATGGCCTAGCCATAAGCACTTCCAAATTACATTCTTCCAAAATTATAATATAATTCTAGTTTTAGTTTTAAAAATACTACGATTTAGTAAAAAATATAAACTCTTCTCATACCTTTTATTTTTTATCGATTCTTGATAGCAGTTAGCAAAGTTTTTGCTTTTCTTCTTTTTTTTTTAATTAAGTTTTTTCATATTGTCTCAACATCTGTTCAATCAAATAATGTTATTATTTTCCCTTTTCTAAACATTCAACTTTTTTTTTATTGTTCTAGAAATATTACAATTCTAATATCCTTTTATATTGTATTTTTTTTTTATGTCACATACCAACGCATAAATAACATCAAAATAATAATTTTATACAATAATTACCTTTGTATGGGTGTATTTCATTAGAAATTTAAAAAAAAAAAAAAAAAGTGGAGAAAAGAAACAAAACAAAATATAAATTATTGTTTTTTTGTCATCTCATTCACACTTTAAAATGAATACAAGCACGTGGTAATAAATTTATAGCCACTGGCTAAGGATGAAAAAAAAAATAAATAAAAGAAGAAGAATAATTATTATCAATGTGCTGAATTGGAAATTATTTATGGGAATTTTCATCTTTTTTTATTATTTTTCATTTATTTAGGGTTGTTTAGAGATCACACGTCATCAAAGCGAGATATTTCATTTCTTGTTATTTTCTTATCATTATATGCATACAAATATACAATAATACACCATCATAAACATACAAAATCAATTTAAGGACATTTTTTTATTACATTATCTATTTTAATTTTTTTTTTTTTTGTTATTCCTTTTATTCTCTTTTATTTATGTTCAACAATAATAATTTATGTTTTTTTAATATTTCCTTGTCTTTATGGATCTTCAGTTTACATGCAATTGTTGGAAATACTTCAGAAAATATACATGGTTTTGTCTGGCAATGACATCCTCTTAATGTGTTTGTTCACAATATTGTCAACATAATGGTTAGTCTGGGAGAAAAAATGTTCTATGGCATTTGTAATAATTGTCAATAAATAATTTAATAATATATTTAAACGATTGAATAAAGCAGTATAATTTAGTATATTTTATGTTGTCTGTCCTGCTTTAATTTCTTCTGGTTCGCCTAACTTATATATTGCGGTTGTATAACCAAAATGATTGTTATTTTAATTTTAACAGCTGTAGCTATGAACAATTTTTCTGTTTTACACTCTTGAGAGTAACTTAGGTAGAATCACTTTTTCGTGCTCAATTAAGTACGGTACTGCAATTTTACACTACAATATTTACAATATTTCGAGTATTTATTTATCAAATAACTGGCTTATCTTCTCATTAAATGTGAAAAACTACTGATATTAACTAATTTTAAACTATTATTGAACTTGATCCTGGTTCTCTTTTTTCGCAAAATTTTTTCTTTGAAAATAATTTTACAGAGATCATATTTTTCGGATTGCTAAGCTATATGTACCAAATTTTTCAATTTTATAGATTTTGTATATTTATCTTTATATAATATCTTTCTTTTTCACTGTACGTAACACAACTTCTTCCTTTTTTGCTTCATCTATTCCTTTTTTGCTTCAACAAATTTTCGTTCTTTTAAAAGTAGCTGAATTGAAGAAAAATTTGAATCAATATTCCATAACCAAATTCACAGAATCTGCTTCAATTTATGGTGTTATATTTTCCAATTTTGGTTAACAACTGATTTGGAAGCCGTGACTGTTACAATCGATATTAGACATCACTGTCTAAGGGTTGTAAGATGCTAATTTAAAATCAGCTTATTATATCTTAATGCAAATAGATAGTTTGAGATTGTGTTCATGAAACGAAACTAGCACGAGAGCAGCCAATACACAAAATACACAAGCAAACCAATACACAAAATTGAAAAAAAATTATTTTCTACTACTATTTTTTATTTCTTTTTAAATTTAGAATTCAATAGCAAAAATCCTAAAAATAATCTTTAACGTGATTAAAGAAAATTTAATTTCCTTTAAAAAAAAATCCTCGAAAGGCTATACGGCGATCAGTGCCTCAGAAGTTATGATCTATTTTGTCGTCGCACTTTTTGTTTTTTTGCAGCAATTTTTTTAATTTTCATATTTATTTTTAATACACGAAATTTTATTTTGTTCATAAAAAAAAGACAAATTTCATTTGGTAGGTAGGTACGTAAACATCATATTATGTGTATGGTTTTTACTAATATACTTTACTTTCGTACTTGTTTTGTTTTTGTTTTTTTAATGAACATGCAAAATCGAAACTGAATTTTTTTCTATGTGTTAGAAGGAACACAAATTTTTAAACTATGTATGTATTTCAATTTGATCATAATGATAACATATATCACCATTTTGCCCTGTCTATCGTTAATCCTATCCAATTACTTAAAACCGCCAACAAATATTTTAACAGGTTAGAAAATTGTAACACGAAATAATTCTCATATTAAAAATTTAAGAAAAAATTTATCAAATCGGTTGATGGGCTGGGCCAAAACAAGTGGGCTGGGAACAAAGCCAAATAAAATAACTCATTAGACATTTTGTTTTTTATTAAATTTATAATGTAAAATGATTTCAAGTAAACGTATGAATGTAGAATTAAAGGAAACAGTGAAGAGTTTTTTTTTAAAATTCACAAAATTGTCAAAATAGAAAATATCTTTTTATTTGATTTTTTTTTTTTGTAGTTTATTCTGTTGTTTTTGTATTTCTTTAGATATATTTATTTTGTTTTTGACGTTCGATGATGAACCGTTGAAAAAATTCGAATGATAACATTTAGCGAACATAATATCATATGAAGATGCATTTGCCATGACGAGCTAATCTCAGTGCTAATAGCTGATTTTACAATAGATTTTGTTAACTGTAAACCAGATTTTGTTAACCACGCGATCTATTATCTCTTTATGCTCTATGATTCTATTATTTCTTTTATAAATTTATTTTTAAATGATTAAACCGAAGCATGAGACGTTCGACTAGTTTTAATAATTTTTATCGATCATGTTCACATCAAGCTTTAATTCATCATTTACAACCGATTTCCAACTGATTATGGAGCCGTCTTTTATTAGCATTTTTAAAGAAGTCGCACCGATAAATTTCTAGTTAGGCCAATACGCATAGTACTCATACTTGGGTTGAATTTCTTTTAACGCTTTTGAATTGAATATTCAACTAATATTATGGTACCATACCTTCATAAATATTTGATGGAAAAAAGATTTCAAACTTATTACAATACATATACATATCAACTCAATCACGTATAAGAAATTGAATTTGTATACACTGAATTTCAAATTTTGTTTTAAGCTATTCAAATGAAAAACGAAAAATTCTGATAAATATCCTTGTAAATTTTTCAATTAATTTTAATAAGATAACAATTTTTAATCACTCGCTCCATTCATTTTGTTAGAAATAAAAAATAATTAATTTATTATAAAATATTTTATATATTTATGAAATCATAAATTCTTATTCCCAATTATATTAAAAGCAATTTTAATTTCTTTAATAGTGTCCATTAAAGCTCTTGCCTTCATTTTCAAATTAAAATAAATTTGTCTATTCTGAAAATAAAAAATTAAAATAAAATAAAAAAATGTTTTTTTAATACAAAATTGTTATTATAGTAAATCGAAAGGATTCTTAAATTTTATTATCCTATTAAGTAGGAACGTTTTATTTCAAATCAACATTATCAAAATTCAAATTATTCAACCTTTTGGCCATGAATACTAAATACTTACTTCCAATATAAAAATAAAAAAAATTTAATAAATTCGTTTTTGTATCAATGAGTTTGTAATATTAAAATTATAATAACATAATTCTAACCCTAATATCTTTGTTTTTGTTTTATTTTATTTTTTATGCAAGACTAGGTAGATTATATAGAAAATAAAAAAGTTAATTTCATTAAAATTAATCAATGATGGTGGATGGAGAAATTTTAATAAATAATTCAACTATTCAGCTTCTTAATTAGGTTGTAAAATTTAAGATTCATGTTCAAATTTAAGATTCGTGTTTGTATGTGTTTTATTAAAAATGAAAACATTTTGTCGTAAAATCAATTGCCTACAATTGCATTACAAAAGATAAGATTAAAAAAAGCATAGTTTGGCATAATATCTTTAATTTCGATAGGGCAATAGTTATATCCAAGCAGATCCGAATTAGTATCTTTGGCGACGAATTAGTTATGTTAAGTATTGACCAGTCTGGTATCTTGTTTTTGTATTAGAATAAAAGTGATTTATTAAAGGTTTTTACTTGCCATTTTTGCCTTTACAAATTAAATTATATGCTAAATAATCAAATCGGGGTAGTTTAAATAAATACAAATTAAAAGTGTAAATATTCTAGTATATATCTCTTAAAATATTGAATTAAAATAAGTATATGAAATTAAATATATTGTAGAAATACATTTAAGCAATGAAAATAAAATTTTATTTCTATTCCCGCCGGTTGGTCTATATATAGGACAGTAAAAATATGTAATACAAATACGTATAACTTCCATTCAAATTAACTTAGTTCGGTCAAAAGTGTTTTATTATGAAATTAAAAAATAAAGGAAAATTTTCTAATTAAAGAAAACCAATTTTGTCAAGTTTTAAATAACATTTAAACTTAATTCAAAATGTAATTTTTTCCAAAAAGTTAGTAGAAGTGGATGTATAAAAGGTTAAAAAAATAAATACTGAAAAATATTTAATTGTGTTCAAGCTACCAAAACTTATTTGCTTAAACATTAAAGCAAAGCTTCGACAAATATTAAATATTGGTTTTAGTTGAAAATATAAATTATTTTTTTATTTAACAATTAGTGTACCAACACACGTTGATGTTCATAGAATACCTGGTGTATTAACTTCCTAACATGTCCATATTTTTAACACATAGATGGCCACATACATGTTAGGAAGATATACCAGGCAAACGTCAAAATGAATGTAGGTCGCCATCTTTGGAAAAGAGACATGCGGGGTCTTTTTCCAAAAACAACCAACAGGAGAGAAACACTACAAATAAGTTATCCAGCGTAACATATAATAATAGTATAGTATAGTATAGTATAGAACATAGATGCTAAGCTAAACAGATTTTTGATCATTTTGAAATGAATTGAATACATTAATAAAATTTAATTACCCATACTTGATAAACAGTTTGTTAAATACGTGGATAATAGTGTTTCTGCAATGCTAATTAATATCGGCTTTATAAATCTTTATCAGCTTTGGCCAAACTTTTCTTGATGAAGATAGACCCAATCTGAAAATTAAAATGCAAGATCGACTAGAAATTAAAGTAAATTTTTCGGAATATTTATAATTCATTCAGTTCATAATCATAAATAGTAAATAATAATTTTTATTATGAATTTAATATTATCGTGGGCTGGATTCCTATATATCTAATCGACCAAAAGCAAAATGTTGAGAAAAATGTTTTTTTAAGTTTGACGGAAATTTTTGGTTTTTTTCAATATCAAAATAATATATTTAAAAAAGTTTTAGTATGTATAGTGTAAAGCTTCATATGTGTTTGACCATTTGAGAATAAAAATGGTTTATTAGATACTTAGGAATACAAATTTGTCTGACTTCTCAGTACATAAACTGTAATTTGGATAAATAGGCACAGCTTGAAGGCCTAAAAAGCAACAAAATATAGGTTGTTTGGATAAATCAGAAAAAAATATTTCAAAAACTATAAGAGAATACGTTAATTTTGATTACAAATTCGGATAGAGCATAGTCAAAAACGGTGTAGTACATTGAAAAGTCAATTTTTTTTTCGGAAAAAATGGTGTGTTGGATACATAGGAATCCAGCCGACGAAAATTTGTCTTTAGATGTTGACACTGCATATTGTCAGCAAGCTGGTCAAAAGATGGCACATAACTGGTCACTGCTAAGTGTAGATATATTTTTAAATGTTCATCTGTAAATGTAAGTGTGCTACGGTATTTCGATTTTATTATTTTCATATGAGAATATGCCGATTCACGCAGATAGGTGGAAACAAAGTACGCGGTCAATTGCAAGGCAATACCTCTTAAACATTGATATTTATCTTCATGTATCAACGACCAATAACTATTTTTAGAAGCTCTTGTTTTTATAAAAATATCAAAATTAAGGGCTATAATTTCATTTCCTATTTTTGAAGAATCAATATCATTAGTGTAGTCATTAGGTACTGAACTATTGTTATTTTATATTTTGATTTAAGACATCTTCTGGGTACCCAAGTACCGTTAGAATTTTTATTTTTTTCATGTACCTACTGACGATGATCTACAGGTCTACAAGAATTTTATTTCATTTCTATAACAAAATTATCAATAGGTGTCGAACTATTAAAACTATTAAAAATACCCTTAATCTCCTTTCCCACATCACCTTTCCTCTGATAGTTTCAAGTTTTTATGAAAATGATCGACTGGAAAAAATTGAAAAATCGACTGGCCAATCGCGATCAACCGCTTGGGCGACGCTGCTATATATCTTCAAGAAGCAAGAATTAAAAAAAAAATCCTTCCCCAACAGGAAACCGCAAAATAATAAATCACGCTCTGCCCAAAATGAAAAAACATCTGCGATGCATTATTTGTCATAAGAGACCACATAACACGTACAATTATTGCTTCACTTGCACAAAGATTTTGTGCATTACTCGTTTATGTTTTACAGAGTATACCTACTACATTTTTATCTTCATAATTGAATTTCTTATTTATTTTTAATTGTTTTTATTCCATTTCGGCAATATAATGTTTAATGATTAAAAAAGTTTTGAAAGTTTAAATAATTTTACGTATTGAATTCATTATATTTAGTTAGATTCATAAATTTGTTTCAATGTATTTATTTTTGTTATTATTACGAACTCAAAAAAATATAATTAACCAATATTTTTATTTGTTTAAACTTTTTTTTTTAAATTATGCACCGATATCTATCGGTTTTCTTTTTTATCGGACAGTCCATAAACCACAACGTACAAAGAGTTAGAAAAACCAAAATTAACTTTTGGCTTATCTAGCCAAACATTACACTGACTTTAAAATATTACTCGTTTTAGACAACGGTAGCGTACGGTAGGGTTAAGTTCAGAATATTTTCTACAAATTTTAACAGTACAAAGAGCAATGAGCAGCGTCGCATCCCAACAGTTTGTTATTAATTTCCATTCAACGGATTCTTTCCAAGCCATTATTTTGTATCCAAGCTTTATAAGATGCCTGTGAACCTGAAAGTCCTTACGATATACTACACTTCCTTACTACAATCTAAATTTTTTTTTTGGGAACAATCATTTGAATAATTTTAAGGTGGAACGATACTGAAATGTATCGGGAATTTTCAATCACGTCTTTGGAGAAGAAATCGTGTTTAATCATGAAAATAGTTTAAAAATTGATTAAGAATTGTTCTCATAACGAACCAACTAATTTTATAACTAAGATTTTTCAAACAAAAGTCAACGCATAAATTTATCTACATAATTTGTTTTGATCCAATTTTCGATCAAGAAATTATATTTTTATTATTATTTTTTATTTTAAGTTTCATTTTTTTTTTTTTTTTTCTAACCCAAAAATGTTTACTTATTATTATTCCTCCTTTATACTTTTTGCCTTCATATATCCATCTAGGTAACTACATATTTGGGAATTCATTCAACTTTAGGTATCAGTAAAATGTTATAAAATTTATTGTTTACTCATAAATCTAAAAAATAAAAAAAAAAAAATTATTTCACCTTTATCCATATTAAATCAGAAAATTTTATAACGTAAATAGGTTTTGTTATGGATTTGCAGAGCTTTTTAAATTACATTATATTGTATTCGTTCTGCCATATATATAGGTGATTATGGTTAATGTTAAGAAGGTATATGAACATTACATATTTATATTGTTTCAAAACAACTACTATAAACATTAACCCTTTTCGTATTTTTATATTTTTATATTTATTAACTTCCAACATATCCCTTAAGCCATTTTTTTATTGTTTAAAAATCGAATTTCACAGATCGACAAGAAGAAATTTATAAGAAAATAATAGTAACAGGGTGTGTTCGAAAACATATCAAAAATTAAATGCCCAATTTTAATCAAAAATTAATACAAATTTAGTTAATTGAAGAGGTGAATAAATTATATAAGTTTTCTGCATTTATTTGGATGTTTGATGGAACGCTCTAATATACATATACAAATTACTTTGGGCTGTTTTTTTTACTTAAAACAAATATATTTCAGTACCTAGAGTGAAAAATAAAAATTACATATTAAAAATAATAATAATAATATTTACATATTAAAAATAATAAAAATTAAGTAAAAAACATAAGCAGCAGCTCAAATATAATATAATTAATTATATTATATAATAGTTTATTGTTATTATTAATTAGTGTATATTAATGTTTATTTTTAAATATTTTAATTAAAATATTTTTTCTTTATTTTGAAAAATTGATTGGTATGTTTTTTACTTTTAACAACTTTGTTGGTTGCGGTGATGGCTGTGCTCATTCTGTTCAATAGGTTAGCGAATAGAAAATTTTGCACTTTATTACAATAATATTCTGTTTATATGGTAGAGTAAAATCGTTCTAATAAAAAAAATAAAGTTGTGATAAATTCGTAAATAAATACCTACGTAAATTTCTTAAATTGGAAACTAAAACTCTAATGAAGTAAAGAAAAGAAAAAGCTAGTATTTATTTTGATTATGTCATTTATAGGCGGCTACAAGGCTAGTACTTAATTATATAATGTTATGTTTATGATTTGCAGTTTATTTCTATAAAAAAATTTTTAATCAATTTGTAAGCTGCAATTTTGTTTTCTACAACTTCATATAGAAAATCGTAAAAAACGTTACATTATAAATAGTTACGTTAACAAACTTCATACAAAAATCTATAATATTGTATGTATTATAAATAAACATAAAATGGGGCTACAAAACTGTTAGTCCATAATCATGTGACATTGGAGGATTTTTGTCTTAGCAATATTCTATAAAAATTTGTCTTCCTTTACCTTTTTTGCAATTGATTATATTTGCATATTTTTTGCATCTGATTCAGTAGATTTTTTACATCTGATTCAAAAGCATCACCCTACGAGTTATCTTCAACGTATGTATCATATAATCAACCTATATCCTGTTTTTAAAAAGCCAATTAAAATTTAATCAAAGCTAATTAATCTGTATATCGAATTTAATTATACATGAAAATTGTTAAATATATGAAAAGTTTTTGTAGATCATACAGCATAAGCTAAGATCTAAGTTGAACTGATTCATTCATTATTGTAATTGTTCGTTATAAACTATATGCTTTTTTTTGCTGAATTAATAAAGACAAAAAAAAAAGTCACCAAAGTTGGGCGACCTACAACACACGTTATCCAGCAAAAGCTAGAACTGATACTGGTACAACGGATAGCATTCACTGTACTGAGTCACAAAAGACTAAATTCGACAAACATTCAGCTTTGCATGCGGTTAGTTGGATTAAAAATAAATGGAGAGTTTTGAACAATCATGCATTCTAGATGGATGATCAAAGACTAACTAAAATTGCATACAACAGTAGTAAAGTTAAACGACGCATATAAATAATACTAGGAAAACTGTTCAAAGATCTTTAAAATATAAATTATTGTTAAGCTTTTGAAAAAATAGGTATATATGGTATTGCGAAAAAATCAATGCCAAAAACACTGTGGAAGAAAACTGATGAATAAACTTTACCGAAAATAGTATTTTAATTTTTCATGTATTTTACAAAACATCGTGAATACTAATTATATATTCGATGCTTTGCAACAATACTGACACAACTCAAAAACGTCAATATGGAGATATTTGTACCAATAGACTCAGAAAATTTTGCTTTTTAATCCGACAAGGCAGCCCTACCTTTATTTCAAAAACTTACCGAGGTATGGCGTGAAAATCGTTATTGCATTGAGTTAAATGTGTATGTTTATTATCATGTACAGTGACATATCTTAGTTGATACGTGACTGCGAGAGAAAACTTCTCTTAATTTAGTGCAATAGTGCAATAGTGACAACAGTGACACATTTTGATTTCGACCGTTGTTACATTATCAGGTGAGTACTATTTTGTTACAAATTTTATATTCTTTTGTGGCACATTTTGATATAAGCCTTTACCGTTGAAAATTTTAAAACGCAATTTCTATTTTTTTTGGCATATTTTGAATTGAGTCGATATTGTTGCAAAATTTATAGCATTATTTTGTATTTTTCATTCAAAATAATGCAGTATTTCAGATCAACACTTGCATAACTCAAAGTGGGTTCATGAATTCCGAATTTCTCAACAACCTGGATTTCAAAACGACAAAAATTGCACTGAATTAACAAAATAATTGTTTTTCCCAACTTATTTTACTGGATTAAATCCAATATTTCCGTTATATAGTTCTGTTTTCTTATCTCAAATAAAAAAAAAACTTCAAATCGTTATTATGAAAAATCAAGTTTTTTGAGTTGTGCCAGTATTGTTGCAAAGCATCGAATATAGTATAGATGTCAGAGCGGAAAAAGAAAAATTTTATTTTACAAAAATTTTATTTTGCTGCGAATTGAAAAATTAAATATTTCAAAACATAGCTGGGAATAAGTAAATATAAAAATACTTAATAAATAAAAATAAAATAAGTACAAGTAAAATAGATCCACAGTTTTAGTACAAAATTATAAGATACAACAAAAATTATTTTTAATTCAATTTTTACATAATTGTCCCTGTAAAATCAATAAACATGTCCTACCACATTATATTTTCATGTTCTTAAAACCAATTTCAATCAAATTACTGTTTTTTTTTTTTTGAGTTTTGATTGCTAAGAATGGTGAGAATTATTTTATTTTTTTTTTTGAGGTTTTCCATTAACTTGTTGTGTTTTTATATTACTGTTATTTTCTTAAAAACAAAAAAAAAACGATAATTTTTATTAATTTCGTTTTTTTTTTTTGTTATCTGATTTCTTCATTTTAATTTTTCCCTAAAATTAAATTCATAATAGAATACAAACAAAATTTAAAGATATTATGTATGTACGTGTTAAAAACAACAAAGAGAAGAAAATTTTCTTATTTTTTTTATTACAGAATAAAAAAGGTCAGTTATTTGCTTATTTGCTTCCTTTAGATTTTGTTTTTTTTTTTTTGTATAAAATTTCCGAATTTTATATCTTTACCCGATGTGATGTTATTATAAAATAAAATATAAATTAATAATAAAATGAGAAAGAGAGAGAGTAAGAGTTATAGAATGGGAGAGAAGGGAAAAGAGATATGGAATTGTTTCTTTTATTATCACTAATAATAACGTGAATGGAATACCAACTATAATTTTTTTGTGCATCAAATATTCTTAATAAAATAAAAATAAAAAGAAAATAAAAAGGACGAATATAATAAAAAAAATTTGGTGAGTGAAAGCTACAAAAATATTTTTTGAAGTTTTGTTTCTTCGTTGCTTCCAAAAAATTGTTTACAACTCCAGTATAAAAATAATTAGCAAATCAACCAATTAAAAAATCAAGCACGTCGAAATGGCATGAACCCTTTGTATTAAATTTTGTAAACTTTAAAGGTATCTCTTTTATTAATTAAAATGGATAAAATCAGATATATTTGAAATTATTTTAGTTTATTTTTTTGGTTTTATGTTTAAAAAAATTTGATTGTTTCTTATAACTCGCAGATAATGTAACACAAAAGCAATTAAAATAACCTGAGCCTCCTGGTTTTCATAGGTATAGTGTCTAACATTACAATACCTCTTGATAAGTTCCAACAGTTTAAGCTGAATCCTGATATAACACCAATATCTATGTACTATCTTCAATAAATAAATCCGATTAGTCTTTTTTATTTATCAAAATTAATAAATTTTTTTTTACCCTATTTTATTTAGCTAAATTAGCTTATTTAAACAAAATTGTATTAATAGTTAGTCTAAAAGACTAGTTTTAATATATGTAAACAAAAGGATAGTAATTTTTAGTGCGTTAAAGTCGACATATTCTTTCAATTCGTTCCCCCCAGGAAAATAGAACGATAAATGTGTTCATTTCGATGATTTTCTTCTACCTGAGAAAAAAAGAAATTTAATCAAATCGGATTTAAATGTATGTATTTAGATAAGTCTGAAATAATAACAAAAATCAAAATAATGTGATCAGAGATACAGTAAATTTCATTATAAAATACAGTTATTTGATTTGATACTGTAGGTACTTAATAATAAAAAAATGTACACAATTATTAAATTAGATTAAAATAGAGATCTGCCACTTTCATTTTACCAAACATGATTTTGTAAAAGTAGATATTCTACTTGGGCCATGGATGTATTTCGGGCAATTAATGTTTTTAGAAAATTATGAATGTTTGTTGAAAATTTCACTTTTTTTATAAAACTATTGAATTTGTTTTGACCTTGATCTTGGTGAAAGGTTAATAACTATACAATAGTTTAATTAACTGTATAATGTACTATACTATACTTAAACCGATCTGGTCATACGGAAATGGAGGAGTACTTCAAACTCTAATGTGGAAACGAAACAAAGAGCACAATCAAAGATACTAAGACTCATAACGAATACCCCTTGGTATGTTATAAATAATAACATTCATAAAAATTTAAATATACTAACAGTTTACGAAGAGCTCAAGAAAATCACAACTTACTACGTCATCAGACTGTAACATCATCCAAATTGAACTTGTTAAACATACTAAACTGTTAAGCAGTAGTGAGTAAAAAAGAAGACTTTAGCTACCTATAATAGAATAACTAAATTGTCTTATCATTAGAATGCGTACCCACCTTATATTTTAATACTCACTTTACGAAGGATTCAATTATATTTGTTAAAAATTATTGTAAATTTCAAATAGAATGAAAGACTCAATAAATTCGAAGCTATTTAAAAAAAAGAAAAATTAACTGATTACGACCTAAAAGGTTATGGTTTCAAATTCTGTTTTTTCTGAGAAATTTTTTTTAATTCCAATGTGATTAAAAAATTCTCCGAATTATTTTTTTAGATGACAAAAGTAAATGTTCTCATCTTTATGTACAGTGGTATAATTTTTAATACTCTTTTAATGGTTACGTTTCTTGTTTTATAAAATTATTTCAGTTTTTTTTTTTTAAATGTATTCCAACATTCAAAATAGACTGATTTCGAAATTGCGCAACAAAAAAACAAGAAATTGGCTAGGGAAGCCTAAGAAAGTCTAGGGAAGCCCAATAAAAATATTTTTGTTACATTAGTTTCAGCTCATATACTACATTATTTTGATTTGAACACATCGATGTTGTTAACATATTTAAAAACTATATTAAATCTGTATCAACCCCAGAGTGATATCAACTTTTTTACAACTAAACTAAAAATCGGAGTCAACCGCAATCATGGTTTATATAGTTTGAGATGGTTGTCATAGCAAAAATTCATCAGTATACCAACCAAGACAAAGGTCTAATATGTTCTGGTGAAATGAATTATTTCTGATGGTAATGTACAAACTGTTTTGTTACAAACCCGTATACATAGACTTTAATAACAAACAAAAAAAAAATAAGAAAACCGAAACAAAAAAAACTAAGAATAACATTTTTTTTATTGAGTTGTGGAAATAATTTTTTTCTAGGTAATGTTTTTCTTTTTTGTTTTCTTAAATGGATTTTCGTATAAAGTACGAAATGTGATATAATGGTCATACATCCATTCATTTACTAAGTGTTAAATAGAAATTGTATAAATTGCACAATACTTTAATACCTAACATTAAGTAGAAATTTCATTAATGTTAATAGGAATATAATATATAACAGTTTATTATAGTCTCCGCCCTCTTAGTTTGAAAATACCCTACATCTTAATGATGACCTTGATAACATATACATACTCTATTCTAGATTGAAATGTGAAAGGTGTTTTTAAAAATATATTCTTAACATTTTCTGTTTCAAGGTTGTCCCAAACAAATGATCCAGATTTATTTTTCCTTTTTTGAGGTACACACTATACATTATATAGCTAGTATTATTATATTTCATTTTATTTTTATGGTCGTTTAATTTTCTTAAGAAAAATCTAATGGAAAATACCATATATGGGTGTCATGAATTTATTTTATTTTTCTTTTCAATTCAAGGTCATAATTTTTCTAAAGACATAAATATTACATTTCATACTTACTAAGATCAGCGCCATTTCATATCTAAAAACAAAAATAGAATTTAGAAGAAAAACAAAAACAAAAATAAAAAAACACATTTTTTTGTCTGTTTACTTTAAGTATATTTATTTGTATGAAAACAAGATAAATCCTTTTTAAATTTAAAAAAAAAAAATTAAATAAAAAAAAATTCATTGTTAACTTGAACTCAACTCAAACCAAGATGAAAAAAGAAAAGTAAAAACTCTTCTTAAAAGCTTTCCATAATAATATTTTTTATGTATTTTTAAAATAATTCATGTAATAAATTAAGTTTATCCTATTTTAAATGTCCTTATGAGTTATACATCTATTTTTTGAAAGGTATATAGAGATTTTATTTATTGTTTCGAATGTCAAAAACAATAAAAGCCTATACATTTTAAGTAGTTATTATATAACAATTTTCTATTCAATTTTATTTTATTTAACTACAAGCGGACCCGGTGCTTTTTGCTACACCCAGTTGAAAAAAAATCGTATTATACACAGTGATACCTACCAGAGGACTGCATAATACTACTCGAAAACAAAAAGCTTATTTATTCATTAAATCATAATACAATGCAATACAATATAAAATATTTTGTATGCGTTACTTGGATGCGTTTCTTGGAAATACCAATACATACTTAATATGAATTGAATATGATTTACTTATTGAGTAAGTCATATTTATAGTGAATATATTGACGATTACAATATATGCAATATATCGATTGGAATTATAATGTATATATTACCTACATTTAGGAAGTTGATTAAAGAAAACTTTGTTTGTTACATCAAAATTTGTACAAATTAATTATATTTCTTTATTAAAACACTAATAATATCAACTTTATATTTTGAATAAAATATGTTATTAAGCTCTTTGGTAAAACAATTTTTTTTTTGTTTTTCCTTCGTGTACAATAATATAAATAATGCCGAAAGGTTTACCAACATCAACACGTGAACATCCTACGTAAAAGTGATCATGTGAGAAACAGTCTTTTTAAAGATTTAACCCATATATTGGTAGCGATTGACCTTGTGATTTATTTATTGTCATTGCAAATGCTAAACGAACTGGAAATTCAATACGTTTAAAACAAATTGGCATATCTGATGGATTGATTGATATTCGTGGAATTAACACAATTTCTCATTTGTATTTGCCAATATAGCTGCTTCGATGATGTTTATTTATTAATTTTTTCACTACTATTCTTGTGCCATTACATAACATTGGATAATTTAAATTTTGTAACATAATAAGGGGATACTAGTTTTTAATTCCAGATTCCTGCATTTAAAAATTCAATTGGATAATTTACAACTTTATCAGGATCCACAACGTAATCGGTTAATTTGTATGCAATTGTTTGGCCACTTATTTTGTTTTGAATGTCTAATTTATTTCATTGACATATTTTGTTTTTCTGCAATATAGTGCGATCATTCAACCACTTACAATTTGTATAATTACGTATATTATTAGGATATACACTTTATATTACGTCTTCTGAATTATTTATTACACAAAAATTGTAAGGCAATATAATTAATTCTGTTATATTGTTGATTGTTATATTGGTATTTCCAATGTTTAATAACTGATAAGTAAATGAGCAGCTGCATCACTTTGTAGTTGTACACGCATTTTTACATTGAGTGATAATTTTTAACAAATCTGCACAAATATAATGTTTTTAAACATGCTTTTAATTCATCTACTGGTGTTGATCGGGGGATAACAGGTAAAGTTGATCTGAAATCACCTGCTAATAATAGGTTGTTGGTTGTTCTCTTACAGTGCAACAATCTAATGCCTCTAATGATGCCATTGAGCATTCAATATAAAGATGGAAAACAAAACAAATAATATTTAGGTATTTATTTTTTATTTTTCACTTAACATTTACTTTAATTTATTTTTGAACTCAAATACCAATGTGTGAAGATGAAGACTTAAACGGAATAAAGTAAAACACATGAACAATATTAGAAATATTAATACCTATCAATTTCTTACAATATGTATCGATAATATTTCAAATGATTTTGACAAAAAAATTATATTTCATGTATTTGGGCGAAATGGTTTTTAATTATTGAAAAATACCATTATGTAACTTCAGCTGAATAAGCACTGAATTAAGCATAAATTAACTAAGTTTATAATAAATTAATATTGAATAACAAAATAAAATATGTTGGTTTGATGTTTGTTATTCAATTATAATTATATTCAACATCTTTTTGTTCTTAACTAACTTTAAATTAACTAAAGTTAAATTAACTTTGTAATTAAAATTTTCTGCCTAAACTTATGCAACAGTTTTTAACAATCATTTTCATTGATTTATGACATAATGGTTTGTTCTCAAAACATTGCAAAACACTCATACTCCACTCTGTATTTCAGAATCATGGACACTTGCGAAGACAAGTGAGCAAGCACTTGGTGTATTCGAAAAGAAGAAAATTCTTAATACGGTCCTGAAAACGACAATGGGGTTTGGAGAAAAAGGTATTATGCCCAATAATATTTTGAGATGCTAACTACTTTAAAATTATAGATTTATATGGTTGTATTTTTGTCTTCTATGTTCATCGCCCCATTAAATATTTCTTTTTGTATTCACCTATTTTTAATTTTAGTTTCATGGTTTCAATTTCTACTGCCGCGATTGACCTACGAAAGATAGAAATGTTTCATACATCATATTCAACGTATGCTCATTGGCTTGTACGATTAGCATTGAGATATTTAGAAGATGAATTAATGCCAAAGTTCCCCATTTTTAAATTTAAATACCAAACAAATAAATCAATATCATAAAATTATTATTATTAGATTGGAAAGATAGATTTTATGCAAATATGTAAAAAAAAAACAATTAAAATAAAACAGAAACGGAAACGTAATTTATCAAGAATAACTGTTAAATTATATAAAAAGGGTTAGAAAAAAATGGGCGTTAAAAATCGAATTTCAGCAAAGTTTGAAATCGTATATCAAAGTGAGTTATTGAAAATAAAATCAAAAATTAAATATTCTAAGATTAAAAATTTTAAAATGGATATTCTCTTTATTTAAATAATTTGTTCACACAACAAAAATGGCTAACTGAATTAAATACGAAATTAGAAAAATTGTGATTTCCTAAAATTGAAATATACTCAGCTTTCAGGTTCCATTGACATAATTTAAGCTGTATTGCCACGTATGGTGATTTACCATCACAGTCGATTTTGATATCTAAATAACCAATCAGAATCAACCGCCGTGGCGATTTTTCATCGAAAACTAACTTTATACTTTCCGTGACGGTGGTCACACATACCAAACAATTTAACATTTATGACAGTCAATAGATTCAATTATAGCAAAATAATTTTATGTTGCATTGTTGTAAATATTGTTATGTGAATCTATATCAAATGCAAATATATAGTTTGAGATTGTGTCGTCGCTTCATGAAACAAAACTAACAGGAGAGCAGCAAAAAACAAGCAAACCAATTTACAAAATTGAGAAAATTATTTTTTTAATATTATTTTTTATTTCTTTTTAAATTTATAATTCAATAGGGAAAGTCCTAAAATAATTTTTTTTCAAAAAATTTAATTTCATTAAAAAAAAATCCTCGAAAGGCTATACGCCGATCAGTGCTTCAGAAGTTATGATCTATTTTTTGCTTAAATTTAGAATCTAAAATTATTTAATTGGCCGGTAACTAAATGATTTCAAATGTAGGATTAATTAAAAGAGTGAACAGTTTTTTAAAATTCTCAAAATTGTCAAAATGTCTATATTAAATTTAAATATGTATGTAGCAATGATTTACAAAACTAAATAATTTTTTTTGCAACACTTCAACATAAATTTTTTAAATTGTCAAAACAGAAAATATTTTTTGTTTTTGTATTTCTTTATATACATATAATTTATTTTTGACGTTCGAAGCGTACAGTAGACTTCAAACCGATGATGAACCGATGGAAAAATTGGAATTATAAAATGTAATAATTACACACACATATGAAGATGCAATAATTGTAATTGATGACATATTATAAACGCTGAGAGCTGACTCTTAAAACATATTTTGTTATAACTACAATTGAAATTGAACGTGAATACATCTAATTACCACACGATCTCTTTATTACCTATGATGTTTCTATTATTTCTTTTATGAAAGAGAATTGGCTTAGATAAGTTAAAATATAATTTTGGAATAAAATTTATTTAAGTGATTAAACCTTGCGAGCATGGGACGTTCGACTAGTACAATTAATTTAAAATATAAATCATTTATTGTGTAATTCTTAAAAAAAAAAATTAAATTTATAATATTTTTTTTTATATATTTAAAATATTATAAAAATTGTTTTTATTTTAATTATTATATTTTTAGTTTGTCAAATATTTGAATGTATGCGTAATTGAAATCAGTCGCATGTGGCAATCGTTCTGAAAAAAAAACATTCGCAAAAAAAAGCGACCGTGATGGTAAATCGGCACATGTGGAAGTCCTTCTTCAATCCACTTTTATTCAATTTTCTGGCATTGAATTTATCGATTGCAAAATTATTTTTAAAAAACAAAATTCACGATTCAAAGCAAGTGCTTAATCATACTAGACTTAATCGATTTTAGAAAATCGTCTTTTGTTTTTTTAGTTTTTTGAAGGATGGATTAATTCTTTCCATCTACACTAAGTATACACTTTATTTCTTTTTTGAATACTAGAAATTTTTGTATTGGAAACAAAAAGAAATACACTTAGTCACTTTTCATTTTTAATTGACAAAATGAAATCAATATAAATTTTATTAAATGAAAATTTTGAATTTCTATATGGTTCAAAGCCCATATAAATTCAAGTTTATCAGATGACTAATATAAAATACTCACCATCAAGAATCCAAAGATGGTAATTTAACAAATAAAGAAAAAATATTGGTATAAGATTTGAACTAAATTTTATATCACTATTTCGTTGTCACTATAATAAAGTGACATCATTGAAAGATCCTTGTAAATATAGAGTCTCAATAGTGTTATAAAAAAATTGTTATTTTTATTATTTTTGTTTTCCTTATGATTTTTTTGTTATAATTTTGAAAAAAATATTTGGATGTTAAAATTTGAAAAAAAAAAAAACAATAAAACAAAAAAGAGTATTAAAAAAAAGGACACTTTTTGCTACTTGTGTCCTTTCAAAGTATTTTATTTTTAAATCGTCATCAAATTCTGTTATTTTTATTTTATAGTAATCTATAAAAAAAAAATACATATATAAACGAATATATTATATCTACAGTTATCTCACTGCTTATATTTCAGTATTTGCAACATTATTTTTATAGCTAGCTAGTTTATTATTCTATTCAAATTTCTAATAATGTCCTTGGAGTATCTGTAAGAATTTTTAACAGAATGTTTATGAGTATAAGCTATGAATTTTCTGGATCAAGGTTATAGAGGTCCAATCGACAATTTCAAAATTTAGGGAAATAATAAAAATGCAATCTTTCTGAATTAGAAATATAATTTCGTAATTTGGATATGAATATTTTGTGATGTCATGAAAATTATTAAAATTCGAAATTAAATGAATTTTAAAAACACAGAAAATTTGAATTAAGAAATCTAAAATCATTGCTAAGTTTGTTTTACGACTAACTTTAATACTTTAATATATTATATTTTAGTATTTTGATACCCCTTATTTATTTTGGAAAAAAAAATTGTTTAGAGTACATATTTTAGACTAATATGATTAAAATAAAATCTATCAAGGTAATTGAATAAAACAGTTTCGGTTGTGTGCGCTTAATTGATCTCACAAAAGCTTTTGGTAAAATAAAATTAGAAAACAATATGAATACTATACTACAATTTTTCTACCTAGGTTAAGTTTGTAAAATGGCCCAAATACCTAAAGCAGCCGGTCTAAATATTAGCGGTCCTGATTTATTCCGGTCGTGTTAATAAATGTTAAATTAAATTAAACTATGCTATACAAAAAAATGTTCATTCTCAAACTATTGATGTAATTGAAGATCTGAACAAACTAAACATGACTCAAACTTAACCAGAAACTAACAATAGAAAACCTCGAACTAACAATGCAAACTTGAATATGCTAGACTTTTATATCTCTCTTATTTACTCTTTGCTCTATTTAACCTTATCATGTTAAATCAAATTATCGATTAAACAAATAAGTTTAATGCAGAGTACACCATGAAGGGCAATTAAATCAAAATAATATGCTTTTATACTGATATCATTATATTCGGGAAGAACCAATATTATGTTCAAAAGCTTCTGAAGTTCGTTTTCATCACAGTAGCAGAACAATATAACATTAAAATTGTCCTTGCCAAATAAAATATGTGGAGTTTTCAGAAACAGCGATTCAATACAAGCTAGTTCAGTAGTTCACCAAAGACCTAAAGAGCAAATAATGCGTTTCAAATACCTAGGAATTGAATTGCAGAATAAAAAAGACATAAACGCTGAGTGCTTAAATAACTAGTAAACACAGCCTCACTGATATAGGGTTATTTACACGATGTCATTCGCACATATGAATACAGCCAACAAGGTGAAAACATATAAATTTTTCAGAAAACCTAGTATGGATTACGTACAGTGTACAATGCAAAATAATTAAGAATATAAGAATAACCTTGTCGTACCAGTAAAATAGATGTATTTGATATGTTAATAAAAATATGAATAATTTGAATATGAGGAGATCGTTTAAGTGAAATCAACATAATAATTTTACCAATGGATTTTCGTTTGAAATATGTTTGAATTTCAAATATTGTTTAACATAATTAGTATCTTACTTTTTCAATTTTCTACAATTTTTAATTTTTCAAAGACACAAACTAGGGAAATTTTTGAATATCTACTTTAGTTTTTGGGTAATTTTAATTGTTATCATACTTAAGCTGCTTAGGCAATCATATTTAATTGATTTTATGTTGGCTTAGTAATACTCAGATGATCTTATTTGGTTCTTGTATTAAATATATATTTATATATCCTATATGGGTTTAGAACATATCTCTTTCTATAAATGATTTATTTGAGAGATGGGCCCAAAAACTAGTTTTTTTTAATTTTCTTTATTTCTTAACCTATAATTTTTTGCAGTAATATTTTGAAAAAGCCTTAACATTTAAATTTTTGGGTTCGTGTCACTACTTTTTGCTTTAATTCATTGAGGTGAAAAGTTTTACAGACATTATTAGCTTATTAATATATTAAATATCAAATAGACATTTTTGTAAAGTTAAAAGAAAATTAACTAACTACGTTGGAATTAAGATTTCAAATAATTTTTACACCTTCAGGCTATAAATTATTTAATTAAATGGTAATCAAATTTTGATCAATTTGTTAAGAAAATTTATTGAAATTCAAAACTTCTAAACTATATAAGAAAAGTACAATATTTTAATTACATTGTAGACTATAGAAAGAAAATTATATTGAATTGATTTAATGAAAGGACATTAAATGATGAAAACAAAATCCGAAAAATAAACTTAACTTAAATCCTTTTTAAAGTGTACCCTACAGGAGGGAGATTTTTTTATTATTAAAACTCTACCATACTTCTGAATTGAATGAAAAAGGATAAAAGGAAAACTTTTAATGTGTATAGTTTCTATACAATGCCCTTCTTTTTTTTTTTTTTTAATAATGAAAGACAGTTAAAGATTTTACAATAATGTATTTTATAAGATAATAAAAATAAATAAAAATCAATTAAAATAAATATTGAAAATTAAAATGAAGTCTTAAAAACTACACTAAATTAAATAAGGATTTTATGTCATCAGTTTAATTAACTTTGTATTTTATACAAAAAAACAAAAAAATGATTTTATTACTTACAATTAGAAAGGATAACTGTATAAACACAGCTCCTATGAGAATTAATTAATTAAAATAATTTTTACAACAAATTTATTAAACCTATTTTGGCATGGATGAAATATAAATTACTGTGAGTTATCACTTTTGATTTAATTTTAGTAATCCTAATCACAATATACGAAATGAAAATTCGTATTGTAATTCATTTCTTCTATTGAAAGTTAGGTAAATAGGTTATAGTTAACACTTGTATGAATTGTAACCTTTTACAAAAAGAATGTAGGTTTTTAATATTGGTATATGAAGGTTACAATAGTGAGTCCAGAAAGACAATTGCTAAATGGATTATCCTTTAATGATATAGAGATAACCAGGAGACGGAACGATGCAGGATAGTTTCAATTTCTTATGTTCTATCTCTATAAAATCTGTAAAAACACAATAATTGATAATAACGCAATCTTTCATTATAATCCCTACTATCGTACTCCTACCCAACTTCTTATCGATAGTAGGTAGGTTCGGAGAAAGTTGGAAAACGTGAGCTAATGGGTCAGATTTTTGGCTGATCTTCTGATATTGGAATTTCTGATTGCCTCTTTTTAAAACAACAAACTGCAAGTGACTAGTGGTATGTCCAAATTACTCCATTTTGGAAAATATCTAAACATTTACTATCTATAATAGTGAAAATAGTCGAATATTTTCAATATTATACCAAAATTTTACTCTAACGTTGGAAAACAAGTTTTTATAAAAACTATTTAATATCTGCAACAATTTGTTTTGCTTTGCAGTTTCCCGGAATATTATCGTGATTTGACACACAACATAGACGAATGTCAAACCGATTCACAATTACCATGTCGTTGCTGATGCAATACATCATCGTGTTTGTGTTGATTGTTACATATTTCAGTCGTTCAATTGGTGCTTGACTATTCATAGGATTAGAAATGCTTTACAGAGAAGCAATCAGAGTTTCAAATCGCAAATATTCTAATAAACCTTACCAAAATGTAATCAACCTTATCTAATTTATACTGCACCGTACACGGTTACTTCACATACTATCATCATCAACAGGTATAGACATAAGTACGGTGGTGAGGGTTATCACTGGCTTTATAATAATAAACTTAAGCTTCACTGTAATGATTTTTGCAGAGCGTGCAAATATGAAAAAAGGGCGAAATAATCCTACACCTTCTTTGCATTAATTTAACAAAATAAGACCCATAAAAAGCCTATACTTTCTCTGTTCATCATTTGGTCTTGCAATTACCAAAATCAAGTGATTTCATTGCTTTATAAAAAATTCAAAATTAATTTAACAAATAGAACTATTTCTACGGTATCACGATGGACTTCTTTGGTCTATGTTTACCGACTCAGGTAGGCATTCGTAGCTTTCTATAATATGTTTAAGAAGGCAGATATGGTTTTCAAATATTGGCAATGTTTTCAATATTTCTTAATTGAACATAATTTTCCAATTCATTGTATATCGTAGACGAAATCTTTCACTAAATTTATTTTAATATGTCTTTTAACCAATATATATTTTATTTTTATTTTTTTATTTTATAAACTATTCTAATCTATAATTTAACTGAATTATATGTCATCTTTCTAATTACATTTAATAACCAATTAACCTTAATTTTTTACTTTTTATTTCAGGTAAGTGACGTCTTTTTTCATCTTTTAAAGGTTTGTAAATTTTTTTCTTTCGCTTTATTTTTACCAATTCAATTATTTAAAATGATAATGCAGCTGTTTTGAAGTTCTTTTCTTTTTTTTTACTAAAATTTATTTTTGTTATACTACGTCTGAGTTAAAAATCATTCTTGCTATTTTTTATAAATCTTCTCAATTAAAACGATCTCGATTTACATTTCATATCAGCTCACGGATACAGTAACTCATGGATACTGCAGTAATTTCACTATGCTTCTTTAATTAACTATTAATTAATTAATTAATTAATCTGAAACTAAAAGTCCAAAACTGTATTCAATTGATAAACGACTGTCTTTAGTTGTTTACAGTAAATGTAATTTCATAATAGTCATCAATGATGCTATAAAATGTTTTAAGGAAAAAATCATATTTGTCTTACAAAATTATTACCATTTGTCAATTGTCATCTCAAAATGAGGATGAAACCTATCGCATCAAACCATGGCTCAGGTTTTGGTCTTTTAAGCGCTGTATTAAAAATACGCTCCACTCTACAGAAAGGGGAACCACTAACAGGGCAGGCGCTAACTATTTGTGCGCCCTGTGTACTTTTCAAAAATGCCAAGCGTGCATTTAATTACATAAATAAAATAAATATTTTGCAAAACTTTTTAATTAATTAAAATTTTTATTTCAGTACTACATAAATTATCTTTAATAATTTTTAATTTAGAAAAGCCACGTTCCCCGGGAGCTACTGTTACTGGTATTGCAATAATATTCTAAGTGCTACAACTAGATTTGGTAATATCGACTCTAATTTCTTTTCAAATATAAAATCTAATGATTCTATGGTGCTAAAAGTTTCTGAAACTGTACTTAGAGAGTGTTATAGATATTTTTTCTTTCCATATTATTTATGAAGAGTGTTTGAAAACTGTTCATAAGTAATATGGAAAGAAAAAATATCAATAAACCTCCCCCTTACGTTTCTCATATAAAAAAAAAACTCCGCATGAACAACATTTCTAGACTGTGCTTTGTTCTTTGTATCAAAAAATAGAAAAAATAAAATACGAATTACGATGGAAAATTAATTGGAGAAAACAAGATTTTTTTTCTCCCTCGGTTTCTTATTTAGATATGTGTAGTGTATAGAATTTCTTATATTTATATTGTAATATCATTTTTACGATTTCAAAATAATATAAGCCCATTTTGTTAGTGTGTACAGAACAGAGTAAAATTTGTATACAAAATAATTAGAATACATATTTACCAAATTTATTTTTATGCATTCATATTCATCTGAACGAAGATATTATTATTATTATAAAATTTTTTTTGTACAAAAAATTTACTCTACCAAATTTTTATTGAGCTGTGCAGTGCAGTATTTTGGTTATACAATTTTTTGAAATACAGATTTTACTTGAAAATTAAAACACCAAATTTTTTTTAATTTTATTTTTTAATATTATTATTAATGGATTTTGGCGCCCTCGAAATATCTTAAACTTAAGCACCCCATGAAACTGTTCATACTGTTCTATTAAAGCGCCGGCCCTGACCACTAATGTTTTACTAGCTTATATGAGAGAAGTAGTATTTCTTTAACTAACACTACTGAAATTTATCGGTAGGTATAGTAGTGTTGCACTACCTACTTATTACAGACACCTACTTGTTTAATTCTGATTAGTTTCCCAACTCATATAGAGGTTTAAAAAAAACCCGATGTGTGAGTTTTAAAAACTAAACAAAATTTTGACTTTGTAAGAAAAAATGATCTCTTTGTTGTAAATTTATAATATGAAAATTATAAATTTTTATAAATTCAGTTTTTATAACTAAATTTCATGACATTATTTAAAAATTAAATTTAAAAAAATTAAAATACATTTTCGTATAAAGATTTATTTATAATACATACTTATCAGGCAACAAAAATTTGGTATAACAATTTCCATTAATATTTTTACACATAATTATTTTACTATGTTACTAATTTACATCTCATGAGAGCACGAAAATAATTTTCCTAAGCTCTCTTTTCATCCTATAAATATTATAAGTTTGATAAATTGAATTATCACCAACTCTCGCAACTGTCAGATCCTAATTTGATTTGTACTCCCTTAGAAAATTTTCTTCAATCGTTGAACTTACACTTGGGCCCTATTTTTTCTACTCTTTTACAGAATAGGCCTTAGAATTAAAAATACTTTATATTTCAATAAGATCTGGTTAGGCAATCGACGAAACTGAAATCGCTGTATTGAGTTATATTTTATTCATATACACATACTTAAAATCGATTGTGAGGGGCACATTGTTTTTCATTTTTCTCTACTCTACTCTACTAGAAGCTGCAGTACATTAAATATCGATTGAATTTGAACATTTCTACAAATGTTTTATACTATTTCCTCTTTATCAAAGCTTAAAATACTTCAATTTTTTTTTTTGTTTTTAATTTTAATTTTTATATCATTTTTATTTTGTCAATTTGTGTCTTGATTTTTTATTATTTATTTTTTTTTCAAATTGATTTAAACTTTGTTTGTTCTATAAACATTACATTATACATCGCGTCCTACCCTCCACAAAGAATTCACAATATATTTTATATAGTACCAGATACCATCTATTGCAGTATTGTTTTTCTCTTTATTAGCTACCGAATTTTTTTTTTATAGCGGAAGTTAGACAAAGACAAACGCAAATCAATTACCGTAAAGTGATTTTTAACTTGAAAACTAGAACGTTAGATTGCATCAATGATTTTTCTATAAATATAATTTTGTATACTATCCTATTTATTGCCATTTTCTTTGCACAATCTTTTTTCTCTGTCACTTGCATTTTTTCACCCTTGTTTTGTTTTTTATGTTTTTTTTTCTATTTTTTTCTTCTACTTGAATTCTCTATCTCTATAATATTATATTTTATATTCGAATCAATAAAAATCATTACTCTGCGAAAAAGAATGCCATTAGGGTGAAACGCATATCGAAATTATTAGTCAGTGGAGGAAAAAGAGGAGAGTGAACGTGAAAGAAAAATTAAATATGAAAAATAGGGTGTCCACAAAAAAAGTATACGTATAAGAGCAAAGTGGCTCCGAAAACAAATATTTAAAGTTGGAAATTTAAATGCTGTGAGCCTGATTAGACACAAAGTATTTTTTAAATAACTGAAAATGTTTTACATATATAATTGGTTATTAGAATAAAACAAAATGGCTGCCTAAATGGAGATGTCATTTACTCTAATTCGGTTATTCTATTTTTAACTCGATAAATCCACGTAAATTTAGTGAAAGCGTCTCTGTAACAATAAATAAGTAATTGTAGTTTTTTTCCCGTTGATGATTACCATCCTAGACGATTTACATGATACGTATGTAATATCGAGCTGTCTATTTTGTCGATAGGGTTTAAAAAATCTTCAACTTTCCCTAGTTTTCTTGTTTCACGACAATATGACACATGTGGGATCATAGCAATCCCCTCAAATGCAACTAAACCATTGTATATTCTGAAATGAAAACTTACCCGTAGTAAATATAAAATCAAAATCATAAAGAAATCTCCAAAGCTATCAAACATACAACCGAATCTTCTATCTAAAAATTATCTATAGTCAGAATGTTCTGAACCAGTTTTAGACGACCTTATTTTTGCCAGCTTTATAGGTGTTGATATAAATCTTTTACAAACAGGTACACGTTGTATCGATCGGCAAAATTAATATAAATATTTACCTCAATTGGGCCATCCGCTACTTTTTTCGGCTGTAAAATTAAATAAAGTTCCCAATAATAATTATCATACTTTCTGAGGGCTCAGCAGTATTTCAACTCAATAGCTATAATAAAATCAATATTAATTTACGATATCGATTATTGCAAGGGCTATGCAGTGTAGAAGGACTGTAGAAAGATGAATCGAATAGGACTAAATAAAAGATGGTACTCCGCTTGAAAATGAGATCCCTTAAATTATTTATGAATGTATGATATGAAAAAATTAAAGTAGCAGCTTAAAATAATATATGACAGCTGTGCTGTTTTACCATCGCCTCCAGTATTCCCAAATAACAGTGACAATTTAATGAAATTGTTGCAAAATTTGAATTGCAGAAGAAAAATTATTTGATTTCTGCACCAACTCATTGCGGAACTCATTTCAAAAAATAAATGATAAGACTTGAAATTGCAATAACCTAATATATTTTACTGTTAGTTAATATATGTGTGTTGCTTTGCTTGTATTTAGTAGATATAAAATACTATGACTTGCATCATCAATATCATGGAAAAACACTACAGATCAGCTTTTGTTTCAAATGCTTACTATATACGTGACATACTTAAATTATGTTGAATTGAGAAACAAAAAAATGTTGTATCAGCAAATAAGGAGATGTCCTTTTCATTTTTATTTAATTTTCTGTTTGTAGTAGTTATTAGTGTTGTTGTTGCTTTTATTCGTATTAGTATCCTTATATTTAGAATAAAATTGCATATGGTGCCACACCTTAGCTTGCAATGGTGTATAGTTTGTACGGTACAATTTGTAAAATTGATTTTTTTTTTTTTTTTATTATTTCAAAAATAAAAAATGTGACCACCAGAATGTAAAATGAAATGAAAGTAAAATTAGTTTTTACAGTGTTAGTAGGTTTCTGTACAGAACATGATATAATGACATTTTTTACGTATTGTATAGGGCACGGCGGTACTTGTACATGAACAAATAATAAATGAGTACCTACTTTGTTTTATTAGTTATTTATTATATTATTGCAACGAGTAAATAGAAAAAGTTCATTTGATCTGGTGAACTTTGAAAATTTTAGAAAATGTGTATATACAAGTACATTTAGGTAATTGATTTGAAACTATATGGTTCTACTTTCATATATAAGGAATTATGGCACTACATATTGATAAAAATAAGAAAGTATAAAGCAACACTTATATTATTATTAAAAATTTGTTATTTTAGATGATGAAGGATCTATTAGCTCCAAATTTTTAAAGTGTTATAAATACGGGACAAAAATTTATAACCTAACAACATTATGAACAACTTGATATTAAGAAAATAATGATGTAAATCTACGGTACTGAATTTTGACAATCAGTTTTATAATTTTAAAAAGAATTTGTTAATGATGCTAGCAATTTCACTAAATCGACTTAAATTACCGCCGACATTTTCGGTAAACATCAATGGTCTTAAAAAATCAATCAGTATAATTTGTACAATTTTTATAATTTTATTAAATTTTACATTTCTAGTGTCAAACTCCACTTCCATAATACTGCATTACTGTTTTGAAATAATAGGTCTGTATGCTTACTTTTATTTACAAAAATTTGCAAATAAAAACCCATATCCCGAAAAATAAAAGGACCTGGAGTTGGTCTGCTGCTGCAAATTTGCTGATAAAAATAAAAAAATCAATAAATTTGCAAAGGAGCGCAAACATCACGAGGGCAAAAATTCGGCGAGAACAGTGAAAAAAATCTGTGCAAAATCTTTACAAGTTTGTTTTTGTCAAAAATTAACAAATTTTTAGGTTACGAGATTTTATTAAATTAGGATTGATTAATAATTTTCAGAAATATCAATTTTTAATGTTTAGTTTAAAAAAAAAAAAAATCAAATTACTTTTCTCGGTTTTAATCTTTTTGTGAGTAAAAACTATAAAAATAAATTTTAAGGTGGCAAACGACAATTTATATAAAATGAAAAATATTGGCTTGACATTTAAAACAACAATAAAAATTTTACAGCAAATTTTCCAATTTTTTACAAAATAGAAATTTTATTTGCAAAAATTTATTTAAGAGAGAAATCTGAAGCAACGTTTTAAACTCTAAATTCTCTTAAATTTCTCAAAAATTTAAGAATTTGGAAAAATTGTAAATTTGTAAATTAAAAAAGTAAACATACAGGAATTTGAATAAATTTGCACAAATTTGACCGATCTAATCATTTAGTTCGTTTGAAATTGCAACATGCAGACTATTAAAAATGTGTTCTATTCTTTTAGTTATTAGTTTCATATAGAAAATCCCTACTTGAACATGAGATGTGACATTTAATTTAAACATATAGAAATCGTTTTCATAAACAAGCAATATTGGCAATATTGACAAGTTGATATTTTATTCATAAACAAAATGTTGCTAATGAAGTTTGTTCATAAACATTTCTAATTTAGCAGGAAAACTGCAAAATTATAGTAAATACCGTAAGACAATATAAATGCTATATAAACTTTTCATAAACATATACTGCAAAAACAAAATTCTGGATAAAAACAAATATTTTGACAGAGTTGTTAAAATTTTAATTTTTTACATTTGAAGTTTTGTGTTATATACAAAAACAGCAATATACTATAATTTTGCAGTTTTCCTGCTAAGTTAAAAATGTTTATGAACAAACTTAATTTGAGCAGTTTGTTTATAAACAAAATACTTGTTAATATAGGCAATATTGCCAGTGTTGCTTGTTTAAAAAAACCACTAATGAGAATTGTGTTGTTTTTTTTATAACACAAAACTGCAAATGTGAAAAATTGAAATTTTAATAACTCTGCCAAAAAAATTATTCGTTCTGCAGTATGGGTTTATGAAAAGTCCTAGAATTATTATTTTTAGTATTTTTTTTTTTTTAATTTTAGCACCAATAATTTGACTTACCGTTTGTTGTATGTAATGCGCATTAAGTTTTCAAAATTATTCCCTACTTATATGTAAAAACATAAATATTTGATAATATTTCTAAATAGAAATTATATATTTTTTCGATTTAAATGGTTTTTTCAATTTTATTCTGAAATATTCATTAAAACTATTCCTTTTATATGAACTTAATTATCAAATTTATAAAATTTCAATTGTTTAGCCCTGCGGGGAATGAACTAAAATAATATTGACTGCAGAGAATCTTTAAAATAATATGTATTTATTTTACTAAAATTTCACCTTCAAATTATTAACAAAATTTAATTTGTATTCTAAGAATATTATAGTAGGATTTAGCAAATAATAATAATAATAATAATAACATATAGTATCTATACAGAAAAAATCTGGTAGCATTCGCTATTTAAGATTGGTATTCTGAGAAATTGAACAGAATGAAATTAGACTTTTAAAATTTCATGTTTGGAATATTTAAAAAGCTAAATTATTTAGAACTTATTTAAATTTTTGTTATTGTTTCTACTTCCATTACTATATATGTATGTCCCACGGAGATTGTTATTAGCTAGCATGTGGAAAAAACAAAACAAAATAATAATAAAAAAAAATGAAAATAAAAACCAAAAGCAAATTAACGAAAAACTCACATCTTTGAACTAATTCATTTCAAAAAATTTCCGCTTATTTTTAACATCATTGCTGGCAAATAGTTCAGGGCCGTCATTAAGGGTAGAAGTTTTTTTTTTATGGTAATATTAAGAAACTGAATTATAAATAAACCCTTTTTATATATAACACCAGAATGTAATGGTGAAGGAAATATGAAAAAAAAATCACAAATTTGAGTGCTTGGCTGAAGCCAATAGTTATAAAAGTGAAGCCAATAAAATATTAAAATGAATAAATCAAAATACCATCCACGCAACATGTATCATTTAAAGCCAGTTTTATAGATAACTGTGTAATGTTAAGATTTCATAACAAGTTGTCTGTGTTAGGTAAAATTCAAGAATCGTGTTATTATAAAATTATCTTACATTTTACCCCATTTTACCTTAATTATCTCATCATTGCAACGAATTGCATTTCTACAGATTTTAAGATTAACATTTGAAAGTGTATTATAGAAAATTTATAAATAAATTCGTTTTATTAAGAACATTACACAAAGCTTCACTTAAAAGGTTTTTCACAGAAAATTGAAATGTGTTAGATTGTCTAAAACAATGTTAGGTTTACCTATAACTATTAATAGATATTAAACACTGTAATTCAAACTCAAATTTAGTACCAATTACCAAATTTTCAGTTTGAATTTAAGAAAAAAAAATCAATTATAATACAGTTATTATAATATAGAGAAATATATATCGACCTACCGTTCTAGGCAAAGAAAATAAATAAAATTTGGCCACAAATAAAACAATTAGAAAAAAACTAGTGTTTATTGGCGAAATTTGATGGAGACTTTATGCTCTCAACAAAGTGAAGCAGAAAAACTATACAAAAATTACAAAAATAATACAGTGTTCTCTATAAAATGTGTGCCATAAAATAACAATATATTGTCATATTCGCTTCAGGCTTAACAAATTAAAAGGAAAAGTGCAATACACCCTTTGCAAACTAAACCCACTCCTTTTTCTATATCAGATCCAACTGAAGTATTCTGAACAACATAAATTTCTAGGGATGATTTTCGAGCCCAAACTCACCTGGAATTTACATATACGACATATTAAAACCAAAGCTACTAACAAACTAAACATTTTAAAAATTCGAAGTACACAATATATAGATCGGATAGAGAAATGTTATTAAGAATACTAAACATTATTGTCCTACGCGTGCTTCAATACGGCACCCAGAAGTGGCTCACACATTGGCGAAAGAAGGTACAATGGAACCACTCTACACTGAACACAAATTATAACTATTATCAGGATTGTAAATAGCTGTGCAACAAAATTATTTGGGGAAAAAAAATATATCTTAATATCGCAAAATGAACCTTCTGCAAATAAGCTTAGACTTGCAAAACGTCTTCAATTAAACTCCGTCATAATAACTAGACTGCGCATAGGTGACACTTAGTTACATCTTACACTTAGTTACATCTTGATTCACAAACAAACCAACCTACATGTAGTTGTTTCACAGGATCTACCATCACAACCATATCGAGGCTTGGGTTGGAAATTCTGAAACTAGAAACAACTGAGAATTCAGGAAAATTCATTAAATTCTTGCGCAAAATTAAAATCATCGATCAAATATAACACCGGGGAGCGTTTTAAGCAAATCCTCCTTTTTCTTTTGAGTTATAATTATTAACATAGAATAAGGGAATACAAATTTTGGTAATTGGTAGAAATAGAAAATGAATTATTAAATTTAGTTAAACTAGTTTTAAGTAAAACTAATATGAATTAATTAGCTTATATGCTTTCACTTGTACACTCTTGGTGAAATTTAATAAACATTTTTTAAAAAATAATAGACTCTTGTTAATTTCACAAATTTATTTTATTCCGGTTTCGGAACCGAACGTGTTTCGACCTTTCGGTCATAATCATGGATCATAAATGGATTTATAAAAATTAATTAGAGTTGACTTAAACAAAAAAATTAAATATAAACATATTCTGGGGCCGACAAAACCCAGGAGGTTGATGGGCTCATCATAAAACTCTATACACTAACTAACTAAAATAACAATAAAAACAATCCCCGTATTGGATAGTAAATTCAATGTAACAAACATTTTACATTGTATACACTTACATTGATTCTGATCCCGAGCCTGACTATACTTGTTTTATTATTTAGTGAACTCATTTTAAACTCAAAATTGCTTCAAATTCATTGGAAAACTATTCAATTCGTAAATTCAACTTTTTGTTTTTCTCTAAAATACAATTGTATTTCAAATTAACCCAAAATTCATTTTGTTTATGCTGGTTTTTGTTTTTTTTTTCATTTTGTTTTACAAAAACATACTTTTATGGTTATGTATAACATTATTAATGCAAATCCTTAATATCAGTTATTTCAGGATGTTGTGCGAAATAGATGTTGTACAAGTTTGCGAAAAAAAAAAAATTGTAAATTTTTCAATATATTCGTAAATTGGTTGAAAAAGTTTTGTTTTTTGTTGTTGTTTCCTTTTTCTGCTATTTTTGAAAATTAAAAATTCAATAGAGAAAAACTATACAGTTGAGATTGGTTTGAAAAATAAAAATGGTAGAAAAATATTATATTTTTGGTATCAGAATTTTCCCACGATTACCGTTCTACATATAAGCGATAAAAACAATGTTAACAAAAATAACGGTGAATGTTTTTTTTAAATTTATTTTTGTAATGAAAAATAATTTTGTATTTAATATTTAACATACAAGTACTCAAGAGAATGATCATCGTATGTAATAAGTACCTACAGAATATTGTTTTGTATTAAATTGAGATAATTTTAAAAAAAAGGTACAAGAATACAAAACAACAACATATTTCAATTATCTGCAAAAAAAGAACTGTTACCAAAAATGTCGAATATAAGTAAATACCAGACTGATCATATTTTAGGAATTCATTTTGTTGTTAACCAAAATTTTACTGTAAATTATAAACTTTGTTTTTAAAAGTAACTTCTTTAAGGTTAAGGGAATTTATTGCAAATAATAGATTTAATTTAAAAGAGCGTTAGTGAATAGTAAATATCTGTAAGTTTTATAAATTTTTGTTAGTTAATTAATTCAGTAAAGATAATTGGGTTAGTCCCCAAATCCATAATGACTTTTGGCAAAAAAAAAAATCCACAAAAAATTATCCTTTTTTTTGTTATTGCTTTTATTTATTTCACTTTATTATGTAGTTTAATGAATTTAATATCACTGATTCAGAATATTTACCTTAAATATTTTTATGCGTAGTCGTTGTTGGATACAATAACAGCAGCAAAAATTCAAAATCACTTCTTTCACAAAATTAATCTTGCCACAATTTTATGGATTTTGAATTTATGAATTTTTTTGAGGGATTTTGGCTTTTAGGTTTTTATTTATGAATTTCGGTTTGTAGATTTGCTCATCACCCCAAGATAAGTAAATGGTTTAGGGAATCTAAATTATACGATTTTTGATACTGTCACGACAATAATGTTGTTGTTTTTTTTTTTGTAGTTTAGGGATGTTGTGTTAAATTATGGTTTATCCAACGCTTAGCTTTCGTATGTCTGCTTTTCTCTGCTAATATATTCAATATTCTAAGTACTTATGATCAGGTTTAATAATTTTAGCTTTCATCATTTTCCTATTTTTTCTCCATTTTGATCATACGCAGCCCAGGAGTTATCAAACCATGTCAATTTTGTATAGCTGAGCAAATGGCTGAACATTTCTGCTAAAAACACTGAGAAATCCATTGAGAGAAAATATACAGGATACTAATAAGTTTTAAAATAATAAGATTTTTATGTCAAGGAATATTTCAACATGAGCCGATTTACAGTAACGGTGCAAAACATTTCAAATATAGTAAAACAACTAACAATTTAGTTAAATTTTTATTAACTATTTTTCATATCTTAGGATATTAAAAAATTAAATATTTTGTAGAGGACTATTAGATAATTTTCTAGATAGAAATGTTAACCATCAATATTCAAATACTATACAAAAATCAAATTTGAACAGCCAATACAAAGGATTGTTAAATAAGTATATAACACATTGACATAAACACAATTAATTTTATCTGAAAATCCTAAGTTTATATCTTCTGAATAATGTAAAATAGATAGAACAGAATGAGTTCTAAAATCCATCCCAAAGCTTATATTTGATGAATTATTCAACAACATAAATAATCTGTATGTAATTTTCAATCTCAATAGAATGGTTTAAAACTGAACATAGGGTATTAAAAAATAAAAAAAATTATCAATATGAATTTGCAAAATGGACAAATAGTCGAGTGTCGAGTGGAATAAATACAAAAAATTTAGAAATAGCTATAGCCAATAAATTTAATAAATTTTTTATCGAAAGCATTCAACAAATTAATAGAAGCATTAGCTGTGAAATACATGTAAATTATATTCAAAATAAACCGTCTTATGTGTGGGGAGTAAAAAAGCAAAAATAGTTGAATAGTAAATTACACCACAAAAATATTAAAATTTTACCAAGATCTTGGTGGTGAATACTTAAAAAAGTTAGACTTGAAATTATTCACAAAAAATAAATAAAATACATTAATTTCTATCAAAGATTACACCCAACAAATTTGCTTGAAAATAGAAAATATAAAAAATAGAAACATGTCTAATAGTCAAAAAATTATAAGACCAGACAGCTTATGCTACGGTCATTATAAAATTAATATTTAGATTTAAAATGTAAAAAAAAATTTTTAAATTACAAAATTACATAACAAATGAATTGGATGTGAAATATCACATTAAAAAAGAAAGAAAGAAAAACATTGAAAGAATCGAAGATATAAAGTACATACTTAGCAGTAATAATAGATTGCAAATTAAATTTTAAAAATCATATTAGTTATGTTTGTAAAAAGAACGCTAAAAAGGAAAATTGTTTTAATAAAATCAGAAATAAAATATACAATTTGTGGAAGTGTGCAATTAGTTTATATAATACAATCATCAAACCACACTTTGAATATTGTTCTTATATACTATTTATCTGTATTTCTGCAATCATGGGTAGATTGTAAAAATTTGAGAACAAATCTATGAGAGTTATTCTGAGATTAAATCTCTTTGCTTCTGTACATGCAATGTTGGATACGTTAAAATAGATAAATATTGAACAACAAATTAAAATGAATGTTTTGATCATTGTATTTAAAACAAAAAAATGGTCTTTACTCAAATTATTTATGTAATAAAATTGTATAATAATACATGAATATAATTTAAGAAACAATGCTACCTTTAGACTTGATTTTTATAGAAATAAAAGAACAAAAAATATGATAACGTATAAAAGTTTTGGAATTATACAATAATCTTATATTCCAATAGAATTAAAAACGGAAAATCGGTTGAATCGGTTTAAAAAACAAAATTTTATTTTTAGGATAATTTTTAAATGAATTAAATTAAATTATATTTCAACTACATAATATTAAGTAAATTTTCTTTAATTGTTTAGTAATGTATTTATATTATTGTATATATGTATTCGTATTATTGATACGGCTTACATGGTTCAAGACTTAGGAAATCGGTGTAAGCAGATTCATACGTTAATATCATCAAATATCTTATTCAATTCTGAATTATGAGCTCTAATAGCTCTATGAGATCATGAATAAATAAATAAAAAACAAAAATAAATAAAATGATTTCTGACATAATTTTTTTCTCGCTTCTAAATAAAATTTTTAACATTTACTTTTATATACATCAAATCATCATCATAGCACATTACACAAACGTTCATCTTTAAAGTGCAAAAGTATAGCACGTGTGTTTAGTTTAAAAGAAAAGCAAAATAACAACCAAATGTCTACTTTACAACCCACTAAACCACAGCATAAATGTAGCATAACATTTTTGTGTTTAACATTTTCCATTCATTTTGATATTGCTTTTTCTCACTAAAGCCAAAGAGTAATAATAATTTGGTTTTTTTTTTGTTATTATTGTTTTAGTTTTAATTTAGTAATTATCTAATTAAATTATATCTAAAAAAAACTTAATTAAATTATATCTAAAAAAAAAACTAAATTTATGATAAGAAGCTATAAATGAATGCATATTAACTATTTCAGCTTGCATAACACATTTAAAATTTTTGAAATGCTTCAATTCTAATACTGAGAATTAATTATTCAATATTACAAAAATTGATTGAAAATATGATGTGTCTTCAGATTTACATCATAGAAAGCGAATAAAATAATAACAATAAAAAAAAATTTACAAATTCGAAACCTAAAATAAATTTATTGAATCTACATATAAAACATGAAAAGTATATAATACAAATGCGTATGTACATAATATGAATAAGTATGTGTCTAATTTTATTATAGATATTATTATATATCATTTTTTAATCACAAAATTATTAGTTAGTCTTCGTAGTAAGCCAGTATTAAAAAAATTTGCCATAAACGAAAGAACTGATTTTTTTGGTGGTCTACAATTTTTTTTACCAGCTTCTTGGCAACAAACATTTGGAAAACAATCTAAAGTTGAATTACATGATTTTGGATGTAAATCAAAAATTGGTGGCGGTGGAGCTGTACATTCTAAATATTCTGAAACTAAAATTATATAAAAAAAAAAAATTAAAATTATTAAATTGATATAATTATAATGCAAATTGATTATATACCATAAGCAAGTGGTCTGCCAATTTGAAATGGAACTGATTCATATTCTGGAGTAGATGTTCTACAATATCTATTTCTTCCATCTGGACAACAAACTCTTGGCCAACAATCATCATCAGTTTCACATGTTTTTAAATTCCAAAATAATTCAGCTAATGGTCTCTGCGGACATTTACGTGGTATGATGCCAAGAATTGCTAATTAAAAAAAAAAAAACAATTATGATTTTTAAATTTATTTAAAAAAACAAAAATATATTTATTACGACTATGTTCTGGTTCTTTTAATGGTTTTGCAACACCTTTATGACAATTTCTACTACCAAATAGTAAACAACATCGAAATTCGGTATTCCAGTTTGTACAATCATTGTCTGTCTTACAATTAACAGCAAATAAATTGAAATGAGCTTCACTTTCTCTTGGACAAACTAATGTGTCTGATGATGAAGAGATTGTTGATTTTTGATTTAATTGAATTTTAGTTGGACCATTATTGATCATAGGTCGTTCTAAAGTGTTAATTGTTGTTATGGTTTTACTGGTTGTATTTGGATGATATTTTTTAGGTGTATTTATTTGCTTATCAGTTGATGATGAAAATGATGATTTTGTTGATATTTCTTGTTTAAATCTTTTTGATTTAGAAATTTGTTGTTGCTTTTTCAATTTTTCCGATAATAATGCTGATTTTTTTTCTATAAAAAAAAATGGTTTTTAATTTTATCTAAAATTTTAACACGTGAAATTTATATATATATTATTTTTTATAAAAAGTTCAGTTGCACAATATGAAATGTTTATACAATATACAGATATCTCTGTAATTTTTTGACAATAACTGAAAAGAAAAGAGAACAATTTTGATATACAGGCAATATAATTTTATTTATTTTTTGTGTTTTCCTACTTAAAGTATGTTATGCAAATAAAAAGTAATCTGTAAATCTTATCAACAATAACTGTTAAAGAAGTGGTTTTGATCATCATAACACTACTTAAATTAATCAGTAGGTATTTATAATTTTTGAAAATTTATAACAAAATTAGTACCTTGGAAGATGCCGTTGCCTTACAAGCTGATTTAAATCGATTTCATAGTTGGTGTACAAATAACAATCTTCATTTAAATGTAAATGAACGTGCACTAATTTCTTTTAATAGCCAAACCATTCCAAAAGTTGTATCAATAAAAGAGTTGGGTGTATTTTTTGATAGTAAGCTATCATTTCGTCTTCATTAAGTATTGAAGAAAGCTACACTCACATATTGAATAAAGCTAACTCTTTTCTTGGTTTTATTAAACTCTAAAGAATTTAATGATCATTATGTTCCGAAAGCTCTTACACAGACTTAGGAAAACCTAATTTGGAATATGCCAGCCAGGTATGGAGTCCCTGTGACAACGTCCATATAAACAGAGTTGAATTAATACAAAAAAATTCCTCAGATTTGCTTTCCATGGGAAGACCACTAAGGTTACCATCATATGAGCATAGATAGAATTTACTACATCTCAATACGCTTAAAAAACATAGAACGCTCGCGATATAGTATTTTTAACTGAATTAATCAATGGGAACATTTCTTCTACCCAATTACTTGTTCAGCTGAACTTTTATTTTAATTCTACATTACGATCTAATAATATGTTTACCTTACAGTTTCATAGAACTAATTATGTTAAGTATGAACCATTAAAAAGAATGATGCCTTTATACAACTCATGTAATTCTCATCTACTAACGAATGAATGTAAGTCATATCATACTCTAATCTACTACTAACAAAATAATCTTTAAAAAATAATTTATATTTGTGTCAATGAACATATATCCTACCTGTGATATCCCTTGGCCTTAGCATATTTTTATAGATTACATTATTAGGTTATATAGTAGCTCAAATTATATTTTCTGATTATTCCTTTTTTATTTATCAATTTCTAACTCAATTGTTTTTTTTATATCAATTAAAACTTAATTACATCTGCGCGTATCAATTCTATCATTATTAGGTATATAATTATTAATTTTAGTTTTTTGTTATTTATTTATTTTTATCATTTTGTTTTTTTTTTTTAATTAGAATAAGCTTTTAGTTTTGCTTTTTCTATTCTTTTTTTTCTCATTTATTTTTTTTATTTCCTTTTGTTTTATAGCTATTATTCTTTTTTTTAAACTTGTAATACATATTTTGTTAATTCAATTTAACCTAAATTGTAATGAATAAATATATATTGTAACTTGCATGATTTAAGCTCGGAATAAGTAAATAAATAGACTACATATACCTACAAACTTTGAATTTTTAATTTGATTGATTCTATAACTTATTACACGATGTTATTAATACATCTGTGAGTTATAAAAATCGACCAAAAAATAAATTTAAAATCTATTATAAATGAATAAAATAATTTTTTTTAGATTTATCTAGTTTAAATCTTAGTTCATTGATTCTGTTGATATCAATGACAAATTTAAATATTTTAAGCTTTAATTAAAAATTATATACTCTAATAAATCTAATCAGATAATGAAAGTTTCGTTAAAATAATTCAATTTGAAATTCAATCGTGATAAGACTATATTATACGGACATAATTATTATTATAATTGCAGTAACATCACTTATAATAAAATTCATTAGGATTTGCTAAATAAATAAGTTTAGGGCATTCAATTTCATAATTTGTTTTAGTCAAAATATTTGAAATATAATATATCAAAAAATTTATAAAATTTGTAAAATTTATCTTATAAAATTGAAAATGCTTTGTTATGAAGGTCTAACGACGTAACCTTAATTATTAGCCGTTTTATTTTGATGTTTTCCCAATCTATGGTTTAATCTAATCTTTAAAATAAATTTTTACTTAATAATAAAATTGGATAAATAATTAAACAAAGTAAAATTTAATGTTAAACTATTGTTAGTAATATTTAAAATCCATATAATTTTAGAGACCTCGAGATTGTTACCGTTATCAATATAATAAAAAAATAATGGAAATAACAATATTCAGTTATACGTACATATAAAATCAATTAATTTTTTTTTTAATTTAACTCAATTATACAATTTATATTACATTAGCTCATACAATTAACCCCTATGTAGATTAATAGATTTGGGAAGGTTAAAAATTTTCCGAATAAAAATGAGGCAACATTGAAAAAATTGCAAAATAAATATTATAAAATTTATTGTTTTAAAAGACATGAAGAAATTTGTTAATAAATTACTTGGAAATTGAATTTTTTATTTCTAACTCTATAATGTTGTAACGATAGTTTGGTAACTGCTATCTAAAACAATTTTATTTTGTCACCCCAATAACAAAATGTTTTTTTCGTTTTCACACTCCTCTTAAAAGTTTTCTTGAACTGAAAACAGACCATAGAATTTTTCCTGTATAGGGTAAATCTTCACAAACTATAACAATATTAATCTTGCTGTTGCTACTGTTGACTAGTATTCCGTGGAAATACTAATTATATTTTCCACGGAATTTGAAACCCACACTTGAAATTATCGTCAGAATGCATATAGCTGTTTTCTGTACTTCTATCGACTACCTTCAAAATTGGCAATTACTCAATCTATAAGTGTACCCTCACTGTTCATACATATTATGTACTCTCACTCTTCACTCACCTTTAAATCACATATTTTTAATTTTTAGCACCAAACAGATTTTAATTAATTGTCATCATGAATCTGTGTTATCAGATTTTTAATAATTTTTTTTCGAATTTAATATTTTTTTTATTATCATATTAAAGTGTTTTTATTTTATATTTTTTTCGTTTTTTGCTTTGTACCTAATTTTATTTTTTATTTTTTTATGTGATGAAAAATTATTGTCATTTAAAATTTTAATACAAACCTAAAGATTATTATATTGTATAGATTTGTTTATATTGTTATTATTGTTTATGAGTAGATATTTATCTATACATTTTAAACTTTTGAACTTGAAGCATTTACAATTTACATAATATATACATAACAGAAACAGGTCTCTCTCTGAAACCTTGTACCTAGTTTGAATACAATCTAAATTTTTGACCAAAAAAAAAAAACATAAATGATACAATTTTGGAGCTTTTACCTAAGTAAATTAGAGATAAAAAATGTAGTGTTGCCATTTCTTACCGTGAATAATTATTAAAATATCTATATAGGTGTGTTGCTGTGTTGCATAAAAATGATTATAAGAATTTGAAGTTCAATAGTGCGTTTTCTGATACAATGTCAAAGCTTTCATTTTTTTTTTTTTTATTAAGATCAAATTTAGTATTTTTTTATTTAAAAAAAAAAAAAAAATAAAAAATGGTATAATTTGAACAGATTAAAAAAAAATTAAAATTAATCAAATTAAATATGATGAATATAGAAAATTCTGACCTTTAATCGAGATTATTTAAGTGTGACCGTAAAAGAATAAATTATGTGTGAAGTGTGATAAAAATCAGAATTATTTTTCAATGCTAATTTTTAATCAATATTCCCGACGTAATATTCGCCGGTTTAGCATTATTAAAGAAATATTTTTTCAATAAAATATTTCAGTGAAAACACAATTCTATTTAACTTTCTTTTCCATTTTGCTTTTTTTTTAAATGACAGTACCTAATGCTTAAGACACACTACGAGAATTAATTATCATTAAGACCTCAGATCGTAAAAAATTTGCCTGAATTATGTTTAATTCAGTCACTGATTCTATCGTATTTACTATTTAATAATAATTAACATCTATTAGAAAAAAACAGTTCGAAATGTCGTATTTAAATTGGACCAAGTTTCACCATTTGACGTAATTCAAAATTTTACTGCTTCACATGAACAATACTTTTGATTTTAAAATTTTGTGTTTTTGTCGTTTTTGTAATGCTGTTATTTCAATTTTTGCTAATATAATAATTTAATTTATAACATAATAATAAAAATTTTGTTATATTCTTTCTTTTTCTTATTTAACTATACTAACATGTTTTTTATAACTTCTTCCATTTTTCTATTGATAATAATTCAAAATAACAAATATAATTTAGAAATTTTTTTGAAAAGTATATTTTAGTATATCGTAAAATATTTTTAAAACCACAAAAACTATTAGAACAATTAATATAATGATTAAAAAATCTAGTCATTAGGTAAAAAAAAAATTATTTTTTTTAATGATCATTAATTTTCGCAGTTTGTCTTTGCATTTGGCATAAGACTAACAAAGGATCTTAATATGTTTATTCTATATAATTCTAATTTCAAAAACCTACATATTAATATTTTTTCTTGTTTTACTGTAATTCATCACATTATTTATTTTTTTCTTGTTCGTGATAGATTACAAAAGGCAAATACTATACGATATTTAACGAAAAAAGTAATTAAATTTTTTTTGAAGTTTTAATATTATTCACCACTCGAATTATTTCGTGGAAAGTTATATTTACCGAGCTGAAAAGTTTAAATATTTTGGTTCGTGTTACTGCTACTTGCGTTCATTCATCGAGGTGCAAAGTTTTACGGACATTATTAGGGTATTAATATATTAGACAATGAAATTTTGCACATTTTTAGACTGAACATAATTTCTGCTAATAGATTTTTAAAATCAATTCTCAATTATAAAAACAAAAAATTGATAAAAGTGCAAAATAATAAAACAGCTATTTTTACTCTAATTAAATATTTTTGAAGGTTTTACTTAGTTACAAAAATGCCAGGAAACCAGTAGTTGACATCATAACAAGCAAAAACCGCTTATAAAAAACATGACATTCCAAAATTCTTTGTTGAAAATCACACTAATTAAACTACAATATTTGTCGAAAACCCTCTGAAATGCCGTTTTTTACCATATTTTTTATATTCAATATTTTATCATTTTCCAGATATGTTTTTGCATTGAATTTTAATTGGTGTGATTTGAATTCCCGGGACTTTGTAAGTTGAGATTATGAAATGTCGATATTTTAATAAGTAGGTGTTATCTATCAGAATATCGTGATGCTTCGTTAGTTAAATAAAATTCGATTAATGTAGTAGAGGCCAAAATAATTTTCACATTGAAAACGATTTTCCCGTTCTAAGTATTAACTGTTATTTTACAGTTATTCTTATTTATTTTTAATCATAAGAGATATTAGCTCACACAATCCTTATTAGGCAGTGTTTACACGTCAGACAAAATCTAAAATTAAATCTGAATCTGATGAAAGTCTGAAATGTAAACTCAGTCTGACATCAGAATTCAGCTAATGGAAAAAATAGAAATTTTTAAGATTTTTGAATTTCTATACTTAAGTTTAGTTATAAGTTAATGTTAATGATTCTTTTTTATTATCTTTTTCTTTTCAATTTTTCTTTGTATTATTTTTTTTTCCCTTCTCTTCTTTCATATATTATTAAGTTAATTTAGTCTATGTATCTAGATAAAACTTCAGATTTTAACTTTAAGTCTAAAATTTAAATTTTTTCAATGTTGGTACAAATAGAAAGTTTTTTATTTTTCTTTTATGTAAATATTTTTTTATTTTTTAATTGCTAATTTTAGTTTTAATTATTTATTATTCAAAAACATTTTGAAGATCATACGGCCTATGGCTAAGATCGAAATTTAAATTTTTATTTGTCATCTCAATTACTTTTGAATTAATAAAGAAACAAAAAAAAACAAAAACCATCCGACTCTCTCGGCTCTACTCGGTAATTGAATTTTTAGAAATGTTTACTGTCATCTGGTGATTTTTATATTTCATTCGATTATATGACAGATGCCATTTAAGGTTTACGGGTAACGTTGAGTAGTTTTAAATTTGAAAAATATTTGGAAATATAATTTTTAAAAAATTTTTACTTATAAAACACTTTGTAAAATGCAACAAAAAATATTTGACATCTTATGTAGTTAAAATTTGAAAAAAAAACGAAATGTAAACACTTATTAAATCTTAGATTTTCTCTGACGTGTAAACGCTGCTAAATTTCATTCTTGTAAGTAGTGAAAATAAAATAATGCATTGAAAATTTTTACAAATCATCATAACCGAAAAATTTCAATTTAAAGTTTGAGAACATCTTTATCATTAAGTTTATGTACACAAACATAATCATGATGTTGATTTGAGTGCAAATTTTTTTTTTTTTTTTTGTTATATTTACCCATATTTTTCATTTGTTTTGTTGATGTCTTTGATGATGTAGCTGTTGTTATTGTTATTGTTTTCATCCCATATTTTAAATTTTCATTTCCACCATCACCATCAGCAACATCATTATCATTATCAATAACATACTGTTTCTGATTATTATCATCAATTTCATTTTCATTACGAACAGAAATTCTGTTCGATTTCTTATGATTTGTAATTTTCATTGTATTGGTATCATAATTATATTGAACCGGTTGTTTAATACGATATGTAGGTAATTGAACATGTTGTTGTTGATATTGTGATGTTGTTGTTTTTATTTTATTATCTGATGATTTTGTTATTGTTACTGGATTATAATATTTTAATGTATCTGTATTAAAGATTACAGATTGTTGTGTTGTAAAATACTCTTGTGGTTGCTCTTGTTTCTTTAAATTGTGTTGAGAAGTTTTTATATTGACAGGTATAACAGTTCCACGTGTTTTTATTAAGCTTTTATTACTACTACTGTCATTAATTAATATTTTTGTAGTTGATAATATTGGCACTGTACTACCAGTTGGTATTGTTGTTGGTGTTGTTGTAATATTTTGACTAATTTTGGACGACAATCTGGCTGATTCGATTATGTAAAAACTTAAGAATATTAAATAACTTGAAATAATTACTTTCATTTTTTTTACCTTCAAATTTTTTTTTATTATTTTTTAATGAATTTATAATAAAATTTTATATTTAAGTTTTTTTTTAATTGGTAATTTTGCATTTACCAAGATAAGTTTTTTTGTTTTATTTTTCTTTTTTTTTTGGCTTACTTTTTTTTATTAGCTTTTTTATTGTTTATTTTTTTCTTAATACTATTGTATATACATTGTATATATATTATATATATATATATACATTTGATCTGTTTATTATAGCTGTGCGATTTTACTTTCAAGGTAATTTTCATTTATGCTAGAATGAACTTTTACAAAACTTGTGAATTAATTGAAAATAATTAAGAAATAAAATAAACAAAGGTAATTTTATTTTATTTAAAATGAAGAAAAATAAACGTGCAAATGCATTTTTTATTTTGTTTATAATTTTAAAATTCCTATTTTTTGATTGAGTGTAATAAATTTACAGTGTTTCAAGAATATACTGAAAATTTAAATTTTATGAAATTGTATGAACAAATTTAGAAATGATTATTCACTTGAATATTATTATAAATAAATTGGGAAGATATTGCCAATAAATTTTCATTATGAAGTTTCTGTTTCAATTTTATATTCGGAAAAATTTGTTATTGTATTTTATTTCAAAATGTGTTGCATATTACAAATCGTAAAACCATTGTGGGATTAGTATTTGGGATAACTTAAAATCATTATGGGTATTGGTATTCACGATTGTCAATCATTAATAATGTTAATATAAAATTGCAAGCATTTTCAGTGGTTTTCTGAATCCCGTTAATGTGATTCACGATCTGAAAATTTTTTGGAAATATTTTCTATGATTCTTATGCTTTTTTCTATAAAATATTAGCTAATAATCAAATTCTAATTGTCCATTTATATTGCAAAGAATTGATGCAAAAATACTACTAACTTTTAAATTAATTCTTCTTATTTATAAGAAAATAATTAAATTATTTTATTTTCAAAGAGCCATTGAAAAAATAATATAATTGAAATAAAAAATAGAAACATAAGATTTGTAATTAAAATTTAAAAAAAATTTTAATTTAAATTTATCTTTACAAAATTTTATGTTACATTAATGTTGAATATAATTTATGTAAGTTAATTTGAATATTAACTTTATATATTGTTTATTTATCTTTGATTGCATACATTTTATCTATGTTTTTATGATTAAAGACTAGTACTCTATTTTTTTTTCAAACCAGCTACATTGTTTCAAGTGTATGTGAATAAAAAATGTTATATTTGTAAATAAATAAATATAAAACAAATTACAAAAATTGTTAATTTTAATAAAATAGAAGTTTATTAAAACTAAATTAAATTTCTCATAATTTTTTTATTATTTTAGTCATAGTACAAAAATTCAGAAAATCCAACAATAAGTATATGAAATTTGTTGTGAATCGAATATGACATATTTTACTATTCGTGTATCTAATTTATTTTTATTTTTACCGACTTTAGATTAAATTTGACAAATATTGTTTATAATAATGTGGAAATAGGTATTTCATATTTTTCAATGAATTTTTTTCTCATGTTATCTCACAATATGGTTAATGAATTTTATAAATTAAAATTAAAAAATGAATTAATAAAATATTCTATGGGCTCTAGGTAGGTATAGGTAGGTATAAGTGGTCATTCCATTTGCCTGCGTAAAAACTTAATTGTGCCTTTTCGATACCACGACTCGAGTGACCTATTTATTGTTTCGAATGACCTATATCATTTTCTCATTTTCCTATGTACTCTAAATGAAATATTATTTTAAAATAGAGCCCACGAAACTGTATATACACTAAGTAGTGAAGCAAAATTTTTTATTTTATTAATAAAGTTTTATTTAAAGGTGATCAAATTCACACACCAACCAAATTACGTTTAGTAACGGAAAAAAATTTTCCAAAATAACACAATAACCACGTAATAGCACCGATGCAACTAAATTAAATATTAAAATACTTAGAATCGATACAATTCCACTGCATCGACATTAAACCAAGCACAGCTGTTATTGAATTGAATCAAATACAGACTTCGGACAGATATAATTGAATTGCCACTGATAGAAATATTTATTTATTTATTGAAAGAAAAAAAGATAAAATAAATTTACATTTTTTTTATATTAATCAAGCACTAACATCTAAGGCCTTCGGCTATTGATAGGAATGTAATATATGTCTGAATGTATATACCGGGTGGTCCAGAGTATGCGTATATCAGCTTTTTAAGAAGGGAACGAGCCGTTATTTTAAAATTAAAAAAAATGTGTGTTAACTAAATCGAGGGTGCTCTATCGATTGGTGGTATTTTGAACTTCCGGAAAGAACCGCGAATCGGTTTTTTAAGACCAAAAAATGCCGAAACCAAGATTTTCAAATGGGAAGGGGTACTTTTTAATGCAAATTCTGATTCTACAATAAAAAGTAAGAAAATTATGTTAAGCGATTTTTTTTTCGTTTTCTTAGTATTTTTTTTTTATTTTTCTTAGTATTTTTCATTTGAAAATCTCGATTTCGGCCAATTTCGGCGATTTTTGGTCTGAAAAAACCGATTTTCCTTCCCTCCAGGAATTGGAAAATATCACCAATCGATAGAGCACCCTTGATTTAGTTAATAAAATTTTTATTCAACTTTAAAATAACGGCTCCTTCCCCTCTTAAAAAGCTGATACGCATGATCTGGACACTCGGTACAATTGAATTCAGGAAATTTCAACATTTTCAAAAGTGTAAAGTTCCATTTTCAATCGTTTATTTTTTCTAAACAGAAAACATAATAATTAAAATTCAACCATAATTTGAAGGAAATTTCCTTACACTTTGTTTTAACTTGATAGACTTGGAAATTTTTAACTTCAATTAAAAGGGGCCCAAAAACTGAGAGTGAGATTAAGTTGCCTAATAAAATCTAATCTTATCTAATCAATTAATGTAACAATATTTTCCAAACAAAAAATTTAACATCCTGTCTGTTACGTTTACTCAGAAGCCTATAATATTCTCTATTGTTTCTTTGTGTAAATTTTGGTAAAAGTCAAATGAAAAAGCTTTTCCTACCCCAACTTAAATAATTTTTGTTTATATTTTTTATTTAAAATTACTTTCTTAATATATTTTTTGACAAATAAATAAAAACAAATACATTTGCATTGTATTACATTACAGAATACTAACACGTTTGAATATAGTAATCTGTAGTTCTTTCATATACAATACAAGTCAGAAATTGGTTTTTTCTCTCGAATTTGCAGACCCACAAGAAAAACCAATCATGGAAAAATTATCTGTATAAACTGCAATCAATAAACAAAAACTATTGGTTATAAATTATAAGATTAAATTTGAAAATAAATGTTATGCAAATTATTCAATTCAACTATTTTCAAAAGTAATCTCAGTATCAATATTTTCATTTGGTTCCTGTTATTTTAGTACAAATTTAAAATTATTTAATTTAGTGAGTTGCTAGTAAGAATGGACTAATAAATATATTAATTTCACCCTCATACTTAGTTATCATGTTGCACAACCAAAATTAATTAAATTTTTGTTACAACATTTTAATTCAACCATGTATAGTTTAAAATTTAGTTATGTTCCTCTTCCAGGAATGTGGGTCATTAATAAAAAATTATGTTAATTGCTAAAATATTTAAATTTAAAAAAAGGTTATACATTTTTTTAAATATATTTTTGTTTTTTTTTAAGCAAAAATTATTTATGTAGGTAGTGTAATTAAAATATTCAAACAATTCTTGAAAGATAAATATGTAATAGGGAACATTAATTATTGTTAAATTAACAGTTTTCTTTAAATGTAACATTTTTTTAATTAACAAATTTTCTGCACAAATTGTTTTGATTTAATTGTAGGTACTTTTATTATAATTTATTTAATATTTCTTTGCATAAATTCATCATAAATATTTAACACTTCTTGAAATAAATAATTTAAACAAAAAATAAACAAAATTCAAAATAATAATAAATAATCAAAATAATTCAATTAACATTAAGTTACATGTAAACAAATGTCATATGTTTGTTTTTGTTTTCTTTTTGTTTTTCTTTTTCTTCAAAATATTTGTAAATATTTAAATATTTCTACACAATGTACACAATTCACTTCTGGTATTATTATTTCAACGTTTACAATTTTAATTAACATTATTTAATAGTAAATTTTTGTATTTTGATGTTGCAGAATTTTAATTTATATTGAATTTTACAGAAATTTATAATTGTATCTAGTAAACAACAACAACTATATTTAAATTGAGAAAATAAAAATAATAAAAAAAAAAATCAATACAAAAAAATTAATAAAGACAAAAAAAAAACGCGCGCGCTTTGCGCGATTTATTCAACCAACTTCCAATGAATAGTTTCGAGTTGAAATTAAAATTTGAAAAAAAAAAATAAATAAAAATCCAATATTACTACTTTTGTACAATAACAGATAGTTGCATTGATTTCATCTCTCACTTTGGTTTTAATTTTGGTGATGGTAAAAGCTTTTGGCAAAGTTAATAAAAAATTTTTGCAGTCAGTCACTTGTATTGTGTTTGGTTGATCTAGTCTTATTTTTTTTTTGTATACTAATTCGTTAATTATAATGTACATTATAAATTCACTAGATGGCTTAAACATGAAATCATAATGTAACTATAGATAAAGTATGTGTAATTATGATAAATGCATATTTGAATTTGGTGCATATTTTTTTTTTGTCATCATTATTACGGTGTTTGATAATAATAAAGCACAGAATAATTCAGCATTTTGATTTGTTCAGAACCAAGACATTTTATTCAATTCATATACAAATTAGGTTTAATTAAAGCTTAAAAAATAAGTGATTTAATATACAGAGTGTATGATACATCAATGCCCTTATACAGTCCGTTTTAGTTTTGATCGAACAATTTTCAAGATATTGGAAGGTTAAGACAATTTGTTTTTTTAATTTTGATAAATTGAATAATAATTTAGTTCTAAAGAAAAGATGAAAAGGGTAAAAAATAACCATAATTTCAAAAAGTAGGTCAAATCAAAACCTATAACCAAAGAATTTATTAATTTTTTTATTTATTAAATTATAGTTCAATACAATCAAAAACAAAATGAAATAAATGCCAAAATAAAATACAATGAAAAATTATATAGTATTATAATTAGAATTAGACAAAATATAATAAAAACAATCAGTATTTAAAAAATTTTTTTCAATTATTATGCTTCAGACATGTTACAATCACTTATGTATGTTAGATTTGGATCAAATTCATTAATTTTTATTTATTTATTAGGTTAATTGATTGAGGTAAATTTATTATTAAGGTTGTTATTGGCTTTTAATTCATAGTATACTTATAACCTAAATTATAAATTGCATCGAGTCCATTGAATCTTTTTTTTGACGATATTATTCTGATATTTTCTGCATTTCTAGTTTCATATTTCTAGTTTCTAGTATTCGTATTGATATTTATTGTAATTATCAGATGGGTATGTGTAGCCAACTTACAATTTATAACAAAATTGAATGGAAGGATTTTGTGCTCAATATGTATTGCTTTTGTAGAAGTTGATGGTGGCCAAATAAGTTTTCATAGCATTGGATTACTCCAAAGTCAGAGTTTGCGATGAACCTCTTAACTCCTTCACATTCAGCAAATTGAGTTAGATTTGACAAGTAAAATTTAGCCCAGATAAAATCTTTTCCGCTGTCCCAACCCCAAGCTCATATAAAATTCTTAATAAAATATTTCTGTCGACCGTATCAAATGCTTTTTTTACGTCGTAAGATACTACTACAACTTTTTTCCTTTTATCAATTTCAACTTCAATTTTTGACACAAGGTCAAACAAGTCCGCTAAAGTATTGGATTGTCTTTTGAATCCATATTGCTTATTGTTTGTCAATCTCTCTTTATGCAAATAATCAGTAGGCTGACTATTCATATAATTTTCAATATTTTTACTAAATGCAGTGGCGATGGAGATAGGTCTGAAGTTATTTATATCTTCTCTGGATCCTTTACTTTTATAAATCTGTTTAACTTTATTAATTTTCATATACAATTTAACATTTTTCGTTCTCTCAATGAAGCGAGTTTATTATCTTTGTTAAGTAACAACTGAGAATTTAAACCATTTTGGCTTTTCTACTTAAAGCTTTAAATTAAAAATTTTCAACATTTCAAATATTTTTTTTAAATAGCCATATTTTCCCAAATGACTTAAGATGGTTTCGTTTACTAGATCTTCAATATTTAAGATCTATTCTATGGCTATCAATATTCATTTTCATCTATCATCATATAAAGTAACCTAGAAACACAATAAAATGAATATTACATAATTTTTATAATTATTTTGGAAATCTTTCGACCCGCAATTCCATGGGACACCTTAATCTACTAATCTAAAGTTTTATCTAAGTCTAAACAATGCCATTTAGCAGTGCACTGATGTGATAAACATTCTGTAAACAAAAAAATGTCTTGCCGTAAATAGTACATGTTGCATCGAGTATGTTTTTACAATGTACCGGAACTGGAACCAAAGTACCAAAGAAAAATATTTGTGAATACACATATTTTGCCTCGCTTAGTTGTATTTATTTTAAATTAAAATTAATTTCAAATTTTAAAAAATACATTTATTTGTGAAAGAGACCAGTTCGTTATTTTTGATAGGCTTGAGCATACAAAATTACGAACAATATGATTAAACACACATTTTTACTCAATCGGAATATAGACATACATAGCCATAGCACTAGGAAACTCTCAAATTTTTATTTCCTTGTTTAGATCAGATATACAAAAAGCAAACTGCGTATACAACAGTTTAAGCATTTTTAACACTCTACCGGACAAACTAAAAAATATAAATTCATACAGTTTATTTAAAAAGAAAATCGAAAACTTACTTGCGGTATAAAAATAAAAATAAAGAATAAAAATTAAAAATTAAAGAAGAAATATTGTAAAAAAAAGTGTGAAAGGAAAGGAAAAACTAAAAACTAATCAGAACACAAACTTTAAAATTTAATTAAAATAAACTAAACAATGTAATAAGGAAAGAATGTTGGAATGCTGGTAGTTATTAAATTTAGTATTATTGAATATTTAGAAAAATCTACTTTTTATTATTTTAAATTAAAACTTAATTTTTTATTTTTTTTTTATTTTGTTGATAACTCTTAAAATGTAACTAACTATACGATCATACAGCTTAGCCTAAGGTCTGAATCTTTCTATATATTAATTTTTTCTCCAATAATGAATAATTCAATGGATAAAATTTTGTTATACAAATACAAATGTATATAATGTAAACATTGTTTTTTATTAATAAAGAAAAAAAAAAACAGAGTCTCAAGCTGATAAGAGTTGTCTCCACCGAAATATAGCAGCGATTAGAACATAAAATTCAACCCTCAGCTTTTCAGCTGCAAAATGAATATGTTGATTAATTTAAAAAATATAAGTAAATAAAGTGCTGATGATAATTAAAAGTTATTTAAATTTAGATCATCATTATCCTGTAACCCCATTCGTGAGGCATAGATCGAAATTTTAGATAGAATATAACGATATTTTGTCAAATTACCTAAAAAGATGGATCAACTGAATTTACCAGACATACGTAGTTCTGCACATGTATTTCAGGCATTATTCTGCAAAAATGTTTGTTAACAAATGGAGAGTTCGTTTTTACAGCAACATTAAACAGCAACATTTTTTGTTTACAAAATCTCATTGATGCTGACAAAATATTGACAATAATATGAACACTATAATAATAAGTTTAAAATTCAATTTCTGAAATTATTACTAGAATCGAAAATTTTGACCTACCCTTCTATTATACAACGTACAATACTTATCTATAATTTGATTGTTGTTATGAATGGAATTTTTGAATTTTATTATACATGTTATTTAATTTCAAAATGAATTTATTCAGTTATTTTCTTACATACAAATTCAATTACAAAATACTTTTACTCTCATTATACTTGCGTTCATGTTATGATATTGACTGTGAACTGTGAAATACTTTAAACATTCTCTGTGGCATCTTAAACGGGTTTAAAAAACTAAAAAAAAAAATGTATGCAGTTTTTAGATACAAAGAGAGTGCTTTGAACAGTTTTTTTTTATATATTATAAAAGTTGATATAAACACAATCTATATTTATTTAATGTATTAAGAAAGCAGCATTCAGTATGAAAATGTATCTAGGAAATTAACATTATCATGTGATGTTAATTTAATAAATTGTACGATCAATAGACGACAACAACAACAATTATTATTATTGTGGAACTATCACATAAAAGATTATGTAATAATCCTATTTTGATGAAATTCATTTGCAAATATATAGGTATACCTACACAGATATTTATATAGGTATACCTACACCTGTGTAAAGCAATATGGTATCAAAGAAAACTTGAATATAGCTATACCTTAAAAATGCTGAAAGTTTAGTTTGGGGTAAGCTTATGAAAAGCACCAAAAAAAAAAAAAACAAAACAACTTCCTTATTCAGCAAATAATATAGACAAAATATATATTTTGAATTCGAAGATACACAAAATATAGGTTTTGGATACCTTTAGTGATTTATAAGAATAGAAAAACATAAAAAAGTTTTTAAATTTTTGTTACGGTGTAGGTGGTGTTTGTATTTAAAATTGTTTAAAACTGATTTGGTTGAGCTGTAGAAGGTTTTGTATTTTTGTATATTATATACAGGGTGTTCTATTTGAATAGAAGAAAAAAAAAATGTATTTGTTTATGCCTTGAAAAACGGATTTACAGAAGAAGATGGAGAAGTTACCTCTTAAGAATTGATACCTCTTAAATTTATTAAGCTGTTCCACTAACACTGGAAGTTAGGAACATACTAACTACTGGTTTGTATCTAGCATTATGGAAATGCCCTAAAATTATTCCCATACCTAAAAAATTTAACCCTGCTACCATTGATAATTTTAGATCCATCAGTATATTACCAAGTCTATTCAAAGCTTTCGAATTCGTACTACATAATCAAATAATCAAGTATGTGAATGTAAATAGATTGCTAAATAAATTTAAGGGAGGGTTCCTAAAGCGACACAGTACTTCATCTTGTGTTGTTTGAAATCATTGACAACATGCGTATATTGAAATTGATTAATAGCAAGCAATTTGTTTACATTAATATCTAATTATTTAACCACTAAATTTGGAGGGCCACAAGCATCATACATTAACGATTTATCAATTTATTAATCCGAAACCATGTGCAGACTATATGCTTATGATGTTCAATTCTATATTAGTGGATCCATTGCTAATATCAATAGATGTATATAGCAAAAATTAATGATGATCGAAATGCATCGATCGCATTCGCGAGGTATAGTTACCTATAATTTGCCTAAAATCAAAATAAATAATGAGAAGCCAAAAATCTAGGGGTGATCTTCAATAATACTTTAACTTGGCATGATCACATCATATCCCCAACAAGGTCTACTCTAACTTACGGAATTTGTCTAACTGTGAGAATGAAAACTATCTAAACGGTTGGTTTAAGAAAAAACTAATACAATCACTTATAATACCACATATTGCGATGTTGTTTACTCCGGCATGAGTGTAGGAGAATTCAATACTCTAAAAATTCTTTTTAATGCATGTACACATTTTGTAACGAATAGACGTAAGAACGAGAGTGTTAGTGATTGAAAATACTACTTAGCTTAACATTCGATAGTTTTTTAAAATTCCGTTACTTTTGTTTTATGAAAAAAACTATCCTAATTTTTTGCCAGAATACTTAAATGATAAGCTAGTGTTTGGTAGATCACTTCGTAATTTAAATGTAGTCATCACGCGTCACAAAGATCGTATCAGACAGTTATCGTATTTGGCTGTTCGATATACTAATGAAATATGATGCCGAACTATATTCGCTATGTCAGTCGGTACAAAAATTTTGATAAGCTCTGCAGATATTACCTTAAAAATCAAACATGAGGTAATTGAATCGATAATTAAATTAATTTCAATTAAATTTTAATTTTAATAATTTTTATTTTTTTGTTTTACTTTTAATTTAATTTTTTCTTTTTAACTTCCTCAAATGTTTAATTTTTTTTTTTCTTTTTGTGTTTTTTTAATTTTTGTTTAGTTTTAATTATAAAGCGGACGTTTATCTTTTTCTAGTTTTAAAAGTTTTATTAGAATTTGGTTTTCTCCGTCTTTTTTTTCACTATAACTTTATGTGTCTGTAAACCAAATTAAACTGAATTGAATATTGTTATTGTATAATAAAAATACTTCGAAAATCGTTTTAAATATGTACAATTTATTCAAATAAATAAATAAATTATACTTAATAATAAAAAATAAAATAACTGTATATTTTTCTTTGCTTAATTATGATGATTCATAAAATCTACAGTTAATTGTGTACTTTTAGTTGACTTATGATTCGAATAAATATATCAGATGAAAATAAAAACACCCTGTATATTTATTTATATAGGTAATAATTTTAAATTGCTTTACACGCGAAATCACGTAACCAATTATAGGTTAACCTAATAATAATCAGTGCATATTTGAATTTAGTGCATATTGGTTTTGCAGTGATGCTGCGTATTTCACAATTTTGTTTTAAGATAAGTGTTTGTCATTAATTAATTTTGAATTTATATTTTTCGCAGAATATACGAGTATATGACGTGACAAAGGAAGGGTCTCACGATTACTATAATATGTATATTATAGAAAATGTATATACTTATTATATTTTGTTATACTGTTAATTTTTTCATGAATTGTGAAATACACTTTTTTAAATATTTTTTAAAATCTGTCTTTTATAATTTATTCAATTCCAAACCTTGAGTATAAAAATTTTTCAACTCATGTTTGTTTGAGTCTGTTATTATTAAGAGTTGTTTATTTTTTTTTTTACACTCTGCAGTAACTTAGGTAGAATTTCCTTTTCGCGCTTGATTAAGTACGGTACTGCAATTTTACACTACAATCTACAATATTTCGGGTATTTATTTAACAAATTACTGGCTTATCAACTCATTAAATGTGGAAAACTACTGCTATTGTCATGAACTAAGCTTTCTTAAATAGAATAGTTTCATTTTTATTTAATTTGTTACCAGATTATACTCTCAATTATTTTTTGCCATTTATTATATCCCAATGACAAAGGGTACTGGACCAGTTCGAAAAATCCATAAAGCATTTTTTTTGTTTTGCTTCATCGGGAATCGAACCTGGGACCTTTCGGTTGAAAGGCAGGCGCTCTACCTACTGCGCCACCCAGCGTGTAATATATTTTAAATTAGCATGACTCACTGTTTTGAACCAGAATCACCTTTATATGACGATTAATAGTTTCAACATTAATTATGCTATAAACACTGATTTACTCTTCTAACCTTTATATTACGAGACACTGCTTCATTACATAGTTAGGGCCTTTCCGAATTATTTATATTTAAAATATGCATTTAGATAGAAAAAATAGAATTAGTACTTAGATAGAATATAAATTTAGATAGAAATAATATTATATGTAATTATTATTTGTTGTTTTATGAAATGAAATATTTTTGTTTGAATGTTGAAGTTATTTTGGTTTTTCTTTTTGTATATAGCTACATATTTTTATAAATAAATTGTTTGATTAATATCTATTGTAAATTTTTTGAATTGATATTATAATAAACTTCATTAATTAACTGTGTGCCATTTAACATATCCGTAATGTCACAGTTATTTATATTTCTTAAAAACATCCTTTCTGAAACCTGAAATTTTAGAAAAATTTAGAGAACCTTTTTCTTAGGCAGAAATTATAATAATAATAATAATGTCCCAACGACCAATTACCCCTCCCGTACCGCGCACGCTTGGAGTCACCATTCTCATTATTATTATTATTTAGCATATGACTAGGAGTGTCGTATACAAGGTTATCACAGTGCTTGGAAGAATAAATCTCTTCTTATTAAAAGTATAGAAAGATATTAGTATAAAGTATTCAGTATGTAATACTGTGACGAGCATACACTCAATGAACTTTCATTAATTAAACTTAAATATTTATTATTATATTTTGATTTTATTCAAAAAAGAATACAAGATAACACTTAATGAAGAATGTGTTAGTAAGGAGAGAATTGGGTCAGGAAATGCTTAAAACAAGCATGCAAAACAAAAAAAAAGGGGGGAAATTAGTAAACACGGTTAAAGAAATTAGAAATTAGTAATAAATTGATAGAATACTAAAAACAAATAAAAATAAAATCCATAAACGGAAAAAACGATTAAAAATCTTGTAACTTTGATTTGCCTTCCAACATGGGCAAATCAAAAAACAAAAATCAATAAGCAATGTGCTCACAAGTCAAAAGTTAAAGCAATTTAAAATCTCCAATCAAATAAAAATTATATCAAATTATTTAATGCATTCGCCAAAAATGTGTTAGCTCATCAAGTAACATGTCCATATTATTTGGATAATTTTTATCATATTTCGTTGGTTTCTTCTTTGAATTTAATGTTTTTTTTATTTTCACTTTTAATAAATTTCATTTTGCGATATCTAATTTTGACAACAAATCAAGGGCGATCAGGACGCACTAAAATTTATTCGAAATTTTTCTGAAAAAATTTAGTGCGATTTGACAGGTTTTACAGTGCGAGTATCAAGTGCAAGTGCGAGAGGTTCGGAAACACCCTTAATAATTTTAGTCTTAATATTCCACCAAATTTCTTCGTGGTACCTATATGGCCTGCTAGAATAAATTTATTTTATTTTATTTCTCATATAGGACTTTAAACCAAGTTATTATAGTTTATCAAGTGATACCACTCTCATATAACCAAACCCATATATTTTTAACATTGAATATACAAGCATATAGGAACTAATCAATGTTGCATTAAAAACTTTCGAACAATTTTTCTCAGAAGTTAAGGTTCTTTTGATGAGCTAATCGTACTAAATATTAAATTACTCGTGAAATTTAGTCAACTTCAATTTAATTTTTTTTTCTTATTTTTCTTCTTTTAAATTTTAACACCATATCGAAAAATGATATTAATCTATCTCCGTCAAAAGAATTAATGTCCTTGATAATATAAAATCAATTTTTTAATGTCGTTTTAGTTGTTGTTGTTGGTGTTATTTTATTTTTTTTCAGTTAAGAAGGCATCGTAAATTATAACAAAATCAAAGAAAATCTCTTGAAAATAAGATAAAAAACAGAGAGAAATTTTTTTTTTGTACTGCTGTTAAAAGTTTCCCTCATTTTTTTATAAGGTTTATTTTTTGCAAGATCTTTGATATACGCTTGATAACTGGAATAAAACTTTCATTGATGAGATTTTGTTAGATTGAATGGATCCTTATTAAACCACGAGGAACAACTACAGTTACTTTATTCTATTATTTTTAACCATTATGTGGGTGGAATGTAAAATTAGTACAGTTATACGAGTCAAAATATTTCGAAACCTTTATAAAAGTGGTGTTGGATATTTGATTTTTCTATGCAATGAATCGATTAAATTGGGTTCTTCTCCGTTTATGCATAATTTGGGACAGAATGATCTATGCTCATTCGATAATCATCATACAATTATTATATTACCGCAAGATAACTACTAATAACTAATGATAACTACTGATAACTACTAACAACAAAAACTGCTACTGTACACCTCCACCTCTTCTTATTTAAGGCAATTTGTTTAATTTCGGTCGAAGATTCATCCATTTTGTAAATATCCATTTTTTAAACTTTGATAACGGATCGCCAAAAGCAGTTATCGATTAATGCATAACCTACATTGAAGAGGCCAATTAATTTCACTTGCCTTTTAATTTTACGCTACAATTAACTGAATGTTAATATATATAGTTACCGTTAATTACCGCGCAGAAGTAAATTAGAGCACTTAGCAGATTATCAAAAGGATGTAATATTGTAAAAAAGCTTGTTTTATTCAATACCTACCCAGTTTTATACCATAATATTTTGACAAACTGATATTGAATATGCGCCATACATTTTAGATAATGCAATCAACACTATTTTTTCAACAAAACCAATGTCAGTTTTTACTTCCGTAAACTTGCAATTGCATAACAAAGTTATTTTTACACATAACTTCATCGTATAGTCTAACCACTCCAGTAGAAATAAAAACTTCCATGTAAATTCGAGTAAATCAACATTATGTTCCATCTCTTTCTCTTTAACATTCATATTTACTTTTTCATATCCCTTTCTTTGTATCTCTTATATATTATGTATTCATGCTATTTTAATATCTTGGAAACTTTTTAATTAGAAAATGGATTCTGAGGTATTATTTTTATAACGGATATTATTACGTAGGTACACACACAGTAGAATACATTGAATGATATGATGAAGATAAAGTTTCTGAGAAATTAAAAAATTAAAATTAGAAAACAAAAAACATTGCATAAAATCAAAATAAAAATTAGAAAATAGAATGCGGTTTAAACAACAAAAGTCAAAACGAAGAGAGATGAGAAAGAAAAAATTATTTTCGTTTCATGTTGTTGTCAGTACAGTACCGCATGAGGAAGCATCATCATAAGTAAAATAAAGTAAACAATAACACAAGAGTTTAAAAGAGAAGTTAATGTTGATTTTCAGAGAAATTTTTGTATATAATATGAAAAAGAGTGTTAGTTTAGGATGAGAATTTTATTCAACTAATTTTATCTTTTTTGTTTATATTTTTTTAAATAATAAAAATAAAAAGATTTTATTTTTAGATTAACTTTTTTAATTGTTTAAATAAAACTTGATGAAACGATAAATAATTTACCTTTATGCTAAAACCATATTTTTAAGCAAGAGAAAAAAAATATCATATTAAATTTAAGTTTAAAGTTTTTATTTACAGAATCGCATTATATAAGTTTACAAATTAAAAGAATATGATATAAGAGGAAAAATATTGTATAGATTTAATAAGCGTACTGAAAGCTGAATAAGGTCCCACCTCTCATTTAGTGGTAGGAAATATTTTTACTTTGCTTTATTTCCCATACTTTCCAATACAATTTTGATAAACTCCGAATTATGGTATACCCATACAGGAATTTGTGTCAGGTTCGTTGGATTACTCTCCTTGCAAAAACATGCAAAAGAGAAAAAAAAAAAAATTCTCATTTTTAAGTAAAGTACAAGAACGCATTTCTTGTAAAAACTTGATAGTGTGATGTAAGTGGTATCTGACATAAGCAATTAGAAAAATAAACTAAAACTTAACCTTAAAAAATGGAAAAATACAGAAATAACAACAAAATTGAACATACATAATGGCCCGTATTTATGAAGTACATGTAAATACTAGATAATGCTAATACTTAATATTTACTAAGTATGTGCTTAAGTTTTTTATACTAAGGGCGTTTCCGAACCTCTCGCACTTGCCCTTGATACTCGCACTAAACCTGTCAAATCGCACTTGATTTGTTGTTAAAATTTTAGTGTAGTCTCAAGTACACTAGATATCGCAAAATTATATTTATTAAATTTAGTGCGAATTGACAGGTTTAGCGCGAGTATCAAGTGCAAGTGCGAGAGCTTCGGAAACGCCCTAAATATTCAGTATCAAGGTATTTTGTGGTATTTATTTATTTTTCTGTAATAAATTGAGTATTAACTAAATAATACTCTCAACATTTAAGTATTATATGAATTCTAGATTTTTAATGTTAATACTCCATAATTCTTCAAAAATCATAAGCTATCCAATAATGAACTTATCGTGAATTTTTTTACCATGGAACGAAGACGTTATAATAAAATTTATTTAGACAAAAAAATAGATATCGTGATTCTGAATATAGGAAAGTATATAGGTAAACAAAAATATATATTTTAATTAGCATTCATTTTCAATTTTAATAAGGTTTAGTGAAAAAAAAACTGCCTAAGCATTTTCTTGAAGACTATACTGAAACTAGAGAAGGTGCTTTTTCGAACAAAAAAATGGAACTTATCTAGTCAACAATGCTTAATGAAAATAACAAAGTTTGTAAATAAATTAGTAAATACTATATAATACTTAAGTATTAGCATTATCTAGTATCTACTCGTAATTTATAATTACTGACCGTTATCTCACTTAAAACCTTTTTTTTTAAAAATGAATGATTTTCAAATGGTCAAAGAATCGACTTTCCTTAAATCAAAAAGTGACTGAAATTTAATTATTTTCCAGAACAAAATAAGAAAAATAAACCATGGCTTAAATTAATAAAATTAAATTTATAATTTTAATGCCACAAACTATGTTGCACTAACAATCATTTTCTTTTGTTTTAATTTTATAATGCTTAAAATATGACAGTATGATTTACTGAATCTTCCAATTCCTAGTTTACAAAGCTATCAAAAATTAAAATTTTAATTTTAACTGTGGTACATTCATTGTCAGTTTATATACAAAAATATTTCTAATGATTAACGAAAAACAAAAAAAAATATTTTCCCATTTCCGGGAGCGTTGAAAAAAAAAAACATGGAAAATAAATTACATTTAAAAAAAAAAAAAAACTTAGAAAAAAGGACGAAAAGGGACAAATGAGATATACAAAATTATTTCTAGAAAAACTCTTAATTTTTACCTACAGGGCTTTAGAATTTTTAGAATTGTTTTCTTTTCTAGTTTTCTCAATTAGGGTCGTCCCTTAAAGTAATTATAAGCTTGTGGCAGTAAAATTACACTTAAAAAAATTGCATTCAAATTACTCAAAAATATGTAAGCAAAATTTATAAATGGTAAATAGTGTGAATAGAAAATTCTTCCTACTTTCAATCTTCATACCTCTTCATCCAAACTTATTTGTATTTCACTTCACAAATGTGTCTCCACATTTCAAAATCATTAGATTTCTTTTAAAATTTTAATTTTATCTTTTGTAGAAATTCTGTGTCTCTGTACACAATGATATAAAATTATTTTTATTGTTGGAATCTATATTATAAAAAATTCTAAGCACTTTTGTGTGTGACCATATAACTTTTAAACTACTAAATGTATTGTAACTATATTTATATCATAGGTTGGATACGCCAAGCAGAGCATCAGGTTTATGTCTATTTTTTGGGCCGGTATTCTGAGTGGTTTGTATAGCTGCGATACAATTCTCAGCACTTATCAGAAATATTTCCAAAACCGAAGGTGTTACAGATCTGAAAATTGGTACTCATAATGGTTATTTGTTTTTTTTTACATTATGTACATATTTGTAGAACGAATTTATCCATTGAATTATTCATTATTGGAGAAAATATTAATATATAGAATGATTCAAACCTTAGTCTAAGCTGTACGGTCGTTTATTTTATTTTATTTATTTTAAAAAGAGGAATTTACTTATACAGAGTATATTATTAATATTTCATAATTCAGTGAGTTTTTCTACAAACTGGAAAATTGGTATTCTTGGTTTTAAAATTGATTTAAGATTTAATTTATCTATCCAAACTTCTATAATGATCTTCTATATAAATAAAATTGAAAAACTACTAGGGCGCAATACACAATATATGTGTGGATGTCTGGAAGGTTTATATATGGCAATTTCCGACAAACGTTACCAGTTATTCCGCCTTCAATGTATGCGGATGAAATCAATACATGTTTAAAATCAACGTTTTTGCAGCGAAGCATCCATAAATTGCAACTGAATACACAAACATGTGTGTTACACTCCAAAACGATTTATCTGCTGAAGTTTTTTTAAAAAAATTTACTGGATATTGAGAAGTGAAAAATTGCTTTCCAAGAAAACACACAATTTTTAAAGTTGCCAGAAAATTTCTGCAACATTGTTAATTCGAGAAATACATTGATAGTAAGCATATTTCACAATCAATGGCTCAGCGAACGAATGAAATTGGCTGCTAAAAATTTTGATGTCGATGAGACCAATTTTAAAATACAGAAAGCAGTACCTAGACATAAAGTATGTATGTATGAATAATAGAAAAAAAAGATAAATAAGTAAGAAAGATACACACAAATATAGGGTGTTTTTTTCTTCAAAATTTACTACTTTTAACTACAATATCTCTATAACGACAGCACCAATCATCATCAAATAAATGTTAAAATATGCTCCAGAGTGTTATTTTTCTAGAATATATATATATGTATATATATATATATATATTTATATATATCTAATAGATCAACAGATATAACGGTTTTTATACAAAAACATCAAAACAGCAAGGATACTTTTAAATGTCCTTTTCGTCTTTAAAGACAAATATGCGCCACAAAAGATATATATTTTTGAAAGACTAGGAATTTCAGCTATCCTTGTGTCATTAGGTCCTACGCCGATACATCATCTCCCTCAGAATCCCCATTTGCTTGATAATAATTGTAATACTTTAACCACGTAAGTAATTCCAATTTTGCTCACACGCTTTACAAAATGTTCTATCTTCCAACTCCATATTGTTATGCCAAGCTTGGAGAATTAAAAATATAATAAATTTATTTGGAGTTATAAATTGGAACACATTTTATGTACAATAATATGAGTAAAAATGCTGATAACATCTTCTGGTTTTTTCTTGAGTTTCCCTTTTCAATTCATGTTCCGCTTTAGAAGCACTCTTGTTCCGTTTTAGAGATAAAAAATAAATTAGCTATTTGGAATTATGTACAATGGAGTTCTATAATAACTAATCTATTAATTTATCAATAACATTTATTTTACTCCTATTTTTTATTTATTTTAGTTTAAAATAGTCCATTTTCGTAAAAAAAGTAAAATTCTTTCTAACTTAGATTCCTTAAGGCTGCAAACCCTTAATAAAATATTTTCGTTCCACTTTCGGGGTATTTACCTTATATCTCAATCAATTTATTTAAAATTACAAAATACAAAGTAATTAATTATTCGAAGATTATTACCAATATAATAATTAATAAAATCAATTAAAATGATTAAAACAGTTTAGTTTTGTAAATTGTCCTAATTAATATATTTCTTTAATTGTCGTCACTTTTTTCCTTTTGTTTTTATTTCTTCTAAATTTTACCACATAATAAATTCAAAGATTTAAAATACAATAACAATTATTATTATTCTATACAGTATTTTTGTTGTTGTTTTTGATTTTTTGTTCCCTTACCAAATTGACATGTTTTTTTGATTAATCGATTGTATTGTAATATTTGTCATCATAGAATGTAGCTGTGAATCAACTAAGAAAATAAATCAAAGACAACTTTTAGAACATCAATAAATTTTTATTTAAATTTATCATTCTGTAGAGCAGTTACTGAAAAGCTACGATATTTCATTAAAAAAAAAAATATTTTTTATATTTAGTTAATCAAGAATAAAAGTTAATTTTTTTTTTGTTATACTAAATACTTCACAGGACAATTAATAAAAGCACCTTCTATCAAATAAATCAATCAATGCAGAGCATTGGGACTTCCAGTTACGAATTATAGAATAAAATGATTAATGAATTCGTATTTTAATAGACGCAATTGATAGATTGAAATATTATTAATAATCCTTTATTTAAATCCAAAAAAAAAAACCTGTCCTAGATTAAAAATTGATTTCTCATACGGTTATAATCTTAAAAAATATTCTTTTTTAAAATCAAATCATTTCAATATGATAAAAATTTAATAACAATAACAAAACAATAAAAAAGAAATTTCTATGGTCTTTTAAACAAAGTAAAATATTTAAAATTTCAAAATGGATAAAAATTCTAAGCCATAATTTATCAATTAAGGACATTATAATTTTTTTTTTTGTAATCAAAAAATATCCTTTTTCAATTATTATTCAATTTTAAGTATTTTAAAATATTTTTTTTTGAATCATTGATTTTAGATTATCCTATTTGAAATTTCTTTTTAATTTTAGGAAAATTTTGGAATGATTTACATAAAATAATTTTCAATAATGTGTGTGGACTTAAAAATGCATTTGAATTTTAAGGGCTTAATAAAGCAGAAATTATTTTAATTGAATTCAGATAATAATAATTCATGGAAAAGGAATTTAAATATTTTTAATATTAAAAATATAAAAAGAACTTTTGAAGAATTAAAAAACGGCTTTATTAATATAATTACAATTCAATTAATTAATTCTTCTTCTTCATATCTTTGATGTTATTAAATTTTTAAGCATTACGAATGTAGGTAAGTCGGTGGAGATGTGGTGGAGTAAACTAACATTAATTTGTTGCTTATTGATACCACCACTTCGATTGACACCGATTAGTTGTTATTGTTTGTTTTTAGAGACTTTTCGGTTAATATCTTTATTCTTGAAGATAAATCCGATCTCTATAAATCTAAGTTGTTAAAATAAATTTAATTAATTTCAATACATTCCAAACAAATAAGTTGAAAAAAAAATATACTTCTGTGAAAACAAAAAATATTTAAAAATGAAGTACTTTTGTTACACTAAATTAGCCCTTTAAAGAGTAGTCAATAAGAATGATGTTGGATTTTGAGCATCTATAATAATTGTTATAAAATAACATTTTCTGGAATACAATTTTAATGAAAATCAGGAATATTTTCATCTTGAAAAATTGCCGAAGATTGCAAGAGTCACGTGAAACATGTGAAGTTTTTAAATAGAACAAAAGAAAACACACACAAATGAAAAAAAAAAATTTTTCCTGAATTGGTGAGAATCTTAATAGACTCAATGAGTCCCGTACTGCGTGTCAGATTTTTACTGACTAATCAACACCCCTCCCAATAAAACTAGTCCTACGAACTAACCATTAATTGATTGTTAGTTTTGTTTTCTTAAAAAAAATTTTACGATATTCTATCGTATTAAATCTAGTGGCTTCTAGTTCTAGTCTAGTTCTTTTAAGCTTTCTGGTATCATTTTGATTTTCCACTGAGGGGCCTCAACATTTCAAGGGCCTCAAGGGCCCAGTACATTTCTCTATATTTATTATCAAGCTCAAAGTTTTTCTTTTTGACGTGCTCTTTCCACCTAGGTATTTAGAATTGTTGTCTTGGTGTATATTCACTTCGTTTAGATTTACCCGATGGTTGATTTTCTAATTTGTTAGCTATAAAATTTAAATGTACCGATTTTAGGTGCTTGAGTCTAATTTTCCATTTCTATGTCCAGAATTATAGCTTGTCGCTTTCTCGTTGCAATTTATTTGTAGCCTAGTCAATATTAGATTCTACTACCATTAACGCAGAATCGTCAGCGAATATAGTTGCTGGAAAACACCATTTGTGGTGATAAATCATGGGTGTAGAGAAAATACACTATAGCACACAGAATACTACCTTGAGGCACAACTGGTCTAATATCTCTGATAGCAGAATACTCTTTGTTTTGTTTAATTCTAAATAGTCTGTTTTCTAGATATGATGAGAATTGTTTAGGTAACATATGATTTAGTTTATGCATTAAGCCTCAATGCCATACTTTATAAAAGCTTGAGCTACATTTAGAAATATAAATGAGAGATATGCTTTTTTTCTAAAGCTTTTTCTACTATTTCTATTATCCTATGTATTTGATCTATTGTCTAAATCTGAAACCAAATTGATAGTTTAGAATTAGGTTACTATTTTCTATGATCGGTTTCATTCGTATTAATGTTAATTTTCCAAATAATTTGGATATTATTGGTAGTAGTGATATTGGTCTATAGGATTTGACCTCATTAAATAGGCTTATCCAGTTTTGGTATCATAATTATTTCTGCAATTTTCCACATATTTGGTACATTTATAATGTGTGTCGGCGTTTATAATGTGTGTTAACATTGTTATAGCTTTTTTCGGAAGTTGATTTGGGGCTTCCGACGTAATTAGATCAAAATCTGGAGCTTTTTTTATCGCTCAGTTTTTTACTTTCATCAACAATTTCTATCTATGAGAATGGTGATATGACATTTTCTTGCCAATTATTATTTTCTTCAATCAAATCGTCCGAATCTGTCTCATCTGTACGATTTAAATTTCTTCAAGACGATCTAAGAATATTTCAGGTTTATTTGTTATTATCTCTCGCCTAATCACCATTTTTTATTTTTATTGGCGGGATTTGAAAGATCCGGCTTTTTGTACTATTTGTTGTTTCTCACAACGAATAGTTATTTTCTCTTTTAGCTGATAAATGTTTTATATATTTTTAAAATTTTTCGTCATTAAGACCTTTAATTTTTCTTTTAACATTCTGAGTTAACCTATTTGGCAGACGTTTGGCTGTCGGATCATGCGATTGTTGTCATCTGCATTTAGTCCTTCTTATTATTTTTATCATGTTTACTATTTCATTAGAGTAGTTAAATCCTACAAATTCATATTCAAAATCTTTTGTATTATTAATATAAGTTTAATAAAATTTTGTACTTCAGAATGTCACATTTGGGTATTAATTTTATTTGTATGTTTATTTTATTTTCTATTTCTTATGGAATAAAAGTCGAGTTTCCTTTCACTAATCATTTGTATTTATTTTGCAAAAATCGATATTTCGGAAGCAACTTACTTCCTTCATCAGTGCTTTGCGACTAATTCATTCTGAACATATGAGGGAAGCACAATTGGCGAGAAAAAGAAACTACACGAATTTTAAGTCAGCTGTAGCTCAGCATATAGTTGAAGAAGAACATCATATAAATAAGAATAGTTTAAAATTAATAAAAGAGGTAAAAAAAATAATAAACTAGATATGTATGAAAGTTTGGCAATATCTAGAGAACCTGTTAACAACAGACTTAATAATGATGTAGGTAATGGATTCTCACCATTATTTAGATTACTTTAAAATTAAAAATCAGGTTCAGGTAGAATTAGGATCATAAATACTAGAATAAGGGTTATTACGTAAGACTAGTTTAAATTCAATAAATAACAATTATACAAAACAAAAAAAAAACAAAAAAAAAATAAATAAATAAAACACTGTAGATTAGGTAGCACTATTAAGGAATTACTATTGTCAACAAAATGAGCATATTATTAAGGGTTCAAATTATATAATTATTTGTAAGGATTGGTGTAAATATTAATCAGTCGCAAAGCACTGATGAAGGAAGTAAGCTGCCCCCGAAATATCGATATTTGCAAAATAAATACAAATGATTAGTGAAAGGAAACTCGACTTTTATTCCATAAATCTAAATATATCACTAAAAACAAATCTGATTATCAAAAACAATTCTATTTCTTGTTTAAAGCTAGCCCAGTCAGTTGTCTTGTTACTTAGCATATATTTGAACTGTTTATTAATAACCTTTTCATATAGATTAAGTATAACTGTAAAGTGATCTGAGTTAAAATCATTGTTATCTTCTAGCTCAATATAAATAGGTGAAATTGATTTAGTTATATAAAAATTAAAAAGATCAAGAGTTTTATATATATCAGTTGGCCAATAGGTTGCTTTACCGGTAGATTGGTAAAAGTAGGTTTTTTTCTTTTATAGCTTTTCTTTTATGGAAACCGGCAAGATAATAGAAAATTAATTAAATGTTTGGTTGACCACAAGTTTTATTTTCCTGACCATTATGATATACCTAGTAAATACAGTTATGATATTTGAATACCAATCAAATGTCGTAATATCCAAACCCCTCCGGATATGAATGTTTTTACTAAAATTTAAAAAATCGACAACAAAAAAAATATAATGCAATATTTTTCTATATTCCATCTTACGTCTATATTATATATATATATATATATATTGTATATGTATATATTTTTGTCGTCCTCTAACATATTTTCCAAACGAAACTTTAAAATGAAAAAAAATTTTTAGAATCAACCATCATACTATAAAACTTTGCCTATGGATATGTAATTTATCAAATAACAATGATATCCTTTAGTAAGCACATACATACATATATATATAATATAAGTACAACTCATACCTGGCCATGAGTTCATACCCATAAAATTTATGTTTTATTAAATTCAGGTTGAATTTGAACTTATATAGAGACGGAATTTCTATCAAAAAATTTAAAGAATTTAAACGCTGTAGATTGGAGTTGTACTTTAAAAATCATAAAATAAAATAAAAAACCAAATCAAGTTTAACATGATATTTACTACGTACGTACGTTTAGTTTCAAGGATAACCAAAAATTAACATTCATCAAAATTTATCCTGCGGAACAGCTGATTTTATATTTATAGTGCCACTAAAGTGATAGGCATATACTTTTTGTTTTTTTTTATTGGTAAGTGGAATTATAAATGAATATTATAGGGATTTTTAAATTTTTCAAAAATGTGTCCTGTCAAAATGTATTTAACTGGAATTTTTATGTATTAAAATATATACTACAGGGTGTAGGCATTGATAAAATCTAATTCTTTTATTTTATTTATTTTTCATATTACAAAAAAAAAAATAAAAGGGGTGGAGTTTCAGGAATAGGAATAGTAATGTTGGATTTCACATAGAGCTAATTAGTTTGAATTTGAATAGTTTTAAAATGCACATATAGATTTCATAGAAAGCAATATGGCAGTTACAAAACCAAATCTAATTCGCAATTGATAAAATCAACGCTAAATGTTAAAATTTTAGTGACAGCTATATTTAATTTAACACAGACTGATGTGGAATGGAAGTAAAAATATATGAAACGTTACAAAATATATAAAATGAATGGGGCTTACAATAAAAATTTAATAATAGTTCGAAGTAACAAACTTACTATAAAAAATAAACACAAAACACATTCACTCCCTTCTTCAACATGCAAAACCCCCAAATTGCCACACTTTAGATAATATGATGTTACCGTAGTGGACATAGAAAAGAAGAGTTTGCCATAATATAGAGTCTCGAAACCTGGAACATCTTTTATTGTAATTTATTGTAATTTAATATTAAATTATAAATTGTCTGAGTTTAGATATCAATAAATAAATTTTTGGGAAAATAAAGTTGTAGAATTGGAAATCCCACTCACTTAGCTAGAAATAGAAAAATTTGATTATGATAGGGGAAAATCGAATGGCAAGTTAAATACGAACCACGCGAATTTTTATGAAAATTAATTTGAAATGAGCACTTAAACATTATTACAGTAATTTTAAATGATTTTTCAGTATTGTGAATTTATTTTTGCAAAATTAATCTACATTTGTTGTGCGCTCTCTGATTTTAAAACTTAACAATATAACTTAAAAAGAGCTTTCCTGAAACAAATTCAAAATAAGTTATTAATCATATAAGCTTACTTTAAGGACTTCACTAATTCAAAAAGAACTTATCTGACTCACAACTACAACAACATATTTTACTTCTTCCAAAATGTGGAATAAAACATAAGTAAGTACATAGTAATATGTACATAATGTAAGTACATTCAAATTTATTACATAATACATAATACAAACATAAAGATAATTTTTTTTTTGTTGTTTTTACACTAAAATGCTTTTACCTTCATGAAGGGTTTAAAATTTAAATATTTTTATTTATATAAAAAGAGACTCATACAAACAAACGTGTGTATTAACTGTATTGAAAGAAAATTATTTAAATGAATAAATTTTTACAGTTATTTTTATTTTGCATATATACACACACATAAATGATTTTCTTAACTGTTACATTCATTTATATACCGTTTATCAATATTTAAGTGAATACTTGTTTTTTATTTCGCCCACTTAACTCTCTATAACGGCATAAAGGAAATATAACGGTAAAAAAAAATCGAAAATATTTACAACTTATGGTTTTTATTATATCAGCTTAATTTTTTTTTTGTTGTTATTTTTGTTTTTTTATTTGTAAATGGGTATTTGTCGTGTAGAAGAAATAATAAGAGATGTGATTTGAGAGAAGCGAAAATTTTAAAAAGTCAAGCGGTAGTATAAAGTTTTAAAGTACTTTAGTAAAGTGATATTTATAGTTTTTAGTAAACATTGTATTTATATAACCACCACTGCTATAAATAAAACCAAATTACAAAAATATAAACGAAATTGCAACTTCAAAACATTTATTTTAAATACTCGGAAAAAATGGTTTTAATATTTTTACAGACATTGATCTTATTATCTTGCCTTTATTCACTTGCCTCGACGTTAATTTATTTATTTACTAGCAAAGTCACCCGACGCTGTTCGGGTCCAACATAAAATATATTAAATTTTAAATTGTGAAATAGTTCAATGATTTGCGTATTCTATTCCTTACAGTTCAAAATAGAAATATTTGTTTTATTTTATATGACTAACATTCAGTTTTACAATTTTTGATACCTAGTTGCACTGATAAAAGAAAAGGAGCTAAGAAAGGCTAAGAAAGAGAAAACGTAACTAAGACATTGTTCACTTTTTATGTATGTCAAAAATTGAATGAAATTGTTATTCAATTATTATATATATGAATATAATGTACATAAGTATATATGAATATCAATTTCATTGTTCTAATGTAATAACCATAATTAAAAACTATAAAGCAGGCAATAATTAAGGTAAGAATATATTGCTAGGCAATATAGGCCTACACTGGTTATATGTTTGCATTTTTAAAAGCTATAAAAAAAACAGAAACACATCCACACGAATACGACATTTATTTTGTTCAGGAAACTATTCTAGAACGATCCAGAGTAAAAAACACTTCTTTGTGTTCAGTAGTTTGCGCTAATTGAATTTTTTTGGTTAAAAAATATTCTGATGGGTGTTCAGTATATTGTCCAAGAACGTTCTAAATGGATCGTTTTTGTTCAAAATTTTTTTGGGAACAAAAAAATATAAAAAAAACAAAAACAAATTTTTCCGTTTTTTTTTGTATTTTCAATTCCTCGAAGCAAGTGGTAGGAACGTAGTGATGTAGGATAAATAAAAATTGGTTCTGCTTGAAACAAAAAAAAAAAAGCAATTTGAACTTATCATTCATCGGCTTATTTGCTTTTTCCGTAATTACAATCATCATTTGCTTTGAAAACCTTATATCAAGCTGCGATTCTACAGTTTATTTTTGTAGTTTTAGTATGCTTAAATTGAAGGCAAATATTTCTTAAAAAAAATATTTTTTTTCTTTATTTTGTTTTTATTTATTTATAATAAATACTCGCCCGTTCATTTTTATAAAAAGTCGTACTCAATTTCATTATGAATTGTTTTCTATCATTTCAATTTATACTTGGTACTACTATATTTAATTTTTTTATTAATTTATCTTAGACAATAACCGCATATTTCATAATTTATTTTAAATAAAAATTAAATTTAATTTTCATTCTGGTGATGGGTCAGTTGTCGATGTTGTCGATCATTTAAAATTTCTGTATATTAAAATGATTTATACGTTTCACACCACGTAAGTGGATGTGGTGGATATTTAAATTGAAATTTGTAATGGAAAATAAAAACAAAATTAAAAAGTTTAGTTTCGCTATGTTTACTTTTAAATAGCTATGATCATTTACAAGAATAATAACATAAATCAATTGTAAAATTATTCAACTATTTGTACCCTACATTTTTCAATTTACAGATTAATAAAGATGGCATAAAATATTATCTAATATTTGAAATTTCGCAAGTGCCTAGAACAACAATATTAGATTCCAAATAAAGTGCCCAAAATATCAACAGAAATGGCATTCCAATGTGGCTATTGTTTTCAGTTAGTATTGTAATTTTTTGTTTTTATGACATCAACATTTTAAGCACTAATCATTTTCATAAACTCTATAATACGTATTCAAAAAACCGTATACATTCAAAATTTAGCATCAATTTTTGCATTCAGCTCAAGACATTTTCATGAATGTCTAATAAAATTTTCATTTTCACTCTTCGATTCATTTTGGTGTTATTTACGAAAGCACTGTCTATTAATTGATTTTCCGCAACAAACGTTCTCTGGAAAATATAATTTTGTATTTTTTTTTCAAATCTTAGTCATTGCACAAACCATTTTTTAGTGTTTTCCTGTTTTCATAGAGTTTACAACATCGTTTATTGAATTAAATATTTTAGTCTTATAATGTTGAAATATAAGAACAAACCACTACTGGAAATTGGTGAAAATAATTTCAAATTTAAATTTTTTTCGTTTTGAGTTTGGCTTTAATTATTTTAATCATATGGAATTTAATTCAAAAGCTCCAGTAGGTACTTGTATATATGTATGTAGTTATGTACATAATAATCTCTTTATCAAGTTTTTTTATTCAGTAAACAATTTTTCTTCGAATTATTTTTTTTTTTAATATTTAAACCTGTAATATGCTGGACTTCCTTTTGTATACAAATATACTCAAGGACAATCAAATTTTTTTTTTTTTTATTATTATTTTACATAATTAAATTCTATTCCTTTTGTTTCCTTCTGCTAAATAGAATCTTAAAAAATAATTAAATAAAAAAAAAAATATTTTTAATTTTTATCAGGGTATAGAAAAAAAAACGTTTTTTTTCAATATAAATTTAACTTAATGACGAGCACCTGGACTTTTACCTTTACTTCCTTGAACAATACTCATTTTATTTTTAATTTAAAATTTTTATTTATAAATTTCACCTACTTTCTCAAAAAATTTAAAAAAAAAAATTGTATAGCAAATTTTTAAAGCAATGAAAATAAATATATTGCAAAAGTCCTTTTGTAATTTTCAGCTTAAAGAATAAATTGTTTAACATTTAAGGATTTTAATCTTAAATTTTAAAAGAAAAAAATATTTGAAATATTTTCAAATAATATAATAAGGGAGATTTGAGCTATTTGATAAAGTTTTAGATGGTAATTTTAGATTTAGATCAAATTTTTCTACATCAAAATTTTATTTTATTTTCTTAACACTTCACTATCCAATCGGGCTCCAAAATGTCTCTTTTGAAAATTCACAAAGTTGTAAATAAAACAATATGGCATTATTTTCTCTTATAAATTCCACAATGTGAATACTCGGACATGATTGTTCAATTATCATAAGCTTTCTATATTCATTTTTTATTGTCACATTCTTTTGAAAATTTCACATCTTATATTGAGGACTCAATGTCCGTAAAAGTAACATGGGTAATGAAGGAGTTAAATTTAATTAAAAAGTTAAGTTTTTCGAAATTCTAACAAAGAAAGTATATTGACAAAGAAGTGCCATGACAAAGCTGATATTGATATAAATCTTTATTTTATATCGTATAGAGTTTTGTGAAGAAAAATAAAAATAATTAAAAATTACATCGTAATCACATATAGTTAATATAAACAACTAATAATCCCTCTTTTTATTAAAAACTAAAAATTAATTTTAATTTTATGTAAATTACGTTAAATATCCTCACATTTTTTTAGTTATTATTTTTTATTCCTTTTAAATAAAGTATTTATGCCTAAAGAATATCCTTAAAAAATTAAAAGATCAATACATGTAAGTGTAATTAGTTTTAGTCAACTGGAATAAAATATATATTGTGCTAAGAGATTAGATAATACCAAAATATACATATACACGTTCAGAGTATAAAATAGTATATATAGAAATTGAAATTATCCAATTCATAAAATTTTACAATCCCATACAAAAACATTCACAAACACTTCCAAAATTTTATGTTGAATATATGTATATATACATATAGTGAAAATTATTCAATTTAAATTGATAATACAAAAAAAAAAAGAAAAAAAAAAGGACGACATTTATGGTGTCATATAATATTAAAACGAAATGTTAAGAATGAAAAAACTAAAAATCATTTTTATCATATTTACACTCTTTCAAGGATCAAATAAAAATAAAATATATAAGATACAGGATAGTAAATGATGCGTAAAAAAATATTCTTGCAAAAATTTATACAAAAACATACAGTGCTTAGACAAATTAGTTGTGCACTCAAATTAAATTTCTTTTTCGCTAAATTTTCCAATTCTTGAAATAATAATAATATGTAACTATAATGTAAAACTATAATACATCTGTGAGTTACAAAAATCGACCAACAATTTCGCGTATAATATATTATAACTATAAAATAAATTTATGTAATTATAAATTTAATTAGAAATAATTATTAAAATTTCGATAATATCGGAAATATAAATAATTAAATACCGTTTATTTTAAATCACCTTTTTATTTCTCTGATTGATTGCTGAAAGCAAATTTGTTTGGAGCTTTTGGATAACTTTTATCAATTTCTTCATTTCTTGCATCTTTTATTTATTATTTTTATATAGCGTCAGTAAGTTTGCCTTAAAATTGCCAACTTATTGTGTATAGATTTTATCAAGGGGTACAATCTTACTCATATATCATGTATAAAATTACGCTCTATGATTACATTAGATGAAAAAGAATTGTTACACTAGCATGTGGAACACAACAAATTTTATAGTAAATGATAGAACTAAAATCCTGATATTAAATGTTTGACAGGTGGAATGTCTATTGCAGTTAATAATCAAAATCTTTGTGTAGGTTTAATAAGCATACTATGAAATAATAAGTCTAGGGTAATACACGATAGCGCTCTGGGCCCAATTTTATTCTCACTTTATGTTAGTAGTTAGCTAAATCTGTAATTGTATGGTAAACCAAACATGTTTGCTGATGATCTTGTAATTGTGTATATAAAGGATTCTGTAGAAAGCATACAAGAATTAATACAAATTGAGATGAAAAGTATATTAATGAGTGGATGAACAAACACAAACTAACAATCAATACTAAGAAAAACGAAATATATGATGTAAAACTTTTGGAATTATAATATTTGGATCTGAAAAATATGGCAGATTTTTTGAAGGTACTATCTGCATTTTAAAATCTGCAAAATTCTTTGATGGTGTTTGTATTTAATTTTTGGTATTAAATTTTTCAGAATATTCTTGTTTGTGTTAGTTGTATTTTTCTCAAATTATATTTTTTTTTAAAAAAATTTATACACAAAACAAAAACAAAATTATCGTAATTCGATGAATTCCGAAAAATCATCGTGTAACTGGACTAGAAGATATAGAGGCGTTGACAAAAATATAAATTCATAACTATTGAAATACCTGTGAATAACCAATTACCTGCGATAGCAAAAGAAAGAACACATAGTTACTAAAGCCGATTTATTACAGTTTTGATATCTCCAAAATATATTATGCCATTACTCAACAAAATAGTTTCTATACACATTTCAAAACAATCTAAATGTCTTCAAAATGTGAACTCTTTACCAATTTATCGATGAAAATAATTTGTTTAAACCAATAAATATATGTAGATTTCATCTATGACAAATCAATGTTGACTTTGATGTATAAAAACTTCGCAAACGTAATAGAAAATAGAAGTCATCAAAAAACATGAACGCAACTAAAACATAAAAATGTTTGAAATTCTTGATTTTGGACACAAATACACCAAAAACAATTATTTTATTCAAGGATTTCTCGTATTATCTTTGATTTTACGTTCGCACCCGTTCGCACCTCTAAATAACAAATTCTTCTCTCTAACCGCATAAATAATTTTGACAATTACTGTAGCAATGCACAATATTGTATACATAATACTCTTATTAAAACTCTTTTAATTTAATTTTATTTTTCTTATTTTCAGAAATTAAAAAATTGTACTTTTATACTAAAAAAATATCCTGAAATAAAGGTCTAAGTAATGAGTATTAACATTTCTTCTCTTATCTAAAGAATATTATTTTGAATTGGGTTTTAATGTATGTATGAATGTGTGTGCTACATTAGTTTATTTTAATTAAATTTAAAAAAAATCTTCTAACACTCAACCACATTGATTATTGACAATATCAACATATTATTCACTTTATTATACCTATATGTGTTTCGTTGTATGTAATTTACACATATATATATTTACATAATTTTAAAAATAGTTAAATAATTAAAAATTTTTTTTATATATTTAGGTTTTGTAATAAAATTTTATCATTTAAATGCAAAACAAAAAATTATAGAAATAAATTTGAAATATTATCTAGATTGTTATCAGCAGTTTAAGGAGAATTATGTAAATATTATTATCTTAAAGATATAAAATGTTTTTTTATTGAAATTTTAATTTATCTTTTTTTTAATTAAATTAAACTCGAAAGTTGAGTTCAACCAATACATTAAAAAATTAAAGTTTTATAGGTACTCGAAAATTATCTCTTTTCTTAAGTGAAAACAAAGCTATCTTTCAAATTTTATTCTATTTAAAAACTTTGTATTAATATGTATGCTTAATACTAAAGTGTATAATGAGTTTTAAAATTAAATATTTTGGGGTATTCCAATTACTTATTAATGTAATTACAATGTACATACGGCAAATAGAACATCATCAGGTCATAAAATTGCTACTAATGTGTATTTGGAAATCGAGATGAAAAATATGGAAATATATTAATCAACACACAATATAACGACTGTAAGTGCAATGGACATTTTTGACATAAATTTCAAAAATCATCAAATCATATCAAACAGCATCTTTAATACTGCCAAAAATAACATAAGGAGGTTAGACTTCTTGAGCTATTGCAAAACGTTCTTTTCTCCTGAATCATGTTAATATCTAGAAGTCAATATATGTGTCAAGTCATACGTCAAGTTATACTTTAAATATTTCGAAATCATACATCCCACGTAACAACTTTATTGCTATAAGATTCTTGCGTAGTCTTATAACACTATTATATAAACACTCTTATAGCAGTATTAGTGTTAATTTGACGTCCAGACATGACGTCCTCCATTGTTCAACTGTCAAATTTTTGTTTTCTTCGGGCACTAACCCAATTTTATAGATATCTCACAACTACTGACACTTGCTCTGAGGAAGTCAAAATGTTGATATCTCCTCCTCTCAAACAGCTCCGTTAAGGGATAACAAGAGGTTTGCAAAAATATTGATTTTACGGTTATAGTCGTTAAATTAGTAATAGTAACAGTAGTTTCTAATCGGGAAAAATTTAATTCATCATATCAAGTTCGTTACTCCAGAATATAAATTTATTTGTTCAAAAATAACCGTTAGCTTGCGTGACAAGTAAATATTATGAATTGGGTCTGTTTACACCATCATTTGGTCTTATGCATTAGCTCAACATCATTTTTGAATCCATCATCGTCTTCGTTGTTTGATCCTGTCATATCTTAAAGTTAGATGGGTTCAACAAGATCACGTTTTTGACTCAAATTGTATTTTTGTTAGCAAATTTTATACATACAAAAACAAAATAACCATAAAAAATAATTTTTTGTTTTTATAATTAGCAAAGCATTTTTATTGATTTTAATTATTCGGATCAATCGATTTTAGTATATCAAGTATTAAATAAAATAAAAGAATATTTACTTAAATCTTATGAAAATCGTTTTATTTTTAGTTATTAATAAAAAATAAAAAGGTCAACATAAATATTCCATCTCGTAATTAAATTAATTTTTAAAAAGTTACAACTTTAAAACTTTAATTAAATTCAGTCTAGTCTTCTTAGAACATACCTAAATATTTACTTTAATCATAAGTTCTGATAATGCAAATCATAAAAGTCTGATACTAACTTAAATGCTTTCCAAATATTTACCTTTACTCACAATTTAAACTTTTCTATAGAACTTTTCAAAGAAATTTTCTCTTCGTTTTTTTTTTTTTTGATTCTTTAGAAGTTTAAACATTTTGGAATTTTGACATTCTTTTTATATTATTTTTTTCTATTTTAAAATAAAAATAAAGAAAAACGAGCAAAAAATTAAAACAAAAGTTTCACCTTAGTTTGGGTTCATCCAATTGGCTTGGAAATTGTTAGTTTTTTTTTTGTTTTTATGTTTTAATTTAGTTTTTTTGAATAGGGTATATTTAAATTTTCCTTCCAGAGAAATTAAACAAAAAGAGTTCAACTGTCAAATGAAAAATTTCAAAAATTAAAATGATCTTAATTTGTTTACAGAGTAAACATTTTGTTTATTATTCTTGCAATTCTATGTAAAAATTTATGAAAGTATTATTTATATCTCTTCTTTTTCTTTTGTTAACAAAACTATTAATTACTGTGGTACAGAAATGCCTAATTTTTATTTAAATGTAGCTGATAAGGGCGATTTCCTTCCACCCCTTTGCTTGAACCAGGCCGTGTTAATCTTGATTCAGTCTATTCAGTCTCATTTATACTATCTTAATCAGTCTATGTGCTGTCATTTTTCGGATAATCTGTCCAGCTACGTTTTCTCTTTTGTTATATTTTTCGAATACATAAATTCAGAATTGTGTTTCTCCTCTAAAGACAGATAACCTATTTTAATTTTTATTGAATATACTTATATCTAAAAATCATATATAGGTGACGTACGATATTCTAACAAAAGCCCAAGACCAGTGACATTTTTATAATACTGTTTTTTTTTAAATAACAAAACAAAAGCTATATGTAAACTACTAAAAACAAGAAATAAAACTAATTTAAAAATGTTGGTGCATACTAAAAATTTATTCTGTAAAGCGGACGCACAATAGACTGACAGCTTGCAAATAAATATGAACAGCATTCAGAAAATCTGACAAGTGTTTTAATAAATTTAAAATATTCAGATTGGCTGCAGGTTTGCATTTATGAAAACAACCACCCTTTTGATGGAAATCCACCTCTTCACCTTATATTATACCTTAAATATTTGGGTATAGAAAAGCGAATTTTAATTGGTATGATTTTAATTAACGGACTTCTTAGATGCCGGGGTGAAGTCGCAATACCAAAACAGTAGAACTTAATGCTATTTTTTTTCGAGAAATAATCTAGTTATTTCTCGAATAGCTACGTTCTTCTATATAAATATCTATGTTGGATTGGAAATTGATAATTCTAGTATTTTTTTTTTTCATATCCGCTTTCAAAATTTGAAAGCGATTCTATTTTCCATTTGCTATGCTAATTTCAATAGAATCACTATAGTCAAAGCTTGAATTTCATAGTTAAAATTTTTGTATGCACAAGCATAGTTTTTCATGTAAAATATTAAAGATCGATTCAATTAAAAGTGACATCTATCTTATTTAAATAAGTATAGATATTGTTGAATAGAGTTGAGCGCATGAATTTATATTTACTTACATAACAGTTTTTGTTATGATAAAAGTCAACTAAAACTCTCTTTTATACTCGAAAATATTTAGTTTAATTCAACCTTGGTTTTATCTGTTGACGACATAATTTACTAGGTTACTATAAAAATAAAAACCGTTATAATAATTCATTTCTGTAAAATAATGTAATTTTTGTTTTTATGTTTTTTTTTTCATCATTCTATTCTTATCTTTGTATTCTGTTTTTGCATTATTTTTTGATATTTTTTTAGTTTGATTTACAGTTAGCATTTAACTATTTTCCCAAAGAATTTTCTCATTTTAGGTTTTTTCTTTTTTTTTTAGGCTTTTTTTCTTTTTCATTCTATTGTATTATACTAGGTTATTTTTATTATTACAGTTATTATTATCCTTATTATTATACTAATAAGTCATTAAGAAGGTATAATATAAGTTTTTTTTTAGCCTTGAATTATTCTTTTTTTTTTTGTTTGTACATCTATTTATTTAAATATGACTTCCGATTTATTATTTTTATGCCTATTATATATTAAAATATGTATATACTTTACATATACCTACATATTATGTATATGGATGTAAAAAAATATTTTGTATATTTTATTTTATTTGGTTTCAAAGAAATATCTACAACACATCACATGCACAACACAGTAGGATTTTATGTGAATATATGAAACAAAAACAAAAACAGTTATAAACCAGATGTCAAAAGAAATAAATATAAAAGAAAGAAGAAGTATGTTTCTTTTGCGGTTGTTTTTCTCTTTCGTTTTTGGTTTTTCTATGATAGTTTTATTAAAGAAAATAAATAAGCTAGCTATTATGATAGACTTTGAGTCGGCCATTTTGTTGTTTTTACATTCGTCATTTATTTTAGTCAGAAAGAATAGAGATTAATAGAGATGTATTTTGTAGTATATACTTTTAATAAATCAGTGGCATTGGTAGTTTTAGTTGATTTTACTAGATTATGATAGTAGTTCTAAAATAAAATAGTCAGTTTTTAATTGTAGGTAGTTGAATAAAATTAATTATAATTAATCTGAGACATGTTCCATTTAACTACATATCACCTGTAAAAACTCAAAATGATTATTACTAACTTTGTTCAAAATCTTCCTACTGACCATGTTAAATTTTTTCTTACATTTCGTATGAAGACTGAATCCTTTTCTAGTTCAAAGAAATCATTTTTACGTTTACCAGTGTGATATTGTGGTTATATTGCGGTAATATAGCTACTAATCAGAATATCCGACATTTACAATACGCTGAGGACATGAATATATTAATTAATTTTTTTTCATCCTTTTAATCCGAAACTTAATGTTGAACCGAAACTTAATACTGAACTGAATGAACACTCAACTGAACGTTGTATATCACTTTTACATTTGTTTAATTAAGTCTTACCAATCCAAAATTTAACACAAAATAAAAGAAAAATTTATCATTTTTGTTACTTAAACACTAAATAAAATAATGAGAACATTTTTTAGTTTCATATTTTCATAGTTTAAACTCTCCTATGTAGTTTTATAGTTTAAGCACTCCTAATCTGAGATCAACTTTGAATTTTTGTTTTCATGCAGAATCGATGAATTACTCAACAGACAACAATTTATTATTGATTTAACTAGACGTTTACAAAGACATAAGATGGACAAAAACGAGTGAAATTCATTTATCGAAAAACGATGTTTAAATTCTGACTTTAAAAGTACATTTTTTTCCTACTTTGGTTTTTCGAGGTAAACTTGATTATACAATTCACTACGTGGCAACAATTATTTGGTTAATTCAAAGTGTCGTTGCGGGAAATGGCATAAGACAATTTTTCTTGTAAATATCTGTAGACTTGAATGTGATTAACTGCAATAACTTTACAGAGAGTAATTATCAAAATATGTCCATCTCTCAATTAACAGAAATTTATTAATTTTTTCGAAAATTTTCCATTACAACTGTCAAATTCCAAGTTACGATGTATTTAAGTCATAAAGCCACATGTTGGTTTATAGCGAATAAATTATAGCAACTCAAACTGCACCATTCCATTTACATGAATGTAAAATTTCCATTTGATTATAAAATAAAATATACTCTACCAACCACCTCAGCTTTGATTTTCGCCAGGTCCTTATAATCGCTGAAAATATATTTGATATTTTCCTATTTATAAAAACCGTTCCAGATTCAACAATATTTAATATAAGATTTTAATATTGAAGAAATGTTAATGTTAATTGTTCTTAGAGAATTGTGACTTGTGACTTATGAGTACAAATGCATAATAATTTTAAAATTAAGTAATTCAAATATTCAAATATTCAACTATGTTGTACATCCCTGGTACAACCATACCCAATTTGTTATTTTGAAAAAAATGAAATTTAAATTTTTTGAAATGTTTAAATTTTCAATTCTAAAATTTCAATTGTGGTTATGAAGGAAAATTTTTGATTTATATCATAAAACCAAAATATCATGTTAGAAATTCTATTCATATGAGAGAGTGATTTATATTATTTATCTATACATACTTCAATATTAAATGTTCAAGAATTTAATCTTCTCACCACAGTAAATATTGCTCATGATGGTTAACTCTTTCAAAACAGTAGTACAAAACTATTTTAGAGACAGCTAAAAAAGTAAAAACAAAAATTAATTTACACTTCAGTGACAATCATGGTGTATTGTTGGATGATGTGATTGTTTTGGTTGGAATTTTTTTCTTCTTAATAAGTAACAATAATGTCTACAAACTAAATTAATAGAAACCAATCAAAGAGCAAAAATTGATAAGAACCTTGTAGAGACTTTATTCTCTTGAACTTAAATTTCATAGTTTTTCTTTTATCAAATCGAAATTGACTATATTATGTTTTCTGAGACACAAAAGTGATAATTATCTTGGGTCGGAGCTGGAAGACACACTTGCCTTTAATTATTAGGTGCATTTTGCTCTATAATTGTCCCCAGTCATTCAGAAAGGTTACTATGGTTGACATAATCCTCTAATGAAGGTTAGAATAACAAAATTGGACAGCACTGATTAAGTAGTGTTAGTTAGAAAACAACCATGTATTCGTCTGCCACTGTCCCATATTTGAATGTCAATATATTTATTTATAATATTCATTCAAATTCAAATTTATAATTTATAATAAAAAAATAAGAATTTTTTTTAAAAAGTTGATTTTTGAACGGCTGTCACAAATATTTTGTAGGAATATTAACTGCACTAAAAATAAATAAGCTAAATTCAAACTCCATAGAGTTATATCTGACCTCAAGCAGCAAGAGAGAATGGTTGTTAAAATTGTTATAACAAAAGCAAGGAGCATAAATTTACACTCTACGATTTTTGAACATTAATCAGAACTGGTACTCCTTGCTTGCTTTTAGGTATTTCCGTTTTTTCTTTGCTATTTTAGTGTTGAAGTTGAATTTCAGATTCGTTGATTTGGAAAACAACTTTTTTTTTTAATTTTATTTTTTAATTAAACTTTTATTATAGGCCTTTAATATACAAACTTAAAATTATCTTAGGCTATAAAAAGTTGAAGAAAAACGGCTATAATGGAACTAGCTACTATTAACATTTAAATTAATTTTAAATTTTTATGTTAATTCTAAGCATTTTGAAAACAACAAACTTAAGAAAAGGAATTAATATTATTGCATATATTTAGGCGAAATTAACAAATTTTTTCTTGTTATACCATAAATATATACCAAAGCGACCTAAGAAAAGCTAGTAAAAAACAATAGCTACTAGGAACATTGACGTACATTTTCTAAAATGTTGAATTCAAGAACTCAATCTTCTTCCACAATAAGATTGATAGGATTAACATAATGAAATGTTTCACAGAAAAAATATAATGAAAGTGAACATTACTACGATATTTGATCACCTGTAGTTGACGAGTTATTTAACGAGTTATATAACTTCTTTATTGTTTTGTTATAATGCAATCCGAAATCAAAAATCTTCTAAGTCCATAATAATATTAGGGTTTTTTTTCTAAGTATTTCTAGAATTTTTTTTCGCTCGTTAAATAATGTTGATGTTGTGTTAGATTAAAGGTATTCACAATTAGATTGGTAGAAGTGTGGTAGGTATAGATCTACAATGATTTGTACAACGATGTCGTGAACGCACCTTTGTACTTTTGATATTGTACTCGATGTAGAATACTGACAGCGGTTTTTTTACATACGATTTTCATTTTTTCACTTGTAACTATATTCATAAAATAATTCAATTAAAATTTTGTTTCAATTTAAATTTTTTATTTAAAATTTACCTGTCTTGTTTTTAGCCATTTTCCAAATACTTTACAAATGTCAATCTTTAAAATTACAATGGCAACTAAAGTACAATATTTAAAGTATGATAGGTTTAAGACTTCTAAAAATCTACAAGTCTTGTAGAATATTTTTTCATATATAAATTTTACAATGGCAATACAATTCAACACCTAGTAAAAGACTACACCTTCAATCTGCACTACACCTATTCGTGAATATTTTTATTGATTACATTACATCACAGTTTATAATTTCTTTACAATCCAATTACCGCAAATAATAAATTATATGTTTTGTATTTCAGTGGATTCGTTTACGTTTAACTCAGTTCAAATAATTTTTTAATCACTTAACTTCATAACCTGTATTAACTAATCCGATTACCTTATGTAAATAAATCTTAAAAATTCTTTTTATAATTTTAATTCTTAGTCAACTCTTGTTCATTCATTTGTCATGTTCATCGTATATTACTCTCTCTAGTTATAATACCTTTAAAGGATAAACTCAACAGTTCTGACACTGAATATAATAACAAACATTTTAAAATCAGATTGTTTTAAAACGTTATCAAAAAGTCACCAAATTAAAACCTAAAATAATTAAAAATTGTCAAAAATATTTTGTCTTATTTTTTTTTTTGTAATAATATTTATTATTGTTCTTCTCTCTCCCTCTCTCTTAGTATATTATTTATAATGTTGGTACATCTATCATTTTTATTTTCTTTCATATTTTCATACATAAATTTTGTATGTTGAAAAATTTGTAAGTAAAGAAAATTGCTTACATGATGATCCTAGAATACAATATGGAATCAAGATAATGTATGAAAAATGCCAGAGAGAAAATAGATGACATTATCTTTTAATTTCAGAAAATTTATTTTGTCCAGTTCTTAAAACTAATCTCCTCATGTCTTTTAGAAAAAAAAAAGTTTATTTTCATGTAAATTGAAAGAATTTAACATCTTTTTATTTGTTTTTTTTTGTTAAATTCTCAAAGGACGAATTTTGGTTTTTTGTATTTAAAATTACAATAACTACAATTTCATGTACATGAATATATTAGATATATGTTAATGTGTATATTAGTATATATATACAGGTATTCTATATTTATTTTTTTAAATGCAATACAATTTTTTTGTATACCTTGTAGTATATCAAATATTGAAAGTCAGCAAATGTAATTTTGGGTATGAGATACTAGGTATGTACATTTTTGCAGTGCTAGCCTTTCTTTATTATTTTTTCAATATTTTATAAAATTTTACAAGTTATGAATAAAAAAAAATACTGTAATTAATTTATAGGATTATTTACGATATTTCTAAGAACTTTGGAATAATGGACCTTTATATATTGTTACCTTTTTTGACAAAGTTGTTGTTCTTATGATGAAATAATGTTCTTTTTCCACATTTCTAAATTAAATTTAAATATAAATATTTTTTGTCTCTGATATGATCTGAACAGCGATATAAAGACAAAGTGTAACAATAGTTTCAAATTTTTAGCTGCTTTATTTTTTATTAAAGGTCTAAAATAGTTGATTGGAAATATCAAAATATTAACAAGCACAAAAATTTTAAGCATCAATTTTCTCAACTTTATTAATACTGAGCTAGTGTGCTCCATCACTAATTGTGACGGTATTATATTGGTGTTATAATTTTTCGGAATTTCATAAACAAGCAATATTGGCAATATTGGCAGGTATTTTGTTCTTAAACAAAATATTGCAAATGAAATTTGTTTATAAACATTTTTAACTTAGCATGATGACAATCAGTTGTGCAGCTATTTATATTTATAACACAAAACTGCAAATGTAGCAAATTCGAATTTTAATAACTCTGTCAAAAATAAAAATTCTGCAGTCAATGTAAATTACAATGCAGTGTTATTGTATATATTACAGTTTTTTCGTCATGGTTCTTGTATGAAATCTATTTAATCAAACATTTTAAATAAACTTCCCGTTGAACTAGAAGCCTAAAATTTTGAAAAACATTTAACAACAATAATTTCTGCTAAAATTTGGGGCACTACTTCTCGTTATAGTTGTTATTTGAACCAAAATTCATATCAAACCAAAATTCATACCTAAATCAATATGGTTTAAATTTGGTAAAAGTTTTAGTTTCTGATAACAACATTTTTTGTTGAAATTTGTGGGATCTAATCCCTTTAAAATTCTTCTTTGCTAAAAAAAGAAATTAAAAGCGATACATACACTCTCTAAACAAATTTAATCATTTTTAAATCTTCAAACAAGACAGACATGCTCATTTAATCGAACTATGTTTATTTATGTTTATTTATTCAAATCTGCTGGGTAGTCCCTCACAGATTTTGCTTATAAAATATTAAAAACTAAAATAATATAAAATTAGAAACCGAAAATAAAAATTCTAAATATAATAATAACTTCAAATATAAAATACATAAGTTAGAAAAGAAGTTAAAAAAAAAAAATTCATAAGTAAAATTAATAAATCTATAAATATAATAGACAAGCATTTAAGGACCTGCGCAGTAGACACCTTTTCATTTTATTTCGATTCTCCTACTCCTTAATGAACTTCTAATATAATATATAAGTTGTATTTAAAACAAAAATGCGCACACAGTTGAAAATTTTTTACTCATATAGTTTTATTATCAAGCAAATACATTATGCATATGTGAGATCTTATTAAAATAATAAACAAAAGCAAACAAATCAGTTATTATAATTTACATATGTACTTGCAAATGAATCTATGTACATATGCCAAACAAAAAAACAAGTTTTACCTCCTCTTTAAAACCTCTTTAAAGACAAAATTTTTTATTTTTAGTAATTTTATCCACTAAATGCCACTTACTATAGAGAATATATCGGAAACGAAGCAGTATATGAGGGGCGTGTATTTATGTGTCCTAAATAAAATTTACTAACCACAAAACTTTCCATTAAACACGAGGGGTTTCTGCTATATCGTTTAAATCTATCTTTAAATTTGACTTCAGCTTGAAATATAATTACTCAACAGGGGCCCCTAGTATTAGTAGTAATATAATAGTAATTGTAATGTTAGTGAATTCAAATAATAACAGAAAATATAAAATTGCAGAATAAAATTATAATTAGTTAAAATTAGAAGAACTATTGTAGGGTATCAAAAAATGTGATGATTTTTCTTCTAAAAGGGAATCTACTGTAGTTGAAGTTAATTAGTGAAAAACTGTTGTTAAATAAGCGCTGAGAATTTTCTATAGGTTCGGAAAAACCATGTTTCGTTCTATGACTATGAAGATATAGAAAGATGGACATTTTATTTTGCCAGATAAAATATTATAGGAAAATATCATCATCAACACGGAAGCAGCATTTCACCTAGCCTCAAGAGTTCAAAGCTTAATAAGTTGATATTTAGTTAGATATTCAATAATATAAGGTTGCCAGTTGAATTTACGTATATAAAACCTAATCATATTCTTTCGAACAGCCTCTATTCTCTTAATATGTTTATCATAATAAGGCATACAAATTGGGCAAGTATATTCGAGGTGTGAACGCACGAATGCAGTATATTAATTTTTAAAAGTACATGGCAAAAGCTTTAGAAATAATGCAATCGATGTGAACATTAAAGGTTAATTTATTATCGAGGATGATACCTAGGTGTTTTGTTTCATAGACATGCTCAATAATAGAACCATTAATATTATATTAAAATTCAATTGAAGTCTGTCTCCTAGAAAATGACATGTAATTGCACTTATTAATATTTACTAATATTACTTTACTAGACATGATAATATAATATAATATAGATCGAAAAACAGGGCTTCGTTCCGTTCTAATTTTCAATGCGATATCATTCAACGCAAATAAAAAATGAGTTCATGAAATTAAATTTAATAGAAAATTATTATGTAAATATAGGTACATATATACTCTTCAATTTTACAAATAAATTTGAATGCCGAGTAGTGAATATATGACAACATATTTTTATCAAGGTATGCTGAGATAAGCGTAAAAACAGAAAAAAATATACAGGTATTCAGAATTTTGATTTGAATAAATTTGATGACAACCATTTAATTTTGAATTTAAATTAAACGGGCCGACATAAATTTATTTAAGTTTTCATATTTAAATTATGGTAATTTTATGTTTGTACAAAATGTTATGTGTTGACATATTTATATATTTATTTAGATATTTACTTAAAAAACAATGTCTAAAGAAAGTTATCGCATTACAAACTCTATAATGATAAATAAAATTAACATACATAACTAAAAAACGTATTCATATTATCCATAAATGAATTTAAGCCCAGTATATGAAATATAAAATACAAAAATGTGTTATTTTATCTACCATAAAATAAGCGTCGAATTAAATGTTTTAATAATTGAAATTGTTTTTAACAGATTTTTCATTATTAAATTTTGAAAGAATTATTGTCAACAGAATTTTTCACTAGAAAATATTTTTCCATTAAAGTAAATTTAATTTTCTTTTTCGAATATTTGAAATTCCTGCTATTGTTTAAATTTGTAATATATGTATATGTTTACCAACCATGTAAATTTTGTTGATCCTTTTCTATAAATAGAAATTATTGGTACTAGAAATTCTGTATATTTTTTTACGATTTTTGAAAAACAATTTTTTTTTTTTTTGTAAAAGTCAGGTTCTCAACTGCCCTGTGGTTGTATTTTTCTATTTTTCATATTTATTTTCGTTATTCAATTTTTTTTTTTGTTCTATTTTTTGGTTTTGTTTTTTGTGGTATTCAATTTTCTAACTGAAAAAATTTTATTTTGTAAATCTAAAAGTTTTTCATGTGGAAGTTGCGATAATAGCCTTGCGGAATTGATTCTCATTTCATTTTAATAGAATTTTCTGTTTTGTTTCTATTGTCAGAAATTTCACGTAAAATATTTATACACAATGTTGATGTGCTTAAATAAAAATTATGAATACAGAATGGACAAAAAATAATTTGTTATTTTTTTTTAATCGTCGAAATTAAAACGTAATTCTTTTTTTTTTCTTATGTTTCAGTGTTGTTGTTGAGGCTTGCATAAGAATTTGTTTTGGAAGTATGAAAAAAAATCTAGGATTTTTTCACTATATTTTATTGAAATATTTTTATAGATTCATATTACTACATCATATTCAGGAGATTTTTGGGTAAATATATTATTTAAATAGAGTTAATGGTCAAACCACTTTCTAAACTTTATTTAAAACTAATCGAGTTAACCGACGTTTCTGTAGTCCAACACAAAATGTGTTATTTATGAACGTTATTAAAAAAATAATTTCTAAAAAGGACTCAAAACAGTAAAAAAATTAGAAAACCGTAGTTTCATTATTTTTTAAAAAATGCTTCAGCGCCAATTTTTAGGCTAAGAAAACTTTTGGTTTCTGAAATGTTCCTAATTTGATGATTAGGAGTTGTATGATGGCAACTACCTGATTCAAACACAATATTGAAGCATTCCCCGTTTGATCCTTATTTGATTATAAAAACATGTATAGCGAACATCCCAATATACATTCAATTTTAGTTTGAATTACTTTTTTGCAATCTAGATTTTCGAATTCTAAGCAAAGCAAGTTGTAGATTGATTATTGTCCTTCATTTTCCTTCATATACATATAAGCCACTAATTTGATAAATAAATGCTGGAAATATTGTAGATATTGTAGTATACACTTGAAGTAATAAACTTAATTAAGTACCAAAAAGTGATTCTACTTAAGTTACTGTCAAGAGCATAAAAAAACTATATTTATTTAATTTTGACACTCACTGTATGTATTGCATACCAAATAGTATCCATATCTATTGAAATAAATAGTTTTTTGTTTTCATTTTACTGACTATCATTTTTATTATAACTAATTTGTTTGTATATAATATTAATAACATATCCGTAAACACACTTAAGATGAATCGAGTAAAAATGATGTTCTCGTGTAACTATTGTTAGATAATTCCGCATAGAATTCATTTAATAATTTTGTTAATTAAAATTAATTTGCAATTTGGGAATTAATTCAATAATATTTTTTTTTTTGTTTTAGAAAAATATTTTTTTAATATTTTTAAAATCATCCTATAATCATAAATTTATTTTCGTTATTTGGACAACTTCTCTCTGAAATACTTTCAATGGAATGTTTGGATTTACCATTGTTAAATAGAACTCGGAAATTTTTTTTAGCTTAGATCCCAACACTCATTCAATTCTCTCTAAAACTATGGAAAGCTTAAAGAACAAGAAGCTGATGATATATCTTAGTAGCAATGGTATAATTCATGATCGTCAATATGGCTTTCAATACCACCGTTCAACTGGTGATCTTACGACATGCCTCTGCGATAGGCTAAACATCAGCTTACATCAATCTGATGAGGCTGCTGTTCTGGGCTTAGATATTTCAAAAGCTTTTGATCGATTATAGCATAGTGCTCTAATATCAAAATGTTATCCTATAGAACTTAGTCCAATTTTCACTAAATGGGTTGAAAATTTTCTTTCGAATCGAGCCATTTGAGTTTAAGTTGATGGAATAACATCTGATCAACTTCAAATTAATGTCCTTTTCCAACTCTCTCTGTAATATTTATAAATGATCTTCTCCAAACAACTTTCAATCCGATCCATAGTTTTGCGGATGACAGCACTCTTGTAGCATCTTACGATATCTCCTTAAAACATTTAGTGCCACATCAGCTAACTCAGCTTACGCCAAAAGAACAATAATTGGCGGCATGGTAAACCATAACTTAGTCAAAATTTACGACTGGTCAGTAAAAGTTGACACTTGGTCATCATTGTGTCGTACGAACACTAACTCTGTTTTATAGATATGTCGTGGGAGTAGGTACATGCTCGGAAGAATTAAAATCACTACTTCCGCCTTTTTAGCAATTGCGTCGAAGAACGCGAGAATTTGCGAATGCCACTACACCGTGGAAATACCAAGATGGTTAAAAACTGGTTATGGAAATTCGTTTATAGTCAGAACTACAAGAATGTGGGATTATATTCTACTACAAATATTCCCAAGAAGGGGTAGTTTTTATTTGTTTCACTTACAAAAATTCAAAGTGAACATCAGTTCACTTTCTTCTACTTCTTTCTCTTTTTCTTCTCTCTAATTATCCGTTTTCTTCTCTTTTCCAAAGGCTAACGTTTAATGAAAATATAAAGGTTTCTCCGACCTAAGCTTTGGCTAATAATATAATATAATATAGTTCTTATTTACGATGACCATGTTAAACGTTTTCCATACAACTTTATTGTATGTTATTACAAGTATGTTGTTCACCATACCATGATTCACAGAACGTGCAGAACTACCTTTTTCATCATGTGTCCTTAAACTTACAATTTTGGCTCGAAGAAAATAGAAATCGTTTATGGTTTTTTTGCGTTAATTTTAATTCCAGTTACAATATGTTGACTTAATATGATTACTATATTGGAACTGTTATAATAAATTTAAATTGTTATCATTTTAGACAATTATTTTATTTTCGTTATCATTTTTTTGTATATAAAAACAGACAGTTTTGGTTCACTATTAACATTTTTATTACATAAAGTGAGGCGTGTAATGTTTTTCGTATATTTTTTTTATTAGTTTTCCGGTTTACATATTAGCTAATTAAAAGTGGAAAGCACTACTACTATTATCAGAAAACTTTCTTAAATATTGTATAATCCCATTTTATATAATTTGTTACACAATTATGCTTTCAATAATTTTTTTTCATTTATTTTATTACAATAACAAAACTACTGGATCAGTTCGAAAAACTCATAAGGTTTTTTGTTTTCATTCCGGATTCGAAAATGGAATTTTTTGGTTGAAAGAGAGTCTCTCAGGCTGACATGCGTTTGCGGAAGGCTAAACATCATTTAACATCAATCTGATGAGACTGCATAATTCTGTGTGTAAGAATTTGAAAGTAATAAAATGCTTCTCCACAATAATTGTAATTGTCTAAGTATCCTACTAGCATTATTTATTAACAATTATTTTCACTTTGATGATCTGAACACCTAAACAAAACAAAATTACATGTTCGAATTTAAATTACATTTCAAATAAAGTTTGCCACTGTAATTTAATGATTTTTTGAAATTGAGAGCCAAATATTAAGTATTAGTAAGTATCAGCAGCAAAAACTTAATAATAATATTGTACAAAATGGCCTTGAAACAAAATAACAATATATATACTTAGTACGAGTATGTAGATTTGAATGAGAGTTTTATACACCAGAATAGAAACAATAATAAAAAAAAAAAAAACAATTTACTATGATATAATATCCTTTACGAATATCCTTTTATTAACAATTGAATTTTCTATAATGATGATTATTGAAAATAATCTCAGATTAAATTCTTTTCTATTGTTATGAAATGAAAAAAATAATATGAACACATATTGGTGGAGAGGGTTTCGTTGATCGTTTTATAGGGTGTTAATACAAGCTTTTAATCGAGGCTGTGATTATCTCACATTTATGTGGGAATTCAATCCAATTCAGTTTATTTCAAAATATTAAGTTTTGATTACAATTCGTATTTAATAAATTTTAATAAATTTGTTATTAGATTTTAATAATGAGTTCTTTATGAAATTAAAAGTTAAAATTATTATTATAGCTGTATCAATTTAAAAGCAATAAAGCGCGTTCGTACCAAGTCCGTTACCTATTTCAAATATTGAATATGGTTTGACTCTCATATTTTCTAAGTATGTCTATCAACTGGTGTTGAATATCCACATTTAAATTTCATTTAGTACACAATAATAAAAATTTGATCATTTAGGTCAAATGAATACAGAAAAATGAATATTTTTTGGAAATTTGATCCGGCATAAGAGCTCCACATCTTTTATAATAATTGTTATACAAAATTCTGTTTTCTGTTATTTTGAATTTTTTTTTTGTTGGTGTTTCTCACCCGGTTATAGTTTTTTTTTATGAAATACTGATGTTGTTTTCGAAATACCCCTGTACACTACATACGTATATATTTACTTTGCTTGCAAAAAAAAATATTTTCATGTTAATTCAAATGACTTTCAAAAAAAAAAAAAAAAAATTGTTGGGAAGGGGAAAAAAATTTTCATGACTTTTAGATTTTTTCAATCAAGTCACACGTGCCAAGTACACAAATTTCCCTACAATGATAAACACATTTTGAATCCGTTTGAATTAGAACCTGTGTTTAAGCCCTTTTATGTTCTGTTTATGCTTTACAATATATTCACGGTTATTTTATTTTTTCTATCAAATTTCTTCAAATTGTTGTGCAAATATTCGAAATACAGGTTAAAAAAAAACAAAATCATTTTCGCAATTCCTTTTAAAAAATGGAATAAATGTGAAATATTGATTATTGTTAGATATATACAGTAGGTATCTATGAATTATCAATAATAAAAATATTTTATAACAATCGAGTAACTAATCATAATTGTCTTGTAAACCCATCAGGGAGGCAAAGTGCGGAAATAAAATCTTTACATCGTCTCCTATCTTGTGGATAACCTCTTAAATTGTGGCAATTTTCTTTGACGTATATTGTGATAGGCTATACATTTTTCAAATAATCTTAACTTGAAATTCAGTTTTCACGAGTAGCTTTTAATAATATAAATTTTTATGTCTAGCGAAAAATTTAATATTTATAATTATCACGTCGGATTCACCATTAGTTAGTATATTGTTTATTTTTATTTATATACTTCTTTCTTTATTTGCGGGTTTCTTAAGACTAACTTATATCAATTATAAAATAGTTATATCATACGATTTACTTAAAAGTAACAGTATTCTTATTTGAACGGGGTGGCCAACAAGACGTTTTCCATAAAATAAATAAACAGAAATGAACCATAAAAAAATTGATACTACTCTTGATTAATACAAATTTCTACAGAAAAAGCTAAAATCAAGAAACAGAGAGGCGGTTATAAAATTTTTAATACCTTACAACAGAGATGAATCAAATATTGGTAAGCAATAGCAATACTAACCACTTATTTACGAACAATATAATTTTGGATGTTTTAATGCTTTAAGCTTTATGGCTTTTCCATCTCTTGTGGAACAGATTGCAATTCACTATATCATATTTTTGATTGTTAAATACAATCAATCTGCATCATTTAATTATTGAATACTAGAGAGCTTGATGCTTACCTTAGACATCAATTCCCTTAGATTTTTTCGGGCTATTTTCCGTCAATTGGAAAAGTTATTGCAGCAACTAATGAAACAGGTTTTTTTAGAAGGTTTTTACAGCGATTTTGGAAGGGTAATTTAATTGTGCAAAACTGCCCTGAGTTTCGACAAAAGCCTTACAGTTTCAATAATCAATAAATTGTCGAAACAATATCCTATATTGTTTTTTTGTTCTTGATAGTAACTTAGGTAGAATTACATTTTCGCGCTTAATTAAGTACGGTACTGTAAGCTTATACTACAATATCTACAATATTTCGAGCATTTATTTATCACATTACTGGCTTAACTAATTAAATGTGGAAAACTACTACTATTGTCAGGAACCAAGCCTTCTTAAATAGAGTAGGTCATGCTTATTTAATTTGTTACCAGATTCACTCAATTATTTTTTGTCATTTATTATATCCCAAAGTGTACAAAGTGTACGGAACCAGGTCGAACAACCCATTAAGTATTGTTTTGCTTCATCGGGAATCGAACCTGAGAATCGCTCTACCTACTGCGCGACCGAGCGTTAACAATTGATAACAGTTTATTTATTACCTCTATTATTGTCATATACGAATTATGTTCTGTTTGGAGGAACCAGTCTTTTTGTCGGAAAAAAATGTTGAATAAAAAAATGTCGAATAGCAAAAAATAATAATTGAAAAATAAAATATTGAAAAAAATAATATTAAAAAACCGGTTAATGAAAAAGCAAAAATGTCGTATTTCAATGTCGAACAAAAATGTTTTCACATTTTAAAAGTAGTTACGGAGATCAACTTTTATTATTCCCGAAAAATGTACCTAAAAATATACAAATATACAAAAAGAGTTTCAACAATGTGTTTATAAGGGGTTTCGAGTGACAACCCACACTGTTATTCGGGCTTTGTTATGAAATATATGTAATAAAAATAACTAGTAAGAGTTTAAGAGTTGGATTCAAAATAATCAAATCAACATATTACAAAGTATTGACTTTTTTCAAAATATTTATACAAGTATATAATATATGATCAAATGTAAGTTGGGATTTTAATGAAGAAGAAGCATATTTAATACCGAGTCAAATTACTTCGGCTTCTGAAATGGAAATTATTGATGGTTTTAATTCTTTTAATATCCAACAAGTCTCACAAATTAAAAATTCTTGTAACAGACAATTGGACTTAGTTTTTACATCTGATTGGTCTAATTTGTATTTCAATAATATTCTTATGCCTCTTTCAATTATTGATCATTATCATCCCCCATTCTGCTTCTCCTATTGTTTTAATAGTCCTCTTATATCTAGTTCTGAAATCTCTTATAAATATAATTTTATAAAAGCTAATTACCTTTCACTCAATAACTATTTTTTGTCTTTTAATTTTGAAACAATACTATCTCAAGTAGATCTCGATCTTGCAATTAACAATTTCTATGAGATCTTATTAGCTGGATTTAATTTATTTGTTCCTTTAATTCGTGAGAGGAATATAAAATCAAGTCCCACTTGGATTAACCAGGAATTAAAAAAACTGAAGAATAAAAGAAACAGGTCATGGATTTTGTATATGAAAAATAGGAGTGATTCAAATTATAATAATTTTGTTAGTCTTTTTAATTCATATAAAAGTCTTCTGAATTTTAACTACAGAAATTATTTATCCGGTATATCTACCCAGATAAAGCGTGATCCCAAAATATTTTGGAAATTTGTAAATTCCAAACGCAAATCAGATCAGTTTCCGGCGTCAATGTCTTATAATAATAATTCATCCAATGATGCGACAGTCATTGCAGATTTCTTTAAAACCTTTTTTTCAAGTTGTTTTGAAGACAACACTTGTGAGCCGGACAGCTATGATTCTTTAATGGCTGTTAATTCTCATATTATTGAGTTACCTGAAGCTGACTTTTCAAGCTTAAAAATTAAATCCTACTTAGATCGATTAAATAACGATTCTTTTCCCGGGCCAGATAATGTGCCTGAAATCGTGTTAAAAAATTGTTCTGAATCACTTGCTCTGCCATTGTCAATTCTTTTCACTCGTTCTTTTGAATCTGGCATATTCCCAAACTACTGGAAAAAGTCGTTTATCAGACCAGTGCACAAAAAAGAGTCCAGAAACATGATTACTAACTACAGGCCTATTGCTAAATTATCTTGTATCCCAAAAGTTTTTGAAAAGATAGTTTATGATTCTATATATGAAACCTGTTCAAACTTTTTATCTTCTTGCCAACATGGTTTTATGAAAAATAGGTCAACTGTTACTAACTTAGTAGAATGTTGCTCTTCTTTTTGCAACACAATGGAAGCTGGTTTTCAAACTGATGTAATATACACTGATATGAGTAAAGCGTTTGATATTCTACCACACAATGTTATTACTAAGAAGCTTGCTAACCTTAATTTTCCACCAACATTCATAAATTGGATTCAATCGTACCTAGTTGACCGAACATATAATGTACTTTTTAGATCTATTATTTCTGATCCATACAATGCTAATTCTGGAGTTCCGCAGGGCAGTCACTTAGGACCACTACTGTTCATTTTATCTATTAATGATGTAACAACAATTTTGAGAAATAGCAGCGTATCCATATATGCTGATGATGTCAAAATCTTTAAGGCAATTAAGTCACCTAATGAAGTTACTTTACTTCAAGAAGATCTTAATTTGTTCTTAAACTGGTGTGACGTCAATGGATTAAAATTGAACGTGGAGAAATGTGCTCAAATCAGTTACACTCGTCGGACTTCTCCGATAATTTCGAATTATACCCTTGATAACAAGATTATCAAGAGAGTTAGTTGTTTTAATGATCTCGGGGTCATGTTCGATGATAAATTATCATTTAAATAACATTTCAACATTATCGTCAATAAAGCAAATTCAATACTAGGCTTTGTTAAAAGATGGTCAAAAGAATTTAATGACCCTTATGTAATTAAATCTCTATTCACTTCTTTAGTTCGCTCAAATCTAGAATATGCTAGCCCAGTATGGTCACCTAACTACGTCGACCATATCAATAGGATTGAAGCTATTCAAAAGAAGTTCCTTAGATTCGCTTTAAGAAACCTTCCTTGGTCTGATCCTATACGTTTACCACCTTACAGAGACAGACTAAAACTTTTACACTTAAACACTCTTGAATCCAGAAGAATAGTTGCTGACGTCGTATTTATTTTAATGATTAATTCTGGAAAAATTGATTCACTAATTATCAAAGATAAGATCAATCATCATCGTAATATTAGTACACGTTTTCGTTCTGAAAATATATTCAATGTTGTTCATCATCGTACAAATTATGGTAAGTTCGAACCCATTAACAGAATGTTTCTCTTAGTTAACAGGTACAGAGACAACATTAATCTTTCTATGAATAAGGAACAACTTAAAATTAACTTATTTTCTTTGTTACCATAACCTCTTATTTTCGTCATAAATAAGTAAAAGTTATTGAATATATATTTAAAAATTATGATAGTCTAATTTCTTTTTTCTTTTTTTATATTTAAATTAAAAATTATGTTTGTTGTTTTAATATTAATTTTTATTCTAATTTTAAGAAATATTTTTGTAATATGCTTGTGTTAAGTATAATAAATGAAAATAAAAATAAAAAATATATCCAAGATACTGAATTAGGAAGGATTTTAGACTTGGATTCAAAATCAGAGCTATACGTTTTTTTCCAGAATATACCAAATTAATGTTGTCAAAAGTCTAAATGTTAACTAGTGTCGATTTTGCTAATTATTTTTTGTTAAGTGTCTATCTTGCTAAGTGTCCTTTTGTTAAGTGTCCAGTTACGGTAAAGTTGGCAACTGTACCGTAAGCAGAGCTTCGCATCAAGAAATAAAGTAACTGGTAGCCCTAAAATTTTCAACATTTTTTTTCGATATTTTATTTTTTAACATTTTTGTTCAACTTTTTTAATTTGATATTTTGTTTTTCCACAAATAGACCCACACCCTCGGTTTGGATACATATAGTAAAGAAATGTAGAGAAAATATTGTCATTCTGATCAAAAAAATTGCTGATAAAATTAATTTTTTGCTAGAACTGAATTTTTTATTTTGATTTTATTTATTTGAGTAAATTTACTTATTAATTTAGTTAAAAATGGGATCTTCCTGATGTACTTTGCAAATTTCTAGGAATGATTAAGATATGAGGATAAATTTTTTATGTATAAAAACAAAACACAAGGAAACGTGATTAGAATAAAAATGTGTTGAAAAAAAATATCATTCGGACAACTTTTTTAAGAAATATTTAATTTTTTTTCTTTTTATGGATCGAGATTTAAGGGATTGCATTTAGTTATAGGAATTCATCACGTTTTTGATTAGTGTCATTAAATTGATTGATTATAAATTGATAAGTATCAAAAAAATAATGTGATTAAAATTATGTGTTGTAAATATTTAAAAAAATTAAATAAATCGTTTTGTAAAATTATATAAGAATTCAAAAATTGATTGATGATTCATTTTTAGAATAGCTAAAAAGAAAATGTCAATAAAAATGAGAGAAAATGTTTGAAAAAACAAGATTTTATTTTGTATTACCTGACACAATAATTATTAAAATAATTTGATATCAATAATATATATATTAATTTGAGCGATTCTACATTACAAACGCTACATGATCAAGACTCAGGTCTATGGCATTGCATTTAGTTTCTGCCTATCATTTTTTAGACTTTTTAAGAGCCTAATCTTCAAAATTTAGTATTTGAGTTGTTTTGGTCATAATATGCCACTTTATTTATTTAACTCAGATGAAAATTAAATTTCAAGGTTTGAAGGAATAAAAGTAGGTATACAATTTTAAATTATTCGATAGAGAGTTTTTTGAGATGAATTGAGACCAACCATTTTTATATTTTCAAATTTCACGTATGAAATCATATCTACTCAATTATAAAAACTCTGAATTTCATTTCGTTTCCATATATAATATAAAATAATATAACATAATTAATTAATCATTTTGAGGTTCATATGTTCATTACCAATAAACTAAACAACATATTCATATAGACAACATATTCATTAGAGACACACACCAATATACACTAATGTAATAAATCTTTGAAATGTACACATACATTATTATTATAATACATTAATTATAATTCCCTAATAGGATCATTAAATTAATTTTAAAGTCTCTCTATACCAATAAATTTTCAGAATTTGCTATTCAATTATTTTCAAAAATTAATTTTCTATTATAATTCGGTTTCGATTTCTGAGGAGATCATTAAGTGCCGAATAAATTTTCCACAAGGACCGAAAAGAATTAAATATATATGTATCTACACATGGTTATATTTATAGAAAACGCAAAATAATCCTTTATTATGGTTAACCAAATAAGTTATTTTATATACTTTACTAGAAAAATATGCATGAGTATACAGTGAGTGTTTAAAATCATAATTTTTTTTAATTTTTACGATTTTTATATTAAAAGTTATATTTTTCAATATAGTTACCTATGAAAAGTACACTTTTATCATGTCTAATTTCTAATAAAATTACAATTATGAAGTTATCAAATTTTCTGTAATATTTGCATTTATATTCATAGCAATTTTTGACTCTAAGACTGCCAGAATAACTAGATACTATTAAGTTCACTGGAAGATATCTCAAAATAAGTCTGTTGAAATATTAGGTCTATCTTGCTTGTAGCGATTTTTAATCGAATGAAATTTTGCAAAATATTTTACCGCTAGCGATTTTGATTTTAATACTAACTTTGTAGCCCACCATAAATGACTGATGCAAAATAAATTCTAGTATTTCGTTCCTGCATTAGAGTTTTCAATTCAAATTTAGGAAAAATACGTATTTGCTTACCAACTTATACCTTTACTTTTTTATTAAAACGCTTTTAATTACCACATATAAACCGAATATTTGTAGTATATTGCAAGATTCTCTATTCCCTAAGGGTCATTTACTCGATCATTATAACGACATCTTATTGGTTATCATTAAAAATTTATCGTATAATTAAGAATCAAAGTAACTGTGTTAACATTATATAGCTGAGTAAGCTCAGCGCCAAATTTTGAAAAAAAAAACGATGGACATCTTATTAATATGAGTCATTTGTTTTTTGTCATGTGCTTGTGTGGCATTGACAGAACCTCAATGTCGTTAATGTCATATCAAATTTGCTTTTATCAATTTATTTGTTGTTTTGTCTTATTTGTATCAATTTTTAAATCATATAATATTTAATAACTAACGCACATAACTAGACTATTGAACCAATAATATTTGGCAATAAGCCACAACTTTAAACGAAAACAATTTTAGAAATTAAGTTTCGATTTTGTATGTTCATTAGAAAAAACAAACCAGGTACAAAAGTAAAGTAAATTATAAAAAAAAACCATACACATAATAGGACACGTATCTACCTAACTATTAAATGAAATTGGTTTTTTTTATGAATAAAATAAAAACTCGTTGGAAAAAAAATTAAAAAAAATTGCTGCAAATAAGGTATATTTACAAAATTGTTCATAACTTTTGAACCATTGATCGGCGTATAGTCTTTCGAGGAAATTAATTTTTCTTTGACTATGCAAAAAAAAAATTATTTTAGGACTTTCGCTATTGAATTATAAATTAAAAAAAAATAAAAAATAACAGTAAAAAATTTCATTTAATTTTTGAAAAAATATATTGGTATTTGGTTGTTGTTTTTATGAGTAAATCAAGAGAACCAAAATCTAAATAATACCATAATACATACTAAAATAGGTACATTATATACGATCATAGACAAAAACAATTAATAAACAAAAAAAAAACAATTTTAATTCATCAACGCATCACATTTCTGGCTCTAGTATATGCAAAAAAACCATAGCGAAAGATTATACTATGATCACTGCTATGATCATAAACAAAAATTTCTATAATTACCTACATAGCTTTTGTGGCCCTTCGAAATAAGTTCGATTGAAATAACTTTGATAAAAAATTCACAATATTTTGTTGAAGTTATTTCACTTTTAATTTTAATAAATTTATCGAAGTTATTTTTAATATTATGTAACTTATTTCATTATGAAATAAGTTCGATAAATTTATTGAAATTAAAAATGAAATAAGTTCGGCAAAATTAAAATTGTGTATGAATTAGTAAAGTGAAGACAAAACTGGTTTTGAAATCGGGGTTACTCTAAAGTCTAAATCGTCAAACATTGAAGAATTTGTTTTTAAAGATTCAAACCCAACAGTTTTAGAATGTTTAAAATTATAAATTTATAGTAGTTTACGGTACATTTTTTTTTACCGAAAATCTTTCATTTTGTAGCTGATTTGTAATATTTCATTATGAAATAAGTTCGATAAATTAAAAATCAGATAAACTAAAAAAAAAAAATCAAATTTTATCGAACTTATTTCAGTTTTAAATTATCGAAGTTTTTTCAGTCAAACTTATTTCGCAGCGCGATTTTTTGTGTGTTTTGCTAAAATAAATAATAAAATAAACAAACAAAAAAATAAAAATAATTTTATATGAGTGAAACACAAAAATAAAAGGTATAATTATAACAAATATGTACATATTGTATTGTATATAATTTTAAATAATAAGAATAGCCTTTATAATTGAATTGTTTTTTTTTTTTTGTTAAATGCAGTTTGGTTTTTGGTTATTATACCATTATTAATAAAATTTCTATTAGTACTTATTATTTGAAATCAAAAAAATCAAAAAATTGTTTGACTTTTTTACTTTATTTTTTTTTTCTAACATTAAATTAAAAATATATTTTTTCATGCTAATGTTAAGTATGGTAGACAGGGGTTAAAAAATAGACCAAAGCAATTTGAATACGTATTGTTATTTGAGCGTTCTGTCAAACATCCAGATAAATGCAGGAAAATATGTATATACAATTACATATACATTTCGTTTTTCTTCCATTAGATCAAAAGCATACATTGTCATCCATTTTGTCTGCGTTCTACATTTTGTCGCATCCAGCTTATCTTCAAATTGATGTTACATAACTAAAAACAAAAAAATTAAAACTATATAACTAAAATAAATAAAATATATTATTATACTTGAAGCTTTAAAATAATGTAATTCGATAATTTCAGTATAATAATATGGGTGAACATTATAAATATTTTTAATAATAGAACTATGAATAGATATGAACTAATTAACAAAACGTTAACATTGGGAAATAATAACACATGACGGTAATTAACTCTTTCAAATAACTTTTACTCTTACACCAACTTCAACTTTCATTTAGAATTAAGAAATTAATATTCAAAATGAAATTAAACAATTATATTTTATCAAATCTTAACAAACAAATTTATATATTTTAATGCCAGATTCACTGCTTCAGAACATTTGTTCCGAACACATGCGAGCACATATTTTTTTCTCTCCGGAACAAAAATTGATAACACAATGTTCTGAAGCAATGAATCGCAATCGTATGAATTCTCTTTTAACAAAATTGTTCGGAACAAAATGGTCTGAAGCAATAAATTAAGCATAAACTAAAAAAATTAAATAATTATTAAAATACGCTTTAATTTTCATTACTCACTGTAGTATTGATTAATAAATATGATTAATTACTCATAAAAGATGTACCTATAAAATAGTTTCAAAAAATTTCGGTCTAAATTTGATCCAATTTTAAACTTGATCCAATCGTAAACATTTCTTACTTCATCACCCATTCACTATTATAGAAAATTCTATCGTCAAATATCATCTATACTACATATATGAATATTATAGGGTTATAATAATATGATGGTTAATAATTTAATTTTTTTTAGCTTAAACTACAATAGTCCCTTAATAACTAATAGGTACTATATAATAGCTATCCACATACATCCAAAAATAATTCTAATAATACTACTACTTCTATTCAGATATGAACTCATTTTGAATATAAGCCTATCAATAACAAAGAATAATCGATTATTTTTTTTTTCTACTTTTCTTATAATGTTAATTCGTCCACTTTAGGGTATTTTTTCAACAGATGTTTGTGGTATTGAAGGGAAAGATTACAATCAGTTCATTGGAAAAATCGAGAGATATAAATCGATGAAAATTTATTATGACATGGATAAGATAATTTTTATTTTTTGTTTTCTTTGAATTTCTTATTTATATAATATACAAAGATAAATATTATGATATATTTTAATAAAGGATATATTCCCGAAAGATAAATGTTAAATTTTTTTTGTAAATCTATACATTTTTTAACTTTTTTTTTTTGTTATTGTTTGTGAGAAAACAAGGTTAGAATTTTATGTAAATATCGTTTGATCTTTATTTTATTGTTAAATAAATTGCCTATAGATAAAACTGGGGAACATTTTTTTCAACTCTCCATCTGACACAAATTATTAATTTTAAATCAGTGTAGGTTGATGAAGGATGTGCGAAATTTAATTACGTTCAACCAGTCATTCTATTTCAATTTTACCTATACATTGTAAGTTTTCTAAGGTTATTAAGATGGTTTAATACTGGTAAATTAATAAATATGTGAAGTTGATCCATAGGTCATAATCAACTATAGCTTCTTTATTATTGCAAAAGGTTTCACCTACAGCCGTCATTATATGAAGGTTAAAGGTGGAAGATTTAAAAAATTTAAATAATTAAAAATTATTTCCAATCTATTGAATTAAATTTAAAATTTCACTAAAAATAATATTATTGACAATTCATTTAACGTTATAATATTTTACAAAAATAAAAAATATATTTTTTTAGGAAGCTGTTTTGTTTTCGGCTTTTGTAATATTAAAAATTATAAATATCTAATAATAAATATGTATATACATATAAAAAAGGAAATGAATTGGGTAAGTTTATAGCCTCGAAATATAGTAAGTTGTACATTAGGTATATTATATATATACGTATATAGAATATATACTTAGAAAAAGAGATAAAAATATTAGTCCACAAAAATAAACCCCTAAAGGAATTTTACAAATGTTAGCGGTTTGTTTTTGTTATTTCTTGTTTCACATTGTATTACTTGAAAATTATAAAATGGATTGTTTTAAGTTTATAACACCATTAAATTTATAAATAATATAAATTATAATTTAATAATTCACAAATTATTTGGTTTTATCCAATTTACTTTTTGTTGCTTGTTGGTATACTTACTTAGGTGGCGAAACGTGCATCATATTAGTTTCTGGTATTATAGGACTGACAGTTCATATAAGTATTATAATCGACTTCTTGTCTGACTGTTTTTACTAAAAATCAAATTATTTTCGATTATTAAAACTATTTTTAGAAAACTTTTATACCCAAAATATTTTCAGCATCCTTTAGTTAGCAATACAAATTAAAACTTAAAAATTTAAATAAATTCAAATATGCAAAAAAAAAAGAGAAAATTATTTTTTATTTTAAATGTTTTTATTTTTCCCACTCCAATTCGGTTTCATATTTAATTCCGTTTATTTAAACGGAACTTCTGTGTAGGATTTGTTATTGACAAAATAGAAACTAATAAAAATATAAAATATTTTTTTTGTGGCCAGCTGTATTCAAAATCATTGGAGACAAAATGGTGTTTTTTTTTGTATTTTTTTATTTTGTTTTGATTTATTTACGCTTGGAAATGAATAGCACTTCGTTCTGATGGTAAATAGTTTTGTTATTATTTGAATTGTAAAATTATTATTGTTTGTATTGTGAAATTTAATATGGTATGGTTCATATCATTCAATATTGTTATCCCAATGCTTATATAAATATGATAAACATTTATTTTAGTTTTGAAGTTATACAATTTAGGTAAAGGTGAATTTCCTCAAATAAATATCGTATCGAACCGTAACACTAGTCTGATTCAATAAAGACAAATATAATTTATATTCTTTTATTAAAACTAAACTTTTCTTTTGCTTTTTTTTTGTGTTCTTGACAGTAGCTTAGGTAGAATTAGGTACCTTTTCGTGCTTAAATTAAGTACGGTACTGCAAGTTTATTCTACACCTACATTATTTCCACCATTTACTTACTGAAAAATTACTAGCTTATCAACTCATTAAATATGGAAAACTACTACAATTGTCAGGAACTAAGCCTTCTTAAATAGCGTAGCTCTATTTTTAAGTAGTTACCAGATTATACTCTCAATTATTTTTTGTCATTTATTTTACCCCAACGATAACTGGTACCGGATCAGGTCATTAAACTGATAAAGCATTATTTTGCTTCATCGGGAGTCGAATCTGGTACCTTTCGGTTGGAAAGCAGGGGCTCTACCTACTGCGCAACCCAGCGTGTAATGTATTTCGTAATTAACCAAGAATGTTTTAGCTGAGAGTACAAAGAATGTGTCTGCTACACTGCCAATATTTTATTTTTCGTATTCTGACAATGAACCAAATGAAGCGAAGAAAATCGAAATGGATAGATCACCCTTTGGAAGTGTGCAACCTCCTGAAAGTTTAACCAGATATCGCCAGTGATGAAAAGATATAACCAGAAAGGGTTTTACAACCCCCAAAATTATAGCTAGGATAGAGACCCCTAATAGATAGGGCCCCCAAGCCAGTAGGAGAAGAAGACCCAAAAACACCTGGCATCGAACCATAAAAATTGAATTAACTTGTTATGTACGAACTTGGAAGGAAATCAAGATCACTAACAAAACAGAGGATTTTGAAACAAGTTGTTGCGCTGGAAGTAGCAGGGCAAAATGTATTTCTTTCCAAACCTTGGTGGCTCATCAGTATGAAATCTTTGATATTTTCATTATGTTAAACACAATTATTAATCTTTTGCAGAAAACTTTATAAGAAAAGTTCAGTTAGTTGAAGTTGAATTTCTAAAAAAAAATCTAGAACTATCATCAGAAAACAGGCACCGGCCAGCAAAATATTAGAAAGATAAAATATTTAAATATGTCATTAATGATGAAATAAACCTACTATTTTAATAATCAAACGGGGAAGTATAATTTATTTACAAAAATTCCTGACTACGTAGAATACCCCACCATCCAAAAAAATTGATAGATGAATTAATAAAACGGCATGTTGTTCTGTCAATAACGAGTTATTACTACCGATCTAAACAATCTAAATCTAAAATTATTACGAGCATGAACATTTTATTTACTGCGATTTGAAATAAATGAAAATCCCATTATAAAATCAACCGTTAGAATTATTAAAATTTTGTGGATCTATTACACATCTACCAGGATTTTCAACAGATTTAAAAATGCTCTATTCACTTTTTTAAACAAAATATTGGCACTCTCAACCAATTTCAATTTTACTGGGTTGTGGTTCAATCTCTGTCTTCTTCAGTCTATTATTAACTTATTGGTAGCACAATTATTGAAGATATCCCAGAAATATTCGTCCTTTTTCCCTATTTCTGAGTTTTCCTTAAATAAAATTTAATTGAAAAAAAATTTCTTAGTCTTATTATGTCAACAGTTATAAATTAATTTTTAATTGACATGAAGTCATTGTGTGCGAAATAGGATATACAATTGATATTTATAGTTTTCGGTGGTTCATAAAGCTTTTCAGCTTGTAACCGTCATTTAACAATGAATAAAAATAAGGTATTCAGTGTAATTGCTTTCCTAGATTTTTTTTTTCATTCATATACCCAAAGTCTATTATAATACTACTAGGCATTATTATCGTGTATAAAACAAGAATAAAGAAAGTGAAAAAATTGTCTTGTTTTATTTTTTATGAATATTATAAGAGTCAATAATATACAAGTGAAATTCTATTATTCTGACATTAAAAGTGAAACCAAAGATTTAATTATCATCAATAAAACTTTTCTAATAAAAATGTCAACATCTTTTTTTTTTTATTTTTTTTTTTTAATTCTATCAACCTTATTAAATGTTTTAATAGAAAATTTCCATATTCTGAAAATTCAATTTACGTGAAATCCTAAATAGACTTGTTTATGAAATTTTTCTATGAGCCTATCAAAATAATAACCTGTCAAAATACTTTTTTTTTTGTTTTTTATTTTTTTGAAAAGATGTTCATTTAATTTAAAGTTCTGTGAAAACAGTTGGTCGTCGGATGTTTGGTAAAATATCTCTTCTGATTGAAAATTCAAAGTCATTGAAAATTTCATCAAAAGAAAAAAATAAAACCAAAAAACAGGAAAAAAAATTGTTCTCACTGATCTCTCATTCAATTCTATTGCCAACAACAACTAATAATTTATTTAAATTTTATTCAAATTTTCAATGACCAAAAATGAGACTGAGAATCTGATAAACAGTGAAGGACTAACAAACATAATTTAAAATGTTGTGAATTACTTTTTTTTTGTTTATTATGGTAGTGAAAATCAAAATTCACAAAACCTGACCCTTATCAAAACCACATCAAAATAACGCACATATTTTCATGACATAAATTTTACTCGGCTTCGATTTCTCGGTAGGTACTATATTAAAAAAATAATTTTGATAAATTTAAAAACATATTTGAAATTTAATTATTCGTTTGCAAAGCTATTGTTGGGATATTCTAAATTTAAAAAAGGAATGTGAAATTTTTATACGTACCGATGAGTAGATTTTTTTTATGGACAAGGATACATCTTATTACCTATATCATTTTTCATCTTATAAAGTATTAAAAAAAAAAAAACATTTTTTTTAATTGGGTTTTTTAAAAAAATGTACAAAAAATTTTAATTAACAAAAATAAGTAAAATGAGATTAAATTTAGTTTTGACAAGTGAAAAATAAATCCAAATAATATCAAAGTTAAATTAAGCAAAATTAGGGAAAAAGATGAGAAAATTTTATTCATTTTATCAATAGTTCAGACAAAGTACCGTTTTGTGATATTGTCGTCTGAATATTATTTTGCTCCATACGCCAAACCATTGATTTGGAGTGAGGAGTTATGTCTGAGGTTTCAAAAAATGCTCAAAAAGTCCACTTTATCCTGGCTGTAATAGTTTTAGAGATATACAGATAAATTTTTGCTTCATATCTCATTTTTTTTTTTATCAAAATGTAAGTATTGTTTTGCCCTATATCACAAATTCTTGGCGTATATCGCAAAATATTTATTCAAATCTGTGGCTACAATTTCATTCGTATTGTTTTATCTCACGTAGTTTTCAAATTTAGTTTCTTAAATATTGTTTTGCCCTATACGACAAGCTTTTGGTGTATAGAGTAATATGATTATTCAACTATAACTCGTTCGTGTTGTTTTGCACTACGTTTTAAAATTTTAAGGCACAATTTGTTTTACGAAGCCATTTTATGTAGTATCGAATGAATCTAGAAATTCATGATAGGACACTGATTTAGCATGTTCAATACCTTGTATTCCAAAACGATTAATTCAAAATTTTCTGCAGTTATCATAACAATTATTATGCGTAGTGATGCCTATGTTCTACAGAAGTGAAATTATTTAACAATGGCATACTAAAATTCTTTTTATTTCAAAACAAAAGGTCCAGATTTCGAAAGGGAAAAATACCTATAAAGTTCCCCTGCAGATTTATCTGTAGGAACAACTATTAACATAAATTAATAAATAAATATTTCAAAACACTCAGCTAGAAGAAATAATTTAAAAATTTTGTGAGCTCGATTATTCTCAAATCTAAGATCTGGGTAATTTATACAGTGTCATTGACGGTTACACTAAACATGTAGAAATTCCAAGTATTATTTACAAAAACTTACAAATATCTAATTAAATTATTAAAAAAAATTAAATACAATAATTCCGAATTAACTAAAATTCAAATTCAACAAAAGCAGACATATTAACTTTCCAAAATGTACATTTTTATAAAGTCAAGTTGCTCTTACGGGCAATGCTCATGTACAAACACAACCATTTAATATTAATCTATTTCACGGCATCTCTCTTACAATCAGAGATTAATTTAGAATCATTTTTCTTAAAAGTATTGTGAAAAATTCGGAATGCCCAAAAATTTACTTAGTCAAAAAATGACAAGTTATAGCCGAAATTCTGTACGTAACCATCAAAATGAGGATTTTAAGTTTTTCATTATATGTATTTTAATCAAAAATCGACCAAAAATTATTACAAATTTAAAATTCTATATACTTGCTTAACAGTTATCGGTAGCTTTTTGACTAATAGAATGATGAATTTTAAGAGCGATTATCTCGAAACAACAATTTGGGGTATGTAACAAAACAATACTCAGACGACGATATTACTACACTGCAATCCAAGAGTAATGAACACATCAAGAGAATAATTTTCTGGGAGCGTAACGTAATTTCGTGTCTTAAAATCTCGCTATTCAAAATCTCGCGTTTTCAAAATAACGTTTTGATTCCAGAATATTTACCTTAATTATTTTTATGGGTAGCCGTTGTTGGATGCAAGAAGCAGAATTTTTGTTTTTCCGGAATATTTACAACGGGATATCTCTTTTTCCTTTAATTCTTACATAATGTAAAAAAAGCAAGATTTTTTAAAAAATATTCTCAATTTCTTAAATTCATTTTTTACAATTTTCAAAACAATGAAATAAATACCTTAGCTGTTTTGCGCACTGGTCTTTGCCACACAAAGAATCAAACTATACATTAATAATTATAGAGTATCATAAGAGGAACTTAGAACACCCAATTGAAAGTCAGTAAAAAAAATTAATTGTTTTATAATTTGTTTAAATTTTTATATTTTAATAAAATAAAACAATAAAACATTATCACAAACGAAACCATTGAGCTTAATATAATAGTTGAATGACATACCTACTAAATCATGATGGTAATATTTATTTTTAGAAATATTAAAACATAATATCAGGAACTGTATATCACTTTTATAGTGTTATCTAAAAGAAAATAGTCAAAATAAACATTTTTTTTTCTTTTTTTTATGTTATTTACAGTAGGTGTAGTAGGGTGTTAGGTAGAATCACCTTTTCGTGCTTAATTAAGTACGGTACTGCAAGTTTATACTACAATATCTATTTTTCGAGCATTTATTTATCAAATTACTGGCTTATCAAATCATTAAATGTGGAAAATTACTTCTTAAATGGAATATAACTTTATTTTATTTAACTGGTAATTGCTTCATGCATGTTGTCTTAAACCTATTATATTGTTTAACCATTCCTTAAACTTATAAATACCCTATTCACGACAAATGAACGATCGCAAATTTATGAAATAGAGAAAATAGAAAGCAAACCAAATCTAAGAACTACAAGGATTTTAAATTTTGAATGTCAAAAAATTTACATTTTACTTCACTTTTGATAATAATATTAACTAAGTATAGTAACAACACTGTAAAAACAATACTTTGGATCATATTTCCTTTTTATACAAAATGTCGCATTCAAATGTAAATATAATTTTTTTTTTCACATTTCTCTTTATTCAATTTCAACATCACATATAATTTATTCATTTGTCTATATTTTAAATATAATTTTGCATAATACTTGTATTTTGGAGAGTCCTTCTTGGAAAATTTTTATATTTTAAAATGATTTCAATGGAAAACAACTAAAATTAAATCGTAACCACAACCTACTGAATTCTGTAACAAATCTGTGAATTTTTATTTTTTTATTTTATGTTTTTATTCTTTTGTTATTTAAAAAAAAAAAAAATAATGAGTACTGATTTAATTTGAAATTAGATTTTTTTTTTTGTTTGTTTGTTGTTTGTTTTCCATTTGTAAAGAGTCCTGTTATCATGTACTATATATCCTTTTTACTTAATTAAAAATTATTTTATTTTAAGCGGGCATCGGTTTGATATTTTTTCTGATCTTTTGTTTTTCTTCTCCTTTTTATTCAAAAACATTTTCAATTTGGCATTTAGTCATTATATTCGTTAAATGATAACAGAGAGAGCCTTAGTTAAACTGATGGACTTCTAAAGAATTTTTTTTTGGCGAGCTTATTTTGTTTTTATCTGTACCTACCTACATAATATAAGGGTAGAGTTTTTAATTAGATATTTTTTAAATAACCATTTTGGGATATTTTTTTTTTTTTTTTTTTAATTTATTTAAATTCAAACTTTTATTTTATATAAATTTCTTTTGAAGTTTTAAACCACTGTACAAAATTAATTCAGAATCACTTTTATTTTACAAAAAATTATTTATAATGAATGTATTAAAATGTTTTAAAAGAGAACATTAATTTAAATAACAAATTTTTTAAAAAGTATTATTAAATTTAATAAACCTGAAACAATATAAAAATATACCTAGATAGTGATTAGATATTCAGAGAGGTATTTAGAAAGGCCAGATTTGTTTTAGATTTACGTCAAAGTACTATAGATCAAGACTACAAACTTCGCAGTTGAGTTAATAAACTCACTCACCTCCATTTGTGAAAATACCTTGCCGAAACAAATTACTTAATATCATGTAATAGATTATTAGATTTAAATAAGATAGATTGTAAAGTTAAATAATAATTGAAAATTAATAAAGTAATTCCTGTGTACAAGAAAGTAGGAGATAAGAAAGATGTTAAAAATTACAGGCCAATAAAGTAAGAGGAATTTACATAAATGATAATCTCACAACTTAACTTTCAGCAAATAATTTTTCATGTAGCTCACAGTATGGCTTTAAGAAAAAATTTAATAATATGGCAGCATTATTTGATGTAATAGTTAATACTCAAACCTTAATGGCTAAAAAAGATAACAAAATTTACATATTTTTTTTTTTTGATTTGGGTAAGGGATTTAATTCGATAGATAGAAAAACTCTATTAAAAATAATGTATGCGAATGGCGTAACAGGCAAAGAATATATTTTTTGGTTTAAAATCTGTTTTGAGAACCGAAAACAGTATGCAGAATGTAATAGCATTAAAAGTGGCATATTTAATACTAACTAGGATAATCAGGCTCTTTAGGTCCTGTACTTTTTTCGTGTTGTATTTTTTTTTTATTATAATTTTTCTATACAACTATCTTATTAATACCAATTTAATTAGCGATATTAAGTAATTATTTTTGGCCTTATAAATCTTGACATGTGGGAAATGGATCCATTAGTCCATCTTCTTGTATTGTCTTGCACTACTTTTTCTATAAATACAAATTAACAATTATTCATTTTGAAATCTATTTATTAAGTCTGAAGGCTTTTACCTTTTCAACCTGCGGATTTTTTCATAGAATCTAGTAGTTAATACCAGTTCGTTCGTTCGTTCGTCCACTTCGTTTGGGTGATGTTGGAGTCTTTCAAAATAATTTGTGCTCCTTGTTGTTATTGTCTTCCTGGCAGACATAATAGTTAGGTTTGCTCTATTTTGATCGTTTCGCACGTACCATGATGCACTTACGAGCGATGTTAAGACTTTGGACTGAAATCTTTATATATGATATCTATGTTTGTATTGCAAGTAGACCCCCATAACTCCAAGCCAATTTTCCATATGGATTTTAGTACAGTCTTATATAACGTTATTTTGTTTGTCAGTTTATATAGCCTTTTAAGATTTTCAAATACCTAATTCTAATTTTTTCTAAATTATTTTTAATTTTTTTTTATTATTTTTCTTAATTGTTTTACAATAATTGAAAATATAAATTATTGATTTTTTTTCAATTATAATATTCAAAAATACTATACAAATATTTAGCCCCATTTCACACTCAAAATAATTAATCTACTCTAATTTATAAAATTCTCAGTAATTTTCAATTTACGATCTCCGATACTACAATAGATTAAATAAAATTGATTTTTTTTTTGTGTTTTTTAAATAATGACATAATACTTATATTCCATTGTCATCCCCTATAATATAGAAAACATTGTCATCCTAAAAATACTAGTGAAAAAAAACTCATTATTGCGGGGAGAATATTTTTTTCTCTTTTAAATTTTTATGAACAAACAAAATACACAACATAACACAAAAATGTGTTTATATACTGATATTAATACAACAGGAGGAATAAAATAAATGTCTAAAATAATAAAAATATCAAAAAATATTTCCCAATACTCTCTGCTAGAAATTACAAATTATACGCAAAATTTACCTATACATGAATAATTTAGGTATGAAATAAATATAAAATAACTGTACATTTGGCTTGAAATTCAATAAACAAAAATTGCTGAAAATTTATAAAAATTTTCATAGTGGAATAAAATAAAAATTTATAATATTACAAAAAAAAAATATGAGTATATGGTTTGGATAAGCCTGCTCTACTATAGGATATTAATATAATTTTTGTCTAGTTTTCCAGTCATATCTAACACTTTTTGGTAAAAAAATTTTAGAACAATTTTTATGCAATCAAAAAAAGGGATATACCAGTCCAATTAAAAGACCTGTCTATTATAGGTTGAAAAGAACATAACTCCTAATTTAAAAATACTTGTTAGGGTTAGAAACTGAAACCAGTTCTTAGATTTTTCTTAAATATCTCACAATTTTATTTTTTCTTTCCGCGACAACAGTTTATTTTGGACTCTTTCAAAACTCTTTCAAAAACCTTTTAAACATTTTCATTTTTTATGCACTGTATTCTAGTATACAATTGTGAATTATTATTCACTCAATGTTTTTTTTTCAATTACTTCAAAGGTGAAAATGACCTTTGAAATATATTTATAAGTATTTAAAACCTTACACCTCGAGTAAGAATTTGAATTCGTATTACGAGAGAAACTAAAAAAAAAATAAAAAAAAATTAAAAAACCCCAATCGAATGATAATACTTCGAAAACCTTACAAAAAATGCTGCAAATCCTGGTGTTATCATAAAATAAGTCTCAAATCAGCTCACTAATAGCATCAATGCGAAAAACCAGATAAGAGTCTAAAAATAAGAAAAATAATAATACTTAAAATTAAGTTTTTTTTTCCAAATTTCTAAAATGGAAAATCAAATTTATAATGCCTATCTAAATTTAATTGTCCTGACGATGTGGAAGGAAGAAGAGGAAAGATAAATTTCATTTTGAATGCCTACGATTTACACTTTTTGTTTTTTTGATTATTTTTATTTGTTTTTATATTTTTTATGATGACACCTGAATTATTTTTTGCACATACAAACGCACATATACAGCTGAAATACAAATGAAATAATATTTATATTTACGTATATGTAAAATATTCTCATATATTATCAAAATACAGTCTATACCATATTATTAATGCTATGGACATCAAAAAATAAAAATTTAGAATTTTTTATCTTATTTCGAGTTATGGTAAGAATTAGTAATATGGCTTTTCTAATATTTCAACCAACATCATTAGGAAACTCCACCCATAAATCAATCAATAGATGGCTCTTGCATATCCTAAACATATGTTGGCCACAAAATATTTCTAACAGAACGCGGTGGTCAAAAACGAATAAAAAAAAAATAGACGTTGAAATTCGACATAGAAAATTGCATTAAATTGGGCTTTTTCAAAGGAAACCTCAGAGCAACATCGTGAAACAATCTTTCAAATAGAATCTTCTGAGTACACGTCGCATCGAAAGGCCAAGAAAAACATGAAGAAAAACAGTCTTAGTCGAAACAAGTACCTGATAAGATGAAAAAGTTAGATATACATAGCAGACAATTGAAGGACTTCACCTACATCTTATACCCCAGGGTTGGGGTTACAGTACAGTGATGATGACTTTTAAATGAATATTGAAACTAACAGTAAACTCCACCTAAGCACCCCAAACATTTTGTACTTTTTTTATTTTTAAGGGCTCTTATCTTGCATATCATACTAATTTCCTGAATATCTTCATCTGTGGAATGCGAAAAATCCAATTCTGCAGTTATTTCACTGCCATTTGTAATTACTAAAAAATTTTCATTGAATAATTTTTTATTTACAATTAATTTTAAGGCAAATTTTCGTCATCATCGACCCTATAGATTAAATAAATTAATTAAGTGTAAATTTTATTACAGAATTCAGTTTATTAAAATTCAGTTAAAACTAGTTTTAACTGCAAAATGAATTAAACGTATAAATTACTTAAAGTCTTCCCCATACAAATAATTATTATTCTTCATATTGAAATACAGTGCAAATGCACAGATTGAAAAAGTGTAATAAAACACAATAATCAATAAAGATGTTCGTTCAGATTCCTACGAATTACAGTGTACAATAAATAACTGTATTTTGTATCCGCTTTCATTGAAAAAGATTCTCTTTAATATTCTTAACCAAGTGAATTGTTTTTGTCAGTTTGTTTTTTTCGTAAAAAAAAAACCACACAATCGTCGTCATAACGTATTTCTTCATTTTCAAGGTTCATTCATAACAACATTCCCAACTTCTCTTACTTTCGGCAGTATAAGTATAAGCTATCTCTGCATATATTTTGTGATTTCCAGGTGGGAAGGAAATTCTTAGATTTATGAATATTTTCAACATTTAAAAAAAATATAAAGGATACAAATGAAATATTCGTGGTTATGCAATATTAAACTTCTTGTACCGAGTTATCTATGGTTGCTTACATAATGTATATACATATGAACATATTTACATATAAAAAATGTTTATATGAACTCTAAAAAAAAAAACACGGATGATAAAAGTAACAAAAAAGATATTTCGTTTTTCATTGTCCTTGATTATTATCCTTACATCTATTTTTAATATACATATACACACCTTTGTTATCGTTCCAGAGACATGATACGTTGTTAAGTATCCTTATAATACTGTCATATCTCTATACAAACACAATGTACATACATATGTATATCGATATTTACGCAATAAAAATATATATGTAATATGTATGTATGTATGTAGGTCTCCAAATGTAAGAATTATCACATGCTGTGATATCTTTTGCTGACTATTTCGTATGTTACTCTTTGTGAAGCTCAACTACTGTGTTACTAAGAAATCTTATTTTTATCGAAATAAACTCTTCCTCCTTCTGCAATGATAAAAAAAAATGACTTGAAAATTTAAGAATACTAACAAAATAAAATTAAATTTTAATATTTTTGTTTTGACAATTTCATAAAAAATTTTTAATAAAATTTAAAATTAAATTCTTTTTGATTACTGGAAAAATAAAATTTGCTACTTAACATTCTTGGAAGTGTAATAATGATGTAAGCATCAATGTTTTAGGCTTTTTCATTTAACATATTTTGTTTCTATTTTTCTTTTTTTATTAATAATCTGATATTTCTATTTTGGTATACATTTTTTATTTTTGAATAATAGTTGAGTCTACGAAATTCTGCTCCACTTAATGTCTTAAATAACAAGCAGCCGATCTGTTCGGATTCTGGAATACAATTAGTACTACTGTAATATATAAATGTATGTTGATGCTAAGGTTCCAAAATGTCATTTAACAAAATAATAAAGAAAATGTATGCAACAATGTCTTCAACGGAGTTTACAGAACAACAACCCGATGCTCCGATCGAACGTTTAACTAGACGAATTCCCTGTCATGCGATCATGATTAATGAAGTGAACGTAAGCGTACGTTCGACAATTGGTCGAATGAAAAATTTAAGTGAAAATCGTAAAACAAAAATAAAAAACTATTTTTGTTGTTTTTCGAGGGGAAAATGTGAAAATATTTTTTATAAAATTTATGAATAATAAATAATACTGCCTATTCCACGCGTAACATTCGCCGGTAGACATTTAAAAAAATATTTCTTTTCTCTTCAATTACGAAATATTTAACTCAAAACTAAGTTTTCTAATTAAGTCAGATTTATTTAAGAATAGCATTTTTTTTACATAGTTAGGGTATTTTTTTCTGTGATATTATTCAGATGATATTACAGTAATCCCTCGAACTGCGCAGTAGTTACGTTCCGAAAAAACAGCGTGCAATCCTTAATCGCGTACTGTGAACCCTATTTTGTATGAAATTAGGGGGTTACGTTCCAAATCTAAAATTCTCATGAAAAATGTAAAATTAAAGTATGTACATAACTAAAATAAAGTCTTTATTCAGTGACTAGTGATATTAAATATAAAAATATAAACATAAACCAAAAAATAAAAATAAAAATTATAAATTAATTCATAAAAATAAACAAAATATCTTTACATTATCTCATTTCCACTACTGTCTTCCGTGTTATAAAGTTAAACAAAAAAATAAAAATTATAAATTAAACTCATAAAAATATAAAATAAAAAATCTTTAAAGCATTTCGTTTTCACTACTTTCTTCCGATGACGATGAATTTGATATTGCAGTCGAGGGTTTGGTAAAAAAATCTGTTAATACTGATTGCTTAGTACCTCTTGAGCGATAAAGTTCTTTATATGGCGCTAAAGCTTCCGTCAAACGTTAACGGAATATCAAAGCACGCTCCAAATCAGAGTCTAGCTAGGTCAATAGCTTCTTCACCAAGTTGATTTCCTATTTTCAAAAATTCTGCCAGTGCTTTGCTATTAAATTTTTTTTCTTCAAAAATCCAAATCTTCACTTCCGTCATTTTCATCATTGTTATTATCTGAAAAATATGTTAACATTTCTTCAACAGGAAGATCTTCTTGAATGTATTCTATAACTTCTGTAATATCTTCTGATGCTATATCATCAAATCCTTCTCCACCAATCGTTTTCATCATCGGCCTATCGACAACTGTGTCAAAAATATGTAAATGCATTACGGAAAAAAAAAACGGGCAACGCGCTGCTGCAAAACTTTCACCGCGCAATGCGAAATTTTAGTGGTAAAAACAAAAACGCGCAAGTACGAAACCGCGCAGTCCGAAACCCCGAGGGATTACTGTATTTGGTTCTTGTATTAAATATATAGTTTTTGTATATATGTAGGTTTAGAACTTGGACATATATTTTTCTATAAATGATTTTTTTAAAGTAATATTTTAAAAATATTTTTTTTTTTATTTTTTCATTTAAATTTTTGGGTTCCTGTAACTGTTTTGCTTTAATTCAGCGAGGTGAAAAGCTTCACAGACATTATTATACATTAGAACGTATTATATATTAGATGATATTATGAGCAGCTATAAGAAAACAAATAGAAAACAGTTTGAAAAACGAAATAAAAGTAACGATTTCGGTTGGAATAAAAGTGCATTAAAAGTGTTGTAAGATCGATTGATTCAACTGAATTAAATACATTATCTCTTTTTAATTTTTGTTATTTGATTTATTCATCTATGTACTGCTTATAGATGATTGTGTGATTGTTGAATTTAAATTAAAGTTAAAACAGCAAAAACAAAACAAAAATATAATATAAAAATCACAGGTGTAGGACTTTATCAAGCATTACCCTGACTCCATTGGAACAAGCTAATGATGCTCTATCGAGCAAAGAACAAAATATTAATATAAAAAACTGAAAATTTTCACGCGTCCTAAGTGTTGTTATACAGATTCAAATACACTTGAAAAATACCTCAAACGAAAAGTGTGTAGCAATAAATGTATCTCAAACAATAGAAACCTGATGAATTAAAATCATTTCCAGTGATAATTTTCTTCAGCGCAAAATCGTACTGCACAGGCTAATTTTACTATTGATAATATTCCATTTTCTCTAATTTGAGGTTTAAGTTTATCTTTTATTGAATTCAGAATATAAAGGAATGCATCGTTATTCCACCGAAAGTTTCTTATATAAATCTAAAAATATATTTGGTAAAATTTACAATTATTTATAACTAAATACCTACATCTATATTACACGACACCTGGTAGTTCTAATGAGTCTAAGTTGTTTCTAATAGTCCTTCGAATTCAGCTTAAATGTGTCCGATCGCCGGTTTAAGTGTCACTAGTACTACTATCTTATTCGTTATCACAAAAATTAACACAACTTGTACTCATTTTTGATTTTTTATTTGAATTTGTATTTTAAAATCTATTTTTAAATAGCTAGGTTTATAAAATTTATTAGCACAAAAAAAAAAAACAGTTTCTTTTTTAACTACCTTTTAAAATATTTATGTGTTAGGTTAGCAAACGACTTTTCCACAGCGAATATATTTATTTGCGAAATGTGATCACTTTTAAGCGAATGTTCAACTAGCATATTCGTTTCGATTAATATTCGATTCGATAATCATGGTAAAGGTATTAAATAAAATCTTCAAAAGTTTATCTTTCGATACCATTTTCTGTTTGCATTATAATAAATATTTTCATCTACCACAGTATGTATTGGGAAATACATTTATAGGTTGAATTTATGGTTTGAAATTGGATTTAAATTGAATTGAAATTAAAATTTATTGATTCAATATTGATATTATATCTTAACAAAATTTTATAAACGATATTATTCAAGAGTATGTATAGAAACTTCAGTTGAAAAATTTTTCAATGGAAACTAGTAAGCGAAAAAATCCATAACGTGATCTTAGTCAATGATTTCAATGTATTTAGTCTAACCAGCTTTTAAATAAATGCCTTTCTCAGCCGATTCAAGAAATTTTGTAATCAAAATAAATTAAAATAATATCAGTTTGATTCTTATACCATTAAGAGGGACTTGTATTTGAATCATAAATACTGTCACTGAAAAATTCATAAACAAATACAAATAATACAATTTCATTCAAATTAATTTATTTTATCTCATTTTTACTTAAAAATTTAAGCACCAAACAATTTACACAAAATTTTGAAATTTTCACACAATATTTTTAACTCCCTAATTATTTTGACAATTTAAAATGACCCAAATTAGTTCAGAAATGTAATCTTAATTTTTATCTAAATATAAGTAATTATAATAACTTATCCACTGTTTACTGAAGATGACAACTTCAACGTTGTCGAAAAATGTCAATTTTTAATATTAATTTTAATTTTTAAATTTAAAGAAAGAAAAACGTCCATATACACCGAAAGTAAAAAAAAGAAAAAATGTTTTCTACATATTTAAAATACAAAAAAAATTTTTTTGACAATTCAAACATAGGTGATCATTTTAAATTTTCAAAATTTATCGATTTTTTATTTAACTCAAAAATTTTATTATAGAAAAAAATGTATTTATCGATTTTTTTCTTTTCTTCTTAATTTATCCTTTTTGGGGGCAAATATATTAAAATCAAAGTCAGACATCACATGAGCTTATTACTGTTTATCAGTTGACATTTTTACAATAATCTACAAACTTGACAATGACTTTTACAAGAAACACAAAAAGAAAATTTAAAAATTTGCAGATTTCTAACTTATTGACAGACAGTCTTTTATATTCGATGACCTACGAACCTATGATTAATTTTCAATTTTTCATTATTTTCTTTTCTTATATACAAAATTTTTAGTTTTCTGTCTAGTCAGATTCTTTTGTTCCACAGAAATATTAAATTAAAATTGATTGACATTAATAGATGACATTTATGGTTTGAGTAAAATATAAAACACCCATAATATATTGAAGGAAACTCAAATGAAAATCTTGGACAAAAAGTAAAATGAAAGAAAAACTAAAAATAAAAAATCTTATCATTGTCATTGTAATAACTTCACACCATTAATGATGCGATAGCGATGAAAGAATACAAAATTTTTTTTCTTTTAAGGTTTCATAAGTCTTTGTGAACCTTTCAAGAAAAGATGTTTGTTTCTTTTTTCCTCCCAGTATTTTAAAAACAATATTAAAAAAATCTGTTATTATCCTTGAAAAAATTATTTTTCATTTTATTTTTCTACCTCACACCATTCCACCCCAAAGGGGTGTCAAAGACAAGAAATGAAAATATTTTCATTAGAAAGTAAAAATTTTCTATTTAGTAAAAAGACAAGAAAAAAAATAAGTAAAAGCTGAATCTCCTCTGAACAGGATAAATCTTTATAAATATAATAGCCATCGCTATGGCAAATCATCACTGATATTTAAAAAGACCAAATACATACCTTATTTTAATTTGCTAGTCATAATTAACTCAAATAAATTCAAAATTTACCAGATCCTTAAAACCAAAAGGTTTGCTTTAATCAAAGTAACAGTTTTCAATATAAATCAGTTGATAGGGCAGAAATTTGATAGAGAAATACCCGAAAAATAATGTAGTAAAAACTTGCAATGCTGTACCTTATTTGAACACGAAAACGCAATTAATTCTACCTAGTAAAAAATTGTGGAAATATTGAATAAATAAACTTGATGCCAAATTATCAATTTTGAAATAGAATTTTAATCAAATTCAAAAATTAAATTTTTTTTTTAACCTACGCTTTGGCGACGAATTACATATACGTAAGTGGGCAAGATTAACATATGTTAATATTTTTGGTTTTTCCATATATTTTGTATCGACAATTTTTTGATAAAAACAAGTGATTTTAATGTTTTTACGATTATTTTTGTATGTGCATTACTGTTACTTTTATGTTTACTTTTATTACCTGCGAATATCTATCATCTAAGATATTTTTTTGGAAATACCGGTATTTTAGAAAAAGAAAGTGCTACTGGGGACTTCCGTTTGTTACAAGGTACTTGTAACAGAGTTAGTAGTTCCGACAACAACAGTGTGTCTATTTCAGTGACATAAAAAAAAAATTAAATAAAATTAACATATTTTGGAAGGATTATTTATTGAATTTTCAATATTTACAAGAAAATGGAAGAACTTAAAATTTTATGTGCCGTTCAGGTAGGCAGGTAAGTAAATTTTGTAATTTTTAGTAAAAGTGCAAAAAACACAAAAAATCAGTGATTTTCTTCAAAAAACCCATTTTTTAAATTTCCTATATTTTGGTGTAAATATTAATAAATTTCTTCGGAATCAAGCAAAACTATTCAAAATATATCAAATTTAAATAAAAATGCCGTTACAGTTATATGACACTTTTTTGTTATTGAGTTTTACTATAAGAAACAAAAAACATCAAAAAAAAAAATTAAAAAAAAATGCACACAAAAGATACAAAAAACTGATTTTTACAGGTTGTCGTTTGAGGAAGAACAAGCATATTTCTCTAGATTGGTGGAACATGTGCTAGATGATGAACATGCTGATGTAGAACCACCGGACGAAATAGTATTTGAACCAGTTGCCTGTCACGCAAGAGTCGAAACTAATGATAATAATGACAATGATGAAAATGAAGATTATCGTATTTCGAAAAATGAAAATGCAGAATCAGATGCTTAAAAAATGCATCTTAGACGTAAGTGATGGTCATGATTCTGAGCGTGAGTCATTAGATAACGAATCAGAAGTACAAGAAGAAAATAATCACATTGTTGATTCAAATCAATATTTTATTGGAAAGGATGGCACAAAGTGGAATAAAATTCCATCAACATATCAAAGGGGTAAGCAGCAAAATATTTTCCGACAAAAATCGATAGGTCCGTTATCCATTAACAAAAAGTATAACTGATTGCGAAACATTTGCCGCAATTTTCAATACATCAATTGTTGACATAAATTTTTAATTTAACTTCTTAACAGAATTTTTCCTTTTTATAAAATACCAAAAATAAAATTCAAAACAAATTTTTTTTTCAAAAAACCTGTGGCGCTTTATTTACTTTATGTTTCAAAATATATTAATTTTAGTATATTTCTATTTCAATTTAAAATATTTCAGAACCTTTTATCTTATTTTTCAACTTTTATCGAAATAATTACAAACATTTTATAGAATACCATACATTTTGTATGAATAAAAAAAATATTAACATATGTTAATCTTGCCCAACAACGAAGAAAAAAAACTTAAATACCAAAAAATTGGTCATAGACACATTTTTCTGAACTTTTTTTTATATATTCAATATCTACTCAAAAAATTAGGCACTGATCTCATTAAGATCGGCCAAATAATAAAGTTTTTATGCAAAAGTAAAAAAGTAAATATTAATATACGTTAATCCTGCCCAAGTGAAGGTTAATTAAAATTTAATTAAAACTAAATGTTAAAAGTGTTATACATCTCAGCACAGAGTGTTAAACATTTTTCTGGATCGAATACAATACAAAAAAATTAATCCTGCAATTAACTATATAAAGCCACTTCTTCCAAAAGAATGGATCTATATATAGCAACAAGGCTTAGTTCCTGACAATAGTAGTAGTTTTCCACATTTAATGAGTAATAAGCCAGTAATTTGTTAAAATAAATATTCAAATTATTGTAGATATTGTAGTGTAAAATTGCCGTACCGTGCTTAATTAAGCACGAAAAGGTGATTCTACCTAAGTTACTATCAAGATCATTAAAAAAAAAAATATAGAAAGTCGGTAAATAATTTTTAGGACGGATAATTTTGAGATGATTGAGTAAATTGGTAAATATTTTTTTTTTTATTTAGTAGATCAATTGATCCACTCTCTCTAAAAGTAATTTGAAACTTTACGGAGACCCTTGCTTGTTTGAAAGTCTCTAAATAGTTGAGTAAAATAATATTTTACAAACATTTTATTGTAGCGATTTTTAAAATTGAAAAAATGTTGGCCCATATCACTTGAACTTTCTCTTATATTTATTTCTAAAACAAATAAATTTAATGTCTGTACATACTGAACAGAGTTACTGATAGCAATTTTTTAAAGAATTTTTAACAAAATTGTTATACCCGCCAAATACAAAAGTGAAAATTGAACAATATTATTTGCAACTATCAAATCAAAATGCGTAAAGCTGATTATTACAAAATTATTTGTAAAATTTATTTTAAATAATCAAACCTTTGAAAAATTTATTAAATATTTTTACATTCAAGTGAAAGTCATTATATTTTAGCTAGCTTTGTAACCCGTCATAAATGACGGAAGCAAAATAAATCCTAGTTTCTTTTTTTCTTTCATTAGATTTTTTATTCCGAAATTACAGTACTTATGTTTATATCACTTTTTAATTTTCTAAAACACATAAAAGAAATAATTTTTTTGTAGTAAAAACTTTGCCAATTTTATTTTTTTTTGTATTTTTCGTAGGCTGGTGGGGATCTTCAGAAAGATACAATGAGCGCCGTAGCTTGGCACTGTACGTAGGATTCTTACCTACTAAGCCACACCCTTCCTTAAAAAAATAATTTTTTTTTTAGTGAAGTTAGTTACGCACACAATAATGACAAAAATAAAAGGTATAAGCAGGTATAAGTAGTATAATGTATAATATTATACAATTCAAATATGCTGATACACATGTATATTATTAATAGATGAATATATTCGTTAAATATATTTTCTCTCTTTTTAATGGAAATTATTTTGATTGCTAGTGTTAGTATTTTGAAAATTTCATATATTCATATATTACAAACTACTGCTACATTTTCAATATTTCAGAAACATGAATAATTATTGTTTTTTTTTCAAATAATTTAACAACAATACTTTTCTGTGTAATAATAGAATACGGTAATAAAGTAAAAGAAAGCTTAAATTGAAAAAACATTGTTATTTTTATTAAGATTGATTTTGATTCCTTTTATTTTATTCATACACAAAGATTTTACTAATTTTCTATTTAAAAAACTATATTTTTTTAGCATAACGCTAATACGGTATAATTTATACTAAATGGAACCCAACTAACGAATTATAACTAAATGGAAGTGAGTACGAGTATACCATACAAAAATACAAACATTTTATACAAATTTGTTAGTATGGTACTTCTTTTTCTGTTATATAAAAAAAAAAAGTGGCCTCTGGGAGAGCAAATTTAAAAATGGGATCTTATTTTCATATAAATTTTGTCTTTTGTATAATGTATAGGGATCTTATTTTGCTATATGAATAAACTGATGGTATTGTGTTATTTTTAAAAAAAATATTCAAAATTTTGTATCTAAATTGGTAAAATTTACAAAAAATACAAAAACATTTTCATCAATAATTTTCAATTTAAAAAAAAACAATGTTTTATTATCCGACGTAGAAGTAGAGTTTATTATCCTACTCTACTTCTATCAAGTTCTATTGTTTGAACAGTGAACCTGAACAGTGAAGTGAACAGTGAACACTTAACACCGAAAATAAAATAATATTTTTGAAGTGGAGCATGCAGAACATACAGAATACAGATACAGCAAATAATAAAAAAAAACAAAAAAAAAACAAAAATAATTTTTTTTGAGTGAAGTGAGTTACGCACACAATAATTACAAAAATAAAAGGTATAAGCAATAAAGTAGTATAATGTATAATATTATACAATACAAATATGCTGATACACATGTATATTATTGTGTATAATTTTAAGTAATAAGAATAACCTTTGAGTGAATTATGTTTTTTTTTGTGTTAAATACTGTTTGCCTTTTGGTTATTATACCATATTAAACTATTGATTAAATTTCTATTAGTCCTTATTATTATAAATCAAAAAAATTGTTTGTTTTATTTATATTATTATTATTATTTTTTATTTTTCCTTATTATTTGCGAAGAACACTAACATTAAATTAAAAAAATATACTTCATGCAATCAATTTTTCCTGCAAAGGTTCAGCATGGTAGACAGGGGTTAAAAAAAAGCACCAAAGCAATTTGTATATATATGCATTTGTATACATATGCAATTTGTATATGTGTTGGAGCGTTCCGTCGAACTTACTAACATCCAGATAAATGCAGAATAATATATATATAATTAATGAACAAAAAAGCAAACTCGAATTGTTTCACTAAATTTGTTAACTACACCGCAACGGTTACTACACCATCATAAAACTATATTTATTTAATTTTAGTGAAACAAAATGCAAGTTTTTTTATTTAACAACATCAATATTGAAATTAAAAATGTAATTTTTCGAAAAAAAAAATAAAAAATTCAAAATGGAATTTCAAATATGGTATTACAAAAAGTATCTTAATTGAAATAATTTACAACAGAGAACAACAACAGTAACAGTTTTAAAATTGATTATTAAAAATTTAATTCAAATAAGCCCTTCAATGCTGCATTTCATTCAATATTACTTCAACCTTGAATTGTTTTTTATTTAATAGACTTGTTATCACTTATTTAAGTAAATTTTTATAATTTTTTTTTTTTAAACAACAGTCAGCTTATTTAGAAAAATTATTCAAATATTTAATTTATTATTAAAATTTTTATTCTCTTCCGTTCAAAACAGAACAGAACTAATTAAGTACATAATTTTAGTAATTGTAATATTATTTTGTTATTGTATACTGAAAACTTGAGTAAAGTTGGAATTCAAATGGAAAGAGGAATGGAGATTGAAATTATAATCTATATGAATTATTGGAATTCTACTCATTATCATCTCAAATTCCGTTTTCTTTCTTTCACTCTCTTAATGTTCCATTGTAGTTGTCAATTCTATTATTTAATATCCATTAAACATACTGACATAATATTTTATATAGTATGTTAATAAAGGACCAAATTGTTTTGAATATTTTTATTTATGAGAAAAAAGGAAGTACTAAAATGTCATCAACAAATGACAGGAAATTACAACAAAAAAAAAATATCATCACCTCCCTTCAATATTTCTCATTCCGAATTATAATATTTTTTTTCTATTTAAATACATTAGATCAGTTGTTATTAAAATTGTTCATTTATGTGCGAAAGAGATAAATATCTATATATATATATATTTTACCGTAATTTAACAAAATTTCCAAAAAAATAAAAATATACATAAAATTGTTATGATACTAGAATAATGGTATTGCCAGATTGTTTCATATGTTTGTGACATATATCATATTTTATTTTTAATTTAAAACATTAATTATAGTTAGTTAATATCCGGGCGATACGGATCTAAACGAATCGGGAGCTGGCGCAATTTTGTTTTCCACTGATTGATGTTACGAGCACATATACTCTCCAAATGGAATATGAAATTTTTTCGTACCCGTTGATATTTTATCTTTCCAACAAAAGTGTGGTTTCTCGACGACACACGCCTCAGTGTTTGAATTCAAAGATTTTTTAGGTGGAGCATTTTCTTCCATATTTCGTAGTCAGCTTAGCCAGTGAAGAAAATGTAAAATTTCTTTCATCAGCCAAGCTGTACATCATGGAACACTCTACTATCTTCTGTTTTCCCACAAACATGTACCTAAGAAGTTTCAAGAGATGTTTGAATAAATATCTTTTAAACTGTCTGTAAATTTTAGGTATTCTATTCTATTCTATTCTATTCTATTCTATTCTATTCTATTCTATTCTATTCTATTCTATTCTATTCTATTCTATTCTATTCTATTCTATTCTATTCTATTCTATTCTATTCTATTCTATTCTATTCTATTCTATTCTATTCTATTCTATTCTATTCTATTCTATTCTATTCTATTCTATTCTATTCTATTCTATTCTATTCTATTCTATTCTATTCTATTCTATTCTATTCTATTCTATTCTATTCTATTCTATTCTATTCTATTCTATTCTATTCTATTCTATTCTATTCTATTCTATTCTATTCTATTCTATTCTATTATATTCTCAAATATAATTTTCTTTAATTCTTTACTATAACTTATTTGTAATCTTTTAAATGGCTTGAATTATGTGAAGTCAGTGTTAGGGTGCTTATCCATTGCCATTGCTATGCCATAGTTTTGGCCTTAATTTTTAAAAAAATGTATAGCACTACCGAAAAAGGTGTGACACTACCGTTTAACAACATTTATGCTATGTTCTTTTTTCGCTCTTAACCTTAACTGAGATAGAATAAACTTTTCGTGCTAAGTACGGTACTGCAAGCTTATACTACATCTACAATATTTCGAGCATTTATTTATCAAATTACTGGCCTATCAACTCATGTGTTATAATGTTACAATGCTTTGCAAGACAGTTGTAAAAATCTTGGCTTGGCTTGGCCGATTTTTCTAAAATTACAAATCATAAAATTAACTTTTAATATGCGCATGGTTATTTGCTCATTTGTTAAGGCTGTAAATAGTAGAGTTCCACGTTTTAGTCTACAAGGATTACAATGTAAGTTAACAATTTACATTTCTAAAAATCTACATTTTTTCAATTTATTTATTTTAGCTGCCTTATGATTGCTTTATGCCAACGCTGATGCATACTACTACTATCTTGCACTCAGTAATGCATGTTTATCATGTTTATTATGTTTATCTCAGTAATGAACATTTATAGTGCCGCGCATGATGTGATCGACGTATACCGATTTTAACCTTTGTTGTTAAAAATTTTAAATTTTTTTTCTTCTACGAGGAGGTTTTGTCATTTGAAATATTTTGCGTTCATGATATTTTTGTCCCTATTCCATTTCCATCTTGCATCTATTAGTCTTAAATGGTGCAACACAAGTTTAAGTTTTCAACTTTAATACGTTAAACCTTAATTCTCTTAATAAAATTTCATCGAATACATTTAAATATTTTTAAAACTATTCATTTTTTAATATTTCAAATTAATTATTTATAAATTTATAATTCAGTGCAGTAAAAAAAATTTCCCTTTAAGCAAATTAAAAAAAAAGAAATCTGTTTCAGTAAACGAGAAAAGGGTGTTAAGATGGTATAAAAAAAAATGTTAAAGCAAAACAAATCATCACGTTTTAAGTGCTAACAGGAATTTTTTCTCTTTTAATTTGCATTTTTCAGATTAAAAATTTTAATCCTTTTTAAAAATTAAATGTGTACAAGAAATAAAATAAATTATGAATAATATTATTAAAAAGTTTTTCAACAACAACAACAAAACCGAGTAACCACAACATTTTCACCTCATTCTTTTTTTCAACGCATTTAAAAATTATTTAAAGATGCAAACGAATATGTGTGAGGGGAAAAATAAATAAAATTATTTAAATTTTTCTGAAAAGTTTTTTTGCATCGTCGTACAAACTAAAAACAAAACTACAGAAATATTTCGTACTTAGAAAGTTTTCATATTCCTGTTAAATTCCTGTTTCATTTTTCGGATTTCAAAAATTTTATAAATTTCAAATGTAAAGATTTTTATTGAAATTAATAAACTTGAAGAAAATTACAAAATACAATTGCAGAGTTACGGTGAGTAGTTTTCGAATGATGGAAATAAGGATTACTAATGAAAATAATTAGTTTAGGTGTGATCTAAATTTTTTTAATAGGTCATGGACAAGTAGTCCAATGAACTAAGAATTACATAGGGTAAATAATTAATATTCAAAAGTATCCCAATGGTTCCTTAATAATTAAGTGATCAAAAATTAAAATTGACAACATAAGAGATATTGAATATAGCCTTTCCACAGAAGATTTTCTGTTGATACATATATACAGTCGAACTGGCTTAAGAGCACATCGAAGATATCAGGCAAATTTGTGCACTTAAGCAAGCTGTGAAAAGTAAAATCTTTAAACAGATAAAACATGACATATTTTTTTTATATCAATTTTAATTACGTAGGTGCTATGGGATAAATAAAAGCATGACAAACAATTTTGGTAGATATTATGTATACATACATACATTAATTATGTCACTTGGATTTGAATTATTGTAACTATGTATTTGTATATAGTATGTATGATATCTAACACTGCAAAAACTACTAAACTGTTTGTAGTTTAATTAATTCTAAAGCTGATTAATAAAGCTCCGCATTATTTTGTGTTGCCTCAACACATTAACAAAATTTGGCGTCCAGGTGCTATTAAACGGGAAAAGTATGTAAATTTATAAAATATTATACAGAAATTTATTATAATATATTCATTTAAAGGTATTATGTTTTTAAACGATTTGTTTTTAAACTAATTGAATCATATAAAAATATAAAGCAAAAAAATTGCGTTCGAAGAGGTCCCCTTAAGTGAACCCGACTGTAATAGTATCATATTTCAATAAACCTGAAATTAAAATTTATCAAGGAAAATCGTACAACAAACCTAATGAACCTAAACCAGAACTGTTTGTCATATGTAGTTAATTAGTTTCAAAGAAGGTGGCAGCCACAGAGTTGTGTCGCTACCATAATAATACCTTCCATGATGGGTATTATATAGCAATCTTCTATAAAACAAACTTATTCCATTATTCACTAATTAAACTTATTTAAACAAGTAAGCTCATACCCATGACAAATCTGAGATAGAGATGTCAACTTGACCAATAAACACTTATAATACAATAATTTTCATAATCTTTGGAAATTTTAATTGTCTTAAATTGGGTGAAGCCTATTAAATTTGTTTTCATGATCATTTTTAAATTTTAATAACACTATTATAGTATTTTGGTTGTAAAAGAACACTGCAAATCATAAAGATACCGAAAATTAAATTTAATACAAAATAAATTATTAAAATATGTTACACTGGATCTACTTTCTCCATTTAACGTATTTATATCTATTCTAATAACCGAAAACTAAATTTAGTATTCATAAAGTTTTCGATCGAGTATGAATAGTAAATTATTAACAAAATATCATTATTAGAAAAAATTAAAAAAGTCTGATCTCTTCTTCCTTCAAGTGGATTGAAATTTTTGTTTCGAATCGAACAATTCAAGTCTTAGTTGATGAATTTCAGTTAGATCAACTCCAAATAAACGCTGGTGTTCACCAAGGACCAGCTCTCCTTACATTTATAAATGGTTTGCTCCAAACTACTTTCAATCCAATCAACAACTTTGCAGACGACATCACTCTAATGCTATCAATCTGAAGCTACATCTATCGCTGTATCAACCAAAAGTTGATAATCAATAAAAACTCAATAAAAAATCACGACCAGTTCCCTCATGATTTGATCACAATATCTAATAATTGGGACTTAAAAGTATAGAGTCTAGCTTATTACTTCGAAAACTCAGAGATGTACTATCTCCAGAAAGATTGTCATTTTTGATCCCGATCTTTCCTTTTAGGAATATAAATTTCAGCGGTTTGAAAACTAAAGTATTTTAGGTATGGAATTAAATTGGAAAATGATACATTCGATATTGCAAGATACGCAGCCAAATGCTAGGTTTTCGTAGTCTCTGTAAGGCCTACTTCATCTTTTGTGACCTCTTGAAAATCAATAAAAATTTCATACGATCCAAAATGGAGTATAATCCTCACCTATGGGATGGCGCTTCTAGTAATACGTTAAAAAATTTAGATAAAGTCTAAAAACGGGCTATTTGTCTTAACAATGTCCCAAATGGCATCGTTCATCTTCCTAATCTAGGTCATCGTTGTATTGGTCAAGTTGGAAATTTCTTCCTTTATTAGATAGATAACTCGTAGGCACCACGTCAACAATAAAACAATATTGATGACACATTTGAAGCATATTTGATGGATTTCTATACTCTATCAGAATTATTTGTATAACTTTTTGTCCACACATAGTGGCGCAAAAAATTAAAAAAAAAAAAAACAATTTTTGGGGAATTCACCCATACCTACAGATTTTGCTCCATTTATGATCGTGTGTACATTTTCTTCCCCCTTGTAAGCTGTACAATCCGTGTCAATACATATATTTTGTAGTTTTTATGATATTTGTATATGTCAGCAACAAATAATGACTTGCGGATGAAATCTCAAGACCCAATGGAAAGTTATCAATGACAATCTAGTCATATCAATCAATTTAGTATCTGTTGGGTAGTTGTAGAATGTTATAACGCTTAAGTCGACTAGCTCCACTTGAGATAAACAAATTGTTTGCTAGGTTATTTGGATGAGAATCTAATCGTATTTGGTATTCGAAGCTTTCCCTTCTGATTTCCTCCTTTATGGTTTTCATCTGTTGGTCTTGATGTAAAATATCGTTACTAACGAACCATGGTGTACGTGCTATTAGTCTTAAGACATTTGATTGAAATCGCTGTAATATTTCAATATTAGAATTGCTAGCTACTCCCCCCAGTTGGATTCTGTAAGTTCATATCGACTTTAAAATAACTTTATAAATCAGAAGCTTAACCTTTAGTTTTTCAAAGAATAGTCTTTCAAATAGTTTAAATAGGCACGTTAATAGGCTAATCGGTCTTTAGGATGTAATTCCTTCATTCTGCTTGCCTGGTTTTGGTATCAGGATTATTTCAACAATTTTCTACTGGACTGCAAAGTAACCAGGTGCTAGAACAGCATTAATAATGTTTATTAATATTTTGTAACTTTCTTCCGGCAGTTCTCTCAATATTCTACACTAGCTAGATCATAACCTGGGGCTTTTTTGTTTTGGTGTTATTTCTAATCATTTTGGTTATTTCTGCTATTGTAAAATTCTTATTTGGTAAGTCCATTTAAAGTGGAATGCTGAGGAAGTTATATATTTCTGTATCTACGTTTGTGCTTTCCGAAAGAAATGGTTTAAATACTTCTTTAAGATCTGCGAATGCTTCTGTACATCAAATATTATTATTTATTCATTTGCAGATAGAGTTTTGATTATTATGAATTTCCGATTAATTTATGTTTTTTCAATAATTCACCTAACAATCAAAAATTTTCTCATTCTCAATTTATTTTTTAGATTTTTTAATTCTTTTACATTTACATTTACACAATTTAAGCTCACAACAAAAGACTTCCCAAAATCCATAATTCCAAATTCTATGAAATAATTTTCTTTAATCTCTTGTTTTTTACTTTTTAATCCTACATTTACGAGTTGAAAAATTTATGTACACCTTCAAAGCTACAACAAATTGCAATAAATCAAATCAAAATAATTAGCCTCTATGTAAGTATTCTACCCGTATACAACTCCACACACACTATGAACATTTGTTTTTCGATGACTTTGAATAATTTTTGATTTCCAAAAAATATATTTTTTTTTTTTAATCTCTCAGATAATTTAATCTTTTAATATAAAAAGAATATTTGTTTTTTTTCCAAAGCGCTTGTTAGTATGCTATTCTTTTTATAACCAAAAATGACTAACATTAATCCTTTATAATATCTTAAGGATTATATTCTTTAATAAATAACAAAAACTTTAAAAAATAATAAAATAACATAAATAAAAAAATAAAACAATCCCTATTGAAGAATTCAAGTTTCCTTGATCTCTGGAAATTCACAATCGTCGTTTTTTTTAATGACATTCTTTAATAATTAAAAATTAAATCATACTAGTATGTATATGGTATGTAATGGGTGTTTCAATAAAATTTAGGATCTTAGTTTGAAATTCCCTCATGATATTCGGATATTTTTATTAATATTATTGGATATCCTAGAATTTTCAGCGTATCAAATCAATTGAAACGGCATAACTTTTTCGACTGGGGAAAAAGTAATAGAGTTGGGTTTGACATCTCCAATTCCCAAAGCTGTCTAGTCTAGCACGAAACTACTGTATTTAACCCCACCCTATTTTCCCAGGGATTATGCATTCAGCGAATATTCTTTCTTGAATATTCTGGGCATGCAGGTCAACAATCAAATGATATGGAATTACCATACCTTTAAACATTGCTCAAAAATCCGCGAGATATTTGGGTTTTTTGAGTCGGTGCAAAACGTATTTTCGAAAGAAAAATTAATTTTAATCCGCGTGAGATGCAAGCTTGTCATTTTTTTAATAGTATAATAAAATTATTTCTCACCCCTTTATTTTCATTGATACATCAAAAATAGACTGCGAAGTTGGAGTAAGAATTTTATCTGAAAGTGTAAAAATATGAAAGTCTGAATTGATTACTTGCAATTAAGGAAGGCCACGCTTAATTTAATTAAGACAACGGTAGTAAGATATGACCCTTGTAAAATATAAATAACCCTAATCAACTTCTGACCAGGTTTATATGTTAAAAACGATAGGGATTAGTATTTGTCAATAGAACAACATTCAGCTAAACAAGGCATTCTGTTAATTAAAAGCAAATTAAATAATTTAACTGTTGTTAGGTTCACTAGTAATTTTTAATATTTGATTGCAAGTATCGATATTTCGGAAACAACATACTTCTTTCATCAGTGCTTGTGACTAACTATATATCATAATTTCTTTTTTTCCTATTCCCTACCAGATACATATTGTACCTGTACTTTATTAATTTAAATTATATATTTAAGTATCCATTCACTAAATCATTATTCAATCCGTTATTTACTTATACCTTCGAAATTGCTAAGCTCTCGTATGTGTCTAGTTTACTTATTTTGTGTACCCCCTTTATTGATGATAAATTAATTTTATCAATTGTATGGTGGTCCTAAATTATTGTGTTTAGTGATCTAAAATTGGTAGTACCTCTTGTTCTTGCTAATTCGGCTTCCCTTAAATGTTCTTGGAATTACACCGTAATTAGTTGTTTTGACTGTCCTATATATACTTTTGAACAGTTGTGATATGATATTTTATATATGCCGTTAACTGCTTCCATCTCTGTTATATCCTTCCTGATCCAAGTATACTGCTCAGTTTTTGACTCCTGCTAGTTGTTACTAGTTTCAAATTATGTTTCTTGAACATATTTTTCCAACTTTTCAGTGAATGTTGAATGCGTTACGCAAATTCTGGTGTCTTTCATTTTATACAAAGGGCTGTGTTAAATACCAGTACTTTATTAATAACTTTGTATTTAAAACATAAATTTCAATGTTTTAACCCTGATCTGAAATGACTAAAAATGAAAAGCTTGATATTTTTTCTTTCCTTTTTATTATTTTGAATCCAGAATAACCGATTTTGTGGTGCTCGTGCTATACATACTTAGTTTTGTATCCTTATTTATGCATGTTCACTTTCGGTTTCTTCGCTTGATTTCTTCAATATTGATGCATTTCGAGTTCTTTGTCCGCAATGCATTGTTGATTGTGATCGCAACCGGAAATCAACTAGTTGTTAGAATTTAAAAAAGCCCATCACATAAAAGTAAATATTGACCGCCCTCAAGATGCTGTTAAAATGCATGTATTATCAGCTGGTAAAACATTATATTTACCACCAGCTAAAGAATCAAGTGCATTATGTACAAAAATTATCAATTGCCCAGCTGATGCTGATGAAGAAACCAGAATTAAAATTGTTAAACCATCTAGTTTAAAAGAGAATCGTCAAGAAATTAATCTTGAGGATAATATAAAATTGGATATGATTGTTATTGGTTCCGTAGTTGTATCACGTGATGGATACAGACTCGGAAGAGGAAATGGTTTCGTCGATTTATATATTGGCATTTTAATTTAAACTGGAGTCATTACCCCTGATACATTAATTGTTACCACCGTTAATGATAATCAGGTTGTAGACAATTTACCATTAAATCTGTTAAAAAAAATGATACTCCTGTCGATATTATTGTGACGCCAACTGAAGTTATTCGTGTATCTAAGCGATTAACAAGACCAACTCGTATATCATGGGAAATTTTATCAGAACGTCGTCTTAAAATTGTACCTGTTTTACAAAAAATTAAAGAAAATGAAGAAAAAGATGGTAAAATTATTACTCTTAAACCGGAAGATAATGATGTTGAATCACATGCTCGTCCTCAACGCCATTGGTAAAAAGAAATCGGTATTACAGAAATAAAAATAATAGAAGACGTTCTACCAATACTGCCAATACCAATAACGATGAAAATAAAGATAATAATAATGATAGACAACAACGTAACCGTAGACGTAATAATTACTATAGCAGAAGACGTCGTACTACTACTAATAAATCTGAAGGCGAACAATCATCTGGGGAAAGTAAAGAAAACACAAGTCAACATCGTGGTGGTGGCGATCAAAAGGGACCATTACGTAAAAAACGTGCTGGAAAACTTGACTTTTGTGTCAAAGTTTCAATTATTTCCAGAACAACTCGTATCCGAGATCTTAAAGCAGAATTGAAAAAACGTGAATGTATTCCCGTTTATATTTCATGGAAAGGTTCATATGGTAAATGTTATTTACATTTTGCTAAAGGCAAGGATACTGAAAAAGAAGCCGAAATTGAAAAGGTTTTAAAATCATTGAATGATTTAAAATTAGAGGTACAAGAAGGTGATAAAACCAAAAGTGTTGATTTGGCTGTTGAATTGTTTAACTTTGATCTTGAAAATAACAGAATTGAACCAGTGAATACTAACCCTGTATAGTATGATCTGAAATTTTTTTCTGAAATTTTCTATATATTTTCTGATTGGGACATTTTGAATTAAATTACTATATAAGTATTGAAGATGTTTAAAAATGTTGTAAATTAAAAAAAAAAAAAAAAGAAAAGAAAAAACTATAAGTAGATACCATTGAAGCACCCTTTATTTGTGCAAATATATACATTTTTAAATACTTTGAGTACAAGCATTTTTAAATTGAGCAACATTAATGATATTTATTTGAAAATTAAAATAAAAATTCGAGATCATGAAATGTTGCTTATGGTGGAATTAGAACGATCCAAAATAAACACGTGTAAAACATGAACTTTAAATAATTGAATTTTGTTTTCTTTTTTTTCTTTTTTTTTGTTTATTATTTTTATCCTTTTCATTTTAAGGATATTCTATGCCTATAAAATTTCAACAGTTTCTTAGTTGTATAGAAGCCATCCTAGACAGTTTAATTCCCGTTTAATTTTGTTTTATTTCTTTTTTTTTCTCTTTGTTTTTTTATTATTTTTGTTGTTTGAGTTCTTTTTTCATTTAAAGAAATTTTTTTTTATTTAATTTGAATTTAAAGACTTTTTGACTAAAAGCATGGCACCTCTAACAAAACAAAAAGGCAAAGTTATTTTATAAAGAAAGAAAGAGAAAGAAATAAAAAGTTTGCGCTGTTTATTGGGGGTGGGGGTGGTAAGAGGCTAAATTTAATAAGATTTTACATGTTCTGTTCATTGTCCTTAAAATGTTCACAATTCTAACGAAGATATTGTGTTCCCGAATAGAAGAGGAATATTAAATGAAAAAAAAAAAAAAAACAGAAAAATGAACAATCATTAACTATTTTGAATGTATTTAGAAGGTAAGTAGTAGGGATAGGTAAATTTTAAGGCACTTAAATTATTCTTTGAAAGTATATTTTGTTATTTTTGTTTTAATTTTTAAAGTTGTAATATTAAATTTTTCCGTTTTATGAGTTTTTGAAAGGGATACACGAGGTATAATATTAAATAATTGAATAGAAATTTTATTATAAAATAAAAAACAAAAAAACTTTCATACTCGTATTAATTACCCAGGTTTAACAAATCTTATAACATAATTTGTTATGAAAATTTTTTGAAATCATTATTATATCCTTAAGCATGAAAAGACTGAGTTGAGATTTTGCCATTTTGTTTTTAAGTAAGTGTCGTTAATTTTTAAAAATAAATAGAACGCCAAAATTAGTATCGTAATAAGTCCTACTAAACTTAAAAATTTTAATTATATAAATTCTGATGATATAGAAGTTAATTATAAATGATCTTTGTTGATTACTTTAGGCCTGGTTTACACGTTCTATTCAACTTATATAACGATCTTCTACTACCGAATTCTAATTCATTTCATTAAGCGGTTGCAAATCTAATTTCAATAGGATTTAATAAATCTTGATCTATCTAGACCATATTATTACCACTATATTTGTTTTTTTCCAGCTGATCTACCTTTACTCTCGCTACAACATGTCCCATCCAGCTTAACTTTTGAATTTTTACAAAATTTACGAGTTTATTTGTTCTTTTAATTTGTTTAAATTTTCTTTGCCTTCACTTAAACATCTGAAACGGTTGAAAAAAATTTCCCTCTTAAACAGAATAAACGCAGCCATCATGCAACCAACAAAGTATCTAAATGTCAAAAACGCAGCAATCTAACTTTGTGCACAGAATGCAAAACGTTGAAAACGTGAACTGACATTGTTTTGTTTACTTTTTATTATAAAATAAACTTTCAAGAAAATTAATAAATGTTGAATATATGTTATAAACTTATAAATTAATTGTATTGTATTATATCTGAGCTCTGTCGCTTAATTTTTTTCATTTTAAAATTGATTTTATGATTTGATTACATGATATGGAGATGAATATAAACAAAACAATTCAATTTGTGTTAATGTGTTGTACTACAGTCACACAATAATTTCACTTTTACACACGCATTCAAATATAAAATATATTTATTAGTTGTCAAAGTAGAATTCCTGCGTTAAAGTTAAGGTGGATATGCTGAAGTTTGTCGGAATCTCATATTCCGATTACATTCCGCATTTCGTATGCTGAAGTCCGCAAGTATTCCGCAGTCTGCAAATTTCACTATTTATCCGAAATTTTTAAATTTATGTATGCTGTAGTTCGTCGGAACGGAAAATAATTTGAAACTTGATACTCATTCGGAAGTATTAGAATGGTTCGGAAGTGAATTATAAAGCATACAATTTTTGTATTTAGAATATTAGGAGAAGTAGAAAATGTAATAATAGTTTTTTTTCAATTTTTTTTTCATTTATGAAAAATATTTTTTTTATTTAGGAATAAAAAAGCGCTTCAAAAGAATAATATATTTTATTGTTTTTAATATTATAACATAATATGTATATATATTAAAAACAATACATATATATTTTACATTCTTTAGAGAATTTTAAATTTTCTCTGATGTAACAAAAAATTACTATTATTTTAATTTGTATATATATACATACTACATAATATGTAATTAAGAAAGTTATAACTTTTACTTTTAATTTATGTGTGCATATTGTATATAATATACATTATGTCGTATACATTATCTATTAAAAATTTATAAATTTTACAAAATAAATAAAAAAAATCAAACTGTGAATGTTGCCTTTTTTATTTAAAATAAAAATGTTTGAAATGAATATGAAAAAAAAAAAAAATCTTCCGAAACATCTGATTTTGATTTCTGTACAGACTTTGCAGTCGAACGGATTTCGGCATACCGATTTTTTCGTATTCGGATCGGAATTTTTTTTCGGAGAATTTCCGCTTCGGACTTCAGCATAACCATCTAAAAATTTTTCAACTTCTGCGCGATGGCTGCGTTGACAACTTTTCATTCTGTGCATTTGCATATGTTTTCATATGTTTCAACTTTCAAAGTAGTATTTCTGCGCGATGACTGCGTGAGGACTGCGCTCATTCTGTTCAAGGTATTCAATAGCAGTAATCAATCGGTTGATATAAATTTAAACAATATTCACCTTTCCCTTTGATTTGAGTTAAACGTATAGCAACTAATTTCATCTTTTATCACTCTTTCCTCTCAATTAATCAATTATTTTTTCCTACCCAATCTCAAAAAGCCACAACTAACATTTTATAATATAAACATTTTTAGGACGAATTAATAAATTTTTTGCTTTATATTTTTGGCATTGTGCAGACAATGTTTTGCGGTGTAAAAAAGTTCTGAAACGGAAAAATTATTATGTGTTACATGTTGCTAAGCTTTGATATCTGACAGTTTACACTTATAAATGAAGTTACAGGTATACCACCTACTCTTGTTAGCAAAATAAATTATATATGAGTATCTAATATGAAGACTCATTATTGTCGTTGCAGTATTTGAAATATATTTTGTCCTACTCTCACTCTTTTAACTTTTCGTTTGAATAAATTAGAACTTTTGCTTACGACGAACCTAAGTGGCAAGTTTTAAGTGGTCTTTTTGTAAATTTGAAGATTTTTTTTTTATTTATTTTTACATATAAAAAAAGGATATTTTAATTGTAAAGTAATTTCACAAAGAAAATAAAAAAGGATTTTAAAAACTGTATATGAGTATGATTCGTCTAAAGAATTTATTTTTGTTTTCTTTTAAGAAAAAAAAAACCTCAACCGACGACTTGTTGAACTTGTTTTAATTTTTTGAAATTCTTTTACAGAATCTTTTTTGAATCAGAATAGAGGTTTTTGATATTTCGACTTTAAATTTTATATTTTTTCAAGACCGCAACAACAATTTTTTTTTATTTTGTTTAATTAAAGACCTTATTTTGCAGTAAAAGTCCAACCAAAGAGATAAAATTTTAAGAAGTTTTAAAAATGAAAGAAATAAACTTATTTATAATACTAATTAATTTTTTTTAAATACCTAATTTAAAATTTTGTTTTTCTTTTCAGGTGAGTGAATTTTGGACTTTACATTTTTTATTAAAATTAAAAATGGATGAATTATTATGATAACCTTGAAATAATAATTGTGAGAATTGGTAAATAAATGTTGAAAAATATTATTTCAAAAATTTTCAAGATCAAAAATTTTAAATACATTTTTTTTTCTCAAAATTTAAGTGAGATATCATCTAGGCTATAAGCAATATATATAATATTGTTAAATTTGGTAGTAGGTTTCAGATAATTTGCAACTGACAATTAAAATTATTCTTCATAATAATCTAGTTTTTCTTCACTGTCCCTCTACGTTTGTTTTAAAATCTATTAAAGTTTTTAGAAATTTCTCAACTGTCGATTTTTTGTTACTAAGTTTAACTTGTGGACAATTACATCTTTTTTATTTCAATTTAATTCTTTTAATTTTAGTTTTTTTATATTTACTGTAGGCAGTCGCGAAACATTTCAATAACTTTGTAATTTAAATTTATACAACAATAATTATACAAAATTACGAAATCAAGTTTATTTTTTCGATTTCAATTTTTCTTCTTCTATTGCGATCCGCATTTAAACGCTCATGGGCAATTTACTTCTTGTCATTGCTTGTCATGTGTTATGATTTCAAGTATGTCTTTGAATGTGCTTCTATCCTCCGCCGCTCGTATCAACTCGTCGATGTTACTCTTATCAGTTTACTACTTCAATTCACCATATTTATAATTTATATAGGGCTTATCACCACATTAGGATTTATCAAGCACATACTTATAAAATTACAAAGTTACTTACAAAACTAGAAGATAAAATATGTAATTCTGCATTTATTGTTTTTTTTTTCTATTTTTTAATTATACTTATTTATATATGTACTTACTACAAAATAGTATTAAATTTTGTTTATTAGTTGAATTTTTTCTATAAATTTAATAACAGTCTCCGTGGTTTGTAGATTATCTTCTTTGAGAACTTTAAGTTCTCTTATAGCAAATTCATTTCTTTCGTCTCTGTACAGGTTGCAGTCTTCAAAATATATTTAATTATAATTGAGGAATTGTGGTCACAACTGCACATTGGGGGACCATTTTGAGGTCTTTCAAACAGTAAGCCAGGTATGCCCCATATTTAGTCTCATAAGAATGATTGAAGATTTCCTGATGGTAATTTGTTCTATATTATTACATTTACTAGTGGACACTTTAATCCTCTTCAATTTGTTCGAATCGGGAATATTTTATGAGCTTGGATTATGTTTGTTCCATAAAGCTTTATTAACTGCTTCTTTATAGTCCATGAGAATGTAGTATACCTCATTATCGTGTTCTCCAATTGGTGCTTCTTTTGCCAATTTGTCTACTCTTTCATTCCCAGAGATACCTACATGCGTAGGTGTTCATAGGAATACAAATTCGTTGCTACTCTCTTGAACCAATTCTTTGATTTTTATTACCAGTGGATGTTTGGGGTTATAGGGGTTATATTCATAGTCAGCAGGCTACTTATGGAGTCTGTGCATATAATAATTTTCTTTCCATCGGATTTTTTGTTACTGTGTTCAACTGATTTAAAAATTGCGAAAAGCTCCGGCGAATATATGCTTGTGCAATTGTCTAGCCTGTATTTTTGTTCAAATCTTGTGCATGTAAAGGCACATCCGACTTTTCCATTTATTTTGGACTCATTCGTGCATATTTTTATAAAGTGTTTGTATTTTTTGTTTAGCTTTTTGTTAAATAGTTTTACATACTTACTGTTCTTTATTTGTTTGTGATTTTGAGTATATGTTAATATTGTTAAATCAATATTGATATTTTTCATAATCTATAGGGTGGTATTTTGAGTGACATTGAAGTGTCGACTTGATTGTATGTTATTTCATGTATTTCCAAGAGTTTTCTCAGTCAGACATAAAAGGGTTGATATTGTTGAGCTCTATCCTTAACTTTGTTACAAAATCTTCTGTTTAATATGAGTTCTGATAGTAGATGTTCCTTGTTTGCGAGTATAATAAGTTCATACTTTATTGTTTGTTTGCTCTGCCTCAAATAAAGGAGAGTTCTCCTGAGTGAAAAATGACGATTTCGAATCAGAAGAACTGGTTCCAAATGCACCCGTGGTCAGACTTGTACATGTATTCATATTGGGTCTACAGATTTTAATCTTGTTTTGGTCGTAAATACTGATATAGCCATGGCGTTTAGCATTTGAAACATCATCACGATCAGATCTGTAGCTGTTACTGTTTTGTATTTTTAATAGATTCAGCCTTCTTATCGTTTTACTTTGGTATACAATATGTGTTCGTTACAGTTTAATTTAGAAATTTGTGTTGTTTTACGTATTTTAATTGTTCTTGCTCTATGTATAAATCTGGATTTTGTGTAAGGATACCTTTTCTAGAACATAGCATTTCAACCGATTTTGTTCTGGAAAATTTGAATCCATTTCAATCAGCCTACCTTATTAATTAATCTATTGTGTTATGCATTCTCCTTTTTAGTTTAATTGGGTCAATCGATTTTTTCGGAAAGCTGCTGGAGCTTTAAGATAATGTTTGTGGATTCTAGCTCCCACCTCAGTCGATTGCAAACCATTTTTCAAAAACCTTACAGGTACAATTTGTGAATGCTACCGGACGATAGCTTTTAATGTTTTGTGGGTCCTATATTTATTTAATTCTTAGGAACTACTAACGTCAATTCAATATTGTCTTTTCCAAAAAGAGCTACCATAACAAGGATTTGTTATTTTTTTTAAGGGCAGATCATCATTACATTAAAAAACATTGAGGAGGTCTAAGTCACACATACAACTTACGTATCGTATACACCATGTAACAATGTAAAATAACTAAAATTACTTTATTAATGATAACTATTTCTCCATATCCATCTTCCATTATCCATTTTCTGTATGACATAATAATAAATTATATCCTTAGAATAAGTGCCAGAAATTAAGAATTTAAGCAATAAATTTACAATGCTATAAATATTCTTTAAAAAAATAAAATTACCTAAAAATTAACCTCCACAAACTTACGAAAGCTTTTTTTTTTATTTTACTTTTTTTTTTTTGAATTTTTACTTGAAGATGCCTAAGAAATGAAAATAAGAAAATATTCAAAATGGCTGATTTATATTAATGACTTATATTATTTATATTTATCACCGTTATTTTTTTTTCGATATAAATGTCATTTACAAGTAATACTTAATATCATTTTTTGTTATTTTAAAAAATGAGTATTTTTTTAAATTTTTTTTTTATTTCTGTTATTTTTTACCATTTTCACTTCCTACACAATCAAATAAAATTTTCACCGCAAATTTACTGTTATTTATTTGTGTTTTTAAAATTTCATTTATATCATTTCTTTTTTTTTTGTTTTATTTTTTGTTATTCGAGTTCGGTGGTTGGAAGCTTAGTATAAAAATTAAACAGATTGAGAACTAGATTATATTTAGTCAGCGTAAAATGCGTTATGAACGAATGGTACTTATTTTTTAAATATTTTAATTTATTACATCTTAAATTCTGATATTATCAGTTTGGAAGAAGATTATCCAGATCATATGTTAATAAATTGAGATTGCGTTTGTGATTACTTTTTACACGATAATTCTTTGAAAACTTGAAGTTTTATTTCACCGTGGTACCCCATATAGTGAAGCAATAATAAACATATGCGGATATTACTGAACATACCATCACTAGTATATCTTTGTACTTTTGGTATACAGATGATGAGATACAAATCATGGAGCCAGAGGTGATGGAAAAGCGTAAAACAGTCAAATGAAGAGCTATTTTCAACCCTTTAAAAATTTTTTTTAATATCAAAATAATCAGATCAACAACCCCACTTCGTGAATAAAACTTTAACATAGATTCATACATGTTTATCGTATTGCAGTAGTTAGTTAGTTATTGTATTAGTTTAAAAGAACTATTCTCACCAAAATACCTTAGTTTAGTTTTTATCTATCAATATTCAACGGGATAAGATAAAGGAAATTAATTTTAAAAAAATACTAAAATTTATATAAAAATTTATCAACAATAATAAAGTATAATAATTAAAAAAAAAAAGTTGTACTACTGATTCAGATTCGAAGAAAAAACTTTCAGAAACAAATAACGTATATTTACATCCTTAACATCACTATACGAGAATGTTATACATTGTTCTCGAAATAAAGTGAAAGGAGTTTATTTCGATGAAAAAAAATGTTACTTCATTCAAAGAGGTTAATTGTCGTGCCAGTCTTTGACTTTGTGTTTTTCCTTAAGATCTGCTAGTTGTTGGCATTTTTTGTTATGCACAAGTTTGCATGATTATTAGATACTCTTTCTTTTATATTGGCCAAGCTAACAGGCCCTCCTGTATATCCTAACTGTATCGTACAAATGAATTATGAGAAGTTAGTTTTTCAAATCCTGGCAGAAATTGTTTAGGTGAATCAAATATACTTTATTCATGAATTCAATGTAATAATATACCTTGCTTCAGTACAACATATTGGATGGTTTATTGGTTTTATGGTTTAATTTTCCGAACAATGATTCTTAGTACTTTATTTTGAAAAATTTATATATAAAAGTTGATAAATCGATATAAAAGTCAATAAATAAAAGTCGATATTTGAAAGTTGTTACCATACATCTGTAAATCTTATAATCATACAGAACAATATCTAAAAAAGCTGACAATAAAATAATGTTACACAAATTAAATAACCATTTATAAATCAAAATGATACTTAAACTAAATTTAAACTTAAACCATATTTAAGAGCTTTAAATTTACTGGATAAGGTAAGCTAAAATTAACAAAACTAATAAAACGACTGTAAAATAAGTTGATTATGAAGCTAAATTTTGGATCATTTAAAGTTCGATCACTACAATTAATTTTTTTTTTGGTAAGTATCGCAACTGTAAATCAAAATTACTACAATTTAAATTCTAATATATAAGAACAGTTATTTTTTCCTCTGAAACATTAAAATATCAAATGAAATCCTCTTTCCCGTTGTCATACTCTCTTTTATCTCATTTTTAACAATTTTTCAAATATATTTTCCACCAATATTTTAATCTGAACGACGATACAAAAGTTGAAATTCTCTAGTTAAATTTTTAAATTCCACAATATTTTATTTTTCTATTTTCATTTTCAAATAAAGAAAATTCATCATATATGAAATATGCATGAGAGAATTATTTTCTAATTTTCATTTGTGTATGTCTATGTATGTGTAGATAAAGTGTATTAAATTAAAATATTTTTGAATATAAATTTGAAAATTTATTTTTCTTAAATATAAGAATATTAAAAATAAAGAAAACATTTTTCCAAATCAAATTTAAAATGGTTGAGAGAAAAAAAAAATAAATTAAACTTGAATTTAAAATTATTATTTTTTTTTGTCTGTTACCGGCACTACATCACCTATCTTAGAGAATTATTTATTTATAAGAATGATGAAAATTAGTTTAAATAAAAACAACAACAGTTGTTACTTGTTGAGAATGTTTTTGAAATTGAAAAGGAATCTCTTAGGAATTAGTCGTTTGATGAACTGCTAATGGGTTCGAAGAAATTTTCAATATACTTGGACAGATTTAGCTTTCAATGAGCAATTTGTATAATACCAAGACAGTTTAAAGCAAAGAATAGACAGATAGAAGCAGATGTTAAAGTAGACTTTAAAAAAAATAACTATTACAAAAATATATTGTTTTAATAGTACCACTCTGGAGTACTTTTCAGTTATAACTGAAAAACCAAGCATTTACTTGCATTGAACGTAACATAACAAATTATTTCAAATTAAAATTCTTTAATTCCATTTCTTATTAGTCCTAGAAATAGCCTTAAACAGAAGAGTTAGGGACACATTTAAGAAACCTAACCTAAATGTGGTAACGATTGACTTTTCCAAAGATGTCAAATACCTTGGAATTGTACTTGATGAACATCTAAACTGGATTACTCATCTGGACAATGCACTAAATAAAGCCAGAATTGCATTCTGGACATGCGAAAGCCTATGTGGCCGTAAATGGGATTAAACCCCAAAATAGCATTATGATTATATACCGCAATATTCTACCACAGTTTGGTAGAAAAAAAAGGTACACAAATCACAGATCAAAATAAACTCAATAAGCTACAGCATTCAGCTTGTTTGATGATAACTGGGGCTACGCGGACAACATCTACCGCGTCATTAGAGACTCTACTTCACCAAGAAACCCTTCATCTTTTTATACAAAAAGACGCAATAGTTCACACTTACAAATGCATTGCTGGTGATGATCCGAAAATTAAAAGGTGCTACATCCAGAACTAATTCATGTACTCCAGAAGGATGATTTGCTTTCGATATCATTATCCGACTACTGCTTGGTAAGAAATAATTTTGAAAAGCCTTTCAATATAATCTTGCGAAGCAGAGAGATGTAAGATGTGGAAAACCTGCACCTCCTTTTTCGACAAGGGATCATTAATATAGACCACTTCAAGGAAATGAATGCATTATATATGGAAAAAGCCTCAAAGCCCATATTTATTTAAGCCTAAATCATACAAAAACAGTTTTCCAAACCGAAGCACATACTATAGAGCTCTGTTAGAATTTAAAAACAAGTTACAAATAACGTGAACTGTTCCTTTTCTCGGATAGCAAACCAGCCATACTAGCTATTAATTCATGTACCATAATATCAAAGTTAGTGTGGGATGCGAAACCGAAAACAATTTGTGCAGAATTAGAGGAAGAATCTATTGAACATCCGCTCTGTGAATGCGAAGGGCTCACTTGTATCAAACTTTGAGACTTTTGAAAAACAGCGTCCTTGAAAGATGGGAGCTACCCAGCATACCATTGAAGAATATTCTGAGTGTCATCACAAAATTAGGTATTATAATACTCAATGACTCAGAACTAGTTATCATAATAACTAATAAACGCGGGTTATCACAATAAGCCCGTGTGCGGCTGCGGTGATATAGGGGACAGATTCTCTCCCGTAATTTTAAATCTAATCAATTAGTCTTAAATTTTTTTCAAAACCATTTTCAATGCATTATTATCATGGGGCATTTCAACCCTATGTGTCTGTTTGTCCATTTCTCAACACTTTTAACATAGTTATTCTTCAGGTCATATAGTTCATCATTACATCTACTTTTATCTGTATTGTACATTTGTTAACTTAATACCATTGTAGATTTGTCAGAAAACCTTATTGAAATATATACGTTTTAGTATTAGTTAATGCCGGTTATTTTGTGAATGTCCACACCCGTATGTTATCACTGAGTTAATCAACATTTCACATGCTTTTTTGTTATTATTAACGGGGAGTTCTATATAAGCGCAATCTCTTAAGATATATTGTACATGCCGTTTATCTTAGAATTGTACGTCTATGTCCTTAATGAACGCTATTAATGCTTTCATGAATTCACATGCTTACTTTTGATCTAGTTTTCCACAGCAGAAATTCGAATTTAATAAGTGCGGTATAATAACATCTCTTTCCGGTTTGTTGTTATCACTTTTACATATCATTGCCATTACACAAAGTATTCTCATATTATTTTCCAAAAAAAAAATGCGAAAAAACCTAACTCAAATATTTTTGTTTATTCAATTTTCTGTACTCAAATCTCTTTAGATGAATTTACAAAGAATCATTTTATTTCTGAATCTCCTGTTGTTAAAAGAATACACACTGAACTGATGATATTTAATGTTGAAAATATTAAAAATACTTTCCTTAGAACAACCTAAAAATTCTAACATAAATTTGAAAATTTATGAAAGAAATTTAATTTTATTTTTTTAATATCAGTCCAGCTTTTTTTTTCTGTTTAAAAATAAAAAAGAAAAACAATAAAATTCCATAGAAGACTATGTACAAAAAAATACTCAAATTCTTACACATATAAAAAATTTCTGAAATATTTTCATATTTTTTTTTCTTATTTCTTTTGTGTGCCACTTTTTTGCTAAAGTGTCCTTTGACAAGAATGGTTCAGCAACAAATATTTAATTCTACAAAATATAAACAAAAATATTTTCTAGTTTTGAGCATTCAGGTTGTTTTTTTTTCTTTTGTATTATTATAAAATATTTTGATTCATAAAAACATCAATTGAAACACCTAGACTATAAAATGGGTAATTATTAAACACCAACAGGGACATATCACGATATATAATATAATTATTTTGATTAATTTTGTGAAGAAGAAATGTTAATGTAGTGCCACTACATATAAAATTAACCAAAGTCATTAGTGACACATAGCAACAAATTTAAACTATTCTTAGAATATAAACTTAGAATATTCATTAGAAAAAACAAAAACAAATTAACTACAAAAGTAAAGTCATTATAAAAAAAAGTAAATTATAAAAAAAACATACTTAAAATATGATGCGTACCTACCTACTAAATTAAATTTTTTTTTTTTTTATGAATAACATTTAAACTCATGTACTAAAAATAAATGAAAATAAAAAAATATACTGCAAAAAAACAGGAAGTGTGGTGATAAAACAGCTCATAATTTCTGAAGCACTGATCGCCATATAGCTTTCGGATTCAATTTTTTTTTTTTAAGAAACTTAAATTTTCTTTAATTATAGGAAAAAAATATTTTAGGATTTTCGCTATTGATTTATAAAAAGAAAAAAAATAGTAGTAAAAAAATATTTTGCTCAATTTTGTGAATTGTTTTGCTTGTTTTCCGCTGCTCTCCTGTTATTTTCGTTTCATGAACGAACGACACAATCTCAAACTATCTATTTGCATTAAGCTCATTTTTATTGTATATCATCCACCCGAATTATACTGGTGGAAGGAAAAGAGGTAATTTTGTAACAATAGAATATCGGACTAGAAGATACCTTGCGTGGATATCTTGTAGTTTGACATCAATCGAAATCGACAGATTCAGGCACAAATCGAATGTATCCACTGTTATGATTAAACGCAAAAAATTAGAATGAATTCATTTTATACTTGAAAAAAGTGCATACAACATCGCAAAACCATCATTAAAATGTAAAGTTCACCAAGCAAAACAAATTGGTGGTGTCTAACAATTATTGTAAAATCAAACGCCCTGAAAAAAATATTGAACAAAGTTAAAGTTTTTACAATAAAACAATATGGCAACAAATCTATATTAGCCATTAAATTAATTTGTCAATGTCATTAACCTATTTCAATTTTTTATCAAATTTATTTTGTTCAAATAGTTTTGGCACTTATTGTAGTATTATATACATATACTGGCGTTGATATATTAGTATAACATTCATTGTGATTCTCATTCTATTGAATGCAAATTTTTAAAAATAATCCAACTTCAGTTCTTCTACCTGCCACAGACTCATATTCAATTTATTTACATTTTATATGATTTGAAGATTGTGGTCTAGGTTGATGATGATTTGTTGAAGCTATTTTTATATTATTTTTTTATAAAATTTTCAAATTTTATTCAGTAAAACTCATTATACATGTATACACGTGTATACCAAATTGTTATACAATTGTATTAAAACCAGATCTTATATACATTATACACGACACATGTATAGGTGAATTCATTGTTGATTATTATTGCTAAACATTTTTGTAATAAAATTTTTTTTTTTTTTGTTTTTTGTGAAATTCTTCCTTAAAATTTATTAAAATATTTCCATAAGAAAAAAAAAATATTTATATTGGTAGAAATCCGAAAATTTTTTATAAGAATAATATGAAAAATAAATATTACAAAAAATTTAAGGGATACTTATTATTCCTTATTATTGTTAGCTTCCGGTTAAAATCTAAGAAAGAAAATTTAAAAAAAAATTTTTAGTATTTAATTGTAAATATTTTAATTAAAGATGATTTACAACAAGCTTTTTTATTACCTATCGTTAACCCTTCAGTGAGTGAATGAATAAATTCATACCCTATACATTATTAATTTATTTACTATACTTAAAACAAAAATAATACCTATTTTCGGAAAATTACTCGATAATTAATATTTAAATAAATTTTTAATATTTCAAGTTTTCAAAGGGACAAACTGATGGATTATTAGAATAAAGCTCATATGCCAGAACGATAAAAACTTTTGACTAAATGATTAAGATCGATATTCGACTTTTAATTTTGAAACGATTGATATTTGGTAAAAAACAAATATATGCTATTCAAATCTACTTACCTATACCTATTTCATAAATATTTTTATTTTGCTTTACACTCAATACTCAATTGTACATACATATATTTTTAACCAGATATCTCAACTAATCAGACATACCTATATTATAATTCAGAGAGAATACTTATGATATCCTTCACATTAAACTGAATAATTGTAATATTGAAATGGAGTTATAGTGGATAGTAAATTGAGTTGGAATCGTCAAATTAAAGAACAAATATTGAAAGGAAGGAAAATTGCAAGAATATTTCAATTAATTGACAGACGAGTGCCAAACCAAGTAAAAAAGTCGCTGTATTACAATATGTTTCATAGCGTCATCACATATGCATCACATAAGTTTGGGGAAGTAGTTTTAATAAATTTATAAATGATCTGCAAGTAATTCAAAATAAAGCGATAAAAAACATTTTTGGTCACAAGAGAAGATGTCCTACCAAAAATATACATAGTACTCACAACATCGTGCCAATTAAGTTGATGTTTGAATCCAAATTTGTTACTCATGTTTATCTGATGGTAACAGAAAATATAAATTCAAACATCCTAGCGAGAAAAAACAATGAATACCATGGGTACACAACAAGATCAGCAGGAAATTCAAAATAATATTATCTTCCAATATCAGATTCAATGGACTAGATACCCTATATAATAGAGCATACAAGTTGTATAATACAATTCCTAGTGCGATGAAAGATATTAATAGTTTAAAAAAATTCAAAAGAGAAATATATGTATATTATCTTTCCAAAATCTAGTATGTGGTAGAATTATTAAATTGAATATGTTTAAGTATTTAGTAAGTATGTACAGTAGGTTTAGTTATAGTTATATATCTTATCTTTGTTTTATTAATGTTCAATATTGAATTATTTTATAATAAGTGAATCTTGGTGGTACTGTTATTGTTTTCTTTTTTTATTATCCTACACTATTTACATTGAATTATTTTAGTGTTTTGTGTATTTTGAATTTTAGTTTATACTGATCTATTTTATTAGATTATATTATACACTCTTGTATTAGCAATTATATATCTTGTATAAGCAATTGGGCTCATTTGAGTATTCTTAAATAAATAAATAAAATAATATGTACATAATAATAAAAAACCTCGTCGAGTAGATTAAATTAAAGCTGAAGGAAAAATCGACGGAGTCTTTAAAACATATAATATGTCAGCTGTCAAAAACAAGTTAAATGATGTAAAAATAATATATTATACAGACAAACTCAAGTCCGATCTTCGCCGATGTACGGCTAAAAAAATAAATTTGGTCCAATTTCAACTTTTTCAGGCGTACAATGACATTTTGTGTTAATGCAAATTTTAGTAAGTGTTTTGATGGTGTTTAAAGAAATATTTAATATTAGCAAACAAAAATATTAAAGTTTTAAAAACAACAATTTATTTTAAAAAATCTAAAAATATTTAAGTCACAAAATACATACATATTTAATCCTTGGAAGAGCACAGCAATAATGTTCACAATAAGTAGAAAACTTACAATTGACATTTGAGTAAAGTAGCAATCACAGTTTGCTAGAAAATCACTCTTTTTTTCATCTCTAATAATTGTGAACCACATTAAAACACAAATATTTATTTTTGATTGGATTTGTATACCTACCTATTTATAAATATTTTGATTTTTCTTACAGTTATTTCAATGATGTATTGTATGCATTTTTGAGTGTATGATACTGAGATATGAAAGAGTGAGATAGAGTTATTGAAATTACTTTAAGTTTTAATTGAAATTAAAAATATTAAAATACAAAGTAGCAATCACTGTGATATTTGATATTGAGTAGCAGGATGTGATTGCTACTTTTGAATCACTGTGATTCAAATATTACCCCATCCCTACATTTGACATAACATAAAATATGGATTTATGTCTTTTAAATGTCATTTGAAGCCGTTCAGCTTGTCTGGTTAAATTAACTTTCGCCAATCTAGGCCTTACAATTTTCCACGGCATCCGCGGTTTGTCTCCAGCATAAAGAATACTTTTAGAAAAATTTAACGTGAAGCCAACAGATTTTAAAAAATATGTTAAACAGTTAGTGTAAATGCTAGCAAAAGAGATAATGTAACAATAAGTAACAATGTTGTTTCTATCACTCAATGGGTTAATACTAATTGTAAACTGCCTACAGTTTTTGGTGCATTTTATATTTTTTAACAGAACTCAAAACCACTGAAGTGAGTAGAAATGGAAAGACTTACAGAACCAAAAATAAAAAATAAAATTATTTTTTGGCCTTACTTTAAATTTTTTTAATTTCGTTCAGTAAAGAATCCCTATAAAAATTATTCGTTTTTTTTTTATTCTCTTAAAGTTTGTTCCGGATGAAATTGAAAAATTCATAGTACTTTTTTTAACCAAGGTTATTATAAGTAAAGCAGATTTCAATAAATAAGGAATGAAATAACATTCTTTAGACAGAGACCTTTAAAAATTGAAAATTGGAGGAGTATAAATTCGAAATTTAGAACTATCTTATATCAGCGAAGCAAATACTAAAATACCAAATATGTTTTTTCGAAAATATTACTATTGAGAACCTCTAAAGAACCTCCTAAGAAACTATAAGTAAAATTAATATTATTATTGTTAATTATTATTATCAGTTATTATTATTATTATTATTCAAATATATATTATCTAATTATTTTTAAAATAAAAGTTTCAAAAATAAATTCAAAAAAGTATTTTTGTTAATGTTGTTATTAAAATTTTAATAATTTGTTATTGATGTCAAATATATAGAGATAAGATTTTTTTTTCATGGTACATATTAACGTTAAGGACAGAAAAAAATTAAGTAATTTAAATACTGTGACAAAATACTAAAAACAGAAAAATACATTCTTTTTCACACTTTTATCTTTTATTTCATTTTCAAATCACTTTTTTAAAGTTTTTAATAAATTTTAATTTAAATTTACTTTAATATTTCACAAAAATAAATATTTTAATTAATAATACAGAAACGTAACCACAATTTAAATTATGTTAAAGAGCATATAATTTTATTTCGTATATCCATGCGGTATTAGCATATCCTTATCTATTTAATCTTAGTTATCAAGCAATTTAAGAAACAATTAACGTATATTTCTGAAATCGTTTAGACAAATAAGATGGCAAATGATGATGAATGATAAGCTGGACGTAACGGGTGGGTGTAAGATTCATATTAAATCATATGAATCAATAATGATGTTGTTAACAAATAATTAAAAAAAAAAAACACTACTGACCACAGTGCAATTGCACAGGGGCCCACTAGTGTTAATTACAAAACTAATACTATATATAGACAAATTTAATAATAGAAATGTGAAATTACAAGACAATAAATATAATTTCCTAATTTACAATAAAATAATATTAATAAATCACTTACTTACTTAGGTGGCCAACAGACCATGTAGATCCTGGGCCTGACTCATCAACGTCCTCCATTTTTGCCCGGATTTATTAATAAATTACTTGAATGTACTGTACTATATTCATAAGTATAATTGCTATTATGTTAGGATGACTATTTAATCTGTCAATCTGTCCGATATTTCCGTGGACTTGCAAATCATTTCGAATTATATATTTTGGTACAATTGAAGGCAATCAACTAAAGATCGCAGTACGTTATTTTAGAAACGTTGTATAATCTCAATATTTATTTTTTTTTGCTGCCATTGATTGTTTACGTCTTATGTGTTTTTAATGTAATATTGTGAACCTCAAATCTTTGATGAGATTTTCATGGCACAATCATATTTTTGCATAAAATACACTGAAAATGAATTTAGTCCAAAGTAATTCTCACAAATCAACCCTTTCCTATATAATTATATGGTGGTTGAGCCAATTCAAACTAAAACAATAAAATTCTTTCATCCCACTTCATCATTGTGAAATACACATTAAAAATAGGTAATTTTTAATTAACTTACATATCTCAATTACTACTATTTATAGAAATCTTAATTCCATTAAACTACTGTGCAGCAAATTTTGTTAATTAAAAAAAATAATAGAAAGAAAAATACACAAGAAACGATGTAATCCAACTATTTGACTGATAAAATCCTCATCTTATATTAGACAGTGGATGCAGGAAGCAATATTACAGAAACTAGCTACAGAGTAGACTCATCAATGACGTTTTTGAAAAATTCCAGCTCAGTCTCAAAACAAAAAATATGTGAAAAAGCAAAGTAAAATTCACCAAACAGAAGGACATCTTGAAGGAAGTAAAAGTCGCGATTTTCTAACATAAGAACAGAATTATATATAATATACGGACAGAATTGTCAGACACTGTCTAATACAATTCTGGAAGTAATGCCTACACCATAAAATTAAAATAAATTCAAAAATGTGATTGTCAATATTGAACAACGTAAGCAGGCAATGTTTTAAGCAAGAAAAAATTATTTGTATACACATCTAAAAATTTCAAGGTCAATTTTCATTTAAGATTATCATCATCAAAATCAATTTAGTCAACAGGATTTTAAATTGAATATTTTACTTAAAAACCATTTTCCATATCATGTTGCTGTTGCTATTGTTTTCTCTTCCCTAAACTTCATCAATGACACTACATTATACAAAAAAAGAAAAAAACTTAAAATTTGATTTATCAAAAGTTCGAAAACGCTGATTGAAAATTACAATATTATCTCATTCTTACAAAAATAAGGACATGTACTATAGAATCAAGGATATCAATCATTCTCTATGATTATATTTATTTTATTTTATTTATTTTTTTCTATGCAGGATTTTGATTATTTTCTATAAAATGAATCAAAATAATGTCAAAGTAATGATAACTTTCTTTTTTCACTTTTTTTCACATTACTTCATATTTTGTATCCTTCCTATCAACATAGAGGAGCAAAAAAACAAAAACAAATAAAAACAATAAATAAAAACAAAAAAAAACCGATGTAAAAGAGCACGTTTTAGTATTCTTTCGTTTCACATTAAAATTCTGATTTGAATACAAAAACAAAAATTTTGTATTCAAATAATGATTTTTGGTTTTACTACTCGCCTATTCACGTCTCAAATTCATCCTTTACAAAAGGAAACTTAGTACTTTAATATTTTCAAAATAAAAATCAAATCTACTTTAAAGGAAAAAAATTCCATTTTTTTCTAAATTGTTTTTGTATTTGACAGATTTTTTTTCAAGATAATGTCCATCATTCTTAAATTTAATGATGTTCCTTTAAAAGTTCCTTTTTTTTATGATAATGTTAAGAGCTTATGGTTTCCTTAAAGGTTTTCTTCGGTTGTTTTTTATAAAATTGTGCAAAGAATATTGTAACGAAATGTTAAGGAATAATTTAACACTTAATATAAATTTGACGGAAATTGTCTTTTAAAATTTACAAGTAAAAAAAAAATGTTCCTATTAAATCGGGCCCATTTTATTCATACTTATATATGCTAACTGGTTTAAATTTTTAATAATTTAAGTAAATATTATTAAGAAAATTATTAACTTCTTCATTTTCTGAATCAAAAAAAAAATTTCAATTTAGAACAATTTACTGGCTCCTTAATTTGTTAAATAAATTATTCTAAATAAATATTCCAAAAAATTATGAGAAACTGAGGATAATGGATTATACTACAGACCGACCGGTATATATAATATCGATATTATGATATACATAATAGAATGAGTATCATATTGGCAGACTCAGTAGCATTTTGCAAATATAAATGTAGGATTCCACCTACAATTCACTTAAGTTTATCGCTTTAATACTCCTAGCTTGATGGCTGTTCCTTTTGAAGTGGAAGCATGCAAAATCTCATCTCAACCTCTGCCCATTGTCTCTACTGCTACTATTACTACTACTACTACTACTACTATTACTACTGCTACAACTATTACTAACAACTACAAATATTACTAACAACTACAACTATTACTACTGTGATTGTCAACTTCTAGTGGTGCGTTGATATCCCACACAAATGTGATATTATTAGAACATTAATTACTAGCAAAGCCACCTAACACTATCCGGGTCCAACACAAAATTTATAAAATTTACTTCAATAAAATATTATTTATATGAACCAAATTTGAAAAATGATTTATGAAAAATATTTTAAAAGTCCCATAATAGATATTTAACTACTATACCCATGATTCAAAATCTATAGTAGGTTTGAATTTGTTTAAATTTGTACATCAATAACATTAGAATTCAATACTTTTACACTTGTACTAGTTTGAGGGGGTAAAAATTTCAGAAAACTGTAAAAGCCATATTCACTTATTTTTTAGATAGTATCTGATAATCAGATCTGTAACACAATTGACTTTTCAAATATCCCTAATGCTTGCTAGGAGTTGTTTAATATCATTTTTGATCATGAAAAACTTTGAACGAACAAAAAAAATAAAAAACAAATTTTCCCTTTAATAAGTACTAGTCGAACGTCCCATGCTCACGCACGGTTTAATCATTTAAATAAATTTTACCACAAAATTATATTTTAACTTAACTAAATTAACTCTATATAAAAGAAATAATAAAATTATCATAGAAAATCGTGCGGTAATTCACATTGAATTGCAATTGTAGTTAACAAAATTGGTTGTAAAAAACAGCGTTTAGTTTATGTCATCAGTTGCAATTGCATCTTCATATGTGTCGTAAATGTTATCATTTCAATTTTTTCATCGGCTCATCATCGACTCATCATCGGTTTGAATTCTGTGGCCTTAGAGCGTCACAAGCAAAATAAGTATATGTAACACAATGTAGTACAAAAACAAAACATATTTTCTATTTTAACAATTTAAAAAAATTATTTTGAAGTATAGAAAAAAAATTATTTATTTTTTTAAATCATTGTTGCATATTGAAAAAAATTTAGTTTCAAATGAAGTACAAAAGTAAAAGTAAATTATAAAAAAAACCATACACATAATATAATGCGTATTTACATACCTACTAAATCAAATTTGTTTTTACTTTTTTGAATAAAATAAAAATTTGTATATTAAAATTAAATTAAAATAATTAAATCTACTGCAAAAAAAACAGGAAGTGTGGTAACAAAACATCTCATAACATCTGAAGCGTTGATCGCCGTATAGCCTTTTGATTCGATTTTTTTTTTTGAAGAAAATTTAATTTTCTTGAATTATTTGAAAAAAAAAAAATATTTTCGAGATTTTACTCCCATCTTGCTAAAATGCTTTTCTTACAGGCGAGGCGATACATCTAAAGTTGTGGGATATACTATTGAAAGGTAATTGGAATAATATTGGAAAGGTATCATTTTTTATATCACAAATTAAACGAATTGTTATCGTCTGGGTGTTTTGTATTCATATCATTTTTTGTATTCCACGCCGAGACAAGAATTCTATTCGCTGTTTGCTCTCCCAAGCAAAATAAATCAGAATTATTACATTAATTAATATATTTTATTTTTTACATTTACTCTCTTAAAATTAAATAACTACTGATTTCCCCTGACATCAAAAGCAATAATTTGCAATATTTTGTTTGTAGCAGTTCAACCGCCGTATTTTTACTTGCCCTCTACCATCATTGCGCTTGACACAATTTGGAGATTATAATATCTATTTATATTTCTTTTTCTTGATTTGTATTTTTGTTAACTTTGTTTTTTTATGTGCCATTATAATATAATAAACTAATTTATAGAACGATACATATAATACATAATAAAATAACGAAATATAAACTACTGTAAAGAATTATTTTTTATATAGAAAAAATAAAATTCGGTAAACATTAATTCTATTTTTAGTTTTTTTCTTTTGTAAAATACGAAACTATAGTCAAATTAAAAACCAAGAATCATAAATTCAAGTAACATTCTGACTTTTATTTAACGTCGCATGACAAACAGTTTTCATTCCAACACTTTATAACGTCATTTACCTGTAAAAACAAAATAAAAACCAATTGCTTTCAGTACGTTTTTTTTTTTCTTTAATTTAGATCGTACCACAAAATATTGTTCTTGATGTATGGTTCACAAAATAATAACAACAACAACAATAAAAATCAACAATAGAAAAGAAAATTAATTTTGCTATTTTCCGTAAACGAAAATGATTATTATTTTCTTTTCACATAATACCAAAAAAAAACGTAATTTAAGAAAATACCAACACAATATCAAAAAAAAAAACTAAACTAAAACAGCATCTGTGCGATAACAACAATATAGTGTACGTATACAGAAAATCATGGAACAAACTGGATAAAACTGGACCTTTAGAAATAAAAAATTAATAAAAACAAAAATTGATTTTCACTCTCATTCCAGCATCATCTTTTTCAAGTTTCTTTCCACTTCCTTCACAGATTAAATTTCATAAAAAAAAATCTCTCGAATTTCGCACCATAAAAATAAAAACAAACCGTGAGTTTCAATTGTTTTTAATTAAATTTCGGTTAATTACTGTATACTGGATTAGGAGTTAAAGTGATAAGCATGTCGAAAGTTAATTGTAATTTAAGTTTACTAAATAAAATTTGTACATTTGCACATTAAGATATGCCGTTGAAAGTAGAGCAGGCACTTGAAAGAAAGATTGCGAGCCCAAAACAAAATATGAGGTTATACATTCATACATAACATTCAGAAACGAAACAGAGCTGAGCTATGTATCGGACATATCATCATACAGTTACCTCGGCATTCACTTAATCTTCCCACTGAAAGTATAGTGAACTGTTTGTGCGAAAAGTTTCTTAACTAAATTGGACGCCTAACCATCGGACAATTTGTTCGAAACACTTGTGCGATCTTCTTTCCAATTGGGAATTCATTGCTAACTATTAATGAGCCTATTTTTATTCATCTTTAAAATCCCCATAACAATTAAATATACACGCTGGATGGCGCAGTAGGTACAGCGCCTGCCTTTCAACTGTAAAGTCACAGGCTCGATTTCCGACGGAAGCTAAACACGCTTTCTACATTTTTCGACCTGGTCCAGTACCCTTTGTCATTGGGGTAAAATAAATGATAAAAAATAGTTGAGAGTTTTGGTTATAACTAAATAATGAAGTGGAAACTATGCCATTATGAAGTACTCTTTACTATAGATATAGTTTTCCACATTTAAAATTAGTAGATACACTATAAAAATCCTAAATATGTGTAAAAGCATTATGGTGTTCAGCCCACAAACTTGGAATTACCTACCTATTATATAAAAATACCTAGTTTTTAACTGAGCTGCTGCAATAAATAATTTTAATATATTTAAATACCCACTTGGAGTATGTATCAATTGTAATCTATAGAAGCTCGATATGTTAATGAAGCTTAAGTTATTATTGAAGTAATTGAATTGGATCTTTACTCCAAAACTCTTTGAGAGTTGTTGTGCCATTCTTTCTTCAAAATCAAAAATTTTACAGCAAATCTGATCTATGGCTTGCGCAGTCTATTAAAATGACAGTACCCTCTGCAATATTCAGTAAACAATTTTTTTATTAATTTTTATTTAAAGATTTATTTTCTTCCTCCGTAACTAATATAACACTGATTATTTGGCCTGACCTATCATTTTTTGATAATTACTTTAATTGCCAATAATATTTTGTTTGTGTTTCAAGTCAAATTTTTTAATTAATTTGGGACATGGTTTATTGATAACACCGCAAAATAATAATGGTGTCTACATATTTGTTTCCATACCAATTTTACCAATTATATAGGGGTTTTCAATAGGGATAATACAATTTATAAATTAAAACAAAAACACATAAATTACTTAATGAGTTACTTTATATTACTTATGCCATTATGTATGGAAAATAACATCATTCAAATCACCACCACAACTTCTCCGTACGTGCTGCATTCTGTCAACCCCATTTTCCATCACTTTTTCATATAAATTTGGCTGTATTTCATCAATAGCACGTTCAATGTCGATTTTTTATTGCTCAATTGTTGTTGGATTATCAGTATAAACTTGTGACTTAACATATCCCCAAAGAAAGAAATCATAGTGTTAAATCACACAACCTGGAACATTAACTGAACCATTTCTTGAGATGATTTCATCACCAAATTTTGTTTCCAATAAATCGATTGTTAAGGTGGCTGTGTAGCAGGTAGCACCGTCTTGTTGAAACCACATATCCTACAGGTTATTCTCAACAATATCAGAAAATAAAAATTCATTTTGAGACTTGTCACTTTAGGCATTTTAAGTTGAATTAAATAAATAAATAAAATAAATTTAACATTCTGTATCGTTAACCATTTTTAATTGTATCATCACTATTGGAAAACCCTTTATTTATTAATAGAGGTAATTATATACAATTAAACAAACATTTTCTGTAAAAAGAAAACTACTTCACAATATCAAGACAAGAAAATCAAACTACTTCAGCTATACTCCTCAGCTACTCCGGGACAGAAAATAGAGAACGTGCCTACATAAATTAATAAATTCGACGATAGTTACAACCATGGGTGAATATTTATTATTATTCACATAGACCGAAATCCGGAACATTTTTCCAACGCAAGTATCTAATATGGTGATCAATAAAATCTATAAATGGGATCGGCAGAAAAAAATTTGATAAAAATATAACGAATTGAATAAAATTATAACGAAATGTTATTCTTTTTTAAATCTAAATAATTCGCCTAGTTGGAAATTATATTCAACGATTTTGATTCAATTTGAAAACACCATTTTGTTTTATCCATAAAATGTTTTCTTTACCTTTGCTAAATAAATTATACCCAATGGTAATTACAAAACTGAGTACCAGTTTTGGAATGCTTTTGAAGTTAATTTTTACTGAAAGATGCCTGAGAATTACCAATTACAATGTATAGAAATTTAAAAAAAAAATTCTATACTCTCATTATCTTCTCTTTTTCGTCACTGAATAATGGAAATGTCTTCACATTCACTTTTCATTTTAATTTCCCACACCAAAGACAGCTTATTTTATCTTATGTGGTTTTTTATATTTTAAATTTGTTTTTTTATTTATTTTTTTTTTGTTTTTCTGAATTTCATCTTTTCTTGTTACTCAGTATTTTAATTATCTTGAGTGGAAACTTTTAGAGCAAGAGAAAAATAATTGCAAATTCCCGTGTGTGTTTTTTTTCCTATAAGCAAAAATTCTATTCTGATGAAGAAATTTTTTAGAAAGATAATTTTTTAAAGGATGCATTTTAATTTTAATGAAAAAGATTGTAAAGATTCATTATTAAAAGATAGAGAAGCTTGAAAATTATCACTACAAAATTTGTAGTCTACAGATTTGGATCAAATTGGATCAAATTAATTTATTTCAATTCAATACTAAAAAAATTATGAAGAGTAAACAAGTTTGTTTATAGTTTTTGTATTTTGACAATTCAAATAATTCAAAGTCACAAATTAACATATTTTTTCAAGTGTTTTTCACGATCATATCATAAAGTTATGAAATTATTTCCGCTTTGCTTTCAACCATTATGTGACTGACAGATACACTTTCATGTTTTAAAGTAAAATTTTTGATAGTTGCGAAATTCGAGCTGTAATAGTTCGAAACTGTAAGTCTGCGACATCCCTTAATTTCTTGAGCAGTTAATATTTTATATTTCTTTCCATTTTTTAGTGTATACTACTGTTAAAACATTCTTGCCTTCACAAACAGAAGAATTAGGGACAAATTAAAAAAAACCGAGCATAAATGGGGTAACGATTTACTTTTCCAAAGAGGTCAAGTACCTTGAAATCGTATTTCATAAATACCTTAAATAGAATGCTCATCTCTATAATGAACTAAACAAAGCCAGACTAGCACTCTGGACAAGTAAAAGCTTATGTGGCCGTAAAAGGGGACTAAACCCCAAAATGGCATTATGGTTATATACCACAAAAGTCAAGCCAACCTTAACCTACGCATCCCCAGTTTGGTGGAAAAAGGTATGGAAATCACAGCTCAAAACAAACTTACAGTATTCAGCTTGTTTAATGATAACTGAGACTGTGCGGACAATATCTATCTACCGCATCATTAGAAACTCTGCTTCACCTAAAATCCCTTCATATCTTTATACAAAATGAAGCAACGGTTCACAACTACAACAGCATTTACACGCCATAACACAGTTTTCCAAGCAGAACGCTGGGTGGTGCAGTAGGCGGAGCGCCTGCCTTTCAACCGAAAGGTCCCGGGTTCGATTCCCGATGAAGCAAAAAAAAAAAAATGCTTCATTGGTTTTTTGAGCTGGTCTAGTACCCTTTGTCATTGGAATATAATAAATGACAAAAAATAATTGAGAGTATATAATATAATCTGGTAGCAAATTAAATAAAATGAAACTATTCTATTTAAGAAGGCTTAGTTCCTGACAATAGTAGTAGTTTTCCACATTTAATGAGTAGATAAGCCAGTAATTTGTTAAAATAAAATACTCAAATTATTGTAGATATTGTAGTGTAAAATTGCAGTACCGTACTTAATTAAGCACGAAAAGGTGATTCTACCTAAGTTACTGTCAAGATTATAAAAAAAAAAAAAAGCACATGCTATAGAACTCAGTGTGCGAGTGAATTTAAGAAGAAAATACAAAAACCCTAAAATCTACATTCTCTCGGACAGCAAAGCAGCCTTACTAGCTATTAATTCAGACACTATCACATCAAAGTTAGTATAGGCTTGAATTCTACTTAAAATCCTGACAAAAACAAATAATGTCACATTAACGTGGGTACCATGACATTCTGGCATAGCAGGATACGAAGCTGAAGATTATCTTGCAAGAAAAGCATCGGATTAGCCTTTCATAGGGACAAGTCCGTTCTGTTGGATTCAACTGAGCACAGCTCAAATGCAATTAAAATCCTGGATAAAGCAAAAACTGAAGATTTCTGGGCCAACGCTACTGGAAATCATCAAGCAAAAATGCTCATGCCTGAAAGTTCGTTCAAGAAAACCAAAACTCTTCTAGGTCTCAATAGGAAACCGGGTATTTTGGCAGGGATAATAACAGGCCACTGCAGAATATTTGAAATAGAGGAAGAATCTATTGAACATCTGCTCTGTAAATGCGAACGGTTCACTATTCAGCATGCCATTGATCTGAGTATGATCACAAAATCAGGTATCCTTAATGACTCAGACATGAGTTATAACAATAACTAACAAACACAGATTATCACAATAAGCCCATTTGCGGTTGCGGTGATATAGGTGAAAGATCCCCTCCCGAAATTCACGATCTACCTCTATCTAGTGTATACTTGAGTTTTAGTTACAGCCTCCTCTACAAACTTAATCTTTATTATTTTTAATACTACAACATCATATAAATTTTTAATTATATTCTAGAAGAACCTGAACTGCTTTATCAATCAGCAAAACATAAAAGAATTTGTTTGATAAGTACAAGTACACTTTCAAGTGTTTTTTTTATTTATTTTTTTAACTATAACTTATTCCACACATATCGAATGTCTGATACAAGAAAATTTATAAATCTTCTAAAGTTTTTTCAAAATTCTACTAGTTATTCTTGGCTAGTTTTGTAATTTCAGCACCAATTGAAGAAATAATCAATATTGCCCTTGATATGATCTCCATAATATTTTACTTCTAGTATTTTTCCTACAAGTAGGTCTTTTAGAAAATTTAGTGAATTTTTAAAAGTTGCAAAGCAATATTTACCATCATGGCAACAACAGAAATATGTTTTTTCTGCTTGTCAATATTTTGCTTTACAAAATAAATATTTATTTGAAGTTGAAGATGTGCCATTGGTCAATTAGAAACATTGGTCATTTGTCAATTAGAAACATTTCGAAGTGGCTAATTCAAATACACAAAGTAGGGAAATTTAAATTTTTTTAACACGTAGCTAATTTATTTTTGGGTAATTTCAATTATTTGTGGCAATTGCGGATGACTTTAAAAAATACTTCTAAATTAAAAAAGCCCAGAATCAAGTTATTCTGTTTCTAATAACAGATTTAAGTTTTGGCATAAGAGACAGCAATGAGATTGGCCTGTAGACTGGTAGACCAATAAAGTTTTAAAAACAAATAAATACAAAATAAATCATTTTTATGACTAAAAGCTATATATGTGTCTCTATAGTACCGTGAATAGAAGTTATTTTACATTATTGTATCATAAACGTTCAATAACGATTTTCAAAGTAAATTTTTTAGACTTATCTCGTACCCGACTATCTTTATTTCATACATGTAAACTTAAGCTTTTATGGGAATTGTAAATACATGTTAAATAACCGCAAGAGTTTTGTTCTTTCAAATCTTATGTTATTAAATTTTACATTGAAATTTCAAAAAACTTTAAAACGCAATCAAAGTTATACAATTTTTCAATCATAATACAAAGGAAATAAATCCTTATTGCAGTAGCTAGAAATTTATCTCAATTTTTTTTTATCTTCTATGAATGCAAACATCTTTATAAATTATTATAACGGCTTCCTCAATAAAAAAAAACAAAATTTTATACATACATACATAATACACATACTCGTAAATATAACAATAAAAAATAATCAAATAAAAACAAAAGTTTTTTTCTTTTTCTTTTATTCTAAAATATTTGTTAGTTTCTTCGTACTCTTCAAAAAAGTAAGTGCCAAATGGAAAATTTATATAAATGTCGATGTGATGGTGATTTCTTATAATCAAAAAAACAAAAATTTATTATTTCATTTAATATAAACGAATCCTTAAACTTGGCAAGAAAAATACAACTTCTTTTTTGTTTTTCTATCTTATTTTTTCTCCTTCAAAATCAATACCAATTTAACCTTAAACAAGTCACAAATACATTTGGCTCAGTGTGTCCATAAACTCATTTCTGTATCTTGTATCGAACTATTTTTTGGGTGTTAAAACTGTTAATTGAAAATGAAATTTTATTCAATTATCAACAAAAATAACATAACATTTTTGAATTTAAAGTTTATCAAAAAATTCAGATGACTTCACAAAAAATTATAATTTGACTGCCCAACTATTTTAATTTTCACCAATCGCAAAAAAAATTAAACTAATTTACGTACAATGAAAAATGTCTTACTATAACAATATAAAATTCCAATATAGTGAACAACTGATTTTACATTCAAAGCTTTAATATGCGGTTGTGAAAATGCCTGTTTAAGTAACGGTAAAGCGTTGCCACTTTCTGAAACCTCACTGAAAAAATTAAAATTATTACGCGACAATATTCTCGAACTTAAATTTTGAATTTTTTCTTTATGGTCAAAAATAGTAGGTAAATTAGATATGAAAAGGTTTACTTACTTACTTAGTGGCCAACAGACCATGTAGATCCTGGGCCTGAGTCATCAACATTCTCCATTTTTGTCGGTCACTGACAAATTTCTCTAGTTGAAGACGTGAAATCGTTTTAAATCCGCCGATACTTCGTCTATCCAACTAAGATTTTATCTGCATGCGCTTACTTGCCTTCGGTAGTGTCAATGATTCCGATCCGTAGAGCAAACCCGGCAGTTTGAGCGTTTTGTAGATTTGTACTTTGGTGTTTCGAGAAAAAAGCTTTGACTCGAGATGTTTAGACAAAACCAAAGTAGCAACGGTTTGCAAAGGTTATTCTTCGCCACATTGATGTCGCTTGTGGGATTAATGCTGGTATCAAGGTAGGTAAACTCCTGAACTATCCCCAAATTATATGTACCGACAGTGATGGTTTGACCAATTGGGATGTTGGGAGGCCTTTCTATTTATCGATATCATACATTTTGTCTTTTCCTCATTTACTTTTAGATCCATTTGTTCCGCTTTTTCTTCAATCTGAGTAAAAAAAAAAAAAGACCTCGACGACCGCCCATCTTAATCTGACGATAATGTCAATGTCGTCGGCATACCCTAGCAATTGAACAAATTTGAAAAACATAGTGCCGGACATGTTAACTTTTGCTCGTTGCACTACAAGTTCCATTACTAGATTGAAGAAGTTGCATGATAATACATCTCCTTGTCAAAATCCAGTATACGTTATTAAAAAGGTAAATTCCTCTCGATTCGTTTAAAATCTTGACAGCTAATAAAAATAGCAGACATTATTTCAAAATTTCCTATATATTTTTAGGCTTTCCCAGTTTCTTCACTTCTTGTAACCGTAAAACTCATACAAATCTTTCATTCAACTGGAACCCTGCTTTTAGTTTCATATTTTCTTCTGTTTTCTTTGTTTTGTATTAAAATCACAATCTAGGATATATTTTTTTTTGTTCTTAGTCGCTTTCTTTATGTGTTTAATCATCCGTTAATCGCTTTACTACATAGAATAGGACAGGATATGGAAGAAGAAATGTATTTTATAAATGAAATTAAAATCAAATTTTATATAGTTTTATTATATTGTAATAATGTTTGATTGTGAAAACAAATTAAATTCACGTCCGCTTCAAATAACTTTTGTACTTCATTCACACAAGGGTTAATTCAAAAAAATGCAATACAATAACGTAAAAAGTAAAACTTCAAAAAATAGCGTGCTTTCAAAATCCGATTTAAATTTATTTATTCTTTTGTTGCATACATTTTTTTTTTCGCAGTATAGACAAAAATATTTTACGACTTATTGTCGACCCTCTCAATACAAAATATAAAATGAAAAAAAAAAACCTAGTGAAAATTTAAAATCCAATGATGACACACTTTATGTTTTATATTTTCTATTTTCTCTACTCTCATTTTCAAATTCGTTATTTATGAATTAATAATATATATGTACAAAATATATATATACATTTAGAATTCAGTGCAATATAAAATCGTGTCTCGCTGTTTATAGAATATAACGATTACCTATGCATGCAAGAATGTATACGTTTTATTGTGATCAAACCAACAATACAAAATACAGGATAGAACAACAGAACTAACATGTAAGAACATAATTCTCCTGGTAAACAAAAAAAAAACAATAAAACAAAGTTACCCTGAAGGACAGAAGAAAAAAAGGGATTCTATATAGTCATGAGATAATAAAATATAGTAACTACAAAATTTATTGCAGCTACTAAAAAATATATACATACAAAAATCGAAGAAAGAAAAAAAGAAAAAAAAAAATACATGACATCCAATTTTTTCTTAATGTCTTATTGTTTTTGCTTCAAGTTTTTATGATGTCGCATTAAGTTTATATATGTCAAATTCAAATAACTTCATTCCATGTTTTTATGTAAGCAATTATTACATTTTCTTTTCAAATAGGATATTATTTTAATTTTCATTTAAATTTCCTTTTTTTCTTATTTCTTTTTTTTGCTCCAACTTTTCGCTTCATTTTAATTTGGTGATGCTGTCATCCAATTAAAACAATCTTTTCTATAGGCTTACTGCTCTTTCTTCTCCTTTAATTAGACATTTAGTTTTTTATTTTAGTTATTTATGATGACGACGTTCAGTATTCATACCATATTTTTGCAGGTCTTGCTAGTAGACCTGCGATATTGATTTGGCCATTCATTACTACCTTCTGTCATTCTATTTACATGGTCTTTTCTATTTCTTCGTCTATTTCGACTCCAACGGACAATTTCTTGAATGTCGCATGCGTCTCTGCGTCAACATATTTGCCTTATCAGAGTTCACATTTTTTGTTTTGATTTAGATGTATCCGCAATTGTCTCAATACGGTACGTTAGTATATACCGAGTACAACTTTTGTATATTGCTTGTTTAATTTTCCATTAGCAGGTATTTGTTTCTCCATATAATATCCCACAGATGGCCTGAAATGGCTGCCGCTTTGCCTATTTAGGTTCTTATTTCTGTTTCTGTTGTGCATGAGCTGGTAATATTTACGTCCAGATATTTAAAATTGAGTACATGTTCGATCATTTTATTGTTAATGAGTATTTTACATCTAAATGCTTTCTTTAAAAATAGTAATGGACTTGATTTTTGATGTAGATACCTCCATTTACAATTGGCAGTCTCGATGAATATCAATAATGATCTCTGCAGATAGTCTTAATTTTCTGCGAGTAGTACAGCATCATTTGCATAACATATGATTCTGAATTTACGATTTTTAAGTTTTTGAATTTCAGTTTTAATTAATTGAAATGAATTCTAATATTTAATAAAATATAATAAATGAAATTTAAATAATAGAAAAATAATAATAGATAATAATGTTAACGTTCTTATCGTCAATTAGATATCCACAAGTGGAGTTAACTATATTTCTGATTATTTTACATATAATATTATATTAATATAATATTATTTTACAACAGAGTTGAACTGAGACTATCACCTTGTCTAAATACCTGTTGATGTTGCGGTATCTTTTCACTGAATCATCGCACGTTATGAGATTTGATTCTTGTTTGCTTTCAAAGTCAGGGTTTCAAGTTGCATTCTTCTGAGTAGCCGCTGTTAAATACAAAAAAGCGGATATCTCCATTTTCCAGAAAAATTACCTTAATTATTTTTATCATTGGATACACAAAAGAGATGGCTATAAAATTTTAAATTTTGGAATTTTTCTTTAGAATTGTGTAAATAGAACTAAGGAAATGGATTTTTTTTTTTGGAATAACGTACCGAACCCAAAAAAAATAAAGTAATAAATTTTAATAATAGAATCAGAATACCATTAAAAAAAAAATATGATTAACTATAATTTTGAATTGAATTTGTTATTATTTTTTTCTTTTCATTGCACTGCATTTAGAGATTTATAGTTGAATGTCTAAACTGTTATACAATTTTGCAGCTCTGTATATGGTTATTGCAGATCCACATTTTGATGTTCTCTTTCGTTCTAAGTGTAGTAAATTCTGGTTTCTAGTGTTTACATTGTGAATATCTTTCCGTTTTATTACAGATGTACGAATTTGTTCATAGTTTATGTTGTGTGTGTATGTGAAGTATTAACTTGACCTCCTAAAGTCTTCCAGCAATAATATATTATTTTGTTTATGTAAGTGAATAGTTCTATGTCTATCCCTCCAGTTTAGTCCATATATACATTTTTTATTGCATTATTAATACTTAGTTAATAGTGGTACTGGTACCCCACAGCTTTATACCATAACTGATATGGCTATGAAACAGGGCATAGAAAATAGATCTTTTAATAGAATCAGGTAACACAACTGCAATTGCTAAGAGTTTTTTGTATAAATAATTTGTATATATTTGTATATATCCAAATACCGAGATATTTGATTTCATTTACCTGTTCCAATACTTCTTGAAGAGATTTTAATATTTATTGTTTTTGGATTTTGATCAATTATTAGACTTTTTGTTTTTGAATTATTAATCGTTAATTTTTGGACTACCATTCAATTATTAAGTTTTTTCAATTCACAATTCATTTTTTTTTCGTAATTGATCATAATTATTTGAGCTGAAAATTAAGCAAACATCATCAGGAAATAGAATGATTTCAGCATCTAATTTTGAATCTTGTATGCTGTCAATATACAGCGTAAACAGCAGCGGTCCCAGTATAATACCTTGCGGCACTCCAAAATCAACATTTTCTATGGCGCTTTGTAGATATTTAATTTTCGTGAAACGTTTTCTATCTTTTAAGTACGATGCAAAACCATTTACATATGTGTTATACCTTTGATGCCAAAATTTTGTAATTTTGAATAATTTACGATATTAAAAGCCTTTGTTAAATCTAGGAGAGTAACGAGACTAGTTTTCTATTATCTTTCAATTTTCGGACCGCTGTTATCATATCAACCACAGCAGTTTCGGCATTGAATTTCTTTTTAAATCCATATTGCCGTCATGATATAGTTTGTTTTTGGGTCACCCCCGATATGTCGAAAAAAAAATCTCGAATTAACAAAAACCTCGAAAAAAAAAATTTCGAATTAAAAAAGTCTCAAAAAAAAACATCTCGAATAAAAAAATCTTGAATTAACAAAAATCTCAAAAAAAAAAATCTCGAATAAAAATTATTAGTATACATAGTTCCAAAAAGCTATCTTAACCGAATTTTTTTGAAATTTTGAAGAAAGGTGACGTCGCATTAAGTTCTACAAAGTGTCGGTTAATGATTATGGCATTAAGGGCTCATCACATCACTTTGACAATTTGGGGGCTAAATTCACTTAAGTAAATATATCTCCGAAACTATAAAGCCTATTAGGGCGTTTAAAGGCTTAAAAGAAAGATATTAACATACTGGGTTGGGTACATTATTCCAAACAAAAAATTCCGTTTCCATAATTCCATTTCCAGAATTCAAAAAAAAAATAATGGAAAATCTGGGAAAATGGCTATATCCCCCTTTTTGCATGCAACAGCGGCTATGAATAAAAATAATTAAGGTAAATATTCTGGAAAAAGAGAATACCCTTACTTTGAATCCAACTCTAAAGCTTCTCCTAGTTCAGAATCTTGTATATACACTTGCATAAATATTCTGGAAAAAGGGAATACCCTGTAATATTTTGATGGGCTTATTTTGAATCCTAATTTCAACTAATTAAACTAATAGGCATATTAGCGAATGAAACAGTTCACATTCAAACAGTTTTAAATGAAATTGAAATGGGAAGTCGACATAAAAAACAAAGACAAGAATATTATAATAAAGAAAAAAATATACTAAAAGTCATAGAAGATTAGCTTTTTAAAAGGAAAAGCCATGAACCTGACCTTATAAAGTATGTAAATACATACATCTCATTTATATTTAACGTTTAAATAATTACTTTTTCAGATATATATATTTGGATTTTCTTTTCAATTTGCTTATATTATAATTGGAAAACGATTTTATTCTGTAAATAAATGTTATTAAAAAATCTCGAATTCGCGATTTGAAATTCGTGATTTTTTTTTCGATATATTTTTTTCAAGATTTTTACTTTCCAAATTTTTTTTTTCGAGATTCTTTTTTTGCGAGATTTTTTTTCGAGATTTTTGTTCGTTCGAGATTTCATTTTTCTAGACAATGGGGTGATCCATTTGTTTTTCTTTTCCAAGGCAACTGCAGACTTGCATACTCAAAGTTTTTTCACCATATTTTATAAAGTACAAGTGCAATACATATCGGTCTATAATTATTTTAATCAGTTTTATTTCCATATTTAATTAATAGTACTATACTCTACCTAGTTTTAGCTCTTTAGGAACTATACCTTCTGTGAGTGATTTGTTGACAATGATTGAAATTGGTTCACAGATATACTCTCATTGCAATTTGTACTCGTTTAAATCATTGTAAAAAACGTGTTCTATACATTACTTCAACTCTTCAAGATTTTAAATCAATACATTATCAAATTTTTAATATTATTATTATTGTTTTTAAGGTAAGTACGCTTTCAATACAAAGTATGTACATATACTGTACATATATATATATATATATATATATAAACTTCTAATGCATTTCTATAGTTATTGCAAATAACTACATTTATACCAAAATAGATCATCTTTAAAGTAAATAGCATTCTCTTCCTACTTTACTATATTTTACAGTTACAATTTAAAAGTACGAGTTATCGAAGAAAATTTAAAAACTAAAATTTAAGAATAAAAACAAAAAAATACAGTTGAAAAATTTATATGTTTACTCTAAAAACGTTTTAAGTTTAAAATAAAAAAAAAAAAAAATTTTCTTAAATTTATGCAAAGAAAAGGAGGTAAATTTTGAAAAAAAAAACCTCAATCTTTCTTCTCAGGTCTGCCTCAAAAAAAAGTTTTACAAAAATGAACAAAAACTAATCGAATTCTATAAACCGTAGAGATCTGATGTGTGTATGTAATGTATGGGTATGTGAAATGTATGAAATAAAAGTTCCAATAAAAAAAACGAACAAAAAATTAAGGACGATTTGGTTTTTTTTTTGTTCTTGTGTTTTTTTATTATTATAAATTGCATAAAGTTTTTTTATAATCCTTGATCAAATTAGTTTTGATTAAAGATGTTTGTCTTAATATTTTCACAAAAAAAAAAAAATTATTTGTGTATATTAATATAAGTACGAGTATGTTAGTACTAAAATAATTTATAGTTAAAGTTTAGAATCAAATTGAATTAATTTACAAAAATATGAATTTAGATAGATCTGGTCTGGTAGGATAATAATAATAATAATAATATGATCTCATTTTTAATATATTAAAGTAATTTTCTAAAATTATTTTTCTAAAAAAATATTTTATTTAACTTTTATAAATATGCATAATTTAAAAAATAATTTTCTAAGTAAACTCAATTTAATCAAATAAAGTTATATTAATTTATTTTAATTTTAAAAGTTCATACTCGTATATTACCAAAATATTCTCCAGAATATTTAAATATATTATATGTATTAAGAAGGCTTTAAATTTATTTTCAAATACATTTGAATTAAATTAAAATGTTAATTAAGTATACAAAAACAAAATTCACAATAAGTACAACAGACAAAAAAATAAGATTCTTGTATGATAACCATTCAACAAAAGAAGTATGTGATAGGAAATATAAAATGGAATGAAATTTAGGGCACAATAATTCATATTTAAAAAAACTATACGGCAACAAACCAGAACAACTCAAATTATTTTATTTTATTTTTACAAATTGCCAGACAACATGTCGGCATTCATTAAAACTATAATTATAGATTGATACTACTTGATATGTACTAACATTGGTACTAAAGACATATAAAATTAAAGCAAAAAATATGTTAGTCTTAAAATTAAATATTTAGTAAAAAATAGTACAACAATTAAATGTTTTTTGTTTTCCATCTTAACTGAATTTGTTGAATCTTTCTAAACAAAAATGGAAATAATTTTTAATAATAGTGACCTTTATGGTTCATTCAAATCTTAAAATCTAAAAAGCCCCAGAAAAATTAAGGAAAGCCCAGCCCATTGATTTGATACTTCATATTTGCTGGCTCATTCCAATTTTCTGCCTTACATAGCTGCTAGCTCTTTGTTGGCATAATAATAATAATCAACAACAAACAAATTTTTTCAACCTATACTTGTTATTGCAACGTATTGCAGAACTCTCGCCAAAGGGTTTGGGTGTTTGATCAGTCTGTTTGTATATCTGTTTTTACATTTTTCCATTTCTTCTGTAACCATGGGTATGTTCAAATGTTTCGTCATAATGAAAGTTTCATCAAAGAAGCCTAGATGAAAACAAAGAAGTAGGTCGGTGACCAACACAGAATATAATGTAGCTATTTATTTATTTTTTGTTTACTTATTTATTTATTTCAATGTCTTAAAAGAGATTTCTCTCGTTTGTATATAATTCCAAGTCTATACCCATGAACACCATAACTGCTGTTATATAGAGATTTGGAATACACAATTACATCCAATAGCTATTCTGTAGATTTTTTAAGGTATATTTAATTTTTAAATGTGGAAAACTATATCTACTGTAGAGATTAATGCTTTGAGCCAGCACATCAGATGTCTATTATTAGACGAAAGCTAAATTAGACTAATATTAGACTTGCTTGCTTTATTGTGCAATATATCATCATTCAGTGGGATTAATAAAACCCCACCACCTTCAATTAGAAAAATCTAAAAAATAAAATAAACTACTTACACGCTGTTGGTAGAAAAGTAAAAGTCATAAGTTAATACCTGCTATATCAATGAGTAAACATTAATTAAAAATACTTCCAAAAGTTAGGCCGATTTAGTACCAAAGCTAAAAAGAACAACAGTTGTTAGTTAGCATCAATTATACGTAAATTAAAACGCATTCATTTTTTTACTTAGTTGTCGATCAAAAGAACTAGAATTGGAATTTACTACACGGAGCATTCTTGACTAGCGATTGGCTCAAATCTACCATATTCAGTAGATTGGAATGGAGTTTTGGAACAACTCAATAGTTTCAACATTATTTCTATTAGTTCTTTCAACCAAATAATTTGAAATTTCAGGGGCTAATGTCTCACTCGAGTGAGTGAAATGAGTGAATAAAAGAGAAAAATTCAAAATTGCCTAACATTCAGACAATAACTGTAAGTCAATGAGTGAGGTAAGGATCAAAATATATCTATATATAGACACATTAGAATTTATATGATAATCTAAAAATAAAACAAGTGCAAGTAAATCAGAATTAACATTAAAACTAGTTTTTTTTTTATGTTTGATAAGATCAGATTTTAATTATAGCAGAGTTTTTGTGTATTGCAATGATTACAATATCACATAACTAGCTTTTTTCCGATTAGTATTAAAGGCAAACTTAATAAAATATCCAAGTTTCATGTTGAATTCGGTGAAGATCATTTATTTAAATTATTTATATAAAATCTATAGCTTTTGCGAACTCAAAACATACGGGTTCGATATATTACCATCACCATATGGGTTCGATATATTGCCCTACAAAATTTATGTGCCTTTTATTTTTGAGTTTTTAAATCTCAGTTTCCTTTGCATACCTACACCTTGTATTGTTTCAAATGTTACCATGTTCTTCTGCTTTGTCAAATTCAAAATAATTAAAAGAATTTTTAATACAACGATCAGTATTCACAATCCGTAAATTATCCATCACTCTTCCAAGATTCTAAACTCATTTATTCTGTAATATTCTACCACCGTTTTCTTTACAAATTCAAAAATTTAATATTCAAAAAATTCAGATTTAAAACAAAACAATATTGTTTTATAATAAAGTTGAAGTTTAAAGTACATTCCAGTTCATTTACTTAAATTTTAAAGTTTATTAAAGTTGGAACATTAATTTTCATGTACTTACCAAAATCAACACCTGACTCTAAACAATCGCAATCACAAGTTCAAAAAATAATTGACAAATTTAAAATCGACAGTACAAAACTTATCTTTTATGACATTCTCAATATGACAATTTGTAACTCTATTAAAATTTACTCTTTACCCTTAGAATCCCTTGAGTTGAAAAACAAAGCACAAAAAACTTAAAATTAAAGACCTTAAATCCGAAATTTTCTTTCATTGTTATTGACAGCCTTAAGAAAATTTCTGCAAAATTTTCCATTTCCTTGTTTTTTTCCTTTTTTTTATCTTTTTAAATAAGTTTTTAATGCGATTCAGGAAGGAAAATATTTTTAGTTTTAGTCCTTGCAAAATTGTTACAATAAAACAAAAATAAGAAAAAAAAGGATGTATTTTTATTTCGAATTTGAAAATTAGCTGTAAAAAAAATTTTACTTTAAGTTTTTTTCGAGGAAGTTGAAAAAACAAAAACAAAAAAAACAGACAAATCTGAGTTTATAAAAATTGCATGAAAAATACTTTTAGAATATTTTGAAATAGTTTGAAATTTGTTTAGCATTTTCTAAAGAAACATCCAAATTTTGAAATTCAGTGACGTAATCAATAAAATTAAAATAATTTAAACAAAAAAAATACATTCAAAAAATTAAGTTTAATAAAATTTGATTTGAATAAAACTTTTTTTATACTTTTGTTAGAGTACGAGTACATTTCAAATTGTATTTTTAAAGTTAGTCCGCAGTTTAGCGAAAAACTATTAATTCGGAAAATATATGTTCAAAAGATATTTACTAACTTCTTTCTTAAAGGATTATTCTTGCTTGAAATTGAAAAAAAAACAATTGTTTGACAATAATTTGAATAAATAAATTTCAAACAAATTCAAAAGTGTTACAGAGTCATTGTAAAGTCATTTATCATAAAATTATCTATTGTACTTATAGAACCATTTGTTAACAAGATACAATTACTATTTTGATTTGATTATTTAAAATAAGGAAGAAGAATGAATAATTATATATTAAAACTATCAAGTTTGTCCGGGTCGAATACAAAATGTATAGAATTTACTTCAATAAGTTTTTATTTGAGAACCAATTAAAAAAAAATTGGTTTATCAAAAATATTCTACTATATTTTTTTTCAATACGATAACAAAATCAACAATACTACAACATGAACTATATAAAATTTCCCCGTGAAAATGCCACATTTGATAAAATGTCCTTCAGTTCATGAGAGAAACAATCTTCTTTCAGTTGCAGACGAAGCTTTCGAAATACTTTTTTAATCAATTCTTCAATACTTTGTATGCTTGTACTGATCGTTGATACTTCAATTTTGACATTTAAGTCTTCTGAAATTGCAGCCATCACCAAGCTGTGTTAAATTCATTGGTTTATTGCAAATGTTATTTATTTAAAATCGGTAACAGTCTTATTTCTTTATTTTCGAAAGTTTATGTAAGTGTAAATTTTCATGTCTGCAACGCAGTTGATTTTTGAAATTATTCTAATGGGTGTTAGGAGTTGTACGGCAGCTATACCCAAACCACTCAAAATTTTTAAAAACGGCAAAAGGCATGTTTGTTAATTTTTGAGAGAGTATTTGAAAATTGAAAATAAAAGTGTTCATGTCACCTTCACTCTAAATAACGACACATGTCCCCCAGTAAAAATAAATGAAATCACCCTCCCACAGGCAAAAGAAGTAAAGTATCTAGGAGTCCATCTTGATAGAAGGCTCACTTGGAAAAAGCATATAGAAACGAAACGTGAACAAATGAAGCTAAAAATAAATAGTATGTGCTGGCTAATTGGCAAAAGCTCTCCTCTCGATATTGACTATAAAGTACTTTTATACAATTCAATCTTGAAACTAATCTGGTCAAATGGCTCTCAATTATGGCAAAGTACCTCTAAAAGTAATGTGGGAATTATTCAAAAACTACAACCAAAAATACTAAGCTCCTTGGTACGTAAAAAATTGCAACATACACAACGATCTAAACATACCTATGGTCCGGGATGAACTCCAAAGACTAACAAGGAACTATGCTGTCAAAGGAATCTTTTATGCAAACCTTTAGCGAACAGATTAAAAAGAAGCCCCTTAGCAGTGTAGGTGTGGTTAACCTGAATTGATGTCTAATCACTGGATTATACGTCTTCAACTTTAGTATGTAGGATTTGAAAAAACTTGTTCTTTCTGAATAAGTAAAAATGCTAAATTACTGTCAACTTCTAATGGAAAGATTCAATAAATACTTAAACCATTTCAAAGCAAAAAAAAAAAATTATTTTTGGTCATTTCGTCATTTATGTCGAAATCTTAGTTTCCGATTTTGATTTTTTTTTATTTATTTTTACTTATTTATTTTCAAGCTTATTTTATTAATTAACAAATTAAATTAATTAACAATTTTATTAATTAACAAATCCCCTCAAGCCGACTGACTGAGCAACCAAGCTTGAAGGCTATTCTCGCAATAAGAACTCAAAAAGCAAAATCCTACTTCAATGTATGTTCTTAATTTTCATTCAGCGAGAAAAGCTTCTTATTTTTTGTCGTAGAATCCCAATTTGCAAAAAAAATCTCGATTTCGCATAATTTCGGCGAATTTTGAGCTTAAAAAACTCTTTTCCGTTCCTTCCCAGAAGTTTAAAATATCACCAATCGATAGAGCAAGAGCACCCTCGATTTAGATAACACAATTTCTTTTTAAATTTAAAATAACTGTTCCTTCCCCTCTTAAACAGCTGATACGCATACTCTGACACACCCTGTATATACAAATTGCTTTGATCGGTTTTTATTTTACATAAAATAAATATATTTAAACAGCTAGCATGAAACGCGTTAAATATTAAAAATAATAAAAATTAAAAAAAAAAGCAAATAAATAAAAATTTGCGGACCTGAAAAGTACCACCGTGATGAAATGAAATTGACTATTTCAGACGATTGTGGGTATGAATCAAATAAAGTTATGATAAATTAGTTGATTAATACGTATTTGATTTTTCTAAAATTTGAAATGAAAACTCAAATGAAGAAAAGAGAAAGCTAGAATTTATTTTGCTTTCGTCATTTATGGCGGTATCCAAAGCTAGTACTTTAATAATTAATATGAACCTACATAATTAACAATACAAATTATCATTTTCGAAATTTGATTAGACAAAACACAATACAAACCTGACTCATTTCATCTTAATAATTTCTTGATTTGGGTGTACAAATTCAATTGTGCTATCTATAGATCACCAATAATGTCCAACATTACGGTTTGATTAATTATTAAATTTATTTTGAGAATGTTGGGGTCCCTTTAAAAATGTTTTTTATTTTCATTTCAATGAATATAAATTCAGGTATTTGGTACATAATTATTTAAATTGATCTACTCTCAAATACAATAAAATAGGTTTAGGTTTTAATACTATTCTTCTTTCCTTGCTTTTTGCAATACAAAAATTACCTTAAATATTTTATGAGACCATATTGATAAACAAATAAATTAAAACTGCCTCCAGATATTCTCATTTTATACTCTTTCACTATCTTCAAGGTTCTTATTTCTATATGTAAATTCGTTTGTATGCCTAGAATAGGAAAATCATTGACATGAAAAATTGACCTTGAAGAATATACCCAAGTAAATATTCAAGAACAACAAGACTTCTTGGGAACTTTTCAAAACAAATGTAAATTAAAGATACTATCAATAAGAAAATTCAAGGATAACAAATTAAATATATAGTAAAATTTAAAGAAGGTATACGAGGAGAACATTTAACAAAACACAATATGTTTGTAGACTTTAAAGTCAATAGAATTTATTGAGGGTGATAAATTGTAGAAATTAACATGATTATGCCATCATTCCAAAATGAATTGGATCAATAAACCAAAAAACAGAAAAAAAAAAATAAACAAAGAAAAATATTCTAAAGGACCTTTACAAGTCTTGTTATTGTTGGTTTTTGGTTTTTGCTTGTTCTTTTTTTTCCTGCAATAAATTACTCTTGCTGTTCGGTTCGGTTTTCTTAACTTTAACTATTTAAAATTGTAAAAATAAAATTTAAGGATTTTGCCTTTTACAAAATATTATTAAATCGTAGACCACAATATTTCATTTAAAAAATTATATTTTGTTATTATCGTTCAGCAACAGAGACAACAACGATAAAGATGACGACGATGACGACAACAACGATGTCTATTTGAAAAAAGGATTTTCATGATTAATTTGAATGAAAGAGAAAATGTCGGTCCTAATTAGGGTTTTAAAAATAATTTCGTTTTATTTTTATTATTCTTTTGTTTGTTTGTTTTTTTTTTTCGAAATAAAAAATATTTTCTCAAAAGGTTTTACCAAAGAATGGGACGAGTACGACTCATTAAATATTTTTATTCTTATTATTATTTTGCTTAAATTTTGGAAGTTTCTGTACCCATTTAAATGGAAATAAAAATTATAGAATGATTTTGTGAGAGACAAAGAGTGATTAAAGAGGATTGTAAAGAAGACCAAATCCTTCCGAAGGACTGCATCAATACCATTAAAAGAAGATATATTAATAAAATAATAATACTTATGTACTGAGCCTATTTGTTGTTTTTTCATTTAGCGTTTTAAATTTTTAATATTCGAAAAAATTGAGAATATTATAGCAATACAAAATGGTTGATATCTCTGTAATAATTATTTTAATTGCACTTTATAAAAATTAAATTTAAATTTTTATAAGATTGTAAACATCAATTTAGATTTAAATTTATTTTATTAGTCTCTAAGCACCTTTATAATTTTTACTATTAACTTTTTACATATATGCTCTCCTATTAATTTTTTAACTAATTCTAATTTCATTTTTTATGTTATGTGGTAATTCATTGAAAAGTTGTACACATCTCTATATGAGTGAATTTTATATGCTATTTATATAGCCACCACATTATATATAATTTAAAATATATACAGGTAGTTACAATCACTGATGAAGGAAGTATGTTGTGCTTCCGAAATATCGATATTTGCAATCAAATATTAAAAAATTATTAGTGAAAGGAAACCTGACAACAATTAAACTATTTAATACTCAATGTGTTCCGGTATATAATTGGGTAATCTGTATTAAATTATAGTTTAGTTTAAACATAAGACTCAACACTGATGTACTTCAATTTACTTCTAACATCCATCCATTTCAATGTACTTAGCATATCTTTGATACGGGTTCTAAAACCGCATTTTGAAATGATTCTCTTTGTTCGATTTTGTGCTTCAATTGGAAGTCTGTTCAATTGTGCTTCATAGTTTAAATGTGGCAGTATCAGTCTAGTATATATATTAATTGCACAATCTTTGGAAATTTTGGATCTTATTCTACCTAAAAAACCTATTTTTTTTTTGTTATCTTTTTACATTGTATATATTTACAGTTCATATTAAAGTTCAGTTTTTCGTCTATAACCACTCGTAAGTATTTTATTTTATCAGCATTTTCAATTTTTCCCCACTTATTTCTATTTTAAGTTTTTGTATTGTACCTATATTGTTAAACATTTTGTTTTCATTCTATTAAGCTTAAATTTATTCATATTAAACCAAATATACATGTTTTTTAAATCTTCATTAATTTTTCTTTCATATTCAGCCATCTCATCCTTAGCCACGTATACGAGAGTGTCATCTGCAAATAGTGAAATTTTACAAAACTTTCATGCTACAGTAAGTACAAATAGACCCAGTATAGAGTCCTGTGGAACACCAAAATCTACTGATTTAGGTTTTGAAATAGTGCATTTATCTTTGTACACCGTATACTACCTATTAAAAAGTTTTTAAACCATTCCAATTTGCTTTCCTTTGTGATATATTCTTTTTTTTAAATCTAGAAATGTTGCTACAATTTTTCCCTTTTATCTGTGTGTCTTTTGTGATATTCAATTTAATGCCGTCTCCATTGAATATCCGTTCCTATATCCAGATTGCATTTCATTGATAATAATATTACTTTTCATTAAATAATCTTCTAATTGTAGAATTTAGATAAACCTCTTTTTCTAATATTTTTTTATATAGGGATGACTAAGTTTTCTGCTGACTCGGTATTCAGTACTTTTTCGACACGAATTATACCAGCTATCTTCCGCTTGTAAACTTTCTCTTACTTAATGACTTATTTACGAATTCTGTTAAAACTGGTATTATTTTCCCTTTACTTCCCAAAAATATATTATTATTTATTTAATTTCAATCACTCTTTTGTGGTTCAAAGGACCTATCCCAAAATACCAAAGCACAATTATTGATTGGCGGTATTTTGAACTTTCGGAAAGGACCGCAAATCGGTTGTTTAAGATGAAAAATCGCCGAATTTGCCCGAAATCGAGATTTTCAAATGGGAAGGGGTACTTTTTAATGCAAATTCGGATTCGACATCAAAAAATAGTTTCAATAAGATTCGAATTGTTATTTTAAAACTGTATATCCCATTGACGAATTTTAATAGTAAAATCTAATTGAATTAATAGGAAATAATTTTAATTATAGGATTTTTCCTTAGTGTAGCTGTTATACTATGGTATTTTCATATCTATTTCCGAAGCAATGTCTAATTTCATTTTTAATCTGTTTATACTCGCTAAGTAGCGGATTGACCTACTGTAAAAGACCACTTTGATAACTCTATCTGCGCCTACGTGGTAAGACGACGTCATATTTTCTGCAAGTTATCGCTGCGATTTTATCCATCTTTGACATTAAGATGCTTGACGTTACTATGTCTTTACTGGGTACGTCATGTCACATACTTTTGTCAGTTGTTGACAATTGTGTAAGTATTATTAGTGTTTGTCAATATTTATTTATTGTGTTATTTTTATTGGGTTGTATGAGATATGTGAGTATTGATATAGATATTGATATATGTAAATAATATTTTTAGTTACAAAGTATTAATTATATTTTTATTGATTATAAATTTTATATACCTATAATATTTAGCTTTTATTTTTTTTAGTTACATTTTATAGCCCTCACCGGAATCGAACCCGTGACTACCACCAAACACAATTCTGTGCTCCAAACGATTTAGTATTTTTCCATTTAGTATTTTCAAATTTTTCTTAAATGTTTCAATTTTATCGATTTTTTTTTTTAATTATTCATAATTTGTGGTTACACAACATATTAAATTATGTTAAATTATCTAGAAAACATTATAATTAAATATTTTTATACATGGTAAAAAAACAACAACAAAACAATTCTTATTTCATTTATTTTTATGTCAAATTGCTACAAGCCGCCTCCGGAAAACAATTCTTATCTATCCCTTTATGCATATTTTTACAACCAACATTGTTAAATTTTTCTGTACTAAGGAAATCTCATAAAGTCTGTAATCTTAACACCCCACAAAATCCTGTCCAATAATGATTCAAAATATAAAAACATCACAATGTTTTACTACACAACATTAAAAAAAAAAAAACTCATTAAATTACATTTTATTACTCATTACTCAGATTATATTGTTTTACAGTTATTCAAGTAAAAAAAAGATACAACAATAAAACAATAATATTAATACTAATACTATTGTCCTTGTTTCACTCACATCAAAAGGCTATTTTAATTTACAATTAAGATCCATCATATTTAATAAAAAAGATTTAACAGAAATAAACTATTGAAATATTTCATAAATAATAGATTAATTACTCATATTATATACGATAATTAAAATAATTACAATTACATATAATTTTATTAAAGATTTATGGTACACACATTTATTTACAATAATTATTTAAAATATTACTTTCAAAGTTTACGCAGCCAGCAAGTAAGTTAAGGACCTACATTCCTTAAAGCAAAGTTATAGGACCTACATTCTTATTTCAAAATATTCTAAATTAATTCAAAACCATCAGGTCAGTAGAAACAATTTCGTCGTCGTAATTTCATTAGAAAACATTGTCCAACTGTACAATCACTTCACAATAATTATTTTCAATAATGCAAAACAAATAACAAGAATCTCTGTAGACCGCTTTTAATTTTTTTTTTTTTTCTTTAATTTTGAAGTGAACATTTTTTTTCTCTAAACAAATTTCTGTACAATGTTTTTGTAGTTTACTTTTCTGTTGTTTTTCTGTTGTAGTTAACAGTAACCAATTCCTTTGAGTGCTGTACAAAATTTTGCGGTACCAAAAAATTTCTAACTATTTGTAAGTCGAAATATGAAAAAACAAAAAAATAATTTTAATATTTTTAAGTTTCAATTCTCATTGGAATTTCCACTGTGTTGTTGTTAGTCCAACAAAACCGAACCAAAAATTTAATGTGTACAATTTTATATTTAAAAAAATATTTAAATTAAAAATGTTGACATTATTTCAATGTTGGTTTTTTTCCAATTTTTTTTAATTAAATGAATTAAAAAACTTTTTTATTCATAAATGAAATTTAATTACAAAAATTTATTGTGGTAATTTAATTCGAAAAATTGGAATTGCTTTGAAAGGATGCTCTCATTGTTTTCTTTTACAGTTAGAAATATTCTTTAATGTTGAATGTTCTTTAATGTGGAATGCATGTAGATATGTGTAATGGAATATAAAATGTTATACACGATAGTCATATTCAATGAAAACAAAAAAATCCGTTGATTTGATGAAGTATGATTTAAAAAAGGATTAAACAAAATTATTTGGTTTCATATCACATAATTTTGAATTCAGGTGTGAAACGGTTAGACGAACTTTACAATTGAAATCAGACCCTATGATAGAATGAATTTTTTAAATCTTTGAAAATTGTTGTATAAATCAAATATAATAAATTCTTAACTTTTTCCGAACACTGAAAGGACGCGAATGACACTGTAAATAGTTGTCTAAATACGGAAATCTTAATGTCTATATGTAAATCTAAATTATTTTCGTAAAATTATTGCTAAGTAGCAAAATTATAGTGTTTTCATAAATGCTGCAAGCTAAGAATAAGTTTGCCATCAATTGGCGTTTTTTTGCAATATTGAAAACACACTCTACCTATATTTTACCTATATCTACATTAATTAATGATATTCTATATTTGTACATACTAAAAATTTATTCTGTCAAGTTGACGCTCAGTAGACTTTGAATCTGCATTTATGAACAGCATTTATTTATATTATTTAGTAATAGTAGGCAAATAGACTTAATTTAATATCCAATAATATAGACTTAATATCCAATTAGCAAAAAGTAAGCTCATATAATATGATAAGTATGATATAATAAATATTCTAGATTATATTATTAGACCCGTAAAATACTTGTTAATTTATTTTCTGAAGGTGTATTGTTGTATAGTCTTATGGCATTATTGTATATAGAGTCATTTCTGATCCCCGGAAATACTATATTTACTTCAAGCAAATTTGATAACCTTGTATTGTATTGGTGGACCTCATATAATATAATTGTTACCTCTATATTTGTGTTAATGGAGCCATTTGATACCCTATTGTACTTGCATGCAAACTATTTTTTCTATATTAAGTTTTATTGGCAAAATATGATAGGTTTTATGTATTTCTACTGTTGGTGTTACAGCGTTTAAGTTATATAAACTTTTTATAGCCTTCTTTTGAATTTTTCTAGCCCACGACTGCATATACAAATGGGATGTTGGATATGCTGCAGAATAATGAGTTTTTCCATCTGGGCGGTATTCTATATATTCTTTTGAATATACCTGTAATTCTCCTACCTTTCACTAACTGACTATTGATATGTTTGTTCCAGTTGAGTTCACAGTCAATAATGAATCTAGGTAATTATAGTCTATCGCCTTTATTATATTTTGCTCATAATATTTTATATTTAACGACTCAGTTACTGTGACGATTTGAAAAGCATATATTTTTTTCTATTTTCTCATTGACTGATAGTCTCATCAATATTCATGCAGTTTTCTAATTAATTATTGAAAATTATTGTTTCCGGGCAAAAAGGGTTTCTTCTGTAATTCTAATTCAGCGAAGCTATTAATGTAGCAGCTGAACAATGTTGAACCTACTGAACTACCTTGCGGCAATCGATGCGTTTTAAATTACTTGTGTGATGATTCATAGTCGCATATTGATACCTATTTGACAAATAGTTTTTGAACTATTGAAAGAAGCAAGGTTATATTCTATCTACTGAGATAAGGGGGCTTTTGTGAGATCAAAAATCAAAGCTGCAACGTTCTTTTTATTCCCTAGATTGTTTTGATCACTGATAATTGGCACACTGATAACTGATAATTCTCGCAGTTAATCATTTTATTTTTAACAGTTCTTTTGCTCAAGGTTTGAAGTAAATCGAAATCAGAAGTTAAATGAAACTATTGCTCATTAATTTAAAAACTATACAATGTATTAGATTAATCAAAAAACTAAAGTAAATAAAGCTGTTAACCAGTAGACCTCTTACTAGAGCGGAAATAAAAGAAAATACTAATACTTTCTACTCACTTATCTAATACATTTCTGTCTATGCTATTCCAACCATGCTATGAACACGCTGGGCGATGCAATAGGTAGAGCGCCTGCCTTCCAACCAAAAGTCCCAGGTTTGATTCCCAAAGAACACAAATGCTTTGGAGTTTGCAACCTGGTCCAGTACTCTGGGACATTGAGATAAAATAAATGATAAAAAATAGTTAAGAGTTTGGATATCACTAAAAATAAATTAGAACTATGCTATTATGAAAGCGAAGTTACTTCCTAATAGAAATTATTTCCACGTTGAAATTAGAAAAGATATCATAAAAAATTCTAATAAAAAAGACGAATGTATGTAACTGTATATATTATATACATGTAGGATATATAAAAATATATTCAAGATATTCCCTTCCAACGAAAACCGGTTAGAAATGCACGCATCGAACAAATAATAAATTACTATAACAAAAGTTAATAATATAACTATATACAAAAAAAAAACTAAGCAGTACGTATGAGCTAAAGCTAACTGCTAAAGCTTGGCTGTATACAAAAAAATATTAGAATACTTTAATTAGTTTTGTCAAAAAATTTAAATTTGGACTTATCTAGCTTTTGCCCTGAACATAACTCTTCCAAAAAAAAGGTATAAATTTTAAGATATATTTCAAATTATCGAAATGATCCCATTAAAAGTTTTAAAAGTGATTCATTCTACAATACTTGAATAAATAATTGCACAACTCACATAAATGAATAAAACAATATTTAAATATTTTTCTCAATCCAATTCTGTGAAATTTTTGACATTAATTTTAAATTTACAAAAAAAAAATTAAATTCTAAGAAAATAAAATTTTATTTAATACAAGAAAAGTAAACAAGTAAAAAATTTAATTTAATTATATCGCAATTAGCATTAACATTACCGTTATTTTAATATAATTTTTATATCTTTAAAAAAATTTAATTTTATACTCTCTGAGTTCATTTTAAACTCAAAACAATTTTTGTTTTTTAATAACATTTTTAATCTCATAAATTCTTCAGAATTATTTGTTAATAATGACACAAAACTAAAATTGGATCACAGTAAAATTTTAATGAAGCAATTTTATAAAATGTTATGCAACATTTCTCCATTTTGTTTTTCTAGTTTCACATCCCTAATGAATTAATATTAACACTTTTTAAAAGAAAATGAAGTTGAGAGAGCGCTGCAAACATTTACTTTTCGTTTTCACAATTCACACACATACTTTGAAATTTTGATTCGGTAGTGTTCGGTAGTGAAAAAAATTCAAGAAAATTACATGTCTGTAATAAATGAATACCAATGCTGCAAAACATTTTTCAAACTATAGAATTAATAATAGGAAGTGTAGAACATTTTTTTTATTTTATAAATTTGAATACAACAAATAATATTTTACAAAATATTATATAGAAGGGCTGGATAAAGTAAGCAAATGTACCCAAAACTGGAAAATCAAACCGAACTAACCTAAATCGGTTCACATTACTTACACATCATTACTTACACATCATTATTTACACATCAAGACCAAAAGCACCACAGTATTGTATATTATAAATAAGTGATATTATGCAAAAAGCGGAAACAGTAAAATATCTTGGACTACCTACAACTTGACTCGCGAAATAACTAGAAGCGTCACATTAAACAAAAAGCCACGCAAATCAAACAGAAAATCAGAGATATGAACTGGCTAATAGTTAGACAGTCTGAGCTTGCTACCTTATACTCCAAGTTGCAAGTATATAAAAGTATAATCAAACCTATATGGGCTTACGATGTCCAACTAAAAAATCTAATTTATTAATTATACAGCGCTGCCAAAATAAATTCCTTAGAACTATCACGAATGCATATAATTCAAACAATGATATTTAGAGATCTAAAAATAAAAAAAAATTGTGACGTAATAAGTGATTATGCCATTAAACATGAAAATCGATTGACTCAACATAGCAACCAACCGATCTTATGATATAAGAAGCCTGAAAAGGCTAAAACCGCATGATCTGAAATAGAATAAAATATAGAGTAGTATAAAGATACAGATTTCAGTAATCTCACACAAGTTATGCTTATAAGCACATTTTAAAGGTAGTAATAATTTATTTAAATATAAAAATCATATATTATAATAGAGTTAGTTGTCAACATTTCACCTCAAAGTTATTCAATCTATTCACCAAAAATGAGAGAAAATAAATCACCACACCACGACCTCACCTACACCAGTACACCATTCAATTTATACAAATTTTAAGAGAGTGCATAGCATCATAGGTTTCATTATGACATATGAGTTTTATTTTCATCATTCAATGTAGGCAGGTACTTAGGTATAGATAATCTAATGTGTATCGTAGTAAGTTGTAAACAAAATAATTAATAATTTTTTTTATACCTATCCTGTAGTTCTGTTAAAAACGTTAAATTTGGCTTTAACTTGAATTATTAATTAATAAATAGGGGTCTCTAGTAAGACTGTAATGTTTACCCTTAAAATAAAAAAAAATAACTATTTTCTCTTAATATTTCGAAAATAATTCAAATGCAATCTAATTCCCATTATCTAATCGTTGCATTCGAAAGTTATAGCGATAGCATTGTTGTTTGTGATATTGATTTATTGATGAATTATTGATAAAACAAAAAGTCTTAGTAAAATGTACTAGTTTTTACAAAATGTGTAAATTTGATCAATTCGGGTTCTCTTTAACCTTTTTGACACTTATTTTTCACTTATTAAAATTGAAAATTGAATTCATTTCCCTAATATTTGAATTAAAATTAAAATTAAAAAAAAGCTAAATAAATAAAATGTAAAAAATAGCTTTTAATACTTTTTAGTTCAAAATTTACATGGTGAATAAAATTCACTCATCTTTACGTTTTAGGGCATAAATATTTACCATACCTTTACAGGGTTAATAAAATTTATTGAGAAATAATTTGTACTGATTTTTTCAAATAAAGAAAGAAGCCTATAATTTGATCATGCCACAAGAAATGTTGGTGTTGGTTGGAGATGGATTCCAGTAGAATGATTACGACGAACAAAGAAGCAAAGATTTAATTATTTTCAAAATTTAATTCGATATGCTAAGTGCTAACGTTCTTATAATGCATATATCACGTGAGCCTATGAATAAAAAATATAAATTTAATTTGGCATTGTTTTATTCTCTTTTGTTACCATCTGGTGATAAAAAAAACTCAAAATACATTTTTTCTTTTTTTTCACTTTTTAACATAATTTTCAGATACTCTTTCTTCTTGTTATTCTATTTTTTGTACCAACTTTTTTAAAACTTTTATTTTTTTTATCTTTCTCTTTTACTCCCACTCTTTGTCTCTTCCATCCTCTTCATCAATATTTTTGACTTAGTCACTTTATTATAATTTATGAATTTCGATAAATATGATGAAAATCAATAAATAAAAATACAAAAATAAAAAAAAATAAACAAATTCCAATAAAATATAAATGAATCAATCAATATGAAAAACAAAAAATAGAAACAACAAAAAAGAAAATGTGACAAATAATTTCGCAAACTTTAAGATAAATTTTTATTAATATAAAAGAAGAAAATCTGGTGGAAATGAAACTGTTTATTTTTTGTTTTTAATATAATGTTTTCCATTAACTACAAAAATTTAAGAAAATCTTTAAAATCGGGTTAGTTTTAGGGGTAAATAACAAGAGTACAGTATTGAAATTGTGAATCTACAAAATCTTTAACAAAAATAATAAATCACATCATTATTTGAAATACAAAACATTATTCCGGAATAATGATCTTCGTAATCACAAGTCTCTATAAGCGAAGCATAAAATCTGTAATGCAATTTAAAATAAAATATTTTTTATTATAAGAAACAAAAATATAATTACAGTCATCTAGAATCAAATAAAAATGAAATGTCACATAAGAAAATTAAAAAAAAAAAAAAAAAAAAATCAATAAAATCTGAAATTATATTAAAGAAAAGAAAAGACACTTTTTAAAGTCTCGTAAAATTATTTGATTTTTAGCGAAAAATCATAAAAACTAACATAAAAATTGCTTTTTACTTCTTGGAAAAATAGGATAATATTTTGCTAGAAGTATTCGGAAAAATAAGGAACAACGAAAAAAAAAGAAAATAAATTAAAAGTTATTTAATTGATATGAAATGACGTCACGTATCTATCATTATAAAAGTGAAGATATAAAAATTCTGACTGTAGAACATTTCAATTTTTGGTGTAAATAAAAATTCCATTAATTCAATAAATACAAAAATTTGCTTTTTAAATTAGAATCTTCATTAGTGATTTTATTGAAAAAATTGCCTAAGCTAAGTAATTCAAGAAAATAAAAATATATTTTTAGGTATTCAATTACAAAAGGCATATTTTTATATTTTATTACAATTGCAGTTAAAGTTATTGCTGGTGGAAAGCCTTATTATCGTGTGATTCAGTCATTCAGTTGAATCATGCAAAATTCTTTATGAAGCTTCGGAATGAAAACTATCCGTAACATCGAAAATGAAGTAGAAATGTGAAATTAAAAATGTACTATGATCAAAAATGTTTTTTAAAAAAAATTTACAATGTTTTGAGATCAAAAATGTTTGATATCGGTTTTAATACCGCAGTGCAACAGTAAAGTGTGCAGCGAAAATTTTGTGTATACATTTTTTAAAATCTACTGCAATCGGTGTTTCCAAATATAGCTAAATTAAAAAATAATGTCAAAATACGTATATTTAAAGAAATTTTTTAGTTAAAGTTTTGGGAAAAATTCTATTTTATTAAGTTTTGGAAACAATTTTAATTTGTCGATAAAACTCAGTATGAATTCATGAAAATATATTAATAAAATTCTGAAGTGATTGAAAAATTATATCGTCAGGATAGATGTTGTTTATTTTCAAATAATGTTGGCTTTTAGGTATGTTTCTCATTATATTAACATTATTAGTATTTTTTAATGACACTGCAATTCCAACTCGTTTTTTCTTTTTTTTTTAATATATTCATCAATTTTTTTACATTTATATCATAAATAGGTGAGCTTTGTAAATCAATTTTAAAATAATATTACCAAAAATATTTGAATTCATTTTTTAATTCATACAACCTTTTTAACCACTAATTAACATTTTTGTCAAAATGTAAAATTTTTATCAAATTATGGTCAAAAATGTCAAAATTGTACTCTGTCTTTTTTTTACATTGCAGTGGCTATGTTTTGATACAATATTGAAACCGCAGCGAAATTTTTTCATTTGAACTACATTTTCGATGTCATGGTATCTTTTAAAACACATGTTTTAAATTCTGCAGTTCTAAAAATTTACGTTAGCCTATACAATCCACCTTGAATTCTAAGAACTCTAGTGATATCAAAAAAATTGATAAAATACAGAAAGAGCATTATATTTAAATACTTTTGCCCTTTTTTTTATCAAATACAATTTTGTATGGCATTTACTTTAAGCATAATTAATTTCCATATTGAACCATCATCAGATTGTGTATCTTTACGACTATACCAATTCAGTATAGTTTCCTTCAACCATTATTATTGGCGTTCCTTTATAACCACTTATTTCTTACCGTTGATTTTTTAAACATTATTAAAACATAGAGCAGCACTTGCACCTGATATAACTAATCTGTTTTAGTTCAAGCATTACACCAGCTCATTTCATCACTGTCCTGAACCCCATCTGTGGGGCATAGGGAAATAGAATCAAATCGTTCCATCGTCTCCTATATGTAGTGATTTAATACATGTCAAATGGTCACTTTATTTTCCGTCAACTTATAATATAATTCAAGTGCCACATATGAATTAATAAACCAGTCTTCAACTAACACTCGTGATTTCATTATATGGCCAGTTGATAAAAATCAAACTAAAAATGAAAGTATTTAGAAAATTATTATATATAGATAAGATGAATATGAAAAACAGTAAAAATAGAAAAATAGGAAATACCATATGGGAATAAGTAAATCAAATAAAACAGTAGAAGAAAACCAAATGGAAGACCAAAAAAAAAATACTAAATATATTGTTATCCACACTAATATGGCAAATACACTATTGGCAAAACTTCCAGTTACAATTGTTACAGCAATCGAGCTATAGTCAAAAAAGGAGAGGCGATCATTGCTGCAATATTTTTAAATGCAATGGGTGACGAAGGAATAAAGTTATTTCACTCACTGAACATTAGTGAAGACGATAAAAAGAAATATGAGACAGTCACAAAAGCATTGCAGATTTTTGTAAGCCTAAATGCAATGAGGTATATGAAAGCTTTTTATTTTATAATAGAGAACAAAAGGAATTTGTAAGGCGATAAGGATTCCAGGATGACCACAGAATGCTTCGAAACAGAATTATAGTCAGCACTACAGATAAAAAGTTATAAAAAACATTGTTAGAAAAAAACAAATTTAACGTTAGAAACAACCATATAGAGTTGGCAAGCGATAGGCAGAAATTTCAACAAAACAAATGGAGAATTTACTATAACAAACCAAAACATGACGCAAGTTTAGAAAGAATTAAAAATTTAATTGCAAAAGCAAAAACGCTGAGACCCTTTAATGGAAACGAAAACATTACGTTACAGACAGATGCATCACAAAACGGGGTAAGATGTTGTTTGCTACAGAATAACAAAATCGGTATGCTTTACTTTACGGAGTTTATCTGAAACTGAAACCAGATATTGTCAAATCGAAAAAGAATGTTAGCCCTAGTTTTCAATTGTCAGAAAATCCACTCATATATTAATGGGAGAAATGTAGACATTCTGACCGATCACAAGCCGTTATTAGGAATTATTATAAAAAACTTCCATCAGCACAACTACAAAGAATGAAGCTCGGACTAGAAAAATATAAATTGAGATGCAAATTCCTTCCTTGTAAATGTATGTATTTACCAGAATGTTTGTCGCGAAATTACCAGGAAAATAGTATATATACATATAATAGTGAAGAGGAAATAAAGAGATTAGATCAAATTGTGCATTCGGTAAATCTAAGTGAACAAAAAAAATAATATGCAAAAAAGAGTCTTCAACTAACACTCGTGGTTTAATTATACTATGTGCGACTGACCTCTTCAATTGTGGCCACGTTCTTTATTGTGTACTTGCTACGGCTGAAACTGTTGTTCTCAATATTTTTCTCGGCCTTCCGACGCGTACTCTGCACCATTACAAATTTCATTTGAAAAATTGTTTCACATTGTTGTTGCCAGGTTTTCTCAGAGAACACCAGATCCCTGTCTTAGCAAAAAAAAATTAAGTTCTTGTGTCCTAAGTTTTTTCATAAATCTTTATTTTTCCATCTATGACATCACAAAACTTAGCTGGTCTCACACAACTTTTTTTTTATATTAGGCCAAAATAATGGGATAAGCACACTAACTGCCTTCGCAGAATTTTAGCCACATAGGGATGAAGGAAAGAAAAAAAAGGATAGTAAAGATTAAAAAAAAAAAAGAAAATAATTAGAATAGAATAGAAAAGTTCGCACAAAAATCTACGGATAGGTTAAAAGATATTTATTTACCGGTCTCTTGAAAACTTCTAAGTTATATGTCTGTGGGACTCAAAAGATGATAAGGGGTTCCATGATTTAGAGATTCGGTTTATGAAAGAATTTTTATATTTCACAGTTCCGGTTCGAAGAGGCTCTACTACAAATTTTGTGAGCGAGGGCTGCCCTGCGAGTATTATGCTGGAATGATTGTATTTTGGGCATAATGCTTTTTATTTCGCCAGAGAAATTATGCAAACTTTATACCCTAAACAAAAAAAGAAATAAAAAATCATAATAGAAATAATGTAAAAAGCTGTCGAGAAAGAAATTCCAAACGATTAATAGCCTTCAAGTTGCGGATTTACACTATTTTCAACACTTAGAATGAAATTTAAATTTAATTTTAAAATTTTTTTTTTATGCTGCTCCGATTATCCTAAAGGACACCAATTCAAAAAAGTAATATTGTAAAATATTGTGCCGAAATATACCCTTTCGTAATTATCCACCACAATTGATTGATTTCGATTTCGTCTGTGTAAAAACCACCAACAACACACAAAATGAAAGTGTATTCCATTAATTTAATAAATTGAGTAGAAAAAGGAAAATTGGAGCCAAAAAAAAAAAACCAACAAACAAAAAGTAAAAATAAAGAGCACCAGTTCCAGTCCTTTTATATATTTCTAAATTGATTTCAAATTTTGGAAAATTCATTATTATCAGAAATAACAGAAAACAATTCGCTCGCCTGTGAAATTTTTTTTTCGTTTGTTTGTTTTGATAAGTAAACTCATTTTTTTTTTATCAAAAAAAGCATAAGAACAAAAATTTAAAACTTTTTTGTCATTTCCTTCCATTTTTTGCTGTTCTTACTTATTTTTTTTTTTAATAACAAAAGAACATTTTAAAATAAAGTTGGCAACAATAATTTTTTAAACGAAAAAAAAAATCGTATTTTGGTATTAACCTTTTCCTAACTTTTGTGTTATTGTTGGTTTTTTGTTACGAAAAGCTTTTCAAGTTATCAAAAAGGCCTTGTTTCGATTATTGTTTATTTTTCTTATTATTGTTTTTATTGTTATGTAAAGTTACATCCCAATTTGAATATTGATTCCATTGGGTAGATTTTTTTGTTTTTTTTTTTGTTCAGCAGATCACAAAACAAATCTAAAAATACGAATATGACAAAAAAGGCAACATCACCAACACCAACACTACCAAAATATCTTTTCAATTCACTTAATATTCTATTGAGAAAAAAAATAACTACTTTCGACTTTAGGATAAAAACATTTGAACCACAAGGATATCAAATAGGTATGTATATAGGTAGTTAATGAAAATCTAAAGCCGTTTTTATAAAACTTTAGTGAATAAAAGTAAAAAAAAAAAAAAAAAATGGTATGTGAATTCAAAAACACTACACTAAATTAAATTTATTTCACGTTCGAAGATACAAAAATTTTTTTTAATTTAAAAATTTTAATTCAATTATATTTTGATCAGAGAGAATTGGTCAATGTGGAATAAATTGGGTTATCTATAATTGAAAACTATCACTGATTAAATTTAATAGTGGGTATTAATAAAGAAACCAACAATGAATTTGATGAAAATTTTGTAGGGCAAAGGTTTTGATACATCTCTCATCATAATATATCTAAAAATTTTAAACTCTATCTATTGTAGAATAACTTTGTTTTCATAACATAGTTCCATTTTATTATTAGTGACAATCAAAACTCTAAACCATTTTTTATCATTTATTTGACCTCAATATGACAAAGGATACTGGACCAGGTCGAAAAATCCATAAAATATTTTTTTTGCTTCAATCGACCCTGAAATCTTTCAGTTGAAAGATAGGCGCTCCAAATGCTGCGCCACCCAGCGTACTTATTTTCACTCCAAATTTTTCCTCATGTGCTTGCTCCATTGAAAATTACAAATTGTCAAAATTGAAAAACAATAATAATTGTAATGACAATTCCCAATGACAAAGGGTATGGACCAGGGCATTTCACAAAGCAAATTCAAAGAGCACTTTTTTGTCTTTGCCAGAAATCGAAACTAGGCCTTGGGAGCAGAGTGTAACGAATGCCAGAAATTTAATAAATAAATACCTCGAAAAACATTCTAGTACCGTACTTAATAAGCACGAAAAGTAATTATACCTAAACAATTGTCAAGCATATAAAAAGTCAAACTAATAATCAATATTTCGAAAACCAAACTAACAAACACGGTAAGAAACCACCTCATCATGATACTAACAAACCTATTACAAAAATTGATCAATTTCGTTATATAAATAGATTGTTGAGAAAAGAAGATGGAATCTAAACAAGTGGTAAGCATTTTGCTTGAAAATTATAATAATTAGTACCCGTATTTTTTTTTTCTTTAAAACTCCTCAAAAGAGTATAGGGTATCCACTAAACCTATTTTGTGCTATGGCTTTAATTTGTGACCATATCATTAATTCATTTCTTATACAATCCGAGGCTGAGTTTCAGTTACCTTGAGTCGTTTTTTGTTCACTAAGCGAGATGACTGGTCTACTGCAGCTATCCCACATGATTTTCCATCTTACACCTTGTAGAAAAGACGACGCCAAATTTTTCCGCCATATGCCATTGCGATTTTACATATCCCTATCTCTTGACGTAGAGATGTTTGTTGGATTATGAAGTAATTGACACCACATATGTCATCTCTATTTATTGACATATGCACATTGTGTCAGAAAGTGTCATTGTTTTTATGGTTAGTATTAGTTATTAAGTTAATAAGGTAATTATTTTTATTTTGAATTGTGAAAAATGTATATTTTATTATTTTTTTAGTATGAAATTATTAATTTTGTGCAATTATATATTATATTATTGCTTTATTTATTATTATATATTTTTATCCCCCACGGTAATCGAATCCAAGGCTACCACATCGTGTTAAAGCACGCTTTAACTGATTACGCCATAGGAAGATATATACCCGTATTAGTAAACATAAGGCGACTAATATTCAAGTTAAATTGATTCTCGCTTTTTTTATACGCTGGGTGGCGCAATCGGTAAGCCCTTTCTGTTTTTTCAAAGTTCGATTTCCGATCAAAATAAAATCCTTTATAGATTTTTCGACCCTGTGTCATTAGGATAAAATAAATGACAATAAAAAAAAAACAATAGGCTTCGAAAGAAAATCGACATCTAGAAAGGGTAAAATGGCTTTGACAGTTTGGTTGCATATTTAGGTAAGCAAATCATAGATAGATAAAAATTCAGGTTAATAAAATAAACTTTGTTTTGTATTAGGCCAAGTTTCTAGCATTAACTTCTCATTAAATTAGATATACTACGGTGTATATTATTAAAAATTTAGTAAATGATTTTTAAAACTCCTTTATTGTTTTTTCCTACCTGTTTAATTAAAAAGTTGAGATTAGAATTTCAAGAAATTAGAGGTGAAATTAGAATTTCAACAAAATACGTAAAAATTTGAATACGCATGAAACGGAAAGCCACAAGTAAAAATCATAAAATAAGACAACATCAAACAACAGTTAAGCTCCCATATTCATATTTCAATTCAAGCTCACAAAATTAAGATTGCAAATTTTTTTACCACAACTTTTTTCATGTTGCGGTTGCAATTTATTTTCATAATCCACAACTACTACTGTAACTAAAACAGTAAAAGAAAAAAAGGAAATACATGTAACAATAAGAAAAATTACTTTCATGTTTCAACCATTAAAAATATTTGAATAAAAATAAGTCATAATTTTAAATAATAAACTGTACAACATAAAATTTTTATTTCAAATACAAGCATATAAATTTAATATCAGTTTTTTACAATTTTGAAACCCATTATATAAATTTTTTTTTTTTTTTTGTAGTTCCCAGGACTTTAATACATACATTAAATTTACATCATGACTGGAAAAATAAAAATATTTCCATAATATGAATTTAAAACAAAACAAAAAAAAAAATAAAATACATAATTCTAATATTAAATTGGTATTCAAATATGAGTAGAGAGTATAAGGATATCTTTAGAATTATTTATTGGATGCAATTTATTGCCAGGTAGAATATTTAATTCAATACAACAAACATTTTAATCTCAACTTTATGTACCGAAAAAAACAATATGTAAATATCATAAAATTTTTTATTATTTTGTTTTGTTGTTGTTGTTTTGTTTGTTGTTTAACATAATATGTATGCAATCATAAATTCATAAATTTTTATTTTTATTTTTTATTCATTTTAATATTACTTTATTTTATTATATTGTTTTGTTGTATACAGTTTTACATAAATTTCAAAGCTTTAAGACTTTATTTTTATATATTTTGCGATTATTTTTACAGAAAAAGAAAGTACTCCTAATACCCTTCCAACTATAAACAACATTTTTGATTCGTAAATTAAATGCAGTCTAAGCATTTTCATTTTAAGATTTATGATGAAAGTGAGCGTAGGAGTAAAATTAAATTGTGCCTTGGTATTTGATATCTTTCTTGAATCATTTTTCCAAATCATAATTAATAGCAAGACGTTTTATTAGTATAATGCTAGTCGTAGATTATCACAATGTAGAAAAAATTCATATATAACATGGATTGAAGCGTTTTTGGGGACTGGTCTTGCTGCATTCTGATGGGGGACTGATGTTGGGCTAGAATATTCTGCATATTCTTCTTTGCACTTGTTCGTAAATACTTGAAATTTCCAACTGATGTTAATACACATAAGTGTTGCCATTACACATGTTTTGAATATTCTAATAGTTCTTTGACCATTCTTCCATAATTCACCGAATGCAGCTTTTGCCTTACGTAGTCTGTTGTTGACATCTGCCTCTGTACCTCCGTTTGTTGTTAGAATATTACTTACGTAGTAGAAGCTTTCCACATATTCGACTGTTTGACCTTCTATTATTATGGCATTTGTATTGATGATTTTTATCCTCATGGCCTTGATTTTATTTATGTTAATTTCTAGTCCGACTGTCTGCACTCAGTCCGACAGTCATAAGATGGTATCCAAATGGAAAAAGCATATTCGATATGTGGTCGAACCAGAGATGTGTACAAAGATTTAAAAGTGGATGAATCAGAAAATGTTTGAGAATTACGTTTTATGAAGCCAAGAATGGAGAAAGCTTTAGATAATTCAAAATCTATATGTGGATTAAAAGTTAAATTGTTATTTAGAATAATTCTTAAATCTTTGATTACGTTAACACAATTTATAAAGGAGTGGTTAATTTTATAGTTAAATTTAATTATATTAAAAGATTTGTGCAAAGTCATAAGTTTACATTTTTTGATATTTAATTGAAATCCATTCAACTCACACCAGATGACTTGATCCATTTAACTTTGCATAGATGAATATAATTTAGAGTCATCAACAAAAATGATAAAATTGAATTTTTTAATCCGATATTGACATCATTCATATAAAGTAAAAATAATAATGGTCCCATGTAGATACCTTGAGTAAAGTCTGATGTTGCTGAAAACATATAAGAGTTTGAATTTGAAATTTTAACCAAAAGTGTACGACCAGTGAGATATGACTGAATCCATTTATGGAGGATACCATATATTCATATAGGTTCAATTTTTTTAGCAGTTTCAAGTGATTAACTTTATCAAATACTTTAGATATGTCAGTTAAAATTGTATCTACTTGATTAACAGAATTTATGACTTTATTAAAAAAAAATTGACAAATTTGTTGTTATGGATTTCCCTGTTAAAAAACCATGCTAAAAAAATTGTTTTAATTTGGAAGTAAAGTTTGTCAGTAATAATAGCCTCAAACAGTTTTTGAACTGCAGATAATTTAGCGATTGCTTTATAGTTTTCCACAACTACGTTAGATCTCGATTTGAATATAAGCACAATATTGAAATATTTCCAACCATTAATGATTTATTAAATAATACAACTAAAGGTTCTAGTAAACTTTGACAACAGCTCTTTAATATTAAGTTTGCAATACATTCAGGACCAGCGTTTAAATTAAAGTCTAAAGTGTTTATTTTTTGACTATTTGAAATTATTTGATGTCATTTGCATCGAACTCAATAGAACCCAAATCAATAAGTGGTGTGAGATCATATACTGACGATGAATCAATAAGAAATAAAATGTTTATTAAATTTCCCATTTCCCATCTTCTATTCTAATGTTGTAGCAAGTAATAATATTGTCTACTCGCAATTTAATAATTAAACATTTTTTCAAAATTTCAATTTCACCCAATTTCCCAGACCCTAAAAAAAATCAATAATATTCATAATAAATTCATTATCAAGTATTAGCATCGTCATTAAGAATATCCAACAACCAAAATCAGTGATGTCATCATACATAAAGACACACTCAACTCATCTATCACATTTTTCGTCGTTTCCTAAACAAATTTTCTTATCAGTGAAGTTTTCCAAATAAATTTAAAGAAAAATATTTTTAATTAAGTTAAGAATTTTATTTTTATTTTTTAATGCTTCTGAAACTTACAATCTATTATACCTGTATGTATGTATGTATGTGTATATAATTAATTATAATTATATGCGAGTATGTAAAATATATAAAAAGGATGCGAAATAATGCTTAAAACTTTTTAAGACTTTTTATCTAATAAATTTTCCTGTTCCAATAACTCATCGGATATTTTTGTTTTTTTTTTTTAATTTTATAGTTGAAATTTTTAATGAGTTCTCCTTGAAGCCTTAAATTGATTATTTTTTGAGCAATAAGAATTTAATAAGAGTGTAATAAGATGAGTAAAATTTTCTACCAATTAAAAGCATATATAATTAAATCAAAAGTTGTGATAATGAACATCGATTGCAAATCTACATTAAAGGTTTGCAAAATCTATAGTGAATGTAAAATTAAATATAAGAAAAAACAAACCTTACATACAGAGTTGATGGTGTAATAATATTAAATTTGACAATTAATGGCAATTACATTAATAATGTGATTATGCCAACAATATTTCAAATCTACTTAAATAACATAAAATAACTTAATTTGCAGCCTACATTCTACATGCTAAAAAGCATAATAATTAAAATATTAGAAGTATGTACTTCATCAGAATGACTCTTCTATTTATATGCACATCGGTACCTTCAAGGTAATACCAATGTTATTTTACACGAGAATAAAATTAGAAACACTGACTATGAACTAAATAACGTAAATTTCCAAACATACAAAAAAAAATATACGTAGAACAATAATTATTAGTTTATGGCAAAAAAAAAAATTAGAAAGCTTAGAAAAGTCCTATTATAATTAAGGACAGTAAAAAAGTCTCATACTGGATGATAGTTTGGTTTTCAAAGATTTCCATTATACATCGTGTGTAGAAATACTCAAAACAACATTTTATTTTTCCGAATCCAATATTGAAAAAAAATTTCATAAATACAAAATAATAAGTCTAAAAGGTTCGAACACTTTGTCAGAAAATTAATATTTTAAAAAAAATTGGATATATGATCTTGAAAACGACGATGGGGGTCTGGAGGAGAAGATAATATAATGCCGAAGACTATGAGTTGTATAATAAGGTGGACATAATCACGAAAATTAAGAGCAAGAGACTACATAAGCTCGGACACCTAGAGCGGATGAACGAAAATGCTCCAAGAGAATGAAAATGCTCCAAGAGAATCTTCGAATCCAGACCCGAATGTGCAAGACGTCGGTGCAGACCAAATCTTCGTTGGAGAGATGAAGTATTGGCAGATTTTTAAACAATTTCGCATCTTCAACTGCAGAGAATCTGCAGAGGATTTTGATGAGTTAGGCTCAGGACCTACATTGGACCTACATGGTCAAGGCAGTGTTTTAGGACCTTTACTGTTTTCGATATATGTAGATGAGTTACAAAAAATAAATATAGATGCAGAAATATTTCTATTTGTCGATGACGTATGTTTGGTGTTCCAAGCCCAAAACTACGAAGAATTAGAAAGAAAAATTTAATAAAAAATTAACAACTGGATGCTAACTCATAAATTAACCATTAATTCGAAAAAGACTAAATACATGATCATCGATACATCAACACCTATATTTAAAGTAAAAAAATGCAAATCAGATACTGGAACATGTTAATGAATTGAAATATCTAGGCTGTTGGATAGGCTCGCAATTTAAATGGAAAAAACATACAATGCAAGTAACTAAAAAATTAAGTTATATTGCGGGAATATTCAGCAATTTAGCCTACATTATTCCGCATAAAGTTAAGAAGACCCTATTTTATGCAATCTTTCATAGCCATTTGAGCTGCGGCATAACATTATGGGTGACTGCAACAAAACATACATTAGAAGAACTACAAATAGTCCAAAATAAAAGTCTGAAAAACCTATATAAATACAACTGACATGAGAGGACTGAATATATTCACAGTATAAACAATATATTAATGATAAAGGACTTGCTCAACATAAAATTAAAATTACTTATTCACAACATAGAAACATTTACAATACACACAACAAAACATATAATTAAACGTGAAGACAAACACCAGATTAATACCAGGAACAAAAATTTAATTCACCTAGATAAGAAAAGAACATCACATTTTGGCACATCAACAACACTTTATGTAGCAGCTAAATTATACAATAAACTAGATAATGAACTAAAAACATTAAATAATTATAAACTAAAAAAAGAATTAACCAATAAAATCCTAAATAACTACGATAATAATCCTAAATTCATATAAAAACAAAATATTAGGTTTATTACAACCTTATGTAATTTCAATTTCAAATATTCAATAGCATAAATATTTTTATTGTTCATACGTTAAATATAATTATAATTGTAAATTTTTTAATTTTTGATACTTGTTAAATTTTCATTTGTTACACTACCACAAAAAAAAAAAAAAATGTTTGTTTAAAGCCTTATATAGAGAGAAATCTCGTTAGGCATTCATAAATAAATAAGTAAAATAAATAAAAAAATAAATCGTCTGTTGTCCGCCTAAGTAAGTAAGTAAAAGGATTTTTCAATTTATCTTTGAATTTAATTGAAAATACAAATTTGGTAATCAGTAAAATAAAATCGAACTATGGAGATGACAGAACAAAAGCACAACAGCTTTAACAAATCTAATTTTGAGAATGTAAAATTAGGTTTTATCACTGCTTCTCTGCTTTCGCTGCTTTTCTACGAGTCTAGATAATTAACTGGTTAAAGGATTCAATTGTCGATAAAATTTAACTAAAATCCAACGTTATAATTTTTGTTCCAGTTAATTTTTAAATTGAAGAACATTTCTATTTTGCGGTTTACATCACCTCTTATAACATATTATATCTCATTATCACAATTTAACATTACTTTTAGACCCAACCTTATGAAATCGAATAAAATTAATTATATTAGTATTGTGTTGAAATAAAAAAAAACATTTTTAATATTAATAATAGGTGTGGTGAAATTAATTTTCTTCCATATAGAATCAAAATGGTTTTATAGTTAAATAGATTTTCTCGTAATTTAATCAAGAAAACATAAAAAAAAATAACAATGTAACATTTCGAAAACAATGAATAGACAGAAAAATATGAAAATCCTTAAGGATATTTTTATAATAAGATTTAAATAAAATAAAAATATTCAAAATTAAATATTTATCAAAAAATTAATTATTTCTAACCAAAATAACGATACTATATACAGAATCAATTTGAGTTGGAGCAGATCATTTGTAACATTGTTAATTACTCACTAATTTCTCTTAATTTGTATTAGTTTTTTATTTTATTTGATAATTACATCGGCCTTGAGAATATTTTTACTTACATATACCTTATTTTTAACCAAAATTATATTCAAACAAGTAATACTCAACCTCTCAACTATCAACAAATTCTTGATACTTTCCATGCAATGTTTATAAGATATCAACTGATACATTATTATATATATATATATACATTAATATTACACATCATTGTAAAAAAAACTCAAATCAAAAAACTGAAAAACTATTTTTATTTTGATATACCTATACTTTATTCCAAATTGTTGAATACGAAGGCGTTTAATTATGTTTGACTGTAAATTAATAAAAATTAGGTACCTACAATATTGATATAAATAACATAATAATGTAAAAATAAAAAGTTTTTAAAGTATACTTTTATCGAAACCAAACTAGCGCCCTAAAAAGTAAGAAATAAAACTAGTGGTGGATGTTGAGCATCTAGAACTATTATAAGATAAAACACAAAAGTATATAATGAATCTTGCTAGAATATTGTCTCTTCTGTCTATAACACAATTGGTTTTTTAAATATGCCTGAGTTGTGCTAGGAGTTGTTCGGCAGCAACCCAAGCCAGTCCAAATTTTTGAAATCGGTATGAGTCGTATTTCTTTATTTGTGAAAAAGTATCTAAGTGTAAATTTTCATGCCTGTAATACAATTGGCTTTCAAATATGCCTGAGAGGTGCTAGGAGTTGTTCAGCAGCAACCCGAACCAGTCCACATTTTCGAAATCGGTAACAGTCGTATTTCTTTATTTGTGAAAGAGTGTCTAAGTGTAAATTTTCATGCCTGTAATACAATTGGTTTTCAAATATGCCTGAGTTGTGCTAGGAGTTGTTCGGCAGCAACCCGAACCAGTCCAAATTTTTGAAATCGGTATGAGTCGTATTTCTTTATTTGTGAAAAAGTATCTAAGTGTAAATTTTCATTCCCGTAACACAATTGATTTTTGAAATATGCCTGAGAAGTACTGAGAAGAGTTGTACAGCAGCAACCCGAACCTGTCATTTGATAGCTTTGTAACGTACCATGTCCGGTTGCTTTTTTCATCATGAGTAACTCATCTTTAAATTTTTTAAACAAAATTATTTTTTTCTTTTTACGTTTGGTTCTGATATTAACAAAAAAATTCCAACCTACCTATCACACATATAAACATATAAACAGACACTGGCAAATTAATGTAAAAGTACATAAAATGCAGACCTTTCTAAAAGAGATCACTACACTTTTTCAAAATGCTTAAAATAATTAAGTTGACCTTTAAGAGTAAAACATGAATATAAAAAAAAATATTTCGAATAAGGTTTTTAGAATTATAATTAAGCAAAAAGAACAGTCCACGGTCTGAGCAAATATCTTAGATCTTATTCAGTACCTCTGTTACACCAGCGATATTCACCATTATATAATATATTGATTATAAGAGTCATTCTATCTTGCTCTGATATAAGGACGATATTGTAGGTATTGTAGGTATGTATATAGTAGGATTGTGCGTGACATATCGACCACAAAATAATATATCAGTAGAAAAATACAATTAAAAATTCAACTTAGTGTGGTTAAATTTATACTAGCTAATTTTACATCTAGACATTTAGGATTATACAATTATACAAATTCGTTTAACGATAAAAATTTAATATCATATTTTAATGCAAATAGATAGTTTAAGATTGTATCGTTCGTTCATGAAACGAAACTAACAGGAGAGTAGCGGAAGAGAAGCAAACCACCAATTCACAAAATTTAAAAAATAATTTTTTACTACTATTTTTAATTTGTTTTTAAATTTATAATTCAATAGCAAAAATCCCAAAATAATTTTTTTTTTCGCATACTTAAAGAAAATTTAATTTCCTTCTAAAAAATTTTTTGAAAGACTATACGGCCATCAGTGTTTCACAAGTTATGAACTGTTTTGTCACCACACTTCTTGTTTCTTTGCAGTAAATTTTTTAATTTTCATATTTATTTATAATATAAATTAAAATATAATTTTGTGATAAAATTTATTTAAATGAATAAACTGGGCGTGAGCATGAGACCAGTCTCATTTTAATTCAGCGTTAATTGGAGATAAGTATCTAATATTGTATTAATATTGAATTACTGAAATAACATTTGGTTCGCTAAGTTACCTCTAAGAGCGTAAATGTTCACCAAAATTTATTTAAATAATAGTGAAATAGTAGAAAAGAGTGTCAATTAAGAAGAGCAAACTCTATAATCGGAAGTAGAAATTTGCACAAGATAAATTAAAACAACATAAGAAAATAAAATCGATTTTTTCACTATACGACAGAACGAGCATTAATGTAAAGAATGGGCGACGTGAACATCATTCATTCATGATTACACAAAAATAGTTATTTTTTTCATAATACTCTTATGTTATGATTTCGTGATGGCCAAAATATTGTAACCAATCAAAAATATTTCTTCAATTATAACATAACATGACAGAAATATTAAAATTTATGCCATGCGATAATGTAATAATGTAAAGTGATATGCTCAACATTTGAAATCCGTTTTATCTTCAGTTTTACATTTCAGAATTTGTAGAATATATATATATATATATATATATATATATATATATATATATACATATAAATATATATATTTTTTTTTTGAAAACAGAAGCCAAATTAAATAGGAAAAAAAATTTCGTATTTCCTTTTCCTTACATAAGTAATAAAATCCTTTTTAGTTTCCTTTTTAAGTCCATATTTTATTCGTTTTCTTTTGGACATTTCGCAATCCTATTTTTTTTTTTTTCTTCATATTTTGTTGTTTTTCTTGAAGTCACTCTAATTACAATTAACTAGGAATTGCATGTTTTCGTAATACAAGGAATAAAATTTGCAGTTAAAAAAAAAGAAGAACAAAAGTGTTTTTTTTTTTTGCCATTCTTAATACTACGTTCCGACTTCTCCTAATTTAAGATACGATAATAAATTTCGTTGTTGAAATTCTTTCAAAATACTGACATTTAAAAGAAAAAAAAAATTATGTGATTCTATCCTTTGTTTTTTGTTAATCCCATAAAATTTTAATGGGTTTTTAAAATAATTTTTTGAATTTTTATTTTAGAACTTGAAAAATTTCTGTTGTCTTTGTTGTTGAAGAAGTCATTAAATTGCTATGAAAGTACAATTTATGCGATATAAATTTAAAAATCTACGAAAAAAGATTTAACAGTTTTCAGACTTACACTTTTCACATTATAATTTTTGTGTTACGATTTCTTTCTGTTGAATACAAAATGTGTGATACAGGAACAAGATATTGAATACGGGTGTATCATCAGTTTTATGACCATGTCCATAACTACCATACAATATAATTTTACTATAGAAATGTTATCTTGTTATTTTTAAAATACTAGGATGCTGCACAATGTATAGAACTCTTCGTATTTGGTTTCATTTCTATTCAAAGGCATTTCAACTTACAATGTTAACCTAATAGTATTGGTTGCACAGGTATTTAAAACTCCAACTGAACGCCAGCAAAAACAAAAATGAAATAAAAAATGGTTTAAGAACTTAATTTCAAAAAAATTCTTAATATGTAGAAAAAAATTTGTCAATTACCAGAATAGGAAACAAATACAAAACAAAAAACAACAACTTAAATGTTTTTTTACTGCAGTACGGAAACAACAACATCATATTATCTTGTAAAGGATTCTTAAACAAAAATTTAAAGCTACTGAAAAACCAACACAACACAAAAAATATTCTAGTCATCATATTATACTGTATAGTGTCGTTATCGCAAAAGCACTACATACTATTCGTATAGTCTATATTTTCATGTTGTTTTACATTCCTATAACAAATTACAACATCTATTCTAAATACTTTACATGTTAATATGAAAATGTCACACGAATTGAATTAAATTCCAAGGATAGTATGAAGTAGGATGTCTAGTAAAGAAACACGTTCAAAATGAAACAAGTCATTTAAAAACCAGAATCTAGATATTATAAAATGTATGTACACATTGTTGGAAAATAATTCAGTCACATATGGGAACATAAAATACCACAAATCGATAAATTTAAGCTACAATTTCGAGGCTGTACGAATTGGAATACGTATATTTTTTTGTTTTTGTTTTTTTTTTTTGCAAAAGAGGACAAATGCATTGGAATTTAAATTCCTTTAGATAAAAAGGATATTCTTAAATATAGTCATGGATGGAATAAATGCAAATGTGTTGTTTAAACATGTTTTAATTATTTTTAATTTTAGAATTATTTCTCTAATAATATAAAAATTGAGTTGTGAGAATTTGTTAACAAAAACAAAAAAGACAAGTTCTTAATCAGATCTTACAAATCAATTTATATTTAAAATTTGTTCTCTGAAACATTTAAATTCTAGAAATGAAATCCGATAAGATAATTCACATCATTTATTCATTTTGCTCGTCATTATTCCAATTTAGATATTTAATTTGTGACGATGTTCTATGAAGAATGATTTATTATACAATCATATTGTATTAGTATTGTATAGTTTTCATTTTACCAGATTAAACTTTGCAAGAGTAGTTCTGAGCAAACATAGTAATTGAACGCTCAAAAAATACGTTGCGCAAAACTCCAAAATGTAATTGTTTGACATTTTCAGATTTCACTTTCGATAAAAATGTCATACTGTCGAAAGTACATTTGTATTTCCCGCATCTTTACTTGTTTATATCAACTATAAACTATTTTTTATAATAAAATTAGATATTATAGTACTAGTGTAACTATAGAAGATTTATTAAACTTCAACTTGAATCAAACTTTTTTTTTTTTTAAATAAAATAATATTAAATTTAAATCGAATAATGTATATAAAAACATATCTAATATATTAATACGCTAATAATGTCCGAAAGCCAAGTTCCAAACCTATACAGCTATTTCTTATAAAATCAACATTTTTTTTTACCCTTGATGACTGAATACTAAAACCAAATAATATATTTAATACAAGAACGAAATAAAATAATGAAATAATAACCAGCCAGACATCAAAAAATATAAATTTTAAACTTTCAAATTAGAAGTATTTTTTCAAAGTTATCAACCAATTAATTAAAATTACCGACTAAAACATTTTAAATTTAAAAAAAAAATTTTTTATGCATTCTACGTTCACAGCCAACGATAATGTTGAGATTAATTTCATTTATAAGCAAAACTAAAATAGCCATGCAAATTACATTTTTATTTATAAAAAAAAATAAAAAAGTACTTTTTTATGCGTCAGGCCGCCAGCATAACGGAAAATTTAATATTAAAAAATTTCAAAAGGTGAAATGTCAATTCAAAGCTATGTTTTTAGACAGCGTTTATAAATCAGATTTTGTTTAATCAAAGTTTTGATATTTACACCAATCTTATTTCATTTATAAATTTTATTACAAATACGTCAAATTTTGTTTCAAAAGTTTTAATTACATTATGTCATAGGTATTATTTTATATTATGTCAAAGGTTAAAAAAAAAGATAAAAAAAAATTAATTAACATTGCGTCAAAATATGTGCACCCGAGAAAATGAACAGGAGGTTGCGAAATGGCTACTGGATATTGGTAATGGAATGTTTTCCAAAAAATCTGGACCCATGCTGCACAACTATACTAATGATATTAATTTAGGCACAATAGATCCGGAAAGTATATTAAAGGCAGAGCAATATTAACAGTAACCAATGAAATAACGACGCATTGGAAAAAAATTATAAAGTATTGCAACGTTTAGATGGCACAGAAATAGTTTTTAAAAATGCCGATACAGTGTCTTTAAAGTGTGAGACTCATTCAATAGATTTATTTTCAAAAGTATAATCAACCATTAATGATTCAGAAGAGCGAGAGAAAGTCATTAAAGCACATTTATTAATATTTAAGGTCGGATTGTTAATTTTACACCAGTTTAAAAAAGAGTTTAAGTCTTGTTGAAGAAGGGATGTGTCCCTTGCTGATGTAATTTTTTTGTAAATTTTCATGTCATCTGCATAAATAGTAATTTTACTATGCTTAATGACGGAAGTTACATCATTAATGGAAATAATAAAGAGAAGCGGACCTAAATGGCTGCCTTGTGGAACGCCAGAGTTAGTTTCAAAAGGTTCAGAAGTAGCGGATCTAAATAATACGTTGTAGCTCCTATTAATTAAGTAGGAATTAATCCAATTGGTAAAAGAAGGAGGGAATCCCATTTTTTAATTTTAGTTTTAAAAAACACTATATTGAAGCCAAGATTGTAAATAGTAATAATTCAGATACAGTTTTTATTCCATGTATTCTTTTAATTCCTTCCGAAACAAATTTTTCCTTTATTTTCAAACGGACACAATTTCTCTTCCTAAGCCGATGTTTAGTCGTGGACAATTATATGTTGCTTTGTAAGATCTTTTGATAGTCTTACTGGTATTCTAAAAAAAAGAGAAATAGAAAACTGTGTTTTCATCAAAGTATTTTAATGAAAAGGTGAAATGAATGAGCGACGAATGTTACGCCGAAAATAGCTAGTATCTCTTACTTACCAAATCCTAAAGCATTGACAGTTTTTTTTTTTTGATTTTTAATACGTCGAGAGTAATAAATATACAGCTGGGGGTAGTTGAAAATGTTGAAATAAGCAAAAACTTTTTCTGAAAGACGGTTAAAGCTTTTCTTCAATTCAAAGGAATTGGAGACTTAACAATTTTTTAAATTATTAAAATGTAAGATATCAATATAGAAGACCATCAAGCAAAGAAGCCTACCATGAAACAAGTTATCAAAATATCGTTATTCATCCAAAGCTTCATTCGCATTTCGACTAGTTCCTGATCTTTTGTTTACTCACAGTTAAAACTAAAATATACTTTATTAAAATAATTTAAATTCGAATTTAAATCCAGGAATAACGTAATGATTTCCCAAAACTAAATTTATATTCTCAAGCACTGCTTTTATATAGCATTTCCTTAGAAAAAAACATAAATCACATATTCTTTGCAAGGTAAGAACATGTCATTTATTACAATAAAATGCATTTATTTCCTCTATTTTATTTTTTTTCCTTTCTTCCTATTACAAAATTTAATTTATTTTATTAGACACGATAACTGATATCCAAATTCAACTGTATACAATAAAAAAAAATTACTCATTTCTTCATCCAATTACATTTCTTAAAAGTTACAATGTCACTTAGCACTACGCTCTTCCTCTCTCTATTACTCTCTATCTCTATCACTCTTTTTCTGTGTTAGTGTTCATTTTAAGTGCATATTTTATTATACTTTGTTATTTTGTCCATAATTGCAGGATTGTCGTTAAATTTTTGCAAATTTAGTAAATGTCACAATTAAAATTACAAATAAAAAGCGAATAAAAATATATTTTCACAAAATTGAATTTTATTTAAAAAAAAATTTTAAAAACTAAAATATAAAAAAAAATTAAAAAAAACTAAAGCAATAATTTATTTATATCGTGACATAATATTTTTTGTGTTAAGATAGATGCTCTATCAATCTTGGAAAATTTTTACTTACAGTCAGTTTCAATATTATTACACATCGCAAATTTTCTTAGAATGTTTATGAACTGAAGTCAAAATCTTCTGCAATTATTATCAAATTGAATTCAAATGTTATTTATAAAGTCTTTGATATTTTTTAAAAAACAGTTTAAAAACAAAACAAAAATTTCATAATTATTTGCACCCATTTTTATCATTTCAATATTATTTACACTTTGCTTTAAAAAGTTGAAAAAACCGAATATCTGTAAACAAAAAAGTGTTAGTAGCCTCAGTATTATTCAGTCAGTGTACATAAAAATTGCTTAATATTTTGTATTCGTCCTCTTTGTATATTACGTCTTGGAGGCGTTTCAATTTAGACTTCACTAAATTTCTTGAAATTCTGTCAATTTCATTCCAAGCTTTCAATTCATCAGCATTTGCGCCTTTAATTTTTCCATTGTTTGAAGAATTCTTCACTTCATTTTATCCAAATATTTTTTATTGTGTTAAGATCAGGACTCTGTTGGGGCAATTTTCCTACACTTTGTTCAACACCAAATAAATATTGCTTTATGAATGGGAGCATCGTCGTTTTGCAAAATAAAATCTTAGTCAATCAACGTGGTATTCGCAACAAGTTCTTTCAAAAGATACAAATAATGAGTTGCATTCATTTTTACCGAGCATGCGATTTCTACATAATGATTTTTCTTACATTTGAATAACGTGTGTATATATATATATTTTTTTTGTTTTTTTTCCTTACTCCTCTTGCCATCATAGGGTTTTACTTGACAGTTCCTTCGTACTCGATTTGTAGCTGCTATACTATGGTATCTTCATTTCTATTTCCGAGGCAATGTCTAATTTTTTGTTATTCTGTTTATACTGTCTAAGTTAAGTAGGGGATTGGCCTACTGTAGAAGAACTTTTTGATCAGCGCCTACGTGGTAAGACGATGTCATATTTTCTGCAAGTTGTCGCTGCGATTTTATCCTTCTTTGACGTTAAGATGACTCACGTTACTATGTTTACTGGGTACGTCATCTCACATACTTTTCTCAGTTGTTGACAATTGTGTAATTATTATTAGTGTTTGTCCAATATTTATTTATTGTGTTGTATGATATATGTGAGTATTGATATAGATATTGACATAGGTAATATTTTTAGTTGTATAAAGTATTAATTATTAATTATTTTTTTATTGACTATAAATTTTATATATATTATTTTGCTATTTTTTTTTTTGTTATATTTTATATTCCCCACGGAAATCGAACCCGTGACTACTACATCTTAATTGAAACACATTTCTGTGCTCCAACCGATTAAGCCACGGAAGGAATATTTACAGCTCTTTTTTTCTTTTCACTTGGGTCGGAATATAATAAAAGTGCTTTCCATGGGTTCCATCTAATGAAACAGCAGTTTTGTCTGTTCACAAGATGCACCTCTAAAATTCTTTTGGCTTATCTTTATGCTGCAAAACAAACTCAATACGAAGTCTTTGAATTTTGGGAGAAACACAAACGCTTAAATATTAATTTTTTGTAGCCTTCTTCAAACATTGGTTTTGCTTATTTCTTTCCTTTTGTTACGGTTAACATTTTTTTGAACATTTCTCAAACTTTCGATCTAATTTCTCTTTTCATACCCAACAATATAATTATCTTCTTTCTCATTCGTTACCGTTTTCTTGCCTCTTACAGGTACATTGAGAAGGCTTTTTTTATGATATTCTTTGGAAAGTTGATAATAAAAACTGAACTTGTGGTTTTTTTTTAAGGCTCAGTAGCCAAAATACCACTTTTAGAGCCAGCCAAGTTTACTAAACATATTTCCAAGGTTAATTCTATACTTCGTTCCATTTTTTTCGTTTTAATTATTTCAATGTAATAAAAATTAAATGGCTTTAAAATATACATTCTGAGGCTACTGTAAATAAAATTTGAGTTCAAATTTGATAATAATTGTAGAAGACCACAGTTTTTGACTTCAGTTCATAAACAATCCAAGAAAACTAGCGGTGTGTAAATAATATTGAAACTGACTGTATTCCTTTATTTTTGATCTTTCAATTCTAATTTTTTATAATCCATATTGTAATTTCTTTTTTATTCCAAGTCTATGAGATGAACACCCTTACTGCTTTTACACAGAGATTATTTGTTTTTACATGTTAGCTAAAACTTAGAAATTTGAAATTTCTTAAAAAAATAAAAATAATTTTTTAATTTTTATTAAATTTTTTTATGTGTGTGTAATATGTTTATATTACTTATATTACAAAATTTATAATAATTAAATTATTAAATCACTTTTATGAACACGATAATAAAAATCGGATTACCTCTTGGGTACCTACCGATTCTTGTTATGCATTTTCTGAGATATGAGTGATCAAACCCTAAGCTCCCTTAAAACCTAACAGGCACCCCGCTCGTTAGATCGTCAGATTAATCTTCTTACCAGATCTCTCATTGTTGATACAGACAGCTTTTGCAGCAGCCGCAGTATTTGCAATAATAACTAAAAGTCTATTAAATTCAAAATGTGAAAGTGACTCAGTTCCGGGCATGGATCTTCCGCTTTTGGTTGCTACCTCCGCCGTTGTCCAATACACTCCATGCCTCCCCTTCTGTTTCCAACCGATACTACTACGGAATTGGAATATGATTGTTCGTAAGGGTTGCTAGGGTTAACAGGGGTCTCAACGGTATGATTATAGTATTAAAATAACGTGGGAGAGGTTAATTGGTTTAAGCTGGATAAAATAACCTTAAAACGTTTCACCACCCCATTAGAACTCTTATGCCTCACGGACAAGCTTATAGGACAATGATGACGATGAACTATAATTTAAATTTCCAAATAAAATATTTAAATTTAATTTTTATTTTCATATCTTTTTTTTTCTTTACAGGTGAGTTCATAAAATTTATCACAATTTACATGTATAGATGAACATATACACCTACATATTATTATTATTACCATTATGTATTATGAATGCATTTCAAAGGTAATTTTCTTCTATAGTATATATATGTACATATATATATATATACATATTGTTTTATAAATTGCATTGTGGAACATAAATGTATTTATTACAATACAAGAATAAAAAAATTAATTTATATGGAAAAATGGTTATTATGTTGTAGATTATAGAAGACATCAATATACATTCATAGTTTATATATACATTGTAAAGAAAAGTTCAAAGAAAATTATTTTAATACCTACTATATATATGCGAATGCAGCTCAATATTATTCAAGAAAATTGAAATTTTGCAAAATACGAATTTAAATTATTGAATTTAACAAAATTTTCATAAATTCTGAAGAAATTTTTATGAATTCATTAGTCCATACCCAAGTAACAATTTTTAGAGCTCTCAGCATAATGTGCTCTAAATGACTTCTAAAGTGGTATAAAAATACACTGTCAGCTCTACAATTGAATAATTAGCTCAAAAGGTGCGTAGAACATATTTATTCTACTTTAGAGCTAAAATAATAATTCCTTTCTTATATGGAGCATTTTGCTTGAGTAATGTACAATGTTATGTTGTTTTAGAAATGTTGGAATAATTATATTCTTTTATAAAGCAATTTTATTCTTAAGAGTGTAATTATATGCTGTTTGAAAGCTAACAGCGTCATAAATGCTCTTTTAGAGCTTAAACAATATTTGTTTATTGATACAAAAGCACAAAGCTATTTGCTACGTGATGTAATATGTTTACTGTTCTTGTCATACACATTGAATTCTCAAAAAATTAAAGTAATTTCATGTTATCTCCCTCTAAAAAACTGACTAACTTATAATACATGTTGGAGCTCTACAAGTGCTCTATATCAGTGAATAAAACCTTTATACCCAATCGTTATTTTTTATTCAAACTAATATTGAATTAAAGAAATGTAAACATTGAAAAACTTGGAAATAAATAAATTAAAATAAATATTTTTAAAATTTTAAACATTTTTTAGGTTTGTTTTACCTTTTGGAAACATTTTACTAAAAATATTCAAAAATATTTAACTATTATTTTTTGAAAATTATTATAGGATGTTATGTTGTAAATTTTCGAAGTGGAGACCTATATTTACGATAAATTTGAAATAGCAAGGAAATTATTCACACTTTAAACTATAACTTGCAATATCACATTTTCATATTATTTTATTTTATTGGGATAAAAATGTAAATATGTTAATCTAGACAATAAATTAGATAAGCATCTACAGGTACTAATAAAAAAATATTAATATGTGTATCACAATAAAAATAATAAAATAATACATGCACATGTGCTCCTAAAAGTAATTAATTAAACGTTTGAAGAGAAAAAAAGAGAGAGAGTGCTCTAAAAGAGGAGCGCAAAATACTTTTATAGAGCTAAAATTAAAAATTAAATTAGCTTTATTTCAATTCAATATACTTTTTGTTTTTCAAGTACAGAGTTTTTTACAGAGTTTAGAGATATACATAAAACTTACATTTAAATAAGCTTAAAACTAACCTAACTAATACTAAGATATATATTTATTTTGAATTAGCTTCATAAGCGACACTTTTATTGTTATAAGAGTTCTATAAAAGCGCTAAGAAACGATATTGAGCTAAAAGTTAGAGCTCATAGCTCTAAATTTAGCTCTAGTGCAGCACAAGACTTTTTATACAGCTAAAATTGTTACTTGGTTAAAATCTTTTTAAATAAAAGTATAAGTTTTTACTTAAATAAAAATGTATGTTATGTTTAGTTATTTCTTCTACAGAAGTTATTACTTCTATTGAAGATTCAAATTATTATGGAATTAAAGACATTTGATGAAACACGTCTTGTATGTTTATTATTAATATCATTTAACAGAAATAGTATGATTTTTTTTCTCTATATTATTTTATAAAAACTGGTCTTGTGGACCAACCATTAATTTAACACTAGTTTTTAAATAAAATAAATGGCTTAAGGTCACCTAGCGATCGGTCACCGACTTAACGATTGCAATACTAACAAAATTTAAAGATTTACTATTTTAATTAAATTTACAATATTGTGTTTCTATAGTTATTTTACAATATTTAATAATTCGTTCTCTTTTTATGGTACCATTTCGAAGGGTTTGACACTCTTCAGCCTTCATGTCAAGTTAGTGATCTCCATGAACTGTAGTGCCTCGGTGTTGATGTGCTAGAGCAATCTTTCTGCATGTGTGATTACAATTTTTTTAATTAATGATTCAATATGGGTCTTAGCCGCACAGCCCCATATTTCAATACAATATACCAAAACCGGTTTTAGAACTTGACTATAAATCAATATTTTATTGTGTATTAACAAGCTTGAATTTCTTCCTTAAAAGGACTGAACTAATAAATTACTAACTTAAATTAACATTCACTTCAAAATTTCTCTTCAAAGCAGACAAAAAGAGATAATTTGATCATCATTTTTGCGGTTGAAATGTAATAGGTAGGCTGTTAAGCTTAGAAAAAAAAAACAGTTTTTGGATAACAGCTTGAACCTAACCTAACTTTTTCATTTAATCAACTAGGCTAGTTTTAAATTTTTTACTTTACTATATTTAATATTTTTTGTTTTTATAAATTTTTAAGATAAGTCTTGAATATTTAATGTGAATTAGCTTTTGGTTTTGATGATGAAATAAAGTCTTTTTATTATTATTATTATTATAGTTAGCATAGCATTGTGCTTTTTCTGTTGCTAAAAGACTAAACTTCCATCTTGATTTTTACCGTTTGTTGCTAAGAGCATAACTTCAAGCTCGTATCTAAATTCAATACTCAAGGTTGTAGAAGTTAACTATAATTATTCGATTTTCTTCCTCAGAATATTGCCTGAATTACCTGAATATTCTGATTAAAATAAATTGCATCAAAAATAATTTTATTTCAAACAAGTTTTTATACATATTCTGGAAAATTTAATGCTCAATCGAATTTATCCTTTTATAAAATTGCACCAAAAATAATATCGAATAAAGTGAAATATGAAAAATGAAATTCTTGGAAAAAAAAATGTTAAATTGCAAAATAGGTAGGTTTTGATTACATTCAGCAATTTTTTACAAATTAAAATTGCCTATGTTGTACAAAGACTTCACTGTAAAGATAAGCATTCATAAAAGACAATTGTAGTATGTATCAAATGTTGGAGAATTTGTAAAGCTTTCACAAGTTAATTGGAATTCGAAAATATTTATTTTAAAAGTAAATGGAAAATTTTTAAAAGTTACAATGATAGGAACCCTTTGGGATTTAATTGAAAAAATTCCAAATAAGAACCATAAAAAAATATTTTTTTTTTAATTTTATTATGATGTGCATATGACACACCTTTCAAAACAAATTCCCTTTTGGACAATCTGTCATTATTGTTGACACCTCCAATTCCTATTTTACATAAATCTCTTGTGAATCCACTTTAAAATAAAAATTTTCATTTCATCACAGAATCAAATACAGAAAATTTCTTTTTTAATGAATTTATTTTTAAAAATATTTTCCTTCAAAACAAAAAAATATATTTCTTTAAATTTAATATTAACAGAAGATAAAATAATAATAACAAAAAAACAGGAAAACAAACATGAAGCCACAATCTTCAAAGTTTTTTTTTTTTTTATTTTTCTTTCAACGCCCGGTTCTTTAATTTTAGAAATAAAAATTTATTTGTTTTCAGAATATGGTGTAATCCTACGCAAATATCAAAAATATGTCACATAAACGTCATCTCTACGTATAACAATTTTGAAAATTCTCATTTTTGTGTTGGTAAAATGAAATGAAAAAAAAAACAAGTAAATAATATAAAAAATGATTTGGGTACGACACTGAATATGATATATACCATGATTCCTAAAACTCAAGGCTCAATGTAATATTTTTTACTCAAATATAACTGCAGAAGAAGTTATACTCAAATTTGGCACATATATCAAATGTATTAGTACCAAGTTTTTATGTCAGCATAATTTAATAAGAAATCTAAATTTAAGTCATTACCAAAACGCTGGTGACTAGAATTTAGCATACAAGAGCAATTGAAGAAACTACATAACCTATATGAGTCATATATAAGTATTTTTACCTTGTTACATTTAAATTGTAGCACCATCACAAAAAAAATGGAATGTAGGCGGACTTCTTTTGACTAAAACTTTACATTAGGTGTAACTTTATTTGCAAAGATTTTCAAATGAGAGGAAAAATTATGTGGTCATAAAATTGTGCGAGAATAGTTAAAATGTTCTCTTTTGCAAACAAAAGTAAACATACGCAAAATTTGCATAAATTTTTCAAAATTTTTTCATGTCAAAAATAACCAATTTTTAGGTTATGAGATTTTTTTAAATTTGAATAAATTTAGTAATTTTCTGAATTTTTGTTGTTTTTGTTGAAAAAAAGTAAATTAAATAATTTTTCGTGGTTTTGGTCTTTTTGTTGGTAAAAAGATATATAAATAAGTTTTCAGGTGAGGTACATAATTTTTTATTTATTTTAGATATAGACGGTACTACTTTTTATATGAAAAATATTCTATTGATATTTAAAACAACAACAAAAAATTTACAGTAAATTTTTACAAATTTTTGCAAATAGAAATTACCATTTGCAAATTTTTATTTAATAGAGAGCATTCTACTAACGTCACGTTTTAAACACAAAATTCTCTTAAGTTTCTCAAAAATTTGTAAAGAGCATGCAAATAAAAAAGATAACAGATAAAGATTTGGATAAATTTATGTAAATTTATATAAATTTTCGATTTAACATACAGACCTATTATTTCTACCACATCAGTCAATTAGTCTGTAATTTAAAAATCATAATAACAAGTTGTCAATGTAACTGTCATAAAGATAAACGTTTTTAACGTATTATTAGTAATTTATAATATTAATATGTCATAAACTTAATTTTTAATATACATATGGCAACATCAGACGACACGAAGGCAAAACAAGGATTCATTGTGTATGTCTGTGGTAGGCATAAACCAAATAACTACTCTCTCACAGAAAATAGTTTTGCTGAACAACTATTTGATCACTAAAAAAATTATAAGAACCGTTACATCGAAAATGCAGTAGAAACGTCAAGTTAACTATGTACTATGATCAAAAACGTTTTTAAAAAAACTTGACAAAAATGCAATTAATATCGCAGTGAAACAGCAGAGTGTGCAACGAAAATTTTGAGTACACATTTTTTAAAATCTACTGTAATCGGTGTTTCCAAATATAGCGAAATGTCAAAAGACGTATATTTAAGGAAATTTTAGTATTTTTAAGTTAAAAATTTGTTGAAAAATTATTTTTTTATTAAGTTTTTGTAACAATTTAATATGTCAATAAAATTCACTAGGTTAGCATAATTTAGTGAGAAAGTAAACAAAAAAAAAAATAAATATGCATTATTTTTTTTACATTTTTATCATGAAAAAATGAAATTTGCAAAACTATAATTATATTAATTTATTGTAATTTAATTATATTATTTAAAATAATATTACGAAAAATATTTAAATTAATGTTTTAATTCACACAACCTTTTTAAATACAAAAAAATATAAATTAGCGGTTTTCACACAAAACGTTAATGCAGTTAAAATTATGATCAAAAATATCAAAATATTATAATCTGTAGTTTTTTTACATTGCAGTATGGCTATGTATCTAAACAATATTTCGATACAGTATTAAAACCACAGCGAAACTTTTTTCACTGCATTTTCGATGTCACAGGAGATAATTTATTTTTTCTCATACATACTGAATTTGATGTTAAAGTAAGATCGATAGGAACAAAGTCATCAATAGTATTCATAACAAGAAGAAGCATTGTAAAGTGTTGATAAAATTGATGAACCGAGTTGCGCTACCTACTAAAACACAATTTGAACCATTTCAGTTTTCCTGTTTTTTTATATTCATTTTGATAATGCAACTACAGTACAAATAGTAATGCGCACTGTGACAACAACACCTATCAGAAATATTCTGATTATATTTGAATCATAATTTAGAAAGATGAAGCAAACCAAAAAAGTTAATCACCATTTGATTATTTAAAGATTTCCAACTACCTAAGTAATAACATAATGGTTAACTAGAGTTCTTTACCACTACATGGTGAAGGCTCAATCATAACATTTAAAAAATTGATAACCTTATAATAATCGAATGTTGTAACGAAAAATCATATTCTGAAGACCTTTAATTTTTTCTTTTCTATTAAAAATAAATTTAATTTAAGGATTTTGTTTTTTTAAGAAAAACTAAAAACTTGTTGAATGAATCAACTTGGAAAAAATAGAACTAGAAGCATAAACTAGATACGATGATGCTTCGAAAGAAACAAGCACATACCAAGCAATCGATTTAAATATTCATTAAAATTTGTTTTCTTCAAATTTTATTTTTATCTACATTTGCAATTTTCTTTATATTTGCATCTGGTCTGAAAATTGGGTACCGTTATACGACCACACATCACCTCACACATATTATTTATCCATATTTATTTTATTTTACACGAAAAATTGCAAAAACTTTAAATATTTTCAATAATAACGTAAAAAAAATATTTGATGAACCACAAGGGGTGGGAAGGAATAGATACTAGGATGTATACAGAATGTTCTATAGTTTCCAGAAATTACACAATTTAAATAAAATAAAAATCATGAAACAAAAATTTAACTTCATCTAGTTCCTACGCCGTTACTACATTTCGATTATATTTTTAACGAACTATGAGAGTTCATTCGCAGTGGGATTTTTAATATTTTTTTTCTGTTTTAATAATTTTTTTTTTTCGTTTTTGTATATTTGATTTCCCACCCAGTCAAAGAAAATAATATGAAGAGAAAAAAAACTTAATTTTGAAAAACTATTATTAGAGTTCTGCAAAAAAAAAAAACAAAAAAAAGATGTAAGTATTAACGAACAAACAAAAAGCAAAATTTATGTCGATCACGTTCAAAATCGTTTCTTATTGCACGTCCAAATGTTTGTTATTTTTTTTTTTAATTTTTGTCAAAAAATTTTAGCAAATTTTTCTGATTGTAGATACTTTATTGATTCGTTCGCAATATTTGTAATCATAAAATTAACTTTAAAAGTTTACGTATTTAAAGCATTTTGGTACATGATTGAACAAACTAAGGACGTGATCATCGTTTCTTACTAATTTGATACCTTTTACTAAAAATATTAGAATATACAAGAAAAAAAATTTAAAAATATCAAAATCAAATAATAACCGTTTTGCTTCATCCCACAGAGTACATATATGAGCGCTCAGCAGTCATTACAATTCCTCTAAAAAATCAAATAAAAACTTTCTAATCGACACCAATAGACGCATATACCTTTATACATATGAAATTCTGAAATATAAAATAGAATGAATAAGATGTTCTGTATACCCTCTGGAACTGAAAGAAAACCTTCCCGACCTTATTGTACAGTTTAACAACGAATCTGTGGCAATAACATGTAACCGCTTAAGTCGACTTAAGTGAAAAATGAGATATTGTTGCCATCGTATTCTTATGTTCCACAAAAATTCCAAGGCTTTTATGAATTTTTAAAGCTGAAAAGGTTGCATTAATTTAGACTAGACTCCTTTAATATATTGCGCAAGATAGAACAGCTTACACCATCTACATGCCAAATATTCTACAGATAACAGCTTATATTAAATTTAGCAGTTATATTAAATTTTGTTCTGCTAAACCACTTTTCTTAAATTTACTTAAGCCAATATATCCAAATTTATTTTGTGATTTTATTTTACTTAGACATATAAATGCAGCATTTAAAATAAATTGTAACGGGATTATAACCGAATACTATGCCTAGTTAATCGTTTACAATGTGTACATGATTAGTTTACTTTCACCAGACTTAAGAGTGAAATGACGTAAGTAAAAAGTGTATTTGTTCAGATTTTGTATTGAATTTTATTAACCTTCGTTTGGGCGGCAAATGAAATATACGTAAGCGGGCAAGATTAACATATGTTAACATTTTTGGTTTTTCCATATATTTTGTATGGAGAATTGTTTGACAAAAAGAAGTGATGATGGGGCCACATTAAAAAAATTGAATATGCCGCTGTTGATTTCAAAGATATGCGAGGTAGTATTGATTTCGAGATATGCGGCGAAGTGAAGAAAACTTCAGAAGAGACAGTAGAGAGAATAAAATCTCATAATAGCGAATTTCCATCTTACGAAAGTCACTATACTAGAAGGCACACATATTACAAAAATTTTCATTCCGATTCAGCAATTAATAAAATGTATAAGCTTTTTATGGAAAAGTATCCAGAAATAATAAAGATAAGCCTCTCTAAATACTCGAATATTTTTAAATGTAACTATACTTATAAACTAGTGCAAAGATTAGTTAAAATCATATTTATTTTGTATACTTCTAAACTTACATTTTAAGATATATTTTCATGTATTCACCAGTTATAAACATCAAGTTTAAAAAACCTAAGCTAGATATATCTTGCATTTGTGACACAATGAAATTGCAAATTTTGGGTATGAAATGAAAAGAACAGACAAAATGTTATCAGTTTTGAACAAGTCAATCCAAACTTACACATTTGACATGGAGTAATGATTGCCAACTCCATTACATTGTAAGAACATATCATTTCATTAAAAGGCGGTTGTGGACTTACAACTTGACTCTCCATGATTGTAGTGGTAACGCATATTGCTACATCTGGCACGAAGGTATTGCGAAGCGTTGCGGAAATGAAATTTCGTTTTCTTTGTTAAAACACTTACAAACTATTGATTCATGTTGGGTCAAACAAACTATATAATATTTTACAGTGACTCCTGTGTAAGTCATCGATCACAAAATTCCTTCAGCCTGGTCATACCCACATGGAGTCAGATATATGTAAAGCAGTTATTGATAGAAAAATAAAGCGATCCACGCAAAAATATATCATCCCAGAGATTGACGCAATTTTATTGCCGCTGCAGGTGTTAAAAACAACTTTATTATAATTTATATGGAAGAAACTGATTTTTTTTTCACTTTACGCCTCTTTTAAAATCTAAATTTATGCGGAGAAATCAAAATCAATGCTCGGAAAAATTTTGTTGAAAAGAATTTAGATGACTGCGATATGTCAGAAATTCCCCAGGAGAAACTTTACAAAAATAATCTGATGATATATTTCGAACTATAAACATTAATAAACGTGGTAGGTATAACAACAGCTCTCTTAAGTGAAGTAAGTACCAGTCATAAAAGAAAAAATTAAAATTAATATTCAGAAAAAATAAAACTTATTAGATATGTTACCACTGATAGTTCCGGCTTTTCACAACTTTTATCAGAATTTTCCCACAGATAATTCACCAGATATTCATCCAAATTTAGTAGAATCACATGAATCAGAAAACGAAAGTGAAGTTTAATGAAATTTTTTAATTAATTAATTTATTCCTAACTAAAAATTTAATTTTTTTTTTAAATAAGATTTGGTTTTTACAATAATGTCGTTTTTGTCATATACCGGGTGTTCAGGAGCATTCGTATCCGCTTTTTAGGAAGGGAAGAAGTCGTTTTTTTAAAATTAAACAAACATTTGATAATCTAGTCGAGGGTGCTCTATCGATTGGTGATATTTTCAATTTCCAAACAACTTCGGAAAAGGATTTTTTAAGACCAAAATTCGCCGAAATTCTCGATTTAGTTTAGAAATCGAAATTCTCGATTTAGTTTCTTAAATTTTAAAATTTATAGTGTGTATGTATAGTATGAATTAATGTGTAGTTTTTTGAATTTAAAATGTCGGCTGATCATTTTAAAAAAGCTGATACGCATGCTCTGGAAAACTAGTTATAGTTTAAGTAGAGATAAGCTTATAGAATTTAATTTTGTTCTTATATGTTATAACCGCTTATTTTTGTTTTTTTTTCTAATTTACAATTATTAGATATAGATCAAATAACAATTTTTCCGCAAAGTAATTTGAAAATGGCAAAAATTTTAAAATGGTCATACTGAAAAGTTTCAAATTTCGAATTAAGCGATTATTATTGCCACAGAAACTTTTTGTTAGTAATTCGAAATCATTTATATTTTATTTCTTAAATGTTTATCTCTTTAGTACGGTATATTTTATTATTAACAACAATTAACTCCTGACATCTAACAGCAACATTCATACTTGTATATAGAACGAATAGAATTTTTTTTAAATTACATCTTTTAATAAATTCTGTGAATCAACCCTGACAATTTTTTATCAATATTTATTTTTTACAAGCAGAATGAAGCAGTAAGTAGGTCACCTTTTTACCAAAAGATTATAGGTTCAATTCCCGGATGAAAGTAAAATCCTATATACGTGACTTTGCTATTGGAATAAATTAAATGACAAAAAAAAGTAATAGGTCTACATCCTGAAAGAGAAAAAAAGATCTGAAAATTTTCCTTCATGTTAATTAGCTGGTAAGCTGATAAATGTGTACATACTTCGGGTGAAAACATTTTTGCACTATAATGAACTTTTGACTATGATGCTAGTAAACAATTTTATTTTACACAGTGAAACACATACATTGTTGTAATTACAAAGTTATTAACTATTTTTGTGTTTGATAAATCGATCATTAAAAGAATTCCTATTGACCTGTTGACATGAAAATTGTACCAACTTGAATAATTCCAGTAAAATTATGACTTATTAAACAATTCATCAGACAATTTTATAGTAACATTTACAAAGTTTTGATAAACTGTAACGCCATCAGATGATAATCATGAGTTAATATAATTATAATATAATTTTATAATTTATTATTTGCTCTAAACATCATTCCGAGATGCTTTAGTATTACATTATTGTTTTTCTTTTTCATTCAATAAAATGTGTTAACACACAGACCGTCAATGTTAAAATTAAAATAATATACGTGATAGACCTACCAAAAATTCACAATAATTTCATATTATTATTCCCAGTATTCCCAGTCAAAAAAAAACCAATATATCAAGACACAAATACTAACATACTAGTCATATTATATACTTTTTCAGTCCGGAAAAATTTATCACGTTAAAAAAATAGTTCTCTATCATAACATCATAATCCACACAAGGAAGATTTAGAAAAACAAAAAAAAAAGGATAAAATCCCACTCTATCATAGAATTGAATAAAGCTGAGAGAAATACAATAAAAGCGATAAAAATAAATAATAATAAAATTGTAGAAAGAGCGATAACGCTCATAGCAAATAAATGTCCTTTTTTTATATTTAAACACAAATAAAAACAACAGGAAAATAACAATGGCATCATACTACAACTTTTCAATTTTTATTCAATTCAAAAACTTTCACTAGACACACATTAATTCATACCCATTACGATTCTCACACAAATGAATAATGGTTTATTTGAGATAATATTTAACTAAAATATCATGTTTTAGACATAAAATATTTCTGAGATATGTTCTTGTTGATACTAGGCATATGTTATTCAATAATACATGAAAACGTAAACTTTTGTCATTTTTTATAAAATATTCTCTTTTTCGTCCTTAACCTAAACCTACAGTCTACAACAATGTTCTCTTTTCTAGCTTTAACTAAACCTAGCTTCACTTATCGATCAAGTAGGCTCAATAAATTTTTATTAGTTTAAATTATGGTTATGTATAAACTTTGACACACATACAAAGTTTATATCAAAGTCATCGGCTTTGTTAGCTTTAAATTCTGAATACTTAAGAGTATTATAATCGTTTTCGATAAAGTTAATTGATTCATTTTCCATTTCAATCTTTGCGGCTTAACACCAAATACAATAATCTTCAAATTTTAACTTTTGAATTCATTTCTTGATCATCTCATTTCTAGCAAAAACCTCGTTTGTATCTTATTTCTGAGAAAGCTAAAATATGCACATCCAGAAGTTGATTGCAACTGATAATTGTTGAGAATTACAAGAGATGTAATACATGACATTAATAGTAAAAAATTGTACTTAATTTATATACGATGAAAAATCTCGGGATTATAAATTTTGTATCACGGAAATATCCGCTAATACTTTAAACAATTACTTGAATTGCACGCTTGAAATATATTTTGTTTAGGGAATTCCTACTACAAGTAAATTCGGCACTGTTTTTAAACGTCAGATTGAATTTCTCTAGTAAAGTCTGAAGTCCAATGAAAACGACACGATATTGTCGTCGACAAAATATATCAAATTAAGTTTTGAACAAATCTATTTAAATGTCATCACAACAAATTGTACGACAAGACAAAGCCAGTAACAGAAATTTGATCAAAATTCAAAATTTGTCATTGTCGCACTGACATTTCATTTTGACAGTTCTAAATCATTAAATTTTAAATGTTTTTCTTGTTGTTTTTGAATTGTTATTTGAAACTGAAAATGTCCCATTCTTTGGATTTTCTATTATGCAACATTCTAAGTCGACAATCTAGGACGACAATGTCGTATCGTTTTATTTGGGCTTCAGGCTTTACGCATTCAAAAGATATGACACCAAGGACCGAGTAATATAATGTACGATATATACACAACGAACTCTGTAACAATCATGATAGCATGTGGAGCTGGTCCATTCTATTACAATTTAATTGCGATATCATAAATTAATTTACCGTTATTATTAAATTAATTTATATTGTTAAATACAAAAAAAAAATTATATCTTTATTATTCATCATAATCTTTGTTTTTAGTTTTTATTACATGCATACAAAATATGAAATTAAATATTAAAAATTTATATAGGTTTTTTGTTGTTTATTTTTCTCCAAGGGCATTAACTAAATTTTTAACAAAACAAAAATATTTTCAAGGATATTAAATGTCAATATACATGGATATTAAATGGAAAAAAAAATATTAATAATAAAATTGTGATGGATTGTTACAGATTATTAATAATAAACACACTAATACACTAATAAACACATAAAAGAAATATGTGTGAAGCTGATCTCTGTCGAAGTTCAATACTTTTACAAAAATAGGAAATCAAATCATACGCAACAAAATTATGAACAGATTAAACTAATTGCATTTCGTCGAGAAATTAGAGAGTGTAGAAAAAGTAATCACGATTCATCAGTATTGAACTAATTCAGTGTTGCCGTAAAATTATTTATAATTTCATGGTACACTGACATTCCCGATTTTTCTGTTGAAATTTACAGTGTCAATTGATTGATAGAAAATATTATTTATTAATTAAAAAAAAATTAATTAAGTTTGTAAAAATTGTTATTACAATTAAAGCAAATATCCAATATATTAATACGGTAATAATGTCTGTAATATAACAATGCTTCAACGCATTCAACGATGTGAATTACAGCAAAAACCTGTTAAACGTACCCAAAAATTTAACTGTGAAACTTTTTCAAAATTTAACCGCAAAAAATTATAGATTAAGAAATAAAAATAATTAAAAAGGACTATGTTTTCTTTCAAATAAATCATTTCAGGAAAAACACACCAAAGTTCTAAACCCATGTAGGAAAACTATATAATTAATACCCGAACCACATAGCAAAAATCAATAACATATGAATCTTTTTCGAATTGGAAGTATTTTTGAAAATCATTAAAACAAATAATATTACACACAAAATAATGTACCTATTCAAATTTTTTAAATATTTTGTGGTTTGTGTCTTTGAATTAGCTAACTCGAAATGTTTTTATTGGCCAATGCAGATCTTCAACTTCAAATAAATGTTTATTTTGTAAAGCAAAATATTGGCAAGCAGAAGAAAAATATTTCTATTGCTGCCATGGTGGTTAATCTTGGTTTACAACCTTTAAAAATCCACTAGATTTGATAAAAAACCACTTTATAGAAAAAGCACCAGAAGCAAGATATTATAGAGAACATAATATCAAATTGATTATTTTTTCAATTGGTACAATATACAAATACCACCTTTTTCATCTCCATATGGTGTCTCCGTTGTATACAAAAGAAACTTTTAAATTAAAATGCACAGCTGCACATCGCCGGTGACTCCACGTAGATAACAACAATCAAATAAGAGAAAGAGAGCAATACCATATGTACCAAAAATGTTATGCCTAAATTGGAAGATATGCTAAGAAAAATTAATTATTTTGGGGAAATTTGTTTTAAAAAAAATGCTGCATCGGTGAATGTTACGCCGGAAATAGCTAGGTATATTAAATTATTTATAGGTAATGAAATTCTTGGGTCAAATGAATTTTCAATCAATAAATTGCTTTTAAAAAACCAAATGTGTGATTATAAGCAAATGAAATCCAATTATAAATACAATCGTGGTTTTCATTAACAAGTAATATTGGCAATATTGCCTGTATTAGCAAGTATTTTGTTCATAAACAAAATGTTGCAAATGAAGTTTGTTCATAAACATTTTCAACTTAGCCAGAAATCTGCAAAATGATAGTAGATAGCGCATGACAATCAGTTGTACTGCTGTTTATATTTATAATACAAAACTGCAAATGTAGAAAATCAAAATTTTAACAAATTCTGTAAAAAAAATAATTTTTTGCAGTATTTTGTTTTTGCAGTATGTGTTTATGAAAAAGCTCTAATATTCTAACAAATACAACGTTCTTATTACTTACTTCTTATTTCCATAAATTTTTTCAAAGATCATAAAATCTAAAACAAACAAAACCGGATAAGAAATTAGCATCTTTTTGATTTTCTGAATATGAGGTGCAATGCAAAAATGAAGATATGAAAATATGTAAAAAAAAATGATAGTAAACGAAGCAATTACGAACAAATCCCGAAAAACGAATGAATGTAAGACGAAAGCAGCAAACGGGTACCAAAGCTGGTCAATTGTCGCTGCAAATGTGCAAAAGTAGCAAATGTGACGTGCAAATGTGATTTGAAAATCATAAACTAAGACATCTTAATTTTGATGTTGGCAATGTTGACTTAACATTTTTAGTCAATGTTGTCGCGATGTGATGAAAAAATATGGATGGGTTATTTTTGTGTTTCTACAGTGTAGAAATAATATTGTCAACTCACTTTACGTAATCGTTTTTTCGTTTCATATTAAAAAATATGGAACTAAAAGTAAGAGTATTTCAATGTTATTTCTAGAAACTTTAATTACTATAGACCCAAATTCATCGGTTAACAACCTTGGAAACTATTCAACTTAATAACTTTATTTATTATGAAATCTTTCTCACTTTGTCACTTAACAAGAAATTAAGCTTTTTAACTGTTAAACTAATTTTGAGTTTTAAAGATCAAAGAATAATAATAAAAATATTTGATTTTTATGAGAATAGCATAAAGTGTTAACTGAGATTTTTGTACAAATTGTTGGCAACAGAAAAAATTTAATTGTTTGCAAGGATCAATTTATTTATTGTTAATCCTTATCAAAATCAGTTAGTTTTATTGTTTGACAGTTTAGAACAAATTTTTACTTTATTTCAAGGATTTAATTTTCCAAGGATCATTTCAAAGAAAATTGAAAATTGTGCTGTTAAATAATGATTACCATTTAATCCAGGATACAAAGATGAATCAAAATAATAAAAAAAAAAATAAAACTGTTTTTTTAATATTTTTTCAAAGATTGATATGATTACGGTTAGGAAAATCCGCAATATGTTGAAATTAAAAAGATTAAAAATGACAAAAATTTTAATTTATCCAAATAATAAATTTTTGTAATGTTTTTGATAAGCCTGGGGGATTTGATTGTTTTATAGATTCCGGCTTCTTTTCTTAGAAATGTCAGGTTTGATTTGATCAATGCTTTGATCTTACACGTTAAAATCCAATATTTTTTCTTTGAAATGTCAAAGATACTATACAAAATCTGACATTCTTTTTCAATTGAAACAACTAAGCTCGAAACTATATTGGAAACTGTTTCTACAGTTTTTTGTTTGCATTTTGTTTTATAAATTAAGGCAGAATTAAGGCTATAAAAAATGTGTCACTTTATATACTTATAGTAAAGTCGAATTTCTATCAATACAATTTGACCAGATTATTCTGTTCCGCTCATTTATGACATTTATCGTTTGCATTTGATATTTATCTAACTAAAATATTTATTTTAAGGAACACCTAACTGAGATTATTCAAAATACGTGCTTACAAAATGCTTCTTCGTATTCATTCAGGGAAAACTGGAACTATAATACGGTCCTCATAGAAACCTGTGTACCCCTCTAAATAGAGACTTCGCAGCTGCAAAGATGAAAATGAAACACAAGCTCTAGAACACTTTCTCTGCAGTTGCCCAGCATTAGCTATAATCAGACTCCGGACTATAGGTGAGGCTTTCCCCTCACCTACAGTCCGGAGCAAAATAAGAGTGTAAGGGTAAGGGAATGATAACAACTAATGACAACAAATAGTTCACTCGAGTCATGGTATCGAAAAGGCACAAATAAATGCAAATTGGTTTTCCAGAATCAACTGGAATGGCCACTGCTACCTGCCTACCTACCTCTCTAAAATGAAGGTCCCAAAAAGAATGACAATGAGTGTAAATACAATCTTGTCATTCAGCCTTCAAAGCATCAAAAATATTGTCCGACGGAAGTGATAGCCATAGAATAAACCTTAGCAGTCTAACAAATACAGCGTGCTGTCTATAAGTAATATCTGTATTCTTAAATTGTTACCGTCAACTGAAGAACAGTAATGGACTACCGCAGTTATTTCACCAAGATGGTCCGTAATTCACTGCCATCTTTGGGAAAACTATAAAGCAGATCACCTCGCTAAAGAAGCTAAAGTCTTGAGATCGGGAGAAGAGCCCCTTACAATATTTTAATTCACAAGAGCCAATCAAAACATTCAACACAAGAAGGGCGAATATATCATACTCAAATAAAGCCAACATTTTTGGTCTATAGTGAACCAAAAGCTTTATTTTAACTTACTACCCATCAAAATTCTTGATAACAGTATAATTGTAGGAGTATATTTTTAAGCTCGAAAAACAGATTGTACTAGTCTGTCAAATGACTTTTACAGAGCCTGTAAAGATAACGATAATGAGAAGACGAAACTTTTCCACCTTTCATTTATCAATTTTTATTTTTGTTAGTTTTTTATAATACTCGTTTTTTTGGCATTTGTTTTTTTAAATGGAACTCATCTGTATTGTATTTTGTAGATGAAAAAATAATAAATAAATAAACTGAATTGCATTTAGTTTAGCAAATTTTAAAATTTTAAAATCCTTTTAAAACACTAGATTTTAACAAAACAATTTTCGTTCCATTTTAAAATTTTCAATTTTCATTATTCTTACGAAATTCATACTCGTATAATAAAAAAAGTTCCACGAAGACACTATCGGTCCATTAAAAGTTTTCGTACCAGCTAATCGTATTAAAGAAACCTACACATATACAACCACAAAATGTAATCAGATTAACTATAACGAAAACTTTAGATATAACTCACCGCCAAGAAGAACAAAACAAAAAAAAAAAACCAAAATAAACAAAAAAAATGAGTTTCCTGCATTTTTCACGGAAAATTTTCAACTTTAATCTACCAAGTTTTTCATTTGACAATTTACAAAACAAAAATTTAGAAACATAAAAACTAAAAAAAAAAATCCCAAATGATATTTGTAAGAAGTTGAATTCTAAGAGTTTAAAATTTGATAATGAGAGTCTAAAGAAAATGTTAAATTATTGATAAGCAAAAATCCAGAATCATCTTTAAGAATTTTGTAGTTCCAAATTAAATAAAGTATGATTTAAAATGGAATATAAATAATTCTCTATAAAAATTATCATTATATTGACTGGTTAATTTAAATTTGGGAACTATATACTTTCTACGTTTATCCAGCAAATTGAGCAATATGTATAAAGAAAAACCACTTAAATTATTTTCAATTTTTGGCTGTGCTTGTAATTTAAAAATTTCGACTGCGATTAAGATCGACATGTAATTTCATTTAAAGTCATAATATATAAAAGAACTAGCTTTGTAACCCGCCATAAATTACGGAAGCAAAGTAAATTCTAGCATTTCTTTCCTTCATTAGAGCTTTCATTTCAAGTTTAAGAATAATACGTAAGTAATTGCTTCTAATTTATCATACCTTTATTTTTGTATTATAACGCTTTTAATTACCATATAAACAGAATTTTTGTAGTAAGGTGCAAAATTTTCTATTCCCTAAAGGTCATTTACTCGATCATTTTAGCGACATCCTTTTTGCCAACATTGAAAATTTATCGTATAATTCAGAATTAAGTTAATCCTGTTAAGTTAACATTCAGTAACATTCGCTGCGTAAGTTTAGCGTCAAAGTTTGAAGCGAACAAATAATATTTTATAATGAGCCACAACTTTGAACGAAAACAATTTTAAAAACAAAAATAAATAAAATTGTAAATATAAAAAAAACAATAACATTGTAGGTATACATAATATATATTTTGATGAATAAAATAAAAACTCGTGTTGGAGAAAAAATTAAAATAAAAAAATTTACTGCAAATAAATGGGTACCTATTTACAAAATTGTTCATAACTTGTGAACCATTGATCGGTTATTTAAAATTTCATTTCATTTTAAAAAATTCATTATCGAAATTCATACATAATTATTATTAGCATACATTAAAAAGAAGAACAACAATCAATATGGTTTAACCGATACCTATATATACCTACCTACTATATTAAAAAAAATCATGACTCTCTTCAACATACATTTCTACACACTTGAAGAAAACAAATTTACTTAAACATTATAAATTTACAAAGATAAGAAATAAAAAATAATAGTACAAAATTTCATTTAATTTCTTTAAAAATGTATAGGTTGTTATTGTTTTTATGTGTAAATCAGCAGAACCAAAACCTAACCCCATAATAAATACTAAATATTATATACGATCATAAATGTATATATCATATAGATATATATATATATATTTTAAAAAAAACAATGAGCAAAAAAAATTAAAAATTAATAACAATTTTAACTCTTCATCGCATCACATTTCTGGCTAGAGTATATATACCTCTATAGTACTATACAGGCTATGCATACGGTACGGCAAAACTATGATGCTATGATCATTATCATAACAACAACAAAAAATCAAAAAAAAAAAAATATGTTGACACATATGCATATTGTGTATAATTTTAAGTAATAAGATAACCTCTAAGTGCATTATATTTTTTTTTGTGTTAAATGCTGTTTGCCTTTTGGTTATTATACCATATTAAACTATTGATAAAATTTCTATTAGTCCTTCTTATTATAAATCAAAATTGTTTGTTTTATTTATATTATTATTATTATTTTTTATTTTTCCTTATTATTTGCGAAGAAGACTAACATTAAATAAAAAAAATACATTTCATGCAATGGTATTTTTTCCTGCAAAGGTTCAGCATGGTAGACAGGGGTTAAAAAAAGAGTACCAAAGCAATTTGTATACATATTTAAATTTGTATATGTGTTGGAGTATTCCGTCGGACTTACAAACATCCAGATAAATGCAGAAAATTATATACATATAATAATCATGTGTGGGTAATTTCAGTATCTCAAGACATTTTACTATTAAGGGTCTGTTTTATTTAAATGGTGTTAATATCGAAAAGCTTATTTTTGTTTTTCCGAGAGCGCTAAAGACTTACTTAAACACTTCTATTTTTAATAAAAATGCCAATTATTTCTGTCTCGTTTCTTATATTAATTATTTTATATTAACTAATGACCATGCATTAGCTATTCTATACCGCTAGTCTCTTACACAGTACTTTTAAATAAACACCATTTTACATTTTTTTTTTCTTTATTTCAATAAAAAAGCAACGATCCAAAATTTATAATAAAAAGTAATTATAACAAGGTAAAAATACTAAAATTCAATTAAAGTTTAAAATGAAAATAATTATTTTTTCAATAAAATTACTAGAAAGAGATAGATATATAGAAAATTATTTTATTAAAATTACTAGTTTCACTACTTCTCACGTTTATATTTTCAACTTCTATGAAATATTTTGCTCGTTCATGTTGTGTTGTTATTTTTAAAATATTTAAGTTATAAAAGTGTTAAATTAAGTTCAATAAAACATCAATGTAACAAAATAGATTAAGCAAATAAAATTAATAAAAAATAAGTAAAAAATCACACATGTAAATTCAAAAATTTGCAAATATATGAGAATGTTAAAAAAACACAATTTTACAAATTGAATGAAAATAAATAATTTTATAAAAATTTAGATAAACATGTAATATTAAGAATATTCGCTAAAACATAAGTAAAATATAAATAAAAATAATTATGTTATTTTGTGCAATTTTAACCATGTGGTTATTTGAATAGATAATAATATGTATGTTAATCATCAGTATTCAAAATTCTATGAAGATGATTAATGTCGTTCTTTGATAAAATTTTATATACCCTACTAGATTCATCTTTACGAACAAATATGTTGCTATCTTTGACCCATACATACTTGAATTTATGTGAAATTTTTATTTTTTTTTTGTCTCATGATAGAGCCTGGATGATGTAAGATGATGCCGCAAAATTACTTTTTATTATCATTACTTATTAAATTTAAATCCGATGTAAAGAGCACCGCCTGCATGAACGTGTTTTGTTCATCATCTTCTCGGTTTTAAATGCTTCTAAATTAAAATAAACTATGTCGAGATAATTTTGACTGTTCTTTGAGTCTGTATTTCTTTGGTTAATATTACAAACATCTGTTATATCCTTTTTCTCAATATTTTCATTAAATTTAGCATTAAAATTTTCAGTTATAGCCAAAAAAGTGTCAAGAATTTTTAGTTTTTGTGGTAGACTGGCTAATACAAGATTATTTTTTAAACATGTTTTGTATTGGTTTATCCAACATTAGACACTCCAAATTGTTTTTACCTTGTGTTGTAAAGTGTCCATATCTCCTTCAAAATCATTTATCCGTTTTTTTAATACTGTATTTTCCTTTGCTAATTCTGTGTTTTGTCTTATAACATCATCCATTTGAAGCGCTATTATGTGTCTGGCCTTTCTGTATATCTAAAATAGCTCCGACTATGTATTTCAGGATTTAATTCGTTTTTTCCATTGTATACGTGGTATTATCAAAAGCTCTTCTTCCATCACTTGGTTCCTCATCAACAGTCATCATCGATTCATTTGATATTGATGGACAGTCAATACACTGCTGCTTCATCCGATATTTTGATGCACTTTGTATGAAAACTTAAAGCACAAGTACTTTATTGCGCCTTTCATTTTGCACCTAATTCTATTTTCGCAGATATTGCACTGTTATTTTAAATACAAAAGTTTGTTTTTAATAAAATAAAGAAAAAAAAAAAAACGTTATATATTTTTACTAGGAATAAGTTTTGAAATCGTAATTGATTTAAAAAATATTCGAAGTTTTCAAATTCGAAAAAATGTGTTTTAAGTTCTGATTACAAACAAAATTTGAAACGAATGCAATTTTGAAGTTATTTTTTTTTTAAATTTTTTATAAACTTTATCTTTTCCTGTAAAAAAATAAATAACAAAAAATAGTTTTCACTTATTTTTTAATATTTATATAAAATTTAATTTATTTTAGTAATTTTCTTTTTATTGCAATATAAATGAAATAATGTGCTTACTAAATCTACACAAATATACACACATAATGTAAGTATGTATATAAAAATAAATAAAATCAGCAACCGGTGAATAAAAACGATAAAAGATAAATCGTTATATATATATATATAATATACATAATAAGTAGAAAAAATATATAGATGTACATTTATGTGTCCTGTTTATGGGAACAATAATTGAATTTTACCACAATTTAATCGATTTGCAAAGAGAGAATATATTTACGTACCGAAAAGAAAATAATAAGAAATGAAAAAAATTGTTTTTAGTAAAGGCGTTTATGCATTTTTTTACTTGCATCAATTATTTTTTTTTTATTAAAACTATTTTTTACTGAATTTACATTTTTATTTTTCTATTTTTATTTATAATAATGATATCCTTTTAAAGAATGCAAATTTATAAAAGTAAAAAATATAAAAAATAAATTTTAAAAAAAACGTATGAGTAAAATTTTACCGCACAGAGAATTGTTGTTAAGGTTGAATTGATGTAAGCTAAATTTTCTGATATTGATTAGGTTTTCATCATTTAAACTCATCTTTTTATTCAAGTTTTTAAATTGAAATTCTTGAAAAAATTTTACCAATTATGCCTAAAACTACTTCAAGCAGAACTAAACCATTTTAGTTTCAAAATGAGAATGGTAAACTTAAAAGTGGAATAGTAAAATTTCAATACGAGATTTTTTATTTTAATTTAATCTTAAAACAATTAATATTAATATAAAATATTTTAAATTAAAATTATTAATATAGGATATTTTCTAAGTTAAAAACTGCAGTGAATTTTCTTTTAATACTTTCAATGCAATTGGCACGTGTTGTTGATGTAATTGTCTGCAGACCTTCTTCTTTCTAAGGCTTTCTAAGGCTCATTCTCTCTATTATTTAACGGACAATTCGTTTCTGCTGTTAAGAATATTTGACAACTTTCTTGAAAGCTCATTTTGAACGTAAATCTTTACCACAGACCAAATATTTTCGATGGGGTTAAATATTGCACAGAAACAAGTCTGAGTATCCGGTTATCACAAAACTCCTGCTCCTGCAATACTTCTTCAATTTTACTATGACAAGGTATAATGTGAATTATTATAACTTCTATAACTACTGGTTCACCATGTCTAACCATTGCTTGACGAAGCCAGGTTTTTTATTATCCATTTTACTAAAAGCACGTGTGTAAAACTGCAATCGTGATGTAAAATTTAAACAATTTATTGAAAGCCATCACAAGGGCTACTTTCCTTATTTTTATTTTAACAATTCTGATATTGAAATTTACTATTCTCGTACTATTCCAGTTAAAGGCTTACTATTCTCATTTTGAAACTGAAATAGTATAATTGTGTGAAAATTTAAAAAAATTATATTACCGTTTTCTTATGCTACGTGTCTCTATATGTCACTATACTGTTACTATGGAAACTGAATTTCTAATACTATGGAACCTGAATTTCAAACTGGATGTAATTTATAAGAATCTTAATAAGATGTTTGGTATTTTACACATAGTGTAACCATATTTCAAAATTAAAAATGGCTCTCCTTCAACAACGGTTAAATGGATGGTTCATTTATCTTTGGTTATAGTATGTATTAATGATAAAATTATTAATAGATTTTTGCAGATTAAAGATCTTGGTATTTTGTTTGATGATAAACTTTTACGTTTAAGTCACAATATAATGTATTGTTAAATCAACAAACTCTATGCAAGGTTTTGTGAAAAGATGGGCTAAAAATTCTTTAGATATCTAATATAAATAATACGCTAATAATGCATGTAATATAATGGTGCTTCCACCAGAAAACAAGAAACAGGACAGAAAACCAAAAATTTAAATGTGAAGCTTTTTCAAAATCAAACAAAATAAAAAGGAGTACAAATGAATACTAATTTTTGGGCCAATCTTTCAAATAAATGATTTATAGATAAATGTATCCAAGTTCTAAACCCATATAAGATAAATACATATTTAATACAAGAACCAAATATCTAATATATCCAAGTTCTAAGCCCATATAGGATAAATACATATTTAATACAAGAACCAAATAACAGCATATAAATAATAACATATATCACTAAATTAATAAAGTATGAAGTTTTTCAAATTAGACGTATTTTCAGCAAAATAATTTAAGCTATACACAAAAAATAAAGTACCTAAACATATATTAAATATTTTTTAAATTTCTCTGGTTTGTGTTTTTGAATTAGGTACCTCTAAATGTTTCTAATAGACCAATGTAGACCTAATCTTCAATTTCAATGAATGCTTACTTCGTAAAGCAAAATACATATTTACATTGTTGCCATTGTGGTAAACCTTGCTTTGCTAAAAAAGATAATACATTTTATTATTATATAAAAATGATATCATTTTGTCTTGAGATAAAATACTTTTAAGCTGGCTTTTCATTGCACTAAATGTGATAATTTGGAACTAATTCAGGAATATTAAAGTTTAGTTTGTAACTCCATTACAAATGTTAAAAGAGTATATTATTATCTATCTACTTTCAATCTTCACTCACAATAACTGAGATAATGAAAAATATCATTTAGTAAATAAAAGTGGAATATAATATTCGTACTTTAAATTTACTATTGTTATGTTTGTTTAGATTTAAGTTAGTTTTACTTATTGTAGCATTTGGTCTAAGCGAAAAGGATAAATAAAGAACATTCCACAACATATATTGGTTCTAGTAGTTAAGTCCATTATAGATACAGAAAGCAATTTTTTTTGCAATATTTAAGACGGTACAAATTCATCCCTATATGTAAAAACTTTACAGTTTAACAAATATTATTTTATTATCTATAAGTTAGTGACAAAATAAATTCACCACTACACCTTACAAATTTTTATATATATATATAAGTATATAAACATTTTTTTTAATCAATTTAAATTTAATAGAGTTTTCTCCGTTCATCTTCATCTTTTTCTTATTATTTTTTTATATCACCACCAAACTAAATTTAAATTATTATTACTATTATTGTAATTTCCTTTAATAGTTTTCTTATAATCTAATTTAAATTTTTACGATCCTTTTTACTATAATTTGTAAATCGGAAAATTTTTAAATCGATTTGTGTCTTTTCATTTTAAAAGTAAATCTTCACATATTCTACTTTCCATACAAATTTACACACACAAACATAAATAAATGAACAAAATTGAATTTGCTTAAAGAAAAGTATAAAAAGTATAATACTAGTAATAATAACAATAAAAGTTATTGAAAAAGTTGTTATACAATTCTCATATTGTAAATGTGATTAGGAAATTTATTGATATTGAATTGATTATTTTAATTAATTGTAGGATGTCCTTTATGAAATGAAATCAATGATTGAGAAAATATGTTAATACATACTTTGTTAAATTTATATTTTATTGAATTGTAACAATTGATATGGCACTGAAATATGATTAAATATTTTAATTTGTTTGTATATCATAGATTAAAGAGGATACTGAATGTTAAAAAAATAAGTTATATTCATGTATTATAAAACACCATCTATACTCGTTTGTTAATTTCTAAGACTTAAAACCATATACAAAACTGATTGGTTGTGCAGTGTACATAGATATAAATAGGTGAAAAATCAAACTATGCTTGCCGTACTTGTACTTGTCACATTGTTAGAATGAATATTAATTTACCTATGAATAGATTTTTTTAACACTTATTTTAATTAAAAATTATTTTAAATATAATTATTGTAAAAACATAGTAATTTTTAATTACTATTAGTAGCCATCCATTTTCTAAATTAATTATTGTAAAAACCGCAGGATTTGTTTATTATGTTATTTTTAATTTTTGATTTTATTTTTTTTTTTATAATTTAGAAACCACAAAATTATCTACTTTTGATAATTATATTAAAAAGTTAACAAATGATTTATTTATTCAATGGATTATTTTCAATAATTAAAATTTAAATAAAATATTTAAAATTCCGTACTTTTCAAATATATTTTTTTTTTTTTGTTTTTTCAATTAATAAATAATTTCTAAACCATTAATTTTGAAAATAATAAAAGCAAAATTTTTTACACTTCAGAAATAACAAAAATTTTAATTTAATTTTTCAAAAATATTTTTCTCACTTCAAATATGAAAGTATCAAGTTGGGTTCATTTTATTTTAGTATAATAGGAAAAAAAAATATTTGGTTTTGATTTGATTTATGAAATAGAAATGAATTTATGCTTAGTACTTAAAAATAGTATTATTACATATTTAATGTCAAATAACAAACATGAATTTCAACATTATTTTACTCAAATTACAATGAAAATTTACAGTAATATCGTTTTACAAGCTCACAGAATACAGGATGAAATTTAAAACTTGCAAAATACAAATTTTGTACATTATAACGATGGAAGATTTTCTGAGAGAGATTTCGTGAAATCATTTCGATTAAGAACAAATTTAGCTAAACAATATTTAAATTCAGACCGTAAATTATTTAATGAAAAGTATTATCAGGTTGTTGAAAATGCATTTCGTACACTTAGCCCAAGTTTTAGATCGAATTATTTTTTTGAAAAGGAGATAAAAATTGCTCAGATAACTATCGTCCCATTTCCATGTTAAGTTCTTTCTCTAAAATATTTGAAAGAGTGATAAAGAAAAAAATGATATAATTTTTATATCTTACTAACTTTTTAAGTTGTAAGCAATTTGGTTTTCGTAGTGGCAGATCTACTGAAAATGCACTTCTAACTTTTTGTTCGCGTATTTATGAAGCTCTTAATAATAAACTAAAAAGTGCTGTGTTATTTATTGATATTAAAAAAGCATTTGATACTGTGGATCATAAAATCCTATTAGCAAATTGTATAAAGCTGGCTTTTGAGGTAATTTTTTTGATTTACTTTCTTCGTATTTAACGGGTCGAACTCAGAAAGTTAAAATTGATGACACCATCGGTGATCTTAAAAGTATTTTTTTGGGTGTATCTCAAGGATCTGTTCTGGGTCCTACATTATTTTTAATCTTCTTTAATTCTGTTCTTCTTCAAAAATTTAAGGGTTGTTCAACTGCCTTTGCTGATGATGTTGGTCTATCCTACAATAATAAGTCATTTTTTGAAAATGTGTGTAATATTAATTATGACTTGGACTTATTACATTGCTGGTTTTGCTATCACAAATTATTATTAAGTGATAAAACTAAAATTATGTTTTTCAGTTTAGGTAGCTCTATTCCTATGTGTGATAATATTTTGTATCACTGTGCTAAATGTAGAAAATTTCCTCTTCCTCATAATAATTCTCTTCTTACTCAGAAATTATGTAATTTTAACGAAATGCATAACTGTTCTGCAGTTTGTTTTAAAGTTGATTGTGTTGATTCCTTCAAATATTTAGGTGTTACAATAAATTCTAAGTTAGATTGGTCAATTCATACACGAATTTTAAATAAGTATTTTTCGCGGAAGTTTGTTAGAAAGGACTTTTTTTATTAATAGAATTTCGCCGACATTTTGTTGATAGACATTAACGGAAATAGTATAGAAATAGAAAACAAGTAATTTTAATTTTATTTTAATTTTATATGTTTTTTAATATTTGTTCATTTTTATTTTAAGAAAAAGTTTCAATAATAAAAAGCAATTATTGGAGAAAATTGTGAGTTTGATAGAAATTAATATAGAAATTGGAAAAGGGGCTTGCAAAAACCTCTTCATCAATAAAATCGTTCGTAAAAAAAACAACACCAAAATATCTAAAACAATAATTTACAACTTTAAAAAAATATATCAAAGCAAAATGAATTTACGATAAATTAATATTTTTGGCAGCAAATATTATGAACTACACGTAGCAACGTTACGTTTTTGACAAGTCTATTAGTCTCAATAGACATTCGCGATATGAAAATTTTGTTTGATAGACTTTTTAAAGCCTTTTCTATTGAATTTCAATAGACATCCGCGATTGACCCCCATCAATATAACTATTTAATATCGTCTCACATAGCTATATGTAAGTAATTAACACAGATTAATATTATCGGTAAAATCAAGGAATGTAGTCGGGGGGCCCACTGTAACTTTTCTGACTAAGCTTACAGGGGATATAAAGATGTAAATATAAAATAGAAGAAAACAGGAAAGTGAAAATATAAATTTGAATCACGGCACAAATCAAATCGACTAAGTATCCAACAATTTATTGAATTGGATTTGACGAGAAAATTAACGTTAATTATATTATTATATACCAGACTAAATTAACAAACACTCATAATTTCCGTAAATTTCAGTCAATGAACATTGAAAAATTAATAACACATTTAATTTTACATCAAATTAACAAATAAAAAAATAATTTTGAATTGCTTCCATAACAATTTGATTATGCGATCAAATCAATCTTCATTAAATTATGAGTTATTCATGTACACATTTTTCAGTTGAAATTCAGAAGTAGTCACTTCAAATCTAGATGTAATTATAAAATTTCTGAATTTTAAATGACTACATATAACAATGTTTTTGCTGTAAGACACTTACGCACTCTTATAGCACTATTATAAGCACTTTTTTTCCTTCCAGTTTTACTCATTAACTTATCGGAGTTTTGCTTGATAAATTCATATAAAATAGTGCGCTATAGATCCTTAATTCCTTATAAACATAATATCACAAACCTAACATACAAGGAGATATTATTCTTTTAACATGCATAATCATAAGCATGACTATATTAAAATGTCGTATTTATTATATTTATTAAAGTTGGTTACAATAAAAGTCACGAAATCAACTAAGAAAAATTTCATTTTAATTTGTTAGAATTTTTCTTATTTAATATCAAGTACCTAATGAAAAATTCTAATTAAATTTTTCTAAAAATTATACGATTACTGATTTAACCGATAAATTAATTCTTAATCGATTTATTCTCCATCTTTTTGCTTTTCTTTTTTTTTTTTTTTTGATACGCATTACAATAACCAAAAATTGATTATGTACTTTAAAAAAAAAAATTTTTTTTGTGAGTGTGAGAGAGTGTTTGTGTACATAACCTTGAAATTCAATATTCAATCCAGTTGAGATTATTTCAGTTCTAAAATAATATCCTTTCTTTTTCATGATTCTATTCTGACATTTATCTTGGTCTGTAAATAAATTCAAAGTACTTTAAGAGTATCCATCTGACAATATAAATATATAAAATGAGAACACAAAGATATCTTCAAAAAAATAATCTTTTTGGGACAAAATCTTGAAAATTATTTTTAGAAAATTTTTAATATAAAAAAACGAAAAGAAAAATCTTTAATTCAAGAATCTTCAAATTTATTTTTCATTCAATAATTTTTTTCAAAAAATTACACATTTTTAAGGAAGAAAATCTATTTACAGTTATAATTTCAAGATTTTTGTTTTCAAGATTTTAAATTTTTGTTTTCAAGATTTCAAATTCAATAATTTTTTTCAAAAAATTACACATTTTTAAGGAAGAAAATCTATTTACAGTTATAATTTCAAGATTTTTGTTTTCAAGATTTTAAATTTCATTAATTTTTTTAAAAAGTTTACCATTTTTTAAATTAAAATCTTTTTCAGAAATTCTGGTAATTCAAAAAATGTTTTCTTTCTTTCAAGATTCTTGTATTTTATATTTTTTTGCCACGATTAAAAAGTAGACCCACATAAAATATATATTTATATACAAATTTATACATACACAAAATTGATCAATAATATGAGGATATAAATAAAGAAATGATAATAAATACATTTACATACATATATATGTATGTAAAGTATATAATACACACTATAGAATATGTTAAAAAGAATTTACAAAATGAGATAAAGAGATGAAATGAAATTAGACATATATGTATTATATGATACTAGTTGGCATAAGGATACAATACATATTTTTCAAGAGTTCCAAATCTATAAAGTTTAAGAACAAAATAAATACATTATACAAATTTTGGTTATGTCTAAAATATTAACCAAAATGTATAAAACGCAGTAAAAATTCATGAGAAATTCGTATGGAACTTTATCCCTATTATAATGCATACTAGTAATAGTAGTAATGTTTTACTTAGTATTTAGGAATATTTCTGGTACATTATTAAATTTAAATCCATTTTATTTAAGTTATTATCAAACTATATTTTTGGCTAATTTTTAAAGCATCACAACTGGGCAGTTCAAAAACGTAAATTGATATACCTTTTGAGATTAATTTGAAATTGATTATCAAATGAAATACAAGGATTCTGATAGTAACCCAAATATCTAGTCTCCTTTTCCTACCAAATGGTACAAATATAAAGCTTAACCTAAGTTTTGGTTATAAATATAAAGAAAGATACGTATATACAAAAATACGTATATTTAACATTGACAGTACCGAACTTAAAACCTCATAATTGGTTCAGCTTACAAGTATATATGAATATCCACTTGTGAATGGGTAAGATGACAGAAAAATAATATTTAATGATGTTGCAAGCATGGGTTCACAGCTATCATTAGAAATCTACATATAATGTAAATTGATAGTTTGAGATTGTGTCGTTGGACTCGTTGGTTCGTGAAACAAAAATAACAGGAGAGCAACGGAAAACAAGCAAACAAAATTGAAAAAAATATTTTTCTACTACAATTTTTTATTACTTTTTAAATTTATAATTCAATAGCGAAAGCCCTAAATTAAATTTTAAAGAAAATTTAATTTCTTTAAAGAAAATCCTCGAAAGGCTATACAGCGATCAGTGCTTCAGAAGTTCTAAGTTATTTTGTTGTTATTAAAAAACAAAAATTGTGTATCTGTTTTTTTGGCAGTAAATTTTGTTATTTATTTATTTTACACGAATTTTTATTTTATTTATTTGAAAAAAAAAAAACAAATTTCATTTAGTAGGTAAGATTTTTTTTTTGTAATTTTCTTTACTTTTGTACTTGATTTGTTTTTGTTTTTTCCTAATAAACATGCAAATTCGAAACTGAATTTTTTTCTATGTGTCAGAAAAATGAACCACAAATTTTTAAACTATATGCATTTCGATTTGATCTAAATTTTGAACTAAAATTTAGATGTCACACAAATTGTAGGTCATCCCCTTCTCATCCATTTACTTAAAACAGCCTTAAAATGTTTTAACAGGTCAGAAAATTGTTTATGTTGCACACGAAATTGGCAGATTGGCAGATCGGGTGTTCCAAAAAAATTGGGCTGGGAACAAAGCAAAATAAAAAACATTATTAGACATTTTGTCATTTTATTAAATTTATGGTGTACAATTATTTAATTGGAGGGTAACGAAATGATTTCAAATAAACGCAGGAATGTAGGATTAAACAAAATAGTAAGCAGTTTTTTCAAAATTCACAAAATTGTCAAAATGTTTATATTAAATTTCAATATGTAGCAATGATTTACGAAAATAATTAATTGCTATACTTAAAAATACATTTTTTAAATTGTTAAAATAGAAAACATTTTTTGGTATTTTTTTACATATATTTATTTTGTTTCCGACCATCTAAGCGCACAGAGTTCAAACCGATGATGAACCGATAAAAAAATTCGAATGATAACATTTACACACACATATGTAGATGCAATTGAAATTCATGACATAATCTAAACTGAGAGCTGGTTTTTACAACCGATTTTGTGAATCTGCGTTTAAACTGCGTTTGCAATTCAATGTGAACGCATCCAAATACCGAACTATTATTTTTTTTTGTTCTCTATGATAATTCTATTATTTATTTTATCAAAAAGAATTGGTTTAAGATAAGTTAAAATATAATTTTGTGAAAAAATTTATTTAAATGATTAAGGAGTGCGTGAGCATGGGACGTTTGACTAGTTCTAAATAACAATTGAAATATCTTAATTAAAATTTGATAAAGATTATTAAAAATCTGAAATATTCATATTTTCACATTTTCTAATTTTTGTTTCAATTTCATAAACATAATATTTACACAACCATTTTTGAAACCTCTTACGACAAAAATAATTATTTACTCCTACACAGATTACTCACATATAAATATGAAGTGCCTATAATTTAATACTATTGGATACCATATAAGAACCACACATTTGTGACCTTTATTATTCCTACTCTAAACTACATAATACTCATTCTAACATCAACCTATCATTATAATCAATTCTTTAATTATAAATCCTTAAATATTATTACATGAAATATAAAACAAAAGGTCAAATATTTAAGGACTTTTTATTAATAACTCTGAATACAAATAATATACATAATTGAGAATCTTAAAGAATTGTGTCAACATTTTTGAAAATTACAGACTTTGTTCATATACAGCCAACATTTTCTATTTATTCTAAAAATATAAACAAAAAATCATAATATTAAATTTCCAGTCATTTTTTGGTAACATCCCTTAAGTATGTGATATGATCCTTCCAATTAGATAGGATGTTTTATTTTCTTTATTTCATTATAAAAATTACAAAAATAAATGTACCTATTCTACATCTTAACAAAATCACAGAGTATCACAAGTGTTTGTTTTCTTTGTTAACTGTGAAAAAAGGCAATTATCGTAATTTTAAATATTTTTATAGAAAATCTTGTCAAAGAGAAATTTTTCTTCAAATTTTCATTCTCACCCTGACATGTTTACTAAAGTTAAACATAAAAAGTAAATAACTATTATGAATGTTAAATGAATCGATTGACCCTATGACACTTATCAATTAAAATTAATGAAAAAAACTCTAATTAAAACGATTCAGCAGTTAAAAGAATATGGTGGAAAAAGTTCCATTTTTTTCTTCAGATTGGAATACACTCCTTAGATACATTTAAAAATGGAACTGATGCCTATTTTAACACGATTTAATACAGTCCGCTTTATTTCTCCGCCTGGTCTCCCTACATTTTACATTCCGTTCGTTAGATATATCTTCTTTGACATAGTACCTATCTGTCTAAAGGTACTATGCCAAAGAAGATACATCTATCGTATTCTATTATGACAGACACAGAGAATAACAAAATGCTTGAGGAAATTTTTGTGAGGTTTTCTGTTACAAGCCAGCTCTCATAACATCATATTTTAACTCAATACGAATAGAATCATATTCAGAATATTTAAATTGTGAAAGAAGAGCTCCTTAAAGCCAAACACTCTGAAATACAACTTCTTGAATGAAAAATATAATAATTCTTTCTATGTAGCAGAAATATGAAAACTAACCCCGAAAATCCTAAGATAACTGCAAATTAATAGTCTCATAGATTAGTTCAATGAAATTCGACTACACTGAATAAGATTTTTCCGCGAAGGAAAACGGAAGTTGTTCGAATTTACTATTTATTTTTAACGGAGGTCGCCCTAATATGTTAGGGCAGGTATGTAGGAATTTATTATTACTAATATGTATAAAGAATTTTGAACTCTAAAACTAGCTCTAATCAGCCGAAATCATTGTTAAAAATCGTTGAACGCATTAAAATAAAAAGTAAATAAAAAAATATTAATGTTGTAAAATAAAAGTTAATAAAGACAAATTGAAAATTTAGCGCCCTATGCCAAATAATTTAAGTAGAAAGAAAACTTATCACTCTGTTGATGAAAATTTGAACCAAGTGTAAAGTTTTAAAACACTGGACTATTGATTATTGACAATGCAACTGACAAATACAACTGCTTAATATAAACTGATTAAAACTGAAATTGGTTGATCGAAAAAGTATTTCCCACTAATGTAAAGAACAAGCATAGATTATTCTCTTCTCTAGCAATGAACTAAAAGCAGAAATTTTAGTTTCAACAAAAAAATAAAGAATTCCAGAACATTTAACACCCATATGCTTTAACACCCAGTATTATAAAAACAATACCGTTCAGCTGCATAAATTAACATAAAGAAAACATAAAATAAATATGCTTTTATACTGTTATCGATTTCTAGAACCTTATTTTGAACCTTCTGTCCTAAGTAAAGGACTATAATTACATACCGTTATTATAGTAATAAATTTACAGTGCTTGAAAGATCATTTTTCCGAATACAATTAAAGAATTTTCTTGAAAAAGGACTTATACAAACAAACAAAACAAAATTACAAAGCAACAATAATAATACCTAATCGACCATCCAATAGCATGATTTTATTGAAATCACCAACACACCTTACACCTCCATACAAACATGTTACATTATATGCGTTCCATTTGTATAGGAACAGATTTGTATACGAATGCGATTAAAGGCGTAAAAACATTTGATGGTAAACATTGAAAGAGCATGTTTAACACAAAATTACAAGAGAAACAAATAAACAAACAAAGAGTCATTCAAATACAATTGCAGATGTGTTTGATTTCAATTGAAATAAAATATTTAACTTTATGCAGAGTGTTTCAGAAATAATAGAACAAATTACCCAAAAATGATTAAGGAAAATGTTTGAATTGTTCCGGTCTATTATCAAATATTTAAATGTAAGCTTATATCGAATCGAATTCACCGGAACGCTGAATGTAAATATTTAAATTTTATTTTATTTATAATTTCATTTTTAGCCTAATTTTAGTTAAAATTCTAATACGCTGGGTGACGCAGTAGGTAGAGCGCCTGCCTTTCAACCGAAAGGTCCCAGGTTCGATTCCCGATGAAGCAAAACAAAAAAAAATGCTTTATGGATTTTTCGACCTGGTCAAGTACCCTTCGTCATTGGGATATAATAAATGGCAAAAAATAATTGAGAGTATAATCTGGTAACAAATTAAATAAAAATGAAACTATTCTATTTAAGAAGGCTTAGTTCCTGACAATAGCAGTAGTTTGCCACATTTAATGAGTTGATAAGCCAGTAATTTGTTAAATAAATACTCGAAATATTGTAGATTGTAGTGTAAAATTGCAGTACCGTACTTAATTAAGCACGAAAAGGTGATCTACCTAAGTTACTGTAGAGTGTAAAAAAAAAAAAAAAAAAAATTCTTATTAGAAAATATTATTTTGTTCAAAATGTTTTTATTTATTTGACATAAAGTCATAATTTTTTCACAACATAATGTTAATTCGTCTTTCTAAAGAAATACAGTTATATTCTACTTATCTTATTATCATAAATTACAATTCTTACATTTTGTTTATACAAAATTATTAATTAGTAATAATTTACTTATAGTTCTTACATAACCTATTGTAAAATGTATTTTTATAAAATAAATTTTGGTCGATTTTTATAACTCACAGATGTATTAATGACATCTTTTAATAAGTTATAAAATCAATCAAAATGAAAATCAGGAGTTGTATAGGTAGTCTAACACTATAAGTACCTACTGATGAGTTCTAGTAGTGTTATGATGATCGAAACAATTCCTAAAAAAAATTTTGTTTGTTAAGACAAATAATAATATTAATATTTATAGATGCAATTGTGATATAAAATATCTATGTATATCAAGATTGAATATTAATTAATTAATCGAACGTGTCCTTTTTATTAAAAGTAAAATGGTATGGAAATTTTAATATTTCACACTTAAACAATTTATAATTATATAAACTTATTTTATAATTATTTTTAGACAAAGATAGTAAGCTTATTTAAGTGACTTTATATTGCGTCTTTTCAACCAAAGTATTTTCTGGTATAAAATATAATTAGAGCAGAAATGTAAATGATATGTGTATATTGAAATTTAGGCGTTAGATTTCCGATGCTATTTTCATTACAGAGATTATAAAGGGCAACGTAAAATCAACTTTCATTTGCAGCTAAATCTGCACGTTTACACTCATTCAATTTATTTAAAATCAATAAACATAAGACTAATTATGGCAAATATAAACCTATAGAATGCGTATTATATGTTAACAGACATAAATTTTACATTGAATAATACAATCGCCATTTTATTATGTTGCTATTCTTTTATTTTGTTTTGTTATTTTATTAAGTGTATTTTATTGTTTATTCAATTTTAATTTGTAGCAAATATTTATAATAATTTATATTTGTAAAATGTTTATGCTAAGCAGTATAAATAAATAAATAAATATAACGTTCTACTGAAATTCATTTTTAAAAATTCATTTACATAATGCGATATTTTAGCTGTGTTATTCGTTTTTAATACGATTTAATTTTGGATTTTTATTTTTGCTAAAAACTGAAACCGAAAAAATAGAATTGGGATAACAAATTATTTTGTTATCTCTTCAAACTTTCTATTGCATACCGTAAAATTAGACTACCCCTTTCTCTTTTTTTTCTTCAAAAAATACTAACACAATATTATATCTATTATCAATAACGTTTACGTTACATTATAGATCTATTATCAATAGCCATCATTGACATTTTATTTTGGCACCTTTCCCTTATTAATCTGCCACAAATTACATTATAGTAAACTTTTATTTAATTAAATTCGATTGCATACGATAGTATAGCCATACACTTTTGTATCACACTGTATCTAAAAAAAAAAAAAATTGTTCATTCATCACAATTACAATTTTAGTCAAATTTCTCCGGATTGTTGATTGTTATAAGGAAATGTAATTCGGAAATTAAATAAAAATTCAATTAAAAGGATGAGTTAATCTACAAATCTTATATTTATTGGAATGTTCATATGTTGTTCAATCAATATAAAATCTCTTTAATCTTTGATATTTGGTTTTTTAATTTCATAATTTTCATTTTTATTTTTCCTTGTCATTAACACAATGGTAAATATCGAATGGTGAAGTTGTTGTTTACTTATTTAAATATCATTTGGCTGTTAGTAAATTAATCAAACAAACTTTTAAAAAAAATCATCATAAAGATACCTGTGGGTGTATTATGCGTGTCCTATTCGGAGTCTAGTCAGAACTACAATGATTTTCGTGCTGGTATGGTTGATACTATCCCACCTAGATACATTTCTTCTAATATAACTTATCTTGTGTATGTCCCATAAAGTTCGATCACTTGTCTCTTTATAATCCCTGTAGTAAATATTTTTTAATTTACACATTAAATATAATAATTTTATAAATTTATTTAATTGAAAATCAATTTAATAAAATTAATAAACCCTAAACATAAATTTTTTTTTTTTTTTCGTTTTATAAATTTAAGCATTGAAGTTTATCTTATTTTTTAAGTTTTCCTATAATGTAATTTATTTTATTTCATATTATTGACAGTTCCATAGCTTTTCTTTGTATATTAACTTTTATTTGCACTTTAATTTTTTTTAAATTTTAAGATCAGACAGCCTAGGCTAAGATCTACAACTTACAATTTAGTTTTAAGTTAATGAAATTTTATATTAAATTAGTATGATTGAAATAAAGAAAAAAAAAAAAAACCCATAATAAGTTTCTATATATGTACAAGCAATATACATTTATGTATGAACATGTATATTATTATTATACATTTATCTGAGTAAATAAGATTATTGAAATTTTAAAATACAATTCGAAAACAAAATATTGAAAATAGTTTTTCGTATAGAATTCAATCCAAATTAAATTTACTTTTATTTTGAATTTGAACGTACGGTACGAGTACGATTGAATTGTTTTAAAACTTTTTGAAATTTGTAACTTCAGAACAAAACAAAACAAAAAGCAATATAAAAAAGAGAAGGATTTTAACTCAATTAATTTTCCTTATGTTTTATATATTCAAAAGTTATTATGTACACATTCATACATACATACATGTAAATAAGAACTCGTAAACTAAAAGAAACTTGTTGAAATCGGAAAGTAATATTAAAATTGGAAAATCCAGGAACGTAAGCGTATTTATAAATGTACATACATATGTATGTACATATGGAAAAATATTTGAAATAATTCCATTGTGTTGTTTCAGTAAATTATTTTCAAATAAGATCAAACGATTATGCAAAATGGTATAACTAAACTTTCTTTTATACATCGATAAGTCAGCTGACATTTGAATCCTTTATACATTTTTATTATTATATTAATAGCGTTTATATTACTTCAAGTCAATGGTACTTACATATTTTAACAAAAAAAAATAGTTTTATATTTTGATATTGGAGGAAACAATTGATGTTTTTAAAACCTGGGTTTTCTTTGGATTTTTTTTTTATTTTTCAACAAAGTCTTCTGCAAACTCTAATACACTTCATTAAACGTTTTTCAAGTTTTTCAATTCCGTCGAAATATGTTTTAGTTTCAGCGTTAACCATTGAATTTGATGTGAATCTCTTTACAATCCAGCAAGCAATTTTTTTTAAATTCGGAAACAAAAAGTAATCACGTGGGGCTAAATCTGTGGTGGATGTGAAGCAATTTCATACCGTAATTCATTCAGTTTTAGTGTTGTCAAACCAAATGTGTATGATGGAAAATCACTTTTTTCTTTGCTAAATATTGTCGTTTTTTTTTTATTTCGTCATTCAATCGATCCAACAATCCAATAATAATATGTATTTCATTCATATACATATTACATTCAATTATTTTTCCTTTTTCAAGATAGTCGAAGTTCGTCGATAGTCGATAGTTGTCATAATCTTTCCTGCGGAATTTTTTGCTTCTGCTTTCTTCGGCATACTTCCACCAGTGTTTCTTCATTGTTTGGACTTGATTGATTTTTTGTTTGTGGTATATAGTAATAGATCAAAGTCTCATAAACAGTTATAAATCGACGTAAGAATTCATTTGGATTACGCTGATATATTGGCAAAAACTTCTCATAACGTGTTCAATGAATTATTTTTTGTGGCAATTTAAATAAACGCGGTACCCATTTTGCTGATAGCTGTTTCATAAGGAGTTCATCATGTTAAATGCGTCCAACGCTATCTTTCGTAATTTTTAATATATCTGCCAAATTCACGAACTTTTACACGGCGATCGTTTGTAACTACATCATGTACATAGTTTTCTTATAATTTCAATGGATGTAGCTGTTTTTGGTCTCCCACATCATTTGTATTTGTACGATCGCGTTTAAATTCAGCCACCCAAAAACGAATGTGGTTTCATATGATGGTGATGAAGTACCTAAGCAATATCCATATCCTTTTGGATATCGGTTGCTAAAACCTTTCAACAAAAAGATAACGAATTGCAGCATGAATTTGAAATTGATCCGTTATCGGAGAAGCACAAAAGTTAGCTCATTAGATAGTTGTTTCACAATAAATTATTTGACAGATCGATTTGAAAATTTAACAGACACAGACATCATAAAAGATTGCTCTTTAAATTTGCAATCATAAAAATTTATAATATTTACAAAAAGATGCCGTTACAGGAAATATTTGGAACTCAATTTTTATTTTTATCATTTTTAGTATTATTATTTTGATAAAAAAAAAAATTTTACACAGAACAAATACAAAATTTCAAACGAAATGGTAATTCGGTAAATTTCGGAAAAATCTTCGTGGTCCTAGGCTAGAAAGTAATAAATTTGAATAAATAAAATTAGATACAAAAATTTTTGCAGTTTTTTTATTAAATAAAATAAAAAGCTACATCAGAGTATGTCAAGGCATTGATATAATTTCAAATTCTTTGTCACAAATAAAAATGACATTGCTGAAAAAACTATGTATCAGAGTTTCTTAGTTTAAAAAAAAAAGTTAAATAAATATCAAGTCCTCCATCCGTTAACTCCAATTTTTTGACAGTTGCCCTCGACTTCGTCCAGCCATGGTGATCTTGGTCTACCTCTTGCTCTTGTATTGTACGGTACTGCGTCTAATATTCTTTTTGGCACATGACCTGCCCATCTTAGTCTTTGTGCCTTAATAAATTTAACAATATTGTGTCCTTCCATTTAATGCTTCTAGCTCCTGGTTTGATCTGATTTGGTATTCACCATCGTCATTTATTTTGGGACCAAATATTTTTCTCAGTATTCTTCTTTCGAATACTTTCAATTTATTTTCGTCACTAATTGTCATGGTCCTTGCTTCGCATCCGTATGTTACGACCGGTTGTATTATGGTCTTGTACATTCTTAATTTAATTGTCCTGGCTTACTGGCTAAAATTTTTGACCTGAAAAGGCCTACGTACACACGTAGAAACATTTTTGTGCTACTTGAATTCTATCACTAATTGTCAGATGCATGTCATTTTTATTATTTATTAAGGCACCTAGATATATAAAACTATTTGCTCCTTCAAAGTTATAATAATTTATTGTTATATTTTGGGTGGATCGTCTTGTTTCCGTATTGTTATATTTGGTCTTAGCCTCGTTAATTTTTAATCCTACAGTAGCAACTTCTTTGTCTAGAGTCAGAAATATTTCTTTTAATTCGTCAAAGATTGTTGCTACAATAGCAATATCGTCAGCATACGCACTTATTATAGATGATTTTATGAATATGTGTCCGCCTCTGTCTAAATCTTTTATTGCGTGGTGAAGCATTAGATTTAAAATTCAGGACATACCCTTGTCTGACTCCTATTTTTATTTCAAATTCGTCCGTTATTTTATTTTGCACTGCTACCTTGCATTTTGTGTGTCTGAGTGTTAGTATACTTAAATTTGTCAATTTTCTTGGGATTCCCATTTTATTAAATACAGCTTCTACCATATCTATTTTTATTGAGTCAAAAGCCTGGCGGAAGTCAATCATTAATAGGTGGAGATTTTTGTTGTACTCATAGCATTTTTCCATGCTATGCCTCAGTATAAATATTTGATCGGTAGTAGATCTGTTTGATCTAAATTTACTTTGGTATTCTCCTAGAATATTTTCGGGTATATACGTCTTAATCTGCTGTTTATAATATTTGAGAGGAGGTCTTGTACGCTGTGTTTAATAATGTGATACCTTTATAGTTGGCGCAGTCAAGCTTATTTCCCTTTTTGTGGATGGGGCTAATATTGCCTTTTTCCCATTTGCTTGGCAGAGTTTCTGTATCCCATATTGTACATATTAAACTATGTAGCTTGGAGATGAACATTACACCTGCATTTTTAAACATTTCTGCTACAATGCCATCTTCTCCTGAGGCTTTGTTATTTTTCATTTGTAGAATTGCATCTTCTACTTCATGTATGGTTAGTATTCCTTCGTCTGTATATTCTAAAATCGTAATGTTACTATTCACAGGTGCAAACCGTATAGAATACTAAAATATATTTAGGTGCAAACCGTATAAAAAGCAATAAAGTATTTATAGATACAATGAATTAAAACTAAAACTATCGAAATACTTAATTTGCTACTACCTTTTTTCAACAAAAAATTTACGAATTTTAGATTGCAAACTATCATTTTTTAAATTAGGGGCAATCATTTACAACATCAAATTACAAAGCTACGTACAGAAATAAGAAGAATTTTGAAAAATCGTATTCAGCCTACCCAAGACAGAAACAGAACAAAATATATAATATAAAATGGGAAAAATGAAATTTAATTTTTATTTTAATTTAAAATAATACTTTGCAATGCAGTTCAATTTAGTAAAATTTTCAATTTAATCATAAAGAATACATGACGACGACAAATATAGCTTTACAATTAAATTTATTAAAAATTATATTTTTTTTCAATTTCTTTGAAAAATTTCATCATCAAAAACTTTTTAATTTTTACATTCTAATTCAAAACAGATAAAGGATAATTTATTCAAAACAAAATATAAAATTATTTTTCCTATAAGTATATATACTATGGTCATTTAACATCCCACGCACTTGTGATAAACATATGTTCTCTTCCTCGTTTATTCCATTTTACGTATTCATTTTTTCCTCGACATCTATTAAAAATATCCTCTTCACATTCAAAACACAATACGAATTTGAAAAATCAAATAACTATAAAGGAGCAACAACAAAAACAGCATAAGTGTTGGTTTATCCTTTTACAGAAACTGAAAAAGGATATGGAAAATTTATTTATTTTATTTCATAGACACACTCTAATAAATTCGAATAACTGTGATGTCCATTTTTTTTTTATCAGCTGGTTTAAATGACTTTTTAATAAAATTCTACAACTCTGTTGTCAAAAAGTTGGAATATCAAAAAAGAAAAAAAACATTTGAAAAAATGTGGTTTGAGAGAACCAACTTTTAATGGAATTATTTTTTTTTTTTGATAAAAAAAAATCGTTTTTACTCGTCAAAATATATACAATGAAACTTAAGTAGATTAATCTGGTCAGAATATTTTACTTTTTTAATAGGTTTACAATCAGAATAAAAAGAAATACAATATGGTAAAATATCGAAAATGATGGTGTATTCTGGAATTATGATGTTATCCATTTCGTATATACAATCTGAAGAAGATTAATCGAAAATTCTATAAGCTAAAATATGCGAAAGGAATACACAAAATATATTTAGTACAGAATGCATTTATATTTTTTAGGACGACTGCAGAAGAATGAATGATTATTGAATAATTGTCAAATAACAGTAATTCATATTGCAAAGTCAAATAACAGTATAGTACACAAATATTCAAAAATTCCGGCAACGTTTTTTTTTTCGAAAGATAGGAGGTAATACCGGATCCATCTTTTTTCCCATCCCATTCATAATTTTTCCATTATAACCAATCCATTTTAAATGGTCTGATGACTTTTCTATCATAATTTTTTCAATCAACAAAATAATAAATGAATATAGTAATAATTTACGTGTAGGAACCTTACCAGTGTGATATTTCCGCGACACTGCTTTCCGTGACTACAACCTACTTATCCTACTTATTGGCCTACTGACAGAAGAAAGATTTTTAACTTAATTGATCTTGCAATCACTAATCATATCAATAGAAACCACACAACATTAAAAGTACTTAATGATCTCTCATCTGACCATTCTCCGGTAATTTTAGAACTTAGAGGAGATGTCTTAGATAATATTAACGCAAACATCTGTAAATCAATGAAAACTACAACAAATTAGCTAAGATATAAAAAATACATCAGCTCTCATTTAAATTTAAAAACATCCTTGAAAACTAACTCTGAAATTGATACTGATGTTAGTAAATTCAATGATTTATTATCAGAAGCCTCATCTGCGTCAACATACACAATACATTGAAACGAATATCAACCAACAAGAACCATATCAAAAATCTTACTTACTTAGGTGGCCATGTAGGTCCTGGGCCTGACTCATCAACATCCTCCATTTTTGCCGGTCACGGGCGGATTCTCTCCAGTTGAAGATTCCAAATTGCTTTAAATCCGCCGATATTTCGTCTCTCCAACGAAGGTTTGGTCTGCCCCGACGTCTTGTACCTTCGGGTCTGGAATCGAAGATTCTCTTGGCTGGAGCATTTTCGTCCATCCGCTCTAGGTGTCCGAGCCACTGTAGTCTCTTGACTTTAATTTTTGTGACTACGTCCACCTCATTGTACAGCTCATAGGGTTCGGCATTATATCTTCTCCTCCAGACCCCATCGTCGTTTTCAGGACCATATATCCGACGAAGAATTTTCTTCTCGAAGACACCAAGTGCATGCTCACTTGCCTTAGGCAGTGTCCATGATTCTGATCCGTAAAGCAAAACCGGGAGTATGAGCCTTTTTTTTGGATTTGTACTTTGGTGTTTCGAGAGAGGAGCTTTGACCCGAGATGTTTTGACAAACCGATCAGAAATAGAGGAAGCAATAATAACCAAACGGAATCTTAGAAGAAGTTGACAAAAGAACAGCTTTCCAACATCTAAAAAGCTATATGAACAACTTTTGAAAAATAATTCTGAAAAGCAATTTAGACAATTTATCAATAGCTCAACTCTGTTCTGTTGAATACATCCATCTGATGAATTTGTATTCTTTGTAGAAGGCAACAAAGAAATTAAATAAACCTCAACAACAAGAAGCTCTAATAAGATTAATTAATGGGGATTGGGTTTTAGAAACAAAGTACACGCATTCGCCAAACATCTTCAGAGTGTATTCATTCTTCACGAAATCAATACTCAATCAGTGCTATACTTTTAATACCAGCGCAAGCGGTAGTTCTTAAAACCTGCCTTGCCTATCTGATAAAAATAATGCAATAATGTCTATGACAATTTGACATAATAAGCGTTCGAAAAAATAGAATAACCGAGCTTTAGCACTCACATAAATACACGACGATAAAAAGTTCAATTTTAAATGTAAGAACCTAAAGTGGCTTAATAACAGAACTGCCAATCCAGGTTCTATTCATGCATAAGAAATGATCAGTAAATTTATTCGTAACTAGGACCTGTTACAAAATTAAAAACGCTTTATTCAATTAATAAAAATCATCCACAGATCGATAAAAATTATTTTATACAAAATTCATATAACTTCTAGGGAGAAGTTTTAGGTCTCATAAAATATGAAATTCAATCAATTCCCATCAGCTTTATTTTAACAACGTCAATCTAAACTTGTTGAATATAACAAACAGTATAACTCAATAGACCTTGGGGCTATCTCAATAATGATTTAAAGACCTTCCTATCGGTACCTTGGAGTCGTCATCAATATTATTTGACTCATATAATAAGATCTCGAATTTGAATCCATTCAAGACGTGAATCTTGTAAAAAGTTTTTTTTAATTTTCATTTTTTGAATTTAATTAGAAAATATAACTTGTTTACCACTAAAATAAAATCGAACTATGATCGTATGCAGACGAAGCGACTCTACAATAATAACATAATTTTCTCAATTCAAAACTAAGACATACAACAAAAATTCAAAAAAATTACTGTAGGTGACTGTTAATAAGCCAAGACTCAGCGTAAAAACCAGTTAGGGTGTTTATTCCATTGTCTTGGAATTATAACAAAAAAAAAGATGCAAGGATGAATCCACACAATTTACAAGGAAACTGAAAGAAAGAAAAAAGGTTAATATAAACAACATCAGGTTTTTGTAACACATTTGAAGGACTCTGTTAGGAATCTGATTTGTCAAATAAAATTTTTTTTAATTTTTTTATAAACAACTTTAGGTGAAAGGATACTTAAAAAAAAAAAAAAAAGAATTTTCATTTGAAATTTGAATAAATTACAAAGGGTTAAAGGACACCAAACTTTTTAAGTATAATATAAGCCTATTCGTTAACGAAAGTGAAAATTAAATTCATAAAAATTAAGCCTACAGAAAATAAGAGTTGTAGTAATAATTTCTGAATTTAAATTCGAAAATCTAATTAAAAATTAGAAAATATTTTTTATTTTTTATTCTATAAATAAAGTATAAATTATTATTCTTTAAAGTTAAGTCGTTGTTGGTTCTACCTGTTTCAACATACGGTGCAAAAATGTCAACAGGAAGATCTATAAGGTTACAATCAGTTCAAAGGGGCATCAAAAGATATTGGGAAAGGCAGAAAAAAAATAATCGACTACCTTATTGACTTACCGCCAACGGCAGAAATTAATTATTCCTTATGAAAAGCTACTAAGAACTTTGAAGACCACAAAATAATGAATCACCGATTAGAACACCAAATAGAATCTGGGCAAGAAATAATTTGCGGAGTATTTAGAGAATGTACTTAAGGCACACAATACTGAAAGTAACGACATGTTACCTCCTATCAGATATCAATTCCAAACAGTAAGGCCGCTACAAATAAAAATAAGATAGCTCAACTCTACATAAATCAAAAAAATAAACACACAAAAAGCACCAGGATATGACGAAATTTCTGGCAAAATGTTGAGCGAACTTCCCGTTATTGCTGTGATATTCATTACAAAAGCTTTTAATGCGATTTTCAGATATATGGGTACTTATCCTTCAAGTGGAAACTTTCTCTAATTACAATGATTCTAAAACCTGGTAAAGACTTAACGAAAGTAAGCTCTTACCGATAAATTAGTCTTCTCCCAATTATCACCAACGGATTTGAAAAAACAAATCGTCGATTTAAAGATAAAACTCATTAAATCGCATTTTCTTGTTAAGGAGAAAACAGTAATTTTCTGAAAAAAAGCTCTGTAAATCAGGGTAATTTCGGAAATCGCTAAAATTGTGGTTTAAGTAAAAATATATATTTCTATCAATAAATAAATGAGTGCAATTTTTGTTATAATAATGTAGTTAGAATATCAGAAAAACGGGTTTTTGTACTTAATGAATTTTACCTATTAAGTAAATTGAAAATTTTCATACATAATAACAAAATTAAAAATTTCAATTATAATAATATTTATATTTTTAAATAGCAAAAATAACAAAAATACATTTCAAATACCAAAATAAAAATAATTAACATAAAAAATAACAAAAATTCATTTAAATATTAAAACAAAGCAAAAAAAATAATGAATTTATTTGTTGAAATCTTCTTCCAAATCAGTTTCATTAGCTGCTGGTTATGATAAAATTTCTTCCACTTCAAAAGAGCTAGATTTCTACACCAAGCGTGAAATTTTTCAAGAATATCGCATAGTTTGATGAGAGAACCAGTATCACAAAGTTTGATCTCAATCTTTCTTTTTTTTGAATTAATAGGCAATTGATTATGATATGCATTTGTTAATGTTATCGATTGCTTACCGTGTTTTGCTGTAGCTTTCAATAATATTTTTTTGCTTTGTGATTATACTTGTAGAAAATAAAGTCTAGGTTAATTTTGTCATATTTCAGGCATTTTATTTTTAGCCATTCAACTTGATTTCCTTCTTCATCCTTGTTTTTATTTTCTAACATTTATTTTCCAGTGTTTGAAAATAAAAAGATAACAGAACAGTACATATGGATCTTTATTTGTCTTATTTTTTGATCTTGCTTTTTTAAAAACTACTTTCCATTCATTCATGAGAAAAAACAGATTTATTTTTCTTCGCATGTTAAATTGCGAATGTATAGAATGTATAGAATCGCATTCCATGTAAGAATGACCAGATTCCAAAAATGTATGCTCTACCCACGTAACAATTTTATTGCTATAAGACTCTTGCGCACTCTTATCGCAATATTATAAACACTCTTATAGCAATATTTGAGTGCTCCGCAATTGCTGCGAAAGGTTATAAATACGTTATAGCACTAAAATGGAGAATCCTATAAAGCACCGAAGCAAGTGCTGTAATATTGTTATAGTATTAGTATACATGTATTAATGTATATGTTTTTATTTTGAAATGATATTCATTTGAAATAATTTATGTTATGCGAGAGTGAGAAAGGTATTATTTTTTATTTTCAAATAATAATTTTATGAAGTTTATATTTATTTCCTGAGAAAAAGAGATAGACATTAGTTAATAATATAAAAAATGTCTTACTAATAAATAATATTTTTCGGTCAAAAATAATTGTATTAATATTTATAATTATTGTGACCAAAATGCAAAATTTGACTGGAAATGAAATTTCATTGACATTTATTATAAAAATAATGCGACAAAATAAAATGCCAATTCATTAAACCAATATTTTGATTATTTTCGATTTGAATCAAAATTAAATAACCAATTTTTAAATAAATAAAAGAAAATATATTTTTAAATTGCATCTTTAAAATATTTAATAATATATGTTAATTAATGCATAACATCAAATTTGATATTTAAATAATTATTCTTTTAAGTAAAAATTATATTTTGCGACAAGAATGCAAAAAAAAACTTTTCAGTTTTTGTGTATTTAAAAAAAATTTACCTTGTTTGTAGAAAATAATGGCCGTCGCAAAATATTTATCTAATTACAGTAAATTTATTAGTAATATTATAGAAATACAGTAAAATAATAACACCATTACTGCTATTCCAGCAATTCTATTCTTATAACAACACCTTAACTCTTAATATAGGATTACGCACTTTTAAATTTATAAAAACAATGCTTTATCACTTGCGGAAAATCCCATTATAATAACTCCCGCAATTGCTATAAGAACACTCTTATAGCAATATTAATCACATTATTCCCATAAAAACATCATTATAACACCTTTAGTGCTTATCGGGAGTCATATAGAAGTCTTGTTACACTAATTTTGTTTTTATAACAATAAAATGTTACGTGGGTATTCTATTACATTAACTGTTGGATGATTTTTAACACAGTGTAAAAGAGCTGCTGCTATATATTGGTTTTGGTTTGGGCCTCCACATGTGTCTGACATCGACATCGATAAACGTATGACATCTATAAACTTAAGCTTATATTGTTGGGAGTTCTATCAATGTACTTCAATAGTGCTGGTCTTGTTTCATTTACGCCTCCATTCTCCATTTTTCCGTTGAACCTCTGTTTTGTTTTCCTCCTTCATAGATGGTTAAGTTATACACACATAATTTTCTACTGTAATAGAACAGCCCTATATCTGCTGAAACTAATTGAAAAACACTTTGCAAATCAAAATTAAACTTAAGAATAATTTGTAAATGTCTTAAATAAATTGTTAACATTCCATCGATTCCATAATTTAATTAATAAAAATAAAATATTATTTTAAAGCGAGCCTGTTATATTTAATAAATATGAAACATCAAATTAAGTGGCATCAGAACAATTTTTTTTTCTTCTTTTGCATTATTTCACTACACTACACTACTCCTTTAAATTATCGTTATTTATTTAATTACACTACATTGCTTCGCTTCATTTGAAAATTTGTATCAAGCTTTTTATTCTGATGCATTTATAAAATGCTATACCATAGTGAGTAATCATTTATTCCTGAAATAGCCCAAGCAAATGACATATTTTACTATCAAATAAATTATTAAAGAACGTGACATGATTCAATACATAATTTTTGAAGTGCATTCATTTACAAAGTCAAAATATAATATGACCATAATTCACACTCACCTATAATGATATTCATATTCTCTGTATTTTATTTGTCAATTGCAATTCAACGATTTGTATTTGGATTCTTGTCCATCTCAATATCAAATTTAAAATCTCATCCATTATAAGTAATTAAAAACAAAAAAGGATTCCTTGTCAATTTTAATAAAAAATTATTTCAAAAAAAAAAAATAAGGAATAAAAATAAACTCTGTAGAATTTATAAGGACTGATAGAATTTGAGTAACAAAAAATTTCTTTTTTACCAGCAATAAAATTATTTTATAAGAATAAAAAAATTGAGATTTTGAGAAAAGTTGACTATGGATTATTTTAATAGTATAGAAGTAGTTCTTTGCTCTCAGAAAAATAATGATGATTTTTATTGTCACAAATCAATTTAATATGTTTGAATTTTTTAAATAAAAAAATGTTGCCAAATACAGAAAAACATTAGTATCTATATGTATCTAAATATCTATTGGTACAATAAATTTAATTATTAACTTAATAAGTCTCCAACAATTCAAATGAATCACAGAAAAATTTAATTATTGTTTAATTAATTGTTAAATTTCATTATTTAAGAATACCACAACAGCATCTGTAGGTATAATTTTTTGTATTGGTTAAATATTTTAAATATTTCATGCTTGATATGAAATAATTCCAACAATTTAAATATTACACACTATTAAAATCCACTATTGAATCCACTATTAAAAAACAAAACAAAAACAAATAAGACTGAATATATTAACACATGTCTGATGTTGCAAAAAGCCATCAGAACAGAAATTAACGTATTCTAGGAAAACAATATACACACAGTTACAAAGAGTAGTTAACTCAATATTTATCACAATCAGAGCCATATGGAATTTATTTATAAAAATAAAAAAAATAAAAAAATGCTAAGGTAATAAAATGCAATATGTAGAAGTTATAAAATTTATTCACAATCAGAAAAGTAAAATTATATTCAACAGAAGAAGATTCACACACTTACCATTAATTTCATAAAGTGATTTTGTCTACAGACATCATAATCTGAATACCAGTGTTGTTGAAATTCTTTGTGGACAATATAACTAATATGTTAATACGCTAATAATGTCTGTAAAACTTTCTACCTCGGTAAATTAAAGCAAAAAGTAATAACAGGAACCCAAAAATTTAAAAGTGAAGTATTTTCAAAATTTTACCGCAAAAAATTACCGATTAAAAACTTTCAAAAATTGAAAAGTACTCATTTTTGTGCCTTTCTTTCAAATAAATTATTTATAGAAAAATATATCCAAGTTCCAAAACCCATGTACGAAAACCAATACAAAATCAAATAGCAATACATCATAAAATCAATAAAATATGAAGCTTTTTAAATTAGAAATATTTTCTAAAGTCATCAAAACAATTAAAATTACTTATTCTAAACCGTTATTTATTCTAAAATTAGATTCTATCTCTTAGGAAATCTGTAAATGTAGCAGATTAACAATACTACATTATTTTCCCTCGGAGTTGGCAACACTAATTATTATTATTGCATTGTTCGTATTTCATATTTTTACCGTTTGTGACACTGTACTTAGATTAAACGAAAACGAATTAAACGCACTTTGTCTTAAACTATAAAAAAAGGACTTTCACTTTAAATTAAATAAATTACTAACAATTATCTTAGATTGTTGTTATACAGTCTAAAATGTTATAAAATGTTATAAATATCATAGAAAATTAAAATCTCCAAATCGATTTTTGTTGAGACTGATGTATGGATTGTCCTTGCATGTGAATTGTCCTCGGTTTAATTCAATTACAAATCAATAGCCGGGGAACAACAAATTGACGTAGCAATGCAAGTACTATTAACGAATAAACTATTAAGAAATTGTGTATGCCGGATGGTACCAAACTATATTTCGACACATGCTCTAATCGTATGCGTCCATTTATTACAAAAACATTCGTTATCATATCATCCGCAATCCAATGGCTTAATTGAAAGATGCCATCACATGCTAAAAACTGCGATTTTATGCAATGAAAAAAAAGATTGGGTAAATAGATTACCATTAATAATGCTTGGCTTGCGTTCAGCTCTCAAGAAAAATATAGGACCTTCTGCAGCTGAGCTCGTTTTTGGTACTACGATCCAATTACCAGGGGAACTAGTTGACGAAGGCAGTTGTAAGGAAACGAAATAATTCGAAAACTGAAAAACCACGTTGAAAAATTACGACAAGTCTACACATCGAATCATCAAACGAAGCAAACAACATTTATCCGGAAAGACTTAAACACTGTACTCCTGTTTTTGTAAGAGATGACACTATAATACGAAAGTCGCTCACACCCCCGTATAATAGTTCTTATGGAATTTTTGAAAGCCAGCTAAGGCCAGCTTTCATCGCCAACTCGGAGTTTGAATCAACTACATAACAACAACATGTTGTAGTTCACCCAAACTCGGATATTAAAATAATCAATTTAATCATTAACACTAGAAGGGGGATACTTGTAGCAGATTAATAATCCTACATTATTTTCCCAACTCCGAGGGATTTTTATTATTGTATTGTTCGTATCTAATATTTTCACCGTTTGTGACACTGTACTTGGATATAAGAAAATTAATTAAATGCACTTTGTCTTAAACTATAAAAAATAAAGGTCTTTCACTTTAAATTAAAAACATTACTATGGGTACAGCTTGGCACTCTCTTACAACATGTGTGGGGGTTCCTTCCTCTTCCACACAGTCTCTAAAGGTTGGGTGGTCACTTAGTGCTAGTCTACACATGTGTTTATTCATGTGGTTAAGACCAATTAGTATGACCACCATCTTCCTACAGTCTGCTCAATTCTACATTAAGTTCAAGTAAATCTATAATTGTGAAAAGATTTACACCGCAACAGCAAATGAAATATTCGTAGAATATCGATATTAAAAATTTAGTTAACATGTACCAAAACGCATTAATTTTGTTTAAATAGAAATCAATATTCCAAATAAATATCAATATCGAGTCCCCCTAGTTTACTGGTACAAAAATAAGCGGCATGAAAAAAAAGGAAAAATGTTTAATTTATGACAAATATTTGAAGATTAATGCAAACATAAATGTATAATAATTCTGTCCAAGTGAAAATAACCGCCAGGTGTAGATTTAAATAAATTATTTAATAAACTTCAGTTATTTTAAGAATATTTTTTTTTTTACCAAATCAAAATAACCAAAAAACTTTAACATAAAAAATATTTCAAATTTTCTTTAGGGAATAAACCCACTTCAATATATGCCCTTCAAATGGCATGGATTTTCTTCCAAAATTTAAGTTCGTCATCCCTTATCATTAAACTCGAAATTCATGAGGGATAAAAAAAAATCTACCAGTCCGCCATAATAAATCACTATGAAAAATAAATCTCTTGTTCTCCTCTACTTTTAAAATAATAAAAAATTCTGCATTGAAAAAACGTGTATATAAGATTTTTTTAAATATATTGATTTTTTTTTGTATTTGAAATATTCATGATGATTACCGGGCCAATCAATAATAAATAATTCAATAATTTGTTTTTGTTAATTTCCAATCTGATCACCATGAAAAAATTATAATTTTATAATTATCATTTGTTAGTCTATTTCCAATTGAGAACTCCATGATCAAACCTAATCTTATTGTGATTGTTTTATTTTAGTAAAACCGAATTTTGTTTTATAAAGCTTGATACATGCGAAATATCTATATCATCATCTTCATAGCTGGACAGCTCTCATCTCTGTTCATCTTAAAGTTATAGAAAAAGGTTAAGTTGTAGCTTTGTAGGCTTATAAGACATGTGCATCGAACTATATTTATTATTTTCAAACTCCATAACTAAAATATTTTACTATTAAGGTAGAATTTAAGGCGAACTGCCAAAAATGTCTTGAGAAACGTCTAACAATCGACAGCACTCTAAACTGTTCATTGTCTGCACAGCAAAATCCACACTGCACAGAATAGAAGGGAGCTTAGAAATGTGATCCCAGACTATATATTACTGGAATAGTTTGCGATAAGAAAACGAAAAGGATAGAAGACGAAGAAGAAGAAGATAAATGATGTACAATATTAAAGTTAAATGAAAATTCGAATTGGCATTAAAATATAAAGAAGGTGACATTTAAATGAAACAAAAACACTGCCTGTATAATATTTGGCTACTATGTAATAACCAATAAATGTTTTAATTGCTTAAATCGACATATTTTCAATTCTTGAAATTGCGTATAATTAAAATGAAATTTTCGGACCAGAAATTTATCTTCGATTTATCCTATGGAACCGAGTTCATCTTAAGAACAAAGAACAGAAATTAGAGTAAAATAAATTCTGGTTAAAAACTTCTTCCCCATCAAAATTTTTGTTTCTGTATGAATATCCACTCTTTTTCACTCTTTTCATCTCTCTCACTCTTCCATCGCAATCGTTAAATTATTCGTTTTCTGTTTCAACCTGAAACAAAATATGTATTTAGAGACAAAAAAAAAACAAACCTTAAGGTTGATTCGGAATTTGTTTTATGTTTAAAACCTCGTTCCCAACACTAAACCACACAAGGATACTTCAAAAGTAAAATAAAAGTATTTTTAAAAAGAATTTTTTTTTTGCCAAAAATGAAATAAAAAAAAACACAACAAGAACAACTTAAAATGTTTGTTTTTTTTCGAAAAAGAAAAATAAAAAGTAAGACAAGAGAAAAACAGGAAGTAAATAAACGTGAGTTTAAGAATAAAATTGCCTCCAAATATTTCTTCTAAACCATAATCATCATCATCATCACCATTGAAATATTATTCAACAAGGATGTTATTGTATACATAGGAATTTTATATCCTTTTTTGTTTGTTCTTTCTTTTTTTTTTAAATAAATATCCGTTTAAATGTAAATTTAAATGTGTTAGAGATTTTTATTTATTTGAATTTTATCTAAGTTTTTTAATCTAAAATATATTTAATTCGAAAGCCGCGATTTTTACTTGGATAAAAGGATATAAGCGAAAGATTTATAAAGTAAGAATAGGAAATGGATCAATGATTATATTAAAACGTGATATTACAATTGTCTGTCGTCTTATATAAATTGCACAAATAAGCATAAATACAGAAATTTGATAAGAAATATTTAAATAAAAACTGGAAAATCGGAATAGTAATAAACTTAAAATGTTATTAGTTCCAGATTATGTCTATGGGTGATACCACATTATGAAAGGAAATAATTTATACATCAAGAATTACAAAACTTGAAGACACACAGAAATTCGAAAATATCTCAATGTCAAAATTAGTATGTTTGTGGACAAATTGGTAACAGTCATAATATCTCCACAATATTAGACCTCATATGGGGTTATAGCAATTTGTAGAAAGTCTTCAACTATTATAAATGTATTAACGCTAAAATGGAATCTGAGCCAACAACTTTCTGCTTTTCACGACAAGATTAGATCTTATTTTTCTTCCCCATGGAACAACACTCACTTCTGTTATTTTACAATGCTTCTTCAAGGTACTGGTTGCAGGACCTCCTGGGATTATAATTCCAGTATTTTACTCATTCTTTTGGTGGTCGTCCTGAAAATTATAATAAATTACTGTTCAGAAACACATAGTTTGTATTTTAAGCAACAAATATAGCCTTGATAGCAGTTTATCGATTTAAATATCTTCCGCTAAGCCACTTGTATTATTAAAAAGTTTAGAGACAAAAAAACAAACAAACCTTACCTTTTTTTTATTAAATCCGGCTATCTCAATTTTAGAAATTTAGACATATACAATATATGCATTAACATCAATGCAATGTGCATTGTACCGCAATTTAAAACTACTACTTTGTATAATTTTCATTGTCATCAGTTCAAAAAATTGCCACTTAACCTAAAAAAACTCAGATCTTTAAATTTCCTAAATTTTTTGTAAAAAAGTAAAATCAGCGCTATCAAGCTTAAAATATTCTAGGATTGAATCGCTCTTTGATGCACTAAGTTAAGATTCTAAATTTCTGATATAAGACTTCATTTAATTAGATACTCTGCTCCGATCTAGATTTTCCTTTCCTCTCATTATTTACCAAGCTTAGATAAAAGAATTGTTTTTTCTCTCTAAAGTCTTAGTTTTAACCTTGCCATTGCCAAAATTGTTTTTTTATTAAAAACTAGCAAACCCAGTGCGCTTTGCTACACCCAGTTGATAAAAATGTCCGTATTACACACAAAATAGTGATACCTTCATGTTTAGGAAGTGGATAAAAGTAAACTTTGTTTGTAAATGAAAAATCGTACAAATTAATTCTAATGTTTTTTATTAAAATGCATAAAAATAACTTTATGTTTTGAGTTTTAAATGATTGCAAAGCTTGAAATCTTAAAATATGTTACTATTCTGTTGTTACTATTTTCTTTGGTAAACAATAATTTTTGTTTTTCCTTCATGTGCAAATATGAATAATGCCGAAGGCTTACTGTCATCAACACGTGAACATCCTACGTAAAATTGGCCATGTGAGAAACAGTCATTTTAAAGATTTCCCTCACATACTTGTAGCGATTGACATTGCATTTTTTTTATTGTCATTGCAAATGCTAAACGAACTGGAAACTTAATACCTTTAAATTGTGTAATATAATATCTGACGGATTGACTGATGGTATTCGTGGAATTAATATAATTTCTCCGTGGTATTTGCCAATATTTGATGATATTATTCATTTATATTTTCGCTAATAATTTTGTGCCATTATATAAGAGTGGTTGATTTAAATTGCTTAGCATAATTATGGACATACCAATTTTTAATTGCAGAATGTGTGGTGGAGTTATTTTATTTTAAATGTCTAATATTTATTTCATTGACATCTTTATTTTTTGCTGCCTTATAATTTTGATAATTTTTTAACAAAACTCTACAAATGTGAGGATTTTAAACATGCGTTTAATTCAACTTCTGGTGTTGATCGGGTGATAACAGCTAAAGTTTGTCTGAAATCACTTGCTTATAATATAAGAGCAACTTTAAAGAGTTGTTGGTTGTGTTGTAAATCTTGCAGTGTACGATCTAATGCCTCTAATGATTTTTATGTGCCATAGTGCATTCATCCCAAATAATAATCTCATATTGCTGAAGTACCTTCGCCATTCCAGATGACCTAGAATTATTACATGTTGGAGTTTATGTCATTTGCATATTCAAAGGTAATTTTAATGCCGAATTTTCCGTTCTTCCACCATCTAATAAAGTAGCTGCAATTCAATAGGAGATTCTTACCAATGCTATATTGCTGTGCGACCGTATTTTATACAACCCACAAAATTGAAAATTGAATTTCATAAATTAAACTTTTAAAAAAGATAACAAGGTCCCTCGGATCTATTTGCTATAAAATAAATATCAAAAATGTTAATATATTTTTCTCGTTAAGTATGAAGTATTTAGTTGATGGTCCGTTAAAGACAATGTTTGCGATTTTCTACCTATTTTATGTGCATGATCCATTGAACTATATTTTGAATATCATATGTCCTAGTTTTTTGTGGGTAACTGACATTTCTCCTATACACTATATATGGCGTATGTCACAATAGACTTTCAGTAGACTTTAACTTTGCTTGCGACGTTGGTACAAAAACTATGATTAATAATGTTTTAATGCAGTTCTTACGTCACCGAGTTATTTGCATATATTTTCATGAAACTAATGATATGTTCAATCAAAATGTAGATTTATAATAACCAGCTTACCCCCTATCCGGTTTTTAGATATTGTAATTTTTTTCCTGATAATAACTAGAACACTTGCACATTAAAATAAGTAGGTTTTTAACATTATTTCCGTTTTGTTTTCCAATCAAGTCGGCCTCGTCCGGTACAGTAATGAATTTTTATTGTTTTATATGTTTTTGCTCATTTTCTAGCCTACTTGGGATGTGTCAAATAAATAAAATAAAATTGTTTTCCCTTATTTTATCAAACACTTCTAACATTTCCTTTAAGCATTTTATTTTCAATAATTTCCACTTGATGCTTCTTTTCTCTTCTATTTTCAATTATTTTTCACTTTTTCTCAATTGCAAGCACTACTTATCAATTAATAATTTGAAAAATAATTCAAAACTATCAGAAATAATTGAAAACAATTTCATTTTTATTTGTTTGATTTTGTAAAATATCAGAAAACAATAAAATATCCTTGCTATAACATATTTCTTAATTTCACGAGTTTCAGTGTGCTCTCATTATAGCTTCACACAATAATTATTATTGTATCGTTGAGTATTGTATTATTAGAAATCACGAGATTCTTTGTTCAAAAAATATTTCCATTGAATTTTAAATTAAAAAATACCGCTCTTTGAAAAGGAAATAATAGTAAAAAAAAAAAAAAAAAAGAACAAAAACAAAACAAAAAAACATTGAATGGTTAGTTTCCAATAAGGTCAAATAAAACAATATGATAAGGCAGTCAATTGAACCATTTAATTTAAGTTTTTTTTTTTTTCAATTTATAAAAGTCATACGATAGTGAAAATTTAAAAAGAATCCAATTTTAAAATTACTTAAAATCACTATGTTCTTTTAAGAAAATAATTTTTAAAGTGGTTTTAAAATTTTTTGAAAGACAATCAATTATGTATAGATTACCCGATTGGCATATGGTATGAAACTAACCAACATGACCGCCATCAAAGGAATACTAGTTCTAAGTTTAGAAAAACATATTAATGAAGTTTAGAAAGAATTTTGGGATATCGGACTTTAATGTTGAGATAGTAAAATTTTTTAAATATTTAAGATTCACTATAAATCGCCGACTGATTATTGATATGCCGTAAATACTCAAAACTATACATGTTGTGAAATCAATGTTCAAGTTTGAATGATTGAAAAAAAATAACTGGCCTATAGACTTGCCCGAAAATTGAATAATGGAAAAATGGGAATATTTGTAAAAATTTTGCGAACCGCACTCAGTAAAGACGAAAGCTATTTAACCCATAATCGCTGTTGTACGTCACAAAAAACGTATTCAATAATAAAACTAATAATAAAACTAAAACTAGAATAATAATAATTGTTTTGTTGTTTTTTAAAGTTTAGGTTATATCATTTATTGACATTTGCTTTTCTGTTTTGTTTGTTTATTTTAAAGCGGTTAACATAATTGCGACTACCGACGAAAAATCGCGACGAAAAAATTAAAATACATACGCTCTTATGTATCTGCTCACAATTCCAACTACAATCGCTCAACCACATTTTCGTTGTCGTCGAAATAAGGATATTTTCCATTTTTTTCGCTGATAGTTGGATTGGACATTTCTGACAACATTTTTAAACATAAAAAAATAAAAACAAAACAATTATTCTGAAATCATTAAAATATTTTTGTTCTGTTTTTTTTTTAAGTTTTATATGTCCTTCAATTTATACTTATTTATTTTTTTTATTAGATACATACATAATTATAGATTTATTAGCGATGTATTTGGATTTGATGATGCTACAAATAAATTAATAAATTGTTCAAAATGATTTTTTTACTTTGACATTCCGCTATTTTCTTTTTTGTTTTGTTTATTTATTTTTATTTTTCGTTTCGCTACAATTGTGTTTCATTTGACGAAAAATAGTTGAGCGAAGCGAATTTCGTTGGTAGTCGGTGGTCGGTCGTCGCAATTGTGTTTACCGCTTAATATGTGTAAATTGTACAATTTGATCCGATATCAAAATTTAAAAAGTTAATTTCTAAATTTGTTTTTGATTTATTTTTATTCAATTATAGTCTTAAAAAAGTGTCTATGAACAGAAAGATTGAGTTTTGTTACTCTTTATTTTATTTATGGAGATATTTTTCATCTTCTGTTAATGTTTTGTCGAATTTTTTGTATTATTTAATTTAGGAGGTAAATGTGATAATTTTTTTAAGAAAAAATTAAATACAATGACAAGAAACAAAACAAAAAAAATTAATTAATTTTGCATAAACACTTCAAGACCTTTTAAATTTTGAAGTCTATAGTATGGGATTGGACTTCTCCCTGACTTAAGTTTTTTTTGGCAACAAACGGTTAAGGAATAATGATTGTAATATAATGTATGTTTGCCGTATAACCCAATGAAAAATATAAACACATAAACTCTAAGCATGTACAGCAAATATGACTAACGTACGGTAAGCCAAGTCAATAAAATAATATTTTTTGTTTAAGAAAAAAATATCCAAACAAGCATGGAATTTTTAATAAATTTATTAATTATTTAAATACTATATTTAATAATAATTTGAGTATTAAGTATAAGACCTCAATTAGGCTTTAAAAATAATTTTAGGAAACGAAAAACATAATTTTACATTTAGAGAAATTTGATTCGAGGACATATTTTTCAGAAGACGAACGAATGTAGGGGATATGAATCGGACCGAATTATAATATGTGGATAATCTATTAAACATTGCTTCAAAACTTTCTAAGCAGCACTTGTTACTTACTGCGCAAGGTTTTATAGGTTTTTCCTAAACTATATAGCGGTAAAAGTATATAAGTACGACTGAACATTATAATGTAATACGTAATACAAAAATGTGTAGTATATTTGAACATGTATGAACATGAATTGAATTGAATTGAATTTTATTATCCATACAATTTAAATATGTATGCAAAAACTTTTGGCCCTTTTCTTTAGGAGATGTGGACCGTTGTATAAACATGAACCAGAACACAAAAAACTACAATTTTTTAGACGTATGTGTATAGACAAAAGCTTTGAGCACTTAATAAAACCAATGGATATATGGATAAATAAATAATATTGGTTGACGTATGTCAATGATACATGTTTATATAGCACAACAATACAATGGCAAGGAAACATCCAAAATACATGAATTTGTTGTCGTGAGAACAGGTAACAATGAATAAACGGCATACCAAAAACTAAAGTAATCAAAAAATGGGGACAAGAAATACACAAAATGTTTTCATATAAAATTTCAATCATAACAATTAATCCAGTTCCAATCAAATAGTCAAATACTTTAAGCAGGTTGCGATCAAATTAATCCGTCATATGAAAATAAAACCAATAATATTTTATTTGGTTTAAACCATCTTTAATCATTATTTTTGATATTTAGTCCGAAAATATAAAAGGCGGATATGGCATACCAATACTCAGTCGACGAAATAACAAATTAAGTAGATGATATCGATTGCTAATCCAATATTTTTAATCGATTCAAAGAAATCCTTTGGACCAGTAAAACTAATTTCTAAGGATTAAAAACTTTTTTCAGATGTGCATGCACGAGTAACACACATTTTTCAGTTCTGAAATTATTAATTTTTCAATTATACTCGAGGATACTGAAGCATTATCCAATTATTGTCTTTAAAAGTATAGTAATAATTTTCTTAAAATATTTTAGTTTCTTAACCTCAAAATATCACGCACTTCCTTCAAACCTATTTAAACTATAAAACTATATTAACATTAATAAAAACAAAAATACCAATGTTAAGTCACTAATGTTCCATAAAAATATGAAAATATTTTCAATTAATTTTAAATAAAATAGTATTCTTTACAATTTATTCCACTTAATAATATAGAAGTTGTAACTTTACGAGCACAGTAATTAAGTACAAATAAATGAATATACTAAAAATTAATAAAATATAAATATTGAAAAATAGCCACAAATTAAATAACTACTAATTTGCAGTATACAAAATTACCCCTATAAAAATTCTGAGTAGAAACCATTTTAATTTTTTTTTATTTATTTATTTTAATTAACTATAAACTTTATTATTTATTATATAAAAGTATTTCAGTGCTAAAACAAAATATGAAAACAATAAAATTAACGAATGTAGTTATCATTACCAATACTATACTAAAAATAAAAAACAAAATAAATAAAAATTATTACGAATCATAAAAATGCAAATACAATTTTTGAAAATTTTTATTATCATCAAATTTTACCTATAAATATATCCCGAATTTAAGAGTAGAATCAAAAACATTACACTAAGCAATTTAAAATAATGCTAAAAAGAGTTTCGCAGTAATCTACGAAATCAACCACAAGCAAACTAACATCGTCGTTTAAATAAGAAGTTAATGATCGCATGTCTGCGGAAATTTTGAGGTTCTTACTACTTTACAGAGTTTAGTAGAGTTACCTTGATACACTAATATCTTTGTCTTAAAATGAATAAATAAATGCCAAACATTTCGTCGACTTGCTTATCACTAATATACAGATTAAACGTTTTAATAACGTTTGATCAATATGAATCAATAATGACAAATAAAATAAAATTGCTTTGATTATTACAGATTTATCGAAATTTTTATCATTTGATAAATCTGAATGATCGATCATATTCATCAAACTGAATGATGAACTATTGTTATTGTAGGTATAGGTTTAGTAAATTCACATTAAAAAATTCAGTTATTTATTCTAATCTATTGAAATATATATAATATATACTAGCGGCCCCTGTTGAGTAATTATCAAGTTGAAGTCAAATTTAAAGTTTTTAAAAAAATAGTAATTTACGTACTGACATAGACTTTGCACGATATAGCAGAAACCACTCGTGTTTAATAAAAAGTTTTGTGGTTAGTAAGTTTTACTTAGGACACATAAATACACGTCACTCATATACTGCTTCGTTTCCGATATATTCTCTATAGTAAGTGGCATTTAGTGAATAAAATTACTAAAAATAAAAAATTTTGTCGTTAAAGAATTTTGTCGTAACATAATACATAATTTTAATAAAAACTATATTATTACTACAAATAACAAAAATTTAGAAACAGTTACTTAAAAAGATAAAAATGAAGAATTCAAGTGATTTGTTTTTTTGTTGTTTTTATATTTGTTATTTTAGATGTATGTATTTGTTTTTTTGTTTATATTTGACATATGTACAATGTACATTATATTCACTGCAAGTAATTATAATAACTGATTTGTGTGTTTTGTTTATTATTTTAATAAGAACTCACATATGTATAATGTATTTGCTGAATAATAAAATCTGAGTAATGCTGAGTAAAAAATTTCAACTGTGGACGCATTTTTGTTTTATATACAACTTATATATTCTCTTAGAAGCTCATTAAGGAGTAGGAGAATTGAAATAAAATGAAAAGGTGTCTACTGCGCAGGTCCCTAAATGCTTGTCAATTATAATTATAGATGTTTATTACCAAGTCTATAATATATCGAATATTTTATTCAAATATTTGATTCAAAATTACAATACTCTATAGTGTAGCATTTTGTAATTACAACCTTTCCTAATTTTCCAGTAATTTTCCAGTAATTTCCCAGCCTTAATGATAGCTTCTTAAAAGCAAAAGTAATACACAAAATTTTTTCAAATAAAATTTCAATCATAAAAATTAATCCAGTTTCAATCAAACGGTCAAACACTTTAAGCAGATCGCGATCAAATTAATCCGTCACATGAAAATAAGACCAATAATATTTTATTTGGTTTAAACCATCTTCAATCATTAGTTTTTATTTTTTATTTATGAAGTAAAAGTCGAAATTCCTTTCACTAATAATTTATTTTTATTGTACAAATATCGATATTTCGGAAGCAACTTACTTCCTTAATCAGTATTCGTGACTAAACTATTAATAGTTTTATCAGATTCAATTTTGAACGATCGAGACCAATCATGATCATTGATAATCCTGGTATATTCAGCAACATAAGCAGTTTTTTTGGAAGTTTGATCCAGTGGGTTTATCTTTATTAGTAAACTAAATTTAAGGAATTTTCAATTTTTTTATTAATTACTAATTTATAACATATGGTGTAGATGTCATTTGACTATTAATCAAAAGGTCTCGGGCTCGATTATTTATGAAATATTGAATAGTATTTTCATTACTAAAATAATGAAATTTTATAAAACAGGTTGAGACCATAATTTGAAAATGAGTTAAATAAAATGGAATTACAATATTTTAAAAGTCTAGTTCCACTCCATATATAATAAAGTACAGTACCGCACTTTATCTACGAAAAGTATGTATTCGAAAAGTAATTATCATAAAATTACATAATGAAAAAGACTATAATTTTTTGTTGTATTTGTTAATTAATTTTATAAAATTTAAGCGACCAACAATTATTTTTCAAATTGCTTTTTTGAATCATGATAATTTACTAACTTACAGCAAAATTGTAACGTATACAGATGTTTTATTGTTGTATGCGTATAAACAAATATAAAAGAAAGCTTAGGTGGAAGATCGGCTTAGGTGGTAGCAACCTTTAAATAATATATGTGAACTTGGGACGATAGGGCCAATATTTTCGATAATAAAATAACTACACAAAGTAAGGCCTTTTCACAAATGCATAATGCAATACATAAATCTTGTCATGTGCTCATAAATGATTTATATATTTGTTTACAGTGTTCATAAACATTAGCAAAATAAATTCAGCTACGCATTATCAAATTTCATACTGCACACAAATTTGTCTCTTGCTAATTTTGTCTTTAGACCTTTATTTTTTAATGATAGATTTATTTAAATGTTTAAAATGGCTGAGGGTGAAGGAGATAATAAAGTTATTAATTTTTAATGTAGGTAAGGTATTATTTGTTTATTTTAAATTTGAAACAAAATTAATTTGAAATTGTGAACAAAATTAAAACCAATGAAAACTAAATTATAAAATGCGTGTTCACAAATGTCAATACATTATTGTAGTGTGACCGTCATAAACTAAAATCATATGATTATAAGTCAGCCTGCAATTGTCACGTCATACTACGCTTATAAAAGAGCCTGTATTTTCGACTTTAGTCAGTACAGTAGTATTCCTTGTAAATTACAGGCAATATTGAAGAGGACAAAAAAATCTCTCGAAAAGAGATGGTTCGTCTCTGAGCAATTATAAGGGTTTAAAAAATTTTTAAATTTCGAAATATCTTCTACATAAGATAAGACAAAAATAATTATAGATTTTTAAACCTGATAGACCTTCTTTCTAAGTGTACCAATATGTTTAATAATAAATTAAAATTTCAGAAACTTCTACCACATTGATTATGACCAATTTTCGAACTAGAGCTTCAAAATTACTCAAATTATAAATTTGATGCAAGATACATTTATCCTTTCAGATGACAGTCAATCATATTTCTCAAAACTTAATCAAATAATTGATTATATTAATCAACTGATTAAAATTCTTATTTCTATTACACTTACAATAATTAAGGTACGCACACCACCGTCTCGACCATTAAAAGGCAATTTTAATTATTCTGAAATTCTGAATTTCCCACAAATAAATCAAAATAAAAATCAAAAAAAATTTTTACAGTAAAAAAAACTAATTAACATAATTAAATTACAACAACAACAAAAATTATGAAATTTTATTCGAGAATAGACCATATTCTCTATCTATGCTTGGATGAAAGATTTTTTGAAAAATGCTTATTACATTAAAATAATACACCATAGAAAACTTTTCTTTTATACAAAAGCTTTAAAATTATGAGTTTCAATTTGTTAGATTCACAATTTTAAATTAAAATATCCTTTATACTATATACCGTTATTTAATATCCTTTTATAGTAGAATGAATTTAATTTCTAAACTCTTGGAAAACTAAAAAACACCTGCCTATCAAAACACCTATATACAATATAATGTCTATGTATGTATATGTGTATGTATATGAATTCAAAATAAAGAGAATAAAAAATTTTTTCTTTTTTTTTTGTTAGTGAATTAATTTTAGCTTCAACACCCCATTCTAATATCCTTATTGTACAAATAACTGTATTAAGATGTAATATGTACAACGTTAAAGAAACAGAATTTTTTTTAAATTGATTTCCTTTTCTTCTACTCAATTTCTGACTTAAATTACTTCCTTACATAATTTTACTATAAGAGTATTCGTTAAGAAGATTCACATACAATGAAGCCTCCCCAGTCCAACTTAAACTATCAAAATTTTCTTAGAAAATTTGTATCTTGTCACTGTTAATTTGATGATGGGCAACAACAACATTATTAAAAAGATGAGCTTCTATTGTTCCTTCTATACATTATAATAGAAACATACTATACCTACAACAAATGATGAAAGAATTAATTTTCAAGTGTATCCTAATAATTTACTGTCCTGATTTAATTAACAAAAAAATAAAAAAATAAATAATTTTTAGCTGTATAGAAAATATTCTATGTAACAAAGAGTAACAGAGTCGCAATAAATTTAATCAATGGAAAGTGTGTGATTGTATGTTGCAGTGTATTTATCTCGAAACATAATATGAATTTTGAGAACCTAGTGATGGCCTGAATATTCGAAAAATCTGAAATTGTGGTATTCAAGAAATTTTGGAAAAAAAAATACTTTAATTCAATGAAAAACTGTTTACCTGATTATTCGAAAACATAATCAATATTTAAACCTTAAAGCGATAAACGATCTTTGGATTTTGTTTTGCCATAATTAAAAAAAAATTTAAATTTGGAAAATAATTTTTTTACAACATTACAAAGGTTGTCCATGGAACCACCCAGTACGCAAATAACGATGTACTGCTTGCAGTAAAATGAAGACAATCTGCAGAGATTATTATTCAGATTTAGCGAGACTGCCAAATTGTACAAGATGAAGGTATCCACAACAAAAACCAAATTCATGACAATTTTTAAAGAACCCATTAAATATGAAATATTCATTAACAATAATATTATCAAACAAGTGCCCAATATTAAATATCCCGGCGTAAATATTACAAGGTTTCGCAACACGGAAATTCAGGAAAGTCGCAGCCATTTCATGTTATCTCCGAGATCTTATATGGAGAAACAAATACGTGCTAATAGAAAACAAAATACGAATATAGTAAAGCTGTATTCAGCTACTGAGACAAATGCAGACACATGAAAATCAAAACAGAAAATGCGAACTCTGTGGCAAATTTGTGAATACAAGTTAAGATATAAGTAAATTATGGACGCATGCGACATTTAAGATATTGTCCGTTGAAGTCGAAATTGATGAAGAAACTGTAGAGACCACGTAAATAGAATGACAGAAGATCGATTGGTGAAGGTAGGTAGTAATGAATGACCAAATCAATATCAAACGTCTACCAGAAAGACCTCCGAAAAAATTGTATGAATACTGAACGTTCTCAGCACAAAATTGGGGATGAAATATGTATATTGAAAAACAAGATAGAAGAAAGATAAGAAGAATTTGAAATTACTTTTGCTTCAAAATTCAAAATCAAAGAACCCTAGTTAGAAATAATGACGAAAAATGAGGCAATTTGAAAATCACATCTGTCCTATGTCGTCGTTTTTTATGTTAAGGAGCCTATAAGTGTATTCTTTCTTTACTTTTGAACCCTTAACCTCTATCGAAGCATTAGGCAAAATCAGTTTACAGTGTTGCGAAAATCATACATCAATTCATGAAGTAATTCGATGAGTGATTCAAGAGGTTGTAATAATATCAAAAGCATTATAGTAGGTTGAAAGAAGAATATTCGATTTTTGACTTGTAGGGTTTTTAAATTTTTTTGTGAAATTCATATGAATATTCCCAATTGAATACGTATGATCTTGATCTTGATAAATAATTTTGTTCCACTTATTGTTTTTAACACTTTCATTCTAGTTTTTAAAGATTATTAGAAAATTTACCGACATATTAAATAAAGCTGGATTTTCATTGGCCAATATTTAAAATCTTAAAAATTGTATGGGCTCTAAAAAGGGAGATAACATGACATTATTTTGACAGAGCTAAATGCTTACGACAAGAACAGAAAATATCATTTACCGGGGATATTTTTCAAAAAATTGGGGGATATTTTAAAAAAATTTGGGATATTATATTTTGATAAAGTATATTTGTAAAATATCGGGGATAGTTTCCTTATACCGGCAACACTTTTTAACAATTTTGTGAGTAAATGTATATAAAAAATCGCTCTCCCTTTTTAGAGCCAATAAAATTTTTAAGATTTTAAATATTGCTCAATGAAAATCCACATTAATTCTACTCAATTAAAAACATATTTTTATTTTATAAAATTCATTACGATTTCATTTGTCTTTAAAAAGAAAAATTAGAGTTAAAACAGTATTAGGTGTTAAACATTTTCTTTCAATGGTACTGTTATTTTGATTTTTGTCTCAAATCTAACTATTAACCCACCATTGCTAAATTCTTTGAAAGCAAAAAAAAAATCTAAATAATGCCTATATATAAAAGAAAATGCTTACCCCACCCCACACCATCTATGTACAATTAAAGTTTTAAAAAAATCTATAAACTTAATAGAATAGAAATACTGGTAAGACAATTTCCATTTGAATGTTAATAAATTTTCTTATTTTATTCGCGAACTGTTTTTAAAGGTTTCACAAATTTTAGGAACATAAAGTAAATAATTACATTTCAACCGTATATACATATAATAAATATATATACATATATGAACGAATATATATAAACATGAAAACGATTTCATATCCTTGAACTGCTAGAAATTAAAAATCATTTGAATTTATCTCTAATATCAGTATAGGTATAAAAGGCACCAAACAAATTTTTTGGATCATCTTCAATCTCATTTTTTGCTTATCGTTCTTTTTCGTTAAATGATACTTAATTTTATATGAGAAAATAAATTTCCAGTGATGCAATCCAAAAAACATACAAAAAATGTTCCCTCATAAGGAGCACAAATAAGTAAGAAGTATTATTAAAAATAAATTCAGAACCAGAGCTTCCGCTTCAATGGACTCCTGCTATTGTTCACCCTACGATATTCATAATCTCATATTTTTATACTGTCAGATGCAGTTAGTTTGGACCTAGCCTTAGGTATTTGAACCGTTATTCTAATTTAATTGAAACCAAAGATAGGCTTATCACTTAGAGCAAGCTCATGAGACGTCTGTTACTAGATAAAAACTTGCTTCAATTTGATTGTGCAAATATATCATCATCCAGTACTGTAGGGTAAATAAAACATCGCCACCTTTGATTAGAAAAAACTATACCAGATACATATTGTTGGTGGAAAAGTAAAAGTCACAAGTTAATACCTATATCAATTTATACATTAATAAAAAATATTTGCAAAAGTCAGGCCAAATTAGTCCAAAGCTAAAAAGAACAACAGTTGTTAGTTAGTCTAAGTTGTACGTTTATTAAAACGTAATCTGTTTTATATAGTTAAAACACATTTAAAGTATATATAATTTTTTTACTGCGTCAGGACCAACGTTCAAAATTTTTGTTTCGAAAAGTGTTATGATATAATCAGTGAATCAAAAGATAGTAAAAGTTGAAACCTGATAAGGCTTACTCTGAAGAAAACTGACAATCAGCATAGTGAAACAATGCTTGGAACGGAATCCCCAGTGTACACATCACATCAAAAAATTACACTAGATAGTTTTGTCCGAAATGGATATTCAATAAAGAACATGGCGGCAACTGCAGAGACTAGCTACTGAAATGAGACAACTAAAGGAGTTTGTTTCAGACTTCATTCGAAGGTTTTCAGGACAATGAAGAAAAATTAGAATTAAAAACTCCCTCTTTTCAACCCTAAAATGTAAATGGATGTTTCTAAACCGCATATTGGCAAGTATGCAGAGACGATTTGATAACGATCTTTACAAATAAGCCTTAGCCCAATATATTGCAACAGGTAATCGGAAATATTATAGTGATGTTGTCGACGAATTCACATTATACCAGGTGTTCCAGACAAGGATGCTCTATCGATTGGTGATATTCTCAACTTCAGGAAAATATCGGAAATATTTCAGATTTCGGAGATTTTCAAATGGGAAGATGTAATTTTTTATACAAATTTGGATTCAACGTCAAAAAAATTTATATCCGATCTTTTCCGCAAGTTGATAATATCATCAATCGATGGAGCACCCTTGGTTTTGTTAATAATTTTTTTTTAATTTAAAAAAGCTGATACGCATGCTCTGGAACAACCGGTATATACAATTACTGTAGCTTTAGATATCAATTTAGATGTTGGGTTCTAAATAATGTTGAAAATGTTAGCATGTACTTATTTGGAAAGACAAAAAAATGTTAATAAACAGAAAGGAACAAATTAACAGAAACATTAAGAATTAAATTCACCTACATTAAAATGAGTAGGCCCTGAATATGACAAAAATAAGTAAAAAGCTAACTCAATATTACAACCCTGTCTACATACATATAATATCATGTTTATTATCTATGATAGAGATACACAAACAATGAACGATAAAGATAAACAATTTGAATTTAATTTAAATACAAAAATTTATTTTTATGAAAAGTTTTTTTTTTTTTTAAATTAAACAGAGGCGTATTCAAATTAAATATCTGTTATTAAAATAAACAACAACAAAATTAACAACCACACTACACAATAAAAGAGATGGTATAAACATCGTTTATATTGTATTGTGGTGTGGTGTATTGTGTTAAATACTTAACAACCACATAAATATATGTTGAGGTGAATTTAATTATTTTCGTTAGGCGGGAGGGGAAATTCTTTTTTTTTTAAGATTTCATTTTTAAGAATTATTCATTTAAAGATATATCATTATGCTTATTATTGTTTTAACAAAGTTAAACAAAATAAAATGTAACAATTATTAAAGATTTAATTTTTTTTTTTGATTAATTGTTTTACTAACAAAAGTAAACATCCTGAAACTGAATGTCTGGATATTATGTAAAAAAAAATTGTTTTAATAATTTTCTTTTTCAAAATTAAAAATTAGGTCGATACGAAAAATATTGAAAATAATTTATAAAACTTTTAAACATAGAAAATTACAAAAGGTGAATTTTGAAACTAGCTAATTAAAATCTGTAACAAAAAAAAAAATAATTAAAATAAGAAAACCGTCGCGATCAAATATTCTTAAATATTTCGTTTTAAATAAAGCAAGGTTTGCATATAAGAAGAATAATTGGAGATTTGATCGATTTCCCCATCCTGACATCTTAGCTCTAAATCAAGCTTTAAAACAATAATAATGTGGTAATTGTTTTTTGGAAAGTCTTGCCAAAAATAGCCATTTATGTACTCCACGAAAAATACCCCAAAGATAAATAAAATAACACTTTAAAGTTTTTTTTATCCTTTATTATCACTATCCTATTGCCTATATGAACAACCTAATCAATGTTATGTACAAAAGTTTTATCTTATTTTATTGAACAGCTGCGCGCTAAGAGAAAATATTTGTATTTACATATTTTTTGACTGGGAAAGAACGAAATAGAGAAGAAGAAAGGTATTTAATAAACTAAAGCGTTTCAACTTCGCTGAAAAAGTTAATTTTAACGTCGAATTTTGTACGTTATACTAAAATTGTTAAAACACAGTTATACTATAATTGTTAGTTATTGCAGAAACAAATCAGAAGTAATATGAGTCCGCATTTGTGAAGTTCGGGCTATGAACAAATTTACATAGCCGGTTTTATTCACTCATATGATTTTCACTGTGTAGATCTGGACGGTACTCTTGTGCTTCGTCACTTGTATCGGCACTTGTATGACATGATCCTCTTATTTAGTACTGTAGAAGAGGACGCAGTATTTTGATTTTTGAATTACAGAGAACATAATTCAGATAAACGATGATATCCAAGAGTAGTTAAGAATAGTTACTTATTAGAGGAATAACGTGATTTTAAATGCAGTCAAGAAGGTAGCTTAAGACTGTAAGAGAAGCAGCAATTCAAATGTGTTCATTAATTACATTACAACTTGGAGTGTAAGAGTATAATATTAGTTAAAAGCTTCAGAACGTGAGACTCAACATTAGGTTAAATTTTTTTATAGACATTAAGAAGTTTAAAAACTAAAAGGAGAATTTTAAATTGGCTTAAATAGCCCAAGTGGTTGGCAACACCCTGCGCGATATCTAAAACATGGTCAAAGTGAAACTGCGAGGTGAAATTAAAGTTTTGTGTTTTTGACGAATTATACCCAACTCTTTTTCTTTTACCCCACACAAAAATCTTATGCGAATCAAAGTAAATCATTTTTACCATGTTTGTGTTCTTCTGCTAACTTCGAGAATTGTAGGATTATAATTGCGGAAAAAATTAAATTAAAGGACCACCTACCATTGTATTGTCATCTACAAAACTTTAAATTGAACTGAAGGTTGTTTAAAGTAAATCGTTGACAAAAATCAAGGAGAGGATAGGTGAGAGATTATATCCTTGAAATCATTAATACATTTAGAGACTGCAGACCGTGACTAGAATCTATAGATCTTGTCATTTATTTTTAAATCAGCATAACATACTCGATCGAAAGCTTCGAAAATTGCTAACGCAACTATATAAATTTTGCTAGAATTTCCAAAACTAATATTGAGTTTTTCGCCATATTGAATAAATTAAAAATAAGTAAAAAATGGGCCGATCATGTCACTGAAATGGATCGGTTTTATCTAAAGCTGAATCAAATGTCCAAAAGTTAAACGTTTATTTTCGAAATCAGTTATTCAGTTTTTCATGAATTTGGACAAAACTTACCATTATCTGAGATATTGACCAGTCGAAGGTAACAAGTGAACTTCTATGTAACAGAATTTTATAAATGACGAAGATAGTTTGCTTTTTTTTGTCTAAACTAATACATCAGAAATTCTATCAATGCTGATATATTTATCTAGACCTATCGTTTTCTCGATTTTCAATACAGCACAGCCCATCTCTTAAAATAGATTTGTCAAATGAAAAATCTCTTGCAAAACATATATTTCTATCATTTTTTATCTCAAATTTAGTTAATAAAAATATTTTTGTTGTATATTAAGCAGAGGATCATCTTTGTTGTTTATATTATAATTTTTCTCTTCAGGGTAACATGGTTTACCGTGACAAGGTTTACCAGTCTACGCTTACTTTATTTTTACTTCTTTGGAATGATCATTATATCACAAACACTTATTGAAAATTTTTACTGATGAGATAAGAGAATATAATTTCAATAACTACCAAAGGATTCTGCCCTAAATAAACGCAACTCAAATTTTCTATTACTTTGTAAGAGTAATTTATTATCAAAGATTTACAAAAAAAAAATAATTTAAAGTTTAACAATAATTTATTTTAAAAATCTATAATTTTGTCTTACTTTTTAACATTATTTTTAGTTAAGAAGTGAAACTGCAACAAACATTTTTTTTATAGCATTCTATTAAAAACAATACCCATAATTTTTTATTAATCTATCTATAAAATAATGACACTAAAAATTTGTTGTCGTATTACTTTTTGTTTTTACTTTCTTCTTCACTTTTTTTTTTCACTTTTAAATATCACAAAAATAAAATTCACTCAAATTTACATTTACACATATATCGTACAATACACGCTCGTATATACATATATTTATTTTTTTGTATGATGTAGTCAACCCACTATGAACTTATACATTCAAATTTATTTATGTATTTAGGTCAAGTTCCCTTCCTCATTTCTTCGATTTTCTTTCTTAACTATATACGGATGCACTGCAATCTCTTCATGACACGAGCAGTACTAGAAAATTTCTTCTTGTTGTTTTTATGTTTGAAGTGCACAATTTTCTTGCAGACTTCATTTTATTTTACAGTAAAAAATACAAAAACACAAAATTACAAGCCAATAATATTATATTATAAAAGCAACGGTATCTACAAGGACCAAAACTACTGTTAGAAATTTTTCATTTATAGATTCAAAAATTGTATTGAATCCTTATAGGTAAAAAGAAATTTTCATCTCATTTCTCATCATTACATTCAGTTTTGATTTTTTTTTTTTATTATTATTTGGTTTTGCCTTTAAAGAGATAAAGTCAATGTCACAGCACAATGTCATTCATTTTATCCTTATAAATAGTTTAGAAGAGCTAAGAATAAGAAATATGAAGAAAAAAAATGTAGTAATATTTTATATATACATATATATATATATATACATATATATAATTTAGCGTTAGATATAAATAAGAAATCTTTGTAAACGGTTTGTATAGTGAGTGACAAGAATATTCATATTTTTAAAGCTATTCAAATGCAATTTAAAAATTAATTATAAATTTTATGATGCTTCACCAGTATCAAAGAAATGATTGATCGATTCACGAGAAAAAGAGTAATAAGAAAATTATATCACTCAGATGTTCGAATCAGTATTCATAGAAATTCGTAGAGTGATCGAATGCTAGTTAGGTAGAAGTGGTTAATTTAGGGTACTAACTGCAAAAATGCCACAGTTCTAGTAAAATATTATTGTTATGAAATGTTTAAAAAATTCATTGACATCAGTGTAATTTTCGATTATTGTTCAACATTATTTTGGAAATAGTCCACATAGAATTTCAGATTGCAAACTTTAAGCTAATTCAAATCGACACCTGAAAAACAATTTTACAATAATTTTTCTTTTATTTACATTTTTGCAGCTACAAGCGTCTTTAAAATATTGTCTAACATGTTAGATGTCACCGTGGTTTTCTATTGAAAAATAATCCAGACAGACAAATCTTTGATGCATCAATTTTTTAGTTTGCCTTTATTTTGCAATAATACTTTTGCATTTTAGTTTGCCGATTTTACTTTTAATAAGAATTGATTAATTTGCTGTAGACAATTAAATGAATGGATGTTTTAAAATTTATTTACTGTACGGTTTCCTAAAAATTTAAATTTAAATGTCGATTCAACATTTACGTTTCAATTTCATCAAGCAACATACACTCAATATTGCATATCTATTGCATTTCTTCATTCCCGTTATTATTATGAAATAATTTACAATTTTTTTCTCTTACTGTATTTAATAACAATATTTTTATATATAATATTATGTACATCATACGACTAGGTATAAATTATGAATAAAGACATGATAATAATAATAGTAAAGTCTCTTTAGTGTATTAACCGTTAATCTAATAAATAAGAAAAGTAAATAGAGTAAAAAGTTTTTCTTAAAACTGTTTAAAAGAAAATTTCGTCGTAACTATCAGTGTCGCTACAACAGTTCAAATAAATTCGTTTTAAATATACATTTTCAATTAGCTAAAAAGAATTGCCAATTGATTAGTAATTTTCAGTAATATAAAATTCAAAATTTAGTTGACGTTACAAAGGTTTACAAAAATAACCGTTAAATATTTTTTAAATACAAAAATCCAAACGTGTTTGTCATTACAAGTATAGAAATAATAATATAAATTTGCAATATAAGGAGTAAATTCAATATAATCAAAATCTATAAATCAATTGTGCTTTTCTTCAAATCTCGACAACGTCAGATAATAATTTAAAAATATACCTTATCTGAATTACACATAACAAAATGAGTATTCAAACCCATCTAAAGGGTGTCTTTGAGTAACCAACTTTTATCACCATTAGCCAGTCGCATTACTACGCTTTTGCAGCTTACTATTATTTTACTACGAAACTTAACATTATTACAATACTCGTATATATTATTGTTAGCGAAATTATGTTACAGTAAGAAATCCAGTCCACGAAAATTCCCCAAAAGCAGTTCAAATTTCAATACTATTTCTCAAGAACCGATATTCAATACGAATTCTTCGAAAATATCAATGTTAGTCATTTTTAATTTTGAAAATATTCTTAATGCAGAACCAATTACATTATTTTACAGAAACGCTTTCAGTATTTCGAAATATAAAATTTTAATACAAATAAATTGAAACAAGCCAATACAAAATCTACATATGTTGCAAAAGGTGGAAAATTAAACTGAATGAAGCAAAATCCACGCATGCTAACTTTACAAATAAAAAAATTTAGTCGCACATTCCACAGTAAAATTAAGCAATGTCATCATATCATATCAAAATTCTGCAAAATATTTTGGTATGACGCTTGACGCAAAGTTTAGATGGAAAGAACACGTCAAGAAAAAAACCTAGAACTGAATCTGTAATACAAACATTTGTTAGCTAAATCACATTATTGGCTAGTTGGGTGAACATCTACGCTTTCGACAAAGTTTTAAATTACAATCAGATATTAAGCCAGTCTAGGCATACGGTATTCAAATGTGGTGTTGTGCAAAACAAAGTATTGCGAAACATTGTTAACGCCTCCCTGGTTTGTTCGCAATGCTGATATTCATAGAGATCTCAGAATTCCTCTCATAAAAGACGAAATAAAAAAAATTGGCTGTACACCATAAAAGTCGTCTTTCGCAACATGTCAATATCAAAGTTTTACGTTTAACTGACAAACTTTATTAGAAGGCTTAAACGGACCAAACCGTTCGAACTGTGTTATGGTAAAAACTTTTATAAAAATAATTCCTAATGGAATTTTGTTTGGTCAAACATATCTGAAGTAAGAGAGCCAAAATTGTATTAATGGTTAGTCTTAGAGACTAGTTTTAATTTTAACAAAAGGATAGAAGTTTTTAGTGCGTTAAAATTGGCACAGTCCTTTACTTCCTTCTTCCTCGGCTAATAGAACAGAAGTATAAGGCTCTTTAATGATTTTCTTCTATCTGAAAAAAAATTAATAGATTTTTCCGCTTTATCCGCAATTTTAATAAATGCTACGTTGACTGCTTACCGCTATAGTAATAACATATTGATATTGTCATTAAAACCTGAAGAAACACGAATATTTGCCATTATTCGAAAAAATTTATTTTTACCCACCATAGGATAATAAATGGCTTTGAGAAATCCGAAACACATTGGAACTAAAACATGTCCATAATCATTACACCGTTTCATTCCTTGCTTCTAGCGCGAGCGAATTTATAAAAATGTATACTTTTCATTGTCATTTTCATTGCCCTAAGTAATGTAAATGGAAGAGAAGAGATACTATTCTTATAAATATTTAAAAAAAAAAAAATTTTAGTTTATAGTCCCATAGTTTTTCAAACAATGAACGAAAGTGCCATATACCTACCCATATTAAATTACATCCTTTAACACAAACAGAAAAAAAAAAACTATTTTCTTACTGCCTTTAAAGAATGTAAAAAAATAACTGAATATGATAGAATTAATAATAAATGATCTCAAGCTGTGCAATTTATTCTATCACACTATTCCATACCAGTTAACTTATAAGGTTATAAAGAATTTCTGGGTAGAATGCTGAATGAATGAATTCATGTTTAACAATCACTATACACACAAATACAACACGAACATAGTATCTACACTTGCTCAGCACCAAAACTTTCTGTAACATAAGAATCGTGTTCCTGATACATCTTAATTTAATATTCTGTTAAAATGTTTTAATATTTACTTTATTATGTATATTTCATATTTAGAAAGGTTCCAGCTATGTTAAATGAAGCTTTAAATCAAATGTTTAAATCATTTAAAAAAAATTAAAAAAAGGACAAAAGAAGGTGTAAAGATGGATTAAAATTGCTTTCACAACTTCATTCAATAATAATAATTTTAACAAATTATAAAAGTAAATATTTTAAAACGATTATCCTTCTTAATATTTCTGATCATCAATTTAGTATACAGATAAAATATAAATAAGTAGAAAAAGTTTATACAGCTTGAAATATATTCTTTCACTAGCACCAGTACTTAACCACTAGCACATCAGCAACTTATAAATACATGTAAAAGTCTTTTTTATTTTTACTAAATTAATTTTTAATTTTTTTTTTGGGTTTTTTTTTTAGCTTAAACTTTATAGGTACCCAAAACTAAGATAAAAAAAATATGATAATATGAAAAACAAATTTTTTTATAAAAATGGTTATTATTTATTTTAGTTTACCAAAGGAAAATATGGTGGATTTTTGTTTTATTTTTATTAATTTTAAAAAGAAATACTGAGAAAACCTAAAAAAATCATTTAACATAAGTTTCTTATTTTTGAATCCATTGTCGGATCCGAATTTGAATAAAAAAATACCTCTTACCATTCGAAAATCTCTATTTCGGAAAATTTTAGCGATTTTTGGGCTTAAAAACGAATTGCCCATCCTTCCCGGAAGTTTAAAATATCATCAATCGATAGAAAACTATTGAAAATCATTTTTTTTTACATTTGACATACTTTATACTAATGATTATAAAATCTATTAATAATATAAATATTTGTAAAATCTTGTGGCTTACCTACACATTTACATTTGAAAACAAAACTAACCAGTTTTAAAATTGGGTAAATACCCGAATTAAAAATTAGCTTAAGAATAATCTAAATTCATTAAATAACAGTTAAAATTACCAACAGATGACTCTGAGTAGGTAAGAAAGAGTTTTAAATAAGTGGTTAACATAGCTAACCACCTAACCGGAAAGAGATATATGTACAATAAAAATTTACTAGGATTCTCCCGCGTCTCGAAATGCGATGAAATTTGAGAATTTCATTATGAACTTGTATAATTTTTTTTTATTGATTTATCTTAGACAACAACCGTAATAACTTAGTCAAAACAACAAAATTTAAATTTAATTCTGGCGAGGTAAGGAAGAAACTACACTTCTATATCTATACTTGAGTGAGTTGCGATAAATTGCTAAATTAAAATTTGTCAATGTTAAAATGTATGTGTATACTTATACATAGTGTCAAATTTTAAATTGACATTTCTAATTGAAAATTAAATTATATTGAATTTCGCTACGTTTCCTTTTAAATCAATCATTTGAAAGAATAATAATGAAAATCGGTTGTGAAATGGTTTAAATATTTGTACCATACTTTTTCAAATTACAGATTAAAGATAATGATTATGATAAATTTTTAACATTTTTAACGTTTTCTCATGTCATTGTTCAATTGATAGCATTTTTATATTTTCTCAACTTTAGCAGATTTAATGGACATGAATTGGAATATTTTTTGTTCAATTTAAAAGTTTTCATTGATATTTTTATAATTAAAAAAAAAATTTATAAAATTCAACAAATACAAAAACAAGAAAAACTGATTTCTATAACCCAATTTAATTTCTAATTAATTTCTAATTAATTTTTAAATATCTAAATAAACTTGAGTTTAAAACTTTATAAAATATTAAATTAACCACATTATCTCATTCTTTAAATAAAAAGAAATATTGATAATCTAATTAAAATACCGAATAAAAACTGCAAACAACCACAAAAAAAAAACAATTAAGAGAAAATTTAAATTTATTTAATAAAAACCCAAATCTTCAGTAGTCGAGCTTAAATAATTTTTGAAACTTTCAGTTTATTGAAATTTAAAATTTTTATTTTATTCTATTTTTTTTTACAATAAACTTCGTTTCATAAGATAAATGAAAATTTAGATTTATAGATCTGAGAATTCAGATGAGAATTATTGCACTTATTACTAAAATATATACACATATAGTTTGTATATATATATATATATATATTTCACAAAATTTAAAATTTTTGGGCTTATGCGATGATTGTATATGTATACTATACAAATAATTAAGCTTTTATTTTACAAAATTTATTTAGAAAAAAAATATTATAATTCATAAATTTTATTTTTAAAAAAATACATTTTGCTCTACTTGAAGTTTTTAAAAACGTTATATACCCTAAATAACTCAAACAAATGTTATAATACCAAATTTTACCAAATTTTTAAAATTGTTCAACATTTCAATGAATTTCCAGGTAATGTGTCTAACAAAACTTTATTAATTATGTTTTTCTAATTCTAGATGAAATAAAATGAATGCTATATCCATCTTTTATACTACATCTACCATTGAAGGATTGATGGGCCCATTTTCTATCTCCACTTGGTCTATATAGTTTATCATAAGATAATTTAGGAGAATTCCATCTGTATTATATTGGATTTAGATTTTGTAGGAAAAATATAAAAAGTCAAGGACTAATTGTTTCAGACAAAAGTCACTCATGATTTACTCAACAGCATTTAGTTCAGAATAATATAAGAAATACTTAAACACGTTCTTGCACTGAAACACAAAATGTATTGCATCTCCATCCAAACAAATTGGTTTTGTTGAATACTTTTCATGCAAGAATAATATTAAAACGCTTCAAGTTTCAATATTTTTTTAAGAAAATTTTCACACTTCTAGATTTAAGACCAAAATATATTTTAATACAAAAAAGATATATTATTTTGCGCAACGATGAAACGATTACTTCGAACCTTTAACATTTTTATAAAATTCACTAAATATCTTAAATATACTCCTCTGTATATTAGGCGTATATTGTGATAATTGTAATGTATCATACTATGAACTTTTTCAGTAACAATTATGTTAAGTACTAAAAAATTAAATAAATTCAAACAAAAACATCCTTGCAATTGAAAATAATAAATAATTACTTTATTTATTTATTTATTTATTTGTAGTTTTTTATTTTTTATTTTATTAAAAATTATTTCTCATAAAATATTTAAAGCGTTAGTAAAGTTGATTTATTCGTTTAATTTTTAAAATATTCTTGTTTTTATTGTTGTTATTTTTATTTACAAGGATATTAAATTTTTTTTGTTCAAATGACTGAATTTTTATATTATTTTGTATTATTTTCATTTCATGTCCTCTTTTCATGTCGGTTTTACTTATTTTTGTTTATTATTAAATAGTATAAAAATACGTGGTTTATTTACACGTATATTTGAATATGAAAAATTATTTATGCACTGGGAAGGGAAGAGAAAGAGAGAGAATGTTAGTTATATGAAAATTGATTGATGGACTTTGACTGATACAATTTAAATTTATGGGTGAATTTAAAGTTATGATAAAAAAAATGTGTAAGCGGTTATAAAAAAAAAAATCGAATAGTATTGTGGTAGACATAGGCATGGAAAATATTGAAAAAATTTATGATACAGTTATGATACATGAAAAATGAATAATGCTCGGTCAGTCTGATATAATATATACATAATAATGTATACTTGAAGATTTAGTGTTGTCTTCTCATATTAAATCACTTTATTACTATCAATACACAATGTGATAAGTTTTCATAAAACATGTCTTATTTCATGAGTATTCTAAATTTAAAAAAATATTTATAGTAAAAAGATGGTGTAATATTTAAAAAATATAAATTTAAATATCAATTTAGAAAATGCTTCATAACATTTTCTTTACACTGACACCTGAAATTTGTTGTAGATCCAAATGGATTTTTTACTGTTGATACACAATTGGAGAACAATGGTAGGTAATTCAAAGTGTCTAAACAATTGTAAGTACCAAAATTTCACGCAGTTAGACCAAAGAGATATACTGTAGTAGAAAAGATACATACATATAATTTAACATTTTGGTTATACTTTTAATCTGAATACAAATTTTAACTGTAACATCATATATAAATTAAACTCAATTGTGAATATTTAAAATTTCCATTTAAAAATTTTTTAGATCCAACATCTAAATCTGATTACCATTTAAATCAAATGTCAGATTTTGTTTACATATCAAATTTTTATCAGATTTAGATTTATTCTTAGATTTTGTCTGACGTGTACCTAAATTGGTACTTAACATAAAACAAAAAAAACCAATTCACATTTCAAAATCAGTGTTTTTAAACCTAAAAATTACAATTCAACATTTTGATAGGAATTTATATTCACTATTATGAAAAACAATTCTCGTTTAATTCAACTTATTCAAATAATACACTTTCATAGAGTAAAAAGTATACATATATAAATATGACAACACTATATTATAGATTAAATATTAATATTATCTAAAACAATATTTTTGTTTTCAAATCAAAACCTAAAAACTATTCAACTGAAAATATTTAATTGACGATTTAAAAACTTTTGTTTATTTCATACCTTACTCCTACTCAAAAAAAAAAATCATTATATCTTAATTTTTGATTAATTTATTATAATATACTAGTTAAATTTATATTTTCATCCCCACACACTAACACGCACTAAAAAAGATACCATAAAAATTATGAAAAATTTTATATTTCAATAATAACATATCTTTTCCATTAAATATAGCTGTAAGATTTTCTTAAATATTAACACAAAACAAAAACATCAACAAAAACAACAAAAGTGTATTTTTAGAACAATCCAATTAATTTTATACAATTTTTTTTTTTATTTTTTCAAACAACATCCATTACCACAATTCTCATATTAAGTATTACATACCACAAATAAATTGTTTACATCAAGAACATCATCGTATATACATATTTGTAAATATATTATTATACATTACTACTTATACAATACACCTAGGATAATGAACTCCAATAACAAATATCCTGACACTTAAGAGATATAAGATCTCTGACACATTTTCTTGTAAATTTATAGGGGATCTGTTCTTTAAATTTTATTATACTTTTTTCTTTTATATATATATTCATTTTTTATAAAGAATTTGATGAAATACAGGGTGTTATATCTTTTAATTTTTCTATACTACTCCCAAGCGTTTAGTTTTGTTACTGATATTCCCACGTAACAATTTGATTGTTATAACACTCTTGCGCACTCTTATAACACTATTATAAACATTCTTATAGCATGTTAATGTTATAGCTATTAATGTTAATTTGAGTGCTCCGCAATTGTTGCGAAACGTTATAAATACGTTATAGCACTAAAATAGAGAATACTATAAGGCACCGGAGTAATTGCTGTAATATTATTATTGGATTACTATACATATGCATTTGTGCATATGTTTTTATTTTGAAATAGAAATCTTTTGAAATAATTTATGTGATGCGAGACTGAAGTCTTATTTTTAGGTATTATTTTTTTTTATTTTCAAAATAATAATTTTATTGAGTTTATATTTATTTCATGAGAAATCTCCCTTTCTTAAGATATTAATTACATATTTTTATATTTGTATGTAAATAATTTATAATATAAAAAATGTCTTATAAGAAAATTTGTATTAATATTTATAATTATTGTGACCAAAATGCAAAATTTGGTTGGAAAAAAAATTCATTGACATTTATTATAACAAATACTTCGAAAAAATACATTGCCCTTCAAAAATAACCAATTTTTAAATAAATGAAAGAAAATATCTATTTCAATTGGATCTTATTTTTGTTAATTAATGCATAATATTAAATTTAATATTTAAATAATTTTTCTTTTAAGTAAAAATGGTCATGTTGCGAAAAAATGCAAAATAAAGCTTTTTAGTTTTTGTTTATTTAAAAACATTTTTTTTTTACTATGTTTGTAGAAAGTAATGGCCGTCGCAAAATATTTATTCTAAATATTAATTGAAAAGCTATAGTAAGTGGATTATTAAAATACAGTAAAATAATAACAATACTTCTGCTATTCCAACAATTCTATTCTTATAATAACACTTTAACTCTTGATAAAGGATTACACAATTTTAGACTTATAACAACGTTGATTTAGCTTTTGCTGAAAATCCCTTTATAACAACTCCCGCAATTGTTATAAGAAGATTCATTAATAACATTATTCCCATAAAAACATCATTATAACACCTTTAGTGCTTATCGGGAGTCATATAGGAGTCTTATAGCACTAATTTTGTTTTTATAATAATAAAATGTTACGTGGGTTATTTCTATTGTTACATACTATCCCTGAAATGAGTGTAGGTGAATTTCTTTTTCTCTTTCTGATTTCGTCTGTTCAGAGCGTAATAACAATAAATGTGAATTTGATAACATTGATAAACCGTTAGTTTTAAGATAATTTAATTGGTATTAGTTATGAGGTATAGTATTAGCAATAACTTTAAATAATAACTAAGTTTTTCTTAAGATTGCAATAATAAAAATAGATAAAAGCTTAAACTATTACCAAACACTAAAATTATAAATAGTTTTATTTAAATATTTGAAAATATAATAAAATGTCGGGTGTTAGAGATGTATTAAATATAATAGAAAACTGTACATAAAACTGTAAATGTTCAAGATTATATTTTCCGCTGTTTATAATACTCATTTTGATTTATTCAATATATATACAATACGACGTGGATACCCCCCTGTATATAATATTCATAGAGATTTATAGGCCTAGTATAAATACAATATAAACCTGTCTATGTATATACGCATATATAAAATAAAATTTATTTTTTAAAATAAAAACACTATCAAAATTTTGAATTATGTCACGTTTCATAACATTAAAATTAAAATTGAAATTGTTTACACCTCATTTCAAAGGTAATTCTCGGAAAATAATTTTTATACCAATAAATAAAAAAAAAATATTTAAATAAATAAAAAAAAAAAAATTTTAAAAGGGTATCGAAATAAAAATTAAGCTTTAATCTGAAGAAATTTATGGATTTAAATTAATAAGAAAAATTGAGTATAAATTTTATAAGAATTTTTGTTTTTGTTTTTGGAATTTGTATTTGTGTTTCTTTTTTCCATCTTTTACGTTCCATATTTTACTTTTTTTTCTTGGCTGAATCAAAATGAAACTTGAGAACAATTAACGCATATCATTTGCATAATCTTCAAGATTTCTTATAAGATTTTCTGCGATTAGTTTGTTATTTGTAACAATTATTCCGACCATTACTAGTCTTTTAAGACAATAATTGTTAATGGAGGAATATTTTTAGATTGTTTTTTTTCTTTATTTTTTTCTATAATTTGTCAATAAAGTATAGAGATTCTACTTGGTGTTTCGATTTCGTAAGGTTAACAACTGCAAATTTTCAAAATCACTTTGAGTCTCCGACTATAATCTTACTTCTGTCAAATCTCAACTTCTTCTATATTCCATTCCAATAATTTCTAATTCTATGTTCTATCGTTTTTATTTATGCACATTCTGGTATATTTTACAGTAAAAAAAGTAAATAAACATTTATATTTGATTCAATAAAAAATTGCGAAATTAAATTTAAAAATTTAAACTATTACTGTGGTATAGAATCATCAATAATAAATTTATTAAATTCGAGAGAAATATCTAGGTTAAAAAAAATACAAAATACCACTTTTAAAAACAAAAACAACAAATAATTTTCAATAAAATACAATAAAAATTCACACTGATCAGAAAGTGAACATGAATATTTTGAATATTTCCAAAATTCAATTGAATTGCATGGGTTAATTTAAATTTATTAATTAAAATACCTGAACTGAAAACTTTAATCAAATTCATTTAAATTTTTCTATTTGTAGTACAAACAACAATTTTTTTATTTTTTTTTTATTTAAATATGTTCACACTACAGAGGGTAAAAAAACCGGAATATAGGTACATACTCAAATCATTTTTATTCAATAATCAAACACAGAAATTTGTACATTGGTCTGATCAAAATATTCCTCAAATGTACTTATTTTCCTAAGTATCATCCAGAAAATTCTTGCCCACCTACCTCTGAAATTATATGAGTTAAAAATAATTCAACTATCACGAGTAATATAATCTCAGATCCAATAGATCCACTATCAATACAGTATATCAATACGCCACGTCGCAAACAGTTTCTTTGATTCTGGATTTTTCTGATAAGTTATCTTATATATAAACATAATGCCATTTTGGAGTTTAGTTCCCATTTACTGACACATAGGCTTTTGTCCAGAGTGCAATGCTGGCTTTGTTTAGAGCATTGTCTAGATTATAGCATTCCAATTAAGATGTTCATTCCAAGGTATTTGACCTCTTTGGAAAAGTCAATCGTTACCTCATTTAGGTTAGGTTTCTTTAATTTGTCCTTAACTGTTCTGTTTGTGAAGGCAACAATATAGTGCTTTTATTTGGATTTATAGAGAGTTTAACCTCTCGGCACCATTTGTATACCATGTTTAGTGCCTGTTGAGTTAATTCAGCCACTGTAGAATCAAATGATAGCATCGTGATCGTAATGTAAATGATTTCGTATCCAGTGCGTTGTCAAAAGTGCCCTCCATATTAAGAAAAATAGCAATTATTAAGCAAATGTAATAGCAAATGGCTATTACTTTGTCCCTAATAGTTTTTTTAAATTTCTTCTGTTTGGTTTTGTAGAACGAGCGTTGTTGATTTGCCGGGCTTATATAAGTAGAATAACAAACTATCAACTATTTGGTGAGAACAGTAATTACTGAAAATAAAGCACAATCTTAGAACCACAACATCAAAGCATGTCATCTACATTCCTAAATGGAGTTAAGAGGATAAAATGACTGTGAAAGTTTATCAAAATATATTTACACACTCTGTATTATAAATAAAATACCTAGATTACCTAAAACTCACTATGGTTTGTGTAGAGAAACAAATACGAGAAAATAAATTAATTTTTTGACTCAACGAATTTTAATTTTTTAATGATATTTTTTAATCTCCCCTTCCCCTTCCCTAAACCTTTATTTTTTATTTTTTACATTGATATGCGTTTTTATTAAAACATTTTTGCAATGGTCCATCGAAATTCGGAAGTTAATTAAAAAGTTTTTTTTTTTATTTTTATTTCAGTATTTTACCTTCCTTTTATATTGACCTCAGTACCAGTAGGTGTAGATCACTTAATAAAAAAAAAAAATCTATTGTAAAACAACAAAGTTTAAATGATTTTTTTCTTTTTCATATTTTGTATTTTCTGTTTTCTTATTCGCAAATTATGACAAGATTTATGTAAGGTCTTGAAATTAGATGCAATGAAGGAATGTGTACTTCTGTCATAAAACATGATTAAATTAGATAATATAAGTTCAACAAAAAAATATTTCCCTCATTTCATTACTATTAAATAAATCTGATATCATATCTTGGTGTTTGGACTTGGTAAGACATGACATTAAATTTAAAAGAAATCATTAGAGATAATTTTCTTTTATATATAATTGATGTGGAAAATAAAAGTAAAAATAAAATCTTTTTTTCTTCTTTAAGACAAAAAAATTTTTTGTGATGTCCTGATTTTGATAAGTTTTTAGATATTATTTTCCTTTCTTGTACCAAAAACTGCAAATGTGCTTTTAAATAACTTCTATCAAGATTACGTGCTGACATTGTTAATTAATTAGTTAGTTAGATTCCATCAAGGTAACAGTCAGAGTAATTTGTCGCTTCTGCAAAGTTAGCTCACATGTTGGCCTATAATATTACCTACAAGAGAAAGGAAGCCCACAGTCATAATAAATTTTGTATAGTAAAAAGCGTGCTGACATAACAAAAGTATAGTTGATTGGGAAAGCGTAAGCTAGCATAGTGAATTCATTTTATTAAAGTTTGAAGAAATAAATTGTTTCGTCCTTTTAATAAGTCAATAATAATTGATTTTATGTAATAAATTTATTTATTCAGCAAGCTTTTATAACTGCTGGTTATAATTTTAAAAATATAATGTCAATTTAATGCACATTTTAAACACATTGGTTTTACCAAATTTCTAACAACAGTCACGATAACAAAATATCATATCCTCTATTTATTTCAGGCTTAGATCAAGCAGTTACAAATATTCTGTTAACCGGGTTCAAATCTACCACAATTAGTTTCATGGTGAACCAGACTAAAAAGATTTGCGCAGTCAATCTGACCAAAGCTTCTATTTATTTTCTTTATTTTAATATAGAAGCCGCTTTTATTAAAATGAATAGTATTTTTAACTTATTTTGAAAGACAGGAAGGAATTACAAACACTTTTTAGAAGAATAACCCCTTCAAATTACAGTTTAAATTACAATCCCGAGTCACCAATATTTTCTGTAAAATTTGCTTCTTGCAAAAATTATTAACATATTTTGGCAATAGCTAATGAAAATGCAAAAATAGCTTTACAAGATACAAATAAAATAAATTTGGATTATGAAGAAATCTTTAGAGGGACAACAATGCCATTCCAATGCTGTATTTGACTTGGAATGGGTTCCCCTACAAATACAGTTAGTTTCAGCATCTAGTGATCATACTGCTAAATTATAAAAAGTGACAGAGGCCAGTTTAACACAATCTAGAACAATCACTGGTCATACAAGATCTGTTAACATAGCTAGCATTCCGAAAAAATGATCCAGCTGTATTTTGAACCGGTGGACGTTATGAAGCAATTTGTAATTGGGATACCAGAGTAGTTTTAAATGTAGATTTAGGAACTACAAGAGCTGATAATTGTATATATAGTGAGCATGGTCCGGGTACGCCAATATCTAATAGAAAACGTGTTGTACAAACTCCAAAATTACGTCGATAGACTACAACCAATAGTATAACTAGTTTAGTATTTCAAGAAGATAAAACATTAGTATCCGGCGGTGCAGGGGAACATGTTATTAAAATATGGTATTTGAGAAGAAATTATTCATGCTCCAAACGAGAACTATTACCCAAATATAGTATATTTTATGCAGGAGCATCAAGTTGAACAATATTTTATAAGTGGAAGTAGTGACGAAAAAGCATATGGAATATTAAAAATTCTAAGCCAATATTAGCATTAAATGGTCATATTGTAGAAGTAATATGTGTTGCAATTGTAAAATAAAACATAAAATTTAGAGAATTGGCCCAGAAAAATTAATTACGAAGGACAAGCAGAATATTTTGAAGACTAAGCCGATTATTATATTAATAATAATTTGATTAAAAATAGGTGGAGAAATAACGTTACACCTTTCACAATTTCAAAAAAGTTACCTTAGCAATTTCTCTTCATTTCTGCATAGTATCCAGGTGAATCAAATTTAGACGATGTTTATAAGGTACCAAACTAATCGGATTTTCCCAAGAAAATTACTTAGAGCAAATCTTAAAAACTTTTTTTCTCCGTATGTGAACATAATAAAATGGGGACCATACCTAGCTGGCATATTCCAAGTTAGGTCGAATTAAAGTCGTGTAAACAGGTTTTACAATGTAGGAATGAGAAAATTCCTTAAACCAACGCTTAATAAAACCTAGCAAGGAATTTGATTTATTTATAATGTAGTTAAAGTGTAATTTAAACGTTAAGTTATAGTCAAAGTACACCCCTAAATTGTAACAGACTGGTTTTGAACGACGTGTATAGCACATTAAAGCACATTTTTTAATATTAAGAAGTAAATTTTTTTGTGTTAGACCAAACATAAAAATTGTTCAAATCAGATTATCGATTAGTAGCAAGAATATTGTGTATAAATACAGCTAATAATTAAAATTATTATAATTAGGCTAAAAAAGCAGTTATCAAACAAAAATACTATATGTAACTGTAACTATTTATTTTTTTAAAATACTGTACATATTGTACTTTCTTCTTCTTTAAATACAAAATTATGAAAGTACGAGGATATTTTTATAAAATTACATATTTTTACATTGTCAACTTTTACAATAGGAATTGTTCTTACATAAGAGTTCAAGTCTTTCTCAAAATAGATTAAATTTTTCTTATAATTAACTTATAAAAAAAATTGAAAAAAAAAAATTATAAATACAAAATTAAGGTGACCAATTGCACTTTTTTTGATAGTTCATTACTCTCCTTTCGATAGTATACCGGGGGTTTCAGAGCATGAGTATCAGCTTTTTAAGAGGAGAAGGAGCTGTTATTTTAAAATTTATAAAAAAGTTTGTTAACTAAATCGAGGGTGCTCTATCGATTGGTGGTATTTTCAACTTTAGAAAAGGACCGCAAACCGTTTTTTTAAGATCAAAAATCGCCGAAATTGGTCGAAATCGAGATTTTTAAATAGCCAAGGGGTACTTTTTAATGCAAATTCGGATTCTACGACCAAAAATAAGAAAATTATGTTAAAGGATTTTCTTTTGTTTTCGTAGTATTTTTCTTCGATTTTTCTTGATTTAGTTAACAAACTTTTTTCTAAATTTTAAAATAACGGCTCCTTCCTCTCTTAAAAAGCTGATGCGTATGGTCTGGAACACCCGGTATACGCTATTTCCATAATCATATTTTTTTGTATTCTTATTTATTTACATCATTTACTTCATTGAGAGCTTGATTTAGTTTTAGTTTTGAATTGTTAGTAAAGAGTGAGCGGATAATATTTAAAGAGTTTCATTTTTAACAAAACGATTAATGAATTGTATAAGTTGAAATTTTTTGTAACGTATATAATATATTTTTGATCGTAATATTCATGACAACATTTTTACATTCATCAGCGTTGAAACCCATATAGCTATTGAAGGTTAAAAAGTCTGAAAATTATTCTGTAAATAAGTATTTTCAATAATTTATTACAAAGGCAACGAAAAACAATATAATTGTCAGCAAATATACTTGTTTAAAAACATCGTTTTGATTATTCGATTAATTTTATATATACTGGTTATACCTTAGACTTTGTCATGGTTATACCTTACACTTTGAAATCTGACTTTGACATACGGAAATGCATGTAAAGTTTGTAGTACAAAATAAATGTACACATTTTATAGTTCAACAACTTTTTTTATTTAATTATATTTTGGCAATCAACAGGTTATAGGCCCAGTGTGCCATAATTATTCAAAGAGTTGTGAATATTTGTTAGAAATAAAAGTGCAAATATTTTCTAGAGGTGAATAGCCTTCTATAAAAGTATTCTTTGAAATAGCCGGATCATCGTATTCGTATAAAGATGAATACATAAGACAATCATCTTTTTGCACATCAATACAGACACTATGGCTAACAAGAAAGAATTTTTTTTAAAAATTGTAAAAAACATCACATAAAAGTGCAAAGGATCGAAAATCTGTTCAATGTGAATGGATTTCTGCAGCCTAATGAATGTAACTGGAATTGTAGGTTATCGCTATTTTATGTTGCTTGAAAGTATGAACTTCAGGTATGTGTACTTTCTTTTATCTAAATCTGAAGTTTACAACAAACTAAAAGCCTTTATTTTTATGGTACGCAACATAAGTGGCAAATCAATAAAATATTTTCGGTGTGACTACAATAGCACAGAATTTATCAACAAAGTCATATTGGATTTACTTTTAAATAATGGAATCGTGCTGGAACAAGTTTTACCATATACACCACAACAAAATTGATTCGTAGTGTTTTCAATAATATCAAACATATAAAATGCTAAGCCGATATATGCAAGCTATATAAAATCGATTATAACCCAACATATTTCTAGCCCAGCCATAAAAACAAGGTTATCATACATTCTTGCTTTTTTCTCAAACAAAAAAGCTACTACAAACATACAATAATCGTTTTATTAAAGGCAATAGCGTTCCTAATACAGATTTAAAATAAAATGGTAAAGCATCAGCTGCTAACAATAAAACTAATTTCGTAGTTGATTAAAACTTTTAATTTCGGTTTATTTATTTTTCACCTAAAACAGTTGGTAACTTTAATAAAATATATATACTTATATTTATGTTTATAATTGTATATAAATACATATATAAATTATATATGCATATAAAAGAAACAAATAATGAAATTTTATTAAATTTCTTATTTCCGGTCATTAAAATTCCATTGAAATTTTTACAAGTATTCCTTACCATTTTATTGAAATATTAAAAAAAAAAAAAATAATAAAAAAAGAAAAAAATATAAAAATGTTTCTGATGCCATTCATTTCATCACTATACCATTGCTCAGTATGATTTCTTTTCCTTTTTATTATATTAAGAAATAAAGAATTTGAAATGTTGTGGTGAAAATCAAAGTAATACGAATAATAGAAACTCATTGAATTCATACTCGTATATATCTAATTCTAACTCATATTCAGAATTTTTTTTTTTGTTTTATTAATATTTTAAATTAAAATTTTCAAAAGTTTGCACTTTCCATTATCCTTAAAATGAAATTGAAATTTAACAGTTCTTTAATATCTAAAAAATATTTTTAAATAATTGGGATATTTTTGCTCCACGATATGGTTTTAAATCTTACTGGTCGTCATGGGTAGCTATCTGAAACACTACGAAGACTTTTGTTACCCTTTTTTATATTTAAGTGCCTCGTCAGCTTAAGTTTATACATCACAACTTAACACATCAATATACGCAATAAGACATGCACCATCCACCACACAATACTAGTACATGTATTTTTTTCAGCTCCACAATATTATCCCCTATTTTGTCTTCTGTCCTACATAATTACTAAATAACCCTATCCTTTTAAAAACAAATTTATTAATTTTTGTAATACCTCTTTTCTTTATTTTGTACATGTTTTAATTGATTGTTACTGGCAGCTGATTACAATCTGAACGGAGCATAATTTTATACTCTTGATCAGATTGCAATACCCAATTAGAGGTAGAAGGAAGCTGTATTAAAAGAGTTGCAGATGTATGTAGACTATGGGCTTACATTTTTTTTTATACTATTAGCTAAAACTTAGGCCAGAGAAATCTTTATACATTCGTACCGTTGGCTTTTGGAAAAGAAAAGGGATAGTTAGAGAGAAGACTGAATAACTGAATATACAAATCTTTACTTTAAGGGAAAATTAAAACGTAAAAAACAATTAGAGTTGAATAATAGAAACTTTGAAAGCCTTAAACAACCCAAATAAGACATGGAATGTTATGAAAAATTTATTAATGAATAAAAACTCACAAAAAATTAATGAGTTTACTAAAGGACTAAATAAGGTAGAAATAAAAACTAAATTAGACGAATTCAATGAACTTTATAGCACAATAGGAAATAAAATGACGAGTAGTTTTGATACAATTTATATCCCAAAAAAAAAGACAAAAATACTTTTTAAGTTTAAGCCAATAGACAAATACCAAACAGAAGAGCTAACAGATAAACTATCTAACTCTACATCAATCGGGATAGATGGAATTAGTTCTGACATTGTGAAATTTTGTAATACAGAGCTATGTATACCGTTAACTAGATTAATTAATACAACATTGAAAGAAGGTGAATTACAAAGTATACTTAAAATAAACAAAGTAGTACCAATATATAAAAATATTAAAGAAACTCAAGATATAAATAATTTTAGACCAATATCAATATGTACAATCTTTAGTAAGCTAATTGAAACGTATCTAAACATACTATTTACGGAGCATTTTGAAAAAATAACAAGTAAAATACAATATGGGTTTAAGAAAAATCCCCAAAACGAACGCGGCTATTTTTGATGTCCTAACCAATATTCAAAATAGACTAGGGAATAATAAAAAGGTGGCAGTGATGTTTTTTGATCTCACGAAAGCATTCGATATCGTAGAAAGGAAAATTCTCTTACGTAAATTATATGAATATGGAATAAGTGGTGCTGAACAAAAATGGTTTAGGAGCTATCTAACTGAAAAGAAACAATATGCATATACAGAACACGTCAGAAGTACAATCGAAAAAACGGACTGTGGCATAATACAGGGTAGTTCGCTAGGTCCTACACTTTTTAATTGCTACATAAACAGTTTTGCTGAACTAAATCTACAGAGGCAACCGTTTCTATATGCTGATGATCTTGTAGTTATATATGACGCTAATAGTAATATGAATTTAGAGATAAACATGAATTTTGACCTAACCACAATATATAAATGGATATGCAAACACAAATTGACGATAAACATAAAAAAAACAAAGTATATATATTTTGAGTCTAAACACTCTGAGTCCTTAAATCGGCTATATAACAACATGAAAATTCAAAAAACTGACGAATATAAATATTTATGAGTCGTAATAGATGCTGAATTGAGCTGGAAAACACAAATAAATATTGAAATTGAAAATAGTAGAAAAATAGCAGGTATATTCAGAATAATAGCACACAGGATACCATTTCAATGGAAGAAAACTCTATTTTTTAGCGTATTCCATAGTTCATTTGTATATGCCATTGTGGGATGGGGAAATATGAACAAACCAAATTACAAGAATTACAAATAATTCAAAACAAAGCAATAAAAAACATATATGGACTAAAACAAAGAACATCAACACAACAAATACATAAAACACACAAAATATTGCCGCTGCAGCTGTATATACAAAAACTGCTCTGAATACAAATACATAAAATGCTTACTGGGACCATCAATACAAATAAGAACAATAAACGAAGTACACCAACACAATACTAAAACATCGCATCTGCTTCAAGTAATTGAGTTACTAGTGGTATCAGAAATTATTCGATTTACAATAATGCTGTCAAAGAATACAACAAGCTGCCGATGAATTTGAAAAACATGAACAACACTTAATTTAAAACGGAATTAAACAAATATTTTATTGAACTAATATAAAAAAATTATTATATTGTAATTATATTATTTTCTATCTCTTCTATACTTTTTTTTTCTGTAAATTTACTTAGCTCTTTATTGATTTTATTTTAAATTCTTAAACTCACTTATTAATCTTAAAACACTGAATTGTAAATTACAACACATTTTAGAAGTTCTGACTACAAACGAATTTACATAACCAGTCTTGAACCATGTTGGTATTTCCACGGTGTAGGGGTGGAAATTTGCAGCCATTCGCGTTCCTCGACATGGTAAATTTAGTTCTTCCGGGCATATACATACTGTAAAATGATTGAAAAACAATTATTAAACATAAATATAATACTTCTTTATTTTACATTCTTTTATTAGTTAAAATATATTTCTTATTAATTAGGCAAAATGCAAAATGAACCAATCACAATTATAATCAATGATCGAATGCAGAATTTCTTCTATCTCCCGTTCAACTGTCAGTTTCTTTATGGTCGCGTTTGTTATCAAATCATTTTGGTTATGTTTTATATATCATGGTTGACAACTCGGCCATCCTGAAAATTGGAATCGTCCTCGATTTCATCGTCTGGTTCCGGGATGCACCACCTCTTGATTTTGTCTGGAGAGTAAACTCCAGCATATCGACGTATTTTCCTTGGAGCTCCGGGAATATCTTCAACTAAATAACGATCATTTTCCAGAACCTTTGTTATTACATATGGTCCTTTAAACTTCGGTTGTATTTTCCGTGGCTGTCCCGTACTATTTGGTTCATTCTCCACTACTATTAAATCGTCCACTTCGTATTTTGTTGGTTGCCTATGTTTCTTATCAAATCGTTCTTTCCACATTTGTCGTGCGGCCATGATCTTTTCAGCGGCCTGCTGCCTGACAACTACTAATGGTTGACGATCTTCGTCGGTTATTTCATCATGTAACGCCAATATAATTTTATTTTTCAAGATGTCGCGGGGCTTAAAATCGAATATTATTTCCTGTGGGGTACGACCTGTTGTGGAAGATATCATAGAATTCAGAGACCATTGGATATTTCGTAGTTCTTGATCCCATTTACGTTCATTAATTGTTGAAGAAGCTATAGCTGTCGAGATCGTTCGGTTGACTCGTTCAATTTGGCCATTGGCCCTAGGTGTTCGTACGGCGGTCTTAATATGTTTCATGGAATGCTCTTTACAATATGTTTCAAACGATTTTGCAGTGAATGCCGTTCCTCGGTCAGTGATGATCCGTGCTGGTGTACCGAAATATTCTGTTACTTCGTCTAACACCTTTAATACTGAAGCCGTATTTGTAGACTTAACAGCTCGCAATATTACAAATTTACTAAATGGGTCTGAAATTCCCAACACGTGCATATTCCCCTTACTACTTTTAGGGAACGGTCCCAAGTGATCCAAGTGTATAGTATGAAAAGGTATTGGTTCAATTTCATCGAAATGCATCTCCCCTTCCGTTTTTCCACCCGTCTTCTTATTATAACAGCATTCGACGCAAGCCCTTAAGTATTTTGACACATAATTCCTCATGCGTGGAAACCAATACCATCGTTGAATACGTTCAAGTGTTTTTTCTAAAGCAAGGTGTCCGACGAGATCATGACATTCACGAACTATTCTCCAACGTACCATTTTTGGCACCACCCACCTTTTATTTTGATTGATTTTTTTAAATAAACGTTCATCGTCAATACAATACTCGTTAGCAAGATGTTTATCTACTTTATCTGAACGTAGATTGTCAATTATATTTTTCAAATCAGGATCTTGTATTTGCATAGTTAACAGCCAGTCGAGTCGGGTAACTTCGACTCCCATTATTTTCAGAGAAGCGGTTTCAGGTTCATTAACCACTTTTTCGTTAGGTGCACGGCTCAAGGCATCAACATGAGTCATGCGGCTGCCACTACGATGCTCCAAATTGAAATCAAACTCCTGAAGTCTTAGCCACCACCGTGCAATCCTTGGGATTAATTCTTTTTTTGACATAGTTGTTCTCAAAGATGCGCAATCGGTGACTACAGTAAAACGTTTTCCTAATAAATAGTATTTAAAACGCTCCAACGATTCAACTATCGCTAGAGCCTCCAGTTCGTAGCTATGAAATTTATTTTCACATTCGCTTGTTGTTCGACTAAAGTATGCGACTGGTTTTAAGTATTTCCCGTCTTGTTGTAATAAAATTCCAGCAAGACCGTCTGAACTTGCATCGGTGTGAACTTCATGAATCATTCTTACATCATATGAGGTTAATAATGGTTTACTACACAGAATTTGTTTCAACGTATTGAAAGCTATCTCTTGTTGTTGAGACCAAATAAACTGGCTATCTTTTTTTAATAATTCGTTAATTGGTTTTGAAATTTTAGCAAAATTTTGTACAAATTTTCTAAAATAACTGCATAGTCCTAGAAATTGACGTACTTCTTTGACATTCGTTGGTTGTTTAAATTCTTGTACTGCTTTTACTTTTATCGAGCCAGGTGATATTCCGCTAGGTGAAATATGATGACCCAAGTACTCTATTGTTTGTTGTAAGAAACTGCATTTCGTTAAATTTAATGTTAATTTAAATTCTCTAATTTTATTTAATACTATTTTTAATTTTTGTAACCCTTCTTCCACTGTTGTACTTCCGATTAAAATATCATCCATATAAATTTGGATATCTATATCTATTTCCTTTTTTAATTTATACATAAGTGTTTGAAAGACAGTTGGGGCATTTTTGAGCCCAAACGGCATTCGTTTAAATTCAAACAAACCCTTTGATGTTATAAAGGCTGTGTACTTACGAGATTCTTCTTCTATTGGTATTTGGTAATACCCACTATTTAAGTCAAGACTGGTGAAATAGTTATAAGAACTGGCCACTTGTAATTCTTCCTCGATATTTGGTGTGGGGCAAATTTCTTTTTCAATTTTTAAATTTAATTGTCGATAGTCGATACATAGACGTTCTTCTCCATTTTTTTTCTTTACTAATAATACAGGACTCGAATAATTTGAAGTTGAATGGGTTACTATGTTGTTCTCCATTAATTCGTTTACCTTATCATCGATAATTTCTTTTTTTGCATATGGCACTCGGAATGGTTTTTGTTGTACTGGTTTCTGATCAGTTAATTTGATACTCATCTCGATTTCTTTAGTTAATCCTAGTTGTTTCATATTTTTAGGGAACAATTCATTAAAATTGTTTAATAGTTTGATTAACGATTCTCGTTCTTTTGCGTTCGACGTTCCTTGATTTATTTCATCCTCTTTCACTACACGTTTGACTTCACAGTTAACTTCTTTTTCAGAACATTTATTTTCTATAATTATTTCTCCGTTCTCTTTATAAAATTTTACATCTGGGCGATCTAGCACATCGCGTCCTATTAACAATGGTACGGGCATATATTTACTGTTTACTACATAGACATCTATTCTTAATTTTACGTTATTGATGATTAGTTCGACATTTGACTTTTCAGTTGAGCAATATTCTCCTCCTAGGAATCCAGCGAAGTTGACTTTACAGTTTTTTCGATCAGTTAAACATTTATCAGCATATTCTTTTGCAATCAGCGTAAGAGGACTGCCACAATCTATTTGTCCTACCATTTCGTTATTATTAACCATTACAATCTTATGATAGGGTGTTGATTTTGAATATTCGATAACTCCTACTCGTGAAACATCTGGACATTCACTGGGTTCACCTCGTTTATGCACTCGATTACATTTGGTGCAACGAGATCGACGTTGTGGTGCAGGACAATTTCTGGCGAAATGACCTGACTGGTAACAATTAAAACACTGCGTTGACGTTTTAAATTTTTCTTCCTTCAGTGTTCTTTGTTCGTTGTTGGCATTTTCAGATGTAATCGATTTGAAAGTCGGCTTTTGCTGAAATGTATTCTGTTTTTGTTTTACTTCCCTTATATTTGTGGTTCTAAAACTTTCACACCAAGAGATTCTATCACGCAATTCTGCTATCGTGTCAATACGTTGTCCTTGAAAAGCTGCATATAATTGCTCATCACGCATGCCTAAAATAAAATATTTAACAATGGCATTCTCCTTTAAATTACCCTTATTTCCGAGTCGTGACATCTCCGCGACATATTCCATTAGCGTTTCGTCATTTTTACGTTTTCTTCCTAGCATACCCATATGTATGTCGGCATCGTTTACAATTGGCATATATTTATCTTTAAACTGCTTTACAAAATCACTCCATGATGTACAAAAATCATCTGTACGATCATACCACGCTCTAGCTAATCCTTTGAACTTTGGTCCAATTGAAATTAGGACTAATGGATCTTCCCAACTATAAAATGTTTTAAGTTTTTCTACTCGCTTTAACCATTCTTCTGCCGTTAAACTTTTTTTATCCTCCGGATTGAACTCAGGGAGAATTTCCATTAATTCTCTTGGTCCGAAGGTTAAAAAATTTCCTTGTCCGTTCCAATTCATTACAGGCGTTGATGTATTTATTACTGGTGAGTTGAAGGTGACATTACGTGCCGAATCAGTTCCAACATTCTCTACGATCGTTCGTGCTTCACTTCTTATTGACGTAACTGATTCATTTCTACTATTATTATCATCAATATTTAATAACCGATTAATTAATGATGACTTATTTCCATTTTGTGATAACTTTAAATTTTTTAGTAGGTTTTTTAATTCTTTAACCGTTCGTTTATTTAATTCCTCACGTTCCATTTTTTTTAAGGTATCAATAATATTTCTGTCTTTTACGTTCTCGATAAATTTAGGTTATCTCGTTTAGCAATTCCCAATTATACGTACACTTTAATACTACCACCATGTGCTTCAATTTTTCATAACCTCAACCTTTTAGTTATGATTTTCGCTTTTGCTTGGATTTATTTATCCCACTTCTGAATTGTAAAATGATTGAAAAACAATTATTAAACATAAATATAATACTTCTTTATTTTACATTCTTTTATTAGTTAAAATATATTTCTTATTAATTAGGCAAAATGCAAAATGAACCAATCACAATTATAATCAATGATCGAATGCAGAATTTCTTCTATCTCCCGTTCAACTGTCAGTTTCTTTATGGTCGCGTTTGTTATCAAATCATTTTGGTTATGTTTTATATATCATGGTTGACAATACTCTCACGAGATATCTATAAAATAGAGTTAGTGCAACGATACGACGATGACCAAGTGGAGCAAGTGTTAATGAAACATTTACATCATCTATGAGACGAATGAGGCGTTTTTGTACTCTAGTCTTTGAGGCAACCGCCCATAAATGCGAATTATACTCCATCTTGGGTCGTATATAGGCTTTATAGATAATATAAAGATAATATGGCATATGGTGACTTAAAAAAACCCAAAGATTTTTGGGCGCTTTTCGCAATATCTAAAATATGGTCATTCCATGGCATATTTATATTTACTCGCATTCCGAGAATATTTAAGTTTTCTAGTCGCAGTAAGCTTTCATCTTGAAATTTTATAATAGCTTCGAATGGCGTTAGTTGTTGCATAACTAAAGAGCTTTGTGTTTTGAAGGTGTTAACTCAACTCTGTTTGCTTTACCCCAGTCGAAAATTTTAACTAAGTCATGATTGACCATGCCCATTATTGTTGATAGAAATAAACAAAAATTATTTAACCAAAAATAGAAAGACTCTTTCATAAATTAATATCACACTTTTCGTATAAGTCCTATTAATGAAACCTATTTTAAATCAATGATAGTATAAAAACTAAACGAATTAAAAAAATGTCCACTCAATATTAATACAGCATGTACAGTACAGTGGTTACGTTGTATATTCATTCCATGTGGTCTTTAAACAAACAAAAAATTCAATAAAAACACAACAAATCTGTTTAATACCATACACTGTCATTCTGTCAACTTTCTTTTACTTTCAACAACAGAATTGGAAAACGAACAATAAACAAAACAATTTAAAAATAAAAATTGTTGAAATAATTTTCACTGATAGATTTGAGAAGTTTAGAAAAAAAAAATACCAAAAATTATAAATACTCAACTTACCCTATAATTTCATTCAGTTTAGTGAAATTTAATTCTTAAATTCTTATTACAACATTTGCAAAAATAAACTATATATACATATATATATATATATATGTGTGTGTATGTATGGAAGCAGTACACAATTCATATTTACAAAATCCAGACACGATTAAAACTAAATAGGATAAATTCCAAATGACGCAAAATTCAGGCAAAAAATGAATCCATAATTTTTTCTTTCAAGATTTTGCCTTCAAGAAAAGCAATAATTTGAAGCGAGAGTTTAATAAAAAAAACGATTGAAAATATCTTAATCGTTTTACCTTCTACTTTTAGCGGCCATTAGTAAAAACAATATTTCAAAAATTGATTAAAAGGTTTTTTGAGCAGTGTTAAATATTTTTTTTTAAATTAAAAATATACTTCGACACAAAATTAGTCCCCTAAACAGTAGAAAATAAAACGGCTGGTGGTCAATCGTGAAATCCTACAAATTATATTTACTGGAATATTTGTGATGAAAATTTGATATACTTTAGGCTTAAAAAATTATGAACGTTAAAATAACCATACTAAGCTTTTGAGGTTCTGTATTTTTGGCTCATTAACAGAACCTCAAAAGCTTAATCCAATAGTTGCTGGTAAATTAATATAAAAGTATTTAAAATTGGCTTTTTCACGCAATTTAGGTTTGGATTTGGTCATCCTGAATTTTTTTCTGTGTAGGACTTACATGTGTAGCTAGAGGAGACCTACATGTATAAATGTATATAGATGTGAAAAGAAATAAAAATTTCAAAGATTTTCTGTAGAAATTTTCTGGTAATAACTAAAAAATTTATAACTTTTGTTTTTGGAAAATATTTTTACACACAAATATATATAAGAATAACAGTTATTTTTGTACATATAATATTAGTACGTATGTATGTAAATTTTTAGTAGTAAAACAAAAAATCTTTATTAAATTGGGGTATTTTGTAATGGTTCAGGATTTAATTTTTTTATTTAAATTTTACCTAAACCGAGTTGTCAATTATTAAACTGTAAAACTTTTGGTTCGAAATTCTATTTAGTTTCCATTTCAAAATATTAGGTTTATCTCTGGACACATATTTGATTCCTTTTAATAATTTCGTATCTGCAAGTTATCAAATAACCAAAATGTAGCATTTTCTGGAATTTAGCAGTCATAATGATGAACTGAACATGCATAATTCCATTTTCTAAAATCTAAGAATTTATACAATCCAATTTTTTTGTTTATACATAGCCAAAACACTAGGTCGGACCTTTTATACCGATTGGTACATTTGGCTACGGTCGGAAAAGAGGAAGGTAGAAGGGTAGGAGAACAATTAGAGCAAAGGTGTTAACGGGTAATAAATATAGAATTTATCATTTTTGGGGAGCACATGAGATGGAATTTGGTTCCACATTCGGGATGTTGAGGTTATAAACGAATTTCCATAACATGCTGCCACCGGGAAAATTAACAATGAAACTTTTATGGTGAACGCATGTAGAATCTATATTAAAGTTATTAGTATATATATACTAGTTTTGTAACCCGCCATAAATGACGGAAGCCAAATAAACTCTAACATTTCTTCCTTCATTAGAGTTTTCATTTCAAGATTAAGAAAAATATGTATTTGCTTACTAATTTATCAATATCATACCTTTATTAGAATTATTAGAATGCTTTTAATTACCATATAAACAGAATATTTGTAGTAAGGTGCAAAATTTTAAATTCCCTAAGGGTTATTTACTCGATCATTTCAATGACATCTTATTTGCCATCATTGGAAATTTCAGCATATATTATCCTAAGACCTCAATAATTCTAAATAATCAATATTTTTAGAAATTCTATTGTATTCAATTAATTACAATATAAGTAGAGATAATTTCAATTTAAATTAATATAATATAAGTTAAAGATAATTTCAATTTAAATTAATATAGAAATACTAAATTCAAATAATATTTTTAATGAAAACAAAATCTACCTATATAATATAAACTTACAATAATTTTATATTTTTACAATCATAGCAGCGTTCTACTGTAAAATTCAAATTGTAAAATGAAATTAATTAAGACATAATAACAGTAAAAAGTTCTATGGCGCCATCTAAATTTAACACTTGAATGACATGGCAATCGTTATGAAATGATGGGCAAATGACAAATATAACAGATGACAGATGACAGGTGGCATATACAAGCAATAAAAAACAGATACTATGTTTATGACAATTACATTATGTTACAATTTGTATATGTGTTGGAGTATTCCGTCGAACTTACAAACATCCAGATAAATGCAGAAAATTTAATATATATTTTTTTTTTATTTAGGTCTGTGTTTTTTCAATTTCAAAACCTCCATGAAAGCTTCTAACCACTTTAAACTATTTAATTAAATGTACAGAAAAGGCCTGGTTTTATAAAGTTTTACAAATTATTGAAAAATTACTTAAATCTTTTAATATGAACAATTAATAAAATACTACATAAATATAGAAAAGGAAAAAAAATAATAAGTAAGAACAGTAACGAGCTTACGTGCTTTTTAATAGTTTCTATTATAATTATAATAATTTCCTATTTTTATTTTAAATTAATTTGTTATATTTTATTTTTTACATTTTCTTTGCAGAAAAAAAGCAGAAGTCAATATGGAAGGACAATTTTTAGTAAGACAAATATACGATGATGAAATTACTTACAATTTAATAGGAGCTGCAGTAGAAATTTTAAGTGAGTAATATTGTAAATACATGAAAAATTGGTTTTATTTTGTTTTTCTTCTATCTTGATTTGAAAATTCCATTTCTATCATTAAAATAGATATTCCAGCAGACGCAATTCTTGAACTTTTTGGCAAAACATTTTTTGAATTTTGCCAAGATTCTGGTTATGATAAAATTTTGCAGGTTTTAGGAGCAACGCCAAGAGATTTTTTACAGGTAATTAACATAATGTGTATGTTATATACATATATATAGACAAATATGTATTCATGAATTGAACTAAAAAGTTATAAAATATTTAAATTTCATCTAGAAGATTCGGTGTTCAATTAGATTAAAAAGAAATATAGGTTATAAGATAACTATTTTATTGATTTAAACTATAGGATATAGAGTGTAAATCAATATGTTTTTTTCTTCAGCATTTTTATTTACACAAAAAAATTAATTAATTCAATTCAATTCATAGAATTTCGGATAGAATGTAATGCATTGTGGTTAAATAAAATTTGAACTACTTTTATGCATGTTAACTCTTCAATTTTATATTATAATTTTAATAAAAATAAAATTTTTAAATTATTTTTCTTTTTCTTGTTTTAATTTACATTAAAAAAATTCTAGAATTTAGACGCCTTACATGATCATTTAGGTACCTTATATCCGGGAATGAGAGCACCATCATTTCGATGTACAGAAGATAATGGAAAATTAATTTTACATTATTATTCAGAACGTCCTGGTCTAGAACATATTGTGATAGGAATAGTTAAGGTAAGTTAAAAAAAAATAAACTAAAAGACAAAAAATGTTTTGGAATAATTCCAATTATTTTGTTTTTGGGGGGAAATTTTATAATTGACATTTTCGTTGATCATAAATTTAGCTTTAATTTCAGAATACATTTATATATTTAATAAATTCTATTTCATATAAATAATATTATCCCATAAAAACTCAATTCGTTATAATTTATCAAAGAACGTTGATCAACTTTCGATTTTTATGATGCAACACAAAAGAATTAGATATTATCTATAATTACAGATTTTAATTAAAAATAAAGCTTATCACCAATAATATAATTTCAGTATGTATTGTCTAATCGAAAATACGGAATTTATATGAAATATACATGTTAAACGAGTGTTGGTGTACAACACCATGTTGACGAGTTTGGGAATTATAACTTCATTTATAATGCGTCATAGTCAAACCTTAGTTGCTCCTATACATCATTCAAAGCTATAAATATGATAAACAATGAAAAAACAACATGTTCAACCATGTAGTAAAATTTTATTGAGAATATAACTGGTAAATATGTTATTTAAGAAGGCCAATTTCGTGATAATGGTAGTAGATTTCCACAAAACTGATAAAATAAACATACACTCGTCAATAATACTCGTAATCTCAATAAAAAACTCATAATAATAAAAATAATACTCATTTCACATATTTAATGAGCGTATCTCTCACTAATCACTAATTATACACTATTATAATTATACTATTGATTAGGCTGAACGTTAGAAAAAATTAGAAAGTATTAAAATACACTTAATATGCATTAATAATAAAAATTGCGTGGTTTGAACACACAGCACAAATACGGGAGATTGCGTGGCTTGCACTTCTAGTAATGCGTTAAAACATTTGGATAAAATCCAAAAACGAGCTATTCGTCTTATCAATGACCTAAATGACACTGCTCATATTGCTCTTGTTGGTCACCATCGTAGATTTGGAGCTCTTTCCCTTTTTTATAGATATCTTGTAAGCACAGGCATACGCTCAGTGGAATTTTAATCTGTATTAGCTCTACTTAAGCGTAAGCGTTCACCTTGTGAAATATGCTTAAAAAAGTCTTTAAAAAAATTTCTAATATATTTGATATTATTGAAATATGTCACTAAAAGTTTTAAAGATATATTTTAACGTTTTAAATCTAAATTCGGGAACCACAACCCAACAGAAGTTTATAAAATTGAGTATATTTTGGCTTTTAAAAATTGCAAATATATCAGTGGTATAAGCTTTTCTTAAATTCAACCATTGATTATTTCAATTCTTATTCTTTATTTTTTCAATATTTACAACTTAATTTTAAATATTATTTTTAATGGATTACTTCCTGAATCCTATGTACTAACTAACGCTCAAAAAATTTAACTAATAATTTTTTGTATAATTTTTAATTAAGGCTGTTGCTTCAAAATTACATGGTGTTGAAGTTGATATCGAAATAATTAAACGTAAAGGTGAACCACTTGAAAAAGATGAACAACTTGAACAAAAATCACAACAAAAACAATCGGATGAAAACCAATGTCGATCGAGTCATGAGTCAAATAGCAAAGAAGAAAATAATAATGAAGAAGAATACAATTTTTGTAAAAATAATACAATCAATATTGAAGAAACAAAAATTCATGGGATCATATCGAACGGCGGAAATCGTTCGAATCAACTAGATAAAATATTTAATAATCAAGGTATGTATAAGTTTAATCATCCATCATAATATTCAGTTTATGATGCAAAAAAAAATAATAATATTATGTTTTAAAAAGTTTTTCTCTACTATATAAAAACTTATCCCAACCATATACGAATTTGTTTTCTTGTTGTAAAATTCTATTCTTTCAATAGAATTCACAATAATGCACCCACCACAATAATATTTTTTGAATTAAAGTAAACCCTGCTAACTAAAACAAAATAAGCTAAAACAAAAATAAAAAAATTTGTAATTTTCAACCCTTTAAACTTTTTCTATAAAAACTTTTAAATTTTACAATAAATACAAAAATGAAATTAAATGAAAGTTTATGTTAACTTTATCCTTTAAAAATTATACCATCGATGCGATGTGCATATGGTTCTACTTTCTATCTACTTGTATTTTATTAACCCATTTTTAGCCACTGCTATAGTTTTGAAATTTTTCAAAATATTAAATTTTTTATAATTTGATTTAACCAAAACAAACCGAAACAAGCTGCACTCGATACACCAACTTAGCTCGCGATAATTCTCAAAATGTGACAATTTTGTCATTTAAACTGTATTTATTGTTACGAACGTAGAATGCTATGGTTATCACTGGGCCCCAGATGATATTTCATGGCTTTACATGAACATGCATATATATACAATATATCATCATCTTATAGCGCTACAGCTTTGGCTAATTTGACTATTTCAAAAGGGTCAATGTTCAGCAGCGTGTCTTCAATTTGGGGTTTGTATGACTTGGGCATCATTTCGAACATTGTCTTCTCATCTGCTCTTTGGTCTTCCTCAACCACGACTAATCTTGGGCTTTCTTTTTAACACCAATGCCTGGTTTAGAGTTTAATGCATTCTAATTACGTGGCTAACTTACTTTTTGGGCTTTTGCAAACCATACAATGTCTTTATACTTAATTATAAACATATTTTCCGCTCTCCAATATTTTTGCGCCAAGTATTTTTCGGTGAATTCTTCTTTCAAATACACGTAGACTTTTCGACTACATTCACAACCTATATCTCGCTTCCATAAGTCCCTATGGATCGTATTAGAGTTTCATATATTGTCATCTTTGATTTTCTTGATATATACTTTGATTGTAGGATATATCTGTAATATTTTGTCAATACATATTACTATGTCATCCGCATATGCTATTATTTAGGTTGTAATATTGATACTGCCTTCCTTTTCTAATTTTCTTATGGCGTATAGTTTTCTTATATATGTATGTATATCATATTAAACATACATTTGTAGTAAATCTGTAAATATCTGAGAGAGATACTTTTCAAATTTTACCTATTAAACAATAATTAAATATGTTATATTATTTAATCTGTAAAGTGAAAAAAGTACGGTACAAATATCATAACCATTTCATAATCGATTTTCATTATTAATATTTTAAATGATAGATATTTAAAAGGAGACGTAGCGAAACTAAGTACATTTTTTCAAATTTTTAATTTTTTCAACTGAAAATTTCAACTTAAACTTTCACCTCATGTATATGCCATTTTCATATACAAAAATTTTAATTTATCAAATTGTCGCAACTCACCCATCACCAGAATTAAATTTAAATTTAATTTTTGTTTTTCTAAATAAATTATTACGTATGCGGTTGTTGTCTAAGATAAATCAATAAAAAAATATAAATAAAATATAATACCAAGGATAAATTGAAATGTTGGGAAACATGAACATGAATATTCAATTTTTTATCAAATTTCTTCGAATTTCGTAAGTTGGCGAATACCAGTTACTTATTAAGTTAATATGCTTCTATTTTCGCAACAAGTTAAAACAAAATCTCACCAGTCGTATTGTATTTCATGTAGAAAAGACACAGCTTGCCAAAAAAAAATAATAATTAATATCGTGAATTGTATTGGGTCCTACTGTTTTGAATGGGTTAATTATATTTATTTAAACAGTTTCGATAATAACACTACTGAATAGGTGTCAATAATTTTTTTTGAAACTTTTACTAATATTACTGCTACTACTATTAGTACTACTACTATATAAAGTTTATATTTATTTTTTTTATTTTGTTTTTTTTTTTTTTGGAATAGAAAGTTCTTAAAATAAACTTTAAAGATGTGTTGAAGGTGATTTATTATAAAAGTTAGTAGCAAGTATTTTTTGACATAGCTTGAAGTAATATAATATTATAACATACTAAACATTAATCATAATTCACATATTATTGAACATCTATATTGTAATGACGTCATTTTTGGAAAAAAAAAATTATAGAAATTGAATTTATCGTTAAACAGTGACATTGGGTATTTATAGGTATACAAAAAAAAAAGAGAATAGATTAAGTCTTGAATTAATTTGATAATAAAAATCTGTTAAATTTCATATTAAAATAGCTATAATCCACTGGCCTACTATTCAAAATCTTATACAAAAGAAAATACCTACAAAAAAATTTATTTAAAATAAATTTTTTTATTTTTTAGATAATTTAGCAACAAATAGCAGTTGTAGTAAAACAAATGACCATAGTAGTAATAATCTTAACAATGTTAATAGCAATAAAAAACAAAATCAAGTAAAAAATTTAGATCCAAGTAGTTGTTTAGGTGAAAAAATTAATTTCGGTGATAGTTTTGATGAAGTAAAACAAAATGAATGCTTACGTCTATTGAAAAACAAATCAGATGATATTGAACGTTCCGATCATGTGCAATTTTTAATTAAAGAAACATCTTGTACTAAAAAACCAGAATCAGTTGAAGAAAAAGAACAACAAGATGACTTAGAATTTACTACTGAAGGTGATTGAATTTAAATTAAACTAAAATAAATTTTACTTTATTTAATTATAATTTTTTTTTTTTAATTTTTTAGATCCGTTAATATCCTTACAAACATTTTGTAGAATATTTCCATTTCATTTAATGTTCAATCGAAAAATGAAAATTGTTCAGGCTGGTAGATCATTAGCAAGATTAATACCAAGGTGAGTATATTGATTATTTGTCAAATAAAAATAATTATAAATTTACGTCTATTCATTTGATCTAATGGTGTGGGAGTAATCAATACCAATAAAGTTACTTCACTTGATTTTATTTTATTTTACCTCTTACGTTAAGTTTGAAAATGTTCGCAACCATATTACACATATTGAGATGTTCAATGTTTTGGTGGTCTCCTTGGCTAATAATTGTTGTGTGATTTTAGCTAATCTTTATCGTCCATCTCTGGCATAATAATAATTTCAGTTAGTTGATGCGTAATCAATCTGGAATACTGATGCGTAATCAAATGGATTTTCACTGTCTTTTTGAATTTTTTCTTGCATGCATAAAGGCAAAATATGTTACACGCTATCTTTAAAGTTGCTAACTTGCCTGCATAGGAAAAAAAGTTTAAATATTTTTATTGAAGATTTTATTTATTTTACATTATTATCAATTAAGAAGACCATTGCTTATGTTATGGAAAGAGATTTATATGGCCCCAAAAGAAAACATAATGGGAATAAGATAAATGAACAGACACAATCCATATCTATTCAAGCTTGAAAGAATTACTTCACACAGTTATTTGCGAAAACCCTAATAAAATCGGAAAGCAGCTGAATACGATGAGTTGCGCGATGAACTAGTAAAGTATGGAGGTAAAACTCTACACCATCAGTTAGCACTATTATTCCAAAAAGTACTTATCCAGTTGACTAGAAAGAAAGTATCACGATAAAATTACAAAGAAATAACACTATTAATGAAGCCTTTTACCAAACTTCTCCAAAATATTATATTAGAGCAAATTCATATGTGCGCAGAGCAGCAGGCTTTCAGTAAAAAAGATTCAGAGTAGATGCAATTTTCGTGATTCGACAAGCAGTAGAAAAATCAATAGAGTTTGAGAAGCCAGTGTTTGTGTGTTTTGTCGATCTAACAAAAGCATTTGACAGCGTTAACCTAAATGATATTATCGAGATATTGCAAACAAAACTATGTTCAAAAAAAAAAGCCTATGATATCCAAGATGTTGTGGCCTGTGATTTCAAAGATGTTGAGAGATGGGCCGAGATAGACCAGAGCTCGAAGCCGTGGTTGGAATGACCATGTCTCTCGAAGGGAAAATTACTGCATTGTAAAAATTACTAGAGATGGCAGACAAACGCCACCACACCTTCAGGCAGACCACCGAAGAAATGGGCCGAACGTTAGACATCAATTTCTCACAAAACAGACTAATTGATAAAAAACAAGATTTAAGCCTAAAAATGAATTCAATTACTTTTGTGCTAAATGTTTTGATGATCCAAGGTTTCACCGTTTCAATTATTTATTATCCCAATCAGGTTTTTTTCTAGTTCGTAAATAAAAATTTATTTCTAATCCAATTGATGTTTAATATCTGTAACGAAGAAGTAGTATTCCTTATCAATGTACTTCCAAGACTTCAGATTCAAAAAATTTATTCAATTAAAGTTTTCTTCTATTCATTAAAATCAGTTTAACTTAAACTGAGTTCGACTTCTTTTCAGTATGTGTACACTATTATACAACTGTAAAACAAAAACTGCGTCAAACATGCAAACCGTTCGTTAAACAAAAATTGTTGGATCCAGTCTCTTGGAAGTATCCAACAATTAATTTAATTATTTATTTCATTAGGTAGTTAGTAATGATTACTGGAATTCACTAACACACTTAGATCATCTGGTCCACAACAGCTAATTACGCTTTAAGTACACTTAGAAAATTTTAATAAACAAATTTATTTAATGTTAATTATAAAATAATTTTCTTATTTTAGGGTCGCTGATGAAAATTGTCCTCTACTTGAAGTACTCGAAGCTATACGTCCCCATTTATTGTTAACTTTTGATAATGTTTTAGCTCACATCAATACAATATACGTTTTACAGACTAGACAAGGTGCTATGGGAAAACATGAAAGATATTTAAGACTGAAGGTTTGTTTATTTGTTTAGGATATGAAATTTATTTTAATCCATTTTTAAAATATTATTTAATGAAATTGGAATAAAAATGTATTAAGGCAATATTTTTAAATAATTAGGGTGTTTCAGTTGTTAAATGTTTCAAATAAAAAGTGCATTTTTGAAGTTATAAATTAATAGAAAAATCAATATCTGAATACTAGAAAATAGAAAAATCATAGTCTGAAATAGAAAAATCATAGTCTGAATGAAATAAAATTATTGGCTGGCATAAAGCAAACTCATTACAAGCAACCCTTTCTAAATTCACAACTATAGTAAACAAAAACTTACACAATTCGAACCACAGTTTCAAAATAAATAAGTTCGAAGGCAAGTAAATTAAAACATTCTTAAAATACAAATTAATCAAAATCTACACTAGAATGGCCAAATATTGTGAAATTACAATTGCGGTATTGTAAAATTACAAATGGAATATTGTAATTGTAAAATGTACAAATAAATGTTTAAGCTGAATAACACAAATACATTGTTAAGAATTTCAACACTTACAAGTTTGCGTTATTAACCGTGACATTGTAAAAAATTTGTTTACATTGTCTCATGATGGGTAATTAATTTGACAATGTATCGGTAACTTATTTTCACGACACTGGTTGTTAAATTATATATCCGAAAATTTGTTGTACACAGTATAACTTGGTACAGTTGTGTTGAGTTTTTTTTTTATTAATCAAGCAATAAATAAAAAAGATGGAGGAAGAAAACGTTTTAAAATTAAAGAAAAATAAGTATACATTTTATTTCGTCTGTTAAAAATAAATTTAAAAATGTTGTTTTTATTTTAGTTTACTTAAATTTTAATAAGAAATGGACTCATGGAAGAAATATGCTTTTATTAACCATAAGGCTAAAGTACGAATACAAAATTTTCATCAAAAAAACAAAAAATAAATTTCTTACGAAATTATCCATTTTAAATTTTTCTTTCACAAATATATTCAATTCAAATATTTTAAAAATTTATCCACAAATGAGTATAATATTTTGACATTTGATTTGACGTTTATTTCAGAAACAATGTATTTAGCAACGAATTAGAATTAAATGGAAGTGGCTATCCATACAAAAAAGTGTCCAATGTTTTGGGTATATTCCTCTCTTTCTTTGGTATTTCTTATTGTCAAAAAACAGAAATAGACGAATATATTCGTTCAATATATTTTCTCTCTTTTAAAAATTCAAAAGATGTAAAATATAATACTTACATATGTAAAGACACGTAATTTTCTTTTTCCAAATGAGACTTACAGCCTGGAATGATACAAATCTTCTTTTTACGTTCCATTTTTACTTAAAATTTGTAATTTTTTAACAATTTATAATAAAAATCAAAAATTTTATTGACTTTTTTTAATATTTATTTGACAATAACAAATTTTATTTTTGCCTACTTCATTGCTAGTGTTCGTACTTTTTGAAAATTTCATATATCCATATATTACACACTACTGCTACATTTTCAATATTTCAGAAACATGAATGATTTTTTTTTTTTCAAATAATTTAACAGCAATACTTTTCTGTGTAATAATAGAATACGGTAATAAAGTAAAAGAAAATTTAAATTGAAAAAACATTGTTATTTTTATTAAGATTATATTTTGATACCTTTTATTTTATTCATACTCAAAGATTTTACTAATTTTCTATTTAAAAAAACTATATTGGCCTAACACTGAAAAAAATTTTTTTTTGACAAAAGGAAACCCAAACAAACCAAACAGAAAGAGAAGTACTAAAAAAATATGGACAAAATGTTTGTATTTTTGTATAGGATAGTCACTTCCATTTAATTCTAATTCGTTGGTATTTAGTATGATCGAAATTGTAAACAAAGTAAATTATGTTGCCAACACAATCCTGTCATTTCAGAAAATTTGACATATTGTATTTGTATGTACATTGTATACGGTTGAAATTTTATTTTTGGATACATTTCCGATGTCACCGTAACTAATTAACAGTCTACACTACTTACCCTAATGTTTTATCCCACTTACATTTTGAATTTAAACTATTGATTCTTCAACGTGTGGGAATATTTTTCCTACACTCTGGAAATACCAAAATGCTTTTAGATTAGTTATGGAATTTCGATTATATATAAAATGTTTAAATTGTTAAAACGCAATTGATGTCCAATATTAATCGAATACTAACAATAGTCAAATTAGTGTTAACTTTCCAGTAATCCTATATTTTTTAATTTATTAATCGGATTTTTATTTTTAATGATAATTTAAATTAAATAATTTAATTTATGTCACGTTTCCGTTCACTAATAATTATTTTATTATTTGATTGCAATTTTGAATCAATTTATTTGATTTGTAACAATGAACAGAAGTCCAATAATAAGGAGCATACTTGGATAAGCAAAAGATAAAAAACCCATGGTAGAAATTAACAGAATATCGAATGGTGGGATTCCAAGTACATTTAAGGGAAGCCGAATTAGCAAGAATAAGAGGTACTACTTATTTTAGGTCGACAATTGTTAAACATAAAATTGAATAACATCATAAAATTGATAAAACCGATTTATTGTCAATAAAAAAGGTACAAAAAATAAGCAAATAGACACATACGAAAGTTTAGCAATTTCGAGCAAACAGATAGATATTATATTGAAGAATGATTTATGAATCCATTCACCACTATTTAAATTAATATAAACTATAATTGTTACGAATTAGGTTATAAGAAGGGTAAAAAATAATTAAGAAAATTAGTTCATCACAAACACTGAAAAAATATCAATATTTGTAATAAAATATTAAAATAATTATTAGTGGACGGAAATCTGACAACAATTAAATTATTTAATCCTTTATTCTTCCTCGTTATTTTAATTTGTTTTTTGAACATTGTTATTACGAAAATATCAAAGGTATATTAATATAAATTTTTGCAAAACAGATTGCACTTAATTATTACATTAAATAATACAAATGAACTGAAGCACCCTGTAAATATATCATTTTGTTACTATTTGTCATTAAAATCCTTCCAATTTATATTATTAATCCACTTTTTTATTTATTTTTTTTTTCTTTTTTCAAATCCTAAATTTAAGTACTTTGAAGTCATTGAACAGAATTATTTTATTCAACATTCGTTTTATATGATTATCCTTTATTCTTATTTCCCATTTGATTTGAATATTAAAAAAAAAATTCAAGTTAGTTTTTTTCCTTTTTCTATTTTTTAATTTTTTTTACATATCAAAACCATTTCAAATACAAATAGATTTCCTTTATTTTGTTGTTATTTTGTTTTAGTAGCTTTTATTATCCTAACATTGATAGTTTTTTTTTATCCTTGTGAAAATAGAAAAAGAGGCCTCTTGAATTTTTTTTTTTTTATTATTTTTTATTGTATTATCATCTACACACAAACAAACATGTGTGTGAATAATATTAAAACATGTAAATTTAAAATATTGTAATATAATTTTTATTTTATTTTTTTTTTATAACTTTAGGGCCAAATGATGTACATAGCTGAATCGGAACATATTTTATTTCAATGCTATCCTAGTGTCATGAACTTGGATGACCTAACAAAGTATGTATATGAAAATTATATATGTAGTATAATTACATTTATATATAGAATAGAATAAATAAAAAAAAACAACAAATTTTATTACTAAAACTAACAAGGATAAAAAAAAATACAAAAACAATTTATTGGTGGAATATGGTTTAAGTGGTATCTTTTTGAATTAAACTTGAAAATATAATGAAAATAAAAACATTACCCAAAGACACAAAAGAAGGGACACTAAATTATAGTATTTTTTTTTTAATAAGTACAATAGCTCAGTATTCAGTAAAGTAAAGTTTAATTATAAACTTTAAAATTTGTATTTTTGAAATTGATATGGTTTAATTATTAAGATGTTTCTAGAGAGTTTACTCCTCTCAATTTTACAAATCACATACTCTCAGGCTTTTATAAAAATTATATCGACATTTCTGTTGAAAATTTGTGAAATTTGATGAAAATTAATTTCTGAATAATTTTATTTACATTTATTTCTGAAAAAACTAAAGAGATATACTAGAAGGGTCAAATAATAAATTCTGATTTGGAAAATTATATTGTTCCCAATATTTTTTTTTCAATTCATTTATTATAGTAAAAAAAAATACCATTTTAAAGTCTTAGATTAATCCATAAAATGTTCACAATTCATTATAATTTACAAAACTAATTAAAAGTATCGAAATGGCACCGGTTAAACAAATTAAATACCTGCCGACCTAAATGAATCAAAATAATTCTGCCCATTACCCCTACAGAAAAATCTAATCAAATTTTACGACTTCAAGCCGTTTCCGATTTATTTATTTCTGTAACATGCCTCAATATGTTTTCTAAAAATTTTAGTAGCATATATTGTAGATCACAGCTCTAGTTTAGAAATTCTAAAATAGTATATAAATACTTTCTAAGACGTAATGCCCGAAATAAACCATCCACATTAAACAAATAAAAATATGCTAACCCAAATTGCGTCGGCAAATAGAGCCAAGTATTAAATTAAAATAATATATTTTTCTTATTTTTTTTACTTTTCATAGAAAAGGACTTTATATATCAGATGTACCACTTCATGATGCAACCAGAGATCTAGTACTTTTATCTGAAAAATTTGAAGCCGAATATAAATTAACACAAAATTTAGAAATGTTAACAGATAAACTTCAGCAAACTTACAGAGAATTAGAAAGTGAAAAACAGAAAACTGATAGGTAAGATAAAAATAATTAAATTTTTATTTTTACAATACAATTCAGGAAACAGTAATTGAATATATAACATAATATGAACCATACGTACCCCAACTACAGACAAACTCAACTTTAATTGGGTAAAAACATCAGCTTTTTTAAACTCAACAGGCATGTTAAAACAAATTTTAGGATTTTTTTTTTAGTAATTAATAAAAAAAAATCGGGATCGGGCAAAAAGTTGTCGAGGCTTGTGCATGTCACACATTATGGCTTGTGCATGTCACCTAAATATCCGAAAAAGGAACAAAATGTATTGAAATTAAAGTTGAAAATGCTCAGAAAATTAATAATCCAAAGGGAGAAATATGCCAAAGCAGGCGATGACTATCATTTGCGACAATAATAATGCGGTGGACTTAAGTATTATTAAACTGTTCAAAGCAAAAAATCAAGAAAAAAATGCAAATGGAGCAAACAAACAAAACTAATAATTTTTCAGTATACGAAAGACTTGCTCCCTTTGTCAACTTTTTTCGAGATTTTTTTCAATTTGTCTATAACTATGAAAGTTTGGGGATTCTGAGGGAGATATTCCAAAAAAAAGATTTTCCAAAAAAAAATCTACTTTGTACTAACATATCCCCATATCGGTAGCACCAATCATCGTCAAATAAATATTGAAATATGCTCCAGATTGTTATCTTACTAAATAAGAAAACTGAATATATACATATGTATATATACATATCTAATAGATCAACAGTTCAAATGTCCTTTTCGTCTTTAAAGGATAAGATGTGCCATTAAAGATATATATTTTTGGAAAGCTAAGAACACCATGTATCCTTGGAGTATAATCATTATGTCATACGCAGATACAATATCTCCCTCAGAAGGACTGCATGTTTTTAGTTTGTAATTAAATAATTTATGGTATGAATTTCAGTTCAATATGAAACCAATTTCCAAAGCTACTTCGATTTAACTAACATTTTTTTGTATTTTCAATAAATGTGAAGCCCACATATAAATATTAAATACGTAAATTTAAGATGAATATTGAAAAAAACTCGAATTTCAATTTTCAACATACTTCAACATTTTTATCCGGTGCAAAACTTGTCTTATGACGTGATAGCCTACTTCGGAAAACATGATTGTAAGCAATTTATACGTGGTAACCCATTACGATTTAGTAAAATTCTGAATTTATCAAGATAAAAATCCTAATAAATATATAGTTGGTGTTGATCGTTTAAATCAAAACCTATTGCTTTATCAAATTGGTTACATGGTAAAAAAAATGGACGAGCTGCATTTTCACGTGGTTAATGTACTCAAAATGCTTGGTTACTTCATCGAAACGGGCAATAAAAATTATCAGAACTTGAGTTCAAGCAACAAATTGCGATTTGTTATTGCAAGCATTACAATGAAAAATTAAAAAAATCAGTAATCATCCACCAAAAACGAAAAGTTGATGGTGATTTACTAGAAGAAACTCTTCGTTATAATAAGGCCGAACATTGTATAACTCAGAAATGTAATATTGGCCTTTGTGTAAAATGATTTGCAGATTATCGCAATCCAAACACATGAAGAATATCAACACTTACATACATATATCTATATTTGTTCATTCCCCAAAAGTTTAATATCGTTTTTTTATAATTGTAAATAAAAACAAAACAAAATTTCAAAATAAATCAATTTCGAACATTTTTCTAACATTTTTTTAGTGATAAATTTCCAAAAAAAAAAAATCAAGATTAGTACCGGTTATGCGATATGGCAACACTTGGTAACCCAGATACAATATAAAGATCTAAAGATCATGGATTAAATGGATGGTTAGACTTTATACCATATTCCTACACATAAATCTAAAAACAAATGGAAAAAAAATTCTGGGATGATTCGGGTTAAAATCAAATTTATAAAAATTGTGTTCTACACCACACTATTGGAAAATTCTGAGTTCCAAAACTGGCTTAATAAAATTCAATACCCCGAAATAATTGATGATAGAAGTTAAAAAATCTATCAATTCATTTGTTTCATTCTATAAATATCCTTATTTTGTATATTATATAATACAGAAAATCATAACATATCCAAGTGATAAAATTTTATATACAAATTTTTAAACCCTAATTATTATTATTCAAGCTGTAAAATTTAAATATTATTTTAAAATTAATCGAAAAACAAATAAATAAATAAATCAAAAATCCTTTTTTGCAAAACAAACAAATATATTTTTTTTTTTTTTTAAATAAAATTTAATTAAAACTTCCCATTTTCAAAATGATATTCTCACCTATAAATTAATTAGTTTTTATTATAAATTTTGAATCCTAATTAAATATTATTATATAACATTTTATTTCTTTGAAATATACAAACAAAAAAAAAATTAAATAATTTAAATTTTAATGTTCATGATTATTTAAAATTTTCCAGGTTATTATATTCGGTTCTGCCACAGAGTGTAGCAAATGAATTACGACATCAAAGGCCGGTTCCTCCAAAAAGGTAAGAGCATCAAATTTACATTAAAAAGTTAATTTTTACTTTTATTTTTGTAATGTAACCTTGGGTAAATTTCTTTGTAAATCCTTTGAACTTGAGTACATATTATATATATATTAATATAATATTAGTTTATATAATATCTAAATGGCATATACAAGGTGAATTGAGAGGAACAAAACTCATAATTTACATTTAAATTAATGTTTTAGTTTGTTAGTTTCTAAAATCACTAGATATTTTCGCTTATATATCAAACTAAGCCTGAAATTATGAATTTTTCTTAAAATAAATACAACATGAACAAGACTGATTAGTCTATCGCAAGAAATAATATTTGAACATAAAAATTAAAAATTAAATTCAAGCTTGAACGATTTATTGAGTGTAATGTAATAAAAGCGCAATCGGAAATGTCAACTTCGAATGAGTGACTATCACCGTAACATATTGACGATAATTTTAATTACTCTAATTAAAGCGATAATTTTATTCTACGCTATAAAGATTTTTTGTGTATAAAACACAGGGATTAAAATTTGACTATTAAGTGACTTTTGCATCATATTTCAACAGAATTTATGGTTCAAAGACAACAAAAAAATTGGATAATGTTGAAAACACAATCACGACGAATGACCAGTGACAAATGACCAAAATTCACCCTTAGAGACACAATCACGACGAACTATTCGCGACGAACAATCTTTTGTGCTTTGAAATTTCAAAATTTGTTTATAAAAAAAATGGAGGAAAAATTTTAAAAACATTAATTTAAAAAAAATTTTATTTGAATTTGAATTTTAAAAATGTTTTATTAAAACAATTTTGACGAATTTATGTTGGTATCAATGAATGTCATTCGCATTCGTCAACGGGTGAAATAGAAATAGATCTATTTTTTGAACGCGAAATTTTGGTTATTCGTCATTCGTCACGATTTATATATAAGGTTCATTCAATAACATGGGATTGCAATCAATCACAATCAAAAGCAATCCAAAATGCTCAAAATATCCAGTAGCCAATCAAAATCCTGTTCAAAAAATATCATTTCCAATCACTTACAATCCATTTTTCTTATTGAACAAATTTTTGTGTTTTTGAAATTTCAAAATTTGTTTATAAAAAAAATGAATGAAAATTTTTAAAAAACTTAATTTAAAAAATTTTTTATTTGAATTTAAATTTTAAAAATGTTTTATTAAAATATTTTAAATTTTTTTCTCAAATCTTTTTTCAAAAAAATAAATATAATTAATTTTTGCCGAATACTTTGCGTCAGAATAATTTTCAAAATTAAACTTTGACATTCAATTCCAATCAATGATTGTGATTTTAATTCTGAGCGCAATCAGAAAATATCAGAAAATATCAGAAAATATTATTTTCAATCACGTCTATTGAACAAAAAAAAATCAGTTTCAATCACAAATTTCCCCTCCAAATCGTGATTGAAAGTGGTGGAAAAGTTATTGAACAAAAAAACATGATTGCAAGTTATTGCAATCGAAAACTATTTGTTATTGAATGAACCTATAATCTCATGTATTTGAAAGCGAAAAATTCGTCATTCGTCATGATTGTGTTTTCGACATAATACAGGCTCTTCACTTCTAATTCAAGTTTTTTTATTTCAAATTCAATTTTATTTATTTCAAATTCAAATTTTTTCATTTCAAATTCAAATTTTGTTATTTCAAATTCAATATTTTTAAATTTTTGAACAAACAAACAAAAATCTTGAACAAAACAAGCTTTAAATAAGTATATTAAAAGTAACAATTAATGTAATGGTTGCCCAACTACAGCCAATGGTAATTTCATTGCCATATCCACGTAATAATTGTTGCAATCGGCATTGCAATCGGCAATGTTTCTATTACATTTACCAAATTTATATTAGTTTGCCGATCCGCCAAAAAAAATCGTCAACAGTCATCTTTTTTGACACGGCAGTATTTTTATTGATTGACTCAATTATGGTTTTGTCTGCTTCATAGCATTTTATTAGGATCTGCTTTTCGTCTAAACTAGTTTTACTGTGTGGTTCCCTAAGGTATCCTCTTACGACGTACAACTAAGTTAGATGTAGTTTCTACACTGCTATCATCAGAGGATATTATTAGTCGATAATTCCGTCCCTTGGGACTAATCAAAGGACTAGATTATAAGGACGAAGTGTTTTTTAGATTAACAAGACTACTGCAAATATGTTAAAACTTATTTAACGTTTGTTTGTTTAAAAATACTTAGTTTGTTTTCTTTCAAAAACTTAAAAATAAAAATAACAAAATTTACAAATATTGAATTTGAAATGAAAAAATTTGAATTTGAAATAAATAAAATTGAATTTGAAATAAAAAAACTTGAATTATAAGTGAAAAACCTATATACCCAACTAACCTAAGAATACCCAAAATTTTAAATATCCAAGTGTTTAATATTGACACGAAACACATCATAAGAGAATTGCTAGATAAATGGGATATTGAAATACCAATTGGTGGTTTATTAAAAGGTTTTGGTTTATGAGCTAAGCTATGTAAACTAATGAAAAAAATCAACGCTTACCAAGAGACAATAAAGTTGAATAACTCTTTGTGCAATAAAAGAAAACCTTTATGTTATTTCAGCCTTAATAACCGTTTTGTGTAAAGTCCTTAATTTTATTCCAAGAATTTTTCACTCTCTCGATCTCTTCATTTATTTTTCAGATGGCCACATTGTTTCTCCTACATTATGACGACAATTTAAGTTCTTATCTGTACATATTTTAAAAGTATTTTTTCTCAGTTTTTACCCACATTGCATTTTCTATATTTTTATTTCAAAAACTATCAATAGTTCTTCAATGTATTAAAAATATCATTGTTTGTTAGCGAGCTCGTTTAATCAAGAAGGATATTATTATTCTATGTTGAAGAATTTTGTTATCCAAACATTGAATGCCACCCTATATAGTTTTTAATATCCTAGATAATTTATGTCACTCTGTTTAATTAGATTGAATAAGTAAATAAAAATATTTTAACTTAAAAAAATGTATTTTGATCCTTTTCAAATATTTTAATTTGTATGTTTACTAAAATAATAATAACACATCTAATAATAAGACTGAAAACTGATTACCTATACCTGATTTACGCCAAGTGGTACAAGAAATTTTCTAGTAAAATTACGGATAAACAAACATTGACATTTTAATAAATTACTCAGTAAAAACATTTAAACATACATACATACATTTTAAAGCCAATTATAATTTTGATAATTATTCGTGATAAAATATACGAACTTACCTGTATTGGACTTATTTGCAAAAGTGCTGGAGTGTAAATAAGGAATGACAATAATTCACTTGATTACACCAACCAAAATTAATCTGTAGAAATTACCCATTTCAAATTATTATAAAAATTTTGGAAATATCAAGAGATTGTAGAATTTCGTTCAGAACTCCTGGACTCTCAATAAGTATACATACTTAAATTTAAAAACTTAAATATGCTCAATGTCTTAAAAGTAGTAGAACGAAGTCTTCGGATAAGTCTGTCTACACCAGTTTGTCACACATTAACTTGTTCATTATTGTCACATAATTGCTATACCAGTTTTTTTATAAATAATTACTGTATCGGCACAAATCTTTTTATTAAGGTTATACAAAACATGTGATTTGGCTATGGGTTGTCCCATTTTAAAAATAATATTAAAACCTTCGTAAACTCCATAAAATACATTCAAAATTAAAAATGGAAATTATTGTTTTACTTTCAGATACGATTATGTTACACTAATGTTTTCTGGTATTGTTGGATTTGGACGATATTGTGCTGCAAATACTGATGCGGAAGGTGCTATGAAAATCGTCAAAATGCTGAATGAACTTTATACAATTTTTGATGCCTTAACAGATTCTAAACGTAATGCTAATGTATACAAGGTAATTTGACTTTGACTTTTTACATTTATTCAAATTTTATCCTAAAATATTGTAAAAATTTTGGGAATTTTGACGGAGGTGGTGTACCTGAGTTGGACCTTATAACTATATCCCAAGGATACATGGTGTTCCTAGCTTTAAAAAAATATATATCCTTAATGGCGCATCTTATTCTTTAGTTTTTGTATATAAACGGTAGATCTATAAGATATATATATATAGATAGATATATAGATTTTTAAAAACAAACTAATCTTTATTATCTTTCTTTAAAAATCAAATATCCTCAATATTTTACCACACAACCCCACACCCCACAACCATATTTATATACTGTTGCAAAGGTCTCATTTTCATACGCTATTAAAGATATATATATTTGTGGAACGTTAGGAACACCAGGTACTCTTGGGATATAGTCATTAGGTCCTAGGCGAGTACACCATCTCTCTCAGAAGAGCCAAAATGTCTATATCTGTTACCGGCTGAAGCCGTTTTTATCTTCATATAATTCTGCTTAAGAAAGATTTCTAACCGTAACATTTTCATAGAAATAAAAAGAAATTTTTCAATTTTGTTTTAAATAATATCGAATGATAACACCTAACTTTTCCAGAAAAATTGATTAATTCTTACAACCATTTTAATTTTATTATTTAATATCTTTCTAGGTTGAAACTGTTGGTGACAAATATATGGCTGTTTCCGGTTTACCACATCCATGTGAAGATCATGCAAAATCTGTATGCCGATTAGCTTTAGATATGATGGATATTGCAAAAAATGTTAAAATGGGACCAAATCCAGTGGTATGAATATAAACTTTTCTATTGTATATATATATACATGAAATATAATTGTATTTAAACTTTTTTTAAAATAATAAAATAAATTGAGCAACTGTATAGGCATACATATATAAAATAGTAAAAACCAATTTAAAAATCTGAAAAGTAATTTTATTCATTTCTAAAGTTACATAATATTAGAACTAATTGTGCTTACTAATAAGATTATGATATTTTATTTTGGATTACATTGAAAATATTATTTCGTCCGAGTATATTTTGTTTCGAATTCTGTCACTCCATTGGAAATAGAATCTAAGGATGTATGATATTGGCAGAAACTTTATAACGAAATTCGCCATCATACAAAAAGACATTTGACATGAAGTGTCTTATTTTAGTTAGTGTTGTTGGATAACCATATTTTTGTGAGCATTCCTGAAGCATTAGATTTTTGTTAATATGAATTTCAATTTTCAACTCTACAACTGCTTTTAAAGATGTGAGGCTGCTCAAGTAAAAACTACTTCGAGTTTGGATTTTTGTATTGATGTTTAGACTCAAACTTTCTCGAGTGTCATATATGTAGTTTTTGACACAAAATATAACTTAAATCTTCATTCGTATGTGTCAATAAACACATGTCATCGCTGTAGCATAATTAGCATATTCATTTGTATGAACGCCAATGAATACCGTTGCTTGCACCACAATAGTAGTGAAAATCCTGCACCATAGTTGTAGCCTTTAAATTGTTCATAAAAACTAAAAACACAACATTTGACTTCCCGAAACACCCAGAGGCAGTTTGTCAATAAGAACACGATATGTGGGTATCTTTTCAGAATTATGCTACTATAATTCCCAAATAAACTAAAATATAATCTATCAAAACCTTTCACTCCAAAGATGACATGTAGTAGTGCCTTGAATCCAGTGCATTAATTGTTCAACAATTATTCCCACTATGTTTATTACACATGAGGGCTCTTTACAGATACTTCCTTGGTGTCTTTTAAGACTGTATTCTATTCTACCTCTAATTCGTTCGAGTATTGTTCCAGCAATTAATTTTTAAAACTTTACGAATCATATCTAATATTAAGTTTTAATTGTCTACTTCTTTTGAAGTAATTTATTAAGTTAATAACTATAAATTAATTTTCAAAAATAAATTAATGAATTTTCTATGATTAGATAAAATTCTATAATTGAATTGAAATTTTACTCTGAACTTTTTCCAAAACAATATTACAAGTACAAGTATGAAATAAAACTTTTATTAATTTTTTTCTTTGGAAAAAATATTAAACCAAGACTGCCTAGTAACAAGTTAAATTAAAATTGAAAATCTTTTCAAACTATGTAAAATCAAATTACTACCAATAATCTCTAAATATTTTTGTAACAAAAATCTCTAAAAGTTTTCTAATATTTTTTTAATAAAACTGCAAACCTTTAATTATATAGATAAGCTCTATACCTCCACATTTTGTGGTGAATATAGATATGTAGATACATTTTATTTACTGTGTAATATGAATACTTAAACCAATCAAGAGAACAAAAACAAAAAAATGAACTTATCAAATGAATACTAATATTAAAATTATTGTTAACCTTGAATATCATCAAATAGTAATTCACATCAGAATTCCAATTATGGTACTGCTCGTAGTACTGGATAAGAGAAAAAATTCCTATTTCCTAGTCAATAATGCTATATTTATAATATGTATGTATATAACTTTTAAAAATGTTATTTCAAAATTGATTTTCCGTCTGTACCAATTTTTCAAAATTATTTTTATTATTATTAAAAACCAATCACTTAAGTTGTCTCTGACATCGTTGGTAGACTACGCTATATCATAAATATGAAACATGTAGAATAATATAGCTAAAAGCCAGAATCAAATATTATCTGACATTAAAGGATTGTACATCTCATCAAAAACAATTTCCGATCAAGATCCATATACTTCATCAGAGCTACGTAATGCATTAGAACATTGAAGAGATTAGAAGAAAAATGCAGTAATCTATCAGTTTAAACTCTTGCATATATATTCTGTTAACCTTGAGCATGACACCGAAATACCTTCACTACAAGCAGAATTGGAGACAGCCGATAATGTAATGTTACATTAGACTCAGAAGTATCATTAGAAACACCACAGGATCCAAAACGAATGCTAACAGCTCACTCAACAAAACAACTTCCAAATAAACGCTTGCGTAAGGTGATATCCAAGAATAGTCAACATCTCAATCATTAATCGTATTCAGCCCAACAGTTCCAGCCTTGATGTTTAACCATTTATCATCTTTGATACCAGATATTCAAAATTTTTTAAATAAGGATACATCTACATGTTGCAATAGCTGAAACAGTATTTAAACTTGGAAGAACTTGGGACCGTGTTGCCATCTGCGAAAGTAGGAGAAGGAAGTTAGATATGGCTAGCTAAATTACAACTTCTATAAAAATAAAAATAAAAAAAGTCCGTTAACGACAAAAGTAAGATTCATAGAGGACGATGTTTAAAGGGCGAACAGTAGCTTTCTCCTTAAACAGCGCTCCACAATATGCTTGTCTATCTCGGATAACAACTTTCTTCTATCAAAAATTTGTAATCAACGTCTGTAGCTGTGTATCTGTATCATCTAACTCAAGCAGTTATAGAAAAATGAAGTATAAATATTTTAAAATACTAATACCTACTAAATATGCAGGGTTAATGATTATTCTAACTCCTTATCAATTAATCAAATGCTTATATCATTATGGAAAGATAGACCTAAAAATAATAATACTAACACGGAATCAAGTAAACACTGATTATAATTTGTAACTATAAAAATTCTAAAGCTAAATCTATTAATATGTCAAAAAAAAATTTTATACCAACTAATTGAAATTTAGTAACAACAACAATAAGCCAAAACCCCTATAAGAATATTGTAGATAAGTCTAATCATAATGAAAATACTAAAATCTACAAAACTACTAATGCCAACCAACCATATATCTAATTTTAAACAAGTCAACTATCAATTATACAAACTGAGGAAGACGGGAAACACTAAATCCCTATCAAGGCACCAAAAGACCTAATTTTCAGGTACAAAATAGTATGTAATAAGAAATACAATAATAGGAATAGTTGAGAGGTTCACAACGCTTGTTTAAGTACTTAGATAAATCTCAGTCAAGTTCTCATTTCTTGAAGCAATTTTGCTACATTATGCATAATTAAGTCAACTTCACTACAATATTTTTTTATAAATTAATTCAAATAAAATTAAACCTATTTTTTTCATTTATATAATCTAACACGACTCCTTAATCTAAAATTAGTTAAAAATAGAATAAGTAATGTTAGCAATACTAAACTAATGTTAGCAATACTATGGTTAGCAATACTAAACAAGTCAACGGAACTTAAATTACGCGGGCTGTCTCTAAAAGCTATTATCTTAGGTGCCAGGATATTCCCAGCAATAATTTGATGGAGAAACATAATATCAGCCACTAATCGACGTACTTATTATAATGAAATTAATTATTTAAAATATCTTTCAGGTGCGACTAGGCACTTCTTTTCAATGAACAGATGATTCGATAGGTCATACTCAATAAATCGCACTCAAATTTATTCTTAGATAGTGCAACTAAACTTATGAGTATGACTGATTTTCCAAAATCTCGAGCAGCTGTTTTCCATAGTCCTGAAAACCTGAAACTGATATAATATTATACACTTTCGTCTCACCTAATGTTCTAGCTACCTCTGCTGTGTGTACCTATGATGGATATACCACTGGGTTTTCAAAAATGTTCATACAACCGGAACCAACACAATCAATATATCATTATTTATTTATCTAGATTGGTGTTCTTGTATAAATAGTACACAGTTTATAGGTCTATTACCTATCTCTAGAACTCTTTAATGTTTACAAAAGATTTAAAATTAACAAAATTAATAGAGATTGATTAAGTTTTGTTCAAATTCTAAAAATACTTCTTAATAAAATTCTTACAACAACGTTTTCAGTTTGCCCGATTTTTATTGTTGCCGTTTTCTTCAACCTGATTCTATTCAGTTGTTATTATAAATAATTGAAAATAGTAATGAGAAAGTACTGAAATATAATAACTAAGCAGAAGACTTACAAATTATTGTAAGATTAAATTATTGTATGTAAAAAAATTCTGAATTCAGTATCCTAGAATTGTGAATTCATACGGCAAAAAATAAATCTTTGTATATTTTTTCAAAAAAACAAAGAAGCATCGAAAACCGGAAAAGTTTTTAAAAACTTTTTTCTTAAAAACAAAAACAAAAAACGTAAAATCAAACTTTAGGCAAAGTTTATCCATAAAGAGTTCAAAGACGACCACATGTTTACCATTTTATGCGGTACAGTCCTCAAGAACGTGCTAATAATGTTCTCTGAGTTAAAAGTGTACACACATAAAAAAAAAAAAAACATATTAAAAAATGGAATTTAAGAGCTTCGAATTAGTTTCTTACTTTTTATCCCTTGTTTATTTTTGTCTTGTCTATTTGAGAGTTATTTAACTTAAATTAAGAAAGTTACAAAATTCTACAAGTTTTTTAAAAAATTTTACACTTTCAACAAAAAGCCTTGGAGTTAATTTTAAAAAGTTTATTTTTAACATTATTACAAAATCTATGGATAAAAAAGAAAAAAAAATATTTTTTAAAAAATTTCTATAAATAGTTTGTGAACATTTTAACAACCGCAGAGTAGCCAAAACATCCTTTTTTGCATTATGCAATTAAAATTAACACAAATTATTAAAAAAAAAAAAAAAAATAGAAATGAAAAATATTTATATTTAAACTATTGAAATAAGACTTTATTATGTTTATGAAAAATAAATTTTCAGCTTGTATTTAACAAAATTTTTTGTGATTTTTAAGACAAATTTTAAGACATAACAATGTAAAAAAATATTTTAAGAAGATTTTGAGAGAAGTTTAATCGGTTAGAGCGCAAAACAATGACTCAACCAACGATTTTTAACGGATTCAAATCTCGTGAAATGCTTGGCCGGCGTTCAATATTCACAGATGCAAAAGAGGACGCCAGAATTTAGGAGCACCAAAAACAATATTTTTTTAACAAAAACATTTTATTTTTTTTTTCAAAAAAATTTTGGTATTAAAATTAGAAATTTAAAAAATTTAAATTCACAAATTAAAAAAATTTTTAATTGCAAATATTTATTTAGATTTATATTCATTTCAGTTATCTCCAAAGTAAACATTTTTATTTATGATATGCAGATGAGGTTTAAGACGAATATTTACAACATTTTTCGCTTTAACTATAATTTTCCTTTTTCAAACGGTACTGAAGTACTTGTTCATAACCTAAATTTTGGTTATAAAATAAAAAAAAAAAATTAACGACAATTACAGTTAAAATTAACTTAAATCAAAAAATACAATTTTTATTAGTTATTTCAAAAACTAAATTCAAAATAGTTATGATTTTAGCGACCGTTATATTTTTTAATATTTATTTGATAAAAAACATGAGCATTTAATAAAAATAGATGAAAGTCACCGAAGGACGTGAAAGACCTGCTGGTAGATGAAGAATTGAACCCACCAAAGATCATTCAACTATATTTAATGACTTTCTTCTTAAAATGTTCACCATTGTGAAGTGATCACTCTCGCAGACTACATATTATATAAGTACTTCTGTGGTAACATCGTCTGAATGTATGATATACATACAATAACAAGATACCGTTTTTCCATGTGATGTCATGGAAAGTTTTATATTTTTGGTACAGCCAAATTAATTAAAATTGTAATTGAAAAACTAAGAAAAAATATAAGAATAAACACGAAAATACTTGTAAGCTGGAATAAAAATCAAGAGGATGTCTAGAGTTAATAATATAGAATTAAAATAAAATTAATATAATTAAGTTAAAATTAAATTATTAAAATAAAATTAAGTGTAGTTAAGTTGAAATAAAGTTTTTTTTTAAAATATAAAAACAATTAAGAAAAATAGAAATTATAGTAATTAACTGTTGAAATTATTTGTTGAATTAAAAATCACTCTGTACGTTTATCTAAACACAATTTGTCGTCATCGGTCAATTCTATATCTTATATATACTAATTTTGTTTTTGTCTGAAGCCTTTTATAACAACAACAATAATAATGAAAAAACAGTTCATTATGAATGAAAGAATGAGAATTGAAAGAATAAATCTATTTTTTTAATGTATTATGGAAGTAGGTTTTCTACATACACCTAAAATGTAGTGAGAAAATAATATTAATGTATTATGATGAGAGATGATACAAATTGACTTTACATTGTTGTTGCTGTTTTGAGTTATAACGTTATGTGCATACTTTTCTATACTGCACCCAAACTTTACTACATTAGAAATGGCTAGTATTATAATAATTTAGTTCTGAAATAATCAGCAACTTGAGTAGTCGATAACTTGAATATAACAATTTTAACACATTTGTACCTAGCATTAACATTACAAGTTTCGGAAGAAAAATTATTATAATAATTTCCTTGCATTGGAAAATTATTTACATAAATTTGTTATGATTTCGATGCATATGATCTTCATTACACACTTACCATGGTGTATGAATTATATATTTTTTTTTATAGAACGTTTTGTATTATATTGTATGTTTTAAATTTGTCCCATAATTGAATACCTTATGTCAAAACAGAGATTTAAACGTCTGCATATTTATTACAATTTTATTATATATCTTCTGACATATCAGAATTACGATTAACTTAATTAAGTATAATGAAAAATTTATCATGATGCTTGATTCAAATTTAGCTTAGTAAGCAGCAGCTTGATACTCACATTTTATTGATATCATTTGATTATTCCACATTTTCGTAATTTGAAACTTAACTAAAAAATAAACACCATGTAATATTTTTGATGTTTTTATTACACGCTGGGTGGCCCACTAGGTAAAGCGCCTGCCTTTTAACCAAAAGATCCCAGGTTCGATGCCCAACGAAGACAAACCAAATACTTTATTGGTTTTTCGACCTGATCCAGTACCATCATTGGTCATTGGGATAAAATAAATTATAAAAAATAATTTAGTGTTTTGGTTATCACTATATAATAATAGCATAGTTCCACTATATAATTTTCTGTATTTTAATTAATAGATAAATCATAAAAATTCTAAAGAAAAAATGTTTGTATGTAATTGTGTATGGCCAAATTTCTGTGTAAAAGCAGTTAAGATGTTCATCCCATGACCTGGAATTATATAATAACAAAAAAGCTACATGGTTACCAACACAATAATTTATATTTACTTTGCATTAAATCAGAAACTATAAAATTATATTTTGAAATTTTTAATTTACAAAACAACTTTTTACAATAAAAATTAATTTTTCTTATATACTTTTTTCAAACCATGTGTTCCATATTTACTTTCTGAGACAGTAACAAGTAAAAACGAAAATAATTTTCCCAATTTTAAATAAAAAGTGTTAAAATCCTATTACAAAACTTTTGATTTTATTTTTTGTTTGCTTGATTCTCCACCATTTCTTTATAGCTTATTACGAGATAATAAAATTGAAAAAGGAAAAAATTATTTCCTTATTTTACGTGCCGTGCCACCACACACCACCTCGCTTCTCATATACCATATTAGTAAATTTCCATATTTTCAAAAATCAAAAAAGAAAATATTTATGAAAAATTTTACATTCTCATCACATTTTCATAAAACTTGACTTATAAATTCTTGTCACATTAAAAATAAAAAATAACAAAAAACTTTTAAACATTTCCATGAAAATTGGAAAATTGAAAAACAAAACGGTAAAGTAAAATTTCTGTGGAACTAAAAACAAAAAAAATGTTTTATTTTTTTATTTTTAATAGCAAATCACAATTGGAATACATTCAGGTGAAGTTGTGACAGGTGTAATTGGAAATCGTGTACCTCGTTACTGTTTATTTGGCAATACCGTTAATTTAACAAGTCGAACAGAAACTACTGGTGTACCAGGCAAAATTAATCTTAGCGAAGAAACTTACAAGTAAGTTGTATTTTATTTTATGTTTGTTTTAATTATTTTTATTTATGTAATATTAAAAGTTTTTTAATTAATAAAATTTAAATACATTATTTAAAATAATATTCAAAATTTATCAAGTTCTTCTGTTAAATCTATGTAACGTTGTATTTTGAGAGGTAAACGTAATGTATCAATTCCTATTGGTAATTGAGAATTTCTTCTAAGTAAACAACGTATACGACATCTAAAATAAAAAAAAATAAAAAATTATTAAATTCAATTAATATTCAAAATTATTTAAATAAATTTATATATTCATTATTAGTCAATATATTAGAAAATTAATAACAGTTAAAAAATTAAAAGGTAAATAATGCCATGAGCATATGCCAACGAATTAATGTCAAAATCAGAAAAAACTGATATAAAAATTGGCTCTCGGACTGCCATTAGTCGAGCAAAATATCGCTGTATACAAATCCTTCCTCGTATACCCCAAAATGAAAAATTTTACTAGAGAATGGAAATAACTTAAAATTGTAAACAGTTTTTAATTAAAACAGATGTACACAATTTTATTTATGTGTTCTACACTAGTGTTGTGACAATGAACTGTTTACACAAATTATCAATGTTACACGAAGTGTATTCAAAAATGAAATAAAAAGCAAAAATTATTATTATGTCAATCTGAAATTTTCAATTTTCATATTTTGAGCAACTGAAATCATGTAAACAATTGTACAAATGTTCTTATGGCTAACCGTTTTCTACAAATTTAAATTAGTCTACACCGCATTTGTTCATCCCACTGATTTGAAATTATATATAAAAAAAAAAGTTATTATATTATTTAACCTTTCAGACCCAAGTCAAAAAATAAAAACAGCTATGGTGATGACCAATGACCCATTCAAAAAATTTCAAGCCCATCAAAAAATCAACCCTTTCAGACCCATCAAAATATAAAAACAGGGTTAATGATTTTGAAATTCTAATCGAAATATCAATTATTACGCAGTATAGAAGAATTTCATTTTCTCACATCCCCCAATTGCTTAAGATGGGTCTGAAAGGTTTAATTTGAAAATATATTCGAGATATGACTACACCACATTTGTTAGTATTATTTTGTACCTTAGCAGAATCGATTGATGAATAGAATAGATTGATGAAGCTTGTCTAATTGATTGTTTGGAATTATTAAAAGCCATACTGTATTCTGATTCACTACAAAAGTCATTTCTTTCTGTTAAATTTTACAAAAATGATACAGAGCTGAATACAAAGTTGCTGTGAAAGAATATAAGTGAACCATTTGGTTAACCATAGATTAATAGAAATCTTAAGGATACTACGAAGTATCTTAGACTTTCTTTTTTGGAGGTTAATATCACATGGCTGTATTTCCTTTGACTGAATTTCATTTGACTGCGTTTCATTTGCCTATTTTTTCATTTGCCTACATTTCATTTTATACAAATATTCTGTAAAAAGCGTAAACCTTTGATTTTGAATCCAACTCTAAGATCTCTCTTAACTCAGAATCTCGCATATGCATATATGTTATGTATATATACATATATATATATATATAAAGATATATGAATAATATTTATCGTATTCAGAATACAGCATATTCAGTCGAATGAAAATGCAGGCAAATGAAAATACAGGCACATTGCAAGAAAAGCAAGCAAATGGTTTTTAATGTAGATTACTTTGAGATTAAAAAAACCGGATTCAATGAAATGAAATTTGGGAAATGAAATATTGATACACACATTCAGTAGTATGTAATATAGTTTTCCCTTTGATAGTAATTACATATAATCCAACAGTATTGATTTAATTTTTAATTTTTAACAGTAAAAAAAAGCAATTTAATTTAAATTTTTTATATCTAATAAAAAAAACCTTACATTATCAATTGTATGTTCCTCTGTATGGGTTACTTTATTTTACTTTACTACTTCAATTACCATTACAATATACTAACCTGCATAAATGTTTTAAGCTCATAACTCCAAAAACTTGTTCCTTTTTAATGATCCTATCCATAAGTAAACTACCATATTTGTCTTTAAATCTCTCTTTTCGTTCTTCAAACAAATATGGCTATAATTTTATCACATCCGATTTAACAAAGTCACATCCAAACATATGTTTTAAGGATGGTGAAAGTTGAGAAAGTCCATGAAAGATAAAATAAAAAAAAATGTAATATGAATTGTTGGCATTCTTTGTTTAGTTGGGATTTTTTAAAAGCAAATTTCAAGATAAATTTTCTATTGTTGCTAACATAATATTTATATATATATGTATCTATATTATAACAGTATATTATATCTAATAACGGTATAATATGTATAACCTAATTTTCATGATAGAATTTTCTTTTAGCAAAAAAAGAAGAAGTAAAATAAAAATGCTGGCATTAAGTATAATTTAATGTAGTGAAGTGAAGGAAATTTAAGAAAAAAATTATTTTAAACGATATTGAGTGAAATTGTTAAATAATTTTTTATTTTAGAAATCATTTTAAAAATATCTTCTATAAAGAATTATTTTTTTGTTGACTATAAAACATTTTTTCTTCAATTCATTTGAAGAAAATAAAACTATATTTAAACTTAATTGTAGACAATTGTAAATCTCAGATATGAAACATTTAATTACTGCTCTTAAATGATGAAAGAGTTATCAAACTTTGTTATAAAAATTAGAAATAGTCAAAATGTTAACTTTAATATGTTTAATGTGTACTATTTCAACTAGAGAAAGTTCGAGAAATATGTTAGAAATTATAAATTTCATAATTTGGTTTAATAGAAAAAACATTTTGATGTTCCTTTTGCATTTCCTCTATCTATCGAAAATCCTTACAGAGGTCTTTAATAATTACTTCTAATTCTTTTTAAATTTCTGCAAAATGTAACTATATCGTCGCTTAATTATTACTTTGGTCCATACGCCCATTGGTTAGTTTTGAGAAAATCAATTTTTAAGGCTTACGAGTATACTAGCTAAACTAGCCAAATTAATGCCATTGATACATTGTTAAATTTTTTAATTATATTAAAAATTTCAATGATTTTTATTAATAATTAAAAAAGCTATTACGTTTTTTGTACCTCACTTCCATAATCGTACTTTATCCCATATCATACATAAGATAACAAAAATATTTTGTTTTCGGATATGACACAAAATTTGGGCAAATTTTGTATGAAATTTTTTTTTGTCAAGAGAAATTATGAAAAAATTTCTGAACATTAATTTGTTTGGATATGTACCAAAAATGGGATAAATTGGGATATGGCACAAAATTCAATAAATTTAAAAAAAAAATGTGGATATGGAACAAAATTAATGTCAGGTAAACGCTAAGCCATGGCAGATAGAGTTTCCGGAGTAAGCGCATTTAACAGAGCGGTCCCCAAAGCTCAAAAGGTCATTATTAGTTTGAAAACATAAAAAGTAGCGTATGGCACAAAATAATAAACAAGCGACGATATGTACATTGTACTTATTTAGAAATATCTTAAATAAAATTATGTTCCATATTCACGAAAATCTGATCGTAGAATAGTTACAGGTTTTTTTTTTGTTAAGGTAGATTTTTTTTTTTTGTAGATATGTAGTAAGAACGTACAATGTATTCGAAATATGTGGATAATTTATTTAAATGGTGACTTTAAATTTTCAATTGATTCAAATGTATCAATCAATACATACACACAAGATATATATTTTACATTTCTCTATTTCTCAAATCAATTACTTTTCTGATCAAATATTTGTTTTGTAAATGGATTGACGGTAAACAAACATTTACATAATGTATTAACATAAAATTAACATTGATAATTACCTTAAAGGGCATTTCAATCATAGGAACATTTTTTAAGAGGATGTGTAAACAAAACACCATTTGGCACATATATTTACGATCACAATCAATTAGTTTATCTAATAATGATAATACTGTACAAGTTCCACCATCTTCGGGCATTGGATCAGCACCATACCTATATTTAAAAAAATAAATTCAAGTTATAAAATATTTAAAAATACATAATTGTGAATGTGCAACGTGGAATGTATTGAACAATAATTTAATTTCTGTACAATTAGACTACCGTTACATTTTGAAATGATTAAAATGAAATTTGTTTTTAGTTTGTGTCTACCCCTTTTATTTATTAAAAATTTTGTTAGTGTCATTACGTTCTAAACAGAATAACAAGAAAAAGATGAATTGAATTAAATATGGAAATTTTTAAATTATGATTGTGTGAAACCTCAAAATTAAATAATCAAACAAAGTTAATTAACTAGAACCGAATCGTAGAATATATCTATTTTTTTTTTTCAAATACAGCGTTATTCCTGTGTCAATTCACTGCTATGTTTAGATATTCATCAGTATTTAAAATTTTTATGTTGGACATAGAATCGATTTCGAATGCTGTGCAAGATATTTTAACTGTTAGAGCTTTAAACTAAGATTTTTTCAACTCCGAATTTCTTGAATTCCAATTAAAAAAAAATTAAACCGATGTTCCACACAAAACATTTGCATACTTATGGGTAAGATCTGCACAATGGCACATTCCAGTCCATTGACGCTGAAATTTATAGAAAATTATATACACAGTAATAAATAAATAAAAAAATTATTACTTATATTTCAAGTAATACAAAGTACAAGTAATTTCGAAGTGATTTAATAAAATATAAATAACTTCAATTCAAAACAATGCCAGATGTTTGAAATATTTGTAATATTTTATACAGAACGATACGATAAGAAATATAAAAACAACCTCAAAAACCTCAAAAAATATGTCACCTAAAGTTATTTACTAATTAAAATATTTATACAAAAATTTTAATTTACAATTATTTTTTATTATATATGGATTCAAAAATTCTTAGAGTAAACCTCATCTATTTGGATTTAAATTATCTGCTATTCTATACCAAAAATATCACTAAAAATTTATAAAAAAAAAAAAAAGATTTCTCATTATTTTCTAATGTTTCAATTTTTTCCAAAATTAGAATTTCTATTATAAAAATATCCTTTATATCCTCTGGATCTCAACATATACACCCACACACACATAATTGAATAAATTGAAAATCAATATTAATGTAAATAATTTTGAAAAATATTTTCATCATTATCAATATAAATCATCATCATAACGGTATTTCATTAATCAACTGAAGAAATTAAATTCTAATACAATCTAAAATCTTTCCAGTTAAGTAGACCCACATTTAATTAAATTTCAGTATGAATTATAATTTGTGGTTAAAAGGGTGAATTTGATATTATTTTAAAGAGATGAGTGTATCTACATACATATTTTGTTCAAATATTGGTAACACATTTCATTATATTATGAGAGTAGTAAATTGAAATTGGAAATCAATATTATTTAATACAATATTAATTAAGAAAAAACACATTAGATTTGTTAGCTTATAAGTTTAGGTCGATTTCAAAATTAAATTAACTTATAATATATTTCAACAGTGCTTATATTCTTCATGTTATATCTTTGTTAGTTAGTTCTAAAGTTATATAATTATTAATATTAGAAAATATTATTAATACTTGCAAAACTCAAGGATATTTTTTATTAACAAAAAATATCAAACAAAAATATCCTTTTTGAAAAATCAAATATTTACAATGTTACGAATCTGACTTCCAAATAGAAATTGGGCTAGAAGCGACAGAGAAGCTGAGAAGCTGAAATATTCGTCGACCACTTAAAAAAAATATTTTGAGCTAAATGAAGCGACACACAATTTCTAACCTTCCACAGCTACATTTACTACAATATCGATAGAACAACCGCTTAATATAATTAAAAATGAACTAAATGTTAAAAAAGCATCATCACTAGCGCACTATCGATTTACAATAAAAATGAAAAAAGAACTACCATTAATAGTTGTAACATATTTTATGCACATATTCAATGCGATCCTACGCAAGGGTGGAAGCTGTCCCAAATCACGATGATATCAAAACAAGGAAAAGACACCACCCAGGTAACTTTATACAGACCTATAAGTTTGTTACCAACTCTCTTTAAACTATTTGAGATATTATTAATACAACAAACACTCACAATAAACCGAACTATACCTAACCATCAATTTGGATACAGAGAAAAGCATAATACATCAGAACAAATACTTTGAATATAGTCAGTAAAATTAGCAAAATTTTCGAAGAAAAACAATACTGTTTCGCCATATTCCTCGATATATCTCAAGCCTTCGATAAAGTATGGCATAAGGGTGTTATTTATAAAATAAAGAACTATATGCCATCTAAAAATTACATCACAGAGAAAAAATTCATCATCAAATACAAAAGCTACTCCTCATTTGCGCAGCCAATTCAAGCTGGAGTCCCTCAAGAGAGTGGCCTAGGTCCACTGCTATACTTATTGTATACATCAGATATGTCAACAATCAAAAAACCATTTCTACTTTTGCAGACGATACACCAATTTTAAGATCTAACGCGCGTCTCAAAATAGCTTCAACATAATGTTTCCAATTATTTAGAAATTTAGAAATATAAAAAGGGCCAAATCTAGGGAGAATCAAAGTTAATGAAACAAAAAGTTCCCACATAACATTCTTTTTTTTTATTATTTTTTGTTTTATTATTTTTTATACTCTTGACAGTAACTTAGGTAGAATCACCTTTTCGTGCTTAATTAAGTACGGTTTTACACGTAGAAAATGAACACGTCCTCGTGTCAAGATAAATAATAAAATTATACCACAACACAATGATGCCAAGTACCTCGAAATACATTTGGACCGAAGATTTACATGGAGGAAACACGTTAAAACAAAAAGAACCCAAATGAAACTAAAAACCAACAAAATGAGTTGGCTCCTGAATAGAAAATCTAAACTTAAAATTAGAATACGAAGTACTTTTATATAAAAGATAATCAAGCCAATTCGGACTTATGAATCACAACTATGGGGAACAGCAATGCCCTCTAATATTGAAAAAATAAAAAGGGCTCAATCCAAAATATTAAGAACCATAACGGCTGCACCATGATGGTATGTAAAAAATGCTAACATACGCAAATATTTAAATAATCCTACGATCGAAGAAGAAATATATAGAATTGGAAAATACACTTCAAAGCTGGGAAACCATCCCAACTCACCACCGATCAAAGGTCACCGCCGATTGAAGAGACACAATATGAGGTAAACAACCAAATAAGACCATAACACTGAAATAAAAAACTAATGATTCAGCATTCAGCAATGGCAGGGATCATTAACTAAAGATAGATTATAAGATTTGAAAACAAATTTTTAGTTTTAATATAAAAAAAATACAATAAATAAAAGAAAAATTAAAAAAAAAAAAAAATGTTACGAATCTGTGTAGTAAAAATTAATAGAAAGTTGTCTTAGCATAGTTACACAACTATTTGGTCAATCGTGAAAGATTTTTTAAACAGAAGTCAAAAATATTTTACTTTTACGAATGTAAAAAAAATTGCATACTTGGAGTGATGTATGCTTGTACCTCACAGTACTCTTCACTATGAATATGTTTCAAAGCATTAGAAAATATGATTGAATTATCATCACAAAATAGATAGAACAAGTCTGAACTGAGGAATAGATTAGCTTCGCTGATTTCTTACTAGTATATTAAAAGCTTGTACCGTCAATTCTGATTTTGATAATGTCAAATCTAAGTACGAAATCAACATGAGAATCAATATTATATTTCGATTTCCACTTAGGACCCATCCTTAAAGTATTTATTGTACAATTTTTGTAATGCGGTTTTCAATTTTATACAATCCCTCAACTCTATATTGATTGGGTCTTGCATAAGCATAGATCAATCTTTAGGATTGAATCATTAAGACAATTACCACCCCAATTACCTCTTTTTATCACAATTTTTTATTATTTTTATCATCTTTTTTATAAAATTGTTGCAAATAAAATTTAGCAATTTTTTTTTTTTCAATTATTTCCGTCATTAGATTTGTATCAATTCACCAATACTATCTGAAAATGAATAGACAAAATTATGCGTTAAGCAATGTCATTATAAATATTCTTCTTACAAAAGAATTTTCGCAAAAAAAAAGAAAGACAAAGAACCTACAAAAGAACAACAACAAAATATTCGAATCATTCATCTTATCTGTATAAAAGTTTCCGTCATAAATTATAGGCTTTTAATACAGAAATCATTTCCATGAGCAAAAATTATTATTATTATTTGTGACATTAAATTCTAATAAAATTTTTTTGTGTTCTTCTAAAATCTAAATAATAAAAATTACAAAATAAACCTTCAGTCCCCAGTCCCAACAAAAATAATAATATATTTTTCACAATCCACAAAATTAATTTCAATACCCAAGGACAACTAGATTATATTTTTTATATAAAACCTAGAAAGTAAAAACCATTATAAAATGAAAATTATAGGAAAAATAATTTTTACCTTAATAAGATCATCAATACATCAGGAGCAGTTGCTTGTAAAGCCACACGTAATGGTGATGATCTTCCGCATGATTCTATCGGTATGTCAACAAATCTGGAAATATAAAGCAAAAACAGAGTAAAAAAAATAATCAAAGAGAATTAAATAATAATGTATTAACCAACTAGATAGACACATATACTATAAACCCACTCTCATTATCATGGTTCTATCATACCCACTATATTAATTATATAGAAATTAAGCTTTAGCATAATACTAAAATAAGCCTGACTGATTTTTTTAGCCATATTTCAAATATTTTTTGATGTCTTTATAAGAGGAAGGTCGATCAATGTATACCATAATTTTTTTTTTTAATTATAACCCTTCCATTTTGGATTAAAAGAAATTTTTCACATTGTCTAAATATTTTATTCATGATGATGAGAACCGTATTCGTTGCACTAGTTTCATTTTTTCACTTTCACTTAAAATATTTCTCACGATTATTCATGACAGAATTTATATAAAAGCTAGAACAAACCACGCAATTCAGATCCAAAAATAATATGGCTACACGGAAAGTTCTTTTCGTTACCCAAATATTGGTTCAAAACTGTAAAGATGTATAGAAAGATGTATTTCTAGGTTTTATAGATTACGAAAAAGCATCAGATTACGAAAAAAATTGACCACGTTCAACACGACAAATTAATCGCAATTCTAAAAACGATGGGTCTTGATGGAAAAGATATTCAATGTATTCAAAATCTATATTGGAATCAAAAATCTGAAATCTGTGTTGGAGATAATATATGTATCATCTTCCGAAACTGAAATTTAGTCGAGGAGTACGACAGGGTTATATATTGTTACCAATTTTGTTTAACGTTTAATCTGAGTTCATATGTCGCGAATCCATTAATCATTTAAATGAAGGGATAAAAGTAAATGGTACTGTCATCAATAAAATCAGATATGCCGATGATACAATCCTATTGACTGATAATATAGAAGGTTTGATTATCAACACTAATAAAACCAAATTCATGATTATAAGTTCTCTAAATTTTCTACGACAACAACATCACCATCTCAATTAATGGACAACAAATAGAACGTGTCAACAGTTACAAATATCTTGGTCATTGGTTACATAACTTATTAAATAAATTAAGACTTATCAAATAAATAAAATGTAGAATTGAAATGGCCAGGATTGCCTTTATGAAGTATAAAAATATATTCACGAATAGAGATTTTGACATCAAATTTATGTTAAGGTTTATTAAATGTTATGTATGGTCAGTACTTTTGAAACCTGGACATTGAGGGTGTTAGACATGAACAAAATTGAAGATTTTGAAATGTGGGTAAACCGAAGAATTCTAAGACGATCTTTAATCGATAGGGTAAAAAACACGGAAGCACTGCAAATATTACAAATAAATCGTGAACAACTTTGTAATATCAAGCATCGTAAAACAGAATACTTTGTCCACATCATGAGAAATCAAAAATCTGGCATGCTTCAACTAATAGTCCAAGAAAAATTGAAGGTAATTGAGGAATTGGAAGAAAGTAATTGTCATGGCTAAGAAACATCAGAAATTTAACTTGTTATGAATTATAGGTGAACTACTCGGAAGAGCTCAAAGTAGAGAAGAATTCACAAGCATAACAACAAATTTACAAAAACATGTGGTTACAAATATCCATAAAGGATAGGCAGTAAAAGAAGAAATTTATTTTGAATATACTAATCTATTTCTTTGAATGACTTCAATACACTTGATAATAAAATTGTCATAAGTAAATATATATAGAATTTGGACATTAAGGTGTTAAAAATACCACATTTTGATGCTACGAATGTGAAAGTAAATATTTTCTTATCCTAAAAGTAGTGTATTCAAGTTTTGCAGCTACAACATTACGCCTAGTTTCAATCAGAGTATCAATCTTAATAAGGTTGCATTTTGATACATAGTCAGTACCGTGAGGTTTCCAATTAAATCTGCGAAAACAAAACTTAATCATAATTTTTTTAACAGATTCAATTTTTTTAATATGCTTAGCGTAAAAGGCATCCAAATAGGCGAAGCATATTCAAGATGAGGCCGAACCAAAAAATTATATAACTATTTAAATGTGTTAGGGTCAGAAAATTGTTGAGAACTTCGCTTGATGAAACAAAGCAAAGAAAAAGCTTTTGAGATAATGAAATCTATATGAGGAAGGAAATGTAATTTATTATCTAAGATAATTCCCTAATTTGATCTACACATTCTAGTAGAGAATTATTTATTAAGTACTTAAATTAAATAACTCAACTTTTTTTAAAAAATGCTTTACATTTATTAATATTCAATTAAAAACCATTAAACGAACACCACTCATAAAAATTATCAATGTCACTTTGTAATCTAAGAAAATCATTATACAATTTAATGCGGTGCGGCACGAATGCCGATTTTTCCAAATCCCGCTTTTTAAAATCCCCCCTTGTTAAAAAAAAAAAATCCCGCTTTCAGTGTATTTATACCAAGAATATTTATTTTAATTTATTGTATGTACATATATGTATAAAAAAAAGTGGGATTTTGGAAAGCGGACTTTTTAAAAAGCGGAATTTGGAAAAGTCGGCATTCGGAGCGGACCCGATTTGATGAATGCGAACATTTTAGCATCATCAACGAAAGATAAGATTAGATTAAAAATTGAAATTTTTATTATAATTAACATTCATATATAGTAAAAATAACAATGGGCCCATATAAGTACCATGTGGGAAACCAGAATTGGCAACAAATTGATAGAATTTAATATTCGATATTGATACAGAAATGAAGAGGATTATCACCAGATGTAAGCTTAAATTTCAACTGTAAATTAAATTCTTATAATTGCCTAGACCAGTTTAGCATTAGAAATTAAATGAGGAAAATAAATCTACTCAAAGTGAACAATCGTAGAAAAATTAACGATCTAAACTTAATAAGGATTTAGTATTGTGTATGTCTCTTTTTGATTATTACTTGCTTTTAAACAAAACTAAACATAATTAAAATACAGACAAAAAGAACAAAGGAATTCATAAATCTTTCTTTTCTTTTTTAAATTCTTCTTTTTGAAGCTGACACATTTTTTCACAGCAGTTAACATAAGGGTTAAATGCCATCAATTTTCTTTTATTTAGAAAATTTTTAAAATATATTGTAGAAATTGTAAAATCGTGGAGTTTTATAATTTTCTAATGGTTTTTAGAAATTTCCGCAGGTTTCATTTTATTTTTATTTTTTTTTTATTATTTAAATTAAACCTAAAAAAGGAGTAACCTAAACCTAAAATAGTTATAAGACCTTAAACAGGAGTTCGAAAAATTGAAAGGATATAATAAACATGACGAAAAAGATCAATTAATGTTTTTTTTTTTAAGATATTTTTTCAATAGAGCAGAGATAAAGAGGCAGAAGTAATATTGAAAAATGACGCTGTGACACAAATAAAATATTCATTCCTGTGTAAACATTAACGATACAGTTTATAGGATTTAAATTTATTGGCGGTTGGCAATAGAAAAGGCAAACCAACAAAAAAAAAATATTTTTAGGATCAAAAACAATTTCTATATAGAATTATTTATAGAAAACTATTATCAAAAGAGGGTCGTTTTAATCAAAAACAAAAAATCAATTATGATAGTCTCTATCATAGATAGTAATTTCATTGATAGTCTCATCGATAATCGGTTCTTCTTTTATAAATCTATTTTGGCGGTATTTATTCAAATCTAAACAAAAACTATGATTTTTAAGGTGATTTTTTTCGAAATCTATAAAATTAAATTAGAATTTTTAAAATTTCAATAGAAGTCCGCCTGCAAAATTTTAATTTAACTTAATTTTAACTATTACTAGTAAAATATCCAAGAAAATATTTTAGGAGTATTAAAAACTTCAATTTTAAAAAATACTTACTTCATTAACTTCTCTTCATGGTAGTTATTTATAGTAAATGGTAATTGAAAATTCAACCAAGTTGCATGCTCTAGAAAATAAACTACCGCTTTTGTATTTTCTTCCTAAAATTCGTAAAAAACAAAAATAAATATTAAAATTTTAAGAACGTATGGAGTTGTTTGTGAATAAGAGCTTTAAATAACTGATATTTTCATTCTAAAAGTTGTTAAGGTATTACAGATAAGTAAAAACATTATCTAACGCATATAGTTAAACCTTCCGAATTGCTGGATACTGAATATGATGGATATTATACATATAAAAATATATATATACATATGCAATGACGAGTTGGCCGAAATCCGACTGTAAAGATTTTAGAGTTGGATTCAAAATCAAAGTTCTACGTCTTTTACAGAATATTTAAAAAAAATCATTTGTATGAGTAGTCGACGTTGGATTCAAACAAAATTATTGAATCCGAAAACATAAAATGAATTAAAGTCGGATTTTGTAATTTTAGGATTTTGGTATTTCGGGGTTTTGGAATTTTAGAATTTTGAGGTTTTGTATTTGGGATTTTTTGACCAACGCATAAATTGTAGGTACACATAATTACGGGCAAATGAAATGCAGTCAAATGAAATACAGGCATGTGATAGTAACCCCCGATTTGCATGTTAGAAGAAAGAGTTTAATTTCCTCCTAAAAGATATAATTTGTTACCATGTCTAATAGATTCAACTGTATTGAGCAGAATCAATGAATTAGAAATATATGACAACAGACACTTGATGATTAAGTAAGATAGGATAGAATATTATATATTATGATAGAGAATCCAATATACGACTTTTAATACTCTAATAATGTTTGTAAAACTTTCCACCTCCGTGAATTAAAGCAAAAAGTACTGCACGAACCCAAAAATTTAAATGTGAAAGTTTTTAAAAATATTACCGCAAAAAATTACCGATTAAGAAATAAAAAAATTAAAAAGTGTTAATTTTTGTATCCAAACCCACCGTTTAAATTAATCATTTATCAAAACAATTAAAATTGCCTTACAAAAAAATTACCTATTAGAAAAAACTTAAAATTTCCATGGTTTTTATCTTTGAATTAGTATGCCGAGTTTTTGTTTTATTTTTATTAATTTTAAAGAAAAATACTGAGAAAATAAAAGAAAATTAGTTAACATAAGTTTTTTATTTTTTAGTGTAGAATCCGAAATTGCATAAAAATGTACCACTTCCCATTTGAAAATTCCGATTTTGACCAATTTCGGCGAATTTTGAGCTCAAAAAACCTCTTTTCCGGTTCCTCCCGGAAATTGAAAATATCACCAGTCGATAGAGATTTTGTTGATAAATTTTGATTTAAATTTTAAAATAACGGTTCCTTAATATATACTTAATAACAATTTTATTTAGTACCAATTTCTCTTCGTAAAAATTTAAATAAAAAAAAATACATTAAAAAAATGCAACCTGATTCTCAATAGAACCTAATTTTCAATACAAATTACGAAATTTATTTAAGGTTTTAAATTGTTTGATTTTTACCTGATCATTAAAATCACTACGCCAACCAGCTATAAAATGTGGTGCATTTGGTCCAAATAATGCTCCCAAAAATAATCTTTCAAATGTTTTTTCACATGAATAAATTTCTTCTATATTTTGGAAATGATAAAATTAAATAAAAAATTATTTTCTGTAACGTTTGTAACATTAAAATAAATATTGTTCAAACAAAATAAATAAAAAATAACAGTTTTGCTGAAAATTAACTTGTAACGAAATTTATTACATAAATATTTTGATGTCAGAATTAATATCCTTTGTCTATAAAAAAAAACTATACATTTACAAAATAAATTTTAAAATTGGTTAAAATTGTTCCAAAAGATCAAAAACACAAAGTCGATATTAGTGGGTACTATAGGAAATATTATACGCACAAGGATTTTGAATTTTAGTAGTAAAGGGTGTATAATATGTGACATGTGGCACAATGCAACTTTTTTAGCTAAATCCATTTGAATATAGTTTCGCACATTCAATTGTTATTCCAATATTCAAAAATTGAAAATCATTTCTATTTGTTATCAATATATCAACATTATAAAAACAATGTCAGTTGCAAAATAATTATTTTATTATATAAAACATAAATTATTTTTAAATGTGCAATAAAAAATGTATTCTCATTTAAATGACATAAAATTTAACCACTAAATATGATCATTGTTTATTCATTAATTCAAATATACTATTTTATTTTTTATTTACATTCATTTCTGTCTTACACTCAGTTACTTAATTATATTTATAAGTCTAACCACATGAGATTCTTAGATGTTATCGTTATTATAATCAAATATAATCACAGTATGTGAAACATGATTAAAAATTTTATTGAAATTGTCACAGCCTTTGGATTGCATTTGTTTTGTACTGTACTCCTACTGATTATACTATAGGCAGAAATAATGTAAATAAACTATAGAAAACCTAAAATTAAATTTGAAAAAAAAAAAAATATATTGGCTTTGAAATTTAATTTACGTATTTTTATTTACATAACGAATATTGTACATCAAAATTTTATAAAAAAATGTAATCAAAAAATAAATAAAGGATACACCGCCGTAGGCAAATGATTTGAAAGACGAAACTGAATAAAAACTATTAGTTTAATAAACAAAAATTTCATTCCTAGTAAATATACTTACTTACATATATTATTCTAGAAAAATACATACCTAATAGCTGTACAACAAGTTCTGAATCTCTTACACCATAATCCCAGCATGTCCTTAATGCTATATAAAGTATATTATGAAATTTTCCCATAAGACAAATCTATAAGGAAAATAATAAACTTTATACGTGTAATAAAAAAAAACAACTACAACAACTACAAAAATAATAAAATATCAAAGCAAGATTATTAATGATTAAATTTATTTATTCTCATATTTGTGGATTTGTAAGGATATACATACTATATTATTTTTAAATATATGAGTTTTGGATTCCGGATTTAATACACTAACCCTGCTAAAACACATAAAACCAAAGGACATGAATTGGATTGGTCAAACACCTCAAATCGGAATCGTATCTCATTTAACTCTGGAATGGAAAATAGAATTCGTGGTGTTATATTAAGACGGTGTGACTTGCATGTCATACATTGTCTGATTTGAAAATCAATAATACGAAAATAATAGCATTCGCAGAGATGTTGGTACGAAATTTGAAACAATCTAAAAATTAGATTGCAATGTTTTATAATTTTGAGATTTTAAGTGATATTGCCTACTTCCAAACGGGTCAACTTTCATCACTTTTTTCCTTTCGTTTCATTCTTCCTTTTCTATAAAATAATTTTGCTAATAGAAAGGGGGGAATGAAACGAAAGGAAAAAAAGTGATGAAAGTTGACCCGTGTGAAAGTAGGCAATGATGTTCCTCTGCTATATCAATTGAATACATTAGTTAGTTGTAAATATTTCTATAATGAAGGCTGCATATTAGACAATAGCAATATACAGTCGGTTGGTATTCAACCTAGCTACTAAATTATTTAAACAATTATAAGCATTTCGAGTTACTATCTTATTTTTACCTTTTACCAATGCATTCTAGGTTTAGGTGTTTCATTGGTAAGAGAATTTTTTGTTTTATGGCATTTAGACTCAGTGTTAATTTTTTTAAAATACACTTCGGGTATTTTAATTTCTCGGATGAGAATTTATTTTTTTTATTGAAAACTCGTATTCTGGGTAGTTAAAGCTACATATCGTTTACATCTATGAATTTCTTAGAGTAAGTATCAAATATATCATTATACATATATATAAGTAAATTGTTTAAATTTCCATTACCTAGCACATTATCCAGAGGCTTGAATAGAAATTTATAAGGCGTGTTTTCATCAGTACCTGTTGTCAAACAATACCGTTGCAGACATATGTATATCGACATGACAATATATTAGAACCGATTAGTTTTGTAAAATATATTTTTTTATATGATTAAAATTGCCTACTTCTAGGTTGAAATCCTGGTCGATACTTTTTGAATTAAAAATAGTATTAATTTCGCATATTCAGCTGGTTGATATATACCAGAAAATTAATAAATAAAAAATACCCATAAAATGTTACACGCTTCACTTTATAGAGTAAAGCTTACAGTACTTTATTTAATGTACGAAATTGTAATTCAACCTAAGTCAAGAAAATAATAAAAAAAAAACATTAATCGGAACACCAATGGCATCTTCAGCTACGAAAGATTATTCTCCGAAACACCCTGTAAATTCAAGAAAAAACATAAATTAAAAGTAAAAACAAATAACCTTATAGTTGTTATTCTTTTTCAACTGATGATATCTAATAGCTGATGTAACAGCATATCTGGCCGCTTCTTCTGGTAATATATTTCCTCCTTTACACAAATAGAAATAAAATTTAAATTGCATTGAACAAAAATAAATTTTCTCGATGAAAACTTAAAATTAAAAATATTGAAAAGCCTAAATACAGTTTTAACACAATCGAAAAAAATATTTTTGCAAAGTCTGGCATATTAAAGCAATCTCACTAGTAACATTTTAGTTGCAATAAATAAATTGACTCGCATGCCTAATAACACGGTCTCTTTAATAAATAATTCTAATAAATAACAACATTTGAAAGAGGTGAGTTACTCTAAAAAGAAAAATAATATTTTAATGAGGCCAACAACAATGTATTTTTTAACCTCAATACAACCTTTCGAAAATTTTAAATTAACTCTAATTATTTGATTTCTCATCATGACTATCAGGTATTTTACTTTGCTTTTGGTTTTATTTTTTAATTTTTTTTTTTTTTGTAATCCCTTGACAGTTTATATTTTTCTTTACATGTATTTTGCAATGCGATTTATTTATTTTCTCTCATTCGAAATCCATTTAAACCAAGTACCATCATAATATTAATTAAATTTATCAAATTACATTTTAATATACTAAGAATTTCGAACAACAATCTAATTTAATACATATACCATCATCATCATCAGAGTTTTGAATAAAACAATTAGGAAATTAAGTTTACAATAATGTGGATGTCTTAGTGGATTGTTTCATCATTGTTGAATTAGAATTAGAATCACAGATTGATTTAATAATACGGTTTTATTTTTCAATTGGTTTTAACGATAGAGTCTGCTTGAAAATCTCATTATTTGAATATCGTTATCGTTTTTGACTTAAATAATGTAAACAGACAGATCGTGAAATTTTTATCGATTCTATAAATCCCAATAATCAAATCAAAATTCCATGTAATCTTATGGAGCATAAAGTGAACTAGGTTATAAAAGTTTATAACAGTTATTGAGTCTAACTAGTATGTTACCCTACTGTAGTTATCTATAAAGAAAAGATACAGCGATCAATAAATCCATATTTCGATATGTCAAATTTGGTTTTATACAATTAGATAATAATCAAGGTCAGATCATAAACTTGAAATTGATATTGATAATATTTAACTTGAAACTAGAATTTTCGTCAATGAAGAACTAAAAATTAGGCAATTTGAAAAAAATTAAAATTTAAAAATATTTACAGGATCCCACTGTACACAAAAAAATTGTATATCAAAATGGCTGTCCTTTTGACTAATCAAACTTAATGAGTTGATAACATCTACAGTTTTTAAAGTAAACATGGTACGATAATTTAAATTCACTCTGTATAGTAACCTTATACAATTTTTATTAATTTGATCATTGTATTACATAAAGTACAAGAAATATGAAAAAAAATCTTAGACGATGAACATATGTAAATAATAAATGCTACCTGCAACACCACAAGTCATAAACCTTAAATTTTAATACAATAACTTTTTACTACCATAAATCTTTCTTGTAGATCTATTCTACGTATCAATTCGGAATGAATCATATCATTAAATCGAAACACCCTGTAGAATTAATTGAATTTCAATTTATTTATTACAAAATAACTAATTACAAACAATATAGTAATCCTTATACAAATCTAACCCGTATTAAAAAGTATATCAGAATTAATAAGATATATGAGTCTATTTACACAAATTCAATTACTCAACTGTAAAATTCGAAATGTATAACAACATATTAATTCAACAATGAAATAACGATAAATCAAAGTTCAACATTTATTATTGTCAAAAACAATGTATTTTAAATATACTCTAGTCAAACCTTAACAAAAAGTTTTTCAGTGACATCACAATTCGATAAGTACAAATTTTTAATTTGAAAATCACTTAAAGATGACATGCAAGATTAGTAACCCGCCAAAATACTATCTCAAATACATACATACCGACTCAGTCAATTCACTTAACATAAATCAATAATTTTTTTATTACATCAATAACAATACAGAAAATTTTGTAATGTACAACTTAAAAGTTATATCGAAATGAGAGGATTACAAGAAGAAGAAAAAAATAAATTGTGTCTGATAAAATTTTTAAAGTGTTCAGTAACAAAAAAAAGTAGTCTGATAAGTTCAAATAACAAAATTTTAAAAAATAGAAACTACGTTCATCTACGTTCTATCACAAAGTCTTATGTCCAAATTGCTGATTGCATATACTCTATATTGAGTAGAAAAATATAAAAATAAAATTAGAACCTAGTAAAAAAAGGAAATCAAATAAAAAAATATACCAACTTGAAAAAAATAAATTTTAGCTACCATTAATCCTAACATTTCTGATTCCTCTATACATTTTTTATAATAAACACATTTAATTTTATTTATATATATATATATTTTTTTTTGTAAATCAAATATAACTCACCCTCACTGCATCCACCAATAACTGCATTTAAATGATCTAAAACATTTTTACGAGAATTACGATCACGTAATCCACTTCGACCCATTCTTTCGAATGTTTCTTCAAAAAAACATTCAAATACAAATTCCATTTCAATACAAAACCCTTACTTAATTTAAATATATTATTGGGTAGTATTACGGATTAGTAAAGATATATGTAAGTAGTTTGAAATTATTAGTAGCTTTGAATCCAATTAATTAAAAAATAAAATTATCTGTAGTTATGGAAGAAAATTAATTTTGAGGTTAAATTTTTTTTTTGTTTATGTTTCTGTAGGTTCATATGAAAGTTCAAAATTTATAAGTTTCAGTTTACAAGAAGAAAATCATCTAAAAGTATTTTTTTTTATTTTTTTAAATAAAATGTTTTAAATTCAAATCAAAGGATATAATTTGAATGAGCTCCGATTTTGAAGTAAAGGCTATAACAATTAAAAGTTGAATTAAAAATTAAATACTATAAGACTCCTGCGATATTTATTTGTACTACAGATTTCAAAATAAATAAAATTTAATACAAAATTTCTAAACAAATTAACAGGATTAAGCAGCGCAGCAAAACAAAATGAAATTCAATGATGTCGTAATTAAGTAGCACGAGTTAAAATTCCATTGTGGATGAAATTTGTTTCTTCTACTAGATAATAAGTGACGCGATTATACTGGATAGAATAATAGAATAACAATCGATAAAAAGAAATAATTATCTTATATATCTAGTTCCATAAAAGCGACCGATGGTTTTGATAATTATGCTAGCTATTCTCGGCGTATCATTCGCCGGTTCAGCTTTAAAAATATATTAATTCCCTCTACATTTAAATATTTAACTCAACACAAAACTTTCTGTTTCCGCAAAATAATAAATTTTTCTTAGAATATCGTCCAATTGCAGAACATTTTTAATACCTAGGGCATTTTTTTCATTCTTTTCATACTTTATCTCCTTGTTGTTACCTACGTCGACTAACAGATCTGCAACTGTCCATTCTGATTTAAAATTTTCTTTTGAATACAACGGAAACACCATGTGAAGATGAAGAAGATAGTAGTTTTGTAATTTCAGCACCAATTGCATAAAAATTCAATATTGGCCTTTGATATGTTCCCTATAATATCGCGTTTATTGTGAATATTTAAAGGTGACAAAGCAAGATTTACCACCACGGCAACAATAGGAATATTTTTTTCTGCTTCTCAATATATTGCTTTACAAAATAAATATTCATTTGAACTTGAAGAAACATTTCAAGGTGTGTACCGGGTGCTCCAGAGCATCCGTATCAGGTTTTTAAGTTAGGAAGGAAGCGTTATTTTAAAATTTAAATCAAAATTTATCAACAATATCTCTATCGATTGGTGATATTTTCAACTTCCGGGAGGAACCGGAAAAGGCTTTTTTAAGCTCAAAATTTGACAAATTACCCGAAATCGAGATTTTTAAATGTGAAGTGGATACGCTAAAAAATCAAAAACTCATGGAATTTATTATCTTTCAAATTAATAAAAATAAAACAAAAACCCGGTATACTAATTCAAAGACACAAACAAGGGAAATTTTAAATTTTTCAATAGACACTTTATTTTTTTAGATAATTTTAATTGTTTTGATAAATGATTTATTTGAAAGATGGGCACAAAAATTAGTACTCTTAATTATTTTATTTGTTAATCCGTAATTTTTTGCAGCAATATTTTGAATAAACAAAACATTTAATTGTTTGGGTTTTTGCCACTAACTTCTGATTTAATTCACCAAGGTGGAATTTTTTTTTATTTTTTATTTAGACATTATTAACATATTATTATATATATAGTTTCCTGCGTTTATCTGGATGTTTGACGGAACACTTTAATACATATACAAATTTCTTTGAACTATTTTTGTTCACATAAAACAAATATATTTCAATACCTAGAGTAACGGGCGTTAAATATTAAAAATAATAAGAATTAAACAAAAAATTTCGGACATGAAAAGTACTAGGTACCGTCATGAAATGAAATTAACTATTTCAGACGATTGTGGGTATGAACCTATAATAAATATATTTCAGTACCTATTAAACGAGCCAAAGTTGTGGCTCATTGTCAAATATTATTTGTTCTATTTATGCGTGTTAGTTAATAAATATCATAAGATTTAAAAATTGATATAAATAAGACAAAAAAAGAAATAAATTGATAAAAGCAAATTTAATATGACATTAACGACATTGAGATTCTGTTTATGTCATACAAACACTTGATAAAAATCAAATGACCCATATTAATAATATCCCGATCGTTTCGAGTAAATGATCCTTAGGGAATAGAAAATTTTGCACCTTACTACAAATATTCTGTTTATATGGTAATTAAAAGCGTTACAAAGCTAAAAATATTGTACTTTAATGAACAAAAAAAAACATAATATTTTATACCCCTTTATAGCCTTAACCTGAGAGTGATGTCTTTAGACATTTTATTGTTGAGTTAAATAAATAAATGAGCGATTTATACTAATAAGAATGAAATAATCAACATTAAAGTTAAAATCTTTCACTTCTTCGGACACATTATTTTGACGAATGATGTTAAGTGCTTAATAAATCGAGATATTGTTCGGACTCAAACTTGAAAGTCAAAATAGAAATAGTGAAGAGACGAAATACCAATTGACGTAAAATAACTTCGGTTAATATTTAAAAATTTTATTAACAGTAGGTATAAATTTTGTGTAGGTTGTAATGATTTGTTATAACTGCTACCACTTTTTATCATTAACTTGTTTTAAGGAGTTTAACATTTAAAAAAAAAACATTTTTAAACACCAACTCCTTGTTAAATAAATTTTGAAAAACAAATTTAACATAACAATTTTAAAACTTTTGATCTCACCAACTCTCATTCAATACCTATATAGATTTAATCAACTGATATATTTTCATAGGTTTTTTTAGCATTTCAAATATTTTTAATGTAACCTCTAAAACGACCAACTTATTTTTTAAGCTGATATGTTTTTTAATAAATTAAAAATATTTCTTTTTAAGATTTTATTTAATTATCTTTTTCTCTGAATTTTATGCGCAATTTTAAAATATCATAATTTAATTAGTATTTTTATTTCAAATTTTATTTTAATAGTTTTTTGCCGCGGAAGCGTTCTAAAAAGCATTCGAATACCAACTAAACAATGTTTTTTCTTTAATATTTTTTTTTGTTTCTAACCCAAGCGTTAATTTGAAAATGCAAAATAACGTAAATCGTAAATCCCTATTGATTTTATTTTTTTAATAAAATTTGTTTCATTTTTGTTACATTAACAATAGTATGTGGTCTTTGCCTCCATACATTGATTCACTTTTTAGGCTTCAAATATTACAACAATTCCTATGTATTATTAAAATAATACCGATTTAAAAAGGAAGTAAAAATGTAATATTATGGAACGTTCAGCGTAAGAAAATATTTAAAATTGGAAAATTTCAATATTACAGTCATTCGCAATACCTATAAATCCTAGATAAATTAATAGAAAAGAGAAAAACATGAAATCATGATTATCTTAGATTGATAGACCTCAACCTTATTGTACATTTTAGTTGCAAGTAAAAGTACAAAAGTCAAACTTACACACACAAACAGCTCTGTATAAAAAATAAAATTTATATACAAATTTTATAAAAAGTCAAAAACTGAAATTATAGAAAACTATCAATTAAAAAAAGAATTGGTATATTATTTTGTTGGAAGAAGAAAGGCAAGTTGAAGATTTAGATGGAGAGAAATTTAATGAGTTAAGTTACATTTTACAAAATTTCACTAAATAAAATATCGAATCACTACAAATGGTGAGATTTCTTATCTCTTACCGAGTTTAACAGAACTCAGAATAATTATAAAAACACCTAGGACTAGGACAGTGATACCGCAAGAGTAAATTTTGTTATATCAGCAATATACTTTGTGGAACTCGATATTTTTTGAGCTCATGCAACAACGTAGTTTTACAATACTTTGATATGCGTCCTAATTTTTCTTATATCCCAGTTTACGTATAGTCATACCAAGTAATACAGTTATTGTGCCACCTTGTAGGAACCGGTTAAATTTATTGCATCATTAGAATCCAGAAGGGAGTAGGCTGATATCATATTTATTATTAAAGTTTTAAACAATGAAATTCATTATCCTTATATGCTAGAGAAACCGCTTTGGATCAGAAAATATTTTTCGTCTTATTGTACTAATTAAATAAAATACCAGCTGGCCAACATGTAGGACAGTGAATTGTTGTTTCTATGTACTTCTTTTTCAGGAAAAAGTTTTTCTATAAGATTTCATTTTTCATACAAAGACGTAAACGTATATTATTGTATTGTCCAGCAAAGCGGGCAGGGTTACTCTATAGTAAATAATAAATTAGTAAAAAAAATTATAATTGCCAATTTTAATATTAAGCTCTAGCATAAGGTTATAAAATTATATTCTTTATATTTATTTTCCTTTTTATACTTGAATTGTTATTTATTTGTATTAAGCATAAATAAATAAATAAAAAATTCAATTTCCGTAAGCGAATAACTTGGTAAAGGTTATCTAAAAATAGTCATGCATTTTATTTCTGTAACGTACATTTCTATGTTGTAGTTGTTGTAGTATGGTCCCTTCTGTTCTATGATAACCAAAGTAATACCTAACAAACTATTTTCATTTTGCAGACAGTTAATTTATATCTGTGCATTGCAGTTCTTTATTTCTCTGATAATTTCATTCATTATGATATTAAAGGAAACCGACTTAAGTTATCATCTAGACGTATTTCAGTTGCCATCTAAACACGGTTCAAAAATTTATTTCTAACTTATATAGCTTTTATTTTGATATTTTTAGTTTTTTGTCACTTTTAATACCAGCATTATTATTAAATTCTAATTCAAAATACTAACCAATTCAGAAAACATTTTCAAAATAAACAGACACAATGAAAATATAAAAATTATTTGTTTAAATTACTCTGTAATTCTATTGTAATTTATCAATTGTATAATCAGTTACTCCATTATTCTTAATTATTGTTAAGAAAATTATTTTTAATTTATGTACATAAATTAAATTTAATTGAAAATTTATAATTTATTTTAATTAAAATTTTATAAAATTTAATCTTTAATAAATAATTAATTTATTGATTTTTTTTTTTTTTGTTTTGTGTTAATTTTCAGATTATTATGTCATGAAATAAATCATGACAACTCATTTCATTTAGAATATCGTGGTCCGGTTGTAATGAAAGGTAAACCAACACCAATGGATTGTTGGTTTTTAACAAGAGCAATATCATCTCTATCAGCTAGCGGTTTACCGTTATCAAATAGTACAACAACAACAAGCTTTAAAGATGTTATAGATTCAACAATAGCAGCAACATCCGAATCAAATCAATCGGATGCAACATAATTAATACAAAATAGTTCATCTAGTTGAAAGCAATAAATAAAAATGCAGAATAAATAAGATGAAGATATTTATTGAAAAGAGATATAATGGATAAAGGTGAATAGAAAAAATTAAGTATATATATATATATATATATATATATATATATATATTGTATATATACAAATATAATAATAATAGTAAATAATATATAATATAATAAAAATATGATTGTGTAAACCTATATATTGCATATATCCTTACATACATGAATAGGTTTAAATTAAATGAAATGAAATTAGTTAAAGAAATATTGTAAAAAGAAATATTTACTATTTACATTTAAAATAAAAAAAAAATAAAATTAAAATATACGAAAAGAGTTTTAAACAGGATATACTTTTGATAGTAAGAATTTATAATTTTGCCAATAAATATTGTACTGATTTATAGCTAATATGATAAGGTTATAAAATTGCTAATTAGTTTTTGTTTAATATACAAACCATTCGAAATGTTCGTGCAGTTGCTTAGAGGATAATAATTTATGAACTATATTTAGTGTAAAGAGCACCAACAACAGCCTAGCATAAACAACCAATTAATTTTTTTTTTAAGTTCATAAAATTTAAATTATAAACATGTCACTCTATAATACGAATATTCTAAGTTATAAACTTAGAAAAGGTTTTGAATACATACCAAATCGAAATATTTGATTTCCTTTAATCTGCAAACTTCGAACCATTTCTTAATAGTTTTACGCCAGAAAGAAAAAAACAGAAGTTACCAATTCCATCAATTACACCAATGTTTTCCATCTTCAACCAAAATATTAACAAAAAATCCAATACACCACTGTTTATACAAATTTAATACATTAATTATACTGTGTAATATACATACCATCCCCAGCCTAATGATAGTTATTGTACAGAAGGGTAAAGATTATTGAAATGAGTAAAAAATGGTTCTAAAAGAAAGTGTAAATTATAGATTCTGTTCTTTAAGCCAATTTGAACTGAAAAAAAATTTGTTTGAATTCCGTAGTTAGTTTTTTAAAATTCGCTTTTTATCGAATTTTTTTAATGTCTGATTTTTTTTCTAATATATCTCCTGTTTAATAGTAATTTTTTTCAATTGTACACTTTGTATTTAATATATTACAATACATTCTTAGATTCCAAATGGAAATTCTAAAAAATGAATTTAATTCATTTCGAATTGATGGTTTGAATTTCACAAATATTCTCAGAATTCATAGTTCATAGCATAAAACTGCTCAAATCTGGTGTATCCGGGCTATTGTGTGCAGTATTTTATTATTTCTGATGCATTTGTAATGCTTTGGATCTTTTATGTTCGTCCGTGTTTCTACCACATTTAGTCTAATACAAATGCTTTACATATTCGAGTTTTACTGTTGGGCACTCATATTTTAATTTTCAAATAATATATCTTTTACGATACAACACGATACAACAGCCATTTGGATTGACTGAGATTGCGTTAGGTCTTGCGTTAGGTCTCTTATTGAAATTGCTATTAAACCTAAGTAGCTTAATTGTTCAATGAATTTATTTTCAAATGTCAATATAAATCTTAAAGAGTTTTTCGAAATCATTATAGATTTAGTTTTGTTGATCGATATTTCCATATTGAATCCTTCGGTTGCTTTGTCGCACTGAAAAAGAAAAAGATAATTGTCATAATCTGAAACAAAATAGCGTAGGATCCAATTTTAATTGAAATATTTCCAATTCGGTACTAATAACATGATGGGATTGAGAGTATCTCATATTAATGACTTTCTGTTGCATTGGATATGGATCCACATTAGATCCACAAAAATTGTACAATTCATATTGGTGAAATTTTAATATCGTAGGTACTATCATAAGCCAGTAATTTGTTAAAATAAATACTCAAATTATTGTAGATATTGTAGTGTAAAATTGCAGTACCGTACTTAATTAAGCACGAAAAGGTGATTCTACCTAAGTTACTGTCAAGATCGTAAAAAAAACAAAAAAAAAAAATATATCCTGCTTTTAATTTTATCATACAAGAATCGTAATATTTACAAAAAAAAAAAACTATGATCACCAAAAAAAAACACAATATGCAAATAAAATTTAAAATAAAGACCAAAAATCATTGTATATGTATATTAAATGAAACAAATAGTTATATTGTGATTAAATTACAATATTTAAAATTTTTAAATATATAAATATATATATATATATATAAATATAGAAGATATATACATAAAAATTTCCTGTTTCTTTCTACTCGTATATACATACATACATATACATGTATATTTAAATACAAAAATTAAACAAAAAAACATTAAAAAAAAACAAAAAAAAATCACACAAAATAAACAAAAGGGGAAAAGCTTTTCTTTCTAAATAATCCTTTTTACTCTTAATTTCCATATTTTAAGTATTAATTTTATATATTTAACTATATAATGTTTGTATATTTATATAATATAAAATATATATATGTCATTCAGCTCAACAATTTTACAATAGAAGAAAAAAAAAATTCAAAATACATTCAACGAATCATTAATATTAATTCAAATAAGCTAAAAACATAAAAATAAAAATTTTAACATAAAAAAAAATTAATTAAAAATCAAAATTAAACAGTAATAAATCTAAAAATAATTGTTATTTATAATAAAAAAAAATAATAAAAAAAAAAACACAAAAATTTAATTTATCCACCCAAATCAAAAAAAACAATAACTGACATTAATGAAACTCAATGCAATAAATTATAAAACTTAATCAGAAAATAGAACCCTAAAATGTCATTCAGTTGTCATAATTTCAAATAAATGTCAGTTATACTATTTAACATATTCGTATAACAAATTAAATATTTACTGAACAAGTTTAAAATAAAATTGTAACAATCACAAAAATTATTTTGATTTATTAAATTTGCTTACAAAATTAAATTTTCATAAGCCAAACTTAAATGATAAACAAACAAAAAAGTTAAATACAAATATAAGAATAAATAGAGACAAACACTATTAACAATGTCGATACAGAAAAAGAAGAAAGCTTTGACAGCTTTAACTATCGCGGTAGTATAATTAGTTACTACATAATAGATAGTCTATAAAAAACATAATAAAAATAGACAGAATAACGTTAAAAATATTTCAGCCAACATCTTAATATCTAAGCATAGTGATAAGAATAATAAGATTTTAAGGCACTGTAAATCGAAAAAGTGAAATATGATTCGTAATGCAAATCAACGACTAACCAAAGTAAAGTTAATAAATCAGTAAAACTCAGATAGTCTAAACATTTAAGATATACGTGTGAATCAAAAATGACTTCAAACGGTCATATTTTTCAAATCGCGAAAGGAGTATCCAAGTGTTTGGGATACTTGAGTCCATGTAAAACTCTTTCTTGATCTTCAGAACTTCTTAATATCTATAAATTATTTATAAGACCCAAGATGGATTGGAATCCAAACACTTGGTGACCCTAATGTAACTTCGTCCTGAACTTTCCTTGGACATAGACGTATAGTAGGAGCGCTTTTTATGTCATGGACACAAGCTCATAAGAAATCAAAGGAATATTTCCTACGCTTGAACAGTCCCAATGTGAAACAAGAGGAGCCACAGGTGCCCATGACATAAAAAGCGAAGTACACAGTAGAAATAACTAGATGGTATAAAACAGTTACAGAAATCCGAACTTCCCGAATATGGAATCATTATCCCTTCTGGTGTGTTTCTACTACACTCAAACAACACCATAGTGTATAACTTAACGATCCTGTCTTATCCTGTCTTATCCCAACCAAGCTGTACGTAAGTACTAAAAACTACATCCTAACGTTTGGTGTTTATAAAAAAAAAAATTAAATAAATAAATGCCTCAGAGTTACAATTTTCCGACCAAGACTATTACAAGACTAAATTTTAATCGTTTATAAAACTTAAATCCATAGCTACATAAATAAAGAAGAGTAAATGGAAGTAGCTTGAAATAAGAGCATGATCGATTGCTCGTCAAGCCTTAGAATGCAACCTCCATGAATGGAAATTTTGATAGACCACGAATAAACTTTAGATACGATCAATAAACAAAGAAATAAATAAAAATGATATAACAAGTCTGAAATAAATTAATCAGTACTAAATTGAGTTCGATGAGGAAAACTTTTGGAAGTTCTATCGAAATAAAGTTGTAAAAAACAAAAATTCGCATCTATTCTGCCTCAAATAATTTGATGCGAGATTAAGAAGAAGCTAGGGCTTTTTACCGGTTGCACATAAATTTCTTCAGTAATGTTTTATCGTTTTATCCTTGAAAAACTTATTTAGGTATACGCTTATTTATATTCATATACTTAAATCTTTGAACATTAAATCTTTGAACCTAATATTATTTATAAAGAAATAATATTAATTGGTAAAATTTTGATTAAAAAGGGAGGTAATCATGACTTTAAGCAAATTATAACTAAAAACATCTCTTCTGAAATCGAATATATTTTTAAATTAATTTTTCATTGTTAGTCATTCTGTGAGACTACATCATTTTCTTTTAACCCCATCCGTTGGGCTTTGAGGGGAAATCAAATCCTTTTATCATCCTCCATCAAAACAAATTCTTCCATCTTCTATCTGCTGCTAATCTCTTTAATTGTAGCCACGTTCTTTGTTGGGTACCTGGTGCGCTTAAAACTATTGTTCTGCATTATTTTGTCGATCTTCTACCGCGACGTGTACCCGGAGGATTCCATTCGAAACATTGCCCTATTTAATGTCATTTCCTCTGTCGGATTTCTACGTCTATTTGCTTTTGATTCGTTTTTTTGCCACAGCGTTCTGTTGGAAATGGTCTGTGGCCAACGAATGTTAAGCCAAATTAATAAATTAATCGACAAAAAAGTTGCACATGCCACCGCTCTATTTTTGCCTTTTTCGTATTTTCGTTTTTAAAATTTAATTTAATTTCGAAAAAAAAAAAAAAATTTCTTTAACTAATTTTATTTCACTCTTCTGTTCGTTTCATGTCCATTTTTCTCAGCACTAATTTAATTAAATTGGCAATCACTTGCTATTAAAAAAAATTCTAAAGAGAAATGCTTTCTAAAAATTGTTTTCCGTTAATAAACAAAGAAGAAGAACTAATCACAAAACTATTCAATAACTTTTAATGCACGGTTGAATTGGATAAAAATTGAAATGAAGAGAAAATATTTCTATTAGTCAAATCATGTTTATTGAATCACGTATTTTTATAGTATGTAGTTGTTTTTAAGTATTTCTATTTACAAGTCAGTAAAAAGTTTTCTTTCTTTAAATCCTCCTCTATAAGCACATATATTACACATTTATGTATGCATGAAGTTCACAAGAATGGTTTAAAAAGTTGTTTTGGTTTTTTCGTTTTTCTTTATTTACATAAAAACTATTTTTAATAATATCGAAATGAGAGAATATTTGGTCAGTTTTGGGAATTATTTAAGCCATCACATTTCGATATAAAACAATTTTTTTTTTATTTTGTCAATTATTGTGAAAACGGAATGAGACGGTTATAGTTGTGAAAATTGAGTGGAAAAATTAAATTCGTGTCAAAGTATACATTTTATTTTTTTTTTCTGTAATTGAAAATTTTGTAATGTGATAAAATTTGATGTGAACATGAGTTTTGTAAAATTTTTGGAGATCTCTAAAAGTTTTTAAAAACACCACATGTTGAGCGTGCCTTTCTAATACAGCTTTTAATATCAACGTCCACGCCACCATCCACATTAATAAAACTGCCAAAATAGCAGAATGACGTCCTCTCTTCTACATTTTCATTACCAATCAGTAAGTTGCAAGGAACTGCTGTGTTGATTCGCATCAATTTTGTTTTGCTTAATCCTACTTGAGTCGCACATTTGATTAGTGACTACAGTTTGCTTGCCATGTCGGTTTTGGTGATATCATCTGCAAAACGAAGTCGTGTAGGTCTCTTGTAAATGCTTGCTCCACTCTTAAAAAGGTCTCGTGTAGGTCTCTATCGAATGCTTGCTCCACGATTTGTTTTCTTCCATACCCAATCCAAAATTAAAATGAAGAGTGGGGAAGGGGGATAAAATACAGCCTTGTTTTACCCCGGTTTGGATATTAAAAGCGCCCCCAGTTTTTCCTTTATGCCGAACACTGCACTTAGCGTTCCTGAAAATTCCTTTTATGATGTTATAACTTATTTTAATGGGAACATCATACCTAACAATAATGGTTCACATAAAATCACGCTGGTAAAGCCGACAAACAGCATATATAATGATACCTGCTATTCCACGTCCTGATGGCCTGAAACCTGCTTGTTCATTCCTAAGTTGTAGCTCAAAGACTTTTTATAATCGCTTGTAAATTATGATGAATTATTATTAATTTATTAGTGAGATCAATGTGAGACAGTGAGATATCCGTTTTTAGGTATTTTAATGAGTAAACCATCTTTCCAATTTTCCGGAATATTTGCTGATACCCAAGCTTCTTCAATTATTGGTGACTGAATGATAGCAAACAAAGTTGGTGTAGTTTGTAGTATTTCGGCGTATATTTGATCTTCGGCCGCTTTATTTCTCTTGAGCTAAATTATCACATTTTAAATTCTTCTGAACTTGGCGGATTTTTGTTTTTAACCTCGCGTACCGCTTGGTGTTGGTGGGCTGCTCCGTTCTTCACCTTTGGGTTTATTCAGAAGCTCTGAGAAATGTTGCATCCGTCACTTGTATGAATAGGTTTCTCCACGTTGAAGAAATAGAACAGCAAACGCTTTGTTGTCGGTAGAATTCTCTCGCATTCATAGAGTGTGCGGCTTCGCTTATCCCGTCTTGCACTACGTTTCACATCTTTATTCAACTCGTTGTATGATCGTCCGATGAGGTTAGATTTTTCGAATTGGTTTTTCTCTGAGTTTTTTGCTTTGATGTTCTTCCGTTCACTTATTTTTTTCCATGTGATATCAGATATCATTCTTTTCTTCTTTTTTCCTGGAACTTTAGAGTATTTGAAGCGCTTTGTTGTATTGCTTCTACAATTTGCGACCAACTCTCAGTAGCATTTGTTGTTTGTGGTGCATTGTTCAGATGTTGTTGAACATTTTACACAAAATATTAGCAATGCTACGATTTTGGAGAAGAGCTGTGTTTATTTTACTTTTTGGTACCCCATTGGCATAGATTGTAAGATGATAATTAAAAACATTTATATATCATTTTTCATTAAGATCGTGCTTTCATTACTCAATCTGTTCATAGTATCTACTTATAACATTCTACTGTCAAATTGTTTACCATTAAAGACGCACTCATTGTCCGCAATTCAATTATATTATAAAAGTGTGGACCATATATAAGATTTTGCAAAAAACAATTATAGATTGACGTTAATATTTCTGTTGCAAAGCATCTTTTTGCACTTATAAAAAGTGCTTCTTGAATTCCGAATTGAAATTTGATATTTTTGATACAGTTCCAATCTCGATGGAATACAACAACTCAGATATTTGATTGAAACTCGTTTAACTGAAACGAACATTTTCAATTAGGATATTTCTAAATAGACTAAGTTAATTTCCGGAAATGTATTTAATAAACATCAAAACTTTGTATATATACATATATATATACATAATCCATTCTAACTATATAAACTAATATTTACATCAAAATTTAATTTTAAATTCAAACTTAATATTTAATTTATTATTTATTATAATTATTATTCTTTTTTTTTATTTTTTTTTTAAATAATTTCATCAATTCAAAAAATAATTTCCATCCAGAAAACAAAAATTAAAAATCACATTCACTAAATTTTATAAACCATAGAAAATATCATAAATATACATTTTTAATTTAATAATAATACATTATTAAGAACATAAAGAGAAAAAGAGATAGATATATTTAGAGTATACGCTATATGTATATTACTTAAAAAATGTACAAGAGAGATAAATAAAAATTCTCTATTTCAGTCTATAAAATAAGAAAATTGAAATCTAAAGAATTCAACAGCAAAAAAAGCCACGAAATTAGAAACCGTGAAGAATTTTCTATGTTAAAAATAAAAAAAAAAAAACAGAAGATAAAATAACAAAGAAAAAATGGCAATAGGAAACAAGGATGAAAAATAATAAGGGAAAATTATCAAATTCAATTAATTTTTGTTTTCTATATAGACTAATTTTAATTTTCTTTTCCTATTTGTTTTTGTTGTTTATTGTTGTTTTTTTTTTTTAACAATAAAAGAGATGAGTGAATGACTAAAACATAAAATCCATTTTTATCCTTAAAAATTTCTGTTTATCAAGATAAACTTTAATAATTTTATGGAGGGCAATCATGTTTTGTTATAGCAAAATAATGTGTTACAAGTTTATTTTAAAATTCAACTTAACAAAACAGCTTTCAGTTATTGAAATTTATTGTCTCAATTATTTGTCACCTCAAATTTTGACTTTATTAAATTTATGACCTCAGATTTTCCATACACTCACATCATTTGCATAAAATCATCGTTAATCTGCGGTCCGAGCCAGAATAGACCATGTAAAAAAAATGCTTTGGAGATAAAATTGCAATAGAAAAAAGGTTAATCACTTCAAGCAGTTTCGTCCTTTTAGAAAAATAATTGTATTGTAATCATGTTCAAAATCGTTAAATGTTACTTGTTTTCTTTGCATGATGACAGAAATTTTTATTTTCGAATAGAAAATGACAATAACTCATTTTTAAAAATTGGAACTTTGTTCACTCTGGCTGGGACCGCAGCCAGGTTTCAATCGTATTCATCTTCGGTAAATGATGTTATCTTATTTTGTGATCCATTTAGTTCAGTCAAGTTTAGTTTGAAGCTAAGTGACAGTCACAGTATTGAGTCAATATAAAAGTGACAGTATTTATTTATTCTTACTCAGTTCAAGTGTTTACAAATTACAATATTAAAATTTACCATAAAATCATTTTACAATAATAAAATATAAAACAAATACAATTAGTAATTTAAAATAGAGATCGCAAAAATTATACAATTAGTTTGCACAAAATTCCTAATGAAATTAGGAAATTACATTAAATAAGGATTTTTTTACAACATATCAAAATTTATTGTTGTGTTGTATTCGTTTGTGTTTACCAGCATTCTGTTAATAGGCTCATATTTTCCGTAGTTAGTCCTGTGAAATGTAATAGACAATATGTTTTCACGCCTAAATCGTGCTCGTGTGTTAATTGTATTTCTTAAAATGTTATCAATATAACGTGAATCAATGTGTTTATTCAGTACTTGGACAATACCTAACACAGTTCTCCTACCTTCTAAAGTATACATATTAAGCAGCTTAAAAAGACGTTCAATGTAGGGGGGGAATATTAAGGGATTATTCCAGTTCAAAGCTCTTAATGCAAACCTAAGAAAATTTTTTTGAATACTTTCTATTCTATCAATGTGTTGGCGGTAAAAAGGGGACCAAACTTGGTTAGCATATTCAAAAGTTGGTCTGACTAATGTCTTAAATAACGATTTAGTAACATAAGGATCATCAATTTCCTTAGACCATCTTTTTATAAAACCAAGCATTGAGTTTGCTTTGTTAATGATGTTAAATGTAAGTTTGGAATCAAAAGTCACGCCAAGATAATTCGATTACTCGTCCTAATTATAGAACCGTCAAAGGTTAAATTATTACACATAGGATTTGTAGAGTGAGTAAACGATATGATGGCGCATTTATCAACGTTTAAAAATAAACCATTATAATTACACCATTTCATAAAATTGTTTAAGTCTTTTTGAAGAGAAAAAGAGTCGTTATTTGAACTAATATCTTTTATTGTGTTGTGTATTGTGTTGTGAACAACATTATTTTTTGATAAACGGATATCATTTTCGTCATTTTTTTTATTTAATACAACTAGTAGAATCTCCTGCATTAAAAACGGGATCTTACTTACGTTTTAGTTACTTTTTTAGTTAATTTATGATTATATGTATAATATATTAAGTTGCCTACATAAGTTTTCAATGTATTCTACTCATTTTCAATCGATCAAATTTGTTCTGAATACTTCTTTTCAATCGATCAAATGAGTAGACTATACATCAGTAGTAAGATATAAAATTAAACTGACTATATTTTTCACCTTTCACCTTTTTGTTCATTCTAAAAGTTCTCGATATTGATAATTTGTGAAAATTAAGAATTTTATGATTGCCTTGAAACTCATAATAAAATTTTTTATTTTTTCGTTATTTTGTTTTTGTTTTTTTTTTTATTTAAATTTATAAAATTATAAAACAAAATTCACTTTGCTTAGCATTTCCTTTTTAAAATTTCATTATAATGATAAACAGCCTAAATTCCTTTAAAATGGACTAATAGTAAACTTTTATTATTTATTTTCCTTTTTTCTTACTCTGTTATAGCTATATAAAAACAGGTCCAAAAGAAAAATTAAGTTGTTTTTCTTTATGATGTTTCTGGTTTTCATTAACTGCATTAACTGGACTGTGGTAGCCGTCAGTAATATTTTGATATTAATTTTTAATATTAAAAAAAAAAACAAACTTATCTATGATATTCTTAAACAAAATTTTAATCCTTATTAATCCTCAATCAGGATATTTTCATATTGCTTTTTTTTATATACATACTCGTATATATATTTTGTAAAAGTGTGAGTTGATTTCATTATATATTTTATTAAAGTGAGAAAGAAAATTTCTTTTGTATTGAATAAGTTTTTTGGCAGTTCATTTTTTTTTTTCTTTTTTGAATTCATTCCGTTGATTCTGTTTTAAGGATTTATATTTTTTACGCTTTTGTACATTATAAGAAAGATAATCCTGTAGTCGGTGTAGTAATTTAATTCTGTGAAGATATAGAGATAATTTTAAATGGCGAACAAAAATAAAATTAATTAAATCAAATTTATAGAAAATTATTGATATTTGAATAAATTAACTTGATTTGATTGAAATATTGTTGTTAGAAGTATACGAGTTGGAAAAGGTTAAGGAAACAAGCAATTTTACATCTAAACTGATCCATTATCAAAAAAAAAATACTCTTTACTCTTTAAAAATTTTGATTTATTGATTGGAACTCATTATTTCTGTTTCTTTTTCGGATTAACTAAAAAAAACCGAACCTAAGTCAAATTAAAACAAAATACAGTTTTTTTTTGGTTAAAAAAAATGGTATTAGAAAAAAATGCCTTTTATTGCGTGTTTATTTCCCGTAAAGAAGATAGTCACAACTCACAGCAATAGTTTCCGCGCGGGAAGATTATTTAAATATATTAATTTTTCCGCAAACGAAAATTATTTATACAGTGACCAGCTTATGGGGTTTCTTTCTCTTGAGTCGACGCACACTGTTGTCGATATCAAGAACTGCTGCCATTTCCGAGTTCACATGAATTTGCAGTCTCTGCTCGTGTTTAACTGCATGTTTCTTGATCTCATCCGGGACTGTTTTAATTTACAAGTCACGGTGGACATCTTTGTTAGGTACGTACCATGGTGCATTAGCTATACCACGGCTTACTTTATTTTGAAATTTTTGCAGCATTTCGATGTTGGATTTCTTGCGACAGCCCCATAATTGGATACCGTACATCCAGAAAGATTTTCATAATTGCTTATATATCAATATTTTATTTTGTACTAATAACTCAGAACCACGCCCAAGTAACCAGTAAATTTTTTTGAGTCTAATATGCTTAGCTCTTCTTTTTTCTTTCTTATATGTTTCTTCCATCTTGACTTAGCATCGAGTGTCATACCCAAATACTTTGCTGTATTGGCATATGGTACTTTTTTGCTGTTGATTGAGATAGGAATGGTTGCAATTTTTTTATGTGTAAAATTTATATGAGTCGATTTGATTTCATTAAATTATATGCGCCATCGTCGTGTCCATAATCTTATTTTATTCACGATAGATACGTCAACTGCAAGAATCGGAGTGTTGTGCAAAGCAAAGGTAGCCATACAAATATTGTCAATTTGGGGTATATGTCTTGTATATAGCAGATAAAGTATTGGACCAAGAACACTTCCCTGTGGGACTTCAGCAGATATTTCTTTTATTTCTGAATATTCTTTAGCATAACGTACACGAAAGCATCTATTGGCCATATATGATTTTAGTATTTCAAAAAATTGTCTTGGAAAATCACGATGTATTTTAAATTCAAGACTTTGGTGCCACACTTTGTTGAAAGCCTGAACACCATCCAAGAAGATTGCTAAGCAGACTATTTATTCTTCAAACGCTTTTTACACTATATTTATGATCCGATGCACTTGATGATCAATTGTAGAATATTTGTTTCTGAATGCAAATCATCATCAATAATCGTGGTAAATCTTTTGAGGAGTAGTTTCTCAAATATTTTTGATATATAATAAGTAACAGCGAAATTGATCGATTTGTTTTTAGGTAACATAAACACAAATAAAATAAAGTAGCACTTATATTCAGAAAAAAAAACACAAATAGAATGGAAATGCTATTTTCTAATTAAATACTAACGGTTAATTTCTTTGATTTTTCTTGAAGATTGACGTCCGACAAAGAAGATCGTACTTTATAATATACATACATTTTAATTTCACTTATTTTTATCTTTACTTTCCAGGAACCTTTAAGAACTATTTATGTTAGTTGTCATTACCAATGTATACTACAAAGCTGTAGGCACGTTGTGTAGAAAAATATTCTTAAATACATAAGTAGAGGTATGTTTATCACCTGGTGTTTACTATAAAATTATTTTAGAAACGAACACGTTCTATAAACTTCATTTATTTACACTGTTAAAAAACTAATACATATATATATAAGTAAATTTAAAAATGAAAAATAAATTTAAAACTTGAAGTTCTAATAATATAAAAAAACATTATTGTTATATAAAAATTAATAAATGAAATAAATAATCAAACTAAATAACAAAAAAAAAACACACATAGTAATAAACATAATAATTTAATCCTTGTAAATACACACACACACTCAATCTTATGTATGTACATATATTATATAATATGTAATTAAAGCACAATAATAAAATAATACATAATTCAAAAATAAAAATTTAAATAAAAACATAAATTAAAATTAATAAAATCAGAATAATTAGAAATTATTTAAATTAATGTTAAATTTAAATTAAAACAAGTTACTAACATTTTCAAAATTTAGTAAATTTGTTTTAATAATTAACAAGAACAAAATAAAAAAAAAACAGAAAAAAAAAACAAAAATCATAAAATGAAAGCTTTACAATTCTTCAACTATTAAATATTATAATTAATATTATTATTGATGTAATTATTACAGAATAATAATTATTATATTTTGAAATCTTTTAAATATATATAAATATAGTGCTATCGCAATAAATATATTTAAAAAAAAAAACAAAAAAGTAAAATAAATATTCTAATCAAATTTTAATCATTTTTATTTCAATAAAAATAAAACACACAATTTAAAAGTTTAATAATTTCGAAAGAGCCATCATGCATAATTTTCTGTTTTTAATTTCAATTTTTAATATACTCATACAAAATTAATATTTTTTTGTATAGTTTCAAATAAAAAACATTATTCTCAGAATACCACACAAATAGATTTTCAACACATTTTACTTGTCAGTAACGATTAAAATGAAGTACAGGATGATTGTCAAAAATTCCAATAGCACTGTTTATATTTACTTGTCAAATTAATACAAATTTAAATGGATATAGTAACGGGTGACTGCAAAAAAATCATAATACTTTACATTAATTCTTAATAAAAAATAAAAAGAGAGTTAGTAACAGGTTACAACTGAATAATTTACCTTAAATCGTGAATACAGATTAAAATTTAGTTATCAACGATTTACAATATACAAATTTTAATTTACATTGATTTACCAAAAATAACTAAAATGAAGCTAGTGACACGCTCCTACCAAAAATCAAAATTAAATGGATGCATTGATTTCGAAATTATTACTCTATTATTGAATTTCAAAACATATTCATTTTTATTTCATTTCAATAAAGCAATAAATAAATATTTCAAAGACACAAACCATAAACTCTGGTCCATCATAACTCCAAACAAGAATTTTAATAAACAGTAAAATTAAAAATAAAAAAAAAACTAATTATTAAAATTTTAAGTTTGATCTAATAAATTTAAAAAAAAACATTATAAAAATAAGTAAAACTGGGGCTCTAAGTAAAAACAAAATACAATTTCTATTTAGTAAATTTTGCAAAACAAAAACTTTTTTTTTTTAATAGTTTTAAGTGAAATAAAAATAAAAAAATATACATGAACTTGAAAAACAACAAAATAATAATAATATTAAAAATTATTAATAAAACTATAAGTGAGTTTTATTATTTAGCAAATTGATAAAAAAACAAAAATTAAAATGGAAATCTTTAAAAAAAGGAAATCCCTAAATTTAAATTAATTTCATATATCAAAGAAATACACTCAAGAAAAAATAAATTTTTTTTTGTTTTAAAATATAAATAATTATTTAAATTTGTTGTTTACATTAAATTTTAACAATTTAATATCCGGCGTGTGCTACTAAGGGTACATCTATATTAATATGAAAATCTACTTTTGTCACTACTTTCTTTACGTGTCTACTTTTAACTTCCAAATTCGTTTTTACTAATTGATTTCCAAATCAAAATCAAATAAATTTTTTTTACAATTTACAACGTTCATACCTCTCATGTTAAATTAAAAATTTTCATACTCCTAAAGAATTCATTAAAATTAAAAACTAATAATAAAAATTATAAAAACAATTAATACAACTGTTTGAATCGGCTCCAACATGTTGATTACATGCCTACTCCTCAAATTTTGATCTCAATAAAAAATAAAAAAATCGTACTCAATACAAGTATTTTATTATGCATTGTTTTCCATCATTTAAATTTATCGTGGACATTAATAGATTTTTATTGATTTATCTTAAACAATAACCTCAACAGTTCATTTAAAAAAATAAAAATTAGATTTAAATCGTAGGTGTTATTGCAACATGTAGTGAAATTTTAAATTGAAATTTCTAATTGAGAATTGAACAAATTTTAAAAAATACTAAATTTCGGCGCATCTACTTTTAAATAGGAAGTATGTATCATTTAAAAAAATAATAATGAAAATCGGTTGTGAAATGGTTCAAATATTTGTATCTACAAATTAAATATAAATAATTTTGTATGTCATTTCACTTCAGTAAATTTTTCAAAGCACATCTCCATCACAAAACGAAATATAGACACACATACTAACTATAAAGTAATAATCTGACAAAATAATAATGTGAAATAATCCTGAAAAACTTTCTTGAGTGTTAATTTTAAAATTTGAAAAATTAGAAATTTTATGTAAAAGAAAATTAAATTTCAATCTCAATTCTTATTTTAATCCTTAATTAAATAAAAACAAAACTCACTGTTCTTATAGCTTTACTAACTTTAAGTGAATTTATCTAGAAATGTAAGAAAATTTATTAAAAAAACCAAAACCAAAAATTTAAATTTAATATTAACTAACACACACATAAATAATTAGAAAAAATTTTTAAATGAGAAAACATGACGGACAATTAATTCATTTATATATACACAAAAAAAAAATCATCTTTTGCGGTTAAATGGAATCTTTAAAAATGATAAAAAACCGCAAAAAAAAATAAACAGAAAATGGCTAAGAATGTAAATAAAATTGGAATTGTAAAGGTGAATAAAATAAGATGTTTAGAAATGTTCAAAACTAAATAAGGTTTGTAGAAATAAAATGCAAGAATTATAATCATAGCAACAAAAAAAAAATTGTGTTTTATTTTACTTAGTATGAATTTGTTACATAAATTATTTGTCGTAGATACTTAGTAAGTATAATTAATTATTTTTTTATTTCTTTATTCATAATTTGTTATTGACAAGGCAGAAAAGTAATAAGTGAAGGTACAATTTTTTTAAAATTGTCTTTATCACAATGGCGCTTAGACTTGGCTTAAAAAAATAGATTCTGAAAGTCTAAACTGAGGGTCCTAAAAATCGATTTTAACTTGCCATGTAATTAACTGGGGCTAAAACATTATCTTCGATAAATAAATTCCATTTACTTGATTTTTTCTTATATTTTTCATTATATTTTCTATTGTCTACAAAAATTTCGAATAAATCAAACTGTATTAGGAACCAACTCGTTATTATACAGGAGAAATTGAATCACTACAAATTCTCTTTACTCGATATTTTTTTCTATATTCTAATGTGAGCCAATCAAAGATGAATAATTTAATTGTGAAAATTACTTCTTTGAATAAAAAACAGTGACATGGTTCATTTCTTCTGAATATCAACAATACATTAAAATATTATACACATTCAGCAAAGATTTAGAATATCATTACAAATAAATATAATATCGGACTAATTTTCAGTTTTTTTTTTAATTTTAAAATCCAGATGGTAAATAATAAAGCCCGAAATTACTAAGAAGATTGATGGAATTATGAAATTTTGTTAAAGAGGAGTTCTAATATGTAGAGAATAAAGAAAATTAGAGTATATTAAACATAAACTATAATCTGTAGCAATCATACACGTATTCATGATATCAATTATTTTTATTTTAATAAATTAGACATCAAATAGTTAAATTTATGTGCAACAAGTTATCATCATCTTTATCCTATAATTTTATTAGTGAGACATACGGTGGAGTTATAATAACCTTTATATCGATTTCAAACCTATATAGAAACTCCCACACTTTGGAAAAAATTATAATTAGTCCGTTAAAAATTATATTAAACAAATTTTATAGTTCATGTTCACATTTAATAAATTTTTACACCAGTTGATTTAGTAATTTCCATTTGTCAAAAAATTAATGTTAAAAAAAAAACTAATTGATATATCAAAATTATAATTCAGCAATATAACTTTCCAATAACCCTTGCATACACAAGTCGTGGCTCCAAAATGGTACGATGTAAACGCTAATATAAAAATAGCAATTATTATTATTATTCTAAAAGAACATTTTTCCTTACTCAGCATGAATACATAAAAAAAATATTTAATTCTATAATATATATTAATATCACAACTATCACCACATAAGTATATGTCATATTAATAATGATAGAAATTTGATTTCCAAGCAGTTTTTCTCATCGTAATTATTTGATGTGACAATGTAATGATATCCTTTTAGTGAAATTAATTTCCAAAATAGCAAAAATTATTTACTTTATTACCAGGTCAGAACATAAATGTGACAAAATATTAAATTCACATTTAATCAATTAAAATAATTGAAATAAATTGAAACAAGTGAAAAAAAATCCTCATGGAAATCAACATGGTTTCAGAAATATTTTATATCTTATTTGAATTTGTACTAAATGATTTGTGTAAAAAAAAAAAATAATTTATTTTTTAAATCTTACAAATTATTATGATTTGTGACAAAAATGAATGGACTAATAACTAACTTAATTAAATAAAACATTATGAAAATCCGCTTGAGACAATTAACAGATATTTACAGATAGAAATATAAATCAAAAATGATACGATCCCCATAAAAGAAAATACTAATCACTTAATAAATCCAACATAAAAAAATATCTAATATTAAATCCAAAATAGAAAATGAAACACCAGAAAACTGACATAATTTTAAATATCAAGTTAAATATTAAAAGCTGGCTGCAATGGTGTAAAGTATTACGGTAAGTATATAATTGTTTAGTTCCATAATAAAGTAATAATAATTTATTTTACTTATTCTGAGCTTAAGTCAAACAATATTAACTAGTATTAAAGTAACAATAATATTAAAATGCGATTATTGACTCGAATAACTGAACATGTAAATCAAATTCTAGATTAAAATTAAACATTAAGAATTTTATAACAAGAAAAATAAATTTACGAAGGCAAATTTTCATATTCAAACATAAGTACTTACTTTGATAGCCCTATACAACATTGGGCAAATTTTTTGTCTTAGTGGAAACTAGATTTTAATCCCACTGGTTGACTATAAGCTCAACTAAAAAACCACCAAAATAATATATAGGGTGCTAATGCGGTTCACAACACAACCTAAAATATAGTTGTAATTGACAACATTTTTCTCATTCTCTATTGCAATTCTCAACACAATCTTATTATCTGTCAAAACTACACTTGCATGATAGACAACATGCTCACAACTGCTTAAAATTGTAATTTTCAATAGCAATATTTGGTTGTGTTATGTTTTGGGTTTTGTTGTGTGGTAGACAACACAACTAAAAGGTGTTGTGAACCGCAATAGCACCAATAATTATAAACCTGTAAATACCAAATTGAAACTCTTAAGGATTACACCGTTGTCATCCAATCCCAATCCTAACTTGGCTTATGTAACACCAGTGAGCAATAAAATAATATAAATAGCAAAATCTTGGCAGATGCTAAAGCCTAACTGAAAATAAGCTAATAGAAAACAACAAAAATGGTCATCAAAGTGACATCTACTTCACTAAATATACGCTTTTAATTAGAGAGATTATAAAAACCTTGATCGAAATCATTATCACAAAATCGCATCTTTTTTAATTTAAATCCATATATAAAATAACGGTGAAATATAAAACTTCACTGTTCACAATCCTAATATCAGTAACAAAAGAACAATGTAGTAAATAAAGAAATCCTCAAATTGGATAATGTTTGTACATTCACAATTAAAGTTTAAATGTTAGAAAAATATTGAAATTGGAAATGGAGATTATCATGGGCAAAAACAAACAAAAAAAGGAAAATTGAATGTAAATTATTTCAAACAATTTTCCAACCAAAATATTTTAAAATATTTTTATATTCCATTTAAATTTATTTTTTATGTCGATCGAATTAATAATAACTTTCATTAATTTTCATTTGAATTGCATATTGCACTCTACAATATTTTATTATTTTTTATTATTCAAGAAAATATTTTCCATTTTCACATTTTCCATTTTAGAAAAATTTAATAAAAATTATCATTTCAAATAAAAAAACAAAAACGAACATTTTCCTCTATTTAAAAATTTAAATTACATTTACAGAATGTATCAAAAATTAAATACATAAGGCGTGTTCGTGGTTGCAGTAAAATATGCATCGGTATCTTGCAGATTTTTTTCTCTGTCACTATGAACAAAAAATCTTTTTTGTTGCGCAGGCGCGACCACTACGAACACGCCTATACCTTTAATCTTAATGAAAATTGACATTCCAAGAGTTATCTAGTAAAAAATTTAGAATTAAAAAAAAAAAAAATTTAAATAAAATTTTATTTTTTTGTTCTTTTATGACCATATGTCGAGAAGAGTTAAAACTGCAAAGTTTTCTCCAACGAATTTATTAGTTCATGCCTTTATTTTTGTCAAACTGCCATACATGAGAACAAAGTTAGTATTTAAGATAATATGGTTACCTCTATTTCATTTTTTTCTTTAGGACAATTGATTCGAGTAAATTAACTTTATTGTATAACATATGATGCTGGAGTGCTACAATGGAATGGTTGGAGATGCCTATATAATTATTTGAATTCAAAATTTTGATGAATTTTTGGATAACAAAAATTTGAAATTTTAATTAAATGCATAAACCCTTGAGTTTCTAATTTTTTTTATTTAAAAATGTTTCACATCATATTCGATCAAAAATAGATTTTTGGATATATTCTATTGAATCTATATTTTTATAACTGCCTGTACTTTATAAAATCATATATTTTCTAAAAATCCAACGACAAAGATTACTGATGGATTTTCTGCAGAATTTTATTTCAACTTTATGAAAATGCAATTTTCGTCATTAAAAAATTCATTTTAATTTTTTTCCAGATCTAAATATTCCACATTGAAAGAATCACCTGTTCTTCAAAGGACTGTTCTTATATTCTCTCATTTCAGTTAGAATCCTTTTTTTTTTGTTTTATTGCTATCAAGAGGAGAAGGGAATGTCATAAAATAGAAAATGCCTTTCCTGCATAATATTTGTAAATGATTTACAAGTCAAGTCCTTTTTCTCTCGGTTTCATTTCATACCAGAAAAACACTTTTATATGAATTTTTGCATTTTAGATTTAGTCAAGGATAAAAATATTATAATTATAAGTAACGAAAAATTTGCACTAGAGTAAGAAATCGTTTAAGAAATAAAAAATTGCTGTAGGAAATTATCAGGAAAAAACAAAATGTAAAACAAGGTTTGAACATTGATAATGTAAGAAATTTGCGAGTATAAAAATGGATTTTATTAAATTGAAGAATTATTAAAAAACTTTAAATTAAAATTAAAAACAAAATAAAATTTTACATAGAAAGTTTCCTTATCCATCATTATACATTCGTTTCTCATTATCAGATTCCTGAAAAAAATTTACATGGTAGTAAATTCTAAATTAAAATCTCCCATTCGATTACTAAACTGAAAGTTTTATTCTTTCTTTCATTATTTTCAAAAACAAGATATATTATTTTCAGATATTGAAGAGCATAAGCATAGTATATCAAATATTTTTTAAAAATACCTAGGTTCTTGAAAACAATTTAATTTTTCACATTGTCAATAAAACAAACTGATTTTTAATTTTGAAATTTTTTAATACCATAACTTATAAATTAAAAAGTATGAGGCGGACTTGAAATTTTGTAATTAAAAAAACAAAATAAATATTAACTTAAAAAATATTTAAATAAAGCAAATTGCTCAAGAGGCTAATAATACATAGTACGTATAGTGAACATTTATATAAAAAAAAAATAATTAAATTCCCTTAATCCTCATTACTGAAAAAAACAATATTCGAAGTATTTAACAAAAATAAATTTAAAAATATTTATCTTAATTCCATTTCAGTCATTTTAAACAACACCGAACCATACAACAAAAATAAAAACAAAAAATTTGACTTTCCTTGCATTACAAATAAAGCTAATGCTTATGCTGTAACGCTATTACTAATGATTTTTGCAAAAACTTTACACTCAAACGGTTTTAGAAAGTATAACTGAGGCGTCAAAAACGTTTATGAATTTTTTATTTTGATCATTGTCGTGTTTTTAACAATTACGAAAAGTGCCTAACTCTTAAACTTAAAATAGCGTTTGTTCCAAAACAAATTGATGGCTTATGAAACTTTTCAGACTCAATCGACGATTTTTAATCAAATAAAATTGTTAGAGAGAGAGAAAATCAGATTTTGATTGAAATTTATGCATAATCAAAAATATCCCGAAATCCTAGTTCAATAAATAGTAGTTGTTAATTTTTGTTATGATCTAAGGAATCACTATGAAGCCACATGTAGCCTAGTGATAAAACTAAAATTGAAAATATATCAGTAGAATTTCATTATTTGAACAAAATTTACTGAGAACAGAAATACACATAAAATATTATGTTATTTTATTAATTTGCATATTAATCACCCATAAACCAACTCGATAAATTTGACTCACTCTTACTTCATATTTTCTTTTTCAATACTTTAAATAATACCATTATTATTAAAAGTCATTAATTAGTATTTAGCTAGAAACATAAATAACAAAATTCAATAATTTTCACAATTTATTTTATTTTTAAAAAAAATTACAATACAATGTCGTCATACTATATTTTATAATACTTGAGTTTTCACCTTATAATTTAAAACATTCTCTTATTTTTACAAAATAAATTACCCTTTACAACTTATTCTATGTAAATAATAAAAAAAAAATAAAAATTTTGCTTTAACAAAAAAAGAAAAAATCTACCGAGATCGGTTTACATCACTATAAAAAATTGGCCAACACAAACAAAAAAAACCAATCTTTTTGGTTGGAAAAATTTAATTTTCATGGAAAGTTATAAGAAAAAATCTATAATAAAAATTCTGAAATTTTTCCTTTCACTACTTCCATATTGAAATTTTAGTTGTTGTTTTATTATGTGATAAATTTTTTTGGTGGTGATAATGCACCTTCTTTTATAGCTTTCTCTTCTTCAGCAATTTTCTTTTGCACCCATCTATGACCAATACAAATGAATATTAAAAATCCTGGTATTAAAATCATTAAAATTGTTCCAAAGGATATACTGGCCGATTGAGCTGAATATTCATCACGTCCTATGTTTATAAAATTATTAAAAATGTAAAATCTAAATATTATTATGAAACTGTATGTTTTATGTCTATGTGTGTGTAAATATTGATTTATAACAAAAAATAGAATAAAAATTTGCTATGAATTTTCAAACAAATTTAAAAAAAACTTTACCCCATGCACGAATAATTTTTGACAACTGTATTTTTTTAGAGGAATATCATATCAATGTCGAGAATTTGAATGAACTCCAATTTACTATTATTAATAATTTAATTTTTATTATCAATATTTCGGAAGCAACTTACTTCTTTCATCAGTGATTGCGACTTATTTTTAGTGAAAGGTAGAGTGACATCGAAAATACAGTATTAGAGTTTTAACTGCCATGTAATATGTACCATAACATACTATATACAACATAATTTATTCTAAAATGTTTATATTATGTTTCTAAATGTTTATATTATGTATGCGAGCATTTTCAATTGATTTACATTGTATATAATTCGTCATGGAACATACTACATTGTAGATAAAACTGAAATATGTACTGCATTTTCGATATCACCAGTAATTTGACTTTTAATTACAAAATTTATTATTAACACTAAAAACCAATCAGGTTATCAAAAAAATAAATGAATTAAATTTATTAATTTCAAATAAAGCGCCAAGATCGGTAAAAAAACAATAAAAAATACAAGATTATTTAAACAATAAAATATATATATATTATATATATAAAATAGAAGAAAAATAGTTTTAAATTAATTTCAATTGAAAACTATATAATATAAATTTTATTCAAATTCACTTAAGGGTCCTGCTCTTTAATGAACAGGCATTATTTTAGCTGATGCATAACAATCCTTGATAACTTATGTGTACTAAAAAATTTTTTAAAAAAATTAAGAAAAGAAAAAAAAGATTATTTTTTGTTTTGTTTTTAACTTAAAATTAAATTTTATTTAAAAAGCAATTTACATTTAAAATCTAATTAATGTAAATTTTATTTATGTAAATTAATAAATAAATAAAGTTTACATTAAAATATTTAAAAAAACTGTCAATGTCAAATTAATTTCAACCGTAAATTTTGCATTCGACGACATGTCACATTTTTAATGTCATTTCTATTAAGTATTTTCAAATACATTTTATTTTTAATATTTTATATAATATTATGTTATGTTATAACAATTTAATACTTTTTTATATATGTATGATTTGTGTTTATGTATAATGAATATATTTATGTGTACGAACATGTTTGATATTATTTTTGAGGACAAAATATTAATTATTTTTATTTTAAAAATTACAGTCATGGTGAAAATTTTTGCATTGTTACAATATTTTTAGTATATTAATTTTATTTTATTATTTTTTTTTTATTTCTAAAAACATATATTTATTAAATTCACCAATTTATTTATGAAATATTAGTTTACATTAAATACAAATACAAATAATATGCGTAAGCTACATTAATTAGCATTAATCAACATATTTTAGTAATTTGATTTTTGTTTGTTTTAGAACTTTAACACAAAATTTAACTTTTCGTTTTAAAATTTGCAAAAAAAAATGAAGAACATAAAAATAAAAACATATAATTATAATGGTAAATGAAAAAAAAACAATAAAAAGTTAATAAAAGCTTATATAAGTATGTTATAATATTTAAAATTTAAAACAAAAATTTTTCTAAAATATAAAAATATATAATTGTTGTACTTTAACAGTTTTATATGTATTATAAAAACAAAAAATTAAAAAACCAAAAAACAAAAAAAAAATGATTAGTAGAAAATATTAAATTTCTTAAATTAAAATGATTTAATGAAACAACATTACAATGTGAATAAAATTATATTGAATTAAAATATATTAAATAAAAAAAGAATGCTGTTTTAAATAAAATATATGAAATATTATATAAATGTTCATAAAAAAAAAAATAATGAACAATATGAAAACTAATACAAAAACTATTTTATTTTTTTTTTTTAATTATTTAAACTTCAGTTGATCTTTGATTTTTATCAGTCGGTGATGGTAAACCAACTGTTTGTAATAATGGAACAGCTGATGGTGTTATTGGTGTTGCTGGTGCTGGTCTATTATAAAATATATTACTATCATTTAATCCAGTTGTTCCAGTTGTATTTATTGGTGTTGGTAAGACCTTAATACCTGAATAACGAGATGGTTGTATTTGTGCTGGTGGTAAGCCACTATTACTACTTGCTTGACTATTTCTTTGATCTGCAGCACTATATGTTGGACTATATTGTTGTGATAAAATTGGTGAAACTGGATATGATATTGGTTGTTCATCTGGTATACCAGCACCAGTCATATTTTCTGGTCCTCTATTTTCTTCAGCAATAATATCATCTTGTAACCTCAATGATCTACGTCCTAATTGCTTCTGTTGTTCTTTATTTGGTACAGCACCTGTGTTATTAACATATTCAATATCCCTTGCGATTTTAGCATTATTCAATTCACTACCACCTTCTGATGATGTGAACTCATCATCTTCATCCAGTTCCCATTTCTTTTCTGGAAATTCAGCATTAGGTTTACCTTGTAATGGCTCATGTGTACGATAAACTCTTTCATAAGACCTACTTTTTTTTAATGTATCCTGATCCGTTGAATCACTTGCATCACTGTTCATATGCCTTAAATTTGATTTTGAACCTGTTCTTGATCTTGGTAATGTTGATCCTAATTTAAAATCTGGATCATCACGTAAAGCACGCTTACGATAACAATAAACACCACAAACAATACATAACATTATAGGTGCTATTACAGCCAAAATAATGCCTGTTGCTATCCATGCCGTTTGCCTTGTATAATAAACCTCACCTATACAGTTTCAGATAATTAAAAAAAAAAAAATTGATTTTAAACCGAAAGATTAAATTTTGAACTCAAATAGTTAATATTAAATTTCTAAATAGCAAATTGAAAATGTTTGGGTACAACATACTATACAACAATATTACTTACGTAAGCATTCCGTATATCCAGCAACTGGAATATCCCATTTACCATCAGCCGTACATGTTCTTCTTTGATCACCAGTTAAAACGAAACCTTCATTACAAGCAAATGAAACTTGAGCACCAGGTTTAAAATCAAAACTTAATTTTCTACCGAATCTTGGAGTTTCAAGACGGCCACATGAAATAACAGTCCTAAAAAAAAAATTTTTATTTATATCAAACATTCAAATTTTTCAGTTTTTTAATATTTTAATTAAGTATTGTTTAATTAAAAGTTAAGTCAAAGATGAAAAACACTATAAATTTCTACCAACTTTTCATTCATAGTTTTAATATTAACAGCACTTGCTAAATAATTTCTAGTAAAATGTGCCATATCCCTATTCAATGTCATTCCATAATCGTATCGACATTGATAACTATCACCACAAAGATCACTTGCTTTTTGTACATCATAGGATCGATTTGAGGGTAGAAATTCACTAGGTTCCATTACATAATTTGGTATAAAGCTTTCATTTGAAAAATGACTAGCCGATCGTCCAAATTCTCGTGTGAATAACGCAGCTCCAACATTCTCTAACTCCTGATCGGCTAACATCCATTTTTTTCCAAATTCTTTATGAATATGCTCAAAATTGTTCAAATTTACTGCAACAATTCGACCATCTGGTAATGTAAAATCATCTTGTGGATCAAAACTCCAATTACCGAATAAGCCACTAGTTTTGTTCTAAAAAGAATATTACAATGGACAAATTTTATTTTTAATTTTCATTCAAAACTAATTCTTTCAAATTTAATAAAAACTAAACAAAAAAATGCAATTCTTAATATTTACAATAAACGACCATGGTGCATAGACTCTGGCTGTCATAAATCCAGAATTTTCAACAACTTCAACACCAACACCCGACGAATACATGATAATTACTTCAGATTGATTTAAAATATATGTTGGTGTGTAAACGGTAACACCATGGAAATGTTGAAATTTTAAACTTGGTCGATCAAAATAAATTCTTTTGCCATCAGCAAATACATCCAATCTATAACGCCATTGGGCTTGTGCTGGTCTTAATTTCACTTCAATAACAGTTGTTGTATTACCACGTGTTGCAACTGATGTCAAATGTGTTGCTTGAACCTCTCCATGAACATTTTTTGCAACTCTTTCAAATCTACCTTGTACTTCGAATTTTTCTCTACCATCATTACCTTTGGCCAAAACAAATTCACCCATACCATTGAAGGTATAATGCAAATTATCAAATGTAACAAAATGTGGATCACCAAAAACAGCTGCAACACCGGGTGATTGATATGCCACACAATCTTGTGATGGTCTTCTTTCGAAACGTAATGTTTCACAACCTACTGATTGTTCATCCTGCCAATAACAACAAGTGAAGAATGGTCTAATATCTTGAAACCATTGTGATAGAGTTGGAACTTTACCGGCTTCATTCCATGGCATTTTACCAACATTATGTGCACGTTTTGGACGTGCACCATACATAACATCATAAGATAATAAAAGGAAACCATAACGATCATAACAACATTGCTGTTCTGAGCCTTGATCACTGATAATGTAAAATTTAATTTTAATAAAATAATTAATCGAAAATAAATTAAAATAATAATAATTTACCTAGGTTGTCCACTTCTAACACAATGGACAGCTTGTTGATTTAACAAACATGTTGGATTTGAATCTTTATCACAATCTGGATCTGGTAAAAATCTACCTTTATCATATACAGCATGATCAACTTTGCATGGACATAATGGAAGTTCAGCAACAAAATTACTAAAAACATAATTTTTGTTTTAATTTAATTAAAATAATTTAAAAAAAAAAAAAACAAATTTTGTTAATATCTAACCTCAAAAATCTATCAGTACGGAACCAATTTTCACATAATGCCTTTGGCCATAATCTTCCGTGTCTTCTTTCCCATTGTGGTCCAAAATACCAACCTAATGGTATTGGCCGAGACCACAAAACACTAATTAAAAAATAAAAATATTACAAGTAATTATTGACCTTTACTAAATAAAAAGAAATTAATAAATCACAAAATTTGAAAACCTGAAATTGCAATGCATTTAAAATGAACATAAAAAAATAATTTAATTCACAAAAATACAAAATTTTAAAATAAGCAGGTACAGTCATTAGAAAAAGAAAATATTTCTAGCCAATGTTACTTAGAGAACTCAAAGAACTTCGCTTTGTTTTCAAAAGTTGATTGTCCTGAGAGTTTTTGGGAAAATGTATTCAAATCAAATACTTATATCCAAAATGTTCTAGACTAGATTGATCAAAATTTAAAAATTTAACTCTTTTTTTTTGTTTTCTTTATTTTGTTTTCAATAATACATTTTGTTTTATAATTCATGTATATCAAATACGTAATAGATAATTAAATTTAGTTTTTTTGATCATAGCTTAGGTTTAAGCTGTCTGATCTTATTGTTTTTTGTATATAATTCAATTTAATTTAAATAAGCTAACGAGTTTTTATTAAGAAGACGAAAGGGAAAATTATATAAAATTAATAAAAAATTAATATAAAAAAAAAAAAAAACAAATTTGTAAATAAATGTATAACTGCCAAGTTAAATAGATTCATTTTTTCCTGTTTTTTTTTCTTTTTCTTGTTTTTTTTCTTTTTTAATTATTACATTATAAGTCTTTAATTTTTTTTCACAACTGCTAACACAATTACAACAACAATATTGTTTCCATACGATTTTTATCATAAATCATTATCATTACCATTACATTATTGTAATTTATAACATACTTTATTATTTCCTATTGTATTTGATTTATTGGGTTTTGATTTAATATATATATTTTTATTTCATTTTTGAAAATTCTAATTGAATCAATTTGTTTCGGAAGTTGATTATACAACTTCAAGCATTTAAACAAGAACCCTTACAAGAGGTTCAATTATGTCTTATATATACATCCGCCAAACAGTCTGTAATTTTTCCAATAGATTTGTCAGAATCCACAATCATAATGCAAATATCCCAGGACCCATCAAAATGAAATCCCGTGCACTTGATGTCAAGCTAACACGAATACGCCTAGGGTATACCCTCCCAACCCACAAACACCTATACACAAGATCCCCATCCCCAACATGTATTCATTGTCCTGAATGTCTTACAATAAAATACATCCTTACAGAGTGCCCATCCAACAATCTAATAACCTCCAAATACAGTTTTACGCCGCTACAAGCGCTACTATTTCAAATCAAAGACCAGAACTCAGTTTATGTATTTGCTAAAAAGGCCCACATTCCGAAAGGGGAAGGACCTGAAGTTGGTTTGCAGATTTATCTGTAAGTCCGCTGACATAAATAAATAATATTATATTGTCATCTAAAGAACTTTTGAGACCAATATGTAATTTGATATTATATGGTCTCAAAATATGGTTCAAAAGAATAATTGAAATAAATTAAATTGTTATTAATTGTTAACAGACTTTAATTAACTATATTTTTTTTATTTTGCAATACTTGCTGATAAGTGTTATTATTTTCTTTTAAATACATGAATTTATATAGTTTTTTTTAATACTCGTATTGTATGAGTTTTTTACACTTATATACATACTTTATATGAATATGATTTATGTTACATAAGACTAATTAAACCAATAATAATTGATGAAGGTAACACATTTATATTTTTTTACAAATTTTTGTACATTTGGGTTTTCTTAAAAAAAACGAAAATTATCAATTATTATTTATTAAACAAGCTATATTTGCGAGTACCGTTTAATTTTTTCGATAGCAATTATTGAAGGTGTTAAGGGAATGAAATAAATAAAACGAGCAACGCCAACTAACGCACAAACATTTTTTTTTTTTTAAATTTAACCACATTGAGTGAAAATAATTTACAAAAAGGTTGAGGTTTTTGAAAATTTAAATCTGAACGCATTCTTCTCTCTCTTATTATTTCCTTATTTATAACTCTTTAAACACGCAGTCAATCATACTTCTTTTATTATACATTTTTTTTCTGTTTTTTTTCGAACCAAATTTACATAAGTGGGAACTTCACTTAATATTCATTAATTTGGTTTTATACATACAATTACTTCCGCATAGTAATTATTATAATTTATTAAATTAAATTGCGTATTAATTAATTAAAAAATTTTAATCAAATTATCCCCGATTATTAAGAAAACAATGTTTTCTGGGAAGAATGAGATTGAAGTACTCTCTAGAAAGCAAATTTGATTATCGACAATGTGGTAATTGTGACGCATAAAAGTTGAAATATTTTTTTAGTAATTTTTCAAAATTGTTAAAAAATTGTTTTATTTGTTGTAAATAATTGGCTTTAAATTTTTTCTTATATAAAAAATACTCAAAAAAAAAAAAAATAACCACAACATTTTTGTTAACACTTCCAACTAAAATATCAAATTTTATTTAATTACGTAGTTAGACAAACTATAATAGAACAGTGAGATGGGAAAAAAATAATAAAACACACAAAATAACTTACGGTGTAATTTTTAGTCCTTGATAGGATTCGGGATTAGTTAAATTTATTTGTATAAAACCAAATTGCATATCAAGTTGTTTAATATTCTCCCGAAGTCGATAATTTGCTGGTGAAATTACATATTCTCCATTATTTCTTACTGCTGTTTCAATAATATCAATATATTCTAATCGAGGTCTGTAAAACAAAAATAAAAAAAAATAAAAACACATAAAAATTGTAAATAACCAACACACTATAATTAATTTTATAATTTACTTAATTGTTGATTCAGAATAACCCCAAAGAGAAATTTGAACATTTGAATTTAAATTTGTTGTTATATTCTTTGCATCCCATTGAATTCTAATATCTCTAGGTGATTTCTCATAAACATTACGATCAACAAAGAAAATTTTTTCAATAGCTGTTGATGGTGTTTCTGTAAAAAAAATAAATAAAAATATTATGATCAAATAACTTAGAAAAATTAATTGTTCCGAAATTTATACTATTTTAATTTTCTTGAGAATAATTCGATTTTTTTATTTTGTGTAAAAATTCGTGAATAGGAAATTTTCGGAACTATTGCCAAAAAAATTACTTTATTATTAGATTTATTTTTTTTACTTACCAACAAAATATTTTCCTCTCCACTTGAAACGTTCATTTCCAACAGAAATTTCTAAACGTACATAACCTTGTGCTCTCAAAAATGGTTGAACACATATGGCACGATTACGATCAACAACAACACCAACAACATCTTCAGTATCGAAATGACAGACAATACGTTGTGCAGCATCAAAACAAGGACCTGTTATATTAACAACAGTACCACCTAACATATTACCAGATTCAGGTGCGAAAACTAATGGTAAATGTGATGCATCTAGAAATATTCAATTTTATTAGTGATTAATTTTGGTTTTGTATTTATAAAAATTGGAAACACAATGTTGTATGTACACCCATCTTCATAATGGGATTCCAATTTTTTTCAGAAACTTTTTAAAATTCGACAACTAATTTGTCAAATTTTGTATTTTTAAAATTTTTTTTCCTAAAAATTTTATAATAAAAAAAATATTAAAATTTAACAAAAAAACAAAAATGAATAATCCAGAAAATATTAACAAAACGGAGCTTAAAACCAAACCTACAAATGAATCGAATCAAATACTACAAAAACTTGATGAATCATATGAACTGAATTACAGCGAATTAAAAATTGACGAATTATTCTACGAATTATCAAAGCCAATAAGTTTAACAAATATTGAAAAAGAAATAAAAGCTGAAGAACAAATGAAAAAAGAAGAATTGGCCGCAAAAATAGAAAATAAAACTAAATTAGAATTAAATAAAACTACTGCCGAAAAACTACCGTTAACAGTTGAATACGAAGAAATTCTATCCAATAAAATAGAATTTGAAAAATACAGTTATGACAAAATAAGTGAAAAATCTGAAGAAAAGGGAGATGAAGAAGAACAATTTGTTCATTTTGATATTAATACATCAATTCCAAATGTCCCATCATTAATTGATGAATTTGATACAAAAGTATTTGCAGAAATAATTGTAGAAAAAGTAGAAGATATGCAAGATCATATCGAAGAAATTGATTCAAAAATTAAATTTTCACCTTTACCAATCATTGAAAATATTATCGGTACTGCAACAGAATCAGCCGAAGGTGATGAAAAACGTATAGTTTTAATGGAACAAATTGATCGTAACAAATTAATGGATCGTTTAATACAAATTCAAAATGAAATAATTTATGAAAAAAAAAAATGTCAAATTTTAAATCGTAGTGTCTATAATCATTTTCGACGAAAAAAATATTTCAGAGCTTTAACTACAGATGATTCTAAACAATTGGAAAAAATTATTACAAAATATCGAAATAATTTATTAAATGTAGATAATATTTTGAATAGAAAAGAAAAGTTTAAAGTTGAAATGTCTGAAATTATTAAAAAATTAGAATTTGATCATCGTTCCCTAGAATGTACTGCCAATAAAAATATAGAAAAATTAAAACAAATTATTTTAGAAAATGGAAAATTGTGTTATGATAATGAAACTATGAAATATCTAAGTGATGAATTTATATTAAATAATTTCAATCAGATGCTCAAAACTTGGAATGAAATTCGTGAAATAAGATTGAAATTAATATACGCTCAACATAAAATGGGAACATACACAGAAGTAAAAAAAAAATAATTTCAAATTAAATTTTTGTTCATTAAATTTAAATTTTTTAAATTTAAATTCATTAATTCATCATTTTTTTTTTTAATTTTTACAGCAATTAGCTGCTCTTGATAATGTTGGAAATGAATTTAATGTAACGACTTATGAAGCTACCAAAATTGAAGTTGAAAAAATTTCTCAAATTGTGGAAGGTATAACTAGAAAAATATTTAATGAAAATTATTATTAATTTTTGGCCACATTCGGCATCCTTAGGTTTTTCTAACACAAAGAAAATTTCAACCGTTAAATTTAAAATAAATAAAAAAATTTTAAAAGTGTCTACTTTCAACTTCAAGCCCAAGATCTTCTACTTATAAAATTTTTTTTCTAATTTTGAATTTTCTTTTTTGGAATTCTCATGTTTTTGCTTGGTTATTTGGTACTATTCTTTCTATACTCAACCTATTTAGGTGGTTCCTATATCTTTTTTTTCTAACTCTTTCCCTTCAAACAAAATCTTGGCCCTTAGATTTTTGCTTATTCTGCATTTTATAATGTGAGTCATAACAAACTTTATAAAATGTTTTACAAATCTTAATACTAATTTTCAGTTGTCACAGATAATAAGGCTAATGTAGCAGTCACAGATAATAAGGCTTTACATGTTAGCTTTATATATTTTTCAGTCTTCATGTCTCTTAACACTATTATTTCGAGACTGTGATATCTGAAGTTTATTACTTGTCTCGATTTACAGTTTCAACTTAATCGATTTTGGATACCTAATATCTGCATATTGGCACAGTTTTCTTGTATAACAATAACATATACAGAAATGGACATCATCCTCTTTCTTGGTCAATGAGAAAATTGTTCGCATACCAGAATATATTCTGATTCTTATAAATTATTCTTTTGATATTAATTCTTTAATTAATTCTTATAATTTGAGAACTAACAACATACTCAGACCAAACTAAGTTATTTGTTATATAATAAAATTAATAAGGTTATGCTCAAGTCCATGGAAATGTTTCGATGAACTAAACAAAAATTCCACATGACATGTTGTATGCAGCATTCCGAATTCTAAATACGCGAAGAAAAATGTCAATGATTTCGAATTTGTTTTTGTCTATGCTATAGTCCATCGTAATGAAAACTAAATAGAAATGAAAAAAATTTCTTTATATACTGAACAAGCACAAAACAGATCTCTAAAATAATAATTGCTTTTCTTTAAAAGAAAAAAAGACATTTGAATGTACCTACATAAATACATATCAACTTTACTATAGATACAAAAAACAATGATTTTGACATCTGCAAATAGTGCTTGCAGACTAATGGACTTCAGAATTTTTTCGAATACGGAATGGACTTTTCCTTTCGAACAAAATGTCCGATGGACATAAATTTCGTTAAATTAGCTGAAGACCTATTTATAATATTATTCGTTCATATTATTTATATTATGTGGAACTTATTTATACTACATAATCAAATTCAATATTTACAGATCGTTCTACAGAAATATTTCGTAAAAAATTACAATATAATTCTTCAATAAGATCAATAGCACATATACAAAAAAAAATTGATATTATAAATAAAATTATTTATCACAAAACATCCAAGTTATTCGATTTAAAAAATAAAAACAAAATCACTAGAGAACATCTAATGAAGTTAGAAAATAAAAGAAATATTTTACGTACTAAATATAAAAATTTAACATGGGAAGCTGGATTAAAAGATAAACCAAATCTATTGCATGATTATGATAACACATTGAATTGTGTTGAAAAAGTTGAGGAAAGAGTAAAAAATTTAGAAAAAGAAAAAAAATTTATTGAAGATGAGATAATTAGACTTACACACAAATATAATTTGAAATAAATTTTAACAGAAAAAAATTTGAGTAGTTTAATTTATTTTTAATTTTCATATCTCCGCTAAAAGATAAATTTCTGTAAAATAAAATGCAACAAAAATGAAAAGCATAGGAGGACATTTAATTTAAGCCTAATTTAATATTTCTATCTATTATGATTTTTCTTCTAGTTCCCAAGTACTGATTTTTTACTCTATTATAAGTCAGGTTTAATTTACGTCACTATCATTCATCGTTCAAGGTTTTATAGTAGGGTCTTTATATACATACATGTTCTAAAAATATTATACATTGATTGTTCTTGTAGCTATTGATTTTTTTCCCAATTTTTCATTTTAACAATTCGTTTTACTAATTTATGCTAAATTCACATACGAATAAACATTTAAATTTAATTTATTTTATTTACCAATATCTTTATTACAAGTTCCCAACATAATTTTTTCATCTATACGGAATATATGACGTCCAGGGAATCCATTTGCCCAACCTCTACCAGTTAAATCTCTTAAAACTGATGCTTGACTGTATGGGAAATATTCATATGATTGTGTTCCATTGCCAGCATTAAATCCAATCTGAAATTATATAAAAATCAAAATTATCATACCAAATTAATAAAAATATATAATAATAAATAGTAAGTTGAAAAAATATAGGTATATGTATACGTATATAAATATATACTAACAAAAGCTGGTACACCTCCTTCTCCTAATGTTGTATCACCACCTGCTTCAGTATGAGAAGACCATTTAATTGTTGCATAGTTGAAAATAGCATAAGTGTAAACTTCATCTGTAGCCAAAACCATTTGGAATGAATTTGTCTGGAAAAAAACCAACAAAAAGAAAAAACATTTTAATAAATTTATTAAAATTTTTTTAAAGATCCCAAAAGTATAAAGAGAGTACGATTCCCATACGGAATAAGGGAATTGTGAAAATAAATTAAATCTTGATTACAATAGCAATAAAGTACTATGCCGTCTTTATCATTTCGCACCTTTGACGAAATTATTAAGATTATAACGAAAGATCTGGAGTGAAATAAAATGATAAAAAAAAATTTAGATTGGTTTTAACTAACAAGGAAAACATATTTAACTAATCATACTACGAAATTTTGTTTTTCTTACTCCACGCAATATGTAGAGCGCCTGCCTCTCCAAAATTTCCAGATTCGATTTTCAAACAGAACACTTTATGAATTTTTCGATATAGTTCAGTACACTTTATCATTGGGATCAAATATCGAAAAGAGAAACAGTAATTCTAGGAAAAAATCAATAATTGCTTTGCCGAACATTATACTCTAATAAATGTTATACTTTTAAGAAAAATAATAACTTTTATTCAAATTTCCATTTTCTTCACAATTTATGCTTCTCTAGTACCTCTTTAAAACATTTAAATTATTTTGGTTTTGTAAAACACCAACACCAATAACAACAATAAATAACTATGTAGGAAACTTAACAAATCAGCAGCACAAGATGCAATGTGTAGTGGAGGATGGAGTTATATTATTACTCTTGTATTATTTAATTTAAAATATTGTACATATATGTTCCATCCATAATATAATACGAGTATTATATTGATAGTCAGTCATATTTATAAATAAAATATTTTAACATCAGTAACTTAGGATAATTTTTTTTATCTCCTTAGATGATTATTGTTAGTTATCAAATTTCTCCGAATAGAAATTATTCTATAACTTATTTTGTTATTGTATTTTAAACTTATATGAATTCAACAAAATAATAATTATTTAATGTCATTCAAAAACATATTTAGGTTTATTCATACATATATATATATATCTAAATTGAAAATAAATTTTAATACCACAAGGTATATACCACTTTTGTAATCAAAATTATCCTATAATAGAATGCCTGATTTAAATAATCGTATTAAAAACACATGATTTATTTTTATGTAGAACAAATTTTTTGTTGTTCAGTTAATAGTTGTTAACAGAATGATTTAACAAAATTTTTGTTTACGTAACGTCTTACTTCTCTGAATCCCAATTTGCTAAGTTAAATCATTAATCTGATGCTACAATTAACTAGTCCTAATCGATATAATATTTTCATTAAAAATCGTTTCATTATCTCAAAAAAGCTCAAACTTTGTTAAAAAACACATAAAAAATTAAGAAAATCTCCATTGCTTTAATCCCGTCTTTATAAAAAAAAAAATGTACATTTTTCAATTACTTTTTAAAACCTTCTCAGTCACTGAAACCTAAATGTGCCACTGAACTACCAAACATACTCATGTTATTAATCATAACATTATAAAAATTTTGTAAGGGACTACCCAAATAGATTGAAATAAATAAATAAATAAATTATACTCAATATGAAATATTAAACAAAATTTGTGCTTACAGTATACAATGAATTATCAATACCACCAGCAAATGACACATTCTTCCATGTTACAATAATAACATGTTTTGGTATAAATGTATCAGCACCTACAACACCTTCTCGAATATCCCACATTGTACGCTCTCTAGCTTCAACACCCATTCGATCAGTACGGGTCATTAAATCACGTTCTAATCTACAAATTTAAAAACAAAAATATATAAATATATATATATTTACATACTATATGCACACCTATATTATAAATATAAATATATGTATATTGATAAAAATATTTATTCTTAAGAGTATTTTAAAAAGTCCTTAAAAAATCTACTGCAAAATAAACTGCAAATAATTATACATTTTGTATTGAAAATATTAAAAGATTGAATACAGCAGATCTAAATTCAGTGATGACAAAATCTATAGATGAAATGCAATTTAATGAAGAGGGCCATCAAACCCCTTACTTGTTTCTTTGATTGTTTATTTATTTATTTGTACACAAATTATTACAAAATTTAAAATTAATAAAAAAAATTAGAATTTGTTTGAAAAAAAAAACGATATTATTAAGACTAAAAAATTATTTAAATTTTCTTAAGTTCTTGAATTTAGAAAAATATTACAATATAGAAAAGGAAAAAAATCTATAATGAGTTTTGAATAAAATTAATTCAAATTAAAAATAAATTCTCATTTCTAAATCCATATATACATTTTGTATATATATGTATGTACATACTAAATTTACAAATAAAACACAAAATTATAATAACGATTACTCATTAATTAAAAATGCTTACCTGAAATAAATACCTGGTTCTCTTTGATCATAATCATTTGGATAAATTCGTCCAATACGACATTTCGAAAAGAATATACCAATAAATGAAGGATCATTTTTTTGTGGCCAATCTTTAACTGGAAATACTAATGGATATGTATAATGTTTTGGTGGATCTGAAAATTCTAAAAATCCATTCATTGACACCTATAAGAATCAAAAATGGAATATGAATATTGAATAACAAATTATATATACGTATTTATAAAAATATATACTCACTCTTGTATAATTGAATCGGAAACCAAAAAATGGAAGTTGAAAATTAAAATTTTTATGAATTTGTGGCATTGAGTTATGTATATCAATTTGAAAATCTCCACGTCCCTGAAATTGATCTTTATCAAAAAACCAATAGAAAAATTCTTTACGAATTTCCAGTAATCGTTGTGGTGTAATTACATAACCACCTTTTGCATCATGTCTTGGTGGTTCAGATGGTGCAATACGATTATTTGGATCTAAAATAATTATTATTATAAATTGATTTAATTTTTATTTTTACATTATATGAAATTTATAAATTTAAATTAGAACAAAAACAAAAATGAAAAATTTTTTAATTTTAAGAACTACAGTTATTTTCTGCATTATATAATATTTTCATAACCTGCAATATGCAATATAACAATAATATCGTAATGATTTGTATTTTATAATTGATAATTATATTCAAATGACTAGACTAAAACAAAGATCGTAAGTTAAAATCTCGGTTATCGCGTGCATATGATAAAAGTTATTTTTGAGCTATTTACGAAGACTAAGTACCTAACGTTTATTAAATGTAGTCTTTCAAATTTGCAAATATTCTCTGAATAATTGCTAGGTAGGGATTATTAACTTGGGCGATTGTAAAAAGAAAAAAAGGCATACTAATCTGATGACGTTTACCCATTTACCCATTAAAATTGTGAAACATTCAGACAACTTAAAGCTCTCAAACTTTTCACTAAGTTACAATAATTCAAAATTTCAAATCATCGAATTTCTTTTTAAAACAAAGAAGAAATCAGAAATATATTTCAGACATGCTTTCCATCGTATCCTATCTGTGTACTCATTCACTTATATCAAAGAATTTTATTTTAAATTCACTAGAACCAGTTTAGCTTTTTAATTACCGCATCATACCAAAAAAAATTTACATAAAATAACCGCAATTGATGCAAATGTCAAAAAATTATATCGAAAAGGTTTGAGAGTGTATTTGCAATACTTTAAAAGTGAAAAAAAGATCCAAATTGTACGAAACCTATTAAAAATTTTTAAATTTCATATTGTTTTCTTTAGCAACACTATAATACAACAAGCATATTATATTTATCTAAATAAATTCTGAAGAGACTAATTAGATTATTTTTTAATTAAATAAAATGATTAATAATTTAAAAATGAAAAATATTTTATTTATTTAGAAATTAAAAAAATATTTTTTTTATAAAAATTTCATATTAAAAAAAAATGTCATTATTAGTAAAATAAAAAAAAAACAAATTCAAAGTTTTATCTTATCTAATTCCTCCACCTTATTTTTTGTTTTTTATCACTATATATTTTTACAATATTATCCCGTTACATTTATCATGAAAAGATAATAGAACAAAAATGGCTTATTTATTTTTAATTTAATACTATTAAATTACAATACATATCAACAATTCAAAACCAAAAATGTTTTTATTAACAGAGCTGGGCGGTTAAACACCAACCAATATTAGAACTATGTATTTCTAAATTCAACTCTTAATTAGTCATCATTATTTTATTACTTATTGGTATAGAGATAAACTCTATTAAGCAACTAATGCGTCACACACATACTGTAAAAATGTCTTAACTGTTACTAATTTACTAAGTTGAATTACTGTTAATTCGCAAAAAAAAAAACAATCAAATACAATAGGTTGTATTTTGATTTTAGATTTTTGACTTTATAAATATTTGTTTTCAAATTTAACCGACCACGATAAAATAATTTAGAATCCGTTTGAATTTACATAAAATGTTTTCAATTTCAGTTGTACTAGAATAGTTTTCTTTCGAAAAAAATATTTTGCAAAGAAAATTTCGTATAAAAAATTTTACCTAATTTTATGATAAAATATTCATATTGAAAAAATGCAGCCTATGATAAAATATGCTTGAATCAATATGCTTTAAGAAAACACTAGGGGCCTACTTCATTGATATTGAGAGGTGACAATTTGACAAAATTGTCACAATTGTTTTTTTATACAAAAATTTACAGGTATAATAAAATTGTGATGCCAATTTTATAAATTATAAGTTACATAATTTTTCATCATAATTTTGTAAATAATAAATTATAAAGTAACAAAATTTTGTAAATTATAATTTATAAATCAAAACCATATCAAATTTTTAGAGAGATTTTTCCCAATTTCCCCTCACAATCTGAATATTAAAAGCAAATATTCATTCAGTTGTGCAGATTAATTAGTATAAGATTTGACCTCTGCAAAATTAAATGTACTTGTATATAAATATGAATATTTGGGAATAAATACGCATGAATCGACTTTAGTAATTTATAAAATGCTCATGTTCATTTTGTAATTGTATCTTTTTGTTAAAAACAGCATATTATGTATGTATATAAATATAGAATGCAACGTTATAAAAAAAAATTTAGCCATATTTGAACCAATGAGATTAAAAATAAAAAATGGCAAGAAATTGTAGAAAAAGCCCAAACACACACACTAAAAGCCATGCATTCTAATAAAAACTGGAAATATTTACGAGATACTCGGACGCAGGAAATATTGTCGACAATTGTAAGTATATAAATTTTTATCTCAAAACAAATAATATTCTTTTTTTACATATTTGAAATTGTGTGTCACAAATTGTCCGACAATTATAGCAATTTTGTATATTTTTTGTTGGTTTAACAACAAAATTGGCATAAAATATACTGTGGACAAACTTTTACAAATTTTGTAGATTTTATATTTGTTTATGAAACAGGAATTGATAATTTACAATTGTATCAATTTTATTTTAAAGCAAATATTTGACAATTATTGTCGACCTGAAATTTACAAATTTGTTATTTACAAACTTTTGACTCGTTTCTGGGTCACAGGTAGACCAAAACTAAGCACATATAGAAAATTCAAAAAAGTCTCTTTTTATTAAACTAAACTTTCATTATTTTTATTAAATTGTAGTGATGCATATAGTAATTTTTAACTTCAATATATCCCTTTTAGTCTATATGTATTAAACAGTAAATACTAAATCCTTCATTTATGTATAAAAGTTTTAAATATTGTACTTAAAGTGAATCAATAAAAATTTGAAAGTAATTAGCTTCCCCACCCAAAATATCCTTAAACCCCTTGAACAAACACTTCTAGTACGACCTTATCTACTTATAATTTGTATAAATAAATAATAAATAAAAAAATAAATAAGTGTACTACTATCAACCAATACATGTAATTAGAAAATAAATACATTTTAACTCAGACTGCAAAACCTTTGCACAACCCTGCATAATAAATTTTTTTAAATACAAATTTTACAAACAAAACAGAAACACAATACGACATAACAACATAGGTACATAATCATTTTGTTTTTTTTTTCTACCTTTTTATTTAAAGATAAGATATAAAATAACATTGTAAAAAATTCATAAATAAATAAATATACATACTATGTACAGGTGTGAAAATATATAAGCACTTGTAATAAATATTTAAAAAAATATATAGGGTAAGAAAAAATGATTTCAAAAAAAATTTCTAATATAATTTCGATGTTTTTCGAAATTGAATCATGCAAATAGAAAATGAACGCGCTTGTCAATGGAACTGTTTGTTTTGCACAGTTTTTTTTTTTTTTTATTTTTATAATTTTATCTTATCTTATCACTGATTAAAGAAGAAAAATAAACCTATGAATAACGCACCTATTTCTGATGGAATTTCATATATAAAAAAAAAAGTAAATAGTTTTTAAATATAACAAGTGTAAATTATTCACCTGTGTTAAATTTTAGATTTTTTTCTTAATATTGAACGTCGCTTTATAAATATCAAGCTTATAGATGGATGTAAGCTAAATTATTTAGCTGCAAATATTTGAAGAGATTCAAGTTAATTAATATAAGCAAAAATTGTGGATTCTATAAATTTTTTAAAATATAGAACCTGTAATCTAAAATCAAAGTGAAGATAATAAAATAATAATTTGGGATCAACACTTAATTGATCCAAGATAGATTCTTCCAGATAGTAAATATCTGCCAAAAATATGAATTATATTAGCGTTCTTGGGATTCTTTGAATGTTGTTCGTGGTATAGCCAATATGATCCATATTTGAAAAATATTTTTTAAAAATCAATAAAATTGTAATTTATTTACGAATAAAATAATTAATAAAATTACAGATTTGTTATTCTATTATCTATTGCTTGTCTAAAACGTAATTTTATTAGATCTATTTATTAAATTATTTTTTAAAATATTTTTAGCTATTCCTCTTTGTATAGTGAAGAATTACCAAGAATCCAAAATAGTTACAACAACCAATTCTCAAACTACGCTCCAAATATGATCAATAATCCTTCGGCCGAAAAAATAATCGACCTACTGTATTGGAAATCAAAACTCATGCATTAAGATTAATTTTTTGTTAGAACTGGCTTGCAAAGTTTGTAATGAAAGAATTCCATCAAAAGCTATTTCGATAGAATTGTGTTTTGTGGTCCACAATTCAAGCAATTTGGATTTACTAAAAGTATTTTATTAATATAAAAATCATGACTCATTAGTCATTAGTCATTATATTAATACAAGATTTACTTGGATAATTACAGAGCAAATTAAATTAAAATGGTGAGAAATTATCGTATTAATAAAATTATATTAAAGTGCATATGTACATACTTATATAATTTATTTTTAAATAAATATAAAAGTAAATTTTTATTTTAATAAACATATTGTAGGTATCTAATAAACCATTTTAGTTAAGTATTTTAGGTGTAAATCATGCAATATGGCAAATTGGTGAATAATACCTTATCTAGTTCACCCATATCATATCAATACATACTGATATAATATTATATATATATATATAGAAAAAATACATATAAAAATTATTAAGAACTATATATAAATTAAGGTTTAATTTTTTGTTTTATTTTCATATTTTTTTTTTTTTTGGATAAGAAAAACAAAAACCTTGACCATAAATTGTTCAATCCTTTCTCTTTTTTTAATACTCAATATTGCAGTTTCTTCTGTTTAATTTTTTTAGGCTCCATTTTTTTTTCTTTGAATAAAGAATATTTTGTATGATATAATTTTTTTTATAAATTATTTAGAAAACTTTGAACTATCAGTCTTAATGGTCGTTATCAATGTACCGCTTCCCCGATTGTTTTTCATTTCCATTGTAATTTTATAAAATTACAGATTTTTTATTCTATATCATTTTTATTTCTTAACGCCAGTCTGAAACCGTTTATGTACACAGTGTGCAGTACACTTTTATTATATCTATTTATTAAATGCTATAATCTTCGTTCGTTTCTATGATGACCACATGTAAATTTAATCGTTTATATATCCATTTTGTGTCTTTCTAATTATTTTTGCCTTTTTTACTCTTGAAAATGAATAAATTTATAATTTATATTAACATAAATATTTTAAGTATATATAATATGTATATATGTTTATTGTTTGCCGGTGCCATTAACTCAAACATTTGTATTGCATTGGTCTGAAAAAACCTCTTATCGGACAAACTATCCCAATTATCCTAATATGATTACATTTTATATTATTTACATGATCAAAGTAAAAATTTGAATACATATACAACCTAATTGAGTTCAACATGCTTGTAAAATTTAAAATATATTATTGTCCGCTATATTTCTAGATTACCAGCGATATTACCAAAGAAAAAAAAACGATTTAAAAATTTTTATTAATTCAATAGGTTTAATCAAATTTTAACAAAATTCTTCAATAAAAAAATATGAAGCCGTTAGGTATATTTAAAATGAAAAATATATACTGCTATAAAACAAACCACGTTTTAATTATATTTATTTATATGGCAAGGTTCAAATATTAAAAATACTTTGATAGAGATTTTCTCAAAATATAGTCAATAGATTATAATCAAAATTAAAATTAATTCAACAGATTGAAAAAAAAATATTTTCACTTACCCCAATTATATCCATCTGGTGATAATTCATAATTTTCACCATAATCTATTAATCTACCAGATTTTAATAAATTTAAATTTGATATTTCACTACTAACATTATTATTAATAACTGCTGGTACAACTGCTGAAACAAAATTTTCATTTGCTGTTATTGTAATTTGGGGTTTCAAACTTTCATTTTCTTCATTATCATACTCATAATCAGTTTCAATACTTTTATTTATTTTTTCTTCTGTTTCATTATTGTTAGACACTTTATTATTATTTTTTATTTCAATAACATTTTCAACTAACTCAGTTTTTTCTATTTTACTTTCAAATTCATTTAAAGATGGCGACACTGCTTCTATTACATGATGATCATCAATATCACTGATGATGTCATTTGTAGTAACTATAGTTAATCCACTTAAAATTAATAAACTTAAATATAATTTTAATTTCATTTTTTATTTTAATATTTAATTATATATATACACACGAGTATATATATAATATATTTATTTATTTTAATTTAATTTTTAAAAAAAAAATTAATAAAAATTTAATTTCATTTCGAACTGTTAAAAAATTTGTATATCACTTCCCTTTTTTTTTTGTTTCGATTTCGTCCGTCTAGTTCTGGGCGTTGCAAATGAATAAAAAAATTTAGGTTTTTTTAAATAAATTAACTTTTGTCTTTTAATATTAATTTTATATTTATCTTATCTTTAATATATATATAAATAATTATTGTGATAATAGAAAGCTTCTTATAATTTTTATATTCATATTTCTATTATTTTAAGCTCTTCTTAGAGTGTTTCATATCTTGATAATAACTGATAATAGCAAAAATATTTAATTTTTAAGATAAGATAAATAATGTACAGATAAGCATAAAATTCATTAAAATAATTCATTATATTAATTTGAAATGGATTTAAAAAGAAAAAATAATTTAATAAATAAAAATATGAGTGAAATTTGAAAACTTTATATATATTATCCTTTTTAATTTTAATGATGATATATTTCATTCCACAGAACTTTATTATAGTTTTCATTGTACTTCCTCAGTTAGTTTTATTGCTTAAGAATTCATCGTTATATTGCTTAAGAATTTTATTTCGCAACAACTCCAAGTTTAATGCGCAACTAACTAAACTTTGACCGTTCAACTTTTCTAATTATGGATCGATGATAACTCTATTGAATCCTACTTTTTAATTATAAGCAAATATTTTATGCAAGTTTCATCAAGAGTGTCATCGAAGATAGTAAATATATATTTACTGTCTTTGATATCATATTATAGGATCACTCATGCGACTTCTTACCTTCACAACATTCTCCAAAAATAACGATCTTTACCCTTTCGTTTTCATTTCGGAGGATTTCTTTTGTACATTATTGCGACGATTACAGAGTAAATTTTGTACATTATTGAACGATTACATTATTGCGACGATTACAGAGTGAACCTTTAATAAAACCAAAAACCCTCAAGAATTATTGTCCCAAATTTATACAATAAGAGTAGGTAAGACGCATTTCAATATAATTACAAAGTGATTCATATAGAAATAAAATCCTAAATTTTAAATGAATCATATTCATTTCATAATTATTTAATTTAAATGATAAGCCTAGATAAAATTTTAATAACATAAATAAAAAGAATTAATAATATTTTACAAATTGATTACAAGAAGCTTTTTCAAAAATATATGAAGCGATAATCATTTTAAGAGAACCAACCCGTCCTTGTTTAAATATTTAAAAACAAAAATGCATATTAATAGGCTGAAATTTTTTTTTTTGCAAATTATACACGTAGATATTTTTTCAAAAGGTGTGGTGAAATGAAAATTTACAAAGATGTGGTGAGTGAGTGCTCTTTTAATACATTTTATAAAGTAAACTTTTTTCGATTTTTTTTTTGTTTTACCTACAATTTAAGAGTTTTGATTAAGGTGGTGGTGGTAGTTACAAAATAAATATAATAATTTATAACAGCGACCACCTACATTATAAATAACCATGCTATTCAAGTCAAAAAAGCTCAAAAATGCTACTACCACTATAAAAGAGTTTACACGTAGTCTTATGAGAAGTTATAGTGGTAGCACTACAAGTCTTCAAATAAAGCAAGAACTACCGATTTTTTTCACAGGGAGAAATAAAATTCCATCTTTTTGACATCATTTAGTAATTTTATTAATTTAATTTTTTAATTCTTAAATATGCATTTCAAAAAATGTCTTCCAAATATTGTTCAGATTTTTCAAACATATTTCTCTCACAGTAGATTCACAGTATTTTGGATGTCATTAATCACAGCTTGTTATTAAATTGTATGTTATTATGACATCAACATTTAGTTGTTGATATAGAGCTGCCAGATAAGGTATATATGAATACGAATCAATGCTTAATACAAATTATCTTTAAAATACGAATACATTTATTTCAGTCGAAAATTCGGAATATCTGAAAACAGAATTTATTTCAAATAAAAAATATACATACATAACATACATATAACTGTAAATCTATATAATTGATTGAGCGAAAAATAATACAAAACGAATGTGTTAAATCTGAAAAATTAATAAAATATAATTTTATGTTTAATAATGTAAGTTCTTCTTAATTTTGATTTTAATTTTATAATTTTTCTATTAATTGCAATTTTAATTTACCCGTCTATTCTACATAAAAGTTTAGAGTCTCTTATCTTTTAAATACTACTTAAGGAGAAGTTAAAAGATTTTCGTATTCAAGATTAAAAGTTAAAAGACGTCAAAAATCAGGTGGTCTCTTAACTTTTGTGTAGACTTTTTTTAAGAGATATTCGTATTCTACTTAAGAGGTTAAGATACAAAATTTCACTCAACTTAAGAGTACCTCATCGAGGTCCTTTTAAAAATCTTTTAACTTTTAAAAATTAATAAGTGCCATTTTGTTTTATGTTTTCTAGCGTGGCGTGGCGTGCCTTTTAAATTTTAGCTTGGCTTGTATTTTTTTTTTTAAATAAATTATACAAGAATATATTTTTTTCTAAAATAAAATAATTTTAAACTTTTTTTTTAATATTATTGGTAAGTTACATTTTTTTTTTGTTAATCAAATTTGTTTAGTGATGTAGTTAATTTTATTAAATAAAAGTTAAATTCCGTATTTTAGTTTTATTTATCAACTTTTATTTAATAAAAAAAATAAGTTTAATGAATAATTTTTAAATATTTTTACAGGGGATGAACCGTCAGTAAAAAAAACTAGAGGAAGTCGTACGAGTAGGAGGCAACACGAAGTCTACCTCAAATACACAAAAGAGTTTGTAGCATCCCTTAGGTATCGAAAATGACTAAAACGAGTGACAATAATAATAATATTTATTTTATAATAGTTATTATAACCTTCTATTTCTTACACTAAGGATTTCTAATACTCTTCCGGTATTTACTGCTAACACAATTTCATCCATTTTATTCTTAATAAAGATAAACAAGATAAGTTAAACTTTATAAACTAAATAATTTGTAAAATTTACCTTCTATAATATATAATCTATAAAAAAATTGAATAACAGCGCTCAATTGTAATTGTAATATGTATTTATTTTTATTTATAACTGTAACTATTTGAATATTTGAATGAATTGAATCAAATATTATTTGATTTTATATTATGAAAACTTCAAATTGTGATTTGACGTTTTGGAGATCTTTTAACTTTACTTTTAAAAGCAAAAACTCTACATTTTTCTCTTATCTAGAATACGAAAAATCTCTTATCTCTTAACTTTAAAAATTAAAAGTTTAGAGGTGTCTTTTAGCCAGAATAGGGGGGTTAGTTTAGTTTGTAATCTTTTTGTATTAATATTTTATGAGGCATATTGCTAAAAAACAAGTTTTTCTAAAATAATTTTATCCCAAATCCCACAACTCAAGACAGGATATTTAATTGAAGTTTTTTCTTTCTTTTATTAGAATTTGATATTGGTTTTGTAACATTCAAAATAAATTTACATGGAAAAGTCCTTGAAAAAATCCTTTACCAAATTTTAATTAAATTACTTAAATTAAATAGTTATATAGGAATTTGTTTTGAATTTGAGTCTATTTTGGTCGCACTCAATTCGTCAAATATTGAGTACACTTTCCTGCTGCTCCTATTGAGTACAAAATTTGTGACCACATTCCTTCGTTCTAATTCTGAACGTTTTCAAGATATGAGTACAATCAATATTTTAATTGATTTGATAAATAGATCCGCTCATTTACAATTCCGATGTTTAAGTCCAACCAAATAAAGCAATTAATTTGCAAAATAAAGTGCGACTAAATTTATATATATATATATAAATATATATATATTAAAATACATATCTTAGACATATTAATATATACATACGAGTACAGGTTACAACACTTTGAATATAACATCTTTAAAAATTGATAAATAAAAATAAAATTACACAAAAAATCGAAATACAAATAAAATACAAATAAAAAAAAATAATATGTACAAATTAAATCTCGACCTCATGTTTCCAGAATTATTCTTGATTTGAAATAATAAGTTTTTAATAAAGAAAACTTCCTTAAAGTAAAATTTAAACTTTTAACGTATAAACATGGAAACAAAAATAAAAAATAAAAAGTTAAAATAATTTGAATAAAGAAAAACAAAAAAGTTTTCTTATAATTGGATCGGTTGCAATTAAAACCAAAAACTTTGTCTTCATCTTGTGGTACTCATTTCAATCCATTTTATATTGCAATATTTATTTTTTTCTTTCAAGTTTTTATATTTCTGTTATTTAATACAATTCAATTTTACGTTTTATCATATTATTAATATAAAGTTTATGTGTGTAGTTTTATTTATTTCTTTTATTATTTTTAAAGTATATTTTAAAGAATTAAAAAATCTTTAAAAAAAAAAAAATAAAGGAAAAGGAAACAAAAAAGAAAATCAATTTAAACAATACAGGATAAAATGTTAAGCATTCTTCCATACACTAATTTTGTTTTCCTTTTTTTTTATTTTAAAAATTTATAGCTTATAAATGTTATATGTAGTTAATATTTTTCTTCAACGTTTTTTTTTTTTTGACATTTTGTTATTATATAATACTCTATTGCCAGAAAGTTGGTTCATATACATTGTTTGTATTTTAAATCCGTTTCAGTACTGGTACAATGATTTCTCATTTTTTTTTCCCATATCTTAGGACAAATTTTTTCCATTCCATATCTTTTATAGATAGTAATTACCTATCAACATTTTTTATTGTGTTAATAAGTTTAAAGGTGGGTAAACTTTTTTGCAATAGGGTAGTACAACGTATTTAATGCATTTGGTATATATTATTTTTCTCAGAGATGTATAATTAAATCGAATTAACAAATTATTTTAGGTTTCAGTGAGAATTTTTGTGAAACTTTTGACTGACTGAAATTTAATTTACTAATATTCCAGTTCTTTACACACCAGTATCAGTTCCAGTCAGTTTTACTGAATTTTATAAAAAATTAAAAATAAAGTTAAAAAGTAGATATGTTTCGACAATTGTGTTAGCAGGTGTGAAAAAAGATTTAAGACTTATAATGTAATAATTAAGAAAAAAAAGAACAAAAAACAGGAAAAACTATTTAATTTGGCAATTATAAATTTATCTACAAATTTGTTTTTTTTTTTTTTTTATATATTAATTTTTTATTAATTTTATATAATTTATCTTTTCGTCATCTAAATAAAAACTCGTTAGCTTATTTAAATTAAATTGAATTATATACAAAAAAACAATAAGATCAGACAGCTTAAAACTAAGCTATGATCAATAAAATTAAATTTAATTATCTATTACGTATTTGATATACAGTAATCCACGGATAATTGCATTGGCAAAAATGGCACAATATTCAATTCAATTAACCGGGAAACTCAATTACGAAAATCCCTTTTAATTGCATCATGAAATCAATAAAACGAAATTTAGCAAAATGATGTGAAAATAAACAAATTAAATAAAATTACTTACTTATGTGTAATTAATTCATGTTTATTATAAACTAACAAAACTAAAAATTAACAAAAACATAACATAAATTATTGCATCAATTAGTTATTGCAGTGTTTTAAAATAATAATTAAACAATTAAACAAATTCATTTTTTGAAATATTTAGTAATTTTTGATTGATATTTATTTTTATGATTACTTACAAATTCTTCAATTTCCTCTAAATGACTTAAAAATTTATTTGGTGGAGTTAAAACTTTTCTGAGAATGTTTATTAATTCATATATTTTTGCTAACGAAATTTCTTCTTCAGTGATTTCAGCATCATCATCTGAATCATCTGCAATTTCCTGTGAATCTGAGGCATTTGTTAAATTTTTAATTTCTTCTACAATTTCTGAATCTGTTAAACTATTACAACATTCTAAATTATCATCAATGTGAACGTATTGTTCAAATACTTCTTCTGATACTTCTTCTGAAGTAGATAAAATCGTTAAATTTTCAAAATTAATATCATCTGTATTAGCAAAAAATTTGGCCTGAAATTGATTACAAATTAGATTAGTGACTAAACATGATTCGTTAACTACCTTATCAAAACAGTTTTTAATTGTTGAAGGCTTAACCAGCCACCAAGCATATTTTATTATTTGAAGAGCTGATAATATATTTATAGATTTACAAAATTCATCACTAGATTTTCCCAATTCTATTATATGCTGCTATTTGTTTTCTGATAATATTTTGTCTGTAGTACGCCTTGAATGCATGAATTATACTTAAAAAACAGTAAGAAAAATAAAATATCAAAAGTTACTTTTTATATTTTATATGTACCTTGATCAAGTGGTTGTATCAATGCTGTGGTGTTTGGTGGTAAGAATTGTATTTCAATATTTTCAAAAATCTTGTTAGTTTTGTGGCAAGCGGCATTGTCTATAAATAAAATTATTTTTTTCTTTTCATTCATCATTTCTACATTCAAATCAGTTAAAATTTCAGTCCATATTTTGTTATCCATCCATGCTTTTGAATGGGCATAGTATTTGAATGGCAGAATTTTATTTTTAAAGCAACGAGGGTTTTTCGACTTTCCAATTGCCACTACTTTTTTATAGTCCCCCGTTGCATTGCAGATGAATAATAACGTTAATCGAAGCTTTGACGTTTTAGAGCTACTTAGATAAAGTAGATGAAGGCAAAGCTTTGAAAAATAAGCCGCTTTCATCCGCATTAAAAATGTTTGATGGATGATAATTTTCGATTAATCTAGGCAAAATTTCGTTCGTAAAATTATCTGCATTTTCATAATCTGCAGAATTCGCTTCGCCATGTAATTTTTTAACAGAAAGTCCATGCCGTTTTTGCCAGCGACCACCCTGATGATGGGTCAAAATTTTCATTAAGTTGAATTGCAAATTGATTATATAGGAATCTATAATTTGCTTAATTTTGTCTGCAATTAAAAGGGAAATGCAATTAAGGGAGACGCCATTATCCGGGGATTACTGTACATGAATTATAAAACAAAATGTATTATTGAAAACAAAGTAAAGTAAAAAAAAAAAAACTAATTTGGGTAATTTTTATCATCTATTTGGTTGTTTTTATTGCAGTGTCATGAAATACATTATTCTTAAATGTCAGTTTGTCATTCAAGATTTTGGACAAGAACACCAACACTTGTATATTTGATACTCTCGAGAGTGTCCATTATTCTACCATTTGGACATTTATGCAACGTTGTAAAATTACTTTGAAACTCTTCAGATTCGTGGCCTTCCTGCGTAATTTGATGTGCAGTTTTGTATGTTGTTTACCTTTACAGGTAGATGCTCTTTGTATCATTTGAGAAATATACCTGTTCCTATATAGAAATATGCCTATATAGAATTTGTCGCATGTTTCGCATTTTATTTTCTAGACGCCTATTGAATTGAGTTTATTACTTACATATATTGTTATTGGTTCTATAAGCGATTTGGTATTTATATTTACTTATTGTGTTTTTTATTGCATATGGGATGAATGTAGAGAATTCTGCTGATATGTATTTAGTTTTTTCCGTAATTGTTTTATTGATTGTTTCGTTACTCTTATATTTGTTGTTATGTTTTCTTATTAAATTTTTTTGATTATGTTACTATTGTAACTGTTGGCTACTGCTATGTATTTTAATGTTTTTACCTCCTCGTTATAGTCTGCTATATTCAATGGATCGTTTAATATAATATGTACAAAACTATTGTAAGCCGCCATTTTATATTGGAGTGGATGATGTGAATTTTAATGTATGGTAACGTCACTATAGTTGTAGATTTTCTATAGATGTTGTATTCAAATTATGGCTATTACGGTTTACTGTTAAGTAATTTAAAAATGTTCACTTGGGCATTTATGAGTTTATTCATATTGTTGATTGGCCTAGTTGTTCCGTTACAGACTATGTATCATCCACATATCTACAATAAAACATGATTTTATCTGTCTGGGCTTTTTGTTTTATTAAATATATAATCATTGATACTAAAAGTTGAATACCTTTTAATTAACATTCAAATATATTGTATTATAAATTAATTCATGTTTATATTCAAATTGGTTTTTATTCGAAGAAGATAGAAGATATTTTTCTTACAATATTCTCTACATATTAATTTTAAAACTTTACTTACAACTTTATGTAAAAAAAAAACAGTGTTCTTCAACTACAATGAACAACTGTACAACTTTAATGGTAAAAACAAAAAGCACCAGATAACAAAAAGTCACAATAAAAATATGCAACATATTTAGAAAAATTTTACAAAACAAATTGCTAAAAGTAAAATTATAAAAAAAATAATATTAGAAAAACTTTAAAAATTAATTAAGTTTATACAGAAAAGCAAAATGAACAATTGGACAAATAACAGTTGGTTATGACAATTAAAACTATAAACAGTATTTAGAATGTTACTATACTTATATTATAAAATTACTTTATTTCATTGAGATTTTGCTATAAATTGAATTAAAAAAATAATAATGAAAATTGTTAAATTAATTTTTGTCCTTGCTTCGCATGGCCCCTGCGTAAGGATGACACACAAAATCGTGAAATGTTCCTTTATGATAAGTCCTTTATAAATAAATTATGTCTACATTTATAAATTATAAAAAATCAGTCTCAATCGTTGTAAAATAAATTTATGTGATTATAAATTTTTTAAATGTGAAATATTAATCGTTGTGTTGGTGGGATAAGTAGGATATCAGATAACACTGATTGAAATTTCTCTGGAAATTGAATACCTATTTAGTTTGAATAAATTGTTTCAACTAATATTCTATAATAAAAATGAGGCTCCGCCATGAAATCCCTAATGACAAAATCCAAAAGTCAAAATCCCTAATCTAAATAACCAAAATCCAAATGGAACAAAATCCCTAATGCCCCGAACCACGTTTATACATTGTTATTGGAAATTTGAAATATTTGTGGCTTAAAAAAAAAACACAAACGTTAAAAGAACCCCGCTTTGTGATGTTCCTTTAATATTCGTGATGTTTTTCAAATTGTTCCTGTAACTAAGAATTTCAGCTTTTTAAACCTAATTTTTGTATCGATATGCTTCTAATCTTGTAAACCTTGTATGGTGGCTATCTTGTTTTTTTTTTTCGTATACTATCTTTGCAAACCCATGCTGTTTTACTCTTTTTTTAAATAGTCTCTTCAGTCACGTTTCTTTTTTGTCCAACGAACCATATTTTGAAACCAATTAATAACAACACTTTTAGTCACCATCAAACATATCAAATCTAATTATGTATTTGAAAATTAAAAATTAGTAAAAAAAAAATTAAAAATTAACCCCTATTTAACTCAAACCGAAAATAATAAGTATGTATATTGATTTTTTTTATTTTGTTATTTTTTATGCTATACTCTTATATTATAATATTAACAAAATACAACTAAAATAAATCTTATTAAATCATAACAATACCACAAGCAAACAAAATTTTAAATGGCCACCTTAAAACTATCTGATATCACTTGGCTAATCTAGTAAATAAAATAATACCCATACCAAAGAACATCTATTACAAAAATAAATAACACTCGTGACGTTAAGTCTTATCTTTTGTGACCTTGATTCCGTTACTTTAGAATTCTATATTAATAAATATTTGAATACTAATAAAACATATTAATAATTAGAATTTTATTTGGGAGAAGAAACACCAAACCTTTATACTCTTTATTATTTGATCACTTTCACTGCTTCATAATATAATTTTTATTTCTCAATGATTGTTTTATTATGATTTAATTGAATATCTCATAGAATCTTTTAATTAATGTAAAATAATTAAAAAAAAAAAAGTGTTGCATAACAGGAACAAAATTATTGTCAAATAAAATTCTCTATATTTTGAAAAAATTTGTCTCAATAATAAAACTGACGAAACATTTGCACTATGTTCGAATTTTCTTACCGGAAGAATATAATATCGAAAGAATATATAATCGGAGGCACACTGTATAGTGTTTCATCAAACATCACCATTTTCAATGTACAATAGCGAGAAATCAGATCAAAACTATCGCGTTCATGTGTAATAAACATTTACAATACCATAATACTACCACATTATGACTACTGATGTTCCACCATACTTTTTGTGTGCAGTCAGTCGCAAATAAATCGATTACAGGTATTGCAAAAAAGATCAATGAAAATAATACTAATAAAAGGAACATTAACACCTATTCGAGATATGATAAATGAATTAAAATGGATAGATATAACAAGTAGATTTAAGTATAATACGTTGATATTGTTGTTCAAATTGAAGAATGGTCTGTTACCGTGCTATATGGAAAGGTACATTGAGTATGTTGGTAGTTACCATTATTTGAAAAACAATGGACATTTTAGATTACCATTATATAGAAAAGCTAATACACAAAACACTGTTCTATACAAGGGAGTGCAAATTTTTAACGAGTTGCCGAAAAATATAAAAAATGAAACTAGAATTAAAATATTTAATAAAAAATTAATTGAATACATGAGTAGAATTTAAATGATTTTTATAAAATTATAATTTTTAATAAAACAACTAATAAAGAAATACAATACAATACAACAATATCAACCAAAATACAATTTATAAAAAAAATGATTGGCAACACTCGGTTACACTCTCACTCTCTCTGTTATATACATTTATTTATATACATACAAAAGTATTATCTATAAATTTTATCATTTTATTAAAATTAAAATTTATTTTTCAATAAAGCTAAAAGCAAAGCAAATTGCTATAGCAAGTTTCAGTTATAGTATATATATAAGTGAAATATTAGATATTGCTATATCGCTATATGATCGCATCACTCGCTATTTGGCTATTATATATTTAGTCGAACGACGAACATCTAGTATGGTATCGTCGTTTGTTTGAATAAAACGTGTTTTTTTTTAAAGTTTTTATTAATTTTTTCTTTTCTCGTGTTTTTTTTTTCTGTTTTTTTATTTTTATTTTTAATATTGTGTTGCTATTCCTTAAAAAGTACTTCTTATAGTCACAACAATATTTAAGTGTCAATGTCTTCAAAATTATCATACATAAAATTTGATTATTTATTTTTGCTTAATTGAAAGAATTTTAGAATAAAAAAATATGTACCGAAATATTATTAATATAAGTAAAAATTATTTTAAAAATTATTTACCAATATTAAATAGTAGATCTTATCATAGTGAAACAGCAGTTTATGGATACCAACGAAGATCAACTCAAGATTATAAAGGTAAAAAGCGACTTTATATTATCACGATTTTTATTATAATAAAAAAAAAGATTACATTAATTAATTAAAATAGTTTTTAAATAATTTAAGTTGTACTAGCAACTAAATTTTCTTTTTTTTTTTTTTTTTGAATTAATAATTCTAAAATTTTAACTGATAATACCAAAGTTCTATTATAAGTTTTATATTTCAAATCTTGATAAGAATCTCACCTATATTAAAAAAAAATGTATATTGTAAATTTGTATGTATTTCATTCTCAAATCAACTTAAACTATTTTAACTTCAAATTTGAAATATGATGTTTATTCCTAATTACATGTGTACAAAACAAAACAACTGATATCAAGAGAGCTAAACAAATTTAAATTTTATGCTCAATGCTTGAGAACTCAGCGTTACCATTATGTCATAATTAATTATTGTTTATACATATTTGTTTGTTATTGCCATAATTATTGTTTAGATTTAAAAAGGGGCATACAAATTGTTATAATTAAGTGGCGTAATAAACAGGATTTATTCCTTTAATCCGGGAGAGAAATACAAAATCAATTCCTACTTGGATTAGACAGGAATTAAAAAAACTGTAAAATAAAAGGAACAGGTCATGTATTTTTAATTTGAAATATAAAAAGTATATCAAAATAGGAGAGCATCAATTTATAATAATTTTGTTAGTCTTTTTAATTCATACAAAAGTCTTCTGAATTTTAACTGTAGAAAATATTTATCTGGTATATCTAGGCAGATAAAACATGATCCTAAAATACTTTGGAAATTTGTAACTTCCAAATGCAAATCAGATCAGTTTCTGGCGTCAATGTCTTATAATAATAACTCCTCCATTGATGCGACAGTCATTGCAGATTTCTTCAAAACCTTTTTTTCAAGTTGTTTTGAAGATAACACTTGTGGTGAGCCTGACAGCTATGTTTCTTTAACGGTTGTAAATTCTCATATAATGTATAACCTGAAGTTGACTTTACAAGCTTAAAAATTAAATCCTATTTAGATTGATTAAATAATGATTCTTTTCCCGGGCCAGATAATGTTTCTGAAACCGTGTTAAAAAAATTGTTCTGAATTCCTTGCTCTGCCATTGTCAATTCTTTTCACTTGTTATTTTGCATCTGGCATATTTCCAAACTACTGGAAAAAGTCGTTTATCAAAGCAGTGCACAAAAAAGAGTCCAGAAACATGATTACTAACTATAGACCTATTGCTAAATATTTTTGTATCCCAAAAGTTTTTGAAAAGATATGAAACCTGTTCAAACTCTTTATCATCTTGTCAGTATGGTTTCATGAAAAATAGCTCAATTGTTACTAACTTAATACTTCTTTTTTCAATACAAACAATGGAAGATGGTTATCAAGCTGATGTAATATACACTGACATGAGTAAAGCGTTTGATATTCTACCACACAATGTTATTACTAAGAAACTTGCTGACCATAATTTCCCATCAACATTCATAAATTTCATTCAATCGTACCTAGTTGACCGAACATATAATGTACTTTTTAAATCAGTTATTTTTTATCCATACAATACCAATTCTGGAATTCCGCGGGGCAGTCACCTAGGACCATTACGGTTCATTTTATCTATTAATCACGTAACAACAATTTTGAGAAATAGCAATGTATCCACATATGCTGATGATATCAAACTGTTTAAAGTAATTAAGTCACCTAATGAAGTGTTACTTTATTTAGAGAAGATCTTAATTTTTGTTCTTAAATTGGTGTGACGTCAGTTACTGACTTCGTATTTATTTTAATGATTAATTCTGGTAGCTAATTATCAAAGATAAATTCAATCATTATCGTAATATTATACACGTTTTCGCTCTGAAAATATATTCAATGTTGTTCATCATCGTACAAATTATGGTAAGTTCGAATCTATTAACAGAATGTTTATCTTAGTTAACAGATATAGAGATTTCAACCTCTCCAGCCAAAATTGATTCAATCAAGATTTGATATTAACGTAAAACTCTATATAAAAAAGTGTTGTTATCTGCTACGTTTGTATGTGCATCGGCACAAGTTATTGCAATACTACTAAAAACTATTTTGAAAAATAGACAACATATGTAATTCTTATAAAATATCATACAAATATTTTAAAATGTATGTTATGTACTAATAACTATAAATATTCATTCGTCCATACTCTCATATACAAATAGTATAGGTGGCAACAATTACACATTTTTCGAATAAATATAAAACTTATGCAGCCGCTTTAGTTCAAAAATATAAATATGTACTTTTTATTTTCTGGATTATCTTATCACTGACATTGTTATTTATTTAAAAAAAAAAAATGGAACAAAATTAAAACAGAAGAAAAATTTAATTGTTTGTATATACTTATATACATAAATAACGTTGATCCTGTTAATAATAAGATGCTAATTCAAGAATGTTGTATTGATGTTAATTAATTTGAAATTATCAAATAAGTATGAAATAGATAATTCAGTTCCAGTAATTGTTTAATAATTACTGGTACTGAAGCGGTTTCAAAAACGATGATTAGGATGACGGTGTAAAAATTTTCAGAGTATAGAAATTGTTTGTAGAATTTTTATTTCTATTTTTTAATCACGAGATACATATTGCCACAAACGGTTGCCTAAATTTATTAAAAAGCCTGATTCGGCAGGAATATGTAAACGAGAAGACAAAATAATTTTAGAACTCTGTTTTTTCAAAATAGAACAAATGAACGTAACCACAAAATTTTTAAAACCGGCTTAATAAAATAAAAACAAATATTTTGTGCTTTTATTTGGGGTGTCCTGGAAATGAAATTTTCTACCTACGAAATCCAGTAATATAAAATCCAGTCGCACGAAATCCAGTACACGAAATGCAGTTCGCATAACAAAATCCAGTAAAATCCAAAAAAAATCCAGTATTTAAATTATTTGGCGCGCACGAAAAATTAAAATCTGAATTTTTGTATGAATTTTTCTAATGTTGCTATTGTCTAATGTTGTTGTTATTTTAAATTTAAATATTAATCAATTTTGTTGTTTTGCCGGGGGCTGCCGTCCCAAAAGCTCCGTTCCATATTATTGAAACCCTGGTTTTGCTGAAATATGTAAACGGCAGGAAAAAACAAAATTTAAATATTATTATTATTAGAAGCAAACATAGGTAACCCATAGACAAGAAATACTATACATTATCACTCTACTATTTCGCTTTACTCCCTTTTCCGGGGTTTTATTGTACTGGATTTTTATGAGTACTGGATTTTAAGTTAATGGATTTTACGGACTGGATTTGTAAAAATAAGACTGGATTTTGTGCGACTAGGTTTTGTACTGGCTGAATTTTGTGGGTCTCCCAAATTTTTTTACAAGTTTTTTGTTTACCATATCAATTTATTAAATGCGAAAAACTAATGGCATTGTCAAGAACTAAATCTTCTTAAATAGCATAACTCCATTTTTTTTTAGTTTTTTAAGTTGTTACCAGATTATACTCTCAATTGATTTTTGTCCATTATTTTATACCAATAAGGGTCAAAAAGGTTCTGGACAAGGTAAAAACCATATAAAGCAAATTAAAATGCTGCCCAAAATATCAATTGTTTTGAAATTTTCGAAATACTGTACTCTATTATTATTTATTCTCCGCCCTTTACCCCACGGATGGGATTACAGGAGATTGATGATATGATTATTATTTATTTATTAATTACCAAATCTTTATAGAAAAAATATAAAAACTAGTTATCCATTCTTAAACAATAAAAAATCAATCTTCAACATGTTAAATCAATACAAATTGTGTATATTTTATTAAATTTAAGATTATGTTTGTACAAGAGTTGACTTAAGAGTCTTACGACTAAAACAAATCTATATCTAATCAGTTCACATTCTTCAATTTGAGTTGTCATTGAAACTATCACCAGTCACCACACATCTTTGCATAATATAGAGAACATAATATACGGTACATCTAACCTCTAATGTACTATATGTATTAAGTATAGAGTTTCAATGATAATCAATTGATAATTGTTGGGATTGCCATCACAAACCAAAAATAATATAACTTTATTTTGTTTTCAATAATAATGTGTTTTGAAAAAATAAATAAATTATTTTTCTAGTTCCTGAAGAAATTTTACAATTAAGAAATTCCCAAAGCAATTTCTATAGATGGATAGAAGGGTATAGACAACATGGTCATAAAGTGGCTGCAGTTGATCCAGTAGCTTTTAAAAAAAAATCAGTGTAAGTCTATACAACTTTTTTGATAAATTTACACAAATCCTAGAAATACAATTGTTTTTTTTTTGTTCTTGTACCATCAGGACTGTAGATGAACTGAATCCAGAATATTATGGGTTAGGATTAAACGAAAATGTAAATTTATTTGGCATTTTTAATCACATATCAACGAATACAATGATGACAGTAAAGGAATTGCAAACAATTTTAAAACAAATTTACAGTGGATCAATTAGTTCTGAGTTTTCTTATATTGAGGTATTTTTTTTCAATTAATAACGGTTTTTAGTTTTGTTTTGATTGTTTTGGTTTTTATTTTTAATATTTTATAGTCAAAAGAAGAAAAAGAATGGTTAGCAGAAAATTATGAAAAAATTATGCAAAAAAATTTTATAAGTGACACAGACAAAATTGAAGTTGCAAAACTTTTAATAAAATCACAAGCATGGGATAATTTTCTAGCAACAAAATTTGCTTCGGTGAAACGTTATGGTGGTGAAGGATCTGAAAGTACTTTAGCATTTTTTTATCAATTATTTAAAGAATCTGCTAATGGTGAGTATCTATATTTAAAACTATTAAACAATGTATATATAGAGAGTGTTTTTAAACTAAAAAATAAAAATATTTTTAGATAATATTAAACATGTTGTAATTGGTATGCAGCATCGTGGTCGAGGTAATATTTTAACATCAATGTTGAATATTAGACCAGCGAAATTTTTTCATAAATTTCAAGGAAACTCTGAATTTCCAAAAGATGTTATTGCAATGGGAGACGTAGTGAGTCACTATCGTAATAAACTCTTAAACTATTTATAAATTCAACATTATTAAAAATAAGTTGTTTTTTTATTTCATTTTATTTCATAATAAAATAACTGACAGATGTAGCTGATGATTTTAATATTGAAGGGAAAACTTTACGAATTTCGATGCTAAGAAATCCATCTCATCTTGAAGTAAAATTAAACAAAAAAAATTATAATTTTTGTAACTATAATTTTTGTTTTTTATTTAATAAATATAATATTTAAAGGCTGTTAACCCTGTATCAATGGGTAAAACACGTTCAAAACAACAAACATATCAAGATGGTTCTTATTGTCAAGATCATCCGGAAAAACAATTTTCAACACATACCCTTAATATTCAAGTACATGGTGATGCAGCATTTGCTGGACAGGGTGTCAATCAAGAATGTTTGATGATGTCTCAAGTACCAAATTTTGAAATAGGTGGCACTATTCATATGATAATTAATAATCAAATTGGTTTTACAACACCTGGTGAACGTGGTAGATCATCAAATTATTGTACAGATTTAGCTAAATCAATTCAATCTCCAGTATTTCATGTAAATGGTGATGATCCAGAAGCCGTAATGTTAATTACAAATTTAGCATTTCAATATCAGAGAAAATTTCGAAAAGATGTTTTTATTGATTTGAATTGTTTTAGACGTTGGGGTCATAATGAATTAGATGATCCAACTTTTACAAATCCATTATTATATGCTGTTATTAATAATAAAAGGTAAATTTTAAAAATGAAATTAATAACTGATTTAGACTTAATTCAGTATGCATTAATTTACTACATATTTTTGTTTTTTTTTGTATTAACATTTTAACTTTAGAACTGTTCCTGATATGTACACAGAAAAATTAATAAATCAAAATGTTATTAAATCAAATAATGCAGAAGAAATTCGAACTGAATTTATGAATTATCTTAATAAAGAATTAGAAAATACGAAATATTTTATTCCAGAAGTATGTAAATGCATAATATTTTATATTCAATTATCATTATTATTTCATTAAATATTTTCTATATGTCTTTAGCCATCTTACTATCAAAAACAATGGACAGGTATGCAACAAGCAAGTGCTCATGAATTAACTTATTGGGATACAGGTGTTGATTATGCATTATTACAACATATTGGCAACACAAGTGTTTCATATCCAAATGATTTTGTAAGAAAATAAACTTTTACGAATATGTAGTCCACTAGAACTTACATATGTATACATTATGTATATATTATAACTAATCTATACATATATATAAATTTATTTATTTTTAAACAGAAAATTCATCCACATCTATTAAAAACACATGTTTCAGGACGTTTAAAAAAGTTATATGAAGGTCATAAAATTGATTGGTCTACAGCTGAAGCATTAGCAATTGGTAGTTTAATGTATCAAGGGCATAATGTTAGAATTAGTGGTGAAGATGTTGGACGTGGTACTTTTTCACAACGTCATTGTATGTTAGTAGATCAAAATACAAATGACATTTTTATTCCATTAAATAAATTAGTGGGTGGTTATGGTGGAAAATTAGAAATTGCTAATAGTATATTATCAGAAGAAGCTGTATTAGGATATGAATATGGTATGTCAATTGATAATCCAAATAATTTAATTATATGGGAAGCACAATTCGGTGATTTTTATAATGGAGCACAAATTATGATTGATAACTTTATTGTAAGTGGTGAAAGTAAGTATCAATTTTATTTTTTTTTCCTTATTATCTTTAATAATTTAGTGTTTCTTCATTAAGCTAATGTTTCATAATGGTATTTTTATGTTTTAAGCGAATATTTCCCAATAAAATTATGTCATAAAAAAAATAATATTTGCTCATGATGAAATTTTTTGATGAATATTTATTAACTATTTTCAAATATATGTACATAATTTATATGTGTATATATATATATATATACATTTTATAAGAAAAAATTTCAAAACTTTAGGTCATGGAAAAAATCATTTGAAATAATACGTGTATATAATAAGTACGTATATCAGGTTCAATATTTCAAATATGATGCTAAAAAAATAATTTTTAAGTTACAAATATTAATCATTTCAATTTTAAATTGATTCAATGGGTGTTAATTATAATTGCAATTGGTATTGGATTAATAAATTGTGACATAAATTGCATAAATTATATTAGGGATTAGCTTGATTTGGGTTAAAATACATCCCACCGAAGGTTACCACACTTCAATTAAAAATTATGGTACTCGTAAGTTTGTTATACGTGCATTAATATCCAACCATAATAACCAACTTGTGACAAAGCGTTGAATTTGATATTGTTCTAAATATTTGACATTCAAAAAATATGATTAATAAATAAACCTGTAAACAATATTCAGTACGAAGAATCGAGGTCCTTTTCACCTAAAATTATTTTATAATGCCACTTTTTCGAAAATCGATATTTTGATAACATTATTTAGCATTTAACTATTTTATTTATACATTTTTTTTTATTTTCTCTTTTCCCATTTTTAACCATACATATTTAATAATAAAGCTAAATGGATGGAATCTAATGGATTAGTAATTTTATTACCACATGGATATGATGGTGCAGCATCTGAACATAGTTCATGTCGGATGGAAAGATTTTTGCAATTAACCGATTCAAAAGAAAATGAACCAGATGGTGATATTGTTAATTTACATATTATTAATCCAACAACACCAGCACAATACTATCATGCATTACGTCGTCAAATTATTAGAAATTTTCGAAAACCATTATTAGTTGTTGCACCTAAAGTATTACTCAGGTATGAATCAAAAAAATCAAAATGGTGAAAGACTATATTTGCTTCCCCAATTATTCAATACGTACCAGTTTAATTTTACATTAAGTTTAAGTTAGTCCTATTTGAGATCTGATTTAAATTTTTTTGGTTTAAAGATATTTAAAACTAAAATAGTTTAATAAGTCCTTAAATTTCTATAGATAAAATCATGTTTTATCGTTGTTAAATGTATCAAAAAGGAATAATAAAATTTGAACATACCGCAGGTTGGAAAAGCATTGATTCTGTAAGCCGAAAGAACGAATTTATAATTACAAGACTGAGAATAAGACAATTTTAACTCGCGCTTAAGTACTTATTTGACGAACCGACAAAAAGTGTACGAATGTACCTAAATATTCCTGTGATTACCAGACGATGTGTTCAACACATTTTCGAGGCTGGTACTTCTGCTGCTGCAGAAATGCAAGGAGTATACATTGTATGGGGGAGTTGAATACTCTTACAAAATGCTTAAACTTTTTATAGCTTCACTTAGTTTGAAATCAAAAATAAACTAAACATCTATCAATATGCATATATGTGTGTATACATATGTACATACTATAATTAAACTTTCATACTTAAAAATTAATTTCCATTTTCTTTTAGACTTTCCGAAGCAACTTCATCATATGTTGAATTCGAGCCAGGAACTTCTTTTAAGAATATTATAGGTAAGTTTTATTTTCTATTTCTGCATATTAATTTTAAGGATAATAAAAACATTTTTAATTTGGTTTTTGTTTTTTTGAGGAATAAATAGTTCTGTCTTCTAAGAGCTATGTAAATAAATATATAAAATTAAATTTACATATATCAAAAGTGATACTGAATATGATATTGGTGTTGATGTTGATGTTTTGTTAATGATATTGATAATTATTTTGTTATTTGTTTATGTATAATTTACAAAGTTAGTGAAATTATAAATTCATAAATGTGTGCTGTTATTTTGATAGAAATATACATAAAATACTTCTATCTAACTACGTTAAAAACTTATATGGATAATACAATTCTAAACGTTGAGGATTAAAACAAAATGTTATTATATAGAAAAACTTCTATTAATTCTAATTTAAATTCTAATTTAAATGAATATGTATAATATTTATTTTTATTATCAAAATGTTAGAGGTTTTAGAACTAAGACAAGGGATGTGTTTTTAAATTCAACTATTTATTAATTTTGACGTATTTGTTTTTACGGGAACATGGAAAAGAAGTGAATATTCCTTGTCTTGAAATTCTTGAACTAATTATTGTAAAAATTGAATATCAACTGCTGTTATATGTTCCTCCTTCTCCTAACATTAATACTTACACTTTTGTAGGTTTAATACACTTGATTCAACATGTAATGATTTTAGCCCTAATGATAAATTAATTTTATGTGGTGATCTTTCGAACTTAAAATGGATAAAACATGACGAGGAATATTTTATGATTCCGGAACATACTGCGGCGGAATGTGAATATTTATTTATTGATAAATTAAATAGCAATTATTTGCAACAAGTCTAAGAAATTAATAACTTTCAGCATAAAAAACTTGATTATGATAGTGTTCACCTCTGAATGGTATAATTTAATTTTTCGTGAAAATACCTTCCCTATTGATCAATTTCATCCGCCCTTAAGTTTTGCACTTTGTATAAATTCGCCAATTGAATCGGATATAATAGTTAGTTCTTATATTGTTTTAACTTTAATAAAACAAATTTTGTAAAGCCATTTTAAATAATGTATTTACATATTCAAATATTTATAAAAACAAATTCTGTGTGTATGTAATTAATATATCGCTCATTTGCGAGAAGACCGTCATAACTCAAAAACCGTCTTTTTTGGTAAAACGACTTTGAAAGTTTTAAGTCGTTATAGTATTGTGAAAACTAATTTTATCTAAATTGTGTATTTCAGAAACTAAAATTCAATATGTTTATAACAATTTTGTAAGTTTTCGATTAATTTAAAATGTATTTTTACTTACTTAACTAAGCCATAAAAAAATCAGTTTTTAGTTAGGACGTTCTTTCTGCGAAACTTTTTCCAAGTACTGAAATATTTAAAGATATGACATTATTGTTAAAAATATAAATAGGTAATGGTGCAATTTTTTCCAATACTTGAGTTACGTTTGTGTATAAATAAAATAGCTAAACAAAATTTATTTTAAAAATTTTTATTAATAAAAACTAAAAATATTGTTCATAAATTCAATTTGAACATAATTAAAACAAATAACTATTATAAAAATAAAAACAAATTCATTTTGAACATGGTAATAGAAAAAGAACTTTAAAGTAACCTTAAAGTACTAATAAAAAAGGTACTTTTAATCACATTAAGTCTTAATTAATTATAACAATTATTATAAGTTTTCATAAAAAGATCTATAAAATCTTGAAATATGATTTTTGCTTACTAGATACATCAAATCAGTCTTCTTTTTTCGGATATTCCTGGTTTGGAATTGTACATATTCTGTAAAATAATGTTGGGGAGCTTTTTCGTCTTGCTAATTACAGCTTCTTAAAAATTTTCGTCCATATACGATGTTTTATAAAAAATTGTATTTGGAGTTCTATTTTCAAATCTTGCGATTTTATATCAAGAAATTTAAAAGTTCATTGTTTGCATTTTTTGTAATTTTAAATGACATGTTTGTTGAAATTCTTTTTATGTTATAAAAGTCCTCAAAGCATAATTCATTGACTTTGAACGGTTCTCCGGTTTTTTTGGCAAGTTTTATTGTTGAAATGAATGCATCTGTTGTAAATAGTGGACCACTTTTTAATTGCTTTTTTACTTCTCTCTCAATTAAAGAATGAGCTGAGTCCCCCTCATTCTGGGTGTGATCTTTTATTAAATATTTATGAGTTATACTTTCAATATTTAACTTACGTGCTGCATACAAATATAAGGATAACATAAATTTGTTTTTTGGCTGTCTTGGACAATTATCGGAATAAAAAATGAAGTTACGTTTGCCTTTTATGGATAGATCTTGTAAATATTTGAGGACGCAGGTTCCTAATTCATTTATGCCTCTTTAGGCATTTGATTCATCCCATACATAACACTCTTCAGTATTTTCAAGCATATTATAAATGGTAAAATTTAAAACGTTGAGCTTAGATTTATAATAAAAGACCGATACGTCTCCTTTTGGCAATTGCATTACTGCTTGCAAATCGTAGACTGCAACAACTACGTCAACCTTTTTTTTATCATTTTCCTTTTCAACCCTTGATAGTTTTTTCTCATCTAAGCGCTGATCGTTATGCATTGCATAAAATAAATGCAATTAATAAGCATTGCAGACGTCGTACAAATCTTTTTTGGGTTGAAAAAGCGGCTGTTAAATTCTTCTGTGAAGATTCTGAGAAAAGAGTACGCTGACAATATCTGGCTCTGCCTCTATTGGTGCTTGCGTTCTTGATTTTTTGGCCAACTCGACCATTAATTTTGAACGAGAGTTCATAACAGTATTAATAGACTAACAAAGCGATCATAAAAGAAATTATTTAGAATGATAAATACTGGAATGGTCACAAAAGTTACGATATGTCTCTGCAAAAATAGCGTCATAAGTATAAATAGTTTAAAAAACATCATGAAATCAGAAAACATTTTTAGCAAAAACAGAGTCATAAGTAAAATAATACAAAATTAATAATAACATTAGAAAAATATTATTTCACGATAACGTCATAATAGAAAATAAAACAACCTGGAAAATTAAAAATCCAAAAAAAAATTTTAACAATATTGTCATAACAAGAAATAACACAACTAAAAAAAAAATATTTTTCTTCAATAACGTCATATTTCGAAATTAATCCAAAGCAATTCACGCATATCGTTGCAGAAATAAAGTCATAACTTAAAATAATACTTTCTAAATAATAAAAAAAAAAACAAAATCAGCAATACATACCTTAGCAATATCGTCACAACACAAAATACAACACTTCTTTTAAAAAAAGTATCCACACTTATTACTCAACTTCTAAGCCATAACTGAGATCAGACTGTATTGAAACAAAATAACTTCTCAAATATACTAACTCCATAACGACACAACTCTCTCATGCCGAAAATAATGAGAATTGAGTTAAATGGATTGAATTATGTGAAAGAACTCACTCAAAACAATATTTTGTAGTACTCAGGTCAAATATGACAAATTTTGAGTTATGACGGTCTTCTCGCAAATGAGCGATATGTACATAAAAATATTCTGGAAAAAGGGAATACCAGGGAATACCCTTATTTTGAGTCAAAGTGTAAAATCTCTTCTCATTCACGCCTATAACACTATAAACTATAACACCGCAGATAATCAGTTTTATTTTAAAAAGTTAACGGCCACTGGCGGAACGAGTATACGGCAGTACGTCTATACATTATAAATATTCTGAAAATGGAATTTCCTGAATTTAATCCAACTCTACAACTCCTAATTAAAATTCAAATGTATCAATATCATCTGTAAAATAATATTTTTTCTTTAATTTCATTTAAATTGTTATTTTGATTGTTTGGAAAATGAAATGAAGCCGAATATAAAAATTTGGGCTTTATTCCATATGAACGGAATTTTGGGATTATTTTCATATACAAAATTTTGGGACAAAAAAATATATTAAAAATATGTATTATAAATTTTTTGCATTTTAAAAATAAATTTACGTCATAATTAAATGTATAGTATTTTATTTTAATAATTAATTTCAATCAAATTTTTGTTAAATTCGTTAATTTTTTTTAAATATTGAATCAATAAGAAATACTTTTCTTCTTTTTCTATTATAGGAGACAATTATGTAGAACCAAAAAATGTCAAAACAGTAATATTATGCAGTGGTAAACATTATTATAATTTAAATAATGAAAGAATATCCGGAAACTATACAACTACAGCTATAATTCGATTAGAATCACTTAGCCCGTTTCCATTTCCTGAAATACAAGAAGAAATTGGAAAATATCCAAATGCAAAGAGTATGTATAATAATTTGTTTTGAAAGAAATAAAATTTTCTTCAATATTCAATATTGAAATTTACTTGAATATACATACATATATTTTTTTTATATACATATGTAGCTATACATATATATTATAAATTTTTTAAAAACGAATGAAATATATTTTTTCAGTGGCCTCGGTAGCCGAGTGGTAAAGCACTCGAGTGTAGTAATGTAACGACCGAAGGAGCACGGGTTCAAACCCCGTGAGAACCGAAAAATTTTTCAAATGGTGAAAATTACTGAAAAATGTAATTTTCTATACAACCACATCGGTTCAAATATAATTTAATAATTAATAAAGATATAATATAACTAATAAAAAAAAATAATATAAATATATAATATACAAAATATATACCAAATAATTAATATAGTTTAATTAAAAAGGCCCACATTTCGAAAGGGAAAAGGACCTATAAAGTTGACCTACAGATTTATTTGTAGGATCAACTGTTAAAATAAATAAATAAATATTTATTCTTTTTATTTAACTATTATTTACATTTAATTTTTTTATTTTTTAAATAGAATTTATTTGGAGTCAAGAAGAATCAAGAAATATGGGTGCCTGGAGTTTCATAAGACCACGATTTGAGTATTTAGTTGGAAAAAAAGTAATAACTAAAATACTAATTTATATATTTAGTTGGCCAGGTTCCGCAATTGCAATTTTTATCGGTCGATTAAAAATTGTCAAAAAATAAGAATAAAAAAATCGCATCTACGGTTATGTACTTGAATTAAAAACGTGTAATTTATTTTATAATATAATAATCGCTTAGCCTGAAAAATAGGTAGAAAAGAAAATTTGTAATCGTCGACAATTAAAAATTTTCTTTTTAGTGTTCTTTCATATATTTTAAAATAATTAATTTTTGGGGCAATTATTAATAATTTATAATTTTCCCTTCTTATTTCTAATTTCAGTTAAAATATTGCGGAAGACCAGAAACACCAACAACTGCTGTAGGAGATAGTAAAATACATCTACAAGAAATAGAATATATTGTACAGCAACCATTCAAATCATAACTTCAAGAGATTTTATTCGTTTATTAATTATTTTGTTAATTTTATTATTTAAAAAAAAAAATTAAAATTTATAATATACCTAAACAGAATGCTAAAAACAAAAACTTTTATTGAAAAAATTAATGTATTCCTTTGTTTTTTGCAATTCCAAATATCGGAATTTTTTGAATGGCGCAACAACTGTTTTAGAAGTAATATTCGGCGTATGTCCACAATTTAAAAAAAAATATATAAATAAATATACATGGTACATATAAAATTATGATGTGAAATGTGAATATTTGAAAATTGAAAATTTTCATTCAGCTTTTCAATTTGAGAATTATTTTATCAATACATTTTAAAGAAGATTAGTGTTAGAGATAAACAAAGAGTAAATTTATATTTGTTCAATTTACATTTTTAATATTATTTTTTTTTTTTTATTTTAAAGGGTAATAAGTTAACTATTGAAATTAAAAATCAGATATTTTATTTTATTTTTTTAATTTTTAAAACAATTTAGTAAAATCTTAGATTATTGTTTTTATTTTATTCATTGATCTAGTTCCACTTGTAAAAATTTATAGTATTTAATAAAATTTCTACAAAATTTTCCTTAATATATTTTTTTATCAATTAATTTTATTAATGATTTATAGTTTAAATTTAATGCCAATAACTTTATGTTATAATATTTTTTCACTTCTTTAACATATTTACTTCACTTAATTTTATCTTACAAACTAACTGTTAAAATTATAATTTTACATTAATATTTCATTTGATTAAAAATCTTAATTTCAACTGAATTGAAACCAAGTAAACTTTTTAAAAATTTTCTCTATAATCGTTAGAGTACTTAAGATGATGAAAAAATAAAAACATTTTTAAAATAATAAAATTAAACGCTTTTACAATATAATTAATAAAGTATAAAAAGTTTAAATTAAGCAATTAGTACAAATAATTCTTACATATACATATATATATATACATAATAATTATTGATTTAGTTTAATTATGTTTGAAAACTTTTTTTCTTTTCTCAATTTTATTTTACTTAAAAGTTAAAATTTTGAAATAATTGATCAAAACATAACATTGGATAACTTGATTGATCTCAATTTGATATTATATTTAATATTATTTGAAAACGGCAGTTATAGATGTTAATTAAACATAGAAATCTTTTTAATATAAAATATCTATAATCGTTTTTATTTCGAGTATTAAGAATTCTATAATTTTCTTTATACAAAAACAAAAATACAAATAAATTATCAAATCTACACAAAAGAAATTGGAATTTTGATATATTTTTTTTCAATTACTTATTAATAATTTATTTAAAATTATATTTTATATTATTTATTAAAACATCTTATCTATTTGTATCTTTACCATAAACTTGTTCTAAAACATCATACCATTCTACAGATACACCATACACATATGGAATGAGTCATATTGAAAATACAAACAGAAATATTGTTACACTCATCAACAACCATATTTCTAATTTTGTTCGAGGAGCACTATCCCAACCACACTCTAAGTCAGATTTCAATGTCTGAAATAAAAAACAAAATTTATAATTTTACAATTTAGTGAAATTGTTATAAACATAGCTATAGAAGCAGTGATAGCTCGCTTGTATCTGTATTTTGTCATTAACTTTTTGTTGCACAATTCCGTTTAAAATTAGTTATAAGAGTTATCAAATAAAGTACAAATCTTTGAAATTGTTTAATTTTTTGTTTTTTCTTTGTTGTTTTTTTATTTGGCGACTCACAAATTATCACTGTTTAAACAGCGATGTACATGTACATACCTCCATTAATTGCTCCATATTTTTATTTGCACAATGTGTTTCTCTTAAATCATCATCCATTTCCTCACAATCATGTCTACCATAGACTTGACACGGTGAATTCATAAATGTTCTAAATACTGTATCAGTCCATGTTTGAGATGAACAAATATACTGACGTCGTTTACGCTGCCAAAATTCAACCCAACTGAAATATAAAAATTAAAATACTCATTCATCATTTATACTACAGATACATTTTAAGATTTTATAAAATTATTGATTTATAAATCAATTTACCCCAAAGTACAATCACAGTTCATATGTGATCCCGACATTTTGATATCAGTTAAGAAAATACTATGAGGTAAATATGGAACAGAACCTGTGTTTGGATTTGGTATACTTTTCAAATCATGATTGCTATATCGTACATCTATAGAAATATTTCGTACACGTCCCATATTCTTAAAGAAATTAGCTGGGAAAGTTGATAAAGATGTATTAAATAGTTGAATGTATAAGTATGGAGATCGCATTCCCTAAAATTAAAATAAAAAATTTATATTCTTCAACTTAAACCTAAGTAATGGTAACAATAAAACAATAGATTAACAATAAATAATAATGAGGAAAAATATTTAAAAAATATTTAAAAAAATTAAACTAAAATTTCAACAATTTATCAGTATCTATAAAATTTCAGAATTTTTTAATTTATATTTCAGTTATTTTAATAATTTTAAATATGATTTTAATCTAAATGTTTAAGTTAATAGAACCGTTAATGAATTATATTTTTTAAAAACCTTTAAAATAAATTCTCCTAAAGTTGTAAATTGTGGTCCACTGAACGTAATATTTTTTAATTTTGAGGGCAAATGTCCTTTCATTTCTCGTTCTAAATCAGTTGGCTTTCCCATATCCATTAAATATTTTTTATCTTCAGTCATTATTTTTCCACCACGATTTCCTTCTTCGTGTTCATGTTTTGGTCTTGGAGCTTCAATCCATAATTCTCTAACATTATGATGTTCTTTGAGCAAATAAGGGATATTAAAATAGGGCAAATGAGAATATGCAGAAATTTTTAATGAACGTATATTTGGTAAATTCTCTAAAGATCCATTCTAGAAACAAAAAAAATACACGTTAATATACAATTTAAAAAATTTTACGTCTACTTACTTCAAAAAAATGCAATCGAAAATGCGAAATATCAAGCATTTCTAAATCTTCATTAACTCCTTCAAAACTATTGTTAGTCAATGATGTTATCGGATTTCCAGATAATTTTAATATCCTAAATCAAATGCAAACATTATATGTATATAAGTATTTTAATGTCTACGTTAAAAAGAATTCATTTTTTTTTATATACCGTAGTTGAGGTAAATGTTGTGCTATTATAGGAACATTTGTTAAATCATTATTGGACAAATCTAATAGTCTTAACATTGACATATTATATGCCATTTCTGGTGGAACTGATGGTAATTCATTACTAGCTAAACGTAATTCACGTAAATTCTTCAATCGAATTTCTGGTACTGTGCTCAATGAAACATTTTCTAATCCTAATTTTATTAGAGTGTTTTCCAGACCCAAAAATGATTTATCCATTACTTTCAGATCACGATTATGTGACAAATCTAACTGTGTTATTCTAGGCAGTGTTGCAAAAACTGCATCGTCAATTCGTAATAAATAGTTGTACGAAATGTCCAAAAATTTTAGTGACTATATTTTAAAATTTAAATAAATTAAAATATAAATTAATTTTTTTTTTTATTTAAAATCGATTTCTTATAATTAATCAACTGTATTCATTTTTTTATTATATCTTTTCATTTTATCCTATAAATCAATTCTATAAACTCATTTTAATTAAAAATTTTAAATATAATAATTACTCTGAATTTATTTGATAAGTCCATACTATGAATTGTTGCAATGTAATTATTTGATAAATGAAGTTCACACAAAGTTAAAGCCGCTAAACTTGATAATGATGATGTTGGAACTTTCAAAAGATGATTGTGTGAAATGTCCATTCTAAAAATATGTTAACAAAATTTCGATGCAATAAAACAGTTTTCGTAAAGAAAAAAATCGTTAAAAAAAATAAAGAAACCGGTGTTAATTCAACAAATATGATATGTATATTGTTGATTTAACAATGTTCTAAGCTAAGCACATCAAAACAAGAACATCTGTTGCCATCAACGGAATTTTAATTATAAAATTTAGTAAAAAGAAGCTCTTAAGGAAATAATTAAAATTTGTATTATTTTAAAATAGCATCTTTCAACTAATATAATTTAACTGAAGCACAACAACAAAAACATTTGTTTTATTTTTTAAATTTACTTCTCTAAACCGCCATTGGCAAACAAATTATCTGGCAGTGATTTTAAATAATTATGTGATAAATCTATTACTCTTAATCCAAAAAATGGTTTAAATGTATCTTGTGGTAAATCTGTCAACCAATTATATGACAAATACAAAACCTAGAAATAATTTTTAAAAAAATTAAATTCCACAAAAATATTTTCATTTAAAAAAAAACCAAACAAAATTCAACCTGTAAATTTTTGGTATTTTTAAAAGCATCAAAATCAACTTCTTTTATGTAATTATGAGAAATGTCAAGCCATTGTAAATGAGGAAAATTACCAAATATATCTCTAGTAGAATTCTAAAATTTTAAATTTATTAGAATTATGTTATTATTAAAAATTTTATATTGGATACCATTAAAGCATTATAACCCAAATGCAAATGAGTTAACGACATTTCAACTGGTCTAAAATAACCAGGATGAATTATTGAGATATTATTATGTGATAGATCCAAATTTTTAATATTTGAATGATAAATTGATCCTTCAGATAAAAAAACACGTCAATAGTTATATTTTTCATTTCAAATATTTAATTTTTTACCATGATCAGATCTTCCAACCCAAGTTGAATTATTCATCAAAGAGTATATTTTATTATGACTAACATTCACGCTAAGTGAAGAAAGTGTTCCAACCTAAATGAAATAAAAACCAATAGTTAACAAAGTTTAACCAACAAAGTGCACTTAATCAATATAATTTTTTATAGTATTTAATTGGTTTCACTTACCTGATCAAAATAATCAAATGCAAAATTAGGTAGTTGATTAAATGCTAAGTCCAAGATTTCCATTTTCGGAAGGTTCTAAAAATAAAATTTATATGTTTTTTATGTAGTTTTTTTCATTGTTTCATGTTTTTTATATATGATTTTAATATTAGTTTAATATTTTAAATAGCCCAAGAACACAAAATTTCTCATAAACCATTTTCCATAACTCATTTGTTGTATCCAAAGATATCATTTGTTTTAAATTTGCCTAAAAAGTTCCACAAGAGAAAAGAACGTATTGACAACTTAAATTATTGGTATTGGTTCATAACACACTTCTCTACTTAATAACTGAAAACATAATTGATTGCCAGAGAACGGAAATTAAAGATTTCAAACAAAATATACAATATTTAAAAAGTAATACGGACATGTTGAATTTTGCATTGAAATGGGCCAGCCCGAGCAATACGATTCCAGTTTCAGAGTTAAAGAAAAAAACAGCAAAAATGAATGAATTTAAAATCCATAACGGCATTAAGTAAATAAATATTATAATACATATGTATTTAGTTGATGCTAACCGTTAAATATAATAAATATATTTTTAACTACATAAGAGTCATCTACTGATGTCATGCTAAAAACAGCAATCAAAATAAAAATCGATTATTTATATGTTTAGTTGTTTTATCTTAAGTAATCTGTCACTGTCATCAGGAAATATTTAGTTATATGAATATATCTATTGACATATTTTAATGTTTATATTTAACTAAAATTTGTGAAAAAATTAATTTACATTCATTTTTTTTAAAATAAAACTGTATTCTGCAAGTTTGTTAAAAGAATAATAAATATAATTAAACAATGTTATTGTAGTTGTATTTTTATAAGATTCATTTCACATTTAAAGAGAAATTAAAATGACTGCATCTCCTACAGAAGATAAAACTTGTCGTATGTGTGGACATGCCGACCAATCTAATTTAAATATATTTCAAACAAGACAGATTCATAAAAAAATTTTAGCTTTGTATCCAATAGTGGTAAGAAATAAGAATAATTCAAATGTTTTTTAATATGTATGTATTGTTAATGTAATTTTAAAAAGAAATTATAACATTTTTTCAGCTGTATAAATCTGATCCTCTTCCAAAAAATATATGCCTAAAATGTTATGGCAATATTTTAACCAGATATGATGAATACTTTCGAATAAGTAAAATTCAAGCAAAATGGATTAACAATGTTAAAAACAACCAACCTAATAATCCTTACATAAGAATTTTAGATAAAATTGAAGTAAGTATATATTTACAAGAAATATTTGTAAATGTTCAAAATTTTTTTGTTTTTTTAAATTATAGGAAACTAATAAGTATTTAATAGAAGCTTTGAGAAAAATTGGAGATGAATCTTTAGATGACTCATTTTCAATTCAGAAACATAATCATAGTCATTTTCCAGAGGATATTTTATCCTCTTCATATAACAGGCATAGTCAATCATTGTCTGGTATTAAAAATGATAAAGATAACTTTGTACAAAGGTTTTCTAATCAGCATTCCAATAGTATTTTACTAAGTCATCTGAAACGGGACTTAAACGTAAATAATTTAGATTTCAGATCAAATGGATACCCTTTAAGTAAATCAATGAATTCTAAATTTAATGCAACATCAATGAATTATACAAACTTTCCAAAAAATAAATGTCGTTACTGTTTTAAAGTTTTACCAAATCAAAAATATTTGGCGTTTCATCAAGCAAAATACCACTTAGATTTAGTAGTATTCAAAAGTTTTACGAAAAAAATACTACCAAAACGTTTAAGATGTGGTCAGCCTATTAAAATAAATAATAAAACTTGCTTAAGATGCAACAACTGTTGGAAATGCTTTGATCGCTATGATTCAATATTAAATCATTGGCAAAATAAGCATTGTGAATTTTATTGCTTAATTTGTGGTAAAGAATTTTCAAAGGATCCTGCTTTCCTACGAAAACACATTAAAATTCAGCATGCATTAGATTATAAGTCATATCAAGATCTTGTTAAAAAAGGACAAAATTATAACCCAATTACAACACCTCGACCAGGCTCATCACCTCAACCAATTAAAATATCAGATCAAGATTTTAAAATTGACGAAAATTCATCATCGTCATTGATTGATTCAAAAGGAGAATCATCAGATTTATTAGATTTTACAGGCAAACCGAAAATTCCTGTATTGAAATTAAAAAGGAAAACAAATTCAATAAAAGAAGAATTTGATATTAAAATTGAAGAAGATTCCAGTTCACCTACATACCCGAGATCTCCTAATAGCACTGGTGGAAAAAGTGAATCATTGTTTGGAAAACCTCTTTTGAGAGTAAAAGACATAAGTGAGCTTCAATGTAAACCTAAAGAAGAAGAAGATGAGTTTGTTAATTTAGATGAACTTAAATTAAATACAATTAATTTGGAAAATAACTCCGATAGTGTACAACCACCCTTCTCTGATGAACTTTGAAATATGAAGAACAGTAGTATTAATTACAATTAAATTTCAAAATATATTTTTTTATATTGTATGTGTTTTACTATTTTCAAATCGAACAGATTTAATAATTTGTTACAAAAATTAATAAACAAATTTCCAACTTATAAAATTGTCTGTAATGTTTATATTTTTAATAAAACTCAATAAAAAAAAAACCTTTTATGTATGCACTGTACATATGTATAAGATAAAAGCTAAAATTAAACACTAATTACATACCTGAAAAGATTCTTCTGCTAAATTATTTAATTTATTTCCTCTAATACTAAGATGAATTAGTTGATCCAAATTCATAAAAGCACGTCTTTCAATATTTGCAATTTTATTGTCATCCAAATATAATTTTCTTAAATTCTGTAAATAAATTCATTAATGTTAAATGACATAACATTTTAATTGAAATAATTTACTTCTAAATCAAAAAATGTATGTTGTGAAATTTGCCCTAAATTATTAAATTTGAAAGAAATTTCTTCCAATTTTGAATGAATATCTCCTTGAAAAGTCCCTTTAGCAACTTGTTCTATTCTATTATCATGTAACTCTAAGAGTCGTAAATTTTTCAAAAAATGAAGACTTGTATCACTCATACTTGTTATATGATTATTACTGAAATCCAACTCTTGTAATGAAGTTAAATGCCGTAAAGCTTCAGCTGGTAGAGCTGATCCAGTAAAGCCATGTGCAACTTTTAACGAGATTAAAGAATGGCCAACCTAATAAATATTATATTTTATTTTATTCAATTTTTAAAAAAAAAAAATTTAAAAGAATTAAGAACTTCTAAATTCTTACTTACTTCTGTAAAAGCATCACTTTCAATTGAGCCAATTCCATTTTCACTTAAATCTAATCTTTTCAAGCCACGAACATGTTTAAATGAATGGGATTTAACAGTAGTCAAACCGCCTCGAGTTATTTGTAAATCTTCAAGTTCAACACCGAATTCAGCAAATTGTTCTGGATCCAAAGATGTTGATGACATTTTTGATACTGACAATGATCTCATGTTACGCATTCTAGTCATACTTTAAAAATAAATCACAAGAATTTTTTTCACGATATCTTATGGGGCTTTGTACTTACTTTCTTAATTCTTGTAAATTAGTGGGTGAATTTAAATCGCCGCTTAAATCCAATTTTAATAATGTATGTTGTACAACATTAAACATTTCAACAGGTGCAATAATTTGTATTTTATTATCACGTAAACTAAGGACTCTAAAAACAATAATTATGTATTGGATGTAGTCGAAGCAAAAAAAAAAACAAATTTTTAAATGAAATTTTCAAAACCTACAACATAAAATTTTAAAAACATTTAATAAGTATGTACATATAGCAGCCATTTTTTATTTTTTTTTTTTTTTTATAAAAAAAAATTCAAAAATGGTTTTTATATTCTCTTTTTCATGGCAATCACCTTAATGTATCAAAATTATTAAATAGCTTATTTGGTAAATTTGTTATATTATTGCCTGATAAATCCAAAATTTGTAAAGTATTAACCAAACTATCAAAAGCTACGGGTGATATACGAGTTAATCCACAATATCTCATATATATTTCTCGAATTTTAGCTGGCTTAAAAGCGTCTTCCTATTAATAAATACGATTTTAAAAAAAAAATCAAACATAATTTCTAAGTACGTTTCAATTAAATTGAAACATAAGAAAAAAAAACTTTAATCATCAAAAAGTAATATACCATAATACGATAAATTGGATTTCCATCAAAGAATGTCCTATTAACTACTTCAAAATATTTGAATGAATTTGGTGTTAACTTTTGTATATGATTATATTCAATATGTAAATTATCTAAATTTAATTTGGCCGAAGATTTTGTTTGATAACTTTCATTACCGGCCATCGACCAAATCACATTATGTGAAATATCCAATGTTCTTAGAGCCTTTAAAGTTGCCAACGCATCATATGGTATCTCTGATAATATGTTATCAGTTAATAATAATTTATGCAATCTTGGCATCCCATCTCTGAATACACTTGGATCAATTTCAAATAAATTATTACCAGATAAATCTAATGTTTCTAATATTAATAAACCAGAAAAACTACTTGATTCCAATCTTGATACACAATTTTCTTTCATAACAAGTGTTTGAAGTGAATCTTCTAAACCACGAAAAGAATCATGATGTATGTGTGTTATATGATTATAACTAAGATCTAAATGACGTAATTTATGTAAATGACGAAATGATTTTGATGGTATTTCAATTAAATCATTATATGGTAACATTAGTTCCCATAACGATCTTTCTAATCCAGTAAATGCATCATCTGGTATTTCTGTTAAATGATTATTTGATATTTTTAAACGATACATTCCAGTTGCTTGTAAAAAATATGGTTCAATATCACGTAATCCAGTATTTTCCATACTTAAACTGAAAACCTTTAAAAATTTGAAAATTATTTCATTTTATACTACTCTACTATAAATATAACTATAAATTTTATATTTTTAATAAAATCATTCAAAATATCTCATTCATATTTAATTACATTCATATATAATAATTTAACTTACCTTTGAATTATTAACCATTTTAGGTAATGCTGGAAAAGGAACATTTCTACATTTAACAATTCCTAAATCAGGAGCTGCTTTAGAACATGTACATAATGCGTTAAATGTACATGGTGGATATCGATCTTGTTCCATTTCTATATGATATGCAGATGACAACGAAACCCATATCATTAACAGCAATGTTACAATTACTAAAGCATAACCAAATTTTATTATAGTCTCTAAGCCCTAACATAAAAAAAATGAATAAATAAAATATTTTTATTATTAGTATTTGTTATTATTATTATTATTATTATTATTATTATTATTATTATTATTATGTAATATAATTTTGCAAAATCTTTGATGTTTTCTTTTTATTAAAGTATTAATATTATTTTATAACTAATAATTTATTTTAACTATTATGTTTATAATAAAGGTACAATATTTTCTCAGGAGTCAGGTGCAAAGAAGTAGCCAAAGAATATTGGTTGGTTGGTTGGTTATTAGGGTGGATATAAGAATACGTCAACCGGCTGTCTTATTTCCTTCGCACTTAGACCTCGCGGCTCGTTGTACCCCCTCTCAGCAATTTCACCTCCGTCTCTCAGCAGACTCCGTTACTCAGCCAATTAATACCTCTTATGAATCTAACAATTTCTGCCGGTTTTTCTTTTTGACTTCCGAGAAGTCCTCCCAGTAGTAACCTTCTAAGATATTTGCTCTCCTTGTTCTCTGCGTTGGGCATATGCAAAGTACGTGAAGCACCGTTTTCACCTCTTCTCCACATCCTGTGCACTTGTTGTTTTCTGTAAGGCCCATTCTGGCCGCGTGTCCTCTGAGCATGAGATGCCCTGTAACTACGCCGACATATAACCTTAGGTCGGCTCTATTCAGCACCAGAATAACTTTTGTCTTTTCCGCATCCGGTATTCCCCAGAAATTCTTTGTCTGAATAGCCCCCTCCGAGCTTCTCCAGGTATTCACTTGTGTGGTTTTTTCCCACTTTATCGTGCTTATTTTCATGGCCTGCATTGTTAGTCATTATTTCTAGTGCCTTCTTTTGCAAGTTTGTCCGCTTTTTCGTTTCCTTCTACACCGGAGTGGCCCGGTATCCAGTAGAGTAAAACTTCATTTGTCACTCCTAAAGAGTTTAGTGCTTCTCTGCAGCATATAGTCGTTGCTGCTTTCGTTTTTTCGTTATTTATTGCTTTGATGGCTCTTTGGCTATCACAGCAAAAAATTATGTTTTCTGCGTTTATACCTCTGCTTAGAAGCATTTCTGCTCCTCTTTTAATTGCCATGATTTCACATTGGATGATCGTGGCATTCTTATTCATTTTTGGTTTTGTTTCTAAGAAAGGATCTGCACAGTAGATACCAATTCCACAATTCTCACCTTTCTTAGCCCCATCTGTGTATATCTTTATATGGTTTTCGTATACTGCGTCGGTGATTTTACTTTCACCGTTTCGTGGTATTTTTATCTTAAACCTTCTATCTGGACATTGTTCTACATTACTGTGTCAAGTGTCTTCGAATATGTATTTCGTCTATTAACAATACAACTTGTTTTGAACTTTGATTGATCATCCAATTTATTAGCAAAATTTCGTAGGTTATCTAAGAAACATTGACTAAACCCAGGCTGGAGATTTTTTATTGGATACCAATTATAAACTGAAAATTGGCTTGGCAATAGTGTAGTTTTAATTCATCTCTGAAATAGGAATAAAATAACGTAGATTTGAAATTGATATTTTGAGATAAAGTTTTTTGTTGTTTATTATACTTATGTTTATTTGCCAATAGCATTTTACAAAAATCTTTAGTATTGGTGTTAATGTTATCTATTGCATCTATTCTGATATCTTGATCGTTTTCTATTTTTTGTAATTTTTTCCTTAATTTTAAGTTTTCTTCTTATAATTTCAAACACTTTTCAGCATACAACTTGGCTTGATTTTTAAAATAAACTAAGTTTTCATCTTTGATTTTGCATTGATAGCAGAATAATATTTCTGAAGATGGCTATTAACTTTCCGTTCACATTTTTTCGCTCTACAAATATCATTCATACGAATGTTGGAACTTGATTCACCTAATTTTTTTTTTATATTAGGAACTAATTTTTTGGAATTATGAACTTAGAAAAACTACACCTTATTTTAAAAATAGTATATTCCTATACATATAAAATGTATACACCTAGTTTGAGTTTCTTATAAAAATTTTTCAATAACACAAAATCTTAAGTTAGACAATAATTAGCTTATATGTATACCTACATAGTTTAAATTGTAATTTTTAATATTTTTTATAACAATTTCTTTTTATAAAATTTAATTTAATTTTTTTTAAATCTAATAAGTAAATGTGTTATGTATTAAAGTAAGAAAAATTATAAATATGTACTTATATAATAAAAAAATATAAACAGAAAATATATCACATAACAAATAGCTAATAATTGCCAATTTCCTATACTATGAAATAGTAAAAATAAATTTGATTCAAATTCAAGCACTTTTAAACTATATTCTTAAATTTAAAATAAAAAGATGAACACAATCATTTATTTTCTGTATATCAATTGAATTGATTTACATTTCTGTATAACAAATGTTTGAAATCAGTATATCAGTTTCTGCTATCTTTCTTAATAAAAATCGAAAAATTTCTGATTTTTAACTTTTGTGTATCTTTGTATATTAAATATCTTTGGTTCCATTCGCTTAATAATTCGTTTTTTAATGTTACTTTGGATGTTATGCAGTGCTTTCGAATGCCCCATAAATTTTCAATCGTGTCTAAATCGGGGGACTGTGCTGGTGGAATGTAACTAATTGATTTGGTATGTTGAAAATACACCATTCTATGACGATTTGTGTTGTGATGTGACGTATGTTTAGGGTCATTTCTACACTGCTTATTAAATTTTCTTACGAAATGTCAATACTTATCCATTATTTGGTCTACAAAAACTAAATTTAACTATTACATTACCATACCACCACCATTTGCTGTTGGTGTATAATGTTTTCTTTACAGAATTCTTTATTGGATTTTCTCCATACTTTTGCGTATGATTCCATCGAGATCATAAATATTATATTTGCTCTGGTCAATAAGTACAATATAATATTACATATTCTAAAAGTCAGCTTAATTATTTTTATGCATTTGAACAAAGCTAAAACGCTTTTTTCTATTTATTTCACCTGTGAAAGAATTTTTTCTAGGTGAACAAAGATTTTTTTCCAGGTGAACAAAGATTTTCTTCTAGGTGTGCTAAAAGTAATATTTTCTTTTATTGAAAGATTGAAAAGGACATTTGGAAAGATGGAATTTTTGTTCTGATAGTTACATCCATCGCTATATATGACTACTTCCCTATTTTTATTATCCATTAAAGAAATATCACATGTTTTAAAATAAAGTAACAAATTATGGTAGAAAACACAATAAATTGGAAGTTGAGAAATAGAGACTAGGAACATTATTCAAAATACTTGGGAATCAAAAAAAGTTTGAAAATTGAAAAATTTAAGCGATTAAATTACTGGTCGGCTCTAGGAGGTTAAAAAAGCGAAAGGACGAAATCTTTCTTATGAGGTATCATAAAATAGATCCCATATAATTTCAAACCCTTGAATATTGTTTAAAAAAACCATTTTTTTTCAGTTATTATTTATGCATAATAAACACGTGCACAAATAATTTTTGAGCAATAATTTATGAGATTTTGTTTTTGCCTTGTTTATGAGATTTTGTTACCTGACCGAATCCTTTTTTTTTTGTAAAATTTTCAGTTTTATTCATATTTAACAAATTCTTAAAACTACGTAAATATTTTTATTATTTAGTGAGTTACAGCCAACTTTGTTTATGTTAAGTACGAAATTGTGCTATGCAAAAATAATTTTTGAGACGACTGTATATTATGTATAAAAAAAATCTGAAATCTTTCAAACTTTTTTTACAATTTAAGAATATAAGAAATTTAATAACAATGTTTAGCGGGGGTTTGGGACAACAAATCTCACTGTTATAAGTGCTTTAGTGTGGAAATGTATATTTAATAAAAAAAAGAGGAAATTTAAGAGTAGGATTCAAAATAAACCAATCAAAATATTACTGGGTATTTCTTATTTCCAGAAAATGTATATATTTAGTATATGTATATGCAAGATCCTCAATTAGGATGGATTTTATTGTTGGTTGAAAAATCAGGGTTATTCGCCTTTTACAGAATATTTATATATTTGCATTTTGCGAAGTTATTTCACTATGAAAATAAAATGGTTTTTTTTTTCAAGCCAATTTTTAGTTTTTAAAAGTTTCAATGTCCGAATCAATAATGATTATGATTGTATTAAAGTAGACAAATACAATTAAAACAAACATTATTTTAAATCTACATACGAGTATATTTTTATTTCAACATTTTTTTTTCAAAATGTTTTCTTATTCAACATTTTTTTTTCAACATTTTTGCATTCAACATTTTTTTTTTCAACATTTTGTTATTTAACATTTTTAATTTGGCATTTTGCTTTTCAACAAATCGACCCACACCCGTAAATTTTATGTACCAATTTCATTAATTTAGTAAGTCATCAATTATTTCTTAATTGTGTGAGTAATTTTAAAGTTATATTTCCTCCAGTTTAAGAGTGTAAATAATTTATTTCAAATTCAAGTTCAATTTGAAAGTAAAATTATTATAGTTAATTTTAGTGATAGAAAATGAATCTAACTTTTCAACTTCTCCAGGTATTTATACACAAAAAAGATTGTTTATTTGAAAGCGTTTATTATCGTTTTAATTTAAAATTCCATCAGATTTCAGAATTGTCGTTATTTGAATACCAGTATCAGCTAAACTCCAGCCAAGGTATAGTTTTTGTATGAAATTATAATAATTGTGATTTGAATTATAACTATTGAAGATATTATTTTTATGGAGTCGGAAGAGGAGTAAAAAATACAAAATTTAAATTTATCTATTACATTATTATTTATTATTTGAACAATGAAATAAAAAAAATTACTAAAAAATATCTTGGCCTAAGCCACTAGTTTTTTTGATTTTCATCATTTATATGTAATGCCAAAGTGGCCTAACCCACAAAAATTGGCGTTTTTTTTAAGCTAAAGCCCAATAACAATATGTCTACTAAAGTACTTAAAAAAATAAGCTCAAACATTTTTTTTTTAAGTCGGTACCTTAAAAATAGAAATTTTATAAGCATTTTAAAATTGTGTATTTTTAAAATGCATTTTATTCAATAAAATGTTAATGTTGGTTAGGCCACTATGGTTCTGAGACACTTATATTTATAACTAATAAGTTTTAATTAATATTTCCGAAAAATTTACCAGTATTTTTTTTTTAAATATATATATATATATATATATATATATATATATATAAAAATAGTTAGTTTTTAGATTTGGTTTTTTAAATTCATTTATTTATTATACCATGTTACATATTACATACCTTAGTACATTATCATAAATTAAATTAAAAAATTTCCAAAACAATAATGGTAAAATTAGATAAATGTAAGATCATTCTGATATTCCTGAGAATATGTGATGAATGAAATAACTAGAGTAGAAATAATTAAATTATATAATTAAACAATATTAGGTTGATCATTCAGAGCTAAAAGTAATACAATTACAGGAATACAAAAATAAAAATAAAAAATTCAGTATTAAAGTAATAAAGTAAAGAAAAACGTAACGCAAAAAATTTAAAAATTATAAAATAAAATACAAACTTATAGCTATTAAATATCAAAATATACATTAGAAATAATTAAATTTAGTTAAACATAATTAAACAAGGAAAGAAAATAAAATAGGAGAAAAGAGAAAAAATTAAAATTCGAGATAAACGATTACAACAAAATAATAGAAGCCTGAGAAACAAAACTTAAAAGATATAAAAGAATTAGGTTAAGTTAACAACAACTCAATTTGAGAGTCATCAAGATTCAATAAGTGAGATCTAAGATTTTTGATAAAAGTAATAGAAGTTCTATCTTATCTTAAAGAGAAAGGCAACGTATTGAAAATTTTGGAAGCTAAAAAGTCATAAAAGTGGCGAAAATGTGATGTATATGCTCTAGGAACATTTATTAAAAATAGGTTATTGACTCGCAGATTGTAGTGAGAGCTAAATAATTATTAATTAGCTGTCTAATAGGTAGTATATCCAGCTTTCTAAATAGTGGAAAACTAGGTGTAAGTCTATTTTTCCTCATGATTAATCGAATACAATATTTTTGAGCAATGAGTAAGGGACGAATTTTGTTGAAGTAAGAACCCCCCCAGCAGCTAATTCTATATTGTAATTTAGAGTTGAAAAGAGCAAAGTATACCATTTTCATGACTCTCAAAGAACAATATTGGTATAGATGGAAGACATTTCTTATGACTTTTTTAAAATATTTATGTAAATGAAAAGTATGCTCTGCCCAGTTTAATTTATAATCGAGAACGAGGCCAAGATATCTGAAAGATACAACACTATCAATCTTAAAAGATGATTCACTACAAGAAGAACTTGAGTCAAAAATGTTGCCATCCAGAATCAATGAAAATTTTTTACAGACAGGAGAATGATAATTAACTGTTGAGTTTTCACTGGGATGATTACTTTTACCAAAGTGCATAATCTTTGTTTTACTACTAAAAACTAAGCTATGTACATAAAACCATTTCATTATGAGGTCCAGGTCATAATTGATATCACAAAAAAGATCCAAATTATTATTGTTACTGTGCGTGAATGCAGTATCGTCAGCAAAGGCTGTAGGTATACCTTTAAAAAATTGCAGAAATAAGGAATTAATGAAAATTAGGAACAAGATTGGGCCTAAAACAGAACCCTGAACTTTTAAACTCTCAGTATCACCAAAAATACCATTCAGTTTGACTCTTTGTTTTCTATCACTAAAATAAGACTTAAACCATTTAAATATAAATCCTCTAAATCCGGCATTGTATATTTTTTTCAGCAGTAAGTCATGTTTTACCGTATCAAACGCTTTAGTAATGTCTATAAATAAACTACTACAAAGATTGGACTTATTTAAACCATTATATATCTCACAACAGAATTTCAAAAGGGCGTCTTCAGTGGATCTTTTTTGCCTGAAGCCAAATTGGACATCACTGAAGAAACTTGTTTTATCAAGGATCATCAGTATTCAATATTTCATAGCCTTTTCAAAAACTTTTGAAATAGACGACAATAAAGATATAGGTCTGTAGTTGTTCGGATCGGTTGAAATCCCCTTTTTGAAAATAGGAATAACTACTGCCATTTTTAAATCATTTGGAAAAATTCCATTATAGACACTATAGTATTAAAAATATAACATAAAACATCAACATCATTCAAAGAAACCTTCTTAAGAAGATTACTGCAAAGTGATTCATTTGGCCTAGAATTAGAATTTTTTAGACCGAAAATTAGTCCATGTATTTCCAGAGACGTTATCGGCTCAAAGAAAAAGCTTTGACTCTGGAAAGTTTCTCTAATATAACCATTGATATCATTTTCGGTATTAGAAGATGTTAGATAAGTTGTTTGATGATAATTGTTTAGATATCGTGACAAAAGATTTATTGAAATAGTTACATAATATTTCAGGATCATTGACTATGCTAGAATTGATGTTTAAAGATCATTTAGAAGATATTATAATAAATAATATAAAAAAAAAACCTTAAAAAACTTTACACTCGTAGATTTTTATATAAAAAATTGAAAATTAAAATTTTAGAAATCATATATTGCAAAATAGGTTTTAAATTTTTTTTTTAATTTCAGTCAAATATATTGTATGTATGTAATTTAAATTTTAAATTTATATTAATTATAAATTTGAAAATTCTTCATACAATAAGTATGTAAAATTATTATTTTTTTATGTTTAAAATGTTTTATTTCACTCTTAAAAAATTTTTTTTTTTTTGTTATTGATTATTTAATTGTTATTTAATTTTTAAATTTAAAAACAAAAACTTTTAATTAAATTATTAATATATTTCAGAAGAACACATATATATATATATATATATATATATATATATATATATATATAATGGCATTTATATTGTCTAATTAAATTTTAAATCAATTTTAAACACAAATTATAATTTGAAATTAAATTATTTTGAATAAAAATTAATACAAACCATATTGAATAGGTATTATTTTTTAAAATTAATTTTCATTTATTAATTTTTCTTCCTTAATTTTTTTTCACTGTAATCCATGAAAAATATTCCATATATGAGTAGAAGAAGATAAGAAAAATATTTGACAATATTGTTTAAAAACTTAAAATTAATATAAATTTATCCTGAAATTGAATTTTAATAAATCTTTATTTAAAAAAAGAAAAAATTATAATAATAATTCAAAATAATGTTTTTTAAAATATTTAATAAACTAACGAACTGAGGCACGTCCGATCCTCAGCAATTTCAATGAAATTCTGGTTTTCTATAAATTAACTAAAAAAAATTATTTTAGGTTTCTAGAGTAATGCAAAATGGCTTAAAAGTACGTGAATTACTAATTGCATTAACACAGTTTTCTTCTTTCTTTTATTTTAAATGAAAGTTTAAAAAAATATTATAAAGCTTCCAAATATAAATTACATATATATATTATAGATAATAAATAATGTAAAAATATATGTGAACCATATGATAGTTTTACAATATTTGTAAAACTCATAGGTTTTATTTATTACTTTCATTGCTTATATAATAAAAAATAATGGTAAAATCGTCGGTAAATTTCTATTTTCGGACAAACGCCACTTTTGTGTTTTTTGACTTAGGACTTGTTTCTTAGGTTTATTGGGATGCTCTTTCATTTTTTCTGACCTGTTCTTAATCATCTATTTTAGTTTTGTAGATATGGAGAGGCGAGATTCGGACATCTCCACTTTTTAAACGTTTTTTAATTACAAAAGTCGGGCATATCCAATTTTTTGTTTGATGCACGAAAATTTATATGAAGTTTTCGATCATTTTATTGTAATTCCTTAAATAAGACATCTGAATGATCCGAGGATATGGACTAAAAATTGTTAGGTTTTCCGTAAGTTTTTAATTGGTCCACTTACATTATGAAATTTTATTATAGTATTGATAATGTTATGGATATGTCCAAATATAATAATAAAAATTATTTTAGAAATTTCGTCCATTTCCATATATTTTGTTTGGATAGAAGCAATTTTATGTGGATAGGTCTGAAATCTACGACAAACAAATTGAGTTGGTTTTCAGCAATCAACATAAGCCGCGGAACGTATATTGTGAAAAACTATATAAGGACAATATGCATTTTAATATTTTTTTCAGTTTTGTTAAAGTTCTGAAAGTGTTAGTATTATATTTTTGTATTGTTTAAAAAAAAGTATAATGGAAAGGGAATCATCATCATCACCGGCGGTGTCACCAACTCTTTTAGGGTAACTATTTTTATTCTTGAAATTAATTCCTTGTAAAAATTTGTGTGTATGTTAAGTATGCAAGACGAAATTTTTAGCAGTTGGGAGGAAGATAATTAAACACTCAAAAACACTCAAAAACAGAAAGATATTACTCTGCTGATCCAGATTTTTCTTGTACATGTATATGATTGTATGATAGTTTTTATTTCAATTACAATATGCAATTACTATTACTGTTTACAGCGGATGATAAATACAAAGACCCAAATTTTCGACCTGATACAGAGACCCAAATTTTTAACCTTTAAGTTTATGGTAAATAAATATTAGTTTAGAACCTTTTTATATTAAAAATTCACAATGTTAACAAATTTCTTAACTCTCCATGAGATAGCCAACAGCAAAAAAAGGTGGGTTAGGTTTTTCAGATCTATCTCCTCGAATCTTGGGCGCAAACAGTAATGATAGTTTTATTTTTATAGCTTGAAAATATACAAAGCTAATACCCAAATTTAAAATAAACTTTTATCGGGCAGTTTTTTTTTTTAAACTCGATTTACTCGAAACTATTCTAAAACGTTTGTCCGAAAATAGAAATAAACCGACGAAATAACAATAAAAAATTTGCGACCAGCTACTTATACTTGTGATACTTTTACTAAAACTAGCTTAAAAATTTTGTTTTAGACTTGATTTTTTTTTTTAAATTATAAAAAAAAAGAAAAAAAATGATTTGGTTTGAAGCCATTAATTATTATTAAATAACTAAGTAATTTTTTTAGAAATAGACGACAATAAGCACTCTACATACATAATTGTAATGTTATCTACATTTTAAATATGCATAATTATGCCATAATAGAATATACAAAAACTTCGTTGTACGAGTAAAAAGTTTGACCAAATTTCTAAAAGGGAGGTTTGCCATACATACTTATCGTTTTTGTCTCATTTTACTTTGATAATTTTTTTTTTATTTTTTTAAGATACAAAATATTCTAAAGAAATTTGTGGCTCATTTGTATTTTAGAGATATGGATATATGGTTCAACTTTTTCTTAGAACAGAAGAAAAAAACTGTAAATATATTCTGTACTTCGAAACAGAAGATCATTTACCTGGGAAAAGGATTCCTCTTGTGCCGGACTGAATAAATATTTCAAATTATTTTTATTTCAAATTTTTAATCATTAGTCAGTCCTATTGAAATAAGAATAAAGCAGCAAGGAAATAGTTAGAAATCTTTACAGTTATAAGTACAAATCACAAATCAAGCAAACGGATTAAAAAGTACCATCTATAAGTATCAAATGAATATCAATATTATTTTTGAATTTCCATAAGTTTTAAAAAATAGCTTTTATTAACACAATCATACATTCATTAAGGTCGCAAATAAGAAATAAACGATGGTAAACGGATTTGCATAGTCCACTTTTATTTATTTTATAATTAATTAATAAGTAGCTAATAAAGATAGCAGAATTATTGAATAATTTAAAACATTATTCAAATTAAACAATTTGTTTTTGATTAAAATTTATATTTACAAGAATTTAAATAATTATAATAATATACTGTTTCAACAATTTCCTACATAACATGTATACCTATATATATGAATGTTTTTTTTTTGTTTGTTTTTTTCATAAAAAACTTCTTTACTTCTGTCAATATTAAACCAATTAAGGCAGTAATTCCCTATTTTACCTTAAAGGTTTCCCAACTAAATCGTAAATTTACAACAACAAAATAAATTCAAAATAAAACATGACTTTTTGAATACTTAGCTAAATTTTATTCAATCTTAGAAACAAGGATTTCTCCATTTCTCCTTGTACACCAAAATCAAATATTTTTTAAGGTTCTCTTCTCACTAAGAAAACTTTTATATTGTATATTGCTTCAAAATTTTACACGATTCAAAATATTCAATTTTTGTGTAGTTATATATAATATGCTTTTATTATACATATACTTATGTATACAATATACAGGGTGCGCCAAGAAGAGCATCGAATCATAGAGCCAGAACTAATTAAAGATATCGAAATAAACAAAACATTGTATGGCCACAGAAGACTGTACCGTTCAATCGCCTAATCGTGGGTTTCTATTTTTTGTTCGTTTTTACACAAATTCTTACTTTCACGTTAATTTTTCACATAATTTTGTTCTTTATTTTCGCATCGCAACACCAACACTCACAATGAGTAAAATTAACAATATCAAAATACCTCAATTTAATTTTTTGCATATAAAATCACAACTAGTTTAAATCAAATAAAAATAACTAACATTTAGCCTAGCCAGCGCACGATCAAAATTGCACAACTAAAAAATTGCACAACTAACAAATTGCGCAATTGAAAATAGAGTTATGAATATAAAGTTATGCATTTACTTTATAAATGCAATTTTTGATTAGTATCGATTATCGAAACGGATTTCATGGTGATGGATATCTAATGGTAATTTAGCTTTGCAGGTATTTGGCAACAGGAAACAGTTTTGTTTCTTTGCATTTTGAATATCTCCTTGGTGAAACGACTATAATACGAGAAATTGTCAAAGATACATGCCAATCGCTTTAAGAATGTTTGTTACCACTTTACATGCGGTCTGCGGTTTATGGTGCATCTTGGAAAAAAAAACCTGAAGAGCGTGTAGCAGCGATCGACAGCACATAAGGATTAAAAAACCTAATAGGACTGGCTCTGAATTTTTTAACTAAAAATCTTTTTTTTTAATTATGTTGTTGGGCATTGTAGATTCTGACTACAATTTTTTATATATTGATGTTGGTACTTATGGTTCTTCGAATGATTCAAATATTTTAAAGCATAATCTACGTTTGGAAAATTACTTGAAAAAGGTAAATTAAATATACCAAAATGTGAATGTTTACCAAATGATGAAAATGGTAATCCTATGAATTTATTTATGGTGGATGATGAAGCATTTGCGTGTTCAGAGCGTATATTGCGGCCCTATTTAACCAATTCACAACGTGTCATTAATTATAGGTTGTCGAGAGCTCGAAGGTTACTTTCGATGTACTTGTACTTTTGGAATATTGGCCAACAAAAGCTGCTTGCATTCTTCACAATTATATGTAAGAGTATAATATGATGGAATACGTTTCGATGAATGAATTAAATGTACGTTTACATTGCACGAAAGTAATAATTCAATAAGAATTCAATCTATTGGAACAAGAAGTAGCAAGCAATGATGGCATTAAAATTACAGATTACTTTTCGAAATATGTACTTTATTTATCCTGAAGGATGTGTTCCTTATGGGAGTATGATAAAATATAAATTTTAATTTGGAACTTTTTTTTATAAAACTTTTTACCAAATAAATAAAATTAGATTGTTCTTACCCTTAATTTCTTTTTCTTTTTCTGAAAATTCATCCCAATTTGCCACCAATTTTTGGCATATTTCAAACTATAATTTTTTCCTTCAAATTTTTTGTCAGAATATTCCGCACTTTTAATATTAAAAATAGCAAGTCGTTTTTCAATTTCACTAATTATCCATATCAAGCATTTTTTTTTTTTAACTGCACTAAACTCCGCTAAACTGGACTAAACTTGATTTTTATGATAATTTTTTTAGTTGTGAAATTAAAAACTTTCAAAAATCGATTATTAATTAAATTTATTTATTTATTTTATATTATCATTTTAACAGTTGGGTCCTAGAAGTAAATAAATCTGCAACAAAATTAAATTTTAGTAAATTGTGTATATAAAAAAAAGTATATATTTTTCGTATATTTTATTTTATATATTTATATTATTTTTATTTTTAATTATTAATATATCTTTATTAATATTTATTATATTTGAACCTATGTGTTTTATTTCCAGAAATTTAACATTTGAAAATTTTTTCGATTCTCACGGCCGCTTTGAACCCGTGGGCCGTGGCTCCTTGATCATTACATTACTATACTCGAGTGCTTTACCACTCGGCTACTAACAAACCAAGGCCACTATTATTAAATTTTTATAAGCATTATATCAATTAAGACCTGCCTTTACAATAACGATCCTACTTTTCCTTTTTTCCCTATATTTTAACTTTTAACTAAATATCAATTATTGTGCTCAAATGATCAACAATCATACAAGTATTAAAATTTTTGGCAATTTCCTGAAACACTCAATGTACTTTTTGTTTTTTATTTTGTTATTATAAAAAACTTTATTTTGATAGTTTTTTTTTTATTTATAATTTCTATAATTTTTGAGACCACAGAGTGTAAGTGATGTTATATTAAAAATGAGAGCAAGAAATAGAGAAATAATCGACATTAATACGTATGTATGTATGTATGTGTTAATATGGTTATTTTTTTTTAAAAAAACATCAACAAACACGAACATTGATTGGGACAATGGAGAGACTACGTCTACTACGACGACTACTGTCTTTGTTATTGCAGTTAATGGTCATTAAAACCTAATATCAAAGTAATTAAGTCTAGCAATTAAGCTAAATTGTTGACATGGATAAAACAATAGAAAAAGAAGTACCTACATCAAAGAGAACAAAATGCACAATTAATTACTTTAATTAGTTTGTGGAAAGAGTAAATTTTAGATTTAAAAAAAAATAAAAGAAACCCATTTTAATTTCAAAATAATAATCTCAACAAAAATCGAATTTTTTATCTTTGTGTGTACATACGTATACGTATTTCACTTTCCTAAAAATGACTTGTACGATTCTGTTATTTCTTTCGACTTCCCTTATCACCTCTGACGCTATGATTCAATACTCCGGGAGCAACCTGTATAATATTGATATTTATATATACGTACATAGTTATTCATATATGTACAAATGTAAATATGTATACTGTTTTTTATCTGTACTTACGTATTTCCTGTCTTGATTTTATGTTATAAAGATAATTGCAATATTTTTGTATAAATTTTATTTAAGTATTTACACTGGTAATATAATTAATATATAACAGTTAAAATCTAAAATCAATGAAAACTTAAATTTCTCAAGAAAAGTCTGTACTACCCCCCTACCTTCTACTAGTTTCTACCTAAATCCATTTTATGCTAAAATTCTAATTCTGAAAGAAAGAAAAAACTACTAAAATATCTTTGCAAGAAAATCAATCACACGAAACAAAAATAAAATACGGCATTTAGTAGAGGTTGCTTTATGAACCTAGTGTAGTCCATGAAATAAAAAAACTCAAAGCTTAAATTCTAGAAGTTTATAAATACAATTCTGACGCTAATTTAAAATAAGTAAAGAGTACTATAGGAATGGGACTAGTATACATTGCCAGGAAAAGTAAATAACTCTTAGCCTCCAAAAGCGATGATAATTAAACTTTTACATTTAACAGAATAGATCAACCTCATGATTGTGTTTTATTCTTCTCCACTGATAGTGCATACTTATGTATTCATACATTTCTTTTTTATATGGCTCATGTTCAATATTATCCAAAGACCAAAGAACAGTTTCTGCCGAACATATTCAATACTATTAGGGTTCAATCAAGTATTCAAATTAGATTTTTTTGTTATTAAATATTCTTGTTTATAGCTTAGAGATAAATATCGAAGTAGACTGAAAATTGACATGTCAAGAAATTGTATTAAAATCTGTTTTTTTTCGACCACTGTTCACAACTTGCTTTGTTTTAAAATATTTCCTTCAATTCAAAGGAACAAATTTTGGTTAAGTAAAATCACTTGTATGTACATATGGATACATTTTTTTGTATAATTTAAAAACAATACTAAAATAAATTCCTGAAATTAGCAAACAGCATAAATTTATATCGACCTGAATTTTATTTATTGATTTTTTTATTACTCCACTTTTACATAGTATTTTCTTCATCATAGTTTCATATTAGCTGCGTTTGCATTTATAACAATAATTAATAATTCTTTAACATTACTACATGCACCCAAGTAAGCTAAACTGTCTTCTAATCCATTGTTAATCAACTACTCTCTTAACAATAATTTTGCCTAGAATTTAAAGATCTAGAAATGTTATCCAATGACAAACTCTTATTTAAACCACACTATAGTTCAATTAAAAACAAAGCTAACTGCTTTTTATTAGGACTTATCAAAAGATAGTCAATGGTAATGATAATGGTATTCAACTCAAACTTGGTAACCCTACTATTTTCACCCTGCGTAGCTTACGTTAGCTCAACAGAATTTCTAAATTAGTTGGATATTGAATATGATAGGGTTTTCTACATTTCTTCCTCATCAGCTAGAATTAAAAGTGGGAGCTCTAATTATACTACTACAGAGTTTCAATCAGCAAAAACTATGGATTATAATAATAAGAGGATTGTAGTTCATCAGATCAATTTTTTTTTTTTATAGCTCAATTTTATACAAATGCAAGCAACTACAGATTTTGAATTGAACTTAGCAAGTTCTTGAATCAAATCTTTTAGAATAACAAAACTTGTAGAATACCATTTACTTTAGAAACCATTTTTTTTTTTTAATTTGTACCTATTAGCACATTTAATTTTTTTTTTATTGTATGGCTAATAACAACTTGTCAATTTAATTTAAACAAAAAAAAATTGTTACTACCGCAGAAACAATGTATGTACATACTTACAAAATGCCACAAAATAAGTTAACGATTATCTATCACCTTACAAAATATTATTTATGTGCTTAAACGAGACAACCACAACTTAGACACAGTTAGAAAAAAAATAGGTACTTCTCAATTTCTAACAAAAGACAATAAATGTGAAGCACTTTATTTAATTTATTTATTAATTTATTTTAACAGTTGGTCCTACAACAAATAAATAAACCGGCGGTCAACTGAGCACCTTTTCCCTTTCGAAATGTGAACCTTTATTAAATTATAATAATTATAAATTTTTGTATATGTTATACTTATATTATTTTTATTAGTTTTTAATTATTGTATCTTTATTGATGACTATATATTAGAACCACTGGTTGTATTGAAAGTTACATTTTCAGTAACTTTCCCCATTTGAAAAAATATTTTGGGTTCACACGCGGTTCGAACTCGTTCTCCTCGGTCGTTGCATTACTATACTCGAGTGCTTTACCATTCGGCTACCAAGGCCACACCATTATTTTGATTTATGGAGAAATTCTGTTGTGAAACCAGAGAATTCTGCTGTAGCCAAGGTTTCACAGGATAGAATTCTTGCAAAGTCAGCTCCAGAGATTCGAGAAATGAAAAAAAAATTACCCATAAAGTTTCATGGAATTCGATGAAATAACTTAAATAATCTGCTTCCCCAATAGATTATCGATACAAAACAATTTTAAAAGATTGATTTTTTTTATGCAAAATAAAAAAGAAATAAAATGAAAAAATTTAATCAATTTTTTAAATTCAGAATTTTAATAAATTAAAGGAAAATATTTATTTATTACATTATATAATTTTTATTTTAAATAGTATACAAACGATCGAAGTTGTATCTCTAAAAAAAAAAGGTGTTATGTTCTTCTGCTTTTAATGCAAACGTAAGTTGAAAGAAAGTAGTATTCAGTTTTATTTTCTGGTTTTTCTAAAAAAAATTAATGCAAATAATATTCGAAATTTTATTAAAGAACTTATTATCCTACCCTCCAAAACATCGAAAGCAGAATTAAAAATATTCGATGGATATATATTCTCCATATTATAATAAAATGTGCTCTCAACTTGTTTGAATTTATTAGATGATGAAATAACTATTCTCCTTACATGAGGATTTTTGCTAAAAAATTTAGTAGTTTGCTTGATGAGACCAAAATAATAAAACAAAAAAATTAATTTTTACTTTTCTACGTGTCCTGTAATTTTATCAGTTAAAATATGTAATTTAATAGAATCCGAACATTTATTCATTGAAGGGGGAAAGGGTTGCAATTGCCTTTGTAAAAGTTGTTCAAACATTTGATTGTACACTTAAATTAAATATTTAATTTAATTTAAATTAGAAACAAGATGCATATTAGTAAAATAATTACCATTTTTTAAATTTAAATTATTTTGTATTGAAAGCAAATGTTCTAATGCTATGTGGATTTGACATAATTTTGCAAGTTTCAATTCTGTTTCCTTTTCGTTATATTTGCTATTTTGGAATCCAATTGTTTCGATTTCTTCATCATTTGATCGGGTATTTTGTAAATTATGTAATAAAGTTTTCCTATTTTTCTTTATTTGATTTTGAGATTTTGCATTTAAAATCGTAGTTCTAATATTAAAATTTTGTTCATCTTTGACATTATGCTCATCTCTAAAAAGTAAAATTTAAAAAATATTTTAATTTACTTCCATTTAGTTTCTATTAAAAGAATATTATGCAACAAAAAAATAAGCCCGTACACATGGGGTTATTGATTACTTATTTTATTTTATATTTAATTTTCATATATTTTTTTCTTTTACCTATTTTGTAATCTATGTAAATCAGTCAAACCACATAATTTACTTTCAGTTACAATGTACTCATAATCTTTTTGCAGTTTTTCTAATCCAATTTCCAAAAGTAGTTCCAATGGTTCTGTGCCAGTCAAACATGGTATCGCTAAACGACGTTGTGCAACTTCACGTATAATTTTTGCTAAAGAATTTTCATTTATAGGCATATTCTAAAACAGAAAGTTAAAAAAAAATAATAAAAAAGAAGAAAGTGAAAGCAAAATAAGATACCAAAACAAAATAGATATTTTCCTTACAATTATATTTCTTTGTGCCGCACATTGAAAAACTTGCGTAAATCCCAATTTTAAATCTCTATAAGATGAACAACCTGCAATTAAAATTAAAAAACAATATATATGTATATTTTATTTGTTTTATTTTATTATATTATTGTATTATTAAAGTGTATACATTTCAGTATTTCCCAAAGCTTATCTGTTATATCTGTTAAGGATCGATTTTTAGCTCTAACAATAACAGCTTCAATTTCATTTACATCGTTCTCATTATTGCAACAATAGCTTGATAGTTCAGTCATCGCATTAATTATCTTTTCTTTTAGAATATCTGTTTCAATCCCGCTAAAAGAAAGTAATTTTTTAAAACATACAGCGTGGGAATAAGTTATCATAGCTCGAAGAATGATTGAGTTTAATATATGTCTGTAAACATTTGAAAATTTTTATAATTTTATTTTAAACTCATTATTCGTTGTACTGAATGTATTGTTAAATTAACTTTCATAGGTAATAAACCATTAAATTCCCTTATAAGGAGGTATTGACACTAACTAAATCGAAATTATACATTTTTGTTTAATGTTGAGTCAAATGAAAATCACTTAGTTATAAGCTTTAAAGCGTTTTGCAAAGAGCTAATTTAACAATTTCTTCAATCACCCTTTGAGATATGAATATATGATGTTATTTCTGAAACTAAATAGCTTATGTTATAATTATATATTTACGTACCTTCCCCACTTATAGACTATTTCATTTCCAATTTGATCATTTGTTTTAAAATTACCTATATCTTCATTAATTAGACTCAATATTGATAATTGCCTCCAAAAATCAGAATCATTATCTGCAACGTCAATATTTTGACATAGAACTGTATCACAGTTTTTAATATTAATTAAATTAGGCCGTGTAGCTGATGTTGACCAATTCAATTTCAAAAATATGTTTGGTTTGATGTAATAACAATTTTCAATAAAAGTTTCAGTTTGATGAATATCTCTCAAAAATGAATAATGTGTCGACATTAAGTTTTCACAATTAATTGAATTTGCTTCAATTAAATTGTGATATTTAATAAAATTGATGGAATTAAAACCATTCTCGAAATTTAGACTCATTAATATTGTATTATCTTGCCTAGTTGGCTTACAAAGGAACCATATAGAACCGAAAGACGATGTTTTTCTTCCTTCTTGCTGTAATACCTGATCAGATAACATAGCTCTAACCTTTTCTAAATCAATCGGTTGAAATTTTTCCTCATCTTTACTCCATGGTGCAAAAGTTTTCAAATTTAAGTCAATTGAAAAATTTAAGGCTTCTATACCACAGTCATCTTTTAATGGTGATCCAGTCAAATCTAAATTACCAGATTTTTCAATTTCAATAACTTTTATTGGACTTGTACATGAAGGAAATAATTTATAATTAGGTATCTAGAAGATTATTTAATTTTCAGCTTCAATTCAATAATAAAAAGATGAAATACATACTTTGCAAATAAAAATTACTTTCTCATTTTTGTTAGTAACAGTTTTTAAAAATGATGGTGGAGTATCGTATAAAACATCGAAATCCTGAAATTTTGTTTTAACTAATGCAAACAGGTGTGCCAAATTGATTGACATCATGAAAATTTAACTAATTTTACGGAAATGAATTTAAGAATAATGTCTATGTGTAACTAAATTATAAAGATCAATTTAAAACACAAAATAATTAATTATACCCAAATTATTTCTGGTTTAATTTAATTAATATTCAATTTTTTTTTACAAAATAATTACACTTTAAAATCAATACATAAAACTAGCACTAGATTAAATCAAACCATACACAAAACAAAAAATTAATTTCCAACTCAAATAATTCACTTCATATCAATTTTTTATTTTTAAATTCAAATTCAAATACTCATATTAAAATTCACACTGTCAAATAGTCAAAACCGAATAAATAATCAACTCTCGAATCAAAAATACTGACGACCAGCGCTTACTAGCGCTAACTAAAGACATGAAAAAAATTTTAAATATTCAAATTCAAATTGTGACCTTTTGTACATTTCGTATTCCACGTGGTTCCACAGTAATTTTAATTGAACTATTTAAAAGCTAATTGAATTAATTGAAGTATTTTATCCGTTCTTTTATACCACTCATTAGTCCTTTTAAAAGTGTAATAAACTTTTTGTATGGAATAGAACTTTTTGTATAGAATGCTACACAAACTTATATTCTGTTCACACTACGCTTCATAACATGTTATGGTGATCAACTAGTATACTTGTACTTATATGTGATACAAGGTTAACGATTAACTAGAAATTTTGGATGTAAATGAAGCTATCAAGTATTTTTCTATTATAAAGCAACAACAACAAAATATTTTTATAAAAATATGTGCAAACGTCAAATGAAATAAACGTATTATTTAGAGTGTGATTGTGTGAACTGTGAACACAAAATTCTGGAACTAGTTATCCGAGCTCGATAACATTTTATGGGTCCCATGCACGTTTAAATCTGTTTAAGAACTTGTTTCAAAACTTGTGAAATTTAATGGTGTGTGAGGTTGTTGCGAAACAGTTTCTTAAACAGTTTACAAAATCAAAATTTTTAAATTAGTTTCTGAAGATGTTTAAATGTGTATGGTGAAGTTTCGAAACCAAAATGTATATAAAATCAGTTATTTTTATTTATGTTGCTTATATTTTTCACATTTGTCTCTTTGAACCATTTCATGTTTTTTTATAAATGTTTTTACAAAATTTTAAATTGAAATCAGTTGCACATATATGTATAAACATAATTATTTATTATTAACAATTATTAATAACAAATAATAGAAGTAACTTTTTGAGTCTTTAGGGATCATTAGAAAAATTAATAATATAATTTAGTTTCTTTTTAAGTTTATTTTTGAAATTTGTAACGATCTTTAAAATAATAAAAATAAATAAAAAACAAAATAACAATGACTATAGATAGATAAAATTATTCAACAAATATATGTACATATCTATACACAAACATAGCCAAAGTTTGGTATACGCAAAACGTAGGAACTACAATATATTTTGTAGTTCCTGCATATATCAAACTCAACGATCATAATATATTCTCTCTTAACTCCTCAGTAATTTACTAATCTAGTAGGAAACGAAAACCTTGCATAAACTTTAGGAACTATGTTATCAAAACCTCATGTGCTCTACAATATGGCAACAAAAAAAGAAGGGTCAAGCGAAAGTATGCCAACTTTACCATTTTCAAACCAGCAACTTGCAAATTTTCGGTTTAAGTAAAACGATTGCAGCATTTTTTGCATTTTATGAAGATATATATATAGGAACATACATACGTATTTCTAATAAAGATAAAGATACAATTTATAGAATATTTTAGTTTGGAAGATTGATTTTTTCATTTTGTAGGAAGCCACTCACTAGATATCTAATTATAGTCCGCACATTTATATTCACCCATATATTTTTGAAGACTCATCGCGTCAGTTATGAACAATTGACCCGTGCCCTCACTTCAGTAAATTTGTATTTCTGGAAAACTTGTCTTCAAGAATATCAGTGATTGTGTTATGGTCCATGTTATTATATGAATTTAACAGACAATGATCAATATAATAATTTCGCTTTAATTGAAGTCATTATTATCAATGATAATTTAAACGAATTGAACATAAACATATAAATTTAATAAAAAAATTTACTGATAAAAATAACTGATATGTCAATGTACATCCGCAATATAAGCGTACTAAATTAATAGTAAAAATGTAGCCGCTTCATGTCCACTTTATTTGAAATTGAAATTATGAAAAATTATTTATACGTATGTAAGAGTTATTTTCATTTTATTATAAAAACATAAATTAAAAAAATTATTTTCCTTTATTTTTGACTTGCTTTCTTCTATTTTTCCCTAACCGCTTAATCTTTCCACTACGTACTCCAGTATTTTTGAATTTTTTTACTTTTTCAATACCCATCGATGACGCTTTAGTATTTGATTTTAGACCTCGCTTTTTACCACCAAATCCATACTTCTTATCTCTAACTTTACGTTTTTCACCAGATTTCTTTTTTTGATTTTCTAACGATTTTGCATCTTCCAAAAAGTCCAAATTTTTTAATTTTCCTTTTCTGAATTTTTTCAAACTATCCAACATTTCTTTCTTTTGCATTTCCCGTTGTACTTTAGTTTGTTTTGCTAACATTTTACCCATTTTACGTTGTTCGCGAATTTGTTTAATCCGTTCAGATTTAGCTTGACCTTCCTGTTTCGCCATAAGATTTGCACGTACTTTTTGCATATGTTCATCACTTTTAGCCATTTCAGCAAAATAATCACTAGGACGTTTTGTTGGTACATTCAATTCGTGATATTTTCTTATACCTTCAACTGCAGCTGCTTGTGCTTGGCGATGAAACATCATTTCTCTTTTAAAATCATTTAACACAGGATCTTCATCTGGCTTAACGTATTGAATTTTTGCATTACCCTTAAACTGATTAGCTCTTTTCTGTTCTTGTCTTTCAATTTGTACCGCCAATTCTGGTGCAAGCGGTGCTAAATCATTAACCATATCTAAACGTTCAATCCACGGTAAATCTAATTTTATTTTATCCAAGAGCATTAAAATTTTTGGCTAAAATTTAAGCAATTTTTAAAAATACGACTATCGAAAAAAAGATTAAATATGAACATTAATAGAAATCTACTTACAACATTGTTGACCTTCTCTTTTTGTTGGAACTCTATGTTCAATCCCGGTTTTAAATGTCCTTTTTGAAAAGCATTTTGCAACTATAAAAGATTATCTTTTACAATAATTTCACATTTTTTAAATAAAATATATACCTCTTCATCGGATTCATCATAATCTTCTTCAGAATTGCTACTTTCATCATATTCTGAATAAAAAATACTTTTTTTCCCCATAATCAAAAATTTATAATTAAAATTGTATTGTAAACAAACAAGCACATGGTTTAAAAGTAAAACCCTGAATGACAATAATGACACTTTTGTATTCTACAAACGTCCATTTTTAGTGATGCCATATAAAACTATTTGAAAAAAAAAACCCAACCCAAGTTTAATCAAAATATCAATTTGATGTACATAATTTTGCTAAGTAATCCTTAAAGTGTTTGACATTTAATTGTCATTGTATAAAATAAAACAGTTCTGTTCGATTCTGTTCTAAATCTACTGAACACACTTTTGGTGTATAAAATAAATTCGCCAAATTTACAAATTTAGGAAATTTTATTCAGGGTCTATTTTTTATTTAAAAATTCAATACCATCTTCCTCTTAAGAGCCAACCAAATATTATTATTACACTTAAAATCTTTAGCAGCTAAAACCCACCTTTACTCAAATTTAATGTAATAAATGAAAACATCATTTTGACTATCTACACGCAAACAAAATTTTAATATATTATCATAGAGTAATCATATAAGTAGAGTATTCACGTAGAACAAAATTTGCTAGCCACTTTTTCAAATATCAAAATTCTGTATTCACTCAAAATAATATTACTCAATTTTTAACTGCTTATAAGTTGAGCGCAATGTATTTTGTACTCATAAATAAAAAAATTTTGTGTACTTACTACCTATGAACATATTTATTTGTGATTATGCTGCCAACAGTGTCAACGATTTAAAAGTTGTATGTATAGGTACTCAAAAATGTATATATGCGAATGTGCATGCTACAGTCATATTATGCTATTAATCATTGGCCTGTATTCCAAGTGTCGTGCTGACGACATGGTTAAGATAGGTTTCATTCATACCCATTTGAAATTATAAAACAAATTATGTATTAAATTATTGTATATCTTCATGTACTATGTACCATATTCTAAAAAAAAATATATATATTTTTGACAATCGATGAAGTGTACTCTACTTCCAATCCAATAAAGTGACTCGACTTATACTAGGTAAGGAATAATATTGAGCTCTAGAATCAAAAATCTCAATTTGCTATATGGCACACAACATAGTACACACAGTACACAGTCAAGAAACTTTGTTTTTGATTTTGAGGTGCCCATATTAATCATTATAAACTTCGTTAACGGGTTGCAAAACTACACCCTACAAATTAAAGTCTTTTTTCAAATTTCAACGTCATTGATTTTTGTATTGAATATAAAGTTTTAATAGTGTGCTATTATAAAAAAATTTAAAAAAAACTGCTTGTGAAAAAAAAAATTCTAATTCTAGAGTACATTTTAATATTTATTTTTTTCGACATCCATAACTGCAAAATTATTGTAAAATATGTAAATGTAGTTAACGTCATTTTAATGTCAAAAAACGCCACGCCCACAAAAATCGAACCTTTCTGCAACCACTTCCAACCTTAAAGAAATGTACAGATGTACAGATTAATAATAGATATATATATACAACTGTTTGTACAACAAATTGTCAACTTGATTTATCAATTTTGTCAGTGTCAAGTCGAGTTAGTTGGGCAGCCTATAACTAAAAAAGCTATGGGATGATAACAATTGACTTGTGAGGTATCTGAAGAAAATAATTTGTTCGAAACTTTATTCACTTTAATGTATGTTTGTTTCGGTCAATTGGTCAAACGATTCAAATATCCCACAAAAGGTAAAGGAACTCTTGTGTATTAAAACACAAAAATTTAAGCAAATGAAACATTTTTCTCATCCTTCCTTGTCCTTCACCTTTTCTGTTTTTTTATTCTACTTCTTTACCAAAAACAAACAAAACCAGAAAATAACTAAACTCAGTGCTCCGCAATTTTTGATTTTATAAGCCTATACAAATTGTCTTATAACCAACCACAATACGACCAGACCATCTTTTACTAAAATAGGAAAGTAAGGAATTAAAACAATTTTTCTTCAACTATGATTTTTTATTTTTTTATCCGCGGTAATATACAGTCACATGCTTCGAAACAATAAAAACATTTTCTTCTCACATTATTAAAAATGTTAAATTATTCGGAACAACTGTTTTTTATGATGTTAAATTTTGCCCTTGAACAATTATTTCCAAAAAATATAACATTTTTCTAGTTCTTTTTTTCAGTTTTAGATGACAAAAAATTGCGCTAGTTAAGTTTCAAAAATAAACATTTAAAGTTATGTAAAAAAAAAACTGGAAACATTTTTTATTTAAAAAAAAACTTAACCTTAAACAGTATCGCCATTATTACGATCGATAACACCTAAGATTCACTATTTTTAATTTAAAATGGGAAATTTTTGTGATATTTAATTTTTTTCCTAAAATTGTCGATCGATACTAATTTTAAAAACTAACTAAAAAAATATCGGAAATAGAACCATTATACGAAATTGATGACAATCACCATGTTTGAAAAACCATTAAAAATACATAAGATGGAAACAAACAAATTTATATTAAGTCATATTATTACAATATTATTAATTGAAGGAAAGATAATTTTCGAGTAATTAGTATTTTAAATTTGTATTGACGAAATAAAAAATAAATCTATAAATCTCATCAAATTAAAATAAAAATGATTTTAACTTGAAAAGAACAAAATCCTTATTAACATCCGTTTCATTGCGGATGTTTTAATTTTAAATGGTTTTTGTTTAACTTAAAATAACCAAATTGAAAGAATTAATTTAATTTTTAAATTTCAGTATTTTTTGAACTGTGGTGATTAAAATCTGAACATTATTTAATTGTTTTTTTTTATAGTTATATTTCCTTTTTAAACTTAGACTTTAAATATAAGTAAATTATTATTTAATTGTTTTTTTTTTTTACATGATGGAAATGTGAAAAACAATATTAAATGTCAAATATAGACACAATAATTTAAAAAGCGAATAACAGCAAGAAGGCCATCATAAGACAGAACAGACCCATAGCTTCAGATAAAGCAAAACCCAAAATTGCATATGAGAACAATTGTTGTTTAAGTGATGGATTTCTTGCATAACCAATAATTAATGAGCCAAATACTGTTCCAATACCAGCACCTGAAAAGAAAAAAAAACACAAAATATGGTGAAATGATTTTGTTTCAATTTTGTGAATAAATTGTTTTATGTATATATTAAATATTGAGAGTAAAAAACTTGATTTCTTTTTTGCTACATATGCATATATATACATATATCTATGTATATGTTATAAAACTATTATATATTTCACTATTATTTTACCCACTCAAGGCATGAGGGTTCACAGAATTTTATTTCATTTTTCATAAAATATGGATATCTTTTATAAAATTTGTTGAGTAAAATTTGATAACTTAAATAAAATGTAATTTTACTATTCAAAAACTTTACAATATAGATCAATTGGATGAGATCTTAGACGATTGAAAAAAATTCTTAAAATTTTTTTTAATTATATTTAATAATTAATAAATTAACCAGAATTAGAACTAAGTTGTATGCAGAGTACAAAAAATATATTTTAAAAAATTAAGAGATAACCTATAATAGTCGCAAATAACATTTGTACTAAATAAAATGAAGCCTTTCAAATTTGACTCAAATCAAATATTTTCAAATTTACATTGTAAATTTTTTTTATTTTTTACTAACTGTTATTAAGATAAAAGATAAATCAAAATTATATATTTCGTTTTAGATATTCATAAGCCAGTTATAGATTAGTCTGAATTGAGTTCTGAGTTTATTTTTTTTTCACAAAAAATTTCAACTCAGCATGCAAATTGAACTAAAAACGCCGGCCATGAAAGTTTTCAAAGTAATTAAAATTACATTTAAACAAGATTTCTTGTCCTTTCACCTTTTAATCATACAAGCTCTTAGCTGAAGAGTAAAACTTTTGATGTTCAAAAGCTTGGCCAATTCTCAGACCTTCCCGGGGCAAATTAATAAAGTAACTTGGTACTTGTTTGGAAACCCCAAATGCATGTTTATAACTGGCTTAAATACTTATTGGAAATATATGTTTTTTATCAATTAATTTTTAACAGTTCTTAATTAATCAATTTTCTTTCTGATTTTATCTAAAGGTAAATTGATTTTAGGTGAAACATACCAGAACCGGCTACACCTACAGTAGCTGCCCCAGCACCGATGAATTTGGCAGCGGAATCAATATCACGTGTGACTGGTGAGGTCTGGAATGACCTAATTTGTGGCAGTAATGCAACTGGAGTTGTGTTCTGAGCATTCAAAGTTTGACTTTGTGTGATAACTGCACTGCTAATTGGCCTCAAATATGCTTTTGATCCAGCGAGCATCTGAAAAAATTAAGATTTATAAAATTTTACAGCCAAATTTCAATTAAAAACTAATTATGATGTTAATAATAAAAACTAAAACATACTAATGTAAGCTAATACATATTTCATTTAAATACATATTAAATTTAAAACATAAGTTAAAAAAAAAAAATTAAAATCGATTTATATAACAAAGTGTTACATAAAATTCGCACCTAAGGACAATTAACAAAAGAAATCATGCACCTAACCTGAAAATTATGTAATATTTTCTAATTTTAACGTTAAATTATTATGCAATATTGTATCAAAACATAAAGTTATATTAAAACTAATTCAATGTAAATATGTACTTTTAAATAAATTTTGAGTATTTTCTATACTTACAGCACTTCTGGCAATTGGGGCGATACGTGAAACTGTAGATACGAACATATTGATTTATTTTTTTTAATTTAATGAGGCTACTAGCGCAATCTCTGAAATTAAAGATTTTTTGAAAAAAAATTTAATTATTTTCATTGAATTTATACATTAACCAAATACAATATAAATAGAATTGATTCTTATACATATAAAAGAATTTAAGCAACTGAAGAACTAATTTGAAAAAATGTTACGTAACAAATCTTTTAACCAATTTAAAAAAATAAATATCTTTATTTTACATTTACTTATTTAAAAAAAAAAACATTATTTTGATATTGAACCACTTTATAATTTAACGATATTCTTATTAATCAATTAAATATTATATAATGTTGTATATTTTCGAGACAAAATACAATGTAACGAAAAGAAAAATGGCTGACATTATAAATTTTTTCCATTTTATAAAATAGACTTATTAACACTTTATTAAAACACTATTGATTCGAAAATTATTAAATTTATACACAGATGGTATAAAAATTATCATAATTTTTAAAGATTATTTTTAGATCAAAAGAAATTCTTCAGATACTTCATTTAAATATAATTCTTAAATTTTAGCAAGAGAGTAACAACTCACTTCTCACAACAGCACCGGATGACTTACCGAAGATTAGTGGTGACTGAAATGATTGAAAATTATAAATGGTGGACAATGCCGGTATGATATGAAAACTCAATTGACAGACACAGAATAATCAGAAAATTTTACGATAGTACTGAAATGAAAGTTGACTGCTACACAATTCACAAACTATATACTACCAATACTAATCAGTAATCAGTTCACTGTTCAGTAACAAATTAAAAATTTGTTGTCAAAATTTATTTTTTTAAATTGCTTTCTTTCATTTATTTATCATAACAATAGTATTTTATTTTAATAGTATTACAATGCTTGTTCAACAGATTAACGAATTAAAAATAAGTTAAAATTAGATATATAAAATATAGATTGGCAGCAAGACTAAAAATTTTCAGCCACTTTTTGTCAGATGTTTGACATCTGATTTGAAATAATTGAGTTTCTACTCTAATATAATATGAAAAGTTTTACGTAAATTGATTATTTAATTATAAATAATTTTAGTAAAATCTCAATTATCTATTTTTCTTTGAAAATGTTTCTTTTGAAAATGTTCTAAAATTGCAAATAATAAAATGAAATGATTTTCAAATGTCGTATTAGCGTAAATTAAAACAGAAAAACTATAAAAAAAATAAATAATTAGTAAATATGTATAGATAAAAATTGGAAAAAAATTTTAAATTGAAAAGAATCTATTCTAGCAATACCAAAGCTGCCAAGCTATATTTTATATATCTATGGTTAAAATCAATTATGCTATCAAGAAACAGAGGATAAAGAACACAAATAAATTTGTTTTTTCTATGTTCTTGTTAGTAACTTAGATCAAATCACATTTGCGTTCTTAATTAAGTACGGTACGGCAAGCTTATACTACAATAGCTGTGTTCTTTTTATACGATTCAAGGTCTAGGTTTTATTAAATTCAAAAGAACGATGTAGGTTAATGATATGGATAATTGTTTTAAGTTGGAAAACCTGTTAATTGGATTATCACAACTTTCTATTAAAGAACTACGCAAACCATAAAAAAGATTTTTTCGCTCTGACTACAGCTCTAACAATTCAAAAACAACAAGAAAAATATTTTTAATTTAATTATTTTGAATTGTTAAAACTAAATGTCGTAGTGCAAAAACGACAAATTTTCAAAATTGATAACAGTTTTGTCGCCAACTTTAACTTGAGATATTTCGCTCTACCAATTCAAAAACAAAAAGAAAAATATTTTTAATGTAATTATTTTGAATTGTTAAAACTAAATGTCGTAGTGCAAAAACGACAAATTTTCAAAATTGATAACAGTTTTGTAGCCAACTTTGTCGTTTTGTACTATTTTCTATGATGCCTGTGGCTCAAACTAGACCAGACGGTTAAACTTTCATCACAAACATAATTATGCTTAACTTCCACACGTTTCATCGTAAACTTAAAACACTTTTACTTGCACGTAAAATATTTTTGAAAATAAAATTTTAAGCGAGAGATATATAAAAAAGTCTATTTATTGGATTTCAAAATAATAATAAATCATGCATATACACACAAATTTTTGAACCTAATAAAAATGTTTAGAATTTGTTGAATATTCTTTCGTTCACCAGCTAAAATTGTTTCATTTTTATTTGGTATTATCTAAGATTGTATTTGAAGATCGTTCAGTACAAATTTTTTTGAGATATTTACATTTTGTCGAGAAGACAGAAAATCCCCTTCATAAAATGTGTTTTTTGGTAATAAATAAGATATGAAATGTGTGCTAAAGTTGTAATTGAGAATACTCATGGAAACGGGCCCTATTAGTGAATTCAGATACATGAATCACTTTTGTCAATGCAAATTGTTTGGCGACAAAAGACTCTCCTCGATACAACTTAATGGTCTTCAATCTTCACCAAAAATTCAGTACTTCAGAAAGAGATAGAGATAAGACAAAGTAAGAGTAGATGGAAATGCAACAGGGTGTAATAGGGCTAAGAAAATTTAATACACGAACTTTTTGAATTGAAATTTTTGTTGCTAGTGTTTTGCTGCAGCAACAATTATAAAAAATTTTAAAAGATTATAACCGGTGCTACCTTAATAACGAAGTGAGCGATACCATTTCTTCATTCATCCGTCGACGTGGAATTTCGTGTCAAACACGAATTAAATTTCTAATTGTTTGTGTTTGTGGAAGTACATATTTGTGGTCATAATCATTCATTATATACATTTGAAAAAGAAAAGTTAACATATATTGAATTTATTATTAATTTACTGATTTTTCTTTAATAATAATTAAAAATGGATAAAGTTGTAAAATATTGTGAACCTGGACGTGCTTTTGCTAAGGATTCGATTAGACTTGTTAAACGGTGCACAAAACCAGACAGAAAAGAATTTCAAAAGATAGCAATAGCAACTGCAATTGGATTTTGCATTATGGGCTTCATTGGATTTTTCGTAAAATTAATTCATATTCCAATTAACAACATTATTGTTGGTTCATAATTTAAGTAAATTGAAAAACTTCATATAAATGAAATGTAGAATTTATGTTAAGTTCTTAAATTTACTCCCGCAATACTTGTTTTTTTTTTCTTAAAAGATCAATAATAGCAGATTTTATATTGTAATTATTATTAAATTATAATTTTTTTTAATAAAATAAACATTTTAAACTATATTTGCTTATATTTTAACTAAATAAAGTATGTATAATAAAATTAATCTGATTAATGGAAGTTTTTAGATACTCTTAGCAAATCATTGAAAACCCGAGTGTATCGTAGACCTTGAGAACGTGATAATCTGATAAATACCATAAAAGTTTCAAACAATTTTCAAAAAAGGTTGCATAGATGTAATTTTATTTAAGACACGAATTATTGTATGTAACATTATTTTGTAATTATATTAATAAATTAAAAACAATCGTAATTTTATAAAATTAATGGTGACAAACAATCTTTGTTAAACAGAGAATAATTCAAATTAATATATTCATTTTAAAAACCGGGAAATAATACTTTAGAAATTGAAACCACAGATTACTTGTTAAGTTGAACTACATTCTATAATAGTTTACATTCCACCATACATTCTATTTAACAAACAGTTATGCCATTTCGTACAATACTTTAACAAAAAAACCTTATAAGACAATTCGATAAAAACCTCATTTCAAGTTTGACAAAATTTTTTAATTATACATGCTTGTTTTTTAAATTTACGAAACGTAGGGCACAAATTAATAGTTTTTGGACAGCAGTTGAAGTTTTTTGCTAGTAGTGATTTTTAAAGGTTTGCAAATTATCTTTTTTTTTTTTTTAAAGGATATTTTGCTCCTTTGTTTTTGGATTAAGCATTTTTGGTAGCTCGATTAAATTAAAATGTCACAGATCCGTTTTGCATGAGAAAATTCAAATTGCAAACAGATGCAGTGATATGCTTCTTCACAAGTAAATCAATATAATAAGTTATATGATAATTCATTTATTCAATCAATATTTAATTTTGATAATAAAATATGATGATCAATCATAATTTTTCTTTCAGAATTTTTTTCAAAAATTGACAAACCAATCCTCAGATGTGTAATTTTTTTATTTTTATATTCATCTTCAAATTTTTGTCTTAGGACCAAGGTTATTTATAAAAAAAAATCAGTTCGTCCTAAAATTTAATCGTTTCTTTACAACATTAATATGTATGTATATCTAAAATTTAATGTTAAATACTTATTACTTGAAAAATACTTAAACATAAGAACATAAAAATAACAATGAAAATAATACCTTTTCACTTTAAAACTGCACTATTTGAATAATTTTCAATTTCTTCCTGATCAAAGTTTAAACCATGAAATTCTTGTATTATTTTGTTTTTTCTTTCTGTGAACAATTATTTTTTTGAATTTGAATCAAATACAATCAAAAAGCAAAACAAAAGCCTAAAAAAGGATTGAAAAATGATTTTATTCCAATGCCACTTACCAACATATCTATTCAATACAAATCTTAATACATACTTACATTATTACTTAAAGTCTACCTAATTCTAAAAATGACTAAGATAGTAAGATATAAGATTGATCCACCGACCACCTGGCACTTATGTAGTTATGAATGGGTTTTTAAGGACAAACATTTTCGTAAGATCTTCTATTTTTCTTATAGACTTAACCTTCAAGTGTTGACGTCGGTCCAGTGAACCAACAAGCAATTTCTTCCCGTTATTTCCTCTCATTCTATTCACAGCTACAGACCCATTCAAATTATTAGTGCCTTCATCAACTTATTATTATTTTAATATGGAAGGACATATGGTATAGCTTATGTAAAAAAAATTATTTAAATATAAGATTTTTAAAAATTTAAATGCGTCTCTTACCCTAACTACCAGTTTAGTAAATTTTTTATAATTATATTTTTATATATTTCCAGTATGTATTTATATTTATTTTATTTCATTTTTGAACTCAAGGCAGCTGAGAGAGAGAGAGTGTTTCACACTTAAAAGTAAATACGTGTAAAATTCATTGTATGTAATTCTAAAGAAGAGGGCTACAATGTAAATACATCTAAAACTAAAGCTAAACATAATAAAAATTAACATTATAAAAACTGAAAACTATAAAAATTTAAAATTGACTTAAATCATAGATCCAGCTTATGATAATTTGATTGTCAGACTAATTTGATATTAGAACAATCATCAGAATCGGAAGACGATACTACGATAATCGATTCCTATTATGTTTATCCGAAAAATTTAAATGAACGAAAAGTGAAGCTAAATATGAATAAAAATATTTATAATGTCTGCTAAAATAACTGAAATAATAACTAAAATTTAAATAAATGTAAGTATAAAAAAATATAATTTGTATAAATGTAATTTTTTATAAACTAATTGCGATGCGCCAAAAACACATTGAACGATTGAAAATAAAAATATTCCGAACCCGCAGACCGCAATTATTTTTTATCTAATCTTATCTCTTTCGCCTTTAAGAAATATTTACACATCCATAAAGAGAATCAATTTCGTTATTTACTTCGGTGCTGCTAATCTCATGAGTAATAAAAATGAAAATATTAAACACGCATAGAAAAGTATCGATAAAGACATTCCAAGGGTTAAAGAATTAAATGTTGACGGAAAAGTGTAGTCGAGAAGTATGGATTTATGAAATCGTAAACTTGACTAGTGAAGTTAAAGTGACTATACTTACTGAGTACTCGACTAGTGAGTGAGTAGTGAAAAGTGAAGTGGATAGTAATAACACTTTCATTCCATAATTATAAATTGAATATTCCCAAGAAGAGAATTTTGTGTTTTTCTTGACATTTAATTTGTGTGTTTGTGTTAAATTTTTTATATGGTTTGGATTTGGATTACGTATAATTTGTTTTCAACAAAGTAACAACTAGCAACAACAACATCAAAGGCTACTCTCAGTAGTAGTTTGTTCCGTTCATCAAAATTTTTATATTTTCGATTTTAATTGGTAAAAAGATAGATAGTTCACTATTGAAAATATTTTTTAATATCGCCAACATGTGGTAAACATATATATAATATACGCTCCGTTAAAATAATGAAGATTTGATTTGAAAAAAATACCAAAGCCAATTGCATAACGATCCATCGTCGTGAGAGCGAGAGAGAGTGAGAGGAGTAAAGTTAAAATCTGTGAAGATGGCAGTTTTTCTCCTAAATATTTGCAAATTCGATGGCTGTGGTATAACTTTCCCAACTTTAATGGATCTTATAGAACATATTGAATCTACACATATAGGTAGTAATTATTTAAACATAAAATTTATTAATTAAAAAGAAAAAAAAATTTAATTTGACAACAACCATGACAACATTATTATAGAGGGAGTTAAGGGTGGTTCATGTTTATCATCGATTTATCAAAAGCAAAAAAAAAAAAAAAAATGTAGAAACAAGATTAATTTTTCTCAGCTGTAAAAATAATGTTTTCATTTTTAATTAAACCTTATGTTATTTTTTCTTTTTATTTTAGATATTAAAAATATTTTTTATTATACCTTTATAGACTACGACCCAAAAGTAGTCGAACAAAAAGAACAAGCCCAACCAACTTGTTTGCCTTTAAGCTATGTTCTTAGATTCATTGATGCTACCCGCAAAGAAAATCCATTTATTGCATCCGGGGGTTCTGTTGATTTGAAGAGAAAACTAGCAATTAAACATCACAGTTATAGTATGTCTTCTTCAAATAGAAGCAACACTCCAACAGGTTGGTACAGTTATAGTAAAATGTGTCTTATTTATATTGTTTAAAATCCGACATTACAATATAGGGAGCGAGTTAGATGAGGATGAAATGATGGTATCTGAATCGGAAGATAGCAATGACTCTTGGACCACTGAAGAGTTTAGTTCCGAATTTATTATGCGATATGGCAGCAGGTTATTTATATTAACCACTTTTGTAAAAAAACAAAGTTTTACTTTAATATATTGTTAGGCATTCTGGTTCATCTAGTGGAACTCCAGGGAATGAGAAACCTTTTGCATGTCCTGTTCCTGGATGTAAAAAACGTTATAAAAACGTCAATGGCATTAAATATCATTCAAAAAATGGGCATAAAAAAGATGGAAAGTAAGTAAATTTACAATAGATTAAAATAAATCTCAATATTGTGATCTAAATCCAACAAGAATGAACGAATTTTAAAATTCACTATTAGTAACGATACTATAATTTTTTTAGAGTTCGGAAGGGCTATAAGTGCCACTGTGGCAAAAGCTACAAAACAGCACAAGGTCTCAAAAGTCATGCCTTGTCATCTCATAACTCATCCCCAGATAATGTAATTAATAATAATGGAAGTAATGGCAGTAATAACATGATTAACACCATTACTTCAAATAATAATATTAATGGTTCTCAAAATGGAAGAATTTCTCCATCGCAATCCATTGGTTCATCAAGCCCATCGAGTGTTAGTAATTTGTCTGGAAGCAGTTCTTTAAGTTCTAGCGGGGGTAATAATTTATCATTGAATACTGTTAATCAAAGCCAACAAACCATTATGGCTACTCAACATCAAATTCAGCCACTAGTACCATCGGTAACTACAATTTCAGGAGGTTCAACAACATTGATAACATCAGCCACTGCCGCAAATCAAAATACAACAACCGTTAACAATTCTAATATTGCTAGCAATATCCTTAAAGGTAATTTAGGTTTGATATCAATAAAAACTACATCAGGTAAACCAACAACAGCAGCAAATTTAATAACTGCTAATAAAATATTAAAATTAACTGCAACGATAGCATCAACAAGTGCCAATAATATCGTGCAGAACGATTTAAGTAAAACATGTACAATATTGGATAACAGTAAACTAAAATTTGAATTGACACCTGCGGGAAACTCAATATCAAATAACATTAACACTAATAATAATAATAGTAATAATAATATTAACAATCAAGGAAATAAATTTGATAATCTTCCGTTAACTCCAATCAGCCCAAATATACACCAACAACAAATTTCCAAAAATATTACAACAAATAGTAATACTATTACTGGTGCAACTATTTTGGGTACAAACGGTAATGGAATAACTCTTTTAACAACAGCTACCACGGCAGTTCATGGTGGGGTATTAAATGAAAAACCAAATGGCGATGACACGTAGCCTATACTCAAAACGTTGTTAATGAGAAGGAAATAGCATTATTGATTTTAACAAGCATAAAAAAATAAAAAAATATTTTCTTGTTATTTAATTGCATTATATACATATATGTAAATATAATCTCATCCAGTCTTTTCATATTTCGTAATAATTATAAAATCAATATGGATTATTCTTAAATTTGTGAATTATTGTTAAGATATGTAATGAACAATTTTGAAAATTGCCATAACTTATTTAAAAAAATAAAACTTGATTAAATGTAAAATTAATTATAATACCATAACTAAAACGGTAGAAATATACTTAAGTATGTGCTCAAGTTCAAAGTATCTGCAATGTAAACATAGTTAAATTATTTATTTTAAAAATGGATATACATATTGTCATATGAAATTTTTATTAAAATATTTGAGTTTTACCTGGTGATCATGTATTAATTATACATATTATTAATTTTCCTTTTGTTTATATATATATTGTGACAACATGTGTATGTGCAGTAGCAGTTAGGAAACTGCATAATGTGTTATTTGTAATATTTTATTATTATTTTTGTTTTGAGCATATACTTTAAGATTGTTTATATCATTCATTGATTGTTAACATTTTAGTTTCAACTGTTTTTTTTCTTAAATAATTTATTAATAATTTTTTATTTATTTTTATGTTATTTTCAACTTTGTTATTTGCTTTAAATTAAATTTAGCTAAATTTTCCAATTATTGAATTTTGTTATTTTGAATATTATTAAAACAAATAATAAAATTTCTGTATGTAAATATTTATTTAAGAAAAACTATAATAAATTTGATGCAGTTAACCTTTAGCAAAAGAGTGAAACTAATTTAATTAAAAATAACCGCTTATAATAAGTGTCTGCATCTTATGTATAAAAAATATTAAATTACTTTTAATAATAGCGCGTAATTTACTATTACTATATAAAAAAAAAACTAAATCAAAGTGATAACCGATCATTAATTTTCATAATTATGTATTTAGAAATTATTGAATTCTAATTTTTGTTCTTTAAAATATTTTTAACAAAGTGATGAATGTTGTGTGATAAGTTTGTTTTTATTTTATTATATATAAATTTTGGTTTCTTTGTTTTAAAATGATATTTAAAAAAAAATCTGCAACCAATTCTGTTTAAAATAAACTTAAGGTTAATATGATTTCTATGAAGAAAATTGAAGTGCAATAATAGTTTCTTAATTTTTCGAAATTTAAAGAGATCACAATTATTATCTATTTATAATTTTATAAAAGAAAATCATTTTCTTGTTTCTTTGCAGCTATTTCAAATATAAATTTGACTCTGTTGTGATGTTAGAAAATTAACAAAAGCATTAACAATTCTGATTATGTGTAATAATTTTAATAGATATGTTATTATATAATTTAATAAATTTATTCAATTTTATTTTTCAGTTTATTTATAATTAAAATAAATGAAAATTAAGGTTGTATAATATTTAATAAAAACGAAATTAATTTTATAAAAGTTGCAATTTGATGCAAAGTGGCAATTTAAAACAATATCAACATCTTTCAAGCATGAATGACTTCTTTCTAAGTAAATAAAATATTTATTTTACTGACAACCAACAACTTTTAATGAAAAAAGTAAATAAATAACATTATTATTATGTTATTGCACCATAATAATTATTTTAAAACAATATTATAGGTGAATTTTATGTTACAATATATATTTTTCCTTTCATTAAAAAAATTAAATGTCTTAAAAGATTATAATATATATGTATTATTTATAATATATGTATAAGTAAAAATATAAACTAAAATTGTTTGATATATTCTAATTTATTCTTTTCAATTTTTTCTTTCAATTTTCAAACATAAAATTGATAAATATGTAAAATGAATTAAAATAATTTCATAGATATATAAATATATCAAATAAAAGAAATTCAGGTTGTTAATGTTTTCTAAATGTAATTTAACTAAATACAATAATAGTCAAAAAAGCAAAAAATATATGTATAATAATGTTCATGTAAACATTAAAAAGAAAATGTCTTGTTTTTAAATTATTATCAAAGACAGGCAATATATATATTTAATGTCTTTGTAATTACTTTTTATAAAAATAAAATAATTATTGTGAAGTATAAAAATCCTATATATAAATATGTAATTAGTTTTATGTATTATAAATATTAATATTATATTCAGGGTGTTCTAAGCCTATGATTTTATATTTCGCAGTTAAATTATATTTTTCATATACATTTTAATTAAGTTGAACAGTGACTTCGTTTATGGGGGGGTGTTTTTTCCAAAATTTGTTATAAAATATGTTTATCTTTCTTAACTACATCTTTATTAGTTATGAATAGATATAACATCAAGAATAAATAAGGTCAAAATTATATAAGCTTTCTATAAAGTTTATTTAGAATATGCAATATATTACAGTTTTGAAGTTATAAGCTTGTAGATAATTTTTTTTAGTTTTAACTATTTTAACAATTTGAAAATTGACAGAAAATACCTGATAAGTTCAATTTGATTGTGGATAAGCTTGTGTAACAAAGATGTGATTGGTTAAATAAAACATATTCAAGGCGATCAAGTTTTCTAAAATCAATTACAACTATGAAATTACAGCCTGAAGCTCACCAGTTTTCACCCCAGAACATATATATATATATATTTGCTCTATTTGACATATCAAACTCTGTGAAGGATAATATTATGTGCTTGAAACACTTTGCGTATACATACATCTCGATGTCTGAATTTTACAATAATTTATAATATAAATAAAAAAAAATCTGTAAAATAAGAATATTAAATTAATATTTTTGTTTTTTTTTTTGTTTTTAATTAATTTAAAACCAATGAGAAAATTTTAGAAAACTAAAATGTATATACTAAATTAAAGAAAAAAAAGTTTAGTTCTGCTAAAACAAAACATTTTAAAATTATGTAAGAATTGGTTCTAAAACGGTGAAGAATATGCACTTTAAATGTGTAAGGTCATAAGTTCAAATAATTTGCAATCAAAATATAAACTAAACATAAAAATTAGAAGTTTAACAAATTATATCACTGACAAAATCTGTGATTCTTCTAAAAATAGTGATTTTTTAATATCCTATACCACCGTAGTTATTGTAATATAAATGAAAATCTGGAAAATACTAATTCGTAAAAATATAATTTTATAGTATTTATATAATTATTATTCATTCAATAATTAGATTTAAAATTTTACCGCTAAAATATAATAATAAAAGTATGTACATACTTTCTTTCAATATTATTACTTCAATTATTTAAAATCTGCTATTCTTTTTTTTATTTAGTTAAAATTGTTGTAGCTATATTAAAATTAAACAAAAACATCAGCAAAATTCCTCTATAAAATAATGTATAAATCTTTAGTTAGATAATTATTAGTAAAAACAAAAATTATATAAATATATATATACCTATTAGAAAAATTTTAATCTACCTTATAAACAAAAAAAAAAAAAAATGTCAAACTAAATTGAACACGCTTTTCTTTATAATCTTAATCAATAAATTGATAATTAAATTCTTGTTATTAAATATAAAATTTTCACAAGAAATTGCTTAAAACTTAATAAAGAAGAAAAAAAGTCTTAATATCCTAGTCATAATTGTAGGAAAATATTATGTTAAATTAAATTATTATTTAATTTATTTTTAAATTACATATAATAAAAAAAAAATTAAAAACAAATAAAAAAAAATTTTGCATTAATTCTTTTACAATAGGTTTATTAAAAATAAAATCCTAATAAATAATAAGACAAATTTGATAAAAACATTAATTATTAACATTTTATGATATACGAATATAAAGTAAAATTAAAAAAAATTGCTTATTGCAAGTAATAAATAATATTTAAGTTTTTCTGTATTATATTTCAAGCATAAATAAAACAAAATATATTTTTTCTTATTTATGCAATTAATTTTATAGTTTTTTTTTTTATTTATGTAATTAGTTTTAAAGTTTTTTTAATTTATTATATAATTAATTTCATTTTATTATTTATTTATGTAATTATTAATTTTAATATGTTATTTCTCATAAGGTATGTGCAATAAAGTAACATAAAATTTTGTAATTGTATAATGTATATAATTTATTTTTTTTTTTTCATAAAAAATGAAAAATCTAATTTAGAATATTTAATATATATTCAATTATGTATGTATGTATCTTAAATTATAATTTTGTAAAAAAAGAAAAAAAACCTTTTCATTCAAGTCGAAAATATAATTGTACAATAAAACATTGCTTGTCTTCATCCTATTAACAGATGCAATTATGTTAGACTCTATTATTTATTTTTCATTTAATTTAAATAAAATAACAAATGATTAAAATTTAATATTTTTTTGTCTATTTGAGTAGTCCATCGTAGTTTAATTTTTCGTATAAAGTAACCATAAACAACAATAATGAAATATAATTCTTGTTTTGTAATTTTTTTATTTTCAATAATGCCAAGAGAAGCTAATTTCAATCTACATAACAATTTATGTATACATAACTAAAAATATGTTTCTTTTGAACCAATACATTTGTGGTTTATTAAGTTATTTCAATAAAATATATTAAATTAAATAACAATGAAATCGGGTTTTCTTTTACTTTTTAGTTATCTATTAATTTTTACAAATAAAACGTGAAATAACCTTGCAGGACTTGCAATGTATATATTATTATTTTTGCAGGAAATGCAAAAAAATAAATAATTGATTATGGATAAATAATAAACATTTATAGTGCATGAAAAAACACTTCCAAATCTTGTAAAGACCTATATAAGCTACTTTCTCCTAAGAAAAACGAAATTATTATTTTTATCAAATTAATTGTTTGAAAAATTTATTATTGTAACTATTATAGGAAAGTTATTTTATGATAAAATTTTCTAAATAAAAAAATTCTAAGCAATTCATATGTATAGTTGCTTCCTATACTGAGATTTGAAAAAATTGTGTGAACATTTTTTCAACAAAAACATTTAATTTAAATATAAAAATAAATGATAACATTAAATAATTAATGAATATACATATTTACATAATTAAATATTTGTTTTTATCACATACCATTGAAAAGAATTTCGAATGCAAAATTCAAATAGTAAAGATACGGTACAGACAGACATATGCTATAGTCTGTTAGTGATCTAAAATTGATCAATAAAAGCTGTATTTTTATATTTAATATTTAAATTTGGAACTAATCTCCCTTCTGATGTACATACATGCTTTATATTATTCGTATCCAAAATTTTGTATTAAATTTTTAACTAATTATTGTATTTCATAATTATTTTTTATTATTTATTCTGGAAATTAAACTGATAACATTTTATTTTATATATATATTTTTTTTGTACAAAAATATTGAACTAAAAATAGATTAATAAAATATTACAATATTAATTATAAATGTAAATTAAACTGTTGATGTATTTAAGTAAGATATTATGTAAAAAAAGAGGGAAAACATTTTAAAATTCCTTTAGCAAAAATATATTTAAAAACAATATTCTTGTATAAGACTGCTGTATTTGTTCGAAAAAAAAATCAGAATCTATTTAAAATATAAATTTTACGATTATAAAAATACAATTTAAATAAATATATATATATTTACAGAAATAAAATATGTATATATATATATATATATATATATATTAAACATATAAGCAAATTTCATTTTAATGCTTTTTTTGTGATTTCATTTTCAATATTGAACAAAAAACAAGAAAACTTAAATTCATTAAAAAAATTAATTTTTAAAATTTGTAGATGTAAAATATTACATAAATTTATAAAATATTCAATTCTTAATAAAACGATATAATTGAAATTGAAAATAACATTTTAATTAAATCATTAATAATATAAATATAAGTGTTATGTTAAAGAATATTAAATATCGTACAGCATTTACTCATAAATAGTTAAAAACGAAATAGAAACAACATGAATCTAAAAATTAAAACAAAACCAAAACATAAGAATTATCAAATGGTATACGTAAAAAAATATTTTAAATGAAAATATGTAAAAATTCATAAACAGAAAAAATATGTATCAACAAAATTATTTCATCAAAACAATAAATTTAAATTAAAAAAAAAACAATTTGGAAAAATAACAAAAAGCATTAAAATTAAATTAATATTCAATATTATAAATATGCACACTGCATGAATTTAAATATATAAAAAATAATAATAAAGTGTAGTTAAAATGTTAAAAATCAAGTCTCAATTTATTTATTAGAGTCCCCATAATCAGATATTTCGTGTTTCTGATACATAAGTTTTTTACTTTAGGATTAAAAATATTCTTTTTTTTTACCATTAGTACAGGTTTTTTATTTTATGAAAATTTTATTTAAACTTCCAATTCGCTGTAAAATCTTAATTTAATTTGCTAACATTTGATAAAATAATTTTGTATTCAAATATGTGTTACTATTGATTAAGAAAGAATACAATTTTTATTCTTAGGTATGACTTACATATGCTAATTTGAAATTTCAAATAGGATTACTTCTTATAGGTGAATATGATATTATGATAGTAGGCATAAATAGTTACGTTCTAGTTTTTTTTCAAAAAACCAAAAAAAAAATTGCTTTAAACTTTAATAAATTTAGTTATTCATTTTCTTTGAGGTCTAAAACGATGGCGCGCAGCGCAATGAAACTGAAATAGGTTTTTTTACAACAGAAAATTTTAAAGAATTAATCTTAATAGCAAAATTATTGGATCTAACCTTAAGCTGGAATAATTTTTTACTTAGTCTAATCATCGTGAAAAGTATTATTTTTTGAAAGGAAAATATCCTATATCATACATATCATATATGGAAAATATTATTTTGAGATACATAATGTACAGAGTTTTCTCTTTTAAATTAATTATCCTGATATAATATAATGGGTAATGGGTATACAATTATGTAATTGTTTAATTGACATCTATATTCTCTTCAAATCAAAGGTCTCAATTCAAATAAATTTTTTAAATTCTCATTAGATATTATTATGTACTATGTATTATGTACTTTTTATTTAATGAAAATTAATTATTTAATAAAAAAAAAGTCAAAACAATAATTAAAATGTATAAAAGAAATAATACACATTTTTTTTTTTTTTATAGAGGTATAAATTTTATAAACTTCAACTTATAAAAACGAATGAATAATTAAAAAAAATTTAATTTAGAAATAATAATAATAATCACATATTGAAATACGTTAGCTGAAATTAACATTTTTTAAATTCAAATGTATTTTTATTTGACTTTTAGAAGTTTGTTGGATAAATTATTTACTTTCTCCAGCAAATCAATTTCATTATTTTTTACGGCCTTCCTTTTTATTGTTTGTAAACTATTTGAGTCTTTTTGATCAAATGCCAAATCAGCTGCTTCATTCAGTTTCCTAAAATTTAATTATACATTTAATTGATATTTTTTTCTAACAAAAACAAGATAACAAATTTTACTAACCCTGCTCTAATGTACCATTTTATCTTTTTATCATCACGACAATTTATTATGTATTTTTCAGCTTCTTCAATTTTACTCATTTGCAGACATACTTCAACAAAGGGTTCATATCCAACTGGACTCTTTTTATATTTGCTAAATTTTTGTAATTCATCCCATTGACTATTTTCAGCTAAAATTTGAATTCTGGCCCACCAATATCGTTTATCGGGAATTTTATATTCATTTTTAAATTTTTCAGCTGTTTTCAAATCACCGACTCTGAGTAAATTTTCTAATGTTTCGTGTATTGTTAGACCATAAAACTGTCGATTGCCTCCATAGCTAAAATTATATTATTAAAAAATTATTTTAGAATTAAAATTAATAATTTTATACTCTTGAGACAAATTTTGCTGAGTATTTATTAATTTTTTAAGATCACGGCACAATTCAGCTTCAATATTGTAACGTCCGTTATCATACGCTGCACTTGCTAAAATATAGCTATTCTTATCGTTATTTTCAATTCCTTCTCTTAGTTTGAATTCAGCTTGAGATCTAAAATCGGCATTGCTCAAAATATTTTCTAATGTAGATTTTTCGCATATTTTACAATATTTTTTAAATAATTCCAAGGCAATTGGCTGTTTACTTAGTAAAAACTAAAAAAAATTGATTTAGTTTCAAATACATTTTTTAAGTAAAATTAAATAAATAATATTTTCTTTTAATTATAATTATTTACATCAAAAGATGGTTCCATATCACGAATGACTTTTAATTTTAACAGAACAGTATAAATAAGATCAGTATCTCCCGATTTTATAGCACTTTGTAAAGCTTCTTTATATTTCTGCAACTTTAACAGCAATGGAACTTGATTCGAAGCTTTGGGCTCTAAATCGAGTAACTATAATGGAATAAAAAATAATTTTGAAGAAATTATTTTATGGTAAAAAAAATAAATAAACATACTTCATAAGCTAAATTGTGACGATCTACCGAATAGGCTTTTTCTGCAATATTGCAAAATGATACTTCTTGAACGGTTAGATTTTTAAATTTTTCAATTATTTTCCGTGCCACATTTTTATCATCTGATTAAAAAATATTCATGTTATTTAAATTTTTTATTAAAAATTATTTTTACCTCTATCGGACTGTATTTTATAGAAAGCCCAATGTTCGAGTATTCCTGATTCTGGTAATTTTAAATGTTTAGCAACTTGAACAGCTATTGCATAGTGTTTTCTAAATACCAAACGATCTAGCACAACATGTACTTTTAAATTGCAGAATCTGCTCAAACGAAAATAATAAATATCTAAATATTTGTTTTATTATTATAACTTACTGCTGGTACGTAAGTGGTAAACCGACTTTAGTAAGTCTGAGATTGTTTAAAACTCTTAATTTTCTGCACATTGACACGTAATTATCCGGATTGTGAAATGGTATAAGAGCCTTGCCAAAATATGCAGCCTATATTATTTAAATATTTGAATATAGTATAAAAAATTTAACTAAAGAAATGCATTATCTTACTTTTATCAAAACTTTTTGAGTATCAGTGTCAAATTCATATCCCGCCGCTTCAATACATTCATTAACAGCTTCTGACAAATTATTTCGTATTAAATTTAAATACTCATCAGATTGATGACTTTTTTCTAAGAATTTTTTATGGGCTTCAAATAAAAAGCTCGCCGGTTCCTGACTATTTATTGAAAAAATATTCGAAACACATACTGGAACTTTTTGTATCAATTCATGTAACGTGTAAGTTAAAACTCTAACACCGTCTAATTCTGGTATTAAAAATATAGATGGATCGTAAATTAATGTAGTTGAATCTCCATTTGTATTTAAAATTAATAATAAAAATGGATATGAAATAATTACAGCATCAGATTGCCGACAATTTTCGGGATCTAAAATCCACTCAATTTGTTTCGGACTCTCAGAACGGCCCGTATCAAATTCACAAAATTTTGTTTTTAAATCTGTTGTACCTAACCACACGATTCCATTATTTGTGTAAATAGCTAAATAACGATGATTAAATGAAACCGACATTGATATTATACTTTTAAATTCTTTTTCAAATAATGAAATATGTGTACTGCGAACTGTTTGCCCATCTACTAACATTAATAACTCTTTTTCCATGGCAATTAAACAGAAAATATTTTGTTTATCGGTCACGATTTCCCATTGAATTGAATTTACATGCTTTTCTAAAAAAACAAAAAATTGTTCAGTGTAATTAACCGAATATATATAAAACTAATTACGAGGTATTTCTGGCATTTGTATTACTCCACTTGGGATCCCTACATTTTTTATAAAAAATATTCTAAATGTACTTGTCATAACTGCGACACCATGACCCGCTTGAGTGGGAAATATTTTAGCACTTATTACCTAAAATTTAGTAAACTAGTAGCTTATAAAATAATATTTTTAAATCATACCTTTGTATCATTAGCTTCCTTACCCATACTAAATGAATGCTTTTCATTCCCAAGCATATCGTAAATATACACAAGACCATCACTTTGAACGCAAACAAGTTCTTCTTTTTCAGTCCACCCCATTGTCAACAAATCTCCATATTTCCACTAAAATATATTTATAATTTAATTTTATTGAAAAAATTTACAACTAACACCTAACTTTAAACTTTGATATAGGAACCCCAGCACAAGTAACAATATATATTTCTGGATACATATTTCCTTTCCATTCCAATATTTGCTTAAAATCTCGAACTAATGCTATGGGTCCTCCATATGGGGCCCCATATACAAGCATTTTATCCAAATCGAAATCTGAAGGCCAATTAAGATTGTATAATTCAATTTTTCTATAAATTGTAAAAAATTTGTAAAAAGAAAAAATAGAACAACTTTTATTCTGTTACCTAAAAGTATTTCCTGGTCGTAAGCTAAACCAATCTCCAGTATTGTACATAACAGGCATTTCGAATTAATTGAAGATCAATTTTCTTTTTAATTATAAAATGAATTTTCAGTTTTATCAATATTATACACAACTGTAAAATTGAAATGAACAAAATTCAAAACAAATTCTGAAAAATACAAATAATTCACTTTAGTAAAACAAAATAAATAATATGTCAGTTGTAATGTGTCAATTTGTCAATTAATGATAAGCCAAGCCATGAAATGACTACCAAAAATTATTAGTTATAGCGGTCTGCAGTCAAATGCTTCCTTTTCATACAAAAATTTTGTGTTCAGTAAACTGTTCTAGGTCGTTCTAAAACGTTCTAGAGTAAAAAATAACACGTTTTTGTGTTCATTAGTTTCCGCTACTTGTTCTTTTTTGCCCGAAAGTGTTCTGTTCTGTGTTCATTAAATTGTGCGAAACTGTTCTAAATTGATCGTTCTTGTTCTGAATTTTTTCAGCAGTTTTGGAGAACTTTTTTTGTTGTTTTTGTTGTTAAACAAAGAAATTTGAGAGTAATCAAAAATTAGAATAAAAACGTTCAAAAAAGATCAAAAAAAGTCTTCAGTAGATTTTTCTGTTCTAAGTTGTTCTAAAGTGTTTGACAGTTAACTGCCATTGTCCAAAAATGATCTGTCCGATTCTGTTCTAAATCTACTGAACACAATTAAAAAATGATACTTGTTTCATATTAGGGCTTTTCATTTCTCAAATGATTTATTAGATTTGTTCCAGTACTAATTCTCTGTATAATTTTTTTTAAACGTAAAACACGTAATTTATCTCTTTTTATTGTATAAAAATTATGTATTTTAAAAATAAAAGTACTTGGACGCTCATCGTTTGAAAATTGTATATACCCTGTATACATGATAGCTGGAGTATTTGACTTGAATTCTTCTTGAAATTTCATTGAATGTGTATTCGGTTGACCAGCTTGAATTGCTGTCAGCTTGAAAATAGTTGAGTTTGACATATGTAATTTTAAATAACAACTGATATTAAAGTGGTCCCCGAACTTTCTAATACAACATGAGGGTATTACCCTTTAAATAAAATTTTGAAATGTATCTGAATCAGATAATTGAAAAATTGAACATGTCTTAACACACGCAATTTTCTTAGTACATATAAATTTCCGGGAACGGCTAAGATTTATCCAAAAATACTTAAGGAAGGTAGCCATCTACTACTAACTAAGCTCGTAGATGGCATGCTTAAGGAATGTATATACATCCAAGAAATGGAGAGAGGCACAAGTGTCTTGTTACCAAAACCGAATAAGTACAGCTAAGGAAAAGCAAATTTGTACCAATAAGACTAACATCTTTTCTATTTAAAAGATTGGAAACAATAATTCAATATGAAATCAAATTGAAGATTGGTAAAAACATAAATTCTTTTTAACATGCATATATTAAGAACAAATCGGTAGACTATGTCCTATCTGTGTAGTTAAAACAACAGAAATACCTTTATGTTAAAGGAATATGCACTGGGATGCTTATAGATATCGAGGGTGCTTTTAATAACATAAAAACGGAAAACGCAGTAAGTAACCTAAGAAATAAGGAGATCCAAAATTTCATTATAAGCTGGACAGAATCCATATTGAAATATAGAGTAATACAAACAAGCTTTGGTAGTGAAAAAATGCTTTCACCAACTTTGGGTCGCAAGGGACACAAATGTTAAAAATATTCATGGAAATGCTATTTAAAAAATTTGTCTACGGTAACACCATTGCTATTCGATGAGTTTTTTTTTTTATTAAATCAAATTAAATGTCAATGTCAAATATGAATGAGCATTTTTCAATGAGGTTGCAAAAATCCAGAAATAGTTAAAGAAATTAATTTATTGTGTAAAATCATTATTTGCAAAATATTAGTTTAATACGAAATATATTAAATATAAAATTATTAGCATTATATTTTTAATATTATTATAGAAGTCTGAAAATAAAGGTAAAATTGTGAATTGATTTATGTGCTTAATAAGAACTCAGTTAAAATTTTTTTACACTGATTCTGTTTTTGTATAATGATGTATGTTTTTTAGTTAAATAAATTTTTTGATTCCATTTTAAGATTTTATTTTAAAATGAGTATAACATCGGCAGCAGGAATTATTTCGCTGTTGGATGAGCCACAGCCTGAAATGAAAATATTTGCTCTAAAAAAATTGGATAATATAGTAGATGAATTTTGGCCAGAAATATCAGAATCAATTGAAAAAATTGAAATGCTACATGAAGATCGAGCTTTTACAGAAAATAAACTGGCAGGTGTTGTAGCTTCAAAGGTATTTTATCATCTTGGCTCTTTTGAAGACGCCTTAACATATGCCTTAGGTGCCGGAGATTTATTTGATGTAAATTCAAGAAACGAATACACAGAAACAATTATTGCGAAATGTATTGATTTTTATATTGCTCAAAGAGTAGCTGCTATTGAAAATCCTAAAGATGCTAAATCCGTTGATCCGCGTTTGGAAGCCATTGTTAATCGTATGATTCAACGATGTTTAGATGATGGACAATATAGACAGGCTTTAGGCATTGCTTTAGAAACAAGAAGAATGGATATTTTCGAAGGATCAATTATGAAATCTGATGATGTGAATGGTATGTTGGCATATGCGTATCAGGTCACAATGTCCTTGATTCAAAATAGGGGCTTCAGAAATGAAGTATTGCGCTGCCTAGTGGATTTATATAGAAATTTGACTACACCAGATTATGTGAATATGTGTCAATGTTTAATATTCTTAGAAGATCCTTTAGCTGTAGCAGAAGTTTTAGATAAGTTAACAAGATCATCTGTTGAGCATAATAATCTCATGGCTTATCAAATTGCATTTGATTTATATGAATCGGCTACTCAGCAATTTCTTAGTCAAGTTTTGCAAGCACTTAAAGCAACTGCTCCGATACCAGGAGCTTTACCGTCTACTTTCAAACCGCAAGGACAAAATGAATCTAAAAGTGATGAAGAAAAGGCTAAAGAGAAAGAACAACGAGATTTATTTATTGGAGAAGCCAAAGAAAGTGAAAATTCAAATGACGGAACAGATGGAAGTGATGTGAAATTTAAACGAACTGTGGATTCTTTAAATGATTCTGAAAAAGTACATCAGAAAAATATAGAGAAATTGATTTCTATACTTTCTGGAGAAGTTTCAATTGGATTACAGTTACAATTTTTAATAAGAAGTAATCATGCTGATTTACAAATATTGCGAGCTACTAAAGAAGCTGTACGAGTATCGATCTGTCATACAGCTACTGTTATTGCCAATGCTTTCATGCATAGTGGAACAACTAGTGATCAATTTTTAAGAGATAATTTAGATTGGCTTGCTAGAGCAACTAATTGGGCAAAACTTACAGCCACAGCTTCCCTTGGCGTTATTCATCGTGGTCATGAGGCTGATTCTTTGGCTTTGATGCAAAGTTATTTACCAAAGGAAGCAGGACCTAGTTCAGGTTATTCAGAAGGTGGAGGCTTGTATGCACTTGGTTTAATACATTCAAATCATGGTACAAATATTATTGATTATTTGTTGCAACAATTAAAAGATGCTCAGAATGAAAATGTTCGTCATGGAGGTTGCTTAGGTCTCGGCTTAGCAGCTATGGGCACTCATAGACAAGATTTATATGAACAACTTAAATTTAATTTGTACCAAGATGATGCTGTTACAGGGGAAGCTGCAGGTATATTATTTAGTCTATATGAATTTCAAATTATTTACTTTGTGTATGCTGTATTTCAAAAATTTATTTAATTTTAGGTATCGCAATGGGAATGGTTATGTTAGGTTCTAAGAATCCTCAAGCAATTGAAGATATGGTATCATATGCACAAGAAACACAACACGAAAAAATTTTAAGAGGTTTAGCTGTTGGTATTTCTCTTACAATGTTTGCCAGGCTAGAGGAAGCTGATCCATTGGTAACCAGTTTGTCAACAGATAAAGATCCAGTATTACGACGTTCAGGAATGTATACCATAGCTATGGCGTATGGTGGAACTGGTAGTAACAAGGCAATCAAAAAACTTTTACATGTTGCAGTTTCTGATGTAAATGATGATGTTCGTCGTGCTGCTGTCACTGCCATTGGTTTTATTTTATTTAGGAATCCAGAGCAATGTCCGTCAGTTGTTTCACTTTTAGCAGAATCTTACAATCCGCACGTACGTTATGGAGCTGCAATGGCTTTAGGTATTGCTTGTGCCGGTACAGGATTAAGGGAAGCAATTTCATTATTAGAACCAATGGTTAAATTCGATCCAGTAAATTTTGTACGACAAGGAGCTCTTATAGCATCGGCAATGATTTTAATTCAGCATACTGATCAAACTTGTCCCAAAGTAACATACTTTAGACAGCTTTATTCCGAAGTTATCACGAATAAACACGAAGATGTAATGGCAAAATATGGTGCAATTTTAGCGCAAGGTATAATTGATGCTGGCGGACGTAATTGTACTTTAAGTTTACAAAGTAGAACAGGACATACAAATTTACAAGCCGTAGTTGGCGCATTAGTTTTTACACAATATTGGTATTGGTTCCCTCTAGCGCATTGTTTATCTTTAGCTTTTACACCAACTTGTTTAATAGGATTAAATTCCGATTTAAAAATGCCAAAAATGGAATTGAAATCATCAGCAAAACCTTCACTATATGCTTATCCTGCGCCATTAGAAGAAAAAAAATCGGAGGAAAGAGAAAAAGTTGCTACAGCAGTTCTTTCAATTGCTGCAAGACAAAAAAGACGTGAAGATAAAAAAGATGATGAAAAAATGGAAGTTGACGAAGAAGTTAAAGATGCTCTAAAAGAAACCAAAGATGATAAGAGCAAAAAAGAAACTGATAAAAAAGATGATAAAATTTCTGGAACAGATAAAAAACGGGAAGAGAAAAAAACGGAAGATAGTAAAACAGCGGATAAAAAGGAAGACGATAAAAAGGATGAAAAGAAAAAGGAACCAGAACCAGCATTTGAAATTTTACAAAATCCTGCCAGGGTAATGCGACAGCAATTAAAAGTTATTAGCGTGCCTGAAGGTCAAAGTTTTGTGCCATTGAAGGATGTCACAATTGGAGGTATTATAGTTTTACAACATACTGGAAAAACTGAGCAGGAATTGGTCGAACCAGTTTCTGCATATGGACCTAAAAATGAGGATTCTAAAGAACCAGAAGCACCTGAACCTTTTGAATATAATGAAGATTAAATTAGTTAAGATATTCATCCTCTTTAAATTTTCATGAATAAATAGTTTTTATAAATTAATGTAATTTTTTTTTATATTTGATGCAACCAAAAATTAATTTCTTCATTACAAACTAAAACGGAAATAATAATGCTATTGATTTAATCTTCATATGTATATTTAATCTTCTCAAAATTCAAATCTAACTATAGACGAAATTTGTGTAAAAACTGTTAAGTTATTTAATTGTGGATGTTATTTGTAACTGTCAATATTTCAATAATTTTATCTAATTTTTCATTTTGCCGCTTTTCTAACTCTCTTAATTGCAAATTTATTCTATTTTCCATATCTAATACTGCCTTATCAATATATTGCATCAGTTCATTCAATTTTTTTGAATTTTTTTCATCATTATTTCCATTTAATGACATGTTTTTTATATTTGGTGTTTCAGAGTCTAAAATGGAACTAGTGCAAGGAAAATTTCCTCTACTCTTATTCAAAAGGCTTTTCAGAATTTCTAATTCTGCTGGCCAATTTGTAAGTTCGTTTTTATTATCTGTTTTAATAAAAGCTTTGTTTTCATTTCCTGTAAGAAAATGTTCGACGAATGATTTGCAATCTTCAGCTTTTGGAGTTAATCTGTGATTTGAGTTTGATAATATCGACTTTACATTTTCTACACTAATACCTGGTAATGAAGATATTCCCGTAATTTGAGCAGAGTTAGTCTTAAGATTAACTTGTATTCCATAAATCCATAATTCTGGTTCACGAGGAATCGTCTAAAATATTATTCATAGTTAAGACGAAAGTAAAAAAAACTTTTGTAAATTTGTTTTAATTGTTACCTTAATTATAAAATTTGATACATTGTTTGGTATATTGACATCAAATCGGTACACTCTCATGCCATCAAAATCGTCTATAAAATCACCAACGTAAGTATTGTAATACTCTCTATGCATGTTTATAAATAATTCTATTGTTTGGCAGTCCGTTACTAGAGTTAAGGAATTTGGCATATAACTCATTTTTATTTTAAAAAATATTTCACAGTCCTTGTTTTTTGATTTCGGGTTATCATCATCTTCATTTTGTGGAGGTTGTTGCAAATGAATTGACTGCTCAAAACTTACAATATCATCTAATTTTGGTCTAAATAAATAAATTTAAAAATTTATAAAATTAACATACAAAATTATATTTTACCTTTCGGTCTCAAAGTTCTCATTTTCCGAAATTTTTACAACCAACGATTGTAAAATATTTTTACCTCGTAATAAGCACCAATTTGTTGATATTTGCACTTTTTCATCCATTTCAGAGAAATTGGAAATGAAACAAAACAAAGCGATGAATGAATTAAGACAATTGAACTAACTAGAGTCAAAAAACAAATTTTTTTAATTTCAAATAGAATGTTACCAGAGGCATGCAGAATTTGACAAATAAATTTAATAATATCCTATTTACACAACGAGCGTACATGTTATCGAACTCGGATAACTTGTTAGAAAAATCGACGTTCACGTTTACACTAGGATAACTAGTTTTCATTTGACGTTTAAGGCAGCATTTAGACTTATAACTTTAGAATATAATATTGATGAGAGAGAATATTGAAGAAATACTGATACTAAATGTGTAAATACAGATTGATATCATAATTGAAGAAAAAAATAGAATTTATCCTATTTTCTTCAATATTTTTTTAAACAAAATTAAATTTTGCGAATAATGAAATGCTTAGCAACATTCATATGTTTATTTTTATTAATGGTTCTTGATTAACAAATGGTTTTTGTTTATATTAGTTTTGGTGAATACGTGAAATAAATAAAAAAAAAAAACTGACAAATAGTTTGATTGTTTAGATATTGATGTGTAAACACAAATGTCTCTCTCTTCAATCTAAAATCGTCAATAAATATTGAAGAATATTGAAGTGTAAAAGCTGCCTAAATCTATGAAAACTTTTTTTTTTGTTTTTGTTTTATAATAGATATACAGCAGAAAGCTGCCTAAATCTATGAAATATCATTTTGTTTATAAGATATTGATGAAAATTAAACGCACAGTAAAAAATTAAAAACACAGTAAATAAAATTCAGTTAAATAAAAACTTTGCACGCTAATAATTTAAATTCGCAGTAAAATATTTTTTAACTCAGTAAAATATTAAACGCAATACAAAAAATACTCAGTTAGCAAAAAGTTAACTTTAAAAAATAATGGTATTATTAAAAGTAAATTAAAATTATTTAATGTATTTTCGCGGATAGTGACGAAATCTTATTTTTATTTCTCCTAAAATCTTTTTTTTTCCTGTAAATTTTTTTTCTTGTCAAAATCTTTTTTGTTGTAAAATTTAATTTATACATAAAACGGATATTTTTTTGTATTGAAAAGTCAAAAATCGTTTTAATTCCTGAATATTCACCTTTATATGCGTAGCCGCTGTTTTGGATAGAAAAAAGGGATGTCTGCCTTTTTAAGAATATTTACTTTAATTACTTTTATGTGTAGCACAAACCTTCGTTCTAATATTATAGTAGGCACACTTTAACACTGTCTTGAATTTTAATTTTTAATATTTTAATTTGAATTGAAGTGTTTTGTTTTTTCTTTTTAATATACAATAATTTCTAGTTATAATACCTTGTATAACTACTATCGCTAATAACGTATTTATAGAGCTTAGTGTGAACAGTTACAGGATATAACTAGTAAGAATGTTTTATTAAAATTGTGAAATATGTATATAGTTCAGTTCAGAGTTAAAAAAGTGGGAAATTTTCTATTGTGCTTGTGCCAGGCACAGTGCCTCTGTTCAATGATATTTCCACAATTCCACTGTCTGTTGTTTCGCTACCGATCTAGGAATTTTTAATAACAGTTTTAAGCGTGAGATGTTTGAATGTGTGCGTAAGAATGTAATTTTAAATTTTTTTCCAAGAAGAGACAAACATCATACTCATAAGAGTCATAAGTCATACATAAGTCATAGTATACAGCCAAAATATTTTTGTTGCTCTTATGATTTAGTAAAAACTGCCGGAGAATACCAAATTGTTGTCATTCTGCTTTTTTGTGTTCGTTTCACAAAAAATGTTGAACTGAAAAACAATTCGTGTTCGTTTCAAAAAAATTCTGCCTTTAAACGTAACATTTCCTGAATTTAATGATAAATTCGTTTCTCGAACAAAAAATTCTGCATTTTTAAATACAATATTTTTACAGTTCTACTCTTTTAATTCCACAAACGAACAGAAATTTTTAAATTACCTACACTGGTTTATCAGTTCCAGTTTTGATTTGATTTTGTTGATAATGACCATTCATATTCTTTGTTGCTATGGCTATTTAATTTCATACGAAATTTTAAATAAAATACAAACGTTATATTTTGATTACTTTGCTGTCAAATGTCACGAAAGTAATCATAATTCTATTCAGTAATCATGTAAAATATTCAGAATATAAATAACCTTGTCGATGACATTTAAAGGTCAGATTGAAAATTTAAAAATTCTATAATCTACATAGAAATATAATAAGAAGGAAGAAATAGGATTAGGATTATTACTAGGAAAAGAAGAATTGTTGAATAGTGTAGTCTCAGAAAAATATTTAATTAACATTCTACGAAAATTTTATAAAATGGCAGGAAAATATAAAATTGTTATGGTTCGCCATGGTGAATCAGAATGGAATGAAAAAAATCTTTTCTGTGGCTGGTTTGATGCTAATTTAAGCGAGAAAGGTAGTATAAGAAAAATTCATATGTACATACATTGTATGCTATAATATTTTTTTTTTTATATTTAATAGGAAAGCAAGAAGCCATTGCTGCTGCCAAAGCTGTAAAAGAAGCCGGTCTAAAATTCGATTGCGCCCATACTTCAGTTTTAACTCGTGCACAAGTTACATTAAATTCTATTTTAGAAGGAAGTGGACAAACTAATATTCCAATTCATAAAACCTGGAGATTGAATGAACGTCATTATGGTGGATTGACTGGTTTGAATAAAGCTGAAACTGCTGCCAAGTACGGTGAAGCTCAAGTTCAAATTTGGAGAAGGAGCTATGATACTCCTCCACCACCGATGGAACCTGATCATAAATATTATGATACAATTGTGAAGGATACTCGTTATGCTGATGGACCAAAATTGGAAGAATTTCCAATGTTCGAATCCTTAAAATTAACAATCGCTCGTACTTTACCATACTGGAATGATGTTATTATTCCTCAATTAAAAGAGGGCAAGAAAATTATTATTGCTGCTCATGGTAACAGTTTAAGAGGTATTGTTAAGCATTTAGACAATATGTCTGATGATGCTATTATGGGCTTAAATTTACCAACTGGTATTCCATTTGTCTATGAATTGGACGAAAGTTTTAAACCAGTCGTTTCAATGAAATTCTTGGGCGATGAAGAAACAGTTAAAAAAGCAATGGAAGCTGTAGCTGCCCAAGGCAAAGCTAAGTGAAGTGTTTTGTTTTTATGTTAAAAAATATGAAATATTTGTAACTGAAGGCGACTATATTACCGTTTAGGTTCTAGATTTAAATCACTGACATCAATTAAAATTTAAGTATAATGTTAAAAATAAATTATTGAGAGCTAAATATTTTTGTGTATTATTTTAAAGGTATATTACAGGCGTGGCCAAGCCGCTACAGAATCTACCACAAAAAAAGAATATATTTATCTTTATCCGTTCATATATTCCTCTTTTCGTTCATAAGTAGAAAATAGAATTAAAGAAGACAATTGAAAAACTTTTTTAGTTTGGTTTGTTTTTGTAAGGCACAACAAGTGATATATAAAATCAAATTTTATTACAGAAAAAAAAATAATATAAAAAAGTAGAACGTTATACAACTCTCTGCCACGAAGAATTAAAGATTTGTCAAACATAAAGTTTTTCAAAAGGGAATTAAAACAATATTTATTGGAGCCCCGTTATTTGGATTTTTTTAAGTGAATTTAATGGTTATTTTATTTTATTTGATTTTGATTATATATCTGAATTTTAAATTTTGTAATTATCTATCTAACTATAAATTTTTATAAATTTTATTTATGAATCTTATAAAATTTTTGTAGTATTTCAATTTCATAAACAGTAGTATCATAGTAGTATACTAAATTCTGTGTAAAAACTTATGTACATTAATTTTACTATAAATATTACCTTGAATTTATTGTGAAATAAGAATTAAATTTGAACTCGATTGTATATAATGTTACAATAATGCAAATCAGGCGCCAATCAGACGATGAAACAATACTAAAATGTATAATAACGAAAAAAAAAAGTACAGATATAAGAAAGTACAGATATTTTGGACACATCCCAACTTGCTGTATTTATTCGTGGAGTTAATGGTTCTTTCGAAGTAACACAGGAAATGTTAAATCTTTTAAATTTTAAAGGCACCACTAGCGGAGAGGATGTTTTCAACGCTATAAAAAAATTTTTATCTTTAAATTCTTTACATTTAGATATGCTTTCTGGACTAACAACAGATGGTGCAGCGGCTATGGTTGGTAAAAATAAAGGAGCTGTAAAGTTGTTTATCAATGAACTGGAAGCTAGATCTATCAAAACTAGTGAAATATTTGTAATATACTGTTTGGTATACATATACTGGTCCATGAACCATGTCATCGATGTAGTAATAAAATCACTTAGCTATATTCGATCATACGCGCTTCAGCATCGCCAGATCAAAGCGAATAATATCTTAACGAATTAAGTTCGGAATACGGTGATATTGTTTATTTTACCAAGGTTATATGGTTGAGTTGCGGAATATGTTTAAAAAGATTTTTTGAATTACGTGTGGAAATTGAAAATTTTATGGCTGAAAAGAGAACTCCAATTTCTAATTTAAATGATGAAATGTGGTTATTGAACATGTTTCTTAGTAGATATAACCGCATAAATTAACCAGTTAAACAAAGAGTTACAGAAGCAAGATAAATTAATTATTGATGCTTGTAATCACATCAAAGCATTCCAAATCAAGCTAATTTTATTTGAGAGCCAACTTAGAAATAGCAATCTTCACCATTTTCCGTCATTAAAAGAATATACAGCAGTCAAACTCCTAATTTTGCGAAGTGCGCTGATGAAATTAGAAAACTTTCAGCTGAATTTAATCATCGTTTCTCAGAACTGACAAAATATGACAAAGTTTTGAGATATTTTCTTCTCCATTTCAAGTGGACGTTTCCACTGTTCCAGAAGCTTTACAGATGGAAAAAATTAATTTGCAGTGTAACAATGAGTTGAAGCAGATTCATACAACGAAATTAAAAATTTGGAAAACAAAAAATTGTAAGCCCCTTCGGATATACATATTTTGTGAAGCTTATTTTCAAAAATAAAATTTAATAAATCTAAATTTCGCGCTTCATTTCAACAGATGAAAATCTTGACGATCAATTAAGATGTGCAACTACCAAAATAAAAATTGATGTATGTAGATTTAAAAACATTGAGTGATCGCAAGGAAAAACAAATATCAACGGAAAAAATAAACAGTTCAATAAAAAAATGTTCTTGAATATGTACTGAAATAATAAAAATAAATGATACAATAAAAATTGGTTTTTTCATACAATATAAAGCCCGCACACAATTTTAGATCAGAGGCACGCAGAGCGTTTTGGGTTGGCCAGACCTGGTATATTACCTCCTTAATGAAAATTTCATATGTTAATCAAAAAAGAAAAAATAAATGCCCAAATACAAAATAAAAATATTCTTTATGTGAATTACTTTACCCGTATTAAGTTAAGATCTAAAAAAGTTTCAAATAAAACAAATAATTATTGTAAAGATTTTAAAAATAGTTATTTTAATTGTGATAACTTAAGTACAAATACTAGATTTAATTCTAAATATTTAAAAAGAACATGAATTACTAATTTAAATTTTTGTAATACTTTTGACATATAATTTGTTAACTGACTTTGATGGTAACATTATTTACAATTATACTGAAAATATTAATTACTTGTAATTTTGATGAAACAAAAAATTGCGATAGCGAAAAATTTCTAAATAAAAGAAAAACAAAAACAACAAAAAAGTAAGTCTTTACTGTTGGTTTATGTGATGAATTACAAATAAAATCGTGATTCATTAATTTTTGGTGTTAAGTTTGAAATAAAATCTACTTCTACAAAAAGTTCTCAGTCCATATTATATAATTCTACACAAACTTCTTTGGTTGAAATATTACAATTGAATTTAATATTATTATTATTTACTAATTTAAATATCTATATTTTTTTTAATGGCGATCTTATTATGTTAATGTAAGAAAATATTTCTTAACAAAACTAATTGATTGCTATAAATAATCATTTGTGTATACATATATATTTTGAAAAGATAAGAAATATTTTCAAGCAACTTTGTATATTATCCTAGCTTAACATAAAAAAGAAAATGAAAGTTATGTTTTTTGTTTCTTTAACCAATCAACAATAGTTTTATAATTTTTATCCATCCAATCAATATTAATTTTTACTTGTTCTAAAGCTTGTTGAACAGATCTGCTGATGTCGCTATAATTTATTTTGATAAATTCTTCCAATTCTTTGAGCATAAATTTTGAATTTATTTTTCTTGTTAAAAACTTTATAATACCATTTAAATTGGACATCGTACTTCCAAGACTATAAAAACAGCATAATTAAATTTTTTTATATTACATTTTTTTTTTTTAATTCTTACTATGTTTTTAGTTCAATCCAATTATTTCTTAAAAAATCAAAAACAATTTGCTGTCCGACAACATTATTAGATACGGCTGCAAATACTCTATAAACATCTTGTTTTCTAATTTCATTTCCTGATAATCCTTTTCTTAAGTATTGTTCTAAAATCCATGGTTCTTTACTGCAACCTAAGGAACTTAAAATAATTTCTTTTTCGCTAGAAACTTTAGAATTGTTGTAGCGCTCAAAGGCAAAATTCCATTCTCTTTCAGATCCGTATTGAATTGCTGTACAATAAACAATATTGCGTAGATTTGGTGATATCCTAAATAACAAAATAAATATAATAAAATTTATATTTAACTATATTAATAAAAAAAATTATTGTATTGTAAAGATCAATATTATTTACGGATTATTCCTATCTGGATTAGGATCAATCATCCAATTTTGAAATTGCCTTCTACATGTCGATATACAATCATCTTGTCCTAAATGACAAGCTGTACTCAATATTTCAATTCTTTTAAAATGTGTTAACATATCCTTTTTATCTTGAATTTCATCAAAACCAACTTTTCTGTAAACCATGTCTAATAGTTTTAGCAAATAGTTCTAAATAAAATAATATTGGTTTGTTAGATATAATTTTATGGAAAAAACTTAATTTATATTTATGTATGTACCTTCATTAGAGAATAATCAGCTTGTTTTTGAAACATTGAATCAATAAAATTGAAACCGGCAACTGCAGCTTTCCATGGTACATAATCATCTTCATGTTCTAAATATTTTGTGATATCTAAAACAATTTCATAATTTAAATATTTTCCTCTTGCTAAATTCATTGCATCATCAATAAGTTGAGCTCGATTAGCTGGTGGAATTTCCTTAAATTTATTTTTATTTAATAAATGTTTAGTGATAGCTCTCCAATTTGATTCATCATAATTAACACGATAATAACCAGTCTGTTGAATATTAAAAATATACCAATCGGCTTGAGTTAAATTTCGATTTTCTATTTCATAAATTTTTGTTCTTGGAATCCAATGCGATGGACTAGTTTTTTCAAAATTTAAATTTTTTGCTGTTGTAAATGTTATAGGTATCCACCAAAGTAAGTTGGCTGATTGTTTTCTATCTTTATGAACATAAACGAATCTTTCTTGTTCAATACGAATTAGACTTGCACTAAAATTTTTTGTTATATTTATTACAGGAAATCCTGTCTGTAATGTCCAAGTATCCATAATTTCTTTAATTGTCATACTTTGATCTAAAATTGAATTTGCTACAGCCTCTTTTGTAAGAAAACGCCATAGATCATCCTGTTCGGCTGCTTTATATGCCCTTAAAATACAAATTTCTATAAAATATAAAAAAAAAAAAGAAATTCAAAAAAATATTTACATTTCATTTAAATATTTTTTTAAACCACTACGAAAAACTTTTTCGGTTAAAAAATGACTCATCATTCGTATTATAGTTGCACCTTTGCCATATGATATTCTATCAAATATTTCCGTAATTTCATCAGGATCAGCTACTTCAACAGAAATTTTATGTGATGATGACATTGCATCCAACTGAAAAACATTTTGTAATTCAGTCACAACAAATTGATCTAAAGTTCTCCATTGTGGTTCAACATCATCTACTGCTAAATACTCCATGTAGCTAGCGAAACCTTCATTTAACCAAATATCAGACCACCAGCTAGGTGTTACTAAATTGCCAAACCATTGATGTGCTAATTCATGACCAACAACACTAGCTATTCTTTGTTTATTTGTTGTTGCTGATACACCTTTCTCAAAAAGCATAGCAGTTTCTCTAAAATGGTTGTTGAATTTTGTTATTTTTTTTTTAAAAAAATATGTTTAAATAATTTTGAACCTATATGTTATTAATCCCCAATTTTCCATAGCTCCAGCATGAAAATCTGGTATCGCAATCATATCAATTTTCGGTAATGGAAATTCAATTCCAAAATAATTTTCTAAATTTCTTAATATTCTTGGTCCAATACTAAGAGCATAATCAGCTGAATCAATTGCATTTGGTCTTGCCCAAACTGAAAAATTTCCTTCTAGTGTGGATTTATTATGAAAATCTGATATTGTAAATGCAACTAAATATGTTGACATTGGAAATGATTCTTGATAATTATCCCAGACATAGCCATCAACACCTTCACTTTATTTTTTTTAAAATAAATATTAAAAAAACAAAAGTTATGCTTATTAAATTTAAAATGTCAACTTTTATATTTTAAAGGCTCACATCCCATAAGGGAAAAGGGTCTGTAGTTGGTCTATAAATAAATAAATTTAAAATATCATACTTACACACTTTTTTCTTCTCCAATAATTTTTGGCATATTTGATAAAGTTGTCATATTTTTAGATCGTGCTAAATTTAATGTAAAATTAGCTTTCATTGCTGGTTCATCAAAACATGGAAAAACACGACGAGCATCCGTTGCTTGAAATTGGGTTGAAGCTAACCATCGTTTTTCATTTTCAATCTCATATGAACTTCTGTATAATCCTTGCAAATAATCTGATATTTTACCCACGAATTTCATAAAAATTTTATATTCTGAATTTTTTTCTAATACCTCATTAAATTCTATTATATAAAATTGTTTATCTATTACATAATATTGATTTTTAAATTTTGTCTTTGTTCCTTGTATTACACCGATTCCATCAGTGACGCTTGCATTTTGATTTTTATTTATTTTATAAATTGTTACATGATCTTTCGATATGTTTAGTTCGGTAGCATGTAATGTGATATTTGTACAATTTTCAATGATTTTAACATGAATTATGATCTCACCAGCAAATGTGAATGTTCCATCAAATAAAAATGGTATTAATGATATATTATATTTTAGTGGTATAACAGATTTAGGCAATCGAACATTTGATTTTAATTTAATATTATTTTCATCATTTATATCCTTATTTGTATTTAATAATGGAGGTAAGGTTCCTGTTGTCAAAATGCATTGATGGTCACATATCTCTTTAACTGGCTTAGTGATTTCCGGACAAGTTGCGATATTATAAACTAAAAATCCTACAGCTATAATGGTGCATAAAAAAAATGCTCCTATTATACATAAAGTAGTTAATGATATTGTATAGCCACGTTTTCTGGTAAATGTTGTTCTTGTTGTACTATTATTGCTAGTAAGATCTAATGATGTTAGATTTTCATGAACGTGCATATCTTTAAGTACCATAATTTTTATTTTTTTTTTTATTACTGTAATCGATTTTTCATTAGAATATTCATTCATAAAATTTATATTTCCAGAGATTTCTTAATTTCGATATTAAATTGATAAGCGCACTGGAGATTAAGCAGTGTAATAGGTGTAACGGTATAATATTCAAATTTCGATGGAATAAAAAAAAATCTGAATCTGAAAGAAATTGATAATTAGTAAATTAATAATTGAAGAGGCTATATAATTAGAGGATAAATTACTACAACAATAAAGAGTAGAAATAAAGAATATCGATAAATTGTAATTATAAAAGGCAATTCACTAACTGTTATGATACAAAATTTAAAAAAAAAATAGTAGAAAATAGACTTTTGCCATTTGCTAAGGAAATATTAGAAATAATCAATGAGAATTTAGGAAAGAAAAAACAACAACAGACTAGGTATTAAACATGAAACAAATTATTGAAAAATGCTAGTAATTTACTAATGGTGTACACCAATGACCAAATAATTTGTGTTTGGAAACTCTAAACAAGTATATGATAACACTATATTGAATTTGACATGTCATGTTACTCAACGTTCTTATGGAATTTTAAATAACGTCTACTTTAATGTAAAATCACAAATAAATTAACATACTAGCATACGCAGATGACAATTCAATTTAATAATTGAAACGTAACAGACTAACATCCAAGTAAATAGGACTACATAAATGAAAATAAAATTAAAAACATGACCCAAAATAAAACTTAATAATTCAGATTACAGTTGGTTTGTATGACTCGCAAATTTATATAAATTCATATAAATTTATATAAATTTCTGTCTGTATATGTGTACTTTTTATTTGCACGCTCTTTACAAATTTTTGAGAAATTTAAGAGAATTTTATGTTTAAAACATCAGAGGTCTCTTAAATAAATTTTTGCAAATGAAATTTCTATTTGCAAAAATTTGTAAAAATTTACTGTCAATTTTTTGTTGTTGTTTTAAATGTCAATAGAATATTTTTCATATAAAAAGTAGCATACCTAAGATAAATAAAAAGTTGTATACCTAACCTGAAAACTTATTTATATAACTTTTTACCGACAAAAAGACCAAAACCACGAAAAATTGTTTTTGATAATCAGATTTGTTTTTGATGGTTGCAAAGCACTGATGAAGGAAGTAAGTTGTTTCCGAAATATCGATATTTGCAAAATAAATACAAATGATTAGTGAAAGCAAACTCGACTTTTATTCCACGAAAAATTATTCAATTTGATTTTTTTCAACAAAAGCATTCAATAATTTTACAAAAAGATTCAGAAACTTACTAAATTAATTAAAATTTAAAAAAATCTCGTAACCTCAATTATTTTTGACATGAAAAAATTTGGATAAATTTATGCAAATTTTGCGTATGTCTACTTTTGCTTGCAAAAGAGAACATTTTAACTATTCTCGTAGAATTTTATGATCACGTGATTTTTCCTCTCATTTGCAAATTTTTGCAAATAAAAGTAAACATACAGACCTAGTATTGAATATTGAAAATGTGTCAAACTTACAAAAAAACAAACAAATCTTTCAAAAGATGGAAACGAAATTTATCAAATCATTAACAGATAAATAATGTTAGTCATGTTCATGAAACCATTTTGTACTTATTTTGCAATAATTTCCACATAATTTTTAAATTTTTTATTATTATCTATGATTATTTTTAGATATTTTACCTCATCCTCAGATAAAACATCAAAAAATATTAAACTTTCGTAAAGTAAATTTGTTTTTTAGATTTTGGAATTTGGTGATCCTACAGATAAATTTGAAGATCAGCTTTATAGGTCCTTTTCCTTTTTGAAATGTGGGCCTATTTTTATTAAATTATATTAATTATTTGGTACATATTTTTTATATACATACATATATATTTTAATTTTCATTATACCCTTCTCTTTTTGTCCTCTTTTTTTCCCGAAAAAACTCTCTTTTTAAGCTTTTCCCTTCTGGCAACCCTACCTAGTATGGATGTATGAATATTCTTAATTTATTTTAGTTCTTTGCTGTCGATTTTTTAAGAAAGATTCAAACCAGTTTGCCAATGTAAATATCCAATCTTTTATAGGTAAGAGTCCAAATTTTACTGCCACACGAATGATGATGATGAATTTTAGATAAAATTTTGACTTGTTCAAACAATTTTTATGATTAATATGCTAACAATTAAAAAATAATGTGAAAGTAGCGTTATCAGAGGTATCTAAAATCCGCTTATCAAATGATATTCGCAATTAATAACTGCAACATTCGCGTTAGAGATTTTATCAAAATAATATATTAAAAAGCGAAGATCTACTTGATCTTGCTCTTACTACTATACCTGTACTTAATTTTGTTGATTTAAAAATTTTTGAGAAAAAATTTTAGTCTATGTTAGACTATAGGAAAAATAGAGCTAGGGAATAATAGATCACTATGTAAGTAGGTATATTTCCTAATATGTAATGTCAGGGTTCAATGGATTCCGATAGAATGTTTCGAAGCTGGATGAATAGAAAATGTTGATGAAGGTGAGAAGAAATTAATTATGAGATCACGTTTCTTTCCAAAAATAAATTCAATTGAAAATGTTTAGAGTAAAGGATATTTATCAAAACACACATAAAACTTTATTTTCTATTTATGTACCTACAAGTTTACTTTGATTGCCTGAACAATCAATGTGTGTACAAATAATCGTTAGTAATAGTACAAAATAATTCATTATACATACTTATACATTAATACATATATATATTTTGAAATTCTTTCATATTATATTTTGATGAGAAACAAAGAAAATATTGTTTTTATTTTTTTGTAAACAGGATATATGGAATAAATAACCCTTTTTCATTAGAAAAATAAAAAGGCGAACCAGTATACAAAGATCAAATTTCTACTATATTTGGATTTTACATACAAAAAAAAAAAAAAAAAAAAAAAAATGACGGAAAAAAAATACCGAACAGTTTTCTTTTTCCTAAATAGAAAGCCATATATGAAAGGTTTATTCTCTTAACCGCATATTCCATAAATTATGAAATGAAATGTATCCATGTACATATCCATGAAAGGAAATTAATTGTGTTGAATTAACCCTTTTGTAAAAATAATAAATTAAATACTATGACATGGAATTGAAATTGAAACTATAATGTCTTAGAAAAATCACTGTTTATGTATAATCCCTACACAACGTGTACGATGTATATAATATATATATATTATTCATATAAAACTGTAATTGAATTTAGTTCCTTTAAGAAATTTCATACAATACAACAACACGTGTGTACTTATTTGGTTTCCTACAGCGTTAAGGTGATATCTTTAAAATATCCAAAATTTTGATTTTTTTTTTTGGAAATTTACCACTTTCTAGAAAAAACATATGAAATCTTTTTAAATTTTGAAAATGTTTTCTTATATGTACTCGTATATGCTATTGTGTCGTAAATGTAGTACGTAAAATAATTGGTAAATCAAAAACGCGAGAGAAATACTTTCTAAGACAATTTTGTATCTTTTTTTGAAAGTATTTTTGATGCAATGAGTTTTGTGATTACTACGTTTCGCTTGCCTTTGGGGAAAAAAACGAACTTACGTTATTTTTCTATAAAAAATTCTCTGGACAATACAACAGTATGTCCCATTTTATGGACTTCAGATAATTCAGTTCAACTTTTCAATGACAGAAAATTTCCCTGAAAAAGCAAAATAGGTGAACATAGAATAGAATTCAAAGAGAAAAAATATTGCAAATGATATCAAATTTTTATAAAACGGAACAATCTTCGGTATTATTTTTTTATTTCAAAAATTAAAAATTGGTATTTGGGTCTTGAAATCGGTTTTGGTACTGTTGTTGGTTAGCTGCTTAAATACATAATTATTTAAATGTGGCAGGTTTCCTCGATTTTTATCCAAAGTGTTCATCCTGTATATTTCACCATCATACCTGTATTGAAACCGAATGCAATACGGATCATCTTTATTTATTTCGACAATCTTGATTCTATTCCATGAAATTTTTGTCCATTTTCGTCTTTTTTCAAATTTTTGTAGTTTTATTCAATAATTTATATCGAAAAAATCTTCTGCATACATTTCTTTTTATTTTATATGGTGTTTCGTTGAACGCTGAGTGACAGATAGTGTACAATACAAAAGGGCTATAAACAGGAATATTTCTTGAAGTTTTTTCAATAACGCTATTCATCGAATCTCCTTTATTTTGTGTATGGCCACTTTCTTAAAAGTTATGGGTGATGGAGATTTCATATTTAACGGCACGCACATAACGTATAAATATTTATTTATTTATTACTATGTTTAAATCAAACAAGTTACAATAATGAATTTAATCTTACAATAATATTTACAATTAAAAAAAAAACAAAAAAAAAATACAAAATAATCTAATACAATATAAATTGACTGTTGCGGTTTTGTCCAGTGCAATTGCCAGTAAAAAAAAATAAATTTAAGAAGGGGTCTTCAATTTTAGTCTTAATAAACGAGAAAACACAACTATCTATTTCATTAGCTCCTCTGGCCGTAACATAATTATAATATAATTGCGACACTTCAGCTTTTGGACAAATCAAAATATTTTGTAAATCGAATGCTGAGACACAAAAATTTCACGAAACATTTTTATGTTACATATGTAAGACCTACCCTTGAACATGCCAGTCAAGTATGGTTCCCATATTACTTAACTGACATTAATCGAATTGAATCAGCTCAACGAAAGTTTTTTCATTTCGCTTTGAGTAACTTTTCGTGGAATGATCCATTGTGACTTCCACTTCATTCGCACAGTCTTAAACTCATTGACTTACAGTTATTGTTTGATAATCGGGTAATTACAGATATTTCTTTTATTCACCAGATTCTTTCGGGTAAAACGTTAACCCCTGAAATTTCAAATCGTTTGGTTAAAAGAACCAATCGAAATAATATCAGAACCGTTGAGTTGTTCCACATTCCCTTCCACCCTATACTGAATATGGTAGATTCGAGCCAATGACTAGAATGCACCGTGAAGTAAATTCTAATTCTAGTTCTTTTGATTGTCAACTAAAGTGTTTTAACTATAAAAGAACAAGTACGTTTTAATGTACGTACAACTGAAGCGAACTAACAACTACTGTTGTTATTTTTAGCTTTGATACTTACAAAGTTCGGCCTAACTTTTATTTATATATATATATTTTTAATTAATGTTTTTTAGTTATTGTCATAGATATTAACTTATGATTTTTACTTTTTTACTAACAACATGTATCTGGTTTAGTTTATTCTTGATTTTTTCTAATCAAAGATGGTGGTGTTTTACTAACCCATGGTCCCATGAAATATTTGCACAATCAAATTGAAGCAAGCTTTCGTCTAATAATATCGCTTCTATTAATCATTTTTGTTTCTACTATCGATGTCATTTCATTTGCAATTTTCTGTTTGATTCTTTGCATAGACAAAAAGTTTTTAAACCAAGGGTCGAAAAATGTAGCCATTGATAAAATTTTGTAGTAAAACAAATAAAAATGTTTGTATGCATACTGTTTCTAAATTGTTTTGATTTTGCTTACAGTTCTACTTCAATGATGTATTGTATACATTTTTGAGTATGGTACTGAGATATGAGAGAGTGGGATATAAATAAATAACTTTACGTTATTGAAATTTATTTAAAATTAAAAAATACAAAGTAGCAATCACTGTAACTTTTGATATTGTAGGCTGTGATATCATGTAAACATGTAACAAACTTTATAGTTAGTTACAGTATGGTTGTATTTTTTCTAATAATGTCGGGGCTCAATTTCATCTGTTTTTCAATACTTATAATTTCATTATAACATTTTTATTTAAAAAAAAAGGACAGTTATTGTTTCGAAAGGTCAAATTAATGTTTAAAAGTCAACTTTATTAGGGGTACTTCAGTAGCACAGTAATTCAGTAGAGCTGGCGATGAGCAGTAAAGTTAATTGCAGAGTAAAGCTAAAATTATGTTTATTCATATTTTACATATAGTCGAAAACTATTACAACTTTGTTTCAAAACCCAGTCCAGTCCCAGACTTATATCAGCTAATTTTTTCTCTTACATTTTTAACAGACTTACTGTTTTTTTTTTAAATATATTTATTCAAACACTATTTTTTAAACTAAGATTGGAATAATATTATAAATATTTTCGAATTAAAAAGTAAATTAAAATTAGAAAATATGTAACAAGTATTTAAGTATATTTAAATTTAATTTCTCTAATTACAAGCCAGTGACCGACCACCTACAAATTATTGTCTTCTTTATGTTCATACATACTCGTATATATAAATACAGTAAGTGCAATATAATCGTTATTATTATAATTCAAATAGCTAATATTTATTTTTTAAATCAGTCATAAAAATATTTATTTTAATTATAATCAATGTGTGAATTATTGTAGCTTGTCTTCATATAACACTTTTTTTTTTTTTTTTGCTTAGTATAAACATTTAACCTAATGGATTATCTCTATAAACTCCTTACTTTATGTTATATTTATTCCGTAAATTAATTATCATCTTTATTATATATCTAGGTGAATATTTCGAGAAGTTTATATATTGAATATTAAAATTATCTAAATACATTAAATAAATTATTTATTATGAATTTGCACAAAAAAAAAAAATTAAAAAAGTAAATTTTGTAATTAACAATTCTGTATATTTCGATTTTATTAGCAATAATTTGAATTTTAACCCAAATATGCCCAAAGAATCGAATAAAGTTCCACTACGGTTTTGAATCCTAATTTTGGTTAAAATGAAAAAAAAAATTTAATTTTTAAAGTGTATAAGTATAGGCGTGTGGGCATAGTAGTCTGCGCGCCTGCCCATCAAAAAGATGTTTTGTTCATAGTTGGATTATGTCAAAAAAATCTGCGCAGTTAATAATTAGACGTTATAGTGTTCATAGTTGTTGCATGTTGCCAAAAAATCTGCGCAATTAAAAATTAGGCGCTATAGTGTTCATAGTTGTCGATGTTGCATCAACATTGTGCAGATTAAGCATGTATTTTACTGCGCTTGCATTAATAGCTATTGGCTTTAAAAAACATGTAAAAAAATTACTAGTATTAAAAAAGTATTAGCTTAAATTGAATTAAATTGAAATAAAAAATAAATATAATTACTTATGTATTTTAAAAAATATATATGTACATAATTGTTTTATAATACAAACATTTTGAAAAAATAATTTTGTGTATGAAATGAATTTTAGATAAATTAATATACGTAGATAGCTGGTGGGATGCTGTAATAAAATACGCAAACCAGAATTCATTTTCGTTTTTTATAATTGAAATTAATTATCAAACTTTTTCACTTAAAACCGTGCATGACTTCTAATCAAACTTTCAAACTGAATAAAAATTGATAAAACAAATTTTGTATGTCTTGCCGCTATGAACTGCAGAAAAATTTCCTACTCCCCTGCACAAGGTTTTTGCTCATAGTTGTCAGGTAAAAATATATGCACAATGCTGACGAACGTTTTTCTGCAGAATATAAATACACTTCTTTCACACAACTGTGAACATATACTTTTAAAACAATTTTAAATTTGTTTTATCATGATTAATATTATCTTGTAGTGGTTATACTTATAAGTCATCAGCAAATAAGAAGAGTTTTCCGTATAGTTAATATCCAGTAAACTACTACACGAGAACAGTATTGGACGTGGACCTAAACAGCTTCCTTGTACTACATCATAGTTTATACTTGAGTTATCATATATGATAATTTTATCATATTTTGTTTCTTGATTAGACACCACCCAAATAAGAGAAAAATATTCAAAGTGGAGTCGAACCAGAAATGTTTACAAAAACTTAAAAGTGTAAGGAGAAACATTTTTTGAGAATTACGTTTTATGATCCAAGATTGAAGCAAACTTAAGATACTATAAAATCTAGATTTGGGTTAAAACTTAAATTATTACACGCTGGGTGACGCAGTAGGTATAGAGCGCCTGCTTTTCAACCCAAGTACGATTCCCGATGAAGGCAAAATAAATTTCTTTAGGGTTTTTCAACCTGGTCCAGTACACTTTCTAATTTAGATAAAATAAAGGATAAAAAGTAGTTGGAGTTTTGGTTATCACTAAAAATAAAATGGAATTATGCTATTAATGAGGCTGAAGTTTTACTCTACAATAACTCTACAATACTCTACATGAAAATTCTAAAGTAAAAACTTTTGTGTGCAATTTGTGTATGCCAAATCTCTGTGTAAAAGTAGTAAGGGAGTTTTTTTCCCACAGACCGTTAAAATTAATCTGACTAATTTCAAAGAAATGATTATTTCTTGAAATTAGTTGGAAATGCAGTTTTGTAATTACTAAAAAAACAAATTAACAATATTGAAAGTACTGCGAAATTTTATATTTTAAAAAAGGGATATTCGTTTCCTTTAAGAAATGTTCATTGGACACAAGACATCATATTAGCATACATATAACTATATATATATATATTATATATATGTCAATTTATATAAATTTAAAGGTTTTTATCTATTTTTAAATAATTTAAAGATTGTTAAATAAACAAATTAATGATATTTTTATTTGTTTTTTATTTTTTGATTGCTTTGCAATGTCTTCAACACAAAATTTATTATCAGAATCAACACCATAAAATTTACCCCCCAGAAAGCTTTCAATATATTAAAAATGAACAAACAAAAAAGTGTAAAGTCCTTTATTGGTATATCTACTGTACTGTATATTGTATATATATATTGTATATATATATATATGTATAATCTTGTCAGATTGAAGATAATTGACTATGTCAATTACTTTCATTTTGTATAGTATCTTTCTTTTTTTATTGAAAATAAATAATTTAATCAATCTTAATTTATTTTAAAACTAGTCAGTCAGTTCAGAAAGGAATCAATGCAATGAAGTTCTATAATGGATTTGGGCTGTGAAAATTTTAAACTAAAAAATAATAAAATAAATAAAAATAGAATCCATCATATACCTACTAGAATTTAAAAATTTCTGATACAAGTAGTAGGTACATGAATTTTAAACGTTCTCTTCACAAAAGATTTATTAAATGCAAGTTAACGGTACAAAATTAAATAAAAGACGAATTTGAAGTAAAAGTAAGATTAAAACAATATGATGTTCTATTATCAACAATTTTTAATCTAATACCATTCATCACACAATAGAAGATTTAGACAGAAGGGAAGACATCATATTCATAAGATCATCTACATATAATATTCCCGTATGGCTGACTACATTGCAACTGTGACAAAATAAAAAAAACTATTATGATTCTTATCACTACTCCCTCAATAGAGAAAATGTAAGGAAAAGAAGGCCTAGATTTTAGAAAAATAATATGATATGTGAAAATACGACGTGTACCATCAACGGAAAACATAATAAAAATGACTATAATTTTGAAGTATAAGTACATGAATTTGATAATTCTTGACAAAATTTGAACAGCACAAAAATTATTTTGTGCTCAAAAAGTCTCTTTCAAATTTAAAATATTAAGCTGAAATGTATAAAACCATAATAAAAGTCGTAGCTATATTAAACAATAACTGTGATACCTGTGATACCTGTGATACCTGTGATAACTGTGATAATGACAATTAAATTATTAACAATAAAAATAAATTAAAAATGCTGAGACAATTATTTGGTCACAAAATATAAATGCCGATCGATGGTAATACCAAAACAGATAAAACGAAAACCATAGTAGGTTACATTAAATAAAGACAAAAGGATTGATGGGCAAGATTAGTGATAACGTTGAATAATCAAATGATGTAAAAAAAATACTATATACATATGTAGCTCAGACTAATATTAGAACACAAGAAGTATAGTCCAATAATAATATGGGTAAACTCAATCAAGGATAACGAAAAATTCGAATTAATGGATGGAGCAGAGCAAAATGGAGGAAAGCTGTGAACGACGTTAAGACTCATCATGGATGAATAGCGGAATAAAAAAAGGTGCTTACGAATTTTACTATGCGAATTTACACATTTTTTTCACAGTTTTTCAAGTAGAAATCCATGCAATTGAATGAGATAATATAAAATTACAGGGATAAAACAATATGTACCGGGTGTCCGAGACCATGCGTATCAGGTTTTTAAGAGGGGAAGGAGCCGTTATCTTAAAATTGAATGAAAATTTTATTAACTAAATCAAGGGTACTCTATCGATTGGTGATATCAGACCAAAAATCGCCGAAATTGGCCGAAATCGAGATTTTCAAATGGGAAGGGGTAAATGCAAATTCGGATTCTACGTCAAAAAATAAGTAACTTTTGTAAAGTAAATTTTTTTTTTTTTTTTTTTTTTTGTTTTAACTTTGTAGAAACCCAAAACTGAGATAAAAAATATGATAACATGAAAAACAAATTTAGTTATAAAAATTATTTAGTTTATCAAAGGAAAATATTGAGCCTTTTTGTTTTAATGTTATTAATTTTGAAGAAAACAAAAAAAAATCATTTAACATAATTATCTTATTTTTTATCGTAGAATCTGAATTTGCATTAAAAAGTACCCCTTTCTATTTAAAAATCTTGATTTCGGCCAGTTTCGGCGATTTTTGGTCTTAAAAAACCGATTTGCGGGTTTTTCCGGAAGTTCAAAATACCATCAATCGATAGAGCACCCTCCATTTAGTTAACAAACTTTTTTTTAAATTTTAAAATAACGGCTCCTTTCCTTCTTTAAAAGCTGATACGCATGCTCTGGACCACCCGGTATATATGGAGATATAGTCATGTTACGTAACTACCTCTTCTAGCATCTGCAATAAAATCCAATCTTGTTTGAAACTGTTCTATTTTCAAAAAGCACAATGAAATAGAAAATTACACACACATTTGATTGTTAGGATCAGGAAATTAGGATACTGAAATTGAAGGTAAACAAAATTTCAGATGGCTGTAAAAATATGACTGTATGAAGTAAAATATTTTTGAGACACTTTGTATTTGTTTGTGAACAAATTTACTCTATAGATGATATTAAGACTAATGTTATAGATGTATATATGCCAATTATATACGTACAATTTTTTCTTTGAATTCTAAAATAATAATCAAGTAAATAAATAATATAATTAATGAATTTAACGGCTACTACATGTGGTGTGGTGAGTTTATTGTTGTTAACAAAACCGAAATCATTTCAAAATAAATCATTCGATTCGAAGCGTTCTGAATCAGTGAAAATAATATATAAAAAGTTAGTATTATAGTGCCATACTTTAGATATTTTGAAATGCAAAAAAGGAACCATTATTTATAATTTATTTAAATATTTGTTTTACTTTCTTGGTATATGTTACTGATTTCATATATGTATGTAAGTACCTACAGTAGGTATAAAGTTAAATTGTAATTGGAAATTATTGCAAATAAGTTAACTTTTCGTCTAATTTTTGTTCATTAAAATAGGAAAACCTTTTTTTGATTTTAAATAAATAACTGAACAAAGTAATAAATATTTGTTGGTTCATATGGGATTTATAAATATGGAGGCCTATTACAGAAACCGTCTTGCGACTGTTTCAATGTTTCAAATAAATAAAAATTTCAAATGTTTAATAATTGTTGAGTTATTTAAAAGAAAAAAATTTCAAAAAAATAAGATACATATGCCTACATATATGTATATGTATATAAAATTTAAAATAAAAAAATAAAATTTCAAATTTCTTGAAAAGTTAATTAAATATTTGTTTTACTTTCTTGGTATATGTTACTGATTTCATATATGTATGTAAGTACCTACAGTAGGTATAAAGTTAAATTGTAATTGGAAATTATTACAAATAAGTTAACTTTTCGTCTAATTTTTGTTCATTAAAATAGGAAAACCTTTTTTTGATTTTAAATAAATAACTGAATAAAGTAATAAATATTTGTTGGTTCATATGGGATTTATAAATATGGAGGCCTATTACAGAAACCGTCTTGCGACTGTTTCAATGTTTCAAATAAATAAAAATTTCAAATGTTTAATAATTGTTGAGTTATTTAAAAGAAAAAAATTTCAAAAAAATAAGATACATATTCCTACATATATGTATATGTATATAAAATTTAAAATAAAAAAATAAAATTTCAAATTTCTTGAAAAGTTAATTTTTTTTTTATATTTTGCTTTTTATCTGTAATCTTCTTGTTTCCATTAACAAATGCAAAAGTTTTTATTGATTACAAACATTTTACAACTGAATTTAAAAAACAATTACTATTTTAGAAAACAAAATTCAAGAAAATTACTTAAAATATTCAAATTTTATTTATTTTTCACCACAAACTAACCTCGCTGTGCAACTGCTAGAACACAATGGCTACTTAACTTAGCAATGGCTTTCAATAATATACGAAAAATTGACTTCTATTACTTGTTTATGGTATTTCGAAACCGAAAAATTTCGCATTTGTAATTGATATTCAGTTTCCATTTCTTACTGTATGTAATCATGTAACTAATATCAATATCCTTTTCACTCTCTATAATACGTTATCAGCAATTCGTTCGTTACTGCCTTATTGAGTTATTTTTTGAATTTTGGTAGAAATTGCATATAATTAATAGATACTATAAATTAAAATGATTTAATAGTGTAAAAAAATGTGATTCCTAAAAATAATATTTTCTTTTGCTCTGATGATCAAAATTTCCTTATGCCTGTCCCTCTTGAACCTCCTTCCTAGTCTGTATATACAAATTGATGCATATAAGTTATATGTATCATATACTTCGTTAACGATTGATCAAAATTTATTTTTATTTTGATTAATATGGAATATGTAATACAGGTTATAAGTGATAGACTATGTAATATATGTATGTATATATATTAAAATAAAAACTATATTCATTTAATTTTTTTTTAGTTTATTACAAAATAAATATCATAATCTTTTTAAATATAAATTATCGGTTTTTCTATTGTTGACAGCATCAACCATAAGTTCTCTACCACTATTTAAAATTTAAAATAATTTATTAATTTTGCATTAATAAACTTCACGTCATATTGCACAATCTACTAATAAATTTATTTTAATTTATTTTTTGACAATTACGATAATTATTTAAAGGGTGAATAGGGTATAGTTTTCTTATTTAAAATACTCGTATAGATAGACTATTAACTATCTAAATAATTGTATTATGTATTTTTCATTTAATCGAATGGCATTACGCTTATAATCACTTTGATTGAAATAAAAAAAAATTTGATATGACATGTCAATCTTCGTTATATAACTATGATGATTCTTCTAAAATACTTTAAAGGATATTTTATACGAGTATTTAAGACAAAACAAAAAAAAGGAAGTTTATTGACAGGAAGAACAAAAATTTTCTTATAAAGTATGTAAGTATAAAGAGAAAAAAAAATACAAAAGATTTACAAATATCAACCCAAGTTGCAACAAAATAATTTTTTAGTGCTTGAAAGCAAGAGTGATGAAATCAGGGCTGATTTGATGTTTTAGATTTATTTGATAAATAAAACACGATAGGCTGATGATAATTAGATACGGGCGTATTGTTGTTGTTGTTTTTTTAATGTCCCCTTCAATTAAATTCAAAAAAATATCAGGGGTGAAGTATAATCGTTATAAATTTAAAAATGAGGCAAAATAAATAAATACATCTCTGAATGTGTGTTTTAACTTTTAACCAGATCGATTAATTGAATTTATAAAGGTAAAAATATAAATGTGTGGAGTTACGTTGCGGAATATTTTTTAGTTATAGGTTCATTCAATAACATGTGATTTGTGATTGCAATCAATCGGGAAATATTATTTTCAATCACGTCTATTGAATAAAAAATAAATCAGTTTCAATCACAAATTTACTCCGAAAATTCCCAATACATGATTGCAATTAATTACAATCAAAAGCTATTTGTTATTGAATGAAGCTTAATAGCTTTTACTTGACATTTTTAAATGTTACTTCAGTATTCCATCACTTAAGATTAATCTGAATAATATTTTGTTATTATGAAAATTTATTAAAATGCAAATTTGATTATAAAATTATCAATGTTGACCTACCTGGTATAAATACTATGTCAAATGACTATGAATCAGAAGTATTTTATAAAATTTGTTGAGAGTATAATTTTTTATAATTAACTTAAATAAAAAATGGAATTATGAAGGCTTAGTTTCTGATGATAAATAGTACTAGTTCTGTACATTTCATTATGTAGTCAAAGATGTACATATGTACCAGAAAATATATATTATAAAAAAAATCAACTGCTGAGAATCTGAATCCATATGTCCGTAGTCCCTTACAATTCTAATTAATTATTGATTTTTTTAAATTTGTGGTTCTAGCAAATCTTATGTTCTATAGATAATAAACAGCATAATGTTTGAACTGAACACTAATTCCTTATATTTAAATGACATTTTTTAAATTTGTAATTTGAACTTTGTAAAGAATGTTGTATGATATAAATAAATTATTATCATTATTATTACATGAAAATACACATGAGAATTGACATTTTCCAAACGCATCATCAAAGACAATAAAAAGTACAGCGTTCGAGTGAAAAAATATGCACAAAGGTACATGCAAAGTGTCTGCAAATAACATCGTCAATCAAATATATCATAATATTAATATCAACTAAAAGATAGTCTACAACAACAAATGTGAAGACGGGCAGGGGGACAAACTACGACAGTGATTACTTTTTCTAATAACAGTGAATATTAGAGAAATAGTATCAAACGCGGGAAAATGTAGAGGTTTCCGTAGAATAAAATGAGATACAAACAAACTCAACAATGAATCGAATGTTATACAATACCAATGCAAATAAAACTTTAATCAGAGTAAGAGAACAACGAAAAACAACCATTTAATGTAGATAATGAATGGAGACAAACAAATGAAGAAGCTATAAGTTCAGCGGCCAGAAACTAGAAATCAAGATAAAAAAGTAGGATTAAAAATCAACGAAAGCAAAACAAAATATCTAAAAATGTCAAGAGCAAATAAGAAATTATCATCAGAATATAACAATCGGAAAGTACGACTTTGAAAGAGTTACAAGCTGCACACACCTCAGAACAGCAATAAGAAGCGATAATAGTATGCAGAAATTTGCTACAATCAAAGTATATTTATCAAGGAAAGTAAAGATGACGATATAAAAACTCTAATACGACTCATATAGTGACGTTTGGATGCGAGGTACGGACTATGAATGTAGCCGAGGAGAACAACCTAAGTATATTTGAAAGAAAAATTCTTCGAAAAATACTTGGCCCAAAAATATTGGAGAATGCAGAAAATATATAATTAGAAATAACAGCGAGACATTGTAAGGTTTGCAAAAGCTCAAAAAGTAGGATAGCCACTTGATTAGAATGAATGAAACTCGAAAACAGGCAGTGGTGTTAAATGGAAAGTCGGAGAGTAATCGAGGTAAGGAGAAGATGGGAAAACAATGTTCAAAATGATGCCCCGGCCCTAGAAATCTCAAATTGGAGACAAGCGGCGTAAGATCAACCCTTTAGGAGGAGTATTGTTACGAAGGCCTAAGCTCACCCAGAGATGTAGTGCCATGAGATGATGACCACCTTATTCAGAACAGTAAATATTATGATTTGTAGATACTTTCTATATTTCTCTATTTCGATTACGTAAACTATTTCGATTTCGTGACGCATTAGGTAAAAATGTAAAATAACTAAAGTACACTATAAATAATCAATGATTTCGTGAGAAATTAATTTTTACAAAAAATTTAAGCAGATATTGTAATAGGAATAAGATACCGAAGCCATGTCCCTAATTTCACCAGTAATGAAAAAAAATTGGTTTTACAGATCTAAGAAAAACATTTATATATACAAACACTGGAAGATTCATTGGTTCTATAAATTTCTCAGCTTCGTTGTTTCAATTTTCTCTTTTTGATAAAGATATGTGTGGTAAACAAGAAGCTTATAAAATCTATAAATTAAATAAAATAGTTTGAATCACATCTGCTGAATCACCACTGTTGGGTTTCAGGACAATGACGATGATGAATTTGAATCACTAATGAAGTATTTCTCAGACCATCATCATCATCATTGATATTGCAATAAACAATATTTGAGTCAAATGCAGGACTTACAATAACAAAGGTGTTGATTTTAAATTAAATAATTTTTAAAAATCAAATTCTGTCAAGATTTTATAAATTATTTATTTTTTTACATAATGTTCTTAACAGTAACTTAGGTAGAATCACCTTTTTGTGCTTAATTAAGTATGGCGTACTGCAAGTTTATACTGAAACATTTACAATGTTTTTCGAACATTTATTTATCGACTGGCCGAACTTATTTAATGTGGAAAACTACTGCTATTGTTAGGAACTAAGCCTTCTTAAATATAATAGGTCCATTTTATTTAAGTTGTTACCAGAAGATTATATATACTCTCAATTATATTTTGTCATTTATTTTATCCCAATGACAATGGGTACTGGATCAGGTCGAAAAACCCATAAAGCATTTTTTTTTACTTCATCGGGAATCGAACTTGAAACCTTTGCTTGACTCCTTTGCATCAGGCTTGGTAGGTAGAGAGAGCGCCTTCATCATATACATAATGTCACTACACTCGTACATTTTTCAATTTTTTTTAACTTTATTGAGATTATTTTATTGATTATTGTGATTCTGTTTTTTTTTTTAATTATTTTAATAAGGCTCCACTTATTCTTTAAGAAAAACAACAACATTTAATTTGATGATTTCTTTCTTGCACTAAAGTTAATTGGTATCTATATTTTCAACTATTAATTTTATTTCGTCTGGTGCTTTTAATTTCATTATCTTTAGAGTATTTACGAGTATTTGAATAAACAAAATTAAAATTAATTTTCTCTAATAATAATAATAATATTTTTTTTTTTTTTACAAAAACATTACAATTTTTAATTTACTCTGATGAATAAAATTTAGAATTTATGCAATCGACTGCATTTAATCTTAAATAAAAAAGAATTGTTATTACAGCATCGCTTGTGACTCTTGGTTATCGTTATAATGAAAACAATTAAAATAATAATTTTATGAACTTGCAATAAAAAAAATTATTTAATGAAAATTTAATTAATTAAAAATGAAAAAAGAAACAAAAAAAAATAGTGTTTTGTTAAGTGAAAAAATCACTGAATGATTTGAGTATATTTTACTGATAGAAATCGTTCCCACAGTTTAAAATAAATCAATAATAAGCTTAGGGTGAACACGATATTATTTTTTTTTATAAAAAAAAACTATACTTCAAAAATATTTTTCTCTATAACCCCACTAAATAATTTATTTTATTTATTTACCGTCTTTATTTGTTCGATGACAGAAGATTGTATGAGCTTGACGCGCTTTGTATTCTGGGTAACACTAAAAATACAATCAAGTATTGATAAGCTATAAAAATATTCACTTAAATCCGGATATTTTAACTTAATATACATGTAATAATGCAATTACAATAAGAAACTTAACAACTTAAATTTGGTTTTGTTGATAGATGAATAAATCTTGATCTTGATGAAATGAAAAAAGTATATGTGAAATAATTTGGTATAATACCTTTGATATTTGACAGGATATATTTTTAAACGATTCTAATATCAAAATAAGGGTGGAACAATTTCTCACCAGTAGTTATATGGATTAGTTATAATATGTACATATCTATGTATCTGATAATAAAATCTTAGGTTGAAATCCTGTAGGTGTTTAATTAAAATTTATTTCCTTATTATTCATATAAAATAATGACAAATAAAATTTGTTGGAAGTACAAATTGATATTAAGTTAAAATAAAGTTAATTTAAACTATATATGCTATTTCTTAAAGAAATATTCAATTTACTGATCTTTATTCGACAATACATTTACATGCTATGAAAAAATCAGCTATAATTTAGATAATTTATTTATCTCTACTTATATGAAATTAATAAATATATTTTCCAGTCTGATCTGTTAATATTTTTGACTATCAGGTGAACACCGTAACTTCTCCCAATGAATTTCAACGGACAAGCTTTTTACAATATCAGTTCCCTAAGCGGGATTCGAACCCGGTATCTTCTGATTAGTAATCATAATCACTAATCAGATGATACAATCACTGCATCATAATATATTGATTGGTGAATAGTGTAATATTTTGGTCTAAAAACAAACTTTATGATATGATTTAAACTTTTAAATAGGATATTAAAGCGTGTAAAACAAAAAAATAATTTATTTATCTCTTTTAAAGTTTCATCACATCATAATTACTATTTCTTGACCCAAAATCCACCAGGAGGGCACTTTTATAGTTTGTGTAAATTATTAAACATCATTATATCTATTCAAATTTATACATTCGATTTTCATTATCATTTTTAATACAAATTATATTGTTCACTTTTATATTTAATTAAATATGCGTGCATTAACTGCCTAATTTTGAGTTGAATTAATATGTCTGATATAGCTTCCAGTTCTAATTTGAACGAGTTAAATCGAATTTAATTATTTTTGTAATTAATTTTTAATTATATATTTAAATTAAAATATTTAATTTTTGATTTTTTATCATGCAATTACGGTTAAATACTCATATTTAAAAATTTAGTTGAAAATTCATATAATAAAAAAGAAAATTACATAGGTAATCATAAAGGAAATCCTCTACTGCATTGGTGTTGAAAAAGAAATTAAGTTTAAATGACGGGAAGTAATTTCTTTATTAATTATATTATGTACTCGTAATATTAGTTAACTTAATTTTAGTTACCTAAATGTTCTGAAGTGAATCTTATAAATAAATTGAAGATAATTCCAAATGTGAGTTTTATAATGTACAGGGTGTATTTACAAGACTGTATTATTTTTAATAGGTAGTGGTATAAGATGGAGTTAAACTGAACTGAGCAAAAAAAAATTTCTAACGTTCAGATCAATATGTGCAATAGATATTCTTCATTGTTTCAATTTTTAGTAAAATGTAATAGAACAAATAAAACCATTCCTACGAACCTATAAACAAATATCGTCGGCTGAATGCTATTTTGCCACATACGCCATTTTTGGATATTTTGACTTAAGAGTACTTTCATATGTTTTAAATCAAGCTCTTTCCAATGGTGTATATTCAAAATGTTTTTGTTCGTTGTAGTTTAAAAGATACAGAGTTGTAATTTTGCTCCATAAACCACGTTTTTCCAACATTATTGTGCTATTCTGCTCCAAATGCCAATTTTCTGTCAATGGAGCAACTTTTATATAAAAGTTTGCGTAATCAATTGCTAATTTCTTATTTGCTCTATATGTGCATAGACCTGCCACATATGAGGCCTGCAAAATCAGAAGCATTTTTGGTTATACCTATTTATTATATTTGCTTGAAAAATATATACAATGAGTATATGTATTAAGTTGATTACACGAGTATTTTTAACAATTAATATGTATTAGCTTAAACAAAGTAAGTTAAGACCATACTTCTTGATAAATGATAAAATAGCTTTTTTATTAAATTTTTAAAAAAATTAAAATTTTGAACAGAATTTGTTAGTTAAAACTTATTAGCATTCCTATAACTTTTTACTAAAATTTTGACAGCGGCTTTGTATAATCGAAAACAAAAATTTTACGCATTCATTTCAATGATCGCTATAACCGACGCGTAGATTGCGTACATTCGGTAATAGATGGATTTTTGAAAAGTTTAGATATGCACAGTCTTATTCATTTAATAAAAGTGTTAATTACAAGACGGATTCATTTTTTGCCAATATTTTTTAGAATTTCTTTTACGCAATCCTATAGTATGTTATTATTTTATTTTTTTTAGAATCACATTTTCGTGCTTAATTAAGTATAAGCAAGTTTATACTACAATATCTACAATATTTCGAGCATTTATTTTTCAACTACTGGCTTATCAACTCATTAAATGTGGATAATTATGCTATTGTCAGGCAGGAACCAAGCCTTCTTATATAGAATAGTTCCATTTTATTTAATTTGTTACCAGAAGATTATACTGTCAATTATTTTTTGTCATTTCTTTTATCCCAATGACAATGGGTACTGGATCAGGTCGAAAAACCCATAAAGCATTTTTTTTTTTGTTTCATCGGGAATCGAACCGGGAACCTTTCGATTGAAAGGCATACGCGCTACTTACTGCACCACCCAGCGTGTAAGGTGTATAAGTTTTTAATTATTCAAATGTAACTTTGAGCTGTACCAGAAATTTTGTAGTAATTTAATTTATCACTAAGAACTTAAATTTTAATTAATAGTTCAATACAAAATCAAAAATAACGTTATAGAAATAACTGTGACCTGAAACCAGCATTAATATTGATTTTTTTTTTTTTTAAAGCTAAATCATAAGTATAATATTGATAATATATAATTGTTATTCCATAAACATATTTATTTCTGAAAAGTTTTTAGAATGATAAGTCTTGAACAAGTATGTATGTATGTATATAAATTAATATTTCTGTCTGAGTACACGTCATAAACCATAACAATTTTTGAATGAATTGTTTGTACTGGTTGGAAAAAAGTACTACATCAAACTAGTTGAGTTCAATTATTAGCCAGGTTACTTAAAAAAGAAAACGAATTACTTAATAAATTTAAATAACAAACGTGATCTCTTATAATATTTTTAGTTTGATATTTTGTACAATGAATTTGTTTTCAATGTTCACAATAATAATGTAAAAATGTATACATATATTCCAGAGACAACTTTATAAGGATTTTTATCTATGAGTAGAGTATTAAAATTACCTTAATTCCCCAATATTAGATATTATGAATTTTTGACTTCAATTTTGTAAGAGCGGTGAAGGCAAAAGATTTTTTTGATGATTTTTTTGATGATTTTTTTGATGATTTTTGTATTATTATTTTTTTTTTGTTCAAAAGAACTTGCTTGTTAGAATACTAAGCGATAGAATCATATAAATGTTGTTTATGTACGCATAAGAACTATAATTATTGTGTTAGGCTTTAACAAGATGCCATTATGTTATTATTATTATTGAAATATTTGTATAATAGAATAAAAGTTTTTTGAAAGAAAGAAAATTGAATTTTTTTTTGGGCTATAATTAATCTTTAAATTGTATTATAATATTTTTTTTTTTTATATATATATATATATATATATATATATATACAGGGTGTGTGTTAGCGAATCAATGATGAATACTGAATTAATTTTATTCGATTGTAATCGTTAGTGCTATTATGTATTTTGATGAAAATTTGATCGAAAGTGTTTTAAAATGCATGCCATTGTAAAATTCAAATCTACGATGAAAATGACATATGTTTCATTCTTTGACTGTCAAATTCAAATTATTATACGAAAAAACAAAACAATAGTGTTATAACTATTTGAAATTTTTAAGTTGAAGTTAAAAGTGTTTAAATCAAATAAAAATTATTAAATTAAAAGTTTTTATTAAAAAATGATTTTAGTAGAGTTAAATTTTTCAGTTTCTGATAGTGCTGAAAAACGCTATCAAATTGCAGAGTTAAAAAACAAGACAACATATAGTCGGGATTATTCCAATCCACTACTGGATTTGGAAGATTATACGTGAAATTGATGAGTTATTATCTACAAAACTTAGTTTTATTAACAGTTTTGATAAAAATTTCCTGTTAAACAACATTGCTTTTAAGGATTTATTAGAAAAATTAGAGTAAAAATTAAAAGATCCAATAAGTAACACGTCGATTCCAAATATAATAAAATTGGCCAGCGTATAAAGGTTCTGTACGGTTTGTACCAAGGAAATGATTTGCAGCGTAGGAAATGATTTTCATGTCGGACTAGCAGAGCTAATTTTTTCTGTTGTGCTTCAGGAAGTTTCATATGAAATTTGCAGTTTACACTTATGTCCAAAATGGATCAAATTACGCACTTCAAGAACATTACGCCAACATTACGCACTAGAAGAAAAAAGTCAGACAAACAATTATTTTTATGATTAAAGTAGAATTACTGAAATAATTTATATACACTAACTTTCAAATTGCAGTTTATTTGTAACTGGCCTTTCATTCCTATTCAAATTTATTTCAATACAAAATAATTATGAAGAATAAAGTAAAATATCTACTAACATTTCAACTTTTAAATTTATTTTTATTCCAAAAAATATCGCAAATATAAAACAAAAACCAGGTGTCCAAGCGTCACTCTTTTATTTTATCTTTTCAATTCAAAATTGAAATAATTTGTACAAAATTTCTCTTCGATGTCTCTTTCGTGATAAAATTTTACATCGATAAACTTTATCGATTTCGTTGACAATTTCTGAACAATATCGAAATACATAATGGTAATTTTGCATTTTGACATTTCGTTCGATCAAATCGTAATCGTTATCGAAATACATAATAGGCACCTTAATAACTTTACTTTACGATTTGTCTGTCATTATTAAAGATATTTATATAATATTTTGTTTGATATTGATATTAAATTTATTATTTAATTTCTTTCTGATGAGTGAATCACAAATTTAAGATGCAAACTCTTCAATTCATTTCAGTTTTCATTCAAACCGCAGAATCAGTTTAAATCTATAATATGTTCCTTCATTTGATTATATAGAAATATCTAATTACTATCAATGGGTTTCTAATTAAAATTATATGCAGTGTTGTTAAAATATTAATTCCAGTACAAAATGTTAATTTACGTACTTATTTATATTCCTCTGTTTTCTAAATTTTATTTTTTTGTGATTAGAACTTACCTATGGTTAGACGTTCTGATTAACAATCTGATCAGTCTTATTAATTAAATGTTTCTTTCATAAGGTAGAGACACCATTTACCAACAGTACCCATCTATCGACGAAATTCAGTTCTTTCTAAAAAAAAACCAGGAAATCTAACGTTTTTTTAAAAAAAATTACTTTTGTTTCCTCAAAGGTAAACAATTCTGAATGTGTTTGATCTGGTCATTTTACATATTATCAATAAAATATAATTAAAAAACATCAAACATGTTCATGCGGTCAAGTGATGAAGCAATATTTTTTCTTACTAAAGATTTTGTTAAGAAAGGGTAAGAATATTTAAATTTGTTTTAATATTTAATTAATTAAGCAATCAATACAAAAACTTATTTATAGTGTTCATTAATTTTTGTTCAAATTAAAAAAAAATTATGTAACATTAATGATAAAAATGTGTTTTAAATTTTGTCGGTAATTGGATATAGTGTATTTTTAGGTTCTCCATCTACCGACAAAATTGTTTTTAATAGGGTTTTATATAATTGACTTTTAATCAATTATTATGTCCATTTGTGCTACCAATATCACTTTGATTTAAAATTTATTTATTTAAGTTTATAATAAGTCGAATTATCGGAACTTAATGCTGTCAGGTAAGCCATCATTACAATGAAAATTGAATTGGGCTGTCGGTAGTAGGTTCACCCAGATGGCGGTGAATGGAACCAGACTATTCCGTATTAAACCACGTATTTTATTGTTATTTTTGAATTATTTTAAATTTTTTCAATGAATAATGTTTAAAAACTGATCGGTTAAAAATGTGGACTTCAAAGTTTTTTTTTACAAATAAATTGACTTATGTCGAAAAAACCAACTTTACTACGTATGTCGGTAAAATGGTACTCCTATTTTTTTTTGCTTTTATTTTGTTTTCGGTTTTGCAGAATAATTAAAGATGTATCCGCGAAAAAGTTACAATACTCAAAAGAAAATCTAAATAAATTTATTGAGGCTGTAAATCAAGGAATCAGCATATTCAAGGCCAGTAAACTATTTTCCATTCCACTTATGACTATCTATACGATAAAATATCAATGAGGTTTGACTCTAATGTGAAACCTAAACCGTAAGTATTTTAACCGACAAATTGGCTAACTGGGGGTTCCCATAACAAAAAGTCGACTTCTTGACTCAGTAGCTGAGCTAGTCAAGAAACTAAAGAAACCGAATGCTCTTAATTCAGGTAGGCAACATACTATCACAGATTTTGCCTGCATTTCGGCCGAATTTAACCGAGAATAATATTCGGAAATGGTTTAGTGCTATTAAAGAAACCTTGACAAAAGAAAATTTGCTAGATGTTCCTTTGGATCCTTCAAGAATTTAATTGCGGTGAGACAGATTTCTTCTAGGCAGCCTAAGAAATAATAAGTTCTAGTGAAAAAAACGGATGAACACTAAAATTGGGAACGATGAAAAGAAATGTATTACTGCTCCTATAAATATAGATAAATTTTCTTTAGGTGAATTTTGTGAAAAAACGGCATAATTTTGGTGGCTCTGTTTCCCAATGCTACTCATATGTTATAGTCATGTGATGTTGGATAATAATTAATTAAATAAAACAAATTTTATTTTATTTGAAATATTCATAAAACATTAGGAATATCAGCTTGTCGGTAGTTGGATCAACTGCTGTCGGTATTTGGGTACGGCAAAAATTTAGTGTCGGTAAATGGATACCGAACAATAATTTAAAAAATAATTTTATTTATGTTACTTACATGTTAATTTTTTAATTTTTTTTTTCATAATTAAACAGGTAATTGTTAATATTTTTAAATAATAATTAGAAAAATCCATTTCTAGTGAAACTTTTTTAAATACAATGTCATTTATCCAATGAAGCTACTAAACTGACGGTCGATGGTGCTCTTACCTTACATCAACATTTTTAATTTTTACTTGTTTAAAAATTATTAAAATGTTGATATTAAAAAAAAAATAATATGTTTTTTATTTAAACTTTTACTTATTTAATTAAATAATAAGATTACTTATAATAAATAAGTACTTACTATGTATTTTATTTTATGAAAAGTTTATTAAATTTTATTTCATTTGAATTTATAATATTATGTATTGCAGTAGATTCAGATATCAGTGATACTTATAGCTAGTATTAATTTATTATAATTATACCAAAGTTATTTAAGTGAAATACAAGAAAATAAACTAAATAATTTTTTATTCAATTAATGTTGTCTTTGTGGAAAGAAAGACCCTGTCAAAACATAGTGTATAATAAACATTTGTATATCAATCATAATCATCATTAGGCGGGTGCTATGATATATATATATATGGATATATATGTATATTATATAACTATATGTTATATAAATATTTCTTTTTCATTCTTTTTTCTTTCTTGACCAGTTTTTATTTGAGTCTTCTTAATTTCTTCCTAGAGTGCTTATTATAATTGTGTGTACATACATTTTCTATTAAGATTGTCAAAGAAAATTATGTAATAAAACTTCTGAAGCTACAAGTTAGCGCCTTTATTTATGTAGAGGGAATATTATATTTTGTGGATATATACATAATAATCAAAATAAATGGGTCTCTATGTATTATCATACAATAGCATAGCTTTTTCTTATATTTATTATTTGAATAAATGTGCACTTGAATTATCTAAAATTGAATTAGGTATATGTAGGTACACGTATAATTTTTGTTTGATAAAAATCAGTTAAACATGGTAATGTATAATGAATTGTAATTTTAATAAAATTCTAATCGAGTTTAATATCATTCAAAATAATTTTATTTAATTATAAATATCAGTTTTTCGAAAACAATGCAAAGGAAATAAATCTCAAGCATAGCTAAAGGAAGTAATGTGATTTTTCAAAATAAAATAAAATTAAGTAGATAACTAATACCTTAAATTAAATTCAAACTTTTTTCTCTTTTTCTTTTGCTTATTATAGAAATAAAATAATGCATTTTTCTGTGTACATAAAATTATTATAGTTAATAAAAAAATTGTGAATAAATAACTCATAATACAGAATCAATATAAATCATTAATATATTATGTTAAATACTATTTGGAAATTATTTTCTTTGGAAAATTAAATTTAATCAATTAGTTATACTTATGTGATATACAAGAGATATTTGTAGACTTTAATCCGAATTAGCCTTATAGGGCAACAGCTAACAGTTAGGTATTTTTGCTTTATTTTAATAAAAACCGTTATTTTAATAAAAGTATAGTAACTATTGCACTTTTTTTTTACCTATTTATAATGTACTTACCCATTTTAGGCTTTAAAATTAAAATGATATAAAGAGAAATAGTGCAATATATAGTTTTGGTTTAGTGAAAAAAAAATTGTGAAAAATGGTAGACATGAAAAAATAAGTTGTATTTATCTAAATATTAAACCGTAATTTTAAAATTTTATTTTTGAATAATTGTAGTTATTTGTTAAGTGGAAACTTTTCAGTTCAAAAAGTATCTTATACAAATTTTTTTCATTAGTATATGTCTGTCGCCGGCAACGCTGGGCTAATATATTATAGAAAATATTTATTCGGAGTATATTATCGTATGTGATATTATAGAAAATTAACAGTAAAAAAAGCATTAGATTATTTAGAAGAGATTTTCTCGGACGTACCTAAGTCGATATTTATTGAACTACCAAATGAAATTATAGATTTAAGTGGTTCTTCCACCGTTTCAAAAAAAAAAAAATCCGCGCGCATATATGCTATTGCCGAATATAATAAGTATACAAGATAAGTATACATATATAAGTGGCGTCGATAGAATGGATGAGATCATCAGTTTATATAAGTTTGGATTGAAGGAAAGAAATGATGGAACAGCATATTTACATGATCTCTTGATGTATCAATATATATTTATATACAATCCTTGACAAGTTAATAGAGTTCACAATCCGGAAATGCGTCAATTGAAATTTCGTTGACAAATTGATATATATATATATATTATTGTGGTCATAATCATAATGGCACCCAACCACTATCTGCTGCAAATATAAAACGTTAAAGATCAAAAGCTTTATGTTATGATAATACTGGACACTTTGTAAATTCTGTGGAGAAGAGACGAAGATGTGCTGACTATTATTGTAAAACAATTGACAGAAGTATATGTATCAAATATGATAAAGCAGTGCATGCATAACTATGGTGTTTTGAATCTTATCACAAGCAATAATATTGTGTTCCATTATTTAAATATTTTTTTTTTATCAATTGTTCATCTATTGCTCATTTATAATTTTACTAACATATTTCATTCTAAAATCTAAAATGTGTATTTCATATAAATTTTTTTCTCCTATATATATGGCCCAGCGTTGCCTGAACCGCAGGCGGTTCCATAAACCAAAAGAAATACAAAAATATGTTATTTTACCCAGGGCTAACACTTTTTACTAAATAATCTTAGAATTAAAAAAAAAATAATCTGGACTAATTCGGGTTGCAAATAAGATACAGTATATCGCTCAAAACTATAACACCCCCAAATTAAAAATTTTCTCTGTTATATTGGTCAAATGTGTTTAATTAAAGTTGATAGATTTATGATTTTTTTATAGAATCTGAAATTCCTACGAAATTAATTCGTTTAATTAAATTATGTATGACAAATTGAACCACCGAAATCCGAGTACAAAATGACTTCGCCAAACTCTTTTAATATAAAATATGGTGTCAAACAAGAATCTACGCCTCTTTATTTACTCTAATATAAAATATGTAATTACAAAATTCATAGTGGACACGAGAGTAACAAATACACTTTTGAATGAAACATGTTAAGAAGATCGCTTATGCAAGAAGATGATAGATGGAGATTATTTTTTAATAATGAGTTACATATATAATTTCCGATTACTTTAAAAATTATATGTCGATAGTAAATGAAAAATGAAAGAACTGCTTAGACGAATTATTCAGTTTGCTATAATAGGATTTGTAAATTGAAGGACATGATATTTAAACCGAGAAGATTATAGGTCTGATGTACAGATAGCCAAGATTCAGATTGAACTGTCATCTTCTGTTTTAATTTCATAAGCCTACCTGCTGCTTCATAAGCATGAAAATCTAATTATAATAGAAAAAAAATGTTCATGGTCTTCTAAAAATGTATCAGTTATCAGAATATGTAACAGAACAATACACTTTAGTTCATATGATTACATTTTATTTGTGTTACAACTATTGTATTTTTATTTATATTTTTTTATGACCCAAAAATATTTTTATTAACTAACTAGATAGTTAACTAGTCATATTTTACGAATGTATATTTACTTCAGTTTGATAATACAACCTGATACAACTAAATATATATGTGCTTTGTAGCTAAATAAATAATTAAAATATTATTTAATATTTTTTTAATAACTAGCTAACTAAACATATTATTATAAATTACATTCACTATTTATTTAATTTTATTTAAGTAATTAATGTGACATCAAAATTTATTTAATTATTTCAGCTTTTAAATTTTTATGGATAGGTATATAGTACTTAGTTATATACTCGTAATTATATTATAATAATTGTTAAAATTTGTATCATCTACATATATTGAAATAACTATAGTTATGTATGCACTTATACCTGCTTATACTTATTAAAAAATTAAAGTTAATGATCTAAAACAAATATTTAGAAGACACGTTAATAGAAAATAATCAAAAATTGAATACATGTATCATGTATGTAAGAATGTATGTACCATTCTCCATTGGTAAGATATGAATTGTATAGTCAGAAAATGATGAATTTAGTAGTTTCGTTCGAATATATTATTATTTTCGATTAAATCCTATAGGTTTAGCAGCTAATACAAAATTTCATTTATTCATAAACGTTTATAAACTTAAATAATGTACATATATAATATAAATAACTATGCTTATATAAATAAATAAAAATTTAATTAGTTAAATTCAATTACAATTTAAAAAAAAAAAAATAATTTTGCAAGAATCTCTGGATTCGTCTTTGATTCCCAAGTCAGATCAAGTGACAAATTATTTTGTAAGGATAAATTAAATAATATTTGGTTAGGTCAAAAATAATTTGTAATTCATAAAAGTTTTAACATTCAAGTATTGGATATGCTTCAGTTGTATATTTTTTTTATTAAACTATTTAAATTTAAGCAATTTTTTTAAATCTATTAAATAGTTCTAACAACTAACAACTGCATCCAAAATTATAAATAATCAAATTAAGCACAGTTTCCTATTAAATAGAAGTGTAGACATCCATAACCAGAATATTAGAAAATAAAACTAGATTTTATCTGTTTCTCTTTAGAACGAGTGATCAAATCAATAATTATTATAATTGCTTAAGAGCTTATAATGATTTACCAGAAGAATTGAAATTAATACTAGATCTCAAGTTGTTTAAAACTAAAATTAAAATAATTCTGCTAGGAGCTAATAATACTAATCAATACTTAAACTGTATAACAACAACAAAAAAAGAGAACTTTTTTCTTAAATGTAATAAAGTCAAACATAATATCAGTAAATTATAAGACCAATAGACCATACAGCTATATGGATATGGTAGGGTCATTTATGATCATGAAAAAAAAAAAATTATTAAATATTTACGTTAAAATTTGTTAATAAGCTTTTGGAGTAACAAAAAAGTTAAGTGATTACTAAATTCATCTAGTTACTTAATTATTTTAATAGAACATAAATTTGGTATTGAAAAAAGAGTACTTAACTTAAGTACTTACTTAGTTATCAAAATTTTATTAAATAATAATCTGATAATATAATTTTGGTGTAATAAAATTTGGAGATTCTACGTCAAAGAGAAAGAAAATCGGAATTGCAAGTAATTCCATAAGTTGCATAGTTATAATAAGTGATAAGTGGGAGGGTTAATAGATGCTTGAATTCTTAAATCGTTAAAAAAATTCGTATCATACTTATTTCATGCTAAAAAAAATGTATATGTACAAAGAAGTTAATACATAACTACTACTAAAATTAAATTGTAAATGTCGTCATCGTCACTACCAACTAGTATTTATATTAAATTACTGCTTGCTATATTTTCGCATGAGGTGGTACCAAATTTTAAATTAGCGAATCGTTTAACAAAAGAAAATGTTCTAGGTTTGGCACCTGATATTTAAAATACGTTCTTTGTTTTTATAAAATAACTTAAGAAAATAATATATGTATATATAACTATAACCGAAAAAGCAGCACCACATATTATCAAATGTAGATTATCGAATGTGAATTTCCCAAAAAAAAAAATAAATGGTTTTTAAACAAGTTTGCACAATAGACACATTACACATACAATACAGGATTAAAGTCTTATAGCAGAAACACAAATCTTTACTATCATCAAAACAACAAACAAAGTCATAGATAGATTAACTTAGAATAATTAGATTTTTCATTTTACCATTTAATGTAATGTTAATTTTGTGGTAAAACTAGGTACTGATATTATATAAAAAAAATTGTTTTTACTTCTCTGGTTTAGTATTTTAATGTGTCATGTCTGGTCATGCGATGGTATAAAATAAGTTTTGAATAAATGTAGTTTATATATTTTTATATTCCAAAATACGACACCAAATATTTATAAATTGGTAAAACAAATACAATTTGTCACTTACTTGTGGGAAAAAAATATTTTAATATTTATGTATTAGTTTTTGCCATCTATTTTGTTTTTTAAAATTACAAAATTATTCATGGAAGTTCACATTTTGGTATATTTCGATCTAATTAAAATATTGAATTCCATATATAGTATATAAAAATAATACTATTTAACTATGTACTTCAAAATTGTGTATAAATTTAACTGTCTAATAATAATAATATGTATAATTATGATTTTTTTTTACAAAATATTCAATTAAAAATATAAATTCATTTAAAAAAAAAGCAGTTCTAACTTGTGTTATTTATTATATCAAAATGCAATTAAATTTTTTAAATGTAGAATGTTTTTATATTTATAACAGAAACAAAAAAATAAGCTAACGATAATCAAGTTTTAAAATCAAGTTATTTAAGGGTCAATTAAATAATTACTTAAAAAGTTAAAAGTCAATTGAATTCTGTTCGGATTAAAATATTTTAATTTTATTTTTTGCCAAAAAATAAAAAAAACTTTATTTCACTTTATTTATAAATAATTTTTTTTTTTTTAATTTTATTAGATTTTTAAATAAATTTAAGTCATCGTTACTTTTATTAGATAACTTAATAAATTATGTAAGATGTATTTGGATTAAAACTTTATTGTATTTCTTAATATATTAATTTTTTTTTTTTTGAATGATTAATTTATAATAATTCTTTTCCCAAATTATTTTAAAAGTTTAATTATCAAATATTTTACACGAACCGTTATAACGCTAGAATAACATTCAATTCAACGATTCAACTGACTGAATAACTGATACCAACTGATACTGATTATTTACTGAATAAAATATTTTGTTCGATTGAAAAATTTAATATCCCTTTTTTTCAACCGGAATGAATTATTATTGTAGATATACATATGTACATATACCCAAACAACATGATATACTACGCCACTACGCATATATATATCACTGTACAGTACATTGCTATACTCATCTTATGTCATCACACAACGGAAGTACAACAATGGAATAAAATATACATAATAATGTATGTATTTGTATATAGATTTGTGAAAAGATGTAGTTTGGTTTAGGTACCACCAAGACAAAATATCACAATTTGGATTTGGTATTGAATTGATAACGAAATTTATGTTTGAAAAGTTTTGAAAATAACAACTGACATCATGAAATGATAATTTTGATGAGTAGTTGAATGAATAAAAAAAGTAATTCGTATTTAATTTATTGATTTAAGAACTGCAACAATTTTTTACTTGTTTTCTTTCATTATAGAATTTTAGATATTCCACGTTGATAGAACACCTCCTTAATACAAACATTAAACATTTTTCCTTTGGTTTTATTCTATTTTTCTTCTATTCTATACCAATTTTTATTCTTTGGTTTCATTCTATTGAATTTATTGTATCTATTCATTTTTGAAAATTATATATAGGCTAAAGACGGGATTGGTTTAATAGGCTAATTCTTAATAGGCTAAATGCGGGTTTGGCTTAATATGTATACCGGGTGTTCCGGAGCATGCGTATCAGCTTTTTAAGGAGGAAAGGAGCCGTTATTTTAAAATTTAGAAAAAAGTTTGTTAACTAAATCGAGGGGCTCTATCGATTGGTGATATTTTCAACTTTCGGAAAGGGCCGCTAATCGGTTTTTTAAGATCAAAAATCGTCGAAATTGGCCGAAATCGAGATTTTCAAATGGGAAGGGGTACTTTTTAATGCAAATTCGGTATCTACATCAAAAAATAAGAAAGAAGTTTTTAAATAAATTTAAAAAAGCGGGAAAATTGAGAGATAACCAATGGATTATTACTAAAAAAGTTTTTATATTGCATAAAACTAGGGTACTGCTTTTAGGATTAGTTAGAATTAGAATATTAGATGACATTATTCTGTAAATAAATATTATAATGATTATAACTTTGTTCGGCTAACAATTTGAATTGGTTAAAGAGAAGCTTAAAGCTATTATATACAATTTGAATTTGTCATATTTAGACCGTGCCTTATTTTTCTTATTTTTTAGTTGTTTAATATCACGGGTGAACCACGGGGGACTTGAGTTAAAGTAAACCTTTGTAGTTGGGGCATGCACAAACATTAAATAATATATTATAATTAAAGAACCTTTTATAGAACTTACTTAGGACTAAATCAAAATCGTTATAATGTAAATATTTTGGAGAAATCACACGAACTATAGAAATTATTAAGCTTTTGAAAATCAGCTTCACTAAAGTTATATTTATAACAAACTGTAGCGTTGGAAAGGTTACCAGAATCCATAAAGTAGGAAATACTAATAGGAGGATGATAAGGGTCGATATTTACTAGAGTATCGGGACATTGGCAGATTGTTTAATTATTCCAATCTGACCAAAAATATTAAATTAAGTTGTCAACCTTGAAAATTACGAGCCGGCGAAGATTGTTGTAGCGAATTCAAATTAAGAGATTCGATAAAAATATATTCAATTTCACTATGAAGTTTATTTGTTATAAGAAAATCACCACAAAGAACGATATTCTCAGATTGCTCTAAGTTGTCAGAAATATAAGTAATAGCCGTACAGTAATTTTTATAGATATCAATAATGTCACTATTTGGAGGAATATAACAATTTATAATATAAAAACACTTAGTTAATTTGTGAAACGACCTTTATACATATAATTTCTAGAGACTCAGTAGTAGATCACAATTAATCCTTGATTGTGATTAAAACGTCCCCACCTTTCGGTATAATGCTACTGAAATATTGGTCTAAATCAGAACGATGTCTATCCTTTCTGAAGACATTATTGAGTTAGGTTTCAGTTAATGTATAACAATCAAAATCTAAAGCTATAGAGTTAACATAGACAAATTTAGTTTTAGTACACAGTCCTCTAACATTTTGATAATATGTAACGAAAAACTAGATTATGTTTTTACGGTGGTAGAGCTAGATATATACGTATGTACCTAGATATTTTATTCAGTAAAGGAACTGACATTAGTTAGTATTTTACCAATAAATATTACTCACGAGAATCATAAGATGCTTTCTGCGAAAGAGGAAATTGTGGCTTTTAATGTAAAATATAAATAGACTACAAAAACATCTAAATATGCTTGCCAAAAAACTATTCGATACAACTCAAACTCAGAACTCAAAACTTCATATTATATATAAATGAAATTTTCATACATATGTAGGTACATATGTTGTTACATATATGTATGTCAGAACTTTTCTAATTTGAAACATTATTGCATGCCCCACATGGATGTTTTATAATATTCATAAATTAAATGTTTTTGCTTATTGTCTTAAATAGGAAAGATTACAAATAAAACAAAACCTATAAAAATAATTTACTTTTCCAAACTTCCTTTTTATGTAAATTATATTTAAATTAAGTTCATTATGTGAACGCGAATCCTGTTAAATTAAAATATATTCTTCTATGACATATGTACATACATTTTATTTTAAGAAAATAATTAATTTTCATTCGAAATGTTTGTAAAATTAAAGAAAAACAAAACAAATAAAAAATAATATAATATACAATATTTACATACATATATACCAAATAAATAATATATAAAAGGACCACATCTCGAAAGGGAAAAGGACCGTAGTTGGACTGCAAATTTATCTGCAGATCCCCCTGTTATAAATAAATAAATAGAAAAACAAACAATTATTTCAAGCTTAAAGTAATTGCATATGTAACATTAATCATCAAAACATAATTTGCATATGTAGAGAACAGCATAAATATCCAGTGAACCTGCGCTTTTTTACTAGTTTAACGTAAAATTGTACAACTTATTTTTGAATGAATTTGTTTATTTTATTAAAATTTAACTACCTTTACAATTATCAAACTTCTTACAATTTAACAATTTAAAATAACTACATAGTTTTCATTTATATTTGTTTTTATTTTTATTTTTAAATTTCATTTTTTTTGATTGTGGTGGTTCGATATCTAATTCAATATCATCAAGAGTTTTAGTACCAGTTTTTAATGAAATTACAGATGATTTTGATTTCTTTAAGGCATTTGACCATTCTTCATTTGTTCCCTTGATTGCATAATTTTGTAAGGCGTTCTTCTTTAATTTTTTTAATTCATCTTTTTGTTGTTTAGCTAATTTATTTGCACCTTCATCCAATTCATCCCGTAACGAAACTTTCAATGGATTCATATTTTCACCAATATCTGCATGCTCTATCATAGTTTCTTCTATTTTACCTTTAAGAACTTGATCAAATTTTTTATTTGTTTTTGTTAGTAAATCATGAAATTTGGCTAAAATTTGATTCCCTGCTAAATTTAATTCTTTACTTAAACCATCAACAGTCTTTCCTTGTAATCCTATACCTAATAAAATAGCTTTTTGTAAAACATCAATTTGAATGTCTAATTTTTCTTCATAGTACAATTGACTTATGCTAAGGAATAGATCAGCAATTAATTTATATTCCACAAGATTTTTTGCATATGCTTCAAGTCTTTGTATATCATGTGGTAAAAAATATGTGTTCAATGTTGTTGCAGTTAACTCTGTTTTTTCTATTTGAATCCATCTGTTATCTAACACAGATAATGCTAAATTTGTGGGGAAATCTCTGAATGCACTAGATAATAACTTGATAATTCTTCTTCTAAAATCCTGAAAATACAATGATAGCCAATCACTTTTAATTATATTCAATCCATCCTTTGCAAGAGATGAAATCATTATACAAGAATGTTCTCCAGTTAATTCATTCTCTTTTTGGCTAATATAGAGTGGAATAAAATGCTGCGATTTCCAAAACTTTAAAAGTTCTGTTGTAACTCCATATGAAGTTCCTAGATAATCTAATGCTTCAGGAACTCGTTCAGTTAATCGTTTTAGCAATGTAGGAATATTTTTCCTAGGCTTAACAACTTCTTCCAACAAATTCACTTCATCTTCTTCTACTTCTTTGATTCCAGTTTCATCAAATTGATCATAATTTTCATCAAGATTTGCAAATTTACCTTCATAATAATCTCTTAACAATTGCACAGCCTTTTTTCCATATCCCATTCTTTGGTAATTAGGATGTGTAGCAATACGTACAATTCTTGCACCGGATAAATTTGGAAATTCATTATCACGAAATTGTTCAGCTATTGTCCATGGTATTAAATCACCTGCAGCTTTTTTTCCTCTGGAAAACGAATCTTTAATAGTTTTAGAAGAAATTTTCCCTTCTAAAGCAACTTGTAAAACACAAAGAAGTTCTGGTAGTTGATCTTTTTTCTTTATAGGACCTAACAAACAGAATAAATGATGAGCAGGTGCATCGCTCAATATTTGTAAGTCATTAGGACTATTTTTATAGTGTGATGCCACATATATTGAAACAATTCTTTGTAAAAATAGTTCGGCTGCTCTATGATATGAAAATAACGCATCTCGATTCACATAGTATAGTTCACAATTATCAGGAGGTGGACATGTTGATTCTATAAATGGCAAATTAGTTGCATCCAAACAAAGTAATGAGCCTAACCACTCTTCAATATCATCACCAGGATTGTATCGAATAGAATCTTCAAGTTTAATAGGTGGTGGAGCATTATTATCTTTTTGTAACTGATTGATAAGTTTTAAGCTTAATGATCTTCCAGTACCTTCATATCCATTTATAGTAGAAGATAGAAAAATTAAATACGACCCTAACATTTTTTTTACGAGAGGTAAAGGTATAGCAGCTGCTTCATCAATTACCAGTAAATCTGCTGCGTTGAGTAAATGCCCATCAGTCGGTAAGATATACTGAATTGTTTGTTTGTTTCCATGAGTAATATTTATTCGTACAACAGCCTTTCTGAAATCGGGGTTTGTCGAACGTATTATTGTGTAATCCATATGTTCCTGATATTCAAGTGCATCAAATCCCTTTAAGACGAATTCAAATAATGTAACTAAGTTTTCCGGATGAGGAGATGTTACATATATATTCACAAAACCAAAACTAACTGCTGCTGCTATTGCTAAACCCAATGCTGCCGATTTACCTCTACCTCTTGCTGCTGTTATACTTGATGGAGGCTTCAGCTGTTTATCTGCTAAAAGCTCTATTAGTTGTATAATTGCTTTAGCTTGGTCATATGTTTTACATAAATTGACTAATGGTCCTGCTGGAAGTGTTTCTTTTAGATCTTCTTTTAAACTTTTTAACATAATGTCTTTTTCATTATGCACCACAGCAATATTTACTGGTTCAATATTAATCGTCTTTGAACTAATTGGTAAAACCGCCAAATCATCATTCAAAACAAGACATCTTTTACATTCAGCTAAAGATAATATTAGTCGTTCATTGAACCGACATGTAACTGTTTGATGTGCTTCAGTTCTAAATCTTTTGTGAACATCCATTGTCATAGTATATAGTTGTTTTAAGGATTGTACTGTTTTAAGCAAGAAAATAATAATACCACCACCTTCAACAGTTTCCACAGTTCTAGCCATTAAATTAGGTGTTAATGCTTCAAAATCTTGCAGAACACACACACCATATGTTTTACCCAATACTGTATGTGTATCTGAATAATATCTTCCATGAATTGTAGTAGATACTCGAAATGAATCAAATATATCAGCTTCATTTATATCTATTTTACCAGCTTTAATTTTTTTTGTTCGTTTCTGACCATGACTAGAAATTGCTTCATCTTTAGTCTTATAACACCACAAAATTATTGGCCTTGATTTAACCGTTGATTTTGTTAAAATATCATACAAAATTGGTACTTGATCTCTAGCTTTGTCACCAATAATAAAAAACATTGTTCGATGACCAAGCTTGACACCATTTTCAATCATTAATCGAATCCTATTGTCTATTTTCTTTTTAACCATTCTGAATATTTATATTTATAATTGAAATTTGTTTATATTTCAGAATTTCAGATATGTACTATTATTTAAGCACTTTTTAACAAAAACTTAAACAAAAAAAAACAAGCATTTTTTTATCTCACGTGTAGTTTGACGTTTAAATGACAGTTTGTTTAAATAAAAGGTAGAGTTTCAAATTTAATTTATTAGATAGTGTTCTCATTTTATTTTGTGTAATTTGAAATGTTTAGATATAATTAAATTATCTTCCGTTAACTATAAAAGTCACAAGACGTCATACGATGTCATATGGTATTGTACGCCAACATGAAATTCCATTTAAACAATTATAATAGTCATACCATCACTCGTTGTTTTTTCAAAATCATTTGTTATGTCTAAGGCAATACGAGAAAAAGCTTACAAATCATAAGCAATCATAAGAAATTTTGACAACAATATAAATAAATAAAAAAAAATTTTGTAAGCTAAATGGAAATTTTTCTTTTAACTAAGAAATATTTTTATTTTACTTCCTTTAACTTTTGGTTTTGACGTTTTTATATGATTAGGTATGACCATTATGTTTTGTTATGATTTTGTTGAATATCGGCAATTTAATGAAGTATCACATCATATCATATGACTATTATAGTTAGGACTATTATAGTAAGGGCCAGTTTTTAGGTGAGTACTTAAGTTACACTTAAGTGTAAGGGCGAACCTTTCGCACTTGCATTTGATACTCGTACTAAACCTGTCAAATCGCACTAAATTTTTTTTTATTTTCAGTTTTAATAAATTTTATTTTGCGACACTTAAGCTCCACTTAAAAAAAATTGAGTTTTCTAGTTAAAACTTAAGTGTTGATTTTCTGCTGTCATTTTCGGTTATTTGCAATGTCAGCACTTGTTAAAATGCAATACAAGTGACAAATAAAGTGTAAATGTAAGAAAGATGTGTAAGAAAGATTATCAAAATATTTAAATTTTAAGAGTAGCTTAAGCAATCATTTTACCAAGCTTAAGTGCCACTTAAGTATTTTTTAAGTACCAACTGAAAAACACAATTTTTGATTTAATTGTAGCTTAAATTTGAGTTGATACTAAAGTGTTCACCTGAAAACTGGCCCTAAGTGTCAAAGTGCCTATGGTTTGAATGGAATTTAACATAAAAATTCTATACGAAAATTTAACGAATTGTCAAACTAAGCTTAATTGCCGCATATGTCGATTATGGGCGTTTACTTGCAATTTCCATATACGGAATATGACATATGTCATGACATATACAGTGATGTGTTTATAGTTATCTCTTTAGTTTGTTCATGTAAAAAAGATCGATTTAGGACTGTCTTGGACAATCTGCTGAATACCGGCCAGAACACTTTTGGATAAAACATTTCGATTAACGGAAACTTCTGAACACAAATCTTCTTCTTTTTTTACTTTAGATTGCTATAGTTCTACATTTTACTGAACACTGCTATGTTCTACAGTTTACTGAATAAACATATGTGAGGTATATCAATTAAAGTGGCAAACTTAAAAAAGAGTGTACAGTGATATTGATAAGTTGTTTAGCAAATTACATCATTAGTAAAATAGTAACGTGTTGCTAAATAAGAATAATATAATTTGGGAAAAAAGTAATTAAAAACATTTTTTGCATATTTTTATTTGAAATATGATTTTTTTTATTAACAATTATTTTAACATTAACAACATTTTGTTTTTTTTTTTATTTTTTTTATGTAATTTTTGTTTATTTATTAAAAATTTAAGTATAATTTTATTTTTATTTTTTATTTATTCTTTTTATCTTATTTTTTATTTTGCATTTATTGAAGTAAATATAATAATAAAAATAATAATAATAAATTATAATAATATTAAATAATAATGAAAATAGTTGTAATAATAATAATAATAATAATAATAATGATAATAATAATAATAATAATAATAATAATAATAATAATAATAATAATAATAATAATAATAATAATAATAATAATAATAATAATAACAATAATAATAATAATAATAATAATAATAATAATAATAATAATAATAATGATAATAATAATAATAATAATTGAAAAATAAATATATTTAATAAATAATATTTATAACAATAAAAGTGCATAGGAACTTATAAAAAAGGAAATTATTTAAATTTATTTTAATTTGATGTTTATTTTAACATATTGACCACAAAATATGAGCTATTAATTATTAATATTACGTATATAGTAGAGGTAAAAGTCCTGTAAGTATATTTATATTATTTCTGCTGATTCTTTTTAACGCACTGAAAATTAAACTCAAATTTATTGAAAAATCGTATATTTTTTTCATCATAGACATCGCCATCGGCCTTTCGACGTAGGTCAATATAATAATAAAAACCACGAACAAAAATCTTATTATATAATTATATAATATTAATGTGTTTTTTGTATGCTTAAATGGTCAGAAAAAAAATAAGTACGTACATATTTACTTTTTTAATATTTTTTACTTTTTTTCACATTTACATGTTATAATAGTAAAAGTAACAACGAATAACACAATTCTACAAATATATTCTGGAGGTCGTAAAAAAAAAACTGATAAGACTAAATTAAGATAAATACATAGATTAGAACTATTTTAAAAGGAATCGTCAAATTTCTGTAAACTAAAAAATATACTCTTTTCTTTCTATTTTTTTAGTTCTTTAATATTGACTAATATATAATACGTTTAATAGGTTTCAAATTAAATTAAATATAAAAGTAAAAAATGTTCAGTAATTTTTTAAATATAAGTAGATAAATTATGAACATACAAATAGTTTAAAAAAGAGTTACATAGTTTGGAATGATTGGTTTCATTCCCCTTTTTAAAAATTAATTTACCGCTGTTTTGAAAATGGCAACTGGGGACAAGTTAATATTTTTATAGTAGTGATATTTTCATTCAGATTATCATAAATACACAGTCATTTTGATTTACTGTGATTTTAATTAAAAAAGGAAAAAAATACAGATTTTTTTTTTTTTCAGAAATATGATGAACACAGGTTTATAATTTTTAATTCACACCAAATAAATTGGAAGAACTGTCAGTGCTTGAATATTGTGATATAGTTTTTTTTCTATTGAATATATCTAATGAACACGGAATTTATTGTTTAATTGGAGTTTTTAATTTAATGTAAATAACTACGTTTGGGTAATGTATGAAATCCATAACGGTTAATTTAAAAATATCGCGGATGACTGATTTTATCGTAATTTTTGTAGTCAATGTGTTAAATTTAAATTAATTGATTTTCTTTTTTAAATAAACATTTCTTTTTTAAAATTTTAAAAATTAATTATTTTACTTTTTAGTTTTTTTTTTTTAAATTTGATTTTATATATTTTAATTATTTGTTATTTTTTTTTTTAATATAATTTTTTTTATGTTCTATCTATACAAAAATTATTTTACCGATTGCTATGTTTCTTTTTTTTTCAAGTGTTGTTTTTTTATCAATTTTTTTATAATTAATTTAAATGTTAATTTATTTCTATATTACAAATCTTACGGTTATAATAATATCTTTTTATTTTCTAAAAAAAAAATTTAATTTGTTTTGCATGATTATTTTTTTGTTTTGGTGAGATTGTGGTGAAAAAAATTTATGAATTTCAATTTTTTTTTTTAAATTACATACATACTATAATGTGGCCACTAGATGGTACCAGCGTTACTCACTTAGTTTGTGGGTACCAAATAACCGTATATGATGTTAAATAACCGTAAATGGTGTCGTTTTTTGACTTTGCAAAATAGAAATGTGGTTAAATAACGGAATTTACCGTTGTGAATAGTAATGTGTAGATATGCACATGAATATATAAATAGAGTTTCGTTAGTAGATTTCAATTATTTAAAATATAAAACTAAATACTTTTTTAGAATGAGTGAGATAAATATTAAAATTTAGCGACCTAAAATAGTATGTTAAAAATAAATCCATTTTTCAGAAATTGTATCATATATTTTTTTAATTTGTTTGGTTACGGTTCTCACGGCCCAATTTGTATCCAATTTTTTTTTGTATTTAGTTTTAGAATCAAATTTTTTTGATTTTTTATTCTGATATTTTAAATAAAAACTAAACAATATAACTATGTGTATGCAATGTTGAATGCGTTGTTTGAAATTTATGCACTTTTTCTGTTGTAAATTTTTTTTATTAGTTTTCAGTTTTTGTTGTTGTAATTAATCATTTTATTTATTAGGCTATGTTTAGTTTTTTTAATTTTTAATTACTAAAATTTTTCTAAAATGCATTTTATTTGAAATTTTCACAACATTTAGAGATTTATATAATGTATGTACCTATATACTTTACATGTATGGATGTATTTAATTTTTTTTTATTAAATCGTGGTTGAATTGTAATAATAATAATAAAAAAATAAATAAATAAATAAATAAATAAATATGTTGTAGTACTAATGTATTTTTCAGGAATTTTAAAATAAAAATTATGTGAATTAAAAATTATTAAATATTTATTTGGACATTAAAAATAATTTAAATTAAATGAAATAAATGTGATTAAGTTTTTTGAGAATTCCAATAGTTTCATTTATATTACATATATATTAATTATATTAGAATACATTTTATAAATATGTTCTCCGCTTTTTTTCTGTGTTGTACAAAATTACAAAAGAGTTACATCAAAAGAAATAACTCAAAAACCAAAATATTTATTCGATCTTTAGTAATTGTTGCAATAAAAATGTTCATAAAAATGATATGACCATGAAAATTTGACAAAAAGTAAATACGAAAACAGAATTAAATTTTATAATTTAAAGTTAAACTTTCTTTTTCTATGTATATAAATTATTCAAAAAAAAAAATTTTCTTTAAATAAAGAACAAAACATCAAAATATTTCTAAAACAACTTTTAACATCATTTTTGAACAATTTTGTAAAAGGTGTCTTTTTTTTAAACATTTTTTTTTCAAAAGAAGAAGAGTTTAATATTTAAATTTGATTAAATAATACAAAATTTTTCTAATTAAAAATAAATAAATTTATATTTGAATTATATAAAAATTGTCAAAAATACGATACTTTTATACAAATTAGAAAATCGTATTTATATGTATATGTACGTATACATATATTAATTCAAACAAATTAATTATTCAAAAAATTATTTGGAATGACTTATATGGACTTCTACATTTGAAGAAACTGTTGTAAATAGCTACGAAATACAATAATAATTTTCGTATTAATTTAAATAAAATAAAATAGATTAAATATATGTATGTATATTTAGTAATAATATAATTAATATAATTAATTAAAAACAAAAAACAAAACTGTTAAAAGTTTTACTGTTTGGAAGTTTTGTTTTAAAATTAATATAAAGTTTTTTATTAATATAAGATATTTTAATTGACTAAACAAGAAAACAAATTTTAAGCATGTTTTGCAATTGTTTATTTAAGAAAAAAAGAAAAAATTATTTACTAATTTTTTATATTTCGTTTTTTTAAATTAATATAAGTTTATTTAAATTAAATTGTATTCAAAATAACTCAAAATAATAGTTTATTTTTTGAATTATAATTAAACTTATTTTTTTAATGATTCGTCATATTATCTGTATAAGATTGGTACAAGAAGAATATGTATTAACTCTTATTAAAATATTGTTTTATTTTTCACAAACTTGCAGTTTTGCAATTACACAATCACAATCAATTGTAATTATAAATTGTAAAAAAACTTATTTTTCATTAATCTGTGGTCTAAAATTTAGGAATTTATACACATTTGACGGCTGCTGTCATTTACCATTTTGTAAAGAATTCTTTTAGTTTAAAATGTTTTTACTCATGAATTCAGATTGATTTGTAATTTTTTGATTATAATTATATTTTGGATAAACTTTTCAATACAAGTAACTTCATGATCATATTAACATTTTCTTAGGTTTCTTAGGATTTTAATGGTTTTTTTAATTTCAATTAAATACATAGTTTACTGTACTTACATATGTATTATTTATTTTTAATTTATTATTCTACACCACTCGCTATAAGAGAGGAAGGTAATATAAAATAATGGAGAAAAATTTCTAAGGACATTGTTAAAGTTGTGAAAATGATATTTCAAACAAACAGTTCTCGCCAAATTTGAAAGATTTATGTTATGTTAAATAACATAATGATTGACAATTGTGAAAATAAATAATAATTTTAAAAAATAATATAAGTCTATAAGAGTAATTTAAAAAAAAAAACAACGATAATGATTGCAACATTTTACGAGTTTAATTTTACAATATTACGTAATGGTGAAATATTTTTATCGTAAAAATATTTTTTATTTTTACTTTAATTTTAAATCAAACTATACAATTTTAATAAACATACTTATAAGTTTTTGTTTTTTTTTGTTTTCTTTTTTATAAAATATCAAAACAGTTACTAAACAACATATAAAATATTATATGAATACGAAACGATTATATATAAAATTGAAAAGCAAATATAATGAGTATTGAATGAAATTTTTATTTTAATATTATTTAGAATTTCTGTTTCAGTTTTCATTTTGTTGTTGTTGTTGTTGTTGTTTTTGTGGTTGTAATAATATAATGTATATGAATGTGATTAATATTTATTTAAAATAAATTCATCTAATTAATTATATTTTTTTAAAATATTTTAATATTATTTTTATTTTTGAATTATATATATATATATATATATATATATATATATGGTATAAATAAATATATGTATATATATATATATATATATTATATATAATTATATATATGTATAAATATATACATATGCGTGTGTTTGTTATTTTTTTTTGTATTTACAGCTGATTGAACTATTTATAATTTCATATTTATTTTTTTACTACGATTTTTTATTGTGTCTTGTGATAACAATTATTGTTGTCTAAGTTATTATAGGAACCGAAATATAATGATAAAGTTTTAAAATTTTTTATTTTTTTATGGGTTTTAAATTTTTAAATCAGTCATTTCGGTTGCATGGCATAATTTTGTATTTCTCATTAAAATAAAAAAGAAGAAAATTACTAGGTGTAAATTCACAATATTTTATAGTAAATATATTTATGTATAATATTATTTCTATATTTTTATTTGTTTGGATTTAGGAGTTTGAATTTGAACCTTTTTTAATAATGATTTTTGTATATGGTTTATTATGTTTATGATGAGTTTATAAGAACTTTTAAAAAGTATACATTACAACAACTGTATTACTGCGATTTATGACAACAAAAAAATATGGATAAACAAACTATAGTTACTTTGCAATAATTTTTGTAAATATGTAATTATATTTATTACAAAGAATTAATGGGATGCATTTATCGTTTGCAAAAAGAAATTTAAAAAAAAATTCTTAAAGTTATTTTGCAAGTTTTCAGTCATAAATTAGAAGATAGACTATATGGCTGACATAAACATATTGATAACAAAGTTAAGTTGATGTCAGCTGAGATTTTGAAGGTATACCGGGTTACCTTCGCCCATAATCAACAACCAAATTGTATCAACGAGACACAATTGTTTTTTTATTTTGATTTTGTATATAGATATCGCAAGGTAGTAGAATTACAAGACTCACATGTAACTGATACTATTTTTGAAATTGATAATTTCATACTTTTAATTAATCACAGTGTATGTGTGTTTCGAAGATGTTTTCATAGTAATAAATTAAATATCGAACTACTATCTCCAAAAATTGAGAAAATTACTATAAGTTTAAAAGTATTTGAAATTTTTAATTTTTCATCTCACTTGCAATTCATTGATATTTTCTCAAAACTGTTATTTTAACAGTTAGAATAGTGTTAATTCCATTGTCGCGCGATATATATATACTTATGTGGTATGGTATAAATGGTATAAATGTATATATATATATATATATATATATATATATATAAATATACTTATATACAAATGTAATTAAATAATTTTGATTTTTTTTTTAAAAATTTATATAAGATTTAAATTTATTCTTTTTATTTTATTAAATTTACAATAAAAACTTAAAAAAATAGTGTTGCACAAACGAAAAAAAAAATAAAAAAAAATAAAACTAAAAATAAATTTATAAAAAAATTATTTTTTATTTTGTTTTATTTTTTTTGTATATTTTAAAAACGATTTTTTCTAATTTTTTTTTTGTTTATTTTGTTTTTTTTTTATTTTGCTAACATTATATACTTTTAATATTAATTTTTTTATTTTTATTAAACAACCGTTTTCTAGTCAATTTGTTAATGGATTTTTACTTTTTCTGTTTTAAAATAGCTTTTATTTATAATATATGTATATATTTGCATATTTAATATTTTCGTATATATAAATATTCAAGTATATATATTTACAACTGTATGTATATATATATATACAATATTTGTAATTAATATGCAAATTTTTACATTTCATAAATTATATTATTATTTAATAGATTTATGTTCTAAAACGATTCTATTACGTTGTTTAAATATTACATTTTGATTGCATTACTTTTTAAATTTTTAAATTTAATTTAAATTTAATTCATTTATTACAATAAATTTGAAATAAATAATTTTATATATTTTATATACATATATATTATGTATATATGTATATAATATATAATTATATTTTGCTGCGTGTACATTTTTTAATCTATAATTTATATTACCTATTTATTGTAGATAAATTTGTTTAGCTGTAAAAATTCTTTTTTTTGTTTTAATTTATTTTATTTTTTTATTTTTGGCGTTCTTCTTGAAATTTTTATTTAAAAAAAAATTGCTTTTTTTTATGTTTCATTTCAAACAATTTAAATTCCTAAATATTTTTTTAATTTATATTTTTAATATTTTAGTTAAGAAGTGAATATTAAGATATCAGTATTTAATCTCGGTGTAATAATTAATTAAAGCAAGAAACAATAATTTGTAATAATAATAATAATAATAATAATAATAATAATAATAAATATAATAATAATTATTAATTAATAATTATAACAATTCATTAGATTTTAATGAATTGCATGTGTCTTTTGTATATTAAATTAAGTTAAATATTGCAGGATTTTAGAATTGAAATTGTGTTATTTTTTTTTGTTTTTGTTTTGTGGAAAATAGTTATTATTTTAATTAAAATTTTTGTCTGTTTTTTTTAAATTATGATTTTTATTATTTACTTAGTTATTATATAAATGAAAGTAGTTTAGGATTAACCGGCAACAAAAAAATAAAATTTTGACGATTTAAAACTTAAAACTAAAATAGAATTGAAAATGGATTACTAGAAGAAAATAGTTTAAGCTAATTGTATGTATGTATAAAATAATGATCATTAATAATGTACAAAACCTTTAAAAAAAATATAAATCAACAATGTGACAAAGCTTAAGTTCAAATTCCGTCGAACATGAAATTTTACTCTTCTATTAGATGTTAAGTATCTAATCCTAATGACACTAAATAAAATATCAACAATTATAGAGTCATTTATTTCCATCAATTTAATGATTCATGAAGAAGTCCTGTTAAGAGACTTAGTTCAAAGGTTATTGAATTCAGTAACACAATGCAAGTGCTCATTTAAATTAAGTCACCTTTACTTTGCATGAATGATAATAATTAACCCATTGTAGATATTAAATAAAATGTTCAGGTTTAAATAGGAGAAAGATTTGTGTCAATGATCTGGATACAAAGGTCTCTATAATATTATCGCATCAAAAGAAAATAAATCATACATATTTATCAGAGGCGACGGACTACTTGCTAGGTTTTCCAACTGAAAATTGATTTTTTCATAAATTAAAATAATTTATTGTATGGTATAAGAATGGAGAAGCAAAATGAGCATGAAATTTTGTGTTTTGACATTATAAACCAACGACATTATCTGATTTTAGTAGCGAATATTACATAACGATTAATATCAATATAAAGCCATAAAGCATTTATATTAAAAATATTTTCTTTTACTTTTAATAATAAAGAAAATGAGAGATTGAAAATAATATGCCAGTTAATCAACCTTATAAAAGTAAAACAAGGAAATTTAGAAAATAAATATGGAAACGGTTTAAGTTCATAAAATGTAACCAAATTAAAAGCAAATAATATAATTTGACATCTTTTCCCATAACTTTGTTATTAAAATGTGTATTGTGTATATAAGCGAGCGAGTCAGTATAAATTGTATAAATAAAACAATGATATACACTTTAATTAATTAATAAGCGAAAAAGCAGCACAAACATTGATAAAGGAAGTAGAGTGCTTTCAAAAAACGATTTTTGTAATGTGAATTAAATTATAATATCTACAACATAATGGATTTTTATTTAATAATATAATGATAATCATTGTAAATAAATAATATAATAAATTTAAAAACAAAAATGATTTGTAATAATTTAGCTATTTTCGTTATCTGTGTGTTTTCATTTAAAATTATTTTTGGTAATTGATTTTTTTTTTTTCATTATTTTTATACAAATGGTTTATTTTTATTTTGGTTGTTTTAATTTCTAACAATTTTAAAATTTATACATATACATATATATATATAACTTATATACATGTATTTAATTGTAACGATTTTTATTTTTTAATGTTTTCTTTTTACAAAATTATATATATGATATTTGTGTAAGTATAGGTAAATTATTGGCTTCTTTCCCTCATTAAATTTAATAATATTATTTATATAGTAAAATTAAATATTTAAATTTATAAAAAGTAAAGTAAGTATGCTTTTATGTTTTTCTTTTGCATTTTTCTTCTTAATTTTTGCATGATTTTAAATGACTTTATTTTGTTTGTTTGTATTTTTGAAAATGAGTGAACATCTAAAGCACTGAAGCTAAGTTTGCATAAAACTTGCATTCTGCCTCAAATTTTCTTTTCTATACATTTATATATTTTATTGTTATTTAAAATATGAATTTTTAGATGTTTAAATTATTTTGTATTTTTTATTTTGTAATATTTTAATTTAGTTGTTTTTGTCTTTTTCAATTTAATATTTGTCTGGTTTTTTTTTTGTCTTAATTTTTTTGTTTTTAATTTTAGTTTTAGAATAGAAAGATGTAAATTAGTAAAATTGATTATTTAAGCATTCATTATTCTTAATTTAATTTATATATATATATTTATATTTTACTTTACAAATATCAGACGCATTTTTTGAATTCTAATTTTAAAGAATTTTAAAAATATATTGATTTTCTATAATTTTTATATATACACATATATATATATATATATATATATATATATATATATATATATATATACATCTATGATATATCTCTATATAAATCATATATATGTATATATGTATATATACCGTAAATGATTTTTCATGAAAGAGAAATAGATATAGAAATAAAATATCTTCATGTTTATTGTGTAGCTTACCTCACTGATGGCTCCCAATTGCTTATCACACCATTAAGATGAAAATTTATGAATGACGTTATTTTTTTTTCCTTTTTTCGTATTAAATTTAAAATTAAAATATAAATTACAAAAACATAATATTTATTAAAAATAAAAGTAACATTTGTGAAAATGAAATTTGTAACTGAAGGATAAAAAAAAAATAAAGAGTTCAATAAGTTAATTTGATAATAAAATAAAATAAAGTAATTATGAATTAAATTTAATTTAAAATATAACAGACCCATATTTATGTAAAAAAAAATAATGTTATATGAAAATTTGGCAAATGTGAAATTAATTTAAATAACATAGTATGTACTAAAATTAAGAGTCCAACATATTTGACATCTTGTGAAATTTTTCTATAATTTTATTACTAATAGTTGTAATAAAATATATGTTGCAATAGAAGAGCTGACTTTAATACTTAAAAGTTTAGTGATCCTTAGATTTAGAATCAAAGGATATATACATATATCACATAAAATAAAAACAATATTTTAAACTTATGTATATTAATAAAAATAATAATATTAATCTACTTCATATTTTTATAAAATGTGAAGAAATTTGTTAGAATGAGTTTTATTGTAAATTCATCGTAATTAGTACATGTTATTGTACATACATCATAGTGTATTGATCATTTAATTTTGAAAAGTATAGTCTAGAATGTTTTTCAAGAGAAATAAACCATCTGTTCATATCTAAAACATTTATGTAAAATTTTCAAGATCTCAAGAAGTTAAAATGTTCTAATAAAAATTATTATATTTATTTAATGTTCCAATTCGCAGGACAGTTATTATAATGTTGTTTCTATAGTTTTTGAATTTAGAAAAATTTGTTGTTCTATTTTATTTCTTACATCGAAAGTTATATTCTTATATCCTTTCTAAAATGAACCGATCAGAAAAAACTTATTTTAATAATTATTGTAATTATATTTACATACATACATATGTATATTTTTAAATAGAATATTTGAAATTTGAGTTTTTTTACGGAATATTTACGTACATGACAATTGTAAACAAGGATATACCAAAAAAATTTAAAACTTGAAATGTTATTCTGATAATATTATGTTTAAAAATATCATTTTGTGTCGGAGTTCTAATTAAAATACACAAAATATATTAAAATTTGTAACAGAATTCATGAATACTAACTTTGTGTAAATATTTTATTAACACTATATAGGAGTGGAAACAACAGTGAAATTAGAAATACAAATTCTGAGACTAAGAGACTCATTATTGAAGTAAATACATAGTTAACGAACACAAATTATTGCATAATTTATCTATATCTTCAATAAATAATCCTATTTAAAATGTAAAATTTTTAGAAATTTTATACTATTCATTCATGTTGAAATTTTTAATTTTTTTTTTAAATTTAAATTTAATTTTTTGTTTTAATTATATGATTGTGCTTGTATTATAATTGTGCGTGTATTTTTGATAGCTTTCTTTTTTTTTTGGTAAAATTTATAGCTATTTATACTCATATTTTTTCTAAATTTCATTCATGATTTTTTTGTTTTTTAATTATTTTTTAATGGATTTCAAATTTACATGATTTCCTTAATATTAAATTACAATAAACATTAACAAGAAAAGGTTAAACTATATTGATCAAATATAAAGAGCACATAACAAGTACTGAATTGAACTAAACAAAAACAACAAAACATTTAGAACTTAAAAACAATTTAAAGAACATAAAAAAGGGAGCATAAAAAGAAAATAAATAAAACAATAAACCAAAAATAAAAAATAATATTATATTATGTTTTTAATAGTATATTGTACGATTATAATAATATTGTAACATTTTATTATTTTGTTTGAATAATACAAATTTGAAATTATAGTTTTTAAGCATAATAATATAAAAAAAAATAATCTATATTTTTGGAGTACATAATATGAATGTGTATAATATTATTATATTATATTGAATTTAAGGGTATATGTTTTATATAAACAAAATAATAAGAATATATTATAATAAATAAATATATAAATGTTTAACAACATGGGTTCTGTTTTTTTGTTTTGTGTTTTTCTATATTCAAAAAGCAGTTAAAAATAAAAAACATTGAACCAAATTAATTAAGAAATAATTGAATTAAAAATTAAATAAAAAAAAAAAGTTTTCTAAAGAGCATTCGGAATGGTGTGGGAAGCAATCTTTACACATATGAAAGATGGAATTTTGATGTTTTTTTTGTTTTAAAATTTATAAAACTTTTCAGCAATAGAAAAGCATTTTCTTTTTTTCTTTCGATATTCTTAGAAACGTTATTGTAAAGAAAATGTCTTTCATTAATAAATTCTGAGCCATTGATATAAATTTCAAATTGTAAATTACTGTTTTTGTTTATCATTTATTTATAAATTATTATTTTTTAATTTTTTATTTTAAAATATGTTTATTTAATAAAATTAATTCTAAAATTTCCTAGAATATAATAAATTTGAAATATACAAATTTTTAAAAATGTTTCTTAAAATTATATCCTATTAGTTGTACCTCTTTTTGGTGGTTTTTATATTTTCTGAAAGATCGTGAACTTAAAAATCATATTGTTCAAATTTACATTTATTCTTACGTTATTTATAACAACTTAAATTTAAAAGCTCTACCGACAACCATTTTAAAAATTATAATATTTTTTTTGTTGTCTGATGATAATTAAGAGTATTTTTAAATTTTAACATTGATTTTTTCGTAATTATTATTTGAACAATTAGAATTTTGCTATTCTAAGATCAAGCTTTGTCATTAATAATAATTATTATTTTTGGCCGACTTCTTATAATTATATTTATAGTTAATAATGCCACCAGAGTAAATAAAATTTTTATTTTATTTACTTCATTTTTAATTTTCAAAACAATTAAAATTATCAAAAAGACTTCACTTCCGAAAACTAACAAAGTACTTTTGAGATTTAAACTATAATTAAAACCAAAAAAAAAATTATAATCAAAAATACTTAAAAATATGACCTACCCATAACGTATAATATTCTATAAAAAAAAATTAACATAAATTGTTTATTTTTATATTTGTATTTGAAAATTTATTTCAATGGCTTAAAATTTTTTATATATTGTACAAAATAACGCATTATAATTTGATATATTTAATTTATAATGTAATTTAAAAAAAAAAAAAATTAAAAATAATGACAATATTAAAATATTGAATAAAAGAATACCGATAAAAAATTAATATTTAATATTGTTAATTAAATTTAAATATAAGAAAAATTTGTATTTTTTCTTCAAATATACGGCTTTAAATGAGATTAATTTAAATTAATTAAATTAATTAAATAATTTAAATTTCGTTTCAAGCAAAATGAATTATATTATTTATTAAAAATATAATTTTTTTTTGTGGAAAAATTATGTATGTATAGGTATCGGTTTTCTTTTAAAGAAAAACTATTTTTATTATAAAAATAAATACGGAAAAAAAATTATAAATATTTCAATTTATTTTAAAATAAATTAAAATGAAAATAACACTATAGAATTAATTACATTAAACAAATGAATTTTGAATGCAGAGCAAAAGTAAAATATTATAACATTAATAATTAATAATTTTGTATTATAATTTTACACGATCTCTGGCAAATACATGTTTAATGATTCTACGTTTTTATGATAAATAAAATTTATTAATCTATTTAAACTTTTTTTTCTAAATTAAAATTTTAAAATGATGCTGGAAAAATTAATTATAATAAATTTGAAATTAATATTTTTGGAAATAAAATATTTTGGAAAAATATATAATTTTTGGTTTCTTAATAATAATAATATATATATATAAATATATAAATAGATTATTATATACATACAGAAATTTAATTTTGTTTTTACAAAATAAATTTTTTAATTTGTTTTAATTAATAAAATTTAATAAATAATTACAAGGAACAAAAAAAAAATATATATAATAATAATTATAATTTTTGTAAAATAAAAGTTAATATTTTTAAATATAAATTCATGTTATCTGATTTCATAAAAATTCTTCGATGTTACCACCGTAAAATCTTTGAAAAAAATTAAATACAAATTGTAAGATTTTGTGAAATATTTGTTGCCAATATTGCGTTATTTTGTACAATACTGAATTCTCCATCGTTCATATGTACGAATAAGGACCATCAGTTAAGGCGCTACACAGTAACAATCAGGAATTATCATCCTTATTAGAACCACCGCCACCAACCCCAGAGCCCTGTGTATTAGTATTTCGTCCGCCAGCTGGTGCTCGTACTGAGGGTGGCTTATATTCTAAGCCAGGATCAAATTGCATTAAAACAAATACCTAAAAAAATTTAAATAAATAAAAAAGAAAAACTATTTTGTGTAAGTGGTTATTCAGAAAAGTTGAGAAAAAACACATAAAATTTACCTGGTCTGTTGGCAGTAATGAAAAATCATCGGGTGGGTTAGTAATTACATATCTTTTACTACTAGCATCACAACTCGAACTTGTATCCCTAAATCTGTACAATCCAATACATAACATTCCATATGACTTTAATGCAGCTACAAATAAATCACCATACTTTCCGCATTCACCAAATTGTGCCAAAGGACCATCATATAACGAAATTTGTCCTACACGACACCTATAATATGAAAATTTAAATAATTTGTAAATATCAAAATAAATTAGCTAAAAAAAATTATGCATAACATTGAAAAAAATAAAATATTTTTATAATTACCTATCACGATTACTCAAACTTTCTGTTGTACTATATCCACCACGCAGACCAGCACCTTCGGCTAATATCAATTCTAATTCCGGCGTGGCACCGCCGGTTATAAGTGATCGAATAAGTGTTAAGGCGTTTTGATTGAAATATGTCTAATAAATCATTTTAATTGTAATTTAAATTTGTTAATTTAATTTATAATAATAAAACTAACATACCGTTGACATTAAGGAATCTAAGACACTAACAGCAAACGCTGTACCACATGCAAACGGTTGTGTTAAATATAACTCAGTATCTGGATCATCATCATCATCTTGATCCAAGAACTGTACATTGCTATCGTTGACTAATTCTGAAAATTTGTGTTAGGGATTTTCGTTTTATTGTTTAGAAGTTATTTTTGGTCAAGTTTTCAACCAGAAATCGTGGTTATTGAATTTAAAATTTGAATAGAAATTTATTGATATTAAGATGGCAGTATTTACGTAGATACTTATTTTATATGATACAAAGCTGTCTAACAATCAAAAATTCGCAACAAACGCGCTGATCCTAAATCAGCTATTGCATGCTGGATTGTCTCGTTTGAAAATTAAATAACAAAGAAAATAATTTTGGTTTTTAAGATTTTTTAAAATCAAAATTAATTATTATTTTTTTTTTTTAATAATGATGATAAAGATCATAAAAATTATTTTCTTTGTTTAGAATTGAGGTAAAAAAAATTTGTTTTTTTTTTTTATTTATGTTACAAGGCAACCCTCCATGCAATGGAATGATTATTATTTTGATTTTAATCTTACCTGTTATCATTGGTACATTTGCACCATATACAGAACCTCGTCTTTGTAATACGATTGGACTACCGGCAGTATTTAAATTATCGAATTCAGAGCCTCGTTGGCTTAATACACCTATTGTATCATCGAATGTCATTGCTTTTATATTTAATGATGCTAATATTGCTTCCTTATCGGCTAATGTAGGATCATCGTTGCTAGGAACTTTTGCCGACAGAATACAGCACATATCACATAAATTAACATTGACTGCCCGTAAATCGGCTCGACTTAATGGCGAACCATTTAATACAGAAATTTTTGGTAAATTTTGTAACATTTTCCATTCACGTCGTATATAATCTACAGAACCAACAATAACAACATGTTTAAGTTCATGATAATGAAAATTTGATGCACGCAATGGCATCACTAAATTTCTTAATCCAATCAAAGGTGAGTCTGGATCAGCAAATAAACACACAACAACATGACCATTTAATACTGTCATTGCTGCTTGATTGCGATCCTATATTGTTTGTAGTGTGTTACCAACAATAATTTAAAGTATTTTTTTGTTTTTTTTTTATTATTTTAAGTTGTTAGTTTTAGCGTTAAGATTATCAGCAAAAAAAAAAAGAAAATGAGAAATAAATTATTATTAATTGTCTAAAATAACTCTTTTTAATAAATATATGTATAATATTATATAAGAATATAAATTAATTGTATACTTCATTAAAATAAAAACAAAAACCTCTATCTTACCAATATGCAGTCTTCTAAATTCCTAGCTGGACTCCAATGAAACATTCCAGTTGAGTCATATTTCATTTCAGTTTTCTCGAAATCAAAGTCTTTTGATTGATCATCAGCAATACCGGCTGGTAATGAAACACCATTTTGATTTTGTGTTCCACTACCACTACCTCGACTTGTGGGCCTAAAAATTGAAAAAAAAAATATATATATAATTTATTAGACCTTAAAAAGTTATTCAATATTGAACTAAAAAGCAAAAAACAATTGTGTTAAAAGCTTCAAGCGTACATTAACTTTTTCACTTCATAAGCCAACTGATATCCAGCATAAGGATTTGCATCTGTTTCAGGAGCCCTAAAATTGTTAGTATTAAAATGTTTTGTTAATTAAAAGTCTTTGTTAGTATTATTATTATCATGTTAGTATATTAATAAAAATCTTATAAAGATATATAACAAATTTTGTAAAATATAATAAATTATAAACAAAATTAATTTTTATTTTTACCTATTATACGTTGATGGTGAAACAATACTGTCACTTCCCTGTCGATTAACATTAGGTTTAACTTTGTTAACTTGTTTTGCTGTATTATTTAATTGTAAAGTTGAACCACCATTTGTTGCATTTGGTGGCCTCCTATTTCTATTAATTACTATTTGTAAAAATAAAAAAAAAAATTTTTTAGTAAAAATAGGCAAAAAAATAATTTATTTTCCTGCTAAAATTTTGCATTCAAATCTTAATACGAATGTTATAATTTTTCGTAAATGAAAATTTCAAATTTAACATGAGTCAATGTTAGAGCATTGGACGTGTTTGTTTGGAATGGATAAAATTCGTTAATACATCGTTTTTTCTTAACCGTTTTGTCATGCTTATGTCGAAAACACAATCACGACGAATTTTTCGCTTTCAAATACATGAGATTATATGTAAATCGTGACGAATGACGAACAAACAAAATTTCGCGTTCAAAAAATAGATCTATTTTTATTTTACTCGTCGACGAATGCGAATGACATTCATTGATACCAACATAAATTGGTCAAAATTGTTCTGATAAAACATTTTTAAAATTCAAATTCAAATAAAAAAATTTTTAAGTTAATTTTTTTTAAACTTTTCCTCCATTTTCCTCCATAAACAAATTTTGAAATTTCAAAAACACAAAAATTTGTCCGCGAATAGTTCGTCGTGATTGTCTCTAAGGGTGAATTTTGGTCATTCGTCACTCGTCATTCGTCGTGATTGTGTTTTCAACATTAAACTAATTGGTTAGAAACAATTTCAAAATTTATTGTTTGATAATACGAAAACATTAATTGCTAAACAATATTAAAGCAGTCAGTCACCGTTATATATTGTTTGACAAAATTACATTCGTTATAAGGATTGATTGTCTTATAAAACAAAATTTTCGACTTCGATAAACTTACAGCTCATATCTTCACGATCTCTCACTAATTCACCTGAAATCAAATTTGTAAAAAATAATGATGTTTTGTTTGGATTAATTATAATAGCCAAAATATTTTAAAGGCGTTGAAACATAATTATTTTAATATAAAATTGAAAACTATAAGAATGCGATTTTAAATAATTTATTTTATTTATATTTGTTTGTCTTTAATTGTATAGTTATTCATTAATAAAATACCAAAACTTTAATCTGAATAAAATAAAATGCTGAACTATGTTAGATATAGTTAATAAGAATATGAATAATAAAAAATATTCTCAGCCAATGGTTGAATTTATATCGCTTTGAGTAAATGATAATATTACATACAATGCAGTTAAAAATTACAATGCTATTGTGTAAAATGAAGTAAATTCTTTCATTTACTGTCAATATATGTATATTATAAATATTTCGAAATTAAAAAATTTAAATTATTTTAAACAGAAAAAATAGCAAAATTTTTTTAAAAATAGCAAAATTTTACAATGAAATTCTATCTTCATTTTTATAGTTCAATTTTATATTAAATATTTTTATATATAACTATTAACTAACAAAATTATAATATGTATATAAGAAATATTTATTAAATAAAAATTTGTAATACATATATAGTTTTTTTTTTTTTAAATTTTAAATTAAGAAATAAGATTCTAATAGGAATTTTATATTATTGATGAACCTAATCATATTCAAAATATATATAAATATATATTTTTTTTAAATTTGTTTCGTTGTGAATGACGCCCAACAAAATTAAACAAGAAATAAAAAAAAACAAAAATAAACAAACACAAAGAAGAATAAATTGAAATAAAATTTAATTTTCTAATTAAATAAAATAATATTTATATAAATATAATATATGTAAAAATTAATTACAGTACATTTTATATATTTAAAAAAATATATTATAAATGTATATGTAATATATTATTTTGTAATAGAAGAAGAAGAAATAAAATATTATATATTTGAAACAGTTCATTTGTTTCATTGTTACTTAATTTTATTGGTTTACAAGCACAAAATATATTTATTATAGATTTTAATTCAATATAATTGGACAACATTAATAAAATAAAAAATAGTTCATAACTATTATATGTAACACGAATAGTAATAAGAATTGTACACTTTATAAACAGAAAACAAAAAAAAAAAAACAAAATTGTAGGTATATGTATGTATATAAAATATAAAATTAAAAATTTTTTTAAAAATATTTTTGTATATATATTTATAATAGTTATTACAGAAAATGAAGAATTTAAATTTGTTTTCAACAAAAATACTTTGTAATAATCAATTAATTTATCATACACATATATATATAAATATATTTATATATATATTTTTATAGGAATATAAATGCAAACAAAAATTATAATAATAATTAAAAAAAAAATTGAATAGAAAACAAAAATTTTTTTTATTTTTAAATTATAACATAAATTTAATTTTTTTTTTCTTTAATAAACTGAATTTATTTTACGATACTTATTATTCAAAATTTAACTATAAACTTTTTGAAAAATAAAGGGACAGATTGGTGTCGGTATACATCATGCTCAAAATGAAATTATTAAAAACAAAACGTTATTAATTTTTAATTAAATTTTTTAAATTAATTCAAAATAAATGTAAATTTGTTTTATATTGATTATTTTTATATACAAATTAATATACTTGAAAAAAAAAATACATATATATGTTTTTGTTTGCATATAATATAAGTTACAGTTAAAATACATATTTATATTAAATATATAAGTTAATAATAGTCATAATAAATTTGATTAAGAATGTACACTGTATATTTTAATTTACCCAACTGTACATATGTATATACTGAATATGTTGCGAAAAAGAATTATTGTCTAGAATATGAAATACTAGCCAAATTGAAGTCGTTTTTTACGAAATCAAATAACTGAAATAAAATTCAATAAGTATGGTAAGATAAAACTGATTGGGGAAAAATTAATTATCGAAAAAAGAAACTCAATAATATTTTTTTTGTAATCGTATCATCAAATTTTTTAAATATATAAAGTGATTTAAAAGTGTATAATTAATAGTGCTTTAAGTATGTTAATCATAAATTGTCGGTTCAGCATACATGTACATGTATATACGTAAATATATTAAATTATGGAAATACTTTTTGGGTTTTTTTCCCACCTATTCTCGTTTTTGCAAGCATTCGATTGCAATAAGCAAAGCCATTAAATATGTACTGTTAAGAAAGTATAATTGTGTACATTGCACATTTTTTCTCTGAACCAATATAAAGCAATATGAACCAAAATTGTCAATCTCGATAATAATAATAATAATAATTTAAAATATAAACACCTAGACTTTTTTCTATATTGAATGTCTTTCTTTGATTACATTGTCTGCTTAATATATTTAATCATTTTTCATCAGTTTTTTTTTTAAATGCATATATTTCTGACTTGGAGTTTTCTTTAAAAGATAATTTTTTCTTTTTTTCTAAAATTGCCTCTTATAATATTTATTTTTACTGCAAGATTTTAATTGTAAAAATATTCATCTACTTATTATTTTTAGGAAATATGTTTACCTAAAACCAAAAAACAATAAATCATTTATATTACATTATATAGTTATCGTTATATCATGTAAATTTTTACTGTAACTTATATATAATATATACACATAAATAAATTATGTAGGTAACATAAAATTTCCAAACTATCTACTAAAATAAATTTAAAAGAAATTATATTCATATGAATAATAAAAATAATACCTATATTTGAAAATTAAAATTAAAATTAAAATTAAAATTAAAATTAAAATTAAAATTAAAATTAAAATTAAAATTAAAATTAAAATTAAAATTAAAATTAAAATTAAAATTAAAATTAAAATTAAAATTAAAATTAAAATTAAAATTAAAATTAAAATTAAAATTAAAATTAAAATTAAAATTAAAATTAAAATTAAAATTAAAATTAAAATTAAAATTAAAATTAAAATTAAAATTAAAATTAAAATTAAAATTAAAATTAAAATTAAAATTAAAATTAAAATTAAAATTAAAATTAAAATTAAAATTAAAATTAAAATTAAAATTAAAATTAAAATTAAAATTAAAATTAAAATTAAAATTAAAATTAAAATTAAAATTAAAATTAAAATTAAAAATTTAATAATTATAATAATAATAATAATAATATAATGATAATAATGATAAGAAAATAAAAATTTTAATTGTTTTTTTTAAAAAGCATTTTTCGTTCTTTACACCTTTACATGTATGTGTTAAAAAGCCATTTTAAAATTTCGAAAAATAAACAAAACCTATTTGTCTATTTTTGTTTATATGTATTTATTTGTGTATTTAATTTTAATAATTTGAATTCTGATTTTTTATCTATGGCATCTATTTTTTAAAAAATGTTTTATTTTTACTGTTTATATTATTAAAATATTATTCTATATGATTTTTCGAATAAATGTTCCTCTTATTCGAAATTCAGTTTTCATAAATACCAAAGAAAGTACAATAAAAAGTATTTTTAAAATATAAAAATTATTTTTCAAATTGTTATATATAAATATTGTGCTTGTATACATCTAAATATTTCTCTTTAAATTTCTTTTTCTTTTTGAAGAAAGTTATTTTCTAATTATATTGTGTTTATTATATTTTTTATAAAAATAAAAATTTTTTAAATTGAAATAATATAATTTAAAATTAAAGTAATAATGTATGTATAAATATTAAATATAAATAATTGAGTTTTAAAAGAACAATTAATCAAAATTATTAGTTTAACTATTTATTATAATTATTTTGTAAATATATTTTATAACTTATTATGATTTTGAACTATTGGTAAGTTACTAATATAAAAGTTGAACTGGCTCTATTACTGTAATGATAGAAACGTGTATAAATTGAAAGAATTTCTCTTTATAAAGTTAAATTTTAAACATACTCGTATAACGTACGAATAGTTAATTGATATTTGAAATAAAATTTACTTAGGACAGTTATTTAATTTTTTTTAACTGCTATATCATACAAACAATATCAATAGAGTGCAGTCATATATTTTCTATAACATATTAATGAATTATTGTATTGAATTTATTTTATAGACTATCTATGATAATTTCATTGTCAATTTTATATAATTAAGAGAAAAGACAAACCAAATTTATAATTCAATAACTATCGTGTAAATGCGTCAATACAACTAAAGTGTACAATAGCGCAGAATATTTTTGGTAAATTACTATTCAAAATCAGAATATAATAAACACAATTAAAAATTTAATGGAGTTAAATGAAAGGATATAATTATTGAAATTTATTCTTATACATATTAATTATGTATATTTTTATGTTTTGGCATTTAAATTTTTGTATTATTGTGAAGTATTTAAAAGAGAGTAACATTAAGTTAGGCAATTTCCTATTTGACAATTTCAGAACCTACAAATTATTTAGAAAATGGGTAGAATATAAAATTGCAAATACAAATATTTTTAAACTTATTTTATTGTAAGTATTTTTTGATAATTTTTAAAAAATAAATATAAAATATGTATTATGATATAAAAAAAAAATTATTTACAAAAGAAAAATAAATAAGTAATTAAAATATAAAATAAAAAAGTTGTTCAATGATATTGAATGTTAAATATAATTTAAAATGAAATTAATTTTAATGTTAACTAACAATACAACTAATTAATGTATATATAATAATAAATAATATTTAAATTAAATTGTGTGTGTTTATATATATGAATATGTTGGGGAGGGAGTGTGGTTTATGCTGTATATGTATTTTAAATTTTTATTTTCCTAATTAATTATATTTATTTTTTTTTTGTTTTCATTGATTATCTACAACCTGACATTATGATAGTAAATATTTTTGTTTTTTTTTTGTGATGAATTTGATATTTTTGAATTTTATTTTAAATTTTTTAAAGGTATTTTTTTTTAAATACATAGGTTTTTTGTTAGTTTTAAAAGCATTTTTACCCGGTGATGTTATTCCGCGCACATGCACCCTTTTTGGTAGTTCTGGTGGAGTGAATGTGGGTGCGGGATGATGTTCATCTGTGGAAAACATTTTGATTAGATTATCAAAACGTCGGAAATTGATTTTTATATCAAAGTTAATGTTCATATTTTATTATGCTTTTTCATTTTTTTTTGTTTTAATTCAATTTTTGTTTTTAGTTAAATATAAACATTTTTTTTTTTAAAGTAGTAGATAAAATAAAAAAAAAAATTAATAAAAAACAAAAAAAAAAATTAAAGGTAATAATATATTTAATAATATAAATTGAAATTAAAATAACAAAAATTAAAATAAAGCATAATAATTAAGCTCTTAATTTAAAATAGTTTAACTTTATTCAAATTTTGCCTTTTGTGATTTAACTGTAATTTTTCTTAAATGTGATTATTACATATGACTGTATAGAATTGAAGTATTAATACTGTAAAAACTCAAATTACAAGAGATTGGGTAAACTGGGGATTTTGTACATATACATTGCATACTTACTAACCGGTTATGCATTTTTTTGTTTCCATATTGTTCTTGGGAGGGAAGACTCATTGAATTACTACATGTTCACAAGCAATATTGATGATTAGCCTATTAATAGAATTGTGTTCAGTAGATTTAGAACAGGATCGGACAGAACAGTTTTGAACAATGAGAGTTAGCTGTCAAACACTTTAGAACCACTTAGAGCTCTATAATGATACTCTATAATGTTTTAGAACGTTCTAGAAAAGTTTACTGAACACAACAAATGTAGCTATATTCTACATTGTTCCGTTCATGACGCCTATTCTCTAGTAGAAAAATTCTTATCTCTCATGGTCGATTAAGTTATAGAGCGAAATGATTTCATCAAAAACGTTGGCGCATATCGATGTATTTATCGATATTAATCAAATTTGGAAATTAAATTTATTAAATGCACGAATGCCTGTTGGAGTTTTTAATAAATTGAAATTTTTTTTTTAAACCGGTGAATATATATAATCCCCTTGTAACTGTCATATTGTGTGTAGAAAATATTTTAGGAAATAAATATTTACAAAAAATTACTTTTTAAAAATAATTAAATCAATTGCTTTCGGAATAAATAATCAATGATTTAATCTAAGAATAAAGTTTTATTTTCAGTGGTTCGAAAAATGAGGTATTGTTTAAAACATTATTTTTTAATTTATTATATTATAATAGTACTGCCTCTTGTCAAAGATAAAACTCAAGTTTTGTTTTTAAATTTTGAATACCTAAATATATTGAATTTGCCAGTTAAATAAGTTTAAGTTAGGTACATTATACACTTTTATTTTTATTTTGAATAATTTTAAATAGGATTTTATTGCATATTGATTTAACTTAAAAACTAAAAACAAACCAAAAATAAAAATACAACAATAAAAAAAACTAACAAAAACATAAACGTATTAAAAGTAAAATTAAAATTAAATATTTTTTTGAACTACTACTTTAATAAGTATAAAAACAAAAATAAAAATACTATGAATTAAATCAACTACTTGAATTAGTAATTATGTATATAAATTAAATACATTAATTTTTAATAACTAAAAAAAAATGTATTTTGATTTTGAAACCGAATAAAAAAAATTTATTATCATTTTCAGCAAAGAAAAAAAAAAAAACCAAAATTATTAATTAAAAAAGAGCTTATTTAAGTTTTTGAATATCGAATATTAATGCATTGAAATAAAATTGAAATGTCAAATACATTTTCTTTTTCGTATTTTACTAAATAAAATAAAATATATATTAATATGCATTCGAATTACTAAAATTGCTTTTTCTAAATTAAATGGTTCTAATTAGTAAATTTCTTTTTATTAATAACATGCTGGTTGCTGCAAACACATTTAAAGGCAATAATACATTTTTAATAATAATTGTTATGTTTCTTTTTTAAATTATTTTATAAAAATACTATTTTGATAAATTTATATACTATAATAAAACAACAAATTCTCTATATAATACCATATGTATATTAAAAAAGGATTTCTCAACATGCATTTTGTGAATCAAAAAATGATTTGACTTTGATATTTATTAGTTTATTATTTATTTAATTTTTTTTTTATAAAATATTAGATTAATATAATATTGTTTATTTGACTTCAAGAACAGAAAAAAAACCTAAAAAAATTAAGGGATCTAAGGAGTGCCTATGAAGTGATATTGTTTTTTCTAAAAGATTTAGCGATGTTTCTATATATACTTGCATATTATATAATATAATATACGAAAGTGTATTATAATGTATGAATGTATTTGAAATAATTTATCAAAGTTATATATTACATTGAATTTGCTGTATATAAATGTATATATTATAAATAATATATATATATATATATATATATATATATATACATTATGTATTAAATAATTTTTTTGTGAATACATATAAAGTGTATATGCAATTATATTTGATTGTGTGTGTGTGTGTATTAATAAAAATTATTTATTATTTAACTTATATAAACTATTTAAATAAATTAATTTCTAATTATTATAAAAATAATTGAATTGGTGTATGATAATATGAATTTGTGATTTGCCCTAAGTATAAAATAAAAATATGTATATCTCTTATTTTAATATTTAATGTTACTTCCGAAATTTTAGCTTTTACTTTGGAATGTGCCATTTTTAAAATTATAAGATCTTATAGCAAAATTTTTTTTTATTATTACATTTTTTTTTAATTGTAAATGCCAAGCGTGTTATTATTTTTTTTTATATATTATAAATATATAAAAACTATGTATATATATTAAAAAATCTAACTCTTTAAATTTGTTTTTTTTTTTTTTTTGACTTTTTTGTCTGATTTTTGTGTGATTTAATTAAATATTTCAATAACAATTCAATAAAAATAATTTTATTAAATTATAAAATATGAGAAATATAATAACTATCACAAAATGCTAATTCAAAAAAAAAAGAAAATAAAAAAAAAATAATCAATATATAAATTATTTTTTTAAAATTTGTTGGCTTTTTTATATCAAAATATTTTTTGAATATTGTACTATATTCTTTATATTATATAAGTTTTTTTTATGTGTTTTTTTTTTTTTTACTATATTTGTGATTTTATTTAATTTATTTTTTAATTATTTAAATAAATTAATTTTATTTTTGAATAATATATTTTTATTTTAATATTGATTCTTAGCCAAGCAATATCAGATATTTTTGTTAAAACGATATTGAATATATTAAATTGAGAAGAAAAAGAAACAAAAAAATTCAAAAGAAATTTCAAAGTAATAAGGAGTTTGAAATATAGAAAAATTATTTAACAAAGAAAAAAAAAATAAATGATAGAATATCATATATATAAGAGCTAAGTATATATTCAGAAAATATACGTACTATATATATAAAGTATTATAAAGAAAAGAAATATAAATAAATTAGCAGTCCCTTTTTTTAATAATTGATTCTACATAATGCATTAAGCGTAAATTTTTATGAAAGTTTTAAATATAAAATCAAAAATTTTTAAAAGCATATTCAAAAAATGTTCAAATATATTATAATATCATTCATTTAACATTTTTCTTTAATTTAATTTTTTCTCTTTTTATTATTAATACCAATATTTTAATTCATTCAACATTTTTTTTTTTTTTAACAAAAATAATAATTTTTAATAAATAAATGTATAGTTTCAGCTATGTTATTTACGTTTTAATTATGTTAGTTTTATTTTTTTCTATACATCATATAGCGTTGTAGTCTTATATATATACAACAACACTGTTATTACAATATACATTATAGTCTTTATTGATTAATGTTTTACCTATTGCAATAAATAATTAAATGTAGTAATGTACTAATATACACTCAGTAATATACACTATAATCAATATGGTAGACCTATTTTCACTGGGTAATCTATAAAATAAAATTTAGCTTCGTTTTATTCAGTCTAATAATTTACAAAATCATAGAAAAAGAAAGTAGGTTAGCCAGTTACAGAATGAACGAAAATGAAATGTGAAAATCGTTTTTTTAATATCAATTACCATCAATATTGTGTTAATTGGAGAAAACAAAGGTGATGTTTAAAGACTCCTTAGAGACTTTAAGGTAGAAAAAAAACATATAGATAAAACTGTCTCTCATTGCGCTTAGGTGATATATAATAAAACAAAAAGTACATCAATACCGCTATCAAAATTAAGATCCAAAAAACATCTGCAAGGTCTATAATGTCTTACATACTATATCAGCACTTTATGGTATACTCATCTCAAAATATAATTAATCACAAAAAACAAACCAAAAATCAGATTGAAGCAAGATATTAGAAGAACCTATCTTATCCACGAATCAGCATGTAATTTGTATTTATAGTTTAATAAGAGGAAAAAAATAATGTAGATATCACATGAATATAGAATGTATAAAAAGGTTTAGCAAAGTAGCTCATAAAATTATTCTAACTGCCAGTACTCAGCCCCAAAAAAGTACATCCACAGCAAAAAACCGGTATAGCATAACAGTAAGATAACTTCTTATTACTATAAAATAAATAAGAAAAAAAAACCGATTCCTTAGAAATTGATTTGAAGATTGATAGATAAAAAAAAAATTAATTAATAAATTTAGAAATTTATGAATTTTAAAATTAAAATTGATATGCCAGACTCGATTAATCTAGATTTTATTTAAATATTTTTTCTGAATTTGTAGAATTTGAAAAATCTCTTTAAATATTCTTCAATTTATTAATTTAGAAAATACATATTTTTCTTTCAGAACAGTAATAATTAATATTTCATCTTTTAATCTTTATCAATATTAAATCTATAAAGCTCAATAGAAATTATTCATAATACTAACCGAAACAAATACTTTAACCTTTAACTATACGCAAGAACTTGATTTGATCATGTATTTATAGTGAATCTATCAACATAAATAACACTTTCAGATAAATTAAAAATTTAATCAGTTGAAACTTTACCCAAGTACTTTTAATATTTGACAGCATATCCAGAGCCAGAGGGCGTGGGACAAACAACGATATTCAATTGCGCATAGCCTAAAAGGTACTCTTTATCGAATATTAAAATTTATTTAATTATTATTATAGAAATAATTTGATTTGTTTTATTAAGTAAACAATGTCGATTCGCAAATGGTAAAATAAGAGTTTGCCATTAGCGGCTAATCCCATCACTATAACGACTGGAATATCAATTAAAAGCAATTTTTTTTGTGCAATTATCGTAAATTGTATACTACATATTTATATTATAATATTAAACATAATTTACAAAATTTAACATACACAGATTTATAAATATCTTGATTTATTAAATGCATCCAGTTAATTTAGTTAAAAATAAAAACTTTTAAAATTCAATAGGTATTTAATTTATTATAAATAAAAAAAATATAAATTTAATTCAATTATGAATAATTTCTTGTGAATTTAAACTCAGTCAAAACTAGAAATTTAAAATTTGAAAAAAGGGAAGTGGGGTGGAAAAAATTATCTTTATTTAAATTTTGTAATTTGTTATAGGAATAATTAATGATTTTATTACAATTTTTGAATATGCAAGGATTTAAAAAAATAAGAAAACAAAATACAATCTCTTATTATATAACTATATTTATCTATAAAAAAAAAACCAAATACAAACAAAAAAAGGAATAAATAAAAAGGGGATTGATTATTTGTCTACTTTTTCATAAATATATAATATATAATTGATTTGATAGCTCATAATATAGGTAAAAATCAAAATAATAATTTAATATATAAAATGTTATATAAATATAAGTAGTTTTTTTATTAAATGATTTGGCAGTTGTTTCATATTTGTTTTTTTTTTTTTTTTTTTTTTAAATTCATTAACTTACTTGCAATTATGTAGTCATCGCCTATTAGTAGTTTATCCATTGGAAGAGTATTTTTTTTTTAATAATATATAGTTAATAACATTTGAATTAATTTAGGGATCCATATAGCAATTTAAAAAAAAATTTTAATTCAATTTTGTTTTTATTGTTTTTGTTTTTTTAAATATGATATTATAAAGTATGTGTTTTTTTTTTTTTTTTTGGTTTTTTTTTTGAATTAATACTTTATGTATAGAAAGATTTTTTATGCAAAAATCAAAAAAAAAAAAAATTATAAAATACCTACAGGAGTAATATTCTGTAATATGAGCATTTAAATTTATGCCGATTATAAATTAGATTTTAAGAGGCCTTTATACTAAGTTTTTTTGCATTAATATATACACTTAAATATACATATGTATATTAGCTTGAATTTAATTAAAAAAATTAATTAATTTAGATGTTTTCATGTTTTACAATAGTTGAGGTATCGCCATTATATTTAACATTATGTACATATTAACAAATTAGAAAGTTGCTGGCAGGTTTAAAAACACCTAGAGAATAACTAAGTATATGAGAATTAATTTTGAATTAAAGCAATTTTTAAATAAGATAAAAAAGAAAACTATTCCACAGAAATACAATATATGTGTCGTAGAAATGTGTCAGTAAAATTTATACATAAAAGTTGATAAGAGTGGATGTTGGATGATTCAAACGTATATTCATTTGGAGCATGAGATAAAACTTAATTAGAAATTTAGTCAAGCACATCAGGTTCTGTTATTGTCGAGTATATTTACATAAATATGTACTTATACTTGTGTTTTGCAATTACAATTTATGCTTTTAGATCTCATATGAAATTTTGTTGGTCTTCAATATTTATTGTATTCACTAGTAAGTTATTAGTAAATTAAAAGAATTTCAGCAATTGTATACTTAAAAATGTACGAAAAAATAATTCTATCTATGTTACTTAGAATAACATAAGAAACAGAAAAAATAAATTAGAGTAGAGTGGGTGCTTGTTCTTAGCATTCCATATTTTTTCATTTTAATGAATTAATTTAATATTTAGCATTTTTAAAGCTAATTAAGGCTATTGAAAATATTTGAAATAAAATTTTATTATGAGAAAATCCTATATATATCAAATTAGTTGTCACAGTTAAATTTTGATAATCGTATTACAATACAAATAATTCCACATCACATTACAGAATAACTATCCTAAGAGGAGAATTTTAATAATAGAAATTAACTCCATTAACTATATGTATATAATTATATATAATATTAAGTTTATAAATATATATTATAGAAAAATCAAATGTCATTACTAAATAGATGAATGGATTGTTTTTTTTTAATGACTTGATAAAATAATTTCCTATAAAAATTTAATTGTAAATTTTTCGCATAATTTTAGCGAAGAGTGGGTTTGATGCACTTTATTTTTTTTTTCTTTTTTTCAAATTGTAATTAAATTTAGTTTCATTCTTACGATAAATATTCAAATATTTTTATTTTATACAATAAAAAAAAAAAATAAAAATATCTGTAAATTCTGAATTAATTATTTCTAATTTATATAGTAAATTTAATGAAATATTTTGAAAAAAAAATATGAAGTTCATTTCAATATTAATTTGAATAATTTAGGCGTGTTTATTGTGATTAATCGACAATTGAATTGAGTTTTAAATATGTATACATATTTATATATATATATATATATAGACGTTAGATATTAAAAAAAGAAAAAAAAGTGAAACTAAAAAAAAAATAATATATTAATATATATAATATAATTTTGTAATAATACTATATGAAAATGAATTATATAAATACATATAGGATGGGTAACTCACTCAATAACATGTATATTAAATATAATATATGAAACAGTAACATAAACACACAAAATTTACACCACACATACAACATACAAGTAAAAATATAAAAAAAAAAAATAACCAAAAAAATATAATTATGCACAATAAAAATATTTATTAAAGGGATATTTTGGGGATTTAGTTTTTACATAATTAAAAACGACAACATTAAATATTATGTAACTGTTTTCTTTTTTTGTATATGTATATTCAAATTTAAATCAAATATATTATAGTTAAATATATTTTTTTTTTTATATAAATATATATATGTATTTATAAAAAAAAAAAATAAGTAAAAATAATTATAATTTTCTTTTTGAAGACAGACAGATAAAAATACAATATGGGTTTAACCATTGTATACACTTTTAAATAATTTGTAAAAGGCACAGATTAATAATAATAATAACATCAAATTATTATTTTGTTTTTAAATTAATTTTAAAAATGCTGTATTTTTTTTTTTTAATTTAAAATTCTAGCTTGTTAACCTGTTCTAGCGATCCTGTCCCCAAGAAGAGAAGTTACTAAATTTACGAAAAAATGTAAAAAATTACATATAAATATAAATTAATTTTAAATTGTATCTTAAATTATTGTTTTAATTTTTTGGTTAAGATTTAAATATCGAATATTGAAATAAAATTGTGTAGTAGTAGTAGTAGTAGTAGCAGGAGTAGTAATATATATATATATAACTAATTGATTAAATTAAAGAAATAAGTAAATATAATATTTAGAGGTACGTATATTTACAAAAATAGATATTTTTATTTATATGTATATAAAAAAAAAAAGAAAAATTCATACCTATTTATATAATAGATAACTGATTATATGTATATTTGCGTATGTAATTATTAATTAATAAATTTCCTATATACATATTACGTTATGCGAAATATAGTATTTGTATGAAAATTGACTGTACAGAGTATTTCACATATAATTGAACATAAATTCAAAGGTGATTAAGGAGGTTGTAACAAACTAAAAATTGTTTTGGAAAGGCGATCTGTTCTCAACCGTTTAGGAGTTATGGGATCTTAAAAAGTTATATGGTCTTAAAAAAATTTTCACCATCAAAATATCTTAGTTTTGTTTTTTGACTATAACTATAGTATACTAGCTACAGTACAGGTAACTTAAAATAAAATCAAATTTGAAAAATTATATTTAATAAAAAGCTGTTTGATGTCTTCTTCTAAGACATTTTGTCAACAAAATTTCAAAAAATTAAGGTATTGATATAATTATTTTTTTTCAGCTTAAATTTTTTTAATTTGCATCTTCTTCATTTTTATATAATTGCATTTTTTTAGTTCGAAAATATTATACTTTAAGTACAGGTACTAAGATGTTAAAAATCTAATGATAAAATATTCAATAATAACGAAAAAGAGGGCAATTATTATATATCGACAATGAAAAAATTTATAACATCCCAAAACGTATGAATAAATATTATCTTTTTTCCCGATTCAAATATTTTTTTTTTTGTAACAATTTCTTCAATCACTTTTGAAGTTATGACACGTTATTTCGAAATATCTTGTGTAAATAATATTATGTATTTAAAAAAAGTATTGAACCGTAATTTAAATATTGATTAAAAAAATTGAATTTAAAATTAAAAATCGCGATATTTTGTCCATACATATGGAATATATATATGTATGTATATGTAAAATATATATATATTTTTTTTAATTTTTTGATAGATTAGGGTTTCTTTTTCATTATTTAAGATTAACTAATTAAAAAAAAAAAAACAAATAATAAGAAAACTTATTAAATATTTTGTAAAAAAGTTTGTTTTATTTATTTTTAAATACTAAAATACAAATAAAAAAAAAAAACTATAATTTTCGCAAAAACAAAAGACCAACCAAAAATGAAATTAAAATACATAATTTAAAATTTAAAATTAAAGAATAAGTCACAATCATCAAGACCATCACACCATCACACACCAAATATATTTTATCTCACAACGAAACTTTAGTTTTGAAATGATATTCTCTTTTTTTTTTTTTGATAATATTTTCTTATATGGAAAATGTGTTTATGATTATTATAATATTGTTAAATTATAATTATTAACCGTTATATTATTGTTCAAATTTTATTTTTTGATTTATTTTTATATAAGAATTTTTCTGTTCTATAAACTCCAATAGCGGTTAAAGAACCAAAATTAAAGTTAAGTAAATATAAGAGCTTTATCAGACTCAGAATTCAAAAAAAATCATATTATGGAATACCGATATTGATATGTTCTATTACACCCACGGAAGGGGTTGTATTGATAAATGCCAGGAACGAGGATATTAAAGAATGAAAAAGAAGTAAATACCTATTAAAAGTATCTTATTTATATTTAATTTATTTATAATTGAAAATATAAAATTTTCAACCTAAATAAAATGAACATTAAAATTTCTATAACTCTATTCATACTAAAATTTAATAGCTTTATGAAAAATGATATTATTTTTCGATTGTCTCTTACATTATGTGTACAGACTATCATTTAAAATGTCACTTTATTTTTAATAATTTATTTTAAAATAATCGGTTTTCATAGAAACATTTCAGAGTTCAAGAAGAGTCTTGTAGCTAAAATATATAAAAACACTAATATTTTCAATAAGAGTCCAATTTAAAATGGAACGAATTATTTGAAAAAATTGACAAAATTACCAATTCAGTGAATACAAACTCGGTGCCATTAATTTTATTTTATTTTATTTTCTTATTTACATTTAGGTAGACACATACTTTCATTTAAATTTGAAAGTTGTTAAAAACTGACACTTTAAATTATAGTCTATAAAGTAATTTAAATTTGAGAATTTGTTGTAAAAATTACTTGTTTGAAAACTAAATTCTATAAAGTAAAGATCATAGTTCTAGCTATGATGGAAAATTTAACAGCTAGCTTGCTTGCTTAAAACTTTAGTTAGCACATTGCTAGCATACTGGCTTTAGCTGTTTGATTAAAGTTTTAGCTCAATACCAATCATACAATTAAAATATTTGAACAATTTCATAATTGTAAGATTGTGAATAAATTTATTATTATTAAAGTTAATAGGTTTTTTTTCTCAATATTAGCTTTCGTTTAAGTTTTCATTTCGAATGTTTTAATATTTATATAAATAGATAGAGAGAAAAAGAGAGAGAGTGCGTTTACTCACACTTGATATTTAACTTTAACGATTCAATGAAATTGGATTTAAATTGGTAAAACAAAGGATTAACCCATAACACTATCGAATTATGATGCAATGAAAAAAAACTATTCTTACTTTACGTTCTTATACTGAGTGGAACAAAATAAGAAACAAAAAAAAAATGTTACAAGCTTCGTTTAACGTTTATCTTATGAGAAGTGTAGATAGTGATAGGGGTTAATGTTAAAATTTAATTTGAAAAGAATCAATTTTTGTTTTATTGGGTTCTTTTATATTAATTTTAAATCTGCATTTTTATTTTTAGATTATTATTTTATTTTGAGTTATGATATAATTTTTACAAAATCAATAAAATATACTAAAATTAGTGTATATAATTGTTTATAAAACATATGGATAATGTTCTATATTAAAAATAATAATTAAAAATGAATTTCTATTGTGAAAAACATACACATTTGAATGACTATTATAAAGTTTATATAATTTCATGTATGGCTATAAAAGCCTAGAAAGTATTGAAAATATTTTTCCTAGAATATCAGACATAATACAAGTTTAATAATATATTTCTTGATAAACAAGTTGAAGATTTAAATAAAAAATTTTCATGTAAACTAATAAAATAAAAATTACTAGATTTGTTTTAAAAACATTTTTTTTTATTATAATATCTTTATCGATTTCATTTTCTAGTGATGGTATAATAATCGAAACCCATAAAGGTATATTATATAAAATAATTTTTGTAAAGCAATTCTAGTATTTTTTATTTTATTGTTTTAAAATGGTTTCACTTAGAGCCCACATTGCCAACATTCATTAAAGGGGCCGTAATAAATTTCTTTTTAATTTCAATTTACTAGCTAGAGCCCACATTATACATATTCGGTTAAAAATATATTCCATGTACAACAATAATGTATTATTTTCTGTATGTTTGTATATTTATCTTTTGTTAATTTAATCTTTCCTAATATATAGTTGGGAAATATACCGTAATAGAATATAATCTTTTATTTAAATTATTGTACTAGATTTGACAAATGATTGAAAAAAAAAGTTACTATCAGTTTATTAGATAAATTTGTAAATGGTGTAAAATTTAAAAGAAATATAATTTACGTTGATTTACTGTTTGTATATTCTATTAATTTTTTAATAATATAAATATTTTTGCGACACAATAATTATTTGTATTAAGGTAACCACTACGTTTTTAATAATTAATGATTATATGTGTAAATAGATAAATTTAAATGTGTATTTAATTCGTATAATGTAGATATATGTATAATATAAAAGTTATTGTGTTTGACTGTTAAATGTGAATATATTATTCAATTATTTATATTATGGTAATTAATTATTGAGAAAATTATTTGTTTTAAAATTATTAGTTGTGTTTTAAAAACAAGATTTTAATTTTGTTATTTTTTTTGTTTGTTTTAATAATAATTAAAAAGTAAACTGCATTATTTTGAAAACAAAAACAAAATGAAAACCAATTAAGACATAAAATAATAATTTTAAATTTTTAATATACGTACTTGCACGTCCTACCAATTGAACGGCACGGACGCCTTTCCTGAATGTTGCCACTGTGTTGTCAATATAATAATTAAAAAAACAAAAAATTTTATAGGGTCGTAAAAGGTAAATTAAAAATTGTGGAGGTAAAAAAGGCAATTAGAAAAGAAAAAACAAAAATTAAAAAGAAAAATTCAATTTGCTACATATATTAATATAGTTATATATATGTATTTTAAAAGTTTTAAAAAGTATTCGGTAGAAAAAGAGCAAACAACATAGCTTCTTATATAATTTTAGTATTTTAATTTTTGATTTATTTATTTATTATTTTTTTTTGTAGTTTGTATTTTTAAATATGATAAAAATTGTTTTTTTTTTAATTTTCAAATATAATATGCACTGCTAATAAATATTTTTTTATTAATATTCGAAATTTTAATGTTTTTTAATAGAAAATAAGCTTTTTGTTTTTGAGAGCGATTTATATATATATATATGTATATATATATATATATATATATTAATTTATTTATATTATTTATATTAATTCTTCCATTAATAATTCTGCCTTATTAATTTATAGTATAATTAAAATTCAAACAAAAACAAATCATTCACTTTTTAAAGCAACAATTAAAAGCTGTATTTGTAAAGGTAAATTTTGTTGTGTCAAAATTGATTTTTTAAATTTAGTATGTAGGAAATTAGCATAAATAACACAAGAGCATTTTCATTCTATCAAACTTTATTACTTGAATGAATTCTAAGTAAATAATAAAAAATTTTTATCGTCAAAAGTACTTTACTAATATTTAAAAAAAAAAATCGAAATTCATGTTTTTAGTAAAAAATAAATTATCAGATTTTGATAATTTCAAACTGTTTTCGAAAACTTGTGAAATTTATACAAGTTTTTACAAGTAATTCGTTCGAGTACTGAGTTTTTTTTTGTGAAAATGAGGGGAAAAAGTTTAGAAAGAATAGCAAGTTTTTATGCGGAATGTGTTCTTGTACTTTAATAACAAATGAGAATTGCTTTTTTTTTTTAATTTTTTCCGAACGACGCGATGAATCTATTCTTAAATAATAATAAAAATGTTAAATTTTAAAATTATTTTGACCCAACAAAAAGTATTTACAGAATAGAAATTGCACTTTAGCGCACTGCATTAGTATAAGAGAATAAAAAAATATTAATTTATTTTAAATTTATTCATATATTATAGAAATATTATATATTTTTATTTTTCTTTTTTAATTCAAATATTTAAAAATTTTTTTTTTTTTTTTTTTTTTATAATAGAATTGAATAAAATATGATAAATTTTAGACGTGATTTTTGCTTTTAATTTTTCATAAGCAAATTTGATTTTATAAAATAAATGTATGTATCTATATATATATAATTATAGAGACAAAAATTATTGATTGCTAAAATTTTAAAAATTTATCATTTAATATTTTGATTTATATAATATCGTATAATTGTAATTATTAAATTGCCAACTTAATCAATATGTAATATTCGATTTTTGCACTTTAATTTTATAAATATCCTAACAAAATCCAAAGAAAGTGTGTTCTTTTTATTTATTTATTTTGTTATTGTTAATTTAATGTCACCTTATTTTTAATTTTAATTTATTTTTAATATTTTTACCTGTAATTTTTATATATTTAATTTAAAATCATTTTATTTTTTCTTAAGAATAATAATTGAAATGTGATCCTGTTTTGAATGTGAATAGTAAAATTAACCGATTCCATACCCTGGGTCAGAAATAAAAAAAATCTTCAATATAAAAAACAATATTAAAAGTCACAGTTATTAAATTATTAATGATATAGTATTTCATCACTCAAAAAACAAAATGGAGTAAAAGGAAATACTTATATTAATAAAATGCCTAAAATAAAAATCACACAAAAAGTTTAAAAATTTCACAATAATTATGATAAATACATAATAATGTATTTAAATTTTTTAGACGAATACATTTTATTTAAAAACAAAAAAATCACAAAAAAAAAAAATGAAAAACAAAAAAAAATCAAAATAAGCAATAAATAATTTTTAAAGAAATTATTTTATAGCAAATCAATGAATAGATATTGTGCCGAATATACAGTATTATTATTATATTCTTAAAATGATCATAAAAAGCACAAAAATATGCTTAAAATAATCTGTTAGCATAAAAATATAGTGGACAGTTAAAAAAAATTTTGTTTGCCAAAAATATATATTTTTTTTTTCGTAAAAATGTCTAAAAAAAAACATTTTATAATAGCAAAAAATTAAGCTGATAGCAGTTTTTATTTTAATTTTATTGAAATTAAATATTATGTTTTTTATTTATAGTGTAAATAATATTATTTACATATATAGCGTCACAATTACATATTTTTAAGCTTTGTCAAGATACACTTACGTACGTATTTTATTTATATAATTATATATATTATTTTATTATATTTTAAATAGCTTTAATTAAGTATAGATAAATTTTATTATTTGATATGTAGGTATGTATATACTATATATATATCAATATACGATAATGAAGATTGAAAAAACATGTCAAGGAATTTTTAATAATATCAAAATATAATAAAGTTTTGCGTACACGAGAGACAAAAAATGATAGAGCTCTATGGAAAAATAAACTTGTTCTAGCATATTTTTATATAGTTACTAGTCCACTGTCTAGTAATTTTTGGTATAGGTCTACACTAGTTTCGTAATACGTTTCAGTCTGATATGTAGTTGTTATAGAACGTAAAACTACATTAAAATCCGAACCTTTTTTGTTGAACAAACCTTACAAAATGTATGCTTAATAAATTCAAGTTGCAAATGTTACTATTTAAATTAAGGAAATGACAAGCCAAAGAAAGTACAATTATGTTTTTTTGTACTATGAAAGTATTATGCTTAAGTTGGTTTATGGATGATTAAAATTATTGCTAGCGTATTTATAGATTATCAAAAAGTTCGTGTACAAGATATTATATGTCATTTACATAACTTCATAAAAAATAAATTTTTTATTTTGATTTGTTATTTGGTTTGACCACCATATATCGTAATATAAGGTGGTTGGACATACATATTTACCGAAATTTTTTCTTTCAACACAATTTTTTGTCTCGCGTTGACACAAAGTTTCAGAAGAGTAGTAAAGACACATTAGGTGTAATTTTTTTTTTGTTAAGAAAAAATTTTGAAAAATATTATTGAATATTAAAAATTTATTTAATTAATTAATAAAATTCGTAGCTTTAGTAAAAAAAAAATTATAGATATATTTTTAAATAAATTTTTGAATATTAAGCACACAAGCTTATAGCCACTTGAAATGATAACGTAATTAAATTTATTTAATTTATATTTTTTTTTCCAATATAATAAACATAAATTTTATTTAAAAATATAAAATTAAAAAATTATTTTAAAATAGAAAAAAAAAATTGAATTTTTTTGTTTGTTTGTTTATTTTAACTAATTCGTACCATCAAGGATACTATTTTGTATGTTTGGTGCATTCATGCCTTGTTTAACCATTCCTGTTTCCATTAAAATCATCCCAACATCTGAAAGTCGCATTTAGTATTTTTATTTTTGAACAAAAAAATTAAGTTTTTAATTATTTTATATTCTATAAAACAATATTTTTTTTTTTAATTTTAGTATTTTTGTAATACAACATTTGCTATAATTCGTTTATTTTTTTTAACTTTAAAAGACTTTATTTGAAATATTTTTCTAAGTAATAAAATTATTTGTGATCTTTCATTATCATTACTTTCTTTATATTATGTACGTAAATACTTGTGATATCAAAAATTAGATTAGTTCGGCTTGTTTTTAAATTTTTCTTAAAAATATAATTAAAACTGTTTTTTCTACATTGAATTTAATATTAAAATTAAAACTACACAAATTATTTGTTTTAAAAATATTTAATATAGTATATATACATATATATGGTATATAGAAATATTTAAGCATTTTATTTATAGAATAAATATTAATTCTATATGTATTATATATGAATTGAATTTCAAGATTTATATTTTTATATACTGTTAACATCAATAATTTCACTATTATAGCAAAAAGCAAAAAATATGTAAAAAAAAAATTACTATTCTTAATTAGTGTAGATCTAAAATGAAAACGCCAAATTAAATTCCTATCCGCAACCTCAATGATTATTGGAAAAGCTAATTATGGTACAACATTTTTAGAAGCTTTATTAAAAAAATTGTTTACTCTATATTTACTATTTAGAACATTAATAAAATGTATTTAAAGTATGTAATATATACACGAATGTTTTGAATAAAAGTTTTGAATTTTTATTTTAAATTGTGAAATTTATCAACAACCAAAATCGAAATCAGATACATGATACATCCTCATCATCGAAGTGGTTGCAAGACAACAATGAAAATTATGTCAGATAACATTATTTTTAGGAAAATACTTACTTACAAACTTTGTTAAAGAATAATTTTTACACACTACAGTAAATACACACAGTACGCAGTACGTAACGTATCAGAAAAATATTCAAAAGAAAACCAAGTTTCAGATTAATTAGATGAAACCTCTACTTAAAATATTTAATGTCATGTATGTAGGAATGAGGCTGTTATAGTGAGACTCAGCTTCATGACATTGTACATATATTGGCAAATATATTAAGTGGAACATTTATTACTGGACAGTTCTAATTCTAAGTACAATAATATTTAGAACAAACTCCTAATATTATTATTATTAATTTTATTATAATTGTACAATTTTGTAGTTAAGACATTTGATTTTACGCATTAATGGAAAATGTTTAAATTGTATTAAATTTTGTATTCTGTTTTGGATTTTCGAGTTTGATAAATAAATTCTGGGGTTATTGTCAATTTTCATGCATTTACCTGTAATATTAATAATGTAAATTATAGTTACGTACTGTATAATGTGATTTAATCTTAATTTCACGATACCTATTTTAGGTCAATGGTCTATACTTAGTCAAGGCAATATTTAAATATAATAATACAAAATTTTTCTTACATAAGGTAAATGCACTACTATAATTATGCCGTTTTTTAGTCCTTCATTAGTAGGAACTTTGGCTTAGATACCTATATATAGATTAGATATGTATATTTATATGCACATATAAGTTAACATATATATATATGTATGTAAATAATTAACTAAATAAATAGTAGGAATATATAATGTATAATAAAAAAATTAATACCTATCATGAAATATCATTTTAACATTCCTTGTATATTTGGATTAAAATTGGTCGTTACTTGATAATTTTATTTTAAAGTAATGTGTACGACAATGAATATTTTGTTATATTGGAGCCAAATAATCATCCTTATGACCAAACGTGGTTAAAAAACCAAGAGTAAAAAAAGTAAATAGTGTTTACGATGATTTCACAATTTTATATTATAAAAATACTCCTCATTTGTATTAATAAATATTTTTACATTTAATGATTTTTTCAAATATTAATTTGAAAAACCAAAGCTGTCATATTTTAATGTCGTTAAGGTAAAAACATTACCATATGCAGGATTTCTAAATATAATGATAAAAAACAAGAGATATTCGTAATAATAAGCACAATTTTATTCAAATAAATTTCGAAATATTTAAGAAAGCCAATGCCAATGTTCACATTGAACATTGTATGCCAGAATTTGATGACGGCAATTTGAAAAAAGTGTTGGTAATTTAAAAAAAAAATATGTTTTTAAGAATAAATGAAAAAAATATATATATTTTATGTAAAAAGTTGACAACTAACAAAGTGCAATCACAAAAAAAAAAAAACGACAAAGAATCGTTATATGGTTTACAAAATTTCAAATCTATGTATATAATATAGAATATAGTATATATATGTATGTATATATATACAGTTTCTAAAATTCTTTTTTTTTTGTTAATTAATATTATGTACAAATTTATGTAATGTATTTATATACAGAATACAACAAAATGTATTGTATATTATATAAATGTTATATATATATATATATTTATGTATATACATATATAAGTTAAAATAAAATACTGAAAGCGGGTTAATATTATAGTAAAAAAATATCACAGTTTCATTTATTTTGAAATTATTGTTAATCTATTAATTTATATTAATTCAGCAAAATTCAAAAATCATTTATTTTTTATTATACTACCCAGGGTATTTTATCAGTGATAATTTTTTTTTTTTTTTCAATATTATACTTTTAATTTATTAATAATTTTATAAATATCATATAAATTTTTTAAATTTTATTTAAACATTGTCCTACATAAATAATCATTTATATTATTTTCATAATATTATATAAATTATTAATTTTATAATATAAAGTTTAATAATTAATAATTATCTTTGTTCCAAATTTGTTGTAAATTGATTTTAAAAAAAATCGTACTTAATGAAATTAATGAGATTGAGTGTTAAATAAAAAGAAATCATGATTTTTGAACTAAAAAAAAACTATTTTAAAAAAGGGATTTTGATAGAGCCTACTTTGTTGTATATATAAATAATTATTGCAAATAATTGTTTGGAAATTTAAAAACTTTTAAAGTATATAACATATGATATGTATGTACATATATTATTATTTGGTTATACAAATACAATTTCCAATAAAAAGTAATTTCCAAACAATTTGAAGTATGTAATAATCATAATTTATATTGTTTAAGTTTTACTTTGTTACATTCCCAATTTCTTTTTAAGTGAAATGTGCATCAATCCATGCACTTGTTGGCGTAATAATAATAATAATATAATAATAATATAATAATAATATAATAATAATAATAATAATAATAATAATAATAATAATAATAATAATAATAATAATCATAATAATAATAATAATAATAATAATAATAATAATAATAATAATAATAACAATAATAACAATAATAATAATAATATGAAATATGCACGAGAAAGAGAGGAAGAAATCGCAACAACCAGGGAGAAGGTACATGGAACGTTAATAAGCTTAATAACGAAAGAGAAATGCAAGTGCCACAGTATGAAACAGGGAGAGAACGACCAGAAGCAGTAGTGAAAGTAACTTTGGACACTATCACAAGAGCTTGTGAAGAATCAATGCTCAAGAAGTTAGGAAAAAGAAACAGATATCCAGCATGTTGATGGGCAGAAGAAATAGCGAAGTTGAGAAGGAAATGTTTGCGTCTTCGCCGCATAGTAAAGCGACCGAGAAATAGGTCAGAATAAACAAACGAATTAGAGGAATACAGAATAACGAGAAAAACACTCCGAAATACAATAAAGAAGAAATAAACAATGATCCCTGTGGACTTGGATACAAAATTTTGAATAAAAAAATCATTAAATCTCCCGGACCTGATAGAATAAATGATGATACTGAATATGTATAATAGTTGCCTAAAGGAAGGAATATTGAAAGAGGCAAGAATGGTTTTAATCGATAAAGGTATACAGAGGAACAGTATCGTCATACAGGCCATTATGTATGTTAGATACGGCAGATAGTGCTACTTGTTACTTTGGAAAGGCATTGTTAATATGGCAAGATTACTTAACGAAGATTGGTATCGCGGCAGATGGAAAGAGAATAAAGGAGGTTACTGCAGCCCAAAGATCAATATTAGGACCAGAACTACGGAATGCTTATAATAATATGTTTATAATCAATAATAATAATAATAATAATAATAATAATAATAATAATAATAATAATAATAATTATATGGATATATACAATCAATAAATTGTATATAAACATTTTATTTAAAGAAAAGAAAATTAAATTGACTTAGAAATGACAATAATAATTTAAATTAATTTTTTTATAGAATTTTGGTTAACATTGTTAATTGCAAAATATATTATCGCAATTATAAGTCAATTTAAAAAGAACGAAATAAAAAAGAGGTAAAGAAAAAGTAAACTAAAATTACTTTCTTAAAATTTTTTTTGGTTTTAATAATTATTACAATATAGTGCAACTAATAATAATATAAGATTAGAATTTGTTTCAAAAACAATAATTGTAAGATTTATTTGTTAAAATTTAATATGGAGTATAGTAAAGAAAGATTAAATGTTCATGTTTTTATAATTTGAAATTTTTAAACAAGTTAAAAAAAAAAGTTGTTTGACAACACTCTTATGTTACAATCCATGGCAAAAAATTCTTATAAAATATACGAAATATATATATAGGAAAGACGTATATGACATTTTTTAGTATATCTGTTACATAATAATCATTTTTCTATTACAGGATTAACTGAAAAAGAGTTTAACGAAATATCAACATTTATTATTCGTTAATAAAGCATTTTGGGTTAAGTGATGAATTTATATTTTATATTTAACCAGTCCACATAGTTTTACTCCTGCAAAATCAGTGAGTTCTATGCCCTAAATTGGTTTTTGACGTGTGTGAATTAATACGGAGTATGTGCAGAGAAAGTGCATGATTATTGCGTAATCCTGTTCACCTTTGCTGGCCCTGGAGAAATCATTTGAGTATACCCCAACTTTTTTGGCATTTTTGCTTTTATGGCAATATCTAATGATATCATCATATACACATTAAGGGACCAATGTAGGCCAGATTATGGTCCAATGGAGGCCACATAAGTTCAGGTACATTGCAGTTTTATCTATTGGACCATTTGTGATTCTTAGCTGAATTTATGGTCCCGTTTCTGACTAAGTTATATCAGCCAAAAAATAATATGAATCTAATTAAAATAGTTAAGTTCTTCAGATAGAAAAAATCTTCATATTCAACCCATTCGCAAGGTGAATTATCTGGTGGATATAGAGGAAAGTTACTTATGTTCAATTTAAAAACAATATGCTTGCAAACCGTAGACGATGGAAAATAAATACTGCACTTACGCGGTTTAAGTTGATTCCATTGGATTGTACCATAAGATTATGATTTAATTTTCAATAATATTTTTATTATGTTAAATTTAAAATTAGGTATTTAATTATATTTTGTATATCATTATAAACATGAACATTAAATTTGGTAGTCGAACATAATATAATAAATAATGTTATACAAATAGCAGCAAGTTTTTTAAGTAAATATATATGAATGTATATAATAAAGTTATAAATAGGCTTTACACATTTTATGCTAACACTGCTGATGGTAGGAATGTTTTTTTTTGTATTTAAAAGTAAATTTAATTTAATTTTTTTTATTTAATAAATAAATATTAATTTAAATTTTATACAGTAACTATATGCACTTGATCTATACAGGATATACAGATCTATTGTGATCATTTAATATAATTTTTTATTTCATTTTTTATTTTTCAAATTCGGTGTAAATTGTATTTATCAATAATAATTAAATTTACTTTTTAAAAAGAATAATTTTAATTTTTTTTTTAATTTATAATTAATTTATATATATATTGTATAAATAAATAGAAAAAAAATAATGCATATTTTTTAAACATATAATATGTATATACAAACAGAAAATTAAAATACTTTCAGAAAATTTAAATTAATTTTATTATTAAAATATGATAGAATTTAATAAAAACTTAATTGTATAGATTGTGGATCAGTGGTATTAATTATAAATTTACCAGACTCCGGCTATCTAGTATTATAACTGAATTTAAGCTTACATTTCGTTGTTATAATATAAACTATACAAAGTTAACTTTATATTTGGATAAAATTAAAAAATTTACAAAATTAGAAGTTGAGTAGTTACGCAAAAAATTACAAAATGATGGTATAGGGTTATGCATAGAGTATGTTTATTGGAAGCAAAGTTTAAAATTTTGTTATGTTCCAGATAACTTAATAATTAATAGAATAGTATTAATACTATATTTTGTCATTATTATTAATCAACGTGATGTATTATGAACATATGTTTAACAACAAATAATTAGTTCTTTGACCAAAAACAACAAACTAAGTGTATACAACGTGTTTGTATGAAAAAATTTACAGATACAACACAGTTTTGAATGAAAAAATTTACAGATGCCGAAAACTGAGAATTGTCATTTATGTCACAAGTCGAAGTGGAAGTTAAACAATAATAAAAAGTAATTTTTTGAAATTGGAGCATTTTTTATTTGTTTGGTTCGTTTTAAGTTTATATTATTAAATGCTTAATTCAAATGTAAAATTCAAATGTTGCTTCTCTAATACGTTTTTTTTCTGTGCTTGTGGTTATGCTGTATATTTTGAAATTAAGATTAGATACGTTGGCTATGAAACTCGGAACGATTAAAATCGAAAAACTGACGACAAGTTAAAAGCATTTTAACTTTTTTTTATTCTTTTCCAACAACAACAAATACATGGATTTCAGTGAAAACTGACAGTGCTGACTAACCGTCTAGACACCTACAATCGCAATCGTTAAAATTCTCTTTTAACAAAATTGTTCGGAATAAAATGTTCTGAAACAGTGAATTAAGCATTCGCTAGCTTTTTTTTTTGTATCGAAAACACCCAAACGATATATTATACGTATAGAATATTAAAAGAATATTAATCATTCTTCTATTACGTACTCAGCTATAGGTTATAGTACCCTGTGTAGTTGCAATGAAATTGTTTTATTTAAAAATTTCTTTGCTAATAACATTATCATTTGAATATACTAAAATAGGATGGTTTGACTTGTGATTTAGTTTTCCGAAAATCAGTTTTTTTCATTATTGTCTTATTTAAATATTAAGAACATATGTAAATTAAGTTATTAGCATATTCATTGATAATGACATAACGTGTATTGTCAATGAGATTATTAGATGACAACTTAAATAAAATGAAACTGCGATACTTAAGAAGGCTTAGTTCCTAACAATAATTATAGTTTTCCACATTTAACGAGTTAATATGTCAGAAATTTAATAAATAAATACTCGAAACATAAAAAAAATCGAGTTAGGTTCTCTCTACAGATACACTACACTACATGACATAGTGTAGATAGGTATGATATTATGTACTGCTAATGTTTTTTTTTTACATTGGTTTAATTTAACTTGTGATAAAATTTATTGCAATGAACCAGGTACATACTTCCAGAGAAACATACTCAAGTATATTCGTTCATTCTGGCTTTATCTGCAAATATTTATTTTTATAGTAACTTTTTAAAATTTCTTTACCCTGAAAAATGTCGTAACTTTTTAAAATTTATCTTATTTGCTTTTGAAGTTTAAATAATTTCCAATTTCCATTTTAGAAGAAATTATTTTTCATGGAATTTCCGGCTTATAAATTTTCTGAAAGCTTTTTCGATTTTTTATAATTAGAGGGACGAAAATATAAATTAAATATTATATAAATATGTATATAGAGTATATTTAGAAATAAAAATCGATGAAGTAATTTAGTTAATGAAATGGAAAAACAAAATTTTATAAAGTAATTTTTTAATTAGGAAATTTAATAAAAAATACAAAATTCTAATAAATTTACTTATTTATTTATTTTATTTTTTTTTTTTACAGGGAAGAATTACTTTAAATTTTGATTATCTTTTTTTCAGATGTTAATATTAAAAACATTTAATATTAATTTTAATTTTACTTTTAATTTCCTTTATAATAAAGAAAGATAAAAAAAAAGAAAAATATTTTTATTTTATTTTAGTTATTTTTTTCTACTACTTATTAAAATATGGCTTGAAAAAATTTATAGCGCAATTCTTTTAAAATTCAGTCTAAAGGCGAAAATAGATAAAAAGGAAAAAAAATTTTACACGATTGCGATTAGAAAAAATAAAAGAAATTAAAAAATTAAAATTAATTTAAGTTATATAATTATATAGTATACATATTGTTATAACACGAATACATTTAATATTAGAAGTAAATTATCAGAATATTATTTTTAAGTAAAAAAAAAAAGAATAAAAAAAGACGTAAAATGTTTGTTTGTGATATCTTACAAGTATGAAATTCAAATTATTGTGATCAATGAATGATAATATGCAATTCATTTATTGGATCACGAGCCATAACGTTATTTTAAAAACGAAAAAGAAATGAATAAATATTGAAATATTTTATAGAATTCCTAAACAACGGTTAAGGGATATAACATTATGTATACAGTTACAAATGAAATAATAAAGGTAGAATTTATTGAATGAAATATTAATGAACACCACAAGTTAAAATTTTTTTACATTAATTGCACTTAAAAATTTTAATTTTTAAAGGAAGTTTAGTTCGCCTCGTGTTGAAAAATTACGATATTAATATACAAAATATAAAATGTAATGTATACATTATAATATCAAAGAATATTTGACCATTGATGTAATAATATTATCTATGATTTTTTCGGTATTCATATACATACTTACATATGTATATGCTATCTGAGTAAATGCCGATTATTATTTTGGTACTTTCTAAGCTATTGACTCCATGACATAAATTAACCCAAATTTTTAATCTTATTGTAAAAACGGAAAAATATTTTTTCTACTTCCTATAAAATTTAATTGTTTTGACTTTGACATTTGACATAAAATCAATTTATTACTTAAATTTTAGTATTAAATTTAGATATGTCAACTGATTATGAGGTGTTGTTAAATGTTATTACATTGCCGTACATAATGCATAAAATGAGAGAAGATGTAACGCCAAATGGTGGAACGGTAAGTAAGTAGTTATTAAATTCGAAATAGACAGAATAATAGAATAGTAGACATAGAATATTAACATGGACTATGGAATTATATTTAAAACACTTAATAATACAACATAAACATAATCTCGCAAATTTCATGCGATACCTTTATTTTTTATTTACTTTGTCGGAGGGAATTGCAAAATTTTTTTGATATACAATTTATTAAATTTTAATTAAATAATTTTCATAATAAAATAAAATAAAATTTCATAATAATAATCCAATCAAAACGATATTATTTAATATATAAAATATAAATGCCTTAAATTAAAGGCATTAATATTTTTATAGATTATAAAGGCATCAAAATTTATTTATAGATTTTAGATATGAAAAAAATCTTAGAAAAATTATAAAACAAATTTTGGATTATAATAATTTAATGAATCTTTCTGAAATTACGGTGTAATCGACAACATTTTTATTCACCACGAATTGTATTTACATTTTGTGGAGCATTAAAATATTAAATAATTTAAATTTATTTAAGAAAATAGTAAATTTATTATTTTCAATTTGATTTTCTTAATCAATTTAAATACTTATCATTTATAAACTAAACAATATTTTAAGATAAAGAGGCATGGAATGCGTAAGTTAGCGGAGAGATTAAAAACAGATAAAATCATGGAATCAAATTAAGCTGCTAGTACCAATGTCATATTGAGCGGAGAAACTGTATTACATATAGTTTTTTGCTCTAATTAGGAGCTATGGAATTAGTAGTAGTAGTGTGTAGGTGGAGTTAACTACTTTTTTTTAAAAAGATAATAATTTTCACTAGGGTATTTCACTTTTTTTTATGTTACGACGATCGAGTGACCCAATTATGTTAATTGTTTATTATAGAAAATTGTTTTTTAAAACTCGATTTCAGAATAATTCTGCGTAGTTGAGGATATAAATCTATTTTTTTTTTTAAATAAAAATATTATGTAAAGGAGTAAGAAAAAAAAATTGCAAAATTCTAGTCCAAAATTATGTAAGATTTAAAGGTAAATGCAGAATTCCAAACTAAAAAAAAAAAAAAAGAAAAGTTAATCGAAAAAGAATTTTGTTTAATTTTTTTCTTCTTTTATTAAATTAAATTATATTAAATAAAATTATTAGTGTGTAATATAAAATATTTAAAAAAATTGTGCGATATATATATCGAATAAGTAAATTTTTAAATTTTTAAATTAGAAAATCCAAATATATATATATATATTTTTTTAACAAAAAAAAAAAAAAGAAAAAAATTAAAATATAAACTAAATTTTTTATTCTAAAAAAATTTATATAAATTTTAAATTTTTATGTACTCAAGAAAGGTAAATTAATTATAATATAAATTTCACTAAAAAGAACTAATACAGAAACTTGTTAATTCTTAACAGAAAAGAAAATATATAATATATGTATATATTCATATTAAAAAACGAAACAAATTGGAAAAATTAAGAATAATGCTATATATTAAAATAAATATATTCTGTTATTTATTTTATGTTTTTTTTTTGTTGTAAAGAAGAAAATCAACAACAGTTGTAATAATAACAAAAAAAAAAAAAGAAAAGAAAAAAAAATTGTTAATATGTTATTTAAAATATTTATGAGATAAAAATGAAAAAAATTTGAGAAATAAATAGAAAGAAAAAGAATAATAACATAAAATAGAATAAACAAACGGTAATTTTTTTTGTTTTATTTCTTTGTTTTTTTTTCAAAATATTATTTAATTATTTTTTTTTGGGTTTATAATTTTACCTAAATCACCAAATTTGTTCCTCGGTTGTGCAGTCACTGTATATATTATTTTTATAATTTTAATTTTCATTTATTTTATATGTATATATATGTATATATATATATATATATATATATATATATATATATATAGATACATATATATATATAGATATTTATATAAAATGAATTTTTTATTTATATATTTCATTTTTTAATTTTGTTGAAATTTCCGTTTACATTTTTTTTTGTGAATTTATTTTATCAACGATGATCGAAGACGAGATTCAATTAGATTTTCATTGAATTTTCATTTGTATATATACATATATAGGTATGTATATATTCATTTCAAATGTATATTTATTATGATAATACAAGAAGATAATAAATTGTAAAAAAATTATTATTAGTAAAAAATAAATAATATATAAATTTTATAATTTTATTTAAAAAAATCTTATTCTATATATATATATATGCATATATTTAAATATATAAATATATATAGATATATATTATTAGAATATGTAAAAATATTTTTGTTTCTTAAAACTAAATCTTAAAATCTATATAAATCCAACATGTGAAGTAATTGATAATACGAAATTTGTTTTTTTTTAATATTACTAATATAGTATACCCTTTTTTCACCTCAAAATTCACTTGTTTTTTATTTAATTTTTATTCTTTTAAATATTTTTTAAATCTTTTTTTTTTTTTATAATTATTAAATCAACTTAGAATTTTGTTATTTTTTAGTCCGTATTTACGAATACATTTTACATACGTAAATATTTTATTTTTTTTTTTGTTTTCTTTAAATTAATTTAAAATATTTGATTTTTTTGTATTTAATAATTAAAAAAATTATAAATTAAAAAATATAAAATAAAAAATATAAATAAATCTATAATAATTAGAACAAAAGTGTACTTACAATTTTTACATTTGCATTTTTTAATCAGTGTTTCGTCTTTAATGTCTTCATGGCAAGCTTTACAATAAAACCAGGCTCTACAAAAAATAATATTCTATTTAGTAACGTAATTATTGTTTGGCTATGAAATTATGCAAATATTAAAAAATATATAATATGTATGCATTACATATTTACAAGGGTGATTCCGCATCAGTGCATTGTCTAGAGACTGTAAGGTAAATTTTTTCTTGGATATTGTTACATAATATTGTTTTAAAAAACTTTTAAAAAGGCGGAATATTTAATTGAACATCAATAATATTCGACCTAATGTCCAAGTTTCATTCATCCAACTTATAATAAAGGTTTAGACAGTAGTGCACTGATGTGAGTGGAAAACTAATTCTGTATCTAAACAATTACCATTAAGCAAGAAAAAGACAGAATTAAATGTAAAACAAAGAATACTGAATCAAATATTCAATTGAAGAGTTTTTACTGATTGTTGAGGAGAGTAGTATTCAATAATTGATTATAAATTATTAATTTATTATTCAATGTTAATGGGGACTTAACACTTAATAATAAATCAATAATTTATAATCAGTTATTGAAGTCTATATCATATGGCATGGGATTGTGAGGAACATGAAATTATATCCAAATATTCGAAAGATTTCTTAATTAGGGTATAATATCAATTATTAATGCCAATCATATCGGGTTGCAAAGATCAACGAATTTCATGAATATCTTTAGGTGGACGGAGTGGTCAAGAGGAATTTGCTGCATTTACACATCAATCCTTTAGATAAAACATGATAAACGAATAAAAGAACATTCATTAATAGATATTTTTAACTTGAAAAAAAGAGCAACAAAAACAAAAATATTTCACACAACACAAATCAAGGTAAAACCGAAATATATTAAGTGTTAATAGCTGCAATTTTACACATTGTTTTGTTTTTGTCAAATAAATTAAGAAGAGAGAATTGTATAATAAGTAAAAATACCAAATTAGTAAGAATATCAGCTAAAGCGCTCACTTTGTATTGCAAAACATGTATATACCACACCACAGACACCACAAACCGACATATATATAAAAAAAAATATTTAAAACGATTAAAAATTGTGAAAGTCTAGCTAGAAGAATTAGTTATAATAATGATGGTATCAAAATTGTTGCAAACGTTTGAATGGAACTCGAAACATTAATTTTATGAATTTAATTTATTTTTATTTATTTTTAACATAAAAACAAAAAACAATATACATTTTTCAATATTACCTTTTTACTTCATCAGCGCTTTGCGCTATAAAGAAACCTTGGGTATTCGCTTGAATTTTAGCACCTCGAGGATTAATTGATATTTTGCTATCGGCTCCTTCTTCAGTTGCTTTAATTTCAATAGCCAGCAGCAACAATTTCAATTTTGTGAAACAGAGTCTTGGTTTTTTTGTGTGTTGGGTTTTGGTTTTTGAAATAATTAGAAGGATACAAAAAAGAAATAATATTAATAAATCTATAAATTAGGAAGAAAATTATTATCGAAATATATATACACATATATATATATATATATATATATATATTTCGACAAAAATAGTACTTTTAAGATATTATTATAAAAAAAAAAAATATTTTTTTCTTTTTTGATTATATATACATTTATTATATTTGAAACATTCTGGCATCATTTACAGAAAAAAATTTTTTTTTTGTATATTTTAAAATTCAGTGTTTGGAAATTAATAAAACGGTTAAATGTAAAAAAGAAATATAATAGTTATAGGTAACAGATTTTGTTATTGTGTTCAGCTAAATTTACATAACTACTTAATAATTAAATTACATAGCTAATAAAATAAATCATTGCACATATATAATTATTTTTTTTTTGATTACATGCATTTAAAATTTGTACAAATCATTTAAAAAATAAATTATTATAAATTAACACAACACACAAACACAACTATATTAATATATACAATTTATATTAACAAAAATATTTAATATGAAAATAAAATATTAAAATCAATTTCAGTCTCATATTTTTTATTTAAATTTTTGTTTTTTTTTTACAGAGCCCAATTGTAGTTATATACATATCTTGTTTTAATTTTAAGATATTTATTTGAAATAGATGAAACTATACACCTCAAGGATGGATCACACTCTTGGTTAATGATCATTTCTAATTTTTGCAATTTTAGTTTTGACAAAGTTTATTTGACCTTTACGATTTAAATTGGGCTGTTGAAAAACTAAATCAATCGAACTTAATAAAATTAATTGAAATTAATAAAAAAGATTCTGAATTCTGATTCGATACAAATACTGATACATAATTTTAAAATGCGAAATCTTATATAATAGCAGTATGCTGTTAAGTACCTGTGTTTTTTGATTTTACAATATTTTGTTCGACTATGCAACAGTGAACACAACTGAAAAACCTGAATAGTATACATAAGATGTCGCATTACATACAAAAATTTGTACAACAGTTTTTTTTTTTCTTTGCCCAGTACTAGGTGCAGTAACATTGAATATAAATTACATTGTATGTATTCAAAAATAAATAAAGTTTAAATAAAACTTACATTGTATGTGATGCATATTGAATTTTTATAAATTTTCTGTTTCTTATTAATAGGAATAATAAAATTTTTCATTGTTGGTTCTTATTTTCAATAACAATATTTTTGGTAGTGCTCTTATTGAAAAACACAAATTCATAAAATTCAATATAAATTTATGCGTGTAAATAATTATAATGAGTTTTTATGTGTTTGTATTTCATATAAAGTTCATATTGGCTGCAATATATTTTAATTTTTCAATAAGAATATTTGGTAGTATTGTTATTGTTTTGAATTGAAATTTGAATTTCTTTGATGTTTTTTGCAAGCTTCTATAATTTTCTGGTTATTTGTAAAGATATAGATGTATAGATATAGGTATATAGATGTATTCCATCGAAAATTGCAGTTTATAAATGCTTTGTTAAATTAAAAGACAATCGGAGATACGTATTTCATAGATTTTATTATGTTATTTTTATTTAATAACAAAATCTATTTTATTTTATTTTAATAAGAACTTTATTTTGATGGTTTTATGTATTGAAGTTTTTGAATTGAAAATTTTTTGTTAAAAATGATTTCATTGTGACAAACTCTTATATGGAATGTGACATCTTGTAGTGTTATTTTATCTAATATATTACTAAACCGTGAAATAATTTATGATTAATATGACTTAATTTTCAAAAAACAAAAGAAAATAATGCAAAAATGCTATTTAAAATAAATATCTACACTGTCATCTCAAGTTATGAGACTTATTAAGGATTAACGAAATTTATTGGTTGTAGAGAAAAACTTATTAATTGTTAAAGGAAAAATTAACTTGTTGTCATACAATGGTAATTTTGGTCATTCCTATTATCAAATGTTGTCAACATTCAATTAGATGAATATTTACAATTATTTAAAAAAAGCAAAAAAGAAAAAAAAAATCATTTCGATATTGATTAGCCATAATGTTTTTAAATAATGGCTGATGTATTTTACAAATATGAGATTATAATTGAATTAATGACAAATAATTTCTAAAATATTCTAAAATTTATATCAACTACGAGTACATATTTCTAAAATCAAAAATGCATTACACAAACAATGTATGTCTAAATAGATTTTAGATCAAAACGAAATTTAATAAAACATTTTCGTTTCTAAAATAAAATAAGAAGAAAAACCAAATAAAAAAAATTTAAATTTAAATAAGGATGTAAGTAGCAGTTTAAGTGTATTTTTTTTATAGTTATAACTAGTAACTTGTTAATATATTATAAAATTATGTAATGTAATAATATATATTTTAAATTAAGGTGGTGAATTATTCAAATAAAATTCTAATTAAAGGAGTACATTTTAAAGATGATTCTAAAATTTTAATATTTTTTTTTTTGGAACTTAAATAAAAAGAAGTGATTCTTTCTGAAGATAAAAATATTTCACAACTAATGATATTATTATAGAATATTTAAATTATTAAAATTTTAAATAGAAATATTTTGTTCATTTTGGTTTTTAATTGCTTCTAATAATAATAATACATATTGATGTAATATGAATTTGTAAATATATATATTTAAAATATTAGCATAACCAGTTGTAAATTATTTATTATACTCATTGAAATTGTATTACTAAAAAAAAAAAATATATATTCAAACTTATTAATTTACATAATGTATTGTTTTTAAAGTTAAAATTAAAATTTTTATGCCACGCCACCATTCAGCTATTTGGGGATTTCAACCAATTTAATAATATTAGATATTGTGCATACTACTTAATTATTAAGCCGTTATTTTTAATTTTTAATTTTTTTGCTTATTGGCAATGATTTTAAAACAGTAAAATTATTAATAAATATATTGTATACTTTAGTGGCGACTCGTTTTAATTCATTTCACTGTAGAGTAGTGTTGACTCGTTTTCGAGCACGCATTCAGGAATAAATTATTTGTAGAAATATTTCAATCTTTTTTTTTTTTTTTCTTTATTATTTCAAACGAGTAAAATACAAATTTTGTTATAATTATAATCTTATTCAAATATTTATAAGATAAAGTTCAATTTTATTATTAAATCTATTATTAAATCTAATAGTAACATGATCTTAAGTATAGAGAATATTTATATTTGATTTTTATAGAAAATATTCTTTAAAACAGTAACTTAGGTTACTTAAATTTTTTTTCTCTCAAAAACATTAGGTAGATTTTATTAAGATCGGATTTGAGGAATCGATTGCTTTTACCGGTGATTTTACATCAAGTGATGCAGAATAGATGATACATATGTAAAATAACAGTAAAATTAAAAACACATGATTATTATTAACGATGTATTTTTCATTAGAATCAGTATTTAAGATTTAATAATAACAACAGCGTTCCATTAAGCTTTGTAAAACGAGTAGATTATTTAAGGAAGGCTTAGTTTATGCTTATGATCAAAACATAACCTAAAAATACTTTTAAAATTATAGTTTGACTTATTTTACTTTGAAGTTAGTTTGTTTTTGTTTTGGAAAAATAATTTATCAACATTTTTTTTGCTTTTCTTGGTGTTTTCTAGTTTTATTTATTAAATTTAGTTGTATATGTAATTATTTTTAAAATAAAATGAGGTTACTTATCATATTTAAATTATTTTTTTATTGAAAGATATTTCAATTTAAAGTTTTGTTTATTTGATATAATGTCAATATCAAACTTCAAATTATAAATAGGGTGAAATCAAAAAATAAACACTGCGACAGTGTTTAACAATTTAGATTATATTTAGCATATGCTGAATTGTTAAACATTGCCGCAGTACTTCTTTTTTGATTTCACTATATGACACTAAATAATTATTCAACACAAAAATTTTTATTCAGCACCTCATTTACAAATATTATTAATTTAAAAAAAAAATGTTTTCAATGATTTGACAAATCGGTATTTAAAACTGTTTTACTTTAATGTACATTTTTTTTTTTAATACAATTAAATTTAATAATTATTGACTTAAATACGCACAAAGGACATTTACGATTTTATATTTCAAATATCGGCAAAAAAAACATGGTACAAAAACATATGATCCAAGTTCCTATACCTCGATCGTTTTCTTTTTATCCCTTAACTTATTTATAATATGATGAATATACAAAATGTAATAGAATGAGTAAATTAATATGTTATATAACTGTATATATTTACTTATTCGATGTATTTATTTCGAATAATTTTTCCGTTTAATTTTTAAGGTTTTCATAAAAGAAAATAAAAATCCTGAACGAATCGCCCTAAGTATACTTATAGTTTTATTAATATAATTATAATTAATTTTTTTTAAAAATATTATGATAGCTACTAAGAATCACTTCTAGATTTACAATTTAATTACAAAAATAGAACAATACTGTTATAAAAACATGTAAATATTATTTTAAAACAAAAAAAAACTACTAGCTTTGTTTATTAGTAAGTTTTTTTTAAATTCGATTTTGGATTCTTACTCGCTTGCTTGTGGGAAAGTATGACCAGTAAATGAAGGTGAAAGGGTTTCTGTATACATCTCACACCCTGTACCTTGGAGGTAATCATTTTGCCAAGCCTGGGTATCTGGTGACTGTAACAAATTATTGTTTTTTGTTTTTTTTTTGTGGTGAATTCAAAAAATTTTGGTTTTTTAATTAAAATAACATTATAAATATTTAAATATTTTTGATTAAATGCCAATAGTTTGTATGATTTTTCACCGTTCTTATTTAAACAATAATTTATTTTAATACATAGTAATAGCACACATAAAGTTTGTTTTTTTATTTTTTAATTAGTTTTTTGTTTTGTTTTTTTTTTTGGAATTGTACACTTTGGCACACTTGGAATATTATGTTAATTATTTGGGATTAGAAAATTAATTAAAAATGTTCAACATTTTTTATGTTTATTATATAGTTTTGTAAATATAATATGAATTCAAATTTCATTTTCATTGCAGCCAAAATTCAATATTACTTTCTTTTTTATTAGTTTGAAATAATACATTTATACCTACATATATTCAAAATTTTAAACTTTAGAATCTATATATCTTGAAAGCTTTATTGGTTTTTTTATTTTTTATTATTTTTTTTATAAAATTAATTTTAAGGGTATTTTTATTTAATAATAAAAGTTTATATTTAAAAATATTGAACACATTTTTAATATTATACTTTAATACGGAAAATTATCGGTGACGTAAACCTAAAATTGTAAAATAAATTAATTTATTCAGAGACAAAGTGCATATTTTTGAAATAAATATAATATTACAATGTGTTTCGCACTATACTGGCTCAAATGATGTTGTGGTAATATACTTTGCAGTTGATACAGTCTATAGAACATACATTACAAATTTTATATAATTTGAAGAAACAAATGACATCTGGCGTCAACTAAACAACTGAAAATTATGAATAATATTATTGCAGCCGAAATAGAAATAAACTTTTACTTATAAGTAAGTACTTATTATGCGTGCTGTTGCAGTTATAAAAATATGAACGACGAAAAAACTGCTTGTAGCGATTTCAGTTTTAGTGTTTTGGATTATGGTTTTAAATAATATTATAAAATTTAAGTTGACATAAATGTGATGATATCTGAATTGAATTTATATATCTGGAATTATTTAAATAGTTAACCTACCATTAAAATTGTTGAATAAGAAATTGTTATTGTAAAGTACTAATTGTTTTTCCATTTCCAGAATTACCTACTGGAATATTTACTTTTACATGCTTATGTATATAACAATTTGTTTTTAGAAATTATGTTACTAGTTTTACTTAAAAATTTGAAAATATTTTTATAATTATGTAAAAGTTTATATAATATGAAATTTTAGCTAAAAATATAAAGAAAATCGAAGCCAGAAGATTTACAGATTCATTTCTATAAATTTTAATGTTGTTATTTAAACATCTTAATCTATATATAAAAATTGTGTGATTTTCTTCGATTTTAATTTTGAATGTTCGTTCTTACAATTAACATTTTTTTGGTAATTATTAGTTCTGAATACTGAAAGACTCAACATTTTTGTTGATAGTTATTTATAACAATCAATAAAATAACTTTAAACACTACAGATTATTTGAAATTATCATTATTATAATGTATTTTATCTTTAAAAAACCTATCTGTGTCAATAAAATTGACAGATCGTCATGGTCAACATGGTCAACATGTGACCTAGTGTTGTGACTGGAATATAGGTAAACTAAACTTAAAAAAAATATATTCAGTTATTTATAATTAAATTATATTAAATCGTTTTTACAATATTTATTTTACAATTTTATACCATCTTACTAATTATAATAATGTTCATATTCTCAAATATAAATTTTTTAATATTAAATTGCATTGACAATTATTATTTTTATAAGTTGTGTTTTTTTGTGAATTTAAAAATTTAAAATAAAATTCGTCAAAGATAAAAAAGTAAATTCAAAAATAAAAATTTTAATTTGTATTTTGAAACTTATAATCAAATTAAAAATAATGTTATTATTTAATAGGTATGCATAGGTATTTTAAAAATAAAAGTTTTTTTTTTTAAATAAATATACCGAAACTTGAAACTAAGTGAATCGTTTTTTAATCGTTTTTTTTCTAAATATGTTTTGTTTTTAGAAACATAACGTAATGATAAAAACGTATATTTATATATTTTATTGAATTAAAATAATTAACATAAGAAATTCTGTATATATATATATATATATATAATATTATATATATATCTAATAAAATGTATATATAGAAGTATATAGTTTTTGTTTGTTTTTTTTTTTGTTTGATAATTTTGTTTTAAACATTGATTAACAACAAACGAAAAAAAAAAAAAAAATTACAACACCGAAAAGCTGGAAATTTTGTTTAGATTTTCTTTGGTTATTTGAAATATTTTAGTTTTGGTGCAACAAAATGGTATTCAATTACTTCAGACACATTCAACAATATATATATATATAGAACGAATAATACGAGAAAAATGGCAAGGGCAAGTAACAAAAATAAAAATTTCAAAACCAAATGAAAATAAGGAAAAAAACAAAAATTATTTTTATAAAATTTTACTAAAAATAGAAAATCCGGAAATTTTGAATAACGCAATCATAATTGAACAAAAAAAAAATTAATCTAAGAATTAAATAAACGAATTAAAATTTAATAATGTTTCTTCTGTTCAAAATTATTGTAATGTTCATATAAAATTGCACAAGTTTTGTATAAATTATTTTAGGAAAATTTTTTCTTTTCAAAGGGTAAGCGTAGGATATCGTAATTGCAAATTTAAAAATAACTTAAATTCTTGTTATAAATTAGTAAATATACATCAGTTATTTTTAAGAATTTTGTTTGTTTTTTAATTAAAACTTACCGATTTAAATTACCAACACAGTAATTTGTTTTTTTTAATATTTAACAAAAATTCGCAAAATTTTATATTTTTTATACATTTGTTCAAATTTTGAGAAAATTGTTAATTTAGAAAATTCAATAGAATTTTTTAAAATACCTGCAGGGTAACCGGAATAGCTTAAAACACACACTGTTTGTGTTCTATCTATATTAAATTGAATTGAATTTCAAGAGAAAAAAAAACATTTTAAAAAGATAATCCAACGTTAATGTTGTTGTAGATATATTATTGATAGTCATTAAACAGCATTCAATTTAAAAAGATTAATCAATCTCTTCAAAACTGAAATAAATTGTCAGAGTGTAATAGTAGTTCATTGGTTCAATTGATTTGTTGTTTTTCGCTTCAATACAATTATAATTATTCAATTGTAAATACAATTTAAGTATCAGCGCATAAAACATCACATTAAATCAAAAAAAAAAATAAATCAAAAATTTTACTCGATTAGAGAGCATGAGTGTTTAACATAGCTCCGTTTTTCAAGGTTATGCACAATTGTTAATTTTTTTAAGAAGTAAGTGATTAGTCTATTGTACAGTGCTTACCATTTCGGTTGGATTACAAATTGGTCTATACTCCTACTGATAAGGCTACAAAAAAAATAACTAAATCCTGTATCGTGTAGAAAATTCATCAATTAACTGGATACAAAGAACTTTAATTGTAAATAGTTTTCATTGATTTGAGAGATGTTATATGACTAGATGGAAAAATTAATATATGAAACTTAATACCATATATATAAAACCTCATGAGGGTTAATAACTATTACCGGGTTTGTTTTTTTTCAAATATACTGTTTAAAGAAGTTTATTCGCTCAGAGTTACAGACAGAGTAAAGATATTCAATGTTCACTCATAAATCCGCTAATAAAATTAACAGTTTTTATTAAAAGAAAAGAAAAACCAAGACAAAAACTGTAATACTAAAACGTTGGAATTATCTTTTAATTGGAAATTTTTCAGGATTACATTCTTTATGTACCATTTTTTTTTTTTTTAAATTTAATAAACATATATTTTTCTGTATACAAATTTAAATGTTTCTTTTTTGTTTGTTAAATTTTATGAATTAAATTTTTAACCATCAAATAATGTGAAATAAAGGTTCCCGATGTAATAAAGTTTAAACATACTTTCATTGCAAATTGAAACTTTATATGACCATTTATCAAGAAACATAAATCTTTTGACATTTCTAATTAAGTGGTAATTTGTATTTTAATTTGTTTAAATTTATATTTCATTATTAATACAATTAATATAAAAAGTTGTTTTTTATTATCGCGAAATAATTATCTTTTTTTTTATTAATTACATGCTATCATATTTAAATATTTTATTGTATATAGATAAAACAGATTAAATTAAAACCGGTGATTTGAATTGAAATCTGTAATTTGAATAATTAATCAATTCACAATAATTCAGAAATTCTAGTTTAAAATAAAATAAATATTCTCTTCTTTGATCTCATATAAATTCTATACAATATCCATTATTGTATATTATATACCTCTAATAGTTCAACTCAAATTGTACTAAAATAATGTCCAGTTCTTTGTATTAATACTACCTAATAATTCAATTAAAAGTATAATTACATAAGGAGCTGAATATTATTTTAGGGTTGCATAAGCTGGAAGATTATAATATACATTCTATATAATGCTTAATGTGATAGAAGATAATGTGTTATGGAAAAATATTATAAGACAATTAATTTTTTATTTGTATTTTTCGGATTTTGGCTAACAAAAAATCACGTATATTATGTTGCTAATTTGTTTTGAGACATAGCTTTGCAAAAAATATGTAAACCAGAACTAACAATCTGAAGAAAGGATCAGGTAACAATGAAAGTTGTGGTCCATTTTATGATAATAATAAGTTTGAGGAATCATTTCCAAATTTCAACAGGCTAGTTTTAGACCCACTGAACCCATCTAATTTAGACAGTAGTATTGTTTAACAGAAGAAATGTGGAATAGTCTCAAATAAAAACAAATTGAAGTATATAATAACATTGTGGATCGGTTGCAACAAAACCAGAAGAAAGTCTAAAGAGTAAATACATGCAAATGTTACGATTAAAATTTGAAAATTATGAGATACAGAAAAAACAGATTGTGCTTTGATACCTCAAAAATAATATCAGATTGTAGTTGGAAATTTTGATAACTGAATTACAGTCGCCTACAGTATCTACATACATATATGTTCTTTAAAGTGATTTTCAATTTTATTGTTCGAAACCACAATATTTCTTTCCACACGGATTTTTAAAATTTTCAAGAACAATCCATTATTTGTTTTCTTTTTATTATAAGGGTTGTATATAATTGTACTACAAATTCCAACTACTTATTTTGCTTTAAAATAATCACCTCTTTTGTTTTTTGTTTGGTTGCGGGTGCAAGAATGAGTACATTCATATATATTTACATTTTACTCAATTTTCCATTATATTCGACTTATTCCATATTATTTTCCTACAAAAATAAAATGTTTTTAAAAAAATTATTTTCGAAATTGATATCTAAATATGAAATTTATTTTATTTATATAAATATTGAGAAAAAATATGAATATGGAAATGATTATTTAGAATAATAAAATAGCAAAATAAGAAATGTTCTTTAAAAATGTCTACTGTCCAGGTTTTTTTTTTACACATGACTGTACATATACGCTTTTTTTTTACACATGACTGTACATATAAATGTACATAATAAATGAAAGATAAAATTACGATCTAGTATCAGATGTTATGAAAATACAAAAAAAAAAAAAAAAAAAATGCTGCATCTATTTGTTATGATATTTTCAGAACTTTATAAATTTCCTAATTTTTGAAGATTTATACTATTAATATACTGGTTCTTCTTCTGTCCGATGAACTTCATATAGCGATAAATTATTTTTTTTTTTTTTTCATTTCAAAATCAAAACTTGTGCTATAATATATTATTCAAAATATAAAAAATAATATAATATAAATTTTTACATTAATTGAAAAAAAAAAAAAAAAAAAAAATTAATTAAAATAATACAAAATTATAGAAATAAACTTAAACAAATTAAAATAAAAACATTTACGATATATTTTATACGAAAATACGACAAAAAAGTGTATAAGAGTGTATGTGTAAAGTGTAGTAGTATATATAGTAGTAGTTAAATTTATCATATTTGTATAACGTTTTATATATATGTACATATATTTATATATGAATATATAAAAATATAAAATGAACACACGATTATCTGTTATTGTATTTTAAAAAGTATAATTTTTTTTTTTTTAATTCCGAAGAATGTTTCATTTTATTATTATAAATTTAAAATAAAATAAATATTTTGAAAATTTTTGCATATTTCGAAGGAAACGAAATAAAAAACAAAAAAAAAAAAAATAAAAACAAAAAAAAAAGACAACTATTAAACATTTTTTAACCCTTCGTAAGCAAAAATATTTCAGTTAAAGTTTTTTTTCTATTTTAAATTGAGTCATTTTTTATTAAGGACTTACTCAGTAGCCTGAGCAAAAGGCATCCCAATAAATGAAGGACTCAATGTTTCAGTGTACATTTCCATTCCGGTTCCTCGTAGATAATCATTAGTCCATATTTGCATATCTGGAGACTAAATAATTTTTTTCGGAATATTTTTTTTTATTTTTTTTTTTAAATAAAAATACACTTGATTTTTTTTTGTTATTATTATTATTATTTATTATTATGTTATTATTAATTAGGATGTATATATTAATTTACAAAAAATTTGTATGAAATGAGAACCTACAGCTTAGGAGAACGGATATTAACAAAATTTTTGAATTGTGCTAAAAGAATTTAATTTAATTTTTTTTTTTTCTTTTTTGTTTTTTTTTTTTAGGTTTTAATTACTACTATAAAGGAAATATATTATATTTCCTTTATGTTACTATGTAGAAATTATAAATATTTCGAATAATTAGTAAATTTATTTAAAGGATTGTAATTATTTTTTTGTTTTCGGTTTTTTTTATATTAGATTTTAGTTATAATAATTAGTAACAAAAATTCCTTACCGTTTTAAATGATCTCATAGCAAATAAATTTGCCATCATCGTTGAGAAACCTGGCGCCAAACAACTTTGAGCTATAAAACCTAATTTCAATTCAGCTAAACAAATAACATCATCTCCTTGTTTCCAATCCCATGAAGGAATATTCAATAAATATGCCTTAAATGATATAATATATATATATGTCATGTGATATATATTTTGTATGTATATGAGTATTGTTAAATTAAATGCAAAGACATTAAATATATATAATGTATGTATATACATATATATGTATAAAGGAATTTGGAGAAATTATGTAGAATAAAATGCCGATTATGATCAATTCGATCTAATCCGATTTGAACAACTGTCAAATTTGCTCTTATGGCATTTTAATATAGTCGGTTGTATTAATCAAATTATATCGAATCGGATCGAAAAGGTTGAGCAAATTTCAAATTTTTCGAAAAGCATAACCTAAAAATATAGTAAAAATAACATTAATAACAAAACAAGAATAAAAATGGAGAACACAAATAATAATTATTTGTGAAAATACTAAATTAGGTAAATATTTTGTATAATTACAATTTTATAAATAAAATTAGAGTTAGTGATAGAAGAAATAAGAAAATTCGCAGAAATATACAATAAACAGCATAAATTATATATGAATAGCCAAAGAAAAGATTTCATATGGACAAGTTTGAGTGAAAAATTTGAAATAGATATGGTAATTGATATTATATTTTATAATTATACTTTGAAGTCAAGTGTGTTGAAAAGCGCTAAAGAATTATCAATATTCGAATTGGATCTGAATGATTATAATCACCTATTCGAAATGACATTTCGAATTGGATCGAATCGGATCGGATCGAATTGATTATAATTGGCATTAAGATGTAGTGCTCTTAATAATTTATTAACTATTAACAGGAACTTGAACTTGAAATGAAATGAAAATTCAATCAACATTCCATGTACTGAGTGGGATTCGAACCGAGGTCTTGCCCCGCCATCAAACTGACACTATATCGTTTTTGCCGACCGATATGGTGTCGGTTTGATGGATACACTGTATAGTAGTAGTGTTGTCAAAATTAATGTTATTTTCTACTTTTAAGTTAAAAATTTTAACTTTATAATATATTTTTTTTAGAATAATATTGTATTGTTCTCTGAACCAATGATTCTTAACTTTTTTACAAGATACGGAAACTGACCCAATTTTTCATTAAATAGCTATAATCTCTTTTATCAGAAATTTTGTTGAAAATTGAATTGGTTTAGAATTGAAACAATTTCCTAATTCTAATGATTTATCTTCATCACCTGATCATGAATTAATATTTTTGTCAATATTGTAATATGGATCTTGAATGTATTTTTTAATTATTTTTGAAAGATGGCATTTTCTTCATCCATCCATCTTTTTAATTTCATTTAATCTCATAAATTTTGGTAATATTAAAAAGTTTCACAACAAACAAACTTTCTTCATTTCAAATTCTTTACTCTCACTTGGGTTAGAATGTTTTTTTTTTTTCTAAATATTAGAGAATGTTGTTATTTGTTATATGTATATATATGGTTTTATTCACTTGACTTGGGAGATCTATCTAAGGCTTCTTGGAAGTTCAATGCCATATCGATTAAGAAACACTGTTATAAATCAATACGAAAGAAAAATCAAATTTCGGGTTTAAAAAATTTACGATATGAATATTTTTGGACATCTTTATATTATATTTAATGTCTTTGATATTATGACCTACTATAAAATTTGAAATAAATTGAATAAATTGAATTACCTTATTATGATATTGCATTAATTGAATAATTACTCTAATATCATCACTGTAATTTTTAATTGAGATTACTCTCATAATATTGGCAGCATCTTCGGCATCAGGATCTTGACAGTATTTATTGGCTAAAACCAGACAGGCATCAGCTTCATGTACCTATTTATATACGTATGTATGTATGTACGTATATTATATTTTATAGTTAAAATTAAAGCACAAAAAAAAAAGAACAAAATTAGTTTATTTAAAAAAAAAAAATATTTTTAATGAAAATTTAAATATAAATAACTTAAGTACATGATTTCAATGATATTAGGAGGACATTTTTTTTGTTTTGTTTTTTGTAGAATATAAGGAAAAGTGTGAATTTTGATTAATATTTAAAAATATTGGAAAAAATATATTTCAATTTGTATTATTTAAATTTTATAAAATGGACAATAATATGATTAAATAAAGCGTACATTAGGTATAAATTATGTCAGTTTTTAAGGCTTATTATTTTTTGTACATGAAGCAAATTCAATTAATTTTTAAATAATATTGTGATGAGATTATTAAAATAAATAAATTTAGAATTAAAAATTCTTAGTAAAACAGTTTTGACCATCAGTTACAATATTTCATATGTCAATAAAACAAAAAGAAAAGTCACAAAATATCGACATATAAGATGTGATGCTCGCAATTTTTTTAATTAGGAAAAACTAAGGATGATAAAGAAAAGAAGAAAAATATTTTTATATTGTAAATTTAAATAGATAATATTTTCTGGCTCAATCTCTGTTCAATCTCTTAATTTAAATGTCTGGGTGTCAAATATTTGTAATTTTATGAATACCAGTTTCTTTATACTTTTTATAATATTTAAGTTTAAATGTGAAAAATAAAATACAATGAACCAAACTTTTTCCAATGTCTCTAAGTACTTATATTTTAGGTTAAATTTTTAATTAATTCAATTTTTGTTTATATTATTATCATCATCACAAATTATTTTGCATTAATGTAAAGATAAATTTAATATTTTTTTTTCAGGTTTTACATTTTTAATAAACGAAAGAAGCTTTGTTTTATTGATAAAATAAAATACAAAATTAATTAATAAAATAAACTAAAATTAAAACAGTATAATAAATTATATTTTAAAATAAATTAAATCCAAAAAACAACACTTTTAAAACAACCCAAAAAAAAAAACATTTAAATATGACAAGCACAAGCATCTATGTATATTGTAAGTATCTACATATATATATTTTAACAACACATGCAACATAAATTTTAAAAAACAATATATTATGATATATAAACATTGTATAACATATATATGCCATCATTACATAGTATAAGGGTAGTAAATTATAAATTTACTTAACAGAGGTGCGTATATATTTTATAAAATTTAATCCTGATTTAAACCCCATTTTGAATTTTGTATTTCATTCCAAAATTATAATTTACAATGATTTTTTAATTTTTTTTTTTTTATTTATAATTATTTTATATATAGTTAATTCACTTACCAGATATTTAAATGTATACTTTAAATATATTATAACATACATACATTAGGTTTTAAATCATAAATATATATATATATATATATATATATATATATATTAAATACTATTTTATCTACTCTTATCACCTAATTATACATAATAGCGGATAGATCTGCTATACATTTATAATATATAGGAAGACGAATATTTTTAAAAATTCATTAAAACGGCGTCACTGCAATTTATCAGATAAAATAAAAACGTCAAACTGAAACTCATCACATCACTTTATCAAGTGGAAGAATACACTATAATCTGGTTTAATATTTTATTCTGAATTTTGTTTTCAAAAATATGAAACTGATCAATTTGTTGTGCATTAGATGTTAATGAATCACGATATGTTCGATTAATGAATGATGTTAAATCAAATTTTAAACAATTTTTTCAAAATTCAGTTTACTGCTTTTAATTCCAGTAGATTACAGTGAAACAGTTGAAATGGTTTTTTAAATATATTCACAACAGTTAAACTTTAATAATAATAATAATAATAAAAAAAAAAATAAAAATAAAAGGAAATACAATTAAACCGTTGGGATATAGAAGAAATTCAAATTTTTTTTTTGTACAGTATAATTTTTTTTTTTAGACAAGTTTCCAAATTTCTTAAAGTAAAGTATATGAAAATAAATTTTACCTTTACAAATTCATTATACAATCACTGCATTATAATTTACGATCACAAAGAACAGAAGTGAAATTTACAGTGAGAATATTTTATGCATTTTGCAAATTCAATAAAATACTGGAAGAAATTTTTATTAAAAAAAGAAAAACGTATCGATAAGTAAATTATATAATGTTGCAGTTGAAATGAATTTCTTAAGGTATATACCCAAAATTTAAACCATAAATATATATATATACTAAAAAGATCTAAAAATTGATAGTTAAGTTTTAAATGTGGATAGATAGACTTTATTTCAAAATCGGCAAAATTAATTGGCTTAAAAACTACAACTAAACTAAAATATTCAACATATTAAAATCTTATGGTTTTTCTTATATAGCGATTATAGAACTTATTGTTTCTCTTTTTTTTTATTTTTTTCGTGGCAATTGTTTTTTTTTTTTTTGCATAATTTTATTAAGTACCTTGTTTTAGGTATTGTTTTGCAAAACAAATATTTAGGTATAAATTTATCAAATTTCTGACGTTATCCAAAATTTTAATTCTGATTCGGAACTCTTAATAAAAATAAATCATACAGCTACTGATTCAAATAAAATCGAAACAAAAAATAATTTCAAGCGGAAAATGTTTAATTTGAAATTTTTTCACCGTTTATTAGATTTTGGAATTCAAATTTGTATGGCAAAGGAAATTAATTTATTTTTCTAAGGGTTAACTAAGTGAGCAGACTAATTTGTTAAATCAAATCTTCATTTAGATTTTCACAAATAGATTCAAATCAAAAATTGAGTACATTTAGTTTTTGAGCTCGCTTAAAAAAGATAGGGTGTTTACAGATCGGGTTGACTGACATAATGGAACGCAAAATTTTGATAAAATTCTATAGATTTTTAAATTGGTATTTGATATTTATTTAAGTACCAAAGTACTTAAGTATTTTTAATATATTCAGAAGTATTTTTATTTTATTAAAATAATTAAAAAAATTTGCGGTGAATGATGAGTTTTAGTTAAAATTTGATTTCTTTAAAATTGATCTATTTTTTTTTTTGTTTTTTAAATTCACATTAGATTTGAAATAAAGAGAAAAAAATTCAAACATTTGCAAATTGTAACATTTTTTTAAAAAGAAAATGTGAAATATAAAAAAAGATGAAAAAATTAAATAAAAAAAAAAAAAAAGAATACAATAAGATTACATAATCGCTTTATTTTATATAATTTATTACTTATTTACTTTAATTTCAATTTCTAATTATCATCGCTTACGTCGTATATATTTCATGAATAATTAATAAGATTTTTATTGTTTATTTTTATAAAAATTTAATTATTTAAAATTAAATTGATGTTGTTTGGTTTTATTACATTTATATTTTTATAAATTAAAATGTTATATATAATTTTTAAGATGTCTATTAAAGATGCTTTCTTGAAAGATAATTGCAATAACTTTTTGTTGAATATGTAAATTGGCTTTTTAATTTTAAAAAATAAAATCTTAAAAAAGAAAACTATTTAATTTACAATATTCTATTTTGATAATTGTTAAACTTTTACTTGATGTTTTAATGTACAATGTGATATTAAAGAATTTTTTATACCTAAACTACAAACACTTAAAATGCTTCCGGACTTAAACATTTACACTTTACATTATATTGAAGCAACTCTAATGAACACACATACGATTAAGTCAACTTAAAATAAATTTACTTTTATTTTTTACGATTTGTTAAGGTACGGGTGATTTAATAAAATTTTCTGAAAAATTATTTGCTAAAAAAATAAGTATATCACTTCTGATCCGTATGTTAACTTGAAAATTTCATATGAAAATTCTTATATCATTGAGCAAATATTGAGCAAATACGGGTTGATATTGTTGACTAGTTTTGTAACCCGCCATAAATGACGGAAGCAAAATAAGTTCTAGCATTTCTTCCTTCATTAGAGTTTTCATTTCAAGTTTAAGAAAAATATGTATTTGCTTACTAATTTATCAATATCATACCTTTATTAGCATCATTAGAATGCTTTTAATTACCATATAAACAGAATATTGGTAGTAAGTTGCAAAATTTTCATATACACATACTATGTTTATGACAATTACATTTTTTTTTTTTTTTTTTTTTTTTTTTCTCCTATTACTCCGCGTGGTAGCATAGGGCTTCGATAGTGAACCTCCATTCCTCTCTGTTGAGTACTACTTCCTTAATATCGTCCCAGGTATAATTGTTGACTGTTAATTCTTGATCGATTGTGCGTCTCCATGTGTTGTATGGTCTGCCGGGTCTCCTTTGTCCTTGTGGATTCCACTCTAGAGCTCTTCTTGCTATATCACTTTCTGATTTCCTTAGTGTATGACCTATCCATTTCCATTTTTTCCTATTTATCTGTCTGTTGATAGGTTCTTCTCCAGTTATCATCCATAAATCTTCGTTGCTAATTCTTGCCGGCCAGAATATTCTGCATATAATTCTCAAGCACTTGTTGATGAATACTTGTAGCTTCTGTTTGATTCTGACCGAAGTGAGCCATGTTTCACTGCCATATATTAATGTTGACTTAACACATGCTCTGAATATTGTTAGCTTTGTTGTTCTCGATATTTGGTTGCTCCGCCATATCTTCATTAGGCTCCCAAATGTTCTTCTTGCCTTATTTATACGGCTGTTGACATCTTCTGTTGCACCTCCTCTTGATGTTATAATGCACCCCAGGTAGTTGAATTCTTCTACGTATTCTATCTGTTGTCCACTCACTGTTATTGGCTCACTGTAACTATTGTTTGTCCTCATTGCTTTGGTTTTCTCGATATTTAATTCCAGTCCCGATTTCTTTGCTTCTTCCTGTAATCTGTTGACTTTGTTCTGTAGGTCCCTTTGATTTTTTGATATGAGGCATACATCATCTGCGTAATCTAAGTCTTCTAAGTTTCCGAAGAGATCCCATTCTATTCCGTTTATTCCAGTGCAAACTTCTCTTAGAATGTCGTCTAGTATTGTGTTGAAGAGAAGTGGAGATAGTGGACATCCTTGTCTAACTCCTATATTGGTGTAGAATGGATCACTGATGTTACCTCTGTGTTGAACTGTTGTCTCTGCATCTTTATACATCGCTTTGATGATGTTGATGATTTTTTCAGGAACTCCCTTCTTTGTAAGTGTTCTCCATATTGCGCATCTCTTGACTGTGTCGAATGCTTTCTTAAAATCTATGAATAGTAGATATAGTGGGGCATTCCATTCCACTGATTGTTCAACTATGACCCGTAAAGTATTTGCCTGGTCTACACAGCTTCGGTTTGGTCTGAAACCTGCCTGCTCTTTCCGTAGTATTGGTTCTAGTACTTCTTCTAATCTTTTCTTTATAATAATTGCTGTTATCTTATGAATAGTATTTAGAACCGTGATTCCTCTCCAGTTGCTGCAATTTGCCAAGTCTCCTTTCTTAGGTATCTTGACAATCATTCCTTTCTTCCATGATGGTGGTATATTCTCTTCTATCCATGCTTTCCTGATGTGGGGTTCAATTGTTTTTGCGAATAAGTCAGGGTCCAGTTTGGCTATTTCTGCTGGAATTCCATCTTCACCTGTTGCTTTGTTGTGCTTCAGGATATTGATTGTAGCTTTGATTTCTTCTATATTTGGAGCTTGAGTAGATATTGGTAGTCCCTCAGTTGGGTAGATATTTGCATTGTCTCTGTTTCTTATGTCTGCTTCATTATTTGTACTTTCTTCGTTGCTCAGTTCTTGGAAATGTTCTCTCCATCTCTTTAATTGATCCTCTAAGTTTGTGATGAGCGCACCATTTTTATCTTTAATTGGTTTGTTTTGTTGTTCCGACTGGTTTGTTAAGTTCTTGATTATGCGATGCAATTCTCTCAGGTTATGTTGCTGTGCTGCTTTTTCTGCTTCTCCGGCTAAATTTTGTAGAAATTTCCTTTTATCTCTTCTTGCTGCTCTTTTTACTGTTTTCGCTATTTCTTCATATTCTCTTCTTGATGCCATCCTGTTGTTTATCATTTTCTTCATTTCACCTCTTCTTTTAATCAAGGCCCATGTGTTATCGGTTATCCAGATTTTTCTTTGTGGTTGTGAAATTCCAAGATTTTGTTCGCTTGTTTGGTTGTAAATTTCCAGAATCTCTTCCCAAGTGTATTCTCTATTATTTCTAATATTTTCTCGTAACGCCGTAACTATGTCAGCTCTTACTTGCGGATTTTTTAAGTTGTTTATATTTATTTTCTTCTTTCTATATCTTCTGCCTCTTCCTTGTTGGCTTAGTTTCATTCTGAAGTCCCCAGTTAGTAATTCATGATCGCTGTGTATATCTGCTCCCCTTCTATTTCTCACATCTAACATTGATTGTTTCCACTTCTTGCTGATGCATATGTGATCTATCTGATTTCTTGAGATCCCGTTTGGTGTTGTCCATGTGTATTTGTGGATATCTTTGTGTGGAAATAGACTCCCTCCGATTGCTAGGTCGAAAGTCTGACACAACTCTATCAATCTTTCCCCGTTGTTGTTTCTTTCTCTTCCTAACCCGTGTTTGCCCATTATCTCCTCAAGTCCATTGTTGTTAGATCCTATTTTCGCATTCCAGTCACCCATTAATATTATGATATCTCCCCTATTTATGAGTGCTAGCGTTGTTTCTATTTGTTCGTAGAAGTCATCCTTAATATGGTCTTCAGCGACATCTGTTGGTGCATAGCATTGAATTATTGTTACATGTCTTGTCATATTTCGAAATCGCCCTATAACAATTCTATCCGAGACTGCCTTCCAAGAAACCAATGTTTGTCTCAATTTCTTTGATATTAGTATTCCGACTCCACTTTCACCCCCTGTTTCCCTTCCACTGTAAATTACCATGTTTCCATTCTCCGTGTTGATTTCTCCGGTGTTGTTCCATCGCATTTCACTTATACCTAGGATGTCTATGTTGTAAGTAGCCATTTGAGCTTCCAATTGCGAGAGTCTTGAAGCTTCTCTAAGTGTTCTTACATTCCATTGTGCAATTCGGGTCCTTTTTTGAGTGCCAAAGGTCGTTATCAAGTAGTCATTCGTGTATCCGAGGCTTCTTCTTCTATTATTTCGAATCCATTGATTTACCGATTATGCGGGTGATTGGCCTACAGTAACCGGTCCTAGGAGATGGAGTAACCATCTACCGCTGCCTAGAAACAACGTGGCGCTACCTTATTACCGGTTCGATCTCAATTAATGATTTTCATTCGATTAATCTCGAAATTTCAATTAACAAATTTAATGATGGATTTTTTTTTATAAATCGCCACCAACCAGGTTCGAACCGGGGTCACATATCACACACACATACGATGTCACAATTTGTATATATATTGTAATTTGTATATGTGTTGGAGCATTCCGTCGAACTTACAAACATCCAGATAAATGCAGAAAATTATATATATAATACTATTGTACTTTTTTTTAATACTTTCAATTTGATATTTAGTACCCTCAGAAAATTTCAAATTTGTATTTTATAATGAAGGAATTATAAATTAAAAAACATTTTGTAATATAGAATTGTTATTAGAACATACTGTATTTATTTGAGTTGCAGGCTGCAATTGATAGAAAAGTCGAACAATGGACTACGTTACAATGGTGGTTATGCTGAAGTCCGAAGCGGAATATCTCCGAACAAAAATTTCGATCCGAATACGAAAAAATCGGTATGCTGAAATCCATTTGACTGCAAAGTCTGTACAGAAATCAAAAACAGATGTTTCGGAAGATTTTTTTTTTCATATTCATTTCAAACATTTTTATTTTAAATAAAAAAGGCTACATTCGCAGTTTGCGTTTTTTTTATTTATTTTGTAAAATTGATAAATTTTTTGATAGATAATGTATATGACATAATGTATATATATACAATATGCATACATAAATTAAAAGTAAAAGTTATAACTTTCTTAATTACATATGTAGTATGTATATATATATACAAATTAAAATTTAATAGTATTTTTTTGTAACATCAGAGAAAATTTAAAATTCTCTAAAGAATGTAAAATATATATGTATCGTTTTAAATATATATATATATTATATACATATTATGTTATAATATTAAAAACAATATTATCCTTTTGTAGCGCTTTTTTATTCCTAAATAAAAAAATTATTTTCTTAAATGAAGAAAAAATTGAAAAAAAAACTATTTTTTTTTTTTTTTTTTTTTTGTTTTTTTATATTATAGCCAAAACTTAGGTTTTGAACCTTTTAGCACTTGCGTACCGTTGACCATTTGAAAAAGGAAAGGATAGTTAAAGGAAAGGAAAGAAAAAGGAAGAAGAAAAGTTTTGTGGGAAAGAGCGAACAATGTTGTTAATATACGTCTTAAATCTCTGTAAATCATAAATAAAAAATCCTTCTCTCATTGGGAATGCTGCGATTGGGACGCGATTCCACAATCGAGATGTTCTTACTATAAAAGAATTTCAATAGCCGGACTTAAACCATCTCGGAATTTCCACTGTGAAAGGGTGTGCACTTGATGCCTCTCGTGTTATGCGACAGAATTGCTTGAGAGGAGGAAGAAGTGACTTTAATTCCTCGGAACAAGTGCCAACACCAAGTAGATATCTATAAAATAGAGAAAGTGCTCCAACAATACGACGATGACCAAGTGGTATAAGGGATGAGGTCACGTTTATGTCGCCTATAAGACGAATGGCGCGGTTTTGAACTTTGTCCAAAAAATTTAAAGCAGTTTTTGGTGCACCTGCCCATAAATGTGAGTTATACTCGAGCTTGGGTCGTATATATGCTTTATAGATTTTTAAGAGGTCTCGAGATGAAAAATAAGCTTTGCAGCTACTTAAAAAGCCCAAACATTTGGCGGCGCTTTTCGCAATATCGAAAATATGCTCATTCCAGTGCATATTTTGATTCACTCGCATCCCGAGAATGTTCAAGTCTTTGAGTCGCTGAATAACTTCATTTTGAAGCCGGAGAATTGGTTGTTAGCTTGTTACTAACAAGACAGCTTTGAGTTTTTGAAGTGTTAAATTAGACTCTGTTTGCTCTACCCCAGTCGACAATTTTGGCTAGGTCGTGATTGAGTGCACCAGCCATCATTGTTCTTTTGGAGTTGACTGCTGAAGCTGTAGCATTATTTCTTTTAAGAAAATCATATGATGCTACTAGAGTGCTGTCATCGGCAAAACTATGGATTGGATTGAAAGTTTATTTGAGAAGGTCATTAATGAAAATGAGAAATTTATACTTATATTACATTTTCTACTTCTCCTAATATTCTAAATACAAAAATTGTATGCTTTATAATTCACTTCCGAACCATTCTAATACTTCCGAATGAGAAATTCTGTCGTACAATTTTCAAATAATTTTCCGTTCCGACGAAGTACAGCATAAAACAAAAATAAAAATTTCGTATAAATAATGAAATTTGCAGAATACAATACGGACTTCAATATACGAAATGCGGAATGTAAACGGAATTTGACATTCCGACGGACTTCAGCATAACCACCTATATTAATTTAAATTGGAGAATTTCGAAGCTCGCTATGGTAATGAAAATATAGAATTATTTTTAAGCACGCTTAAATACGAAAAAATGAAATTATATTTCCTTTTTTTATCATTCATATTAAAAATAATTAAAGTCAATTAAGCTAATAAATAACATGTTTTGGCTGTAGAAACGAACAGCATTTTGAATTTACTAATATGTACTTTTGTTTCCAGAATCAGAAATTAAATAGGCTAATAGGATATTATTAATTTCGAGTACAGGGCATTAGCCGAGTATGAAGAATTAAAAAGATTTATAAAATACTATTTCTGAATTTTAGAGAGAAATAAAAAATGTCAAAAATGAATTGAACAAATGTATTTTCAGTAACATTTATAGGATTGCACAAGGACTACTGTCCTTACCACATTCATTGAGATTGTTAAGAGAATTTTCTCAATTCAAATAGAAATTATATATAATTTCTGATTTAAAACCTAATCTAATTTTCAATTTATCATTTTGACACCTTCGTCAACAATTTGATACTATTTTTTCAGCTTATTCAGTATTTTCAATTTTACAGAAATATCATCTCAAGTATATTTACTCAATGCGTTTATATGTTTACTCTCTTATGTAGATGCTCTTTTGAAATTTCTCTTTAATAAATTACAATTTACAAATGAAATTTCGTCTTGCAAAAATTTGCTGTGAAATTATTAATGTCGTTGTATACGTCGTTATTGTTAAAGTTAAAAGTAAATTTCATTGAAGTCTTAAAATAATTAAGTATATCATTTAAAAATTCTTAAAAAAAAAAAAAAATTAAAAATGTATAATTAAATTTTTCGAAAAAAGAAAAAAACAATACAAATATACATAATCAGAAGATGTAATCTTGAACACTAATTGCTATCTATTTAATCAAGTGTTAAATGTGATAAAGTCCGGATGATATTTACTAAAAACTATCTGGAATTTTTTTTTGGAAAAAATCAATTAACTAGTAAATTAATTCCATAATTATTATATTTGAACACGTTTTTAAATTTTAAATCTATTAATATATTGCTTTCAAAATAAGAAAACCAAAAATGTGCTGTTTAAAAAAAAAATTATTAGAAAATAGAAACAATTTGTAAACACAAATATTTAATTCGAAGTAGAAAAACATTGGCCATAATTAGAAACTATTAAAATGTCGTTTGGCAAATTAATTTCGTTTTCTTTTGAAAAATATTTAAATTTTATTTTTGAATTATAAACATTTTGTAATTTATATTATTTTTCATTTTTACTTAAATTTTTAACCATTTTTATTTTAAATATATTGAAGGATTTAGTGATGAAACAAAAAGAGTGATTTTTTCTTTTTGAAAAAAAAAAATAAGAACTTAAAAAAACATTTAGGCGATCACAACATTGATTTTGTTCAAAAATGATTAAAAAATAAAAAAAAAATTTATGAAACAATTTTATCAATATATATATATATATATATACATATTTAAGTTTATTTTAGCAATGTTGTTTGATTGTCTATGTAAAGTGTTGCATTGTTGTATATATTTAGAAAATGTTGGTACTTGGTACTATTTATATAATATAACATATTAAATAATGTTGAATTTTAAATTACATTAAATTAATTTTTCATATAAATTTTCATTAATTTGAATATAGTTTCAGATATACCAAACAAGCTAAAGGGACTAGAAATTGAAAATTATTGAAGATAATGATTAATTTTAACCAATACCTAAATGGTCGGACAACCAGTCCTTGTTAACAAAATAAGTAAAAAAATATTTATATAGATTATATTTTACAGTAATGTTCTTGTATATTTTAATCTCATAACTAATTCGCCCTAACAAAGGCGTCTGACCTATTATTCGGGTTATTTATGAAAAATATTTGTTTATGCGAAACAAAACACAACATTAGTTACATTTGAGTATAACTTCAAATAAAATAGAAAATGAGAAATCTAAAACAGTTAGACAATTTCCATTTTTTATTAATAAGAGGGATTATTCAGAAGAAAAATAAATTTAAAAATTTTTTTTTATCGAAATTATTTTTAAATAACTTTATAAATTTTTATATTGTTTAGAAAAATTCTCTTATTCAATTTAAACAAAAAAAAATTAAAATTTCTGAAAGATTGTTGAAGTTGACAGTATTTTACCAGATGTTCCAAAGTTTGTCCACATATTATGATAATAGAAGTTTACTTACAGACAGTATTTATAGTAATGGAACTGTACCATAATCATAGAGTTAACCTATAATCAAGTATTTAGCAAAAAAAATATGTACATAAAATATAGGGTATAAGTCTTTTGAAACTGATTTATGTTGCTGTTTTTATTCATAAATTGAGGTTAGAGAAATTTAGGTTATTTCTTAAAAAAAAAAATTATAGGTAGATTATTTTTTATTTATACCTATGCAATCAAAAAATATTAGCTTAGTTTTCAGAATCAAAAATCTTATATCAAAAAAAAAAAAAAAACAAAAATACAAAATGGAAAATAGTAAAAATGGATGTAATTTTATTTGTCATCGTTGGTTTTGTTGTTCCTAAAGGTTACATATGTTGTACATAATATATTGTAATTAATTAAATATTTTATTATATAATGAATCAAGTATTAATATAGCTTCAAAAAATGTATATATGCGTATGTAAGTATATTATATATGTGTTAGTTGCCTTAATTATATTATATTCTATATTAAATGCAGAATGTTGTGTTATTAATATAACCAAGTGTGTGAGTACTTATATATATATAATGTAATTTTTCACGCTCAAATACCGAATATGCTTTATTTTAATTTTTATATAAATATACTTTTTTTGAATTCCAATAACGAATATCTTATTATTGTTAACATAAAAAATTTAACACAAATTCAACATCGAAAATAATAGTTACAAAAATTAAAAAGTACAAAAAATTAAAATAAAATAATTTAGTTAAATAAATATAATATACATTAATATTAATTTAAAATGTATATAATAATTAAATATGTTATGATACGATAAAATCTCCTTTTTAAAGGACAAGTTAGGATTTTTTTTTTGTTTTTGTTTTTGTTAAAAATGTTTTTTATTCGTTTTTGAAGAAAGTATAAAAACTTAAATTAGTTTTCGTTGCTTTGAATTATTATCATTTTTTTTTTTTTTTTTCGAAATGTATTCTAAATTAATTCATTTAAAATTAATAACTCATATAGTAGAAAATTCAACTCATACGAAAAATTTTATTAAAAAAATATGATGGTTGATATTGATAAATACATATATATGTAGTTATCATATAGTTTTTTGTCTTTTTTTAAGTGCATATACACACATATATTGGTGAAGACTATAATAATTTAATCAAACATATAATATTATATAAGTTATTAATTTTTTATAAATATTTTCAAAATATACAATTTAGAATATCATTTCAGTACCTAACAAACATAAATTTTAATTTAAATAAAAATTGAATAAAAATAATTTCATAACAAATAAAACTAAAACAAGAAGAAAACAACATTTTGAATTTTTTTACCTTAACCCTTTGAAGATCAATTGGATTCATAATAGTTCCTTGGAAAAATTCCACCGTAGTAAAATGTCTTTTGAATAGACCCTCTAGCTCCAAATCAGGAGGTTTTCTTTTATATTTTATGATTTTTGCGAGCCAATTTCAATAATTTGAATTTTAAAATAAAGTTGTTTCGTAATACATTTATATAACCGTAAATGTTTAAAAGTCGAAAACCGATATTTTATTGTTTTAAACCAATATTTGAGCGAATGAAATTGTGATTAAAAATGTTTCGTTTTCAAATATTTTTTTTTTTTTTTGTGATAGTAGAAAGTTCATAGTTTATTTATTATTTTATTATAATTTTTTTTTTTTTTTTTAGTTCATAAAAAGTAGAATACATATATATAAAGTAGAAAAATAGAAAAAATAAAAAAACAAAAATAATATATTTTCATTAATTAGAGGATTATATTATACATATATATATATTTATACATATATATATATATATAATTATATTTATAGCTAAAAAATTGCTAAACACTTATCTAAATATATAAATATTGAATTTTATAAATTTAGATGTAATTTTTTTTTTGATATATTTAAGTGTTTACAAATTGTATTATGTTTTAATATGTATGTACAATTCGTATTTAGTGTTTTTTTTAATTTTTTTTTTTTAAGAAATTTCAAAAATTGAACAAATTTTATTTTTATGTTTTAATACATTAATATATAGTTAATGCAAATAATGTATTATCTTTGACATACATTTTTTATTTAAAATTATAAAATTAATTAGTTTTTTTTTAAATTATATATTTTTTTAAAAAATTATCAATTAAATTATTGGAAATATAAAATTCTATTTAAACATATTAATTTAAATTGAAATTCTGATTTTTTCTTAAAAATATTACATCATTACCAGAAGCTTCCTAGATAAGAAAATAAGGTATTTCTCTTAAGTTTTTAAAACTGATATACTGTTATAAAAAAATGTACTTAATAAAAACTCGTTGTAACATTGACAATTATTTTGCTGCAGGAAACTTTCTTTTTATTTGTAATAAAAATAAAAATGGGTATTCACGATTAGTTGATTTCATGCAACATGTATATAAATTATCTATCTTTGTATATACGACTACATTTATCAATCATATTATACGGTATACTTAAATTTGAATATTTATTTATAAATTATAAATCAATTAATAAAAATACTCTGAACTAATGCCTAAAATGCCTAAAACATTGTATGCATTAAATTAAATGAGAATTCAAATGAAAACCAAGAAAACAAAGCATTCTACATAATATACGTTTTATACTATTGATTGACCGAATTCTATAAATGTAAGAAGATGTGACACAAAATACTGGAACTAACTATACAAAGAACAAAACAACTTTGAAAAATGTAATTTAACGGTTAAAATTTAGCCCAAAATAAAGAGAGTATAGAGTATTATAGAGTTATTGCTATACATAAATGTAGTCATTGGTTTATATTAAAATGTTTTGTAGAAGCGCTATGCTCCTAATGAAAATAAAAAAGTCAGAAAAACAAGAAATAAAAAAGAAGGACACAAAACTAAAGGTTGGCTCATAAGGTAAATTTTTCAATGGTTTAAACGTATCTGAAATCTTTAAAAGATCTTTATAAAATCTTTGATATTCATTGAGTTATTAAAAATTTAGAACATTTAAAAGAACCATCTCTTCGGCAACTTAGAAGACTTAGATTGCGCAGGTGATGTATGCCTCATATCAAGGAATCAAAGGGACCTACAGAACAAAGTCAACAGATTACAGGAAGAAGCAAAGAAATCGGGACTGGAATTAAATATCGAGAAAACCAAGACAATGAGGACAAACAACAGTGATAGTGAGCCAATAACAGTGAGTGGACAACAGATAGAATACGTAGAAGAATTCAACTACCTGGGGAGCATCATAACATCAAGAGGAGGTACAACAGAAGATGTCAACAGCCGTATAAATAAGGCAAGAAGAACATTTGGGAGCCTAATGAAGATATGGCGGAGCAACCAAATATCGAAAACAACAAAGCTAACAATATTCAGAGCATGTGTTAAGTCAACATTAATATATGGCAGTGAAACATGGCTCACTTCAGTCAGAATCAAACAGAAGCTACAAGTATTCATCAACAAGTGCTTGAGAATTATATGCAGAATATTCTGGCCGGCAAGAATTAGCAACGAGGATTTATGGATGATAACTGGAGAAGAACCTATCAACAGACAGATAAATAGGAAAAAATGGAAATGGATAGGTCATACACTAAGGAAATCAGAAAGTGATATAGCAAGAAGAGCCATGGAGACGCACAATCGATCAAGAATTAACAATCAACAATTATGCCTGGGACGATATTAAGGAAGTAGTACTCAACAGAGAGGAATGGAGGTTCACTATCGAAGCCCTATGCTACCACGCGGAGTAATAGGAAAAAAAAGAACCATCACATGCAGTTTTAGAGCAATATATCTCATCATTAATAATTTTATTATTTTATACTCGTATTAAAAGTAAAAAAAAAAAACAATTAATAACAAAAATAATTTAGAAAACATGTACGTTTGTATCACTGTACAAAGCCTAATCAGTATAGGAGCATAGAAAAAAATAATGCAATTCAATTAAGTAATGTGGCACGAGTTCGAGTTCAAATCTCGTTATAAATAAAATTTGTTTGTTTTTCTAGTCAATAGGTGGCCTGAACGATAATAGCGGTAAAATAGCGGTAAATTAATCAGTTCTTAAGTGATAAATTTGATAACGAAAAATTGATGAAGTTCAAATTCCGAATCACAGCGGATTCGAATTATTCTAATTTCAAACAAAACGAAAAAGAATTGAAAAAATAATTACAAATATTACATTAATACAACTAATCGATTCTACTCCATTATATTATATTAATTTTAAATACTGTATTTTAGTTTATGTTATTGTACTTTTTAATTCTTTGTTTTTTTTTGTTTTTTTTTTTGTAATAATATTTAAACATCTGGTATTTGCTTATAAATAATTATTTTAATTACATTTTTTTTTAAATTTTTTTAATTAAAAATAAATTTTTCTCCCTTTGTTGTTGCATAGTTTTTAGTGCAAATATTAAACTTATAAATATACATAAATTATAATATATTAATAATGAAAAATATTTTAAATTAGAAGAAATATTGAACTCGAACATTTCATATATATGTATATATACTAAGGTTGTGTGCCTAATGAGTGACTAATTTACTAATTGTGACATATTTTCAGTTACATATAAACAATTAGTTTCAAATTTCCCTGATTCGTGTCTTTGAATAAACCAACTCGAAATGTTTCTAATTAATATCAGCCCAACTCTAATTGAAAATTAATAAATCAAAGTTAAAATTAATTTTTAAATAATTATACATATATATTTTTAACCGATAATTTAAAATTTTGTATTGTTTATTGCCAATTTCAATTTTCACAAAATTATCATTTGCCGCCTAGGAAATTAGAATTAGAATTAGTGTTTGATTAAGCACACATCCTTAAGATGTGAAACAGATTTAGTTTAGAGGAAGGTAGATTTTTTTTTTTATTAATGGACTGTAGTTTTTTGGTGTCCTGTAAAGTGCTACTGATAAAATCTACATAACATTTGATAAATTGTTCAAATATTTAAATTCAGATGGAGTTTGTTGGATTGTTAAACGAAGTTTATGGTTTGTTTTTGTATCTATCCAGTGAGCTTTGTAGGTGTTATTGTTTTCCTTTTGAATATAACAGACTAAAAACATTTAAAAAATGGTATAGTATAAACCTACTGTCAAAACAAAGAAAAAAATATTAAATTTTTGTTAATTTTTGCATTATGCTAATTTTTTTAGGAATAGAAACAGATGTGGCAGTTTTAGCGTTTCTTGTACCAACTATTACAAGATATTTCTGGTTAAAACAAACTTGGTATACCTGAAAAATGCAGTCATATCAAAATATTAACTTAAAACCATTTCAGACCACGTATTTGGATAAATTTCAGATCACGTATTTGGAAACAGAACACAAAAAGTTTTTTACACTTTCAGTTTGTATTTTTAATTAATTTTCTTTTAAACTAAATGTGTTTTTAACTGCTTTTAATTTTTTGTAAAATTACAACATCTCATTTGTTTTCTCAAATTTTATTTTCAAAGTTTTCGTTCTCTAGCCCTTGTTCAAGATGTGTATGCTGCTCACCGAGATAATGACCGGTACTTAAAATATATGGAACCTGCTTTGAATAAACTACTGGTGAATATGAAGAGCTGCACGGTGAAAGTTAAGCACGTACAGATGTTATCAATAGATTTCAAGGTTTCTTTCAGTGTTGTTAACGATCTCAATTATAATGATGTGTCATTCTTAAAAAAATTAAATTATGCTATATATGAAAATGTGATAAATTTTATATTAAATTTAAAACATCTGCGGCAGAAATTGAATAAAACACCAAATCTATACTTCGAAAAGCAGCTAAAAAATACTTTATAAACACTATAAAATATTTCTAATAAAAGCTTGGCACTCCTGCCAACTAAAATTATTGCAAAGGCATAAAAGTAAATGATATAAAATTTTTGAGTTTTCCCTAATTTTAGTTTACTTTCAAATTTATTTGTTTACCTGACAAAATCGAAAGAAAAAACAACAACAAAAAAAGTTGTCCAAAACTATTATTCAAAAAAAATCAGCACAACATTTTATCAATTTAGAACTGTTTTGCAAAATCAAATGTGTTCTGTTCGACACTTTTGGACAAAAAGTTCGATTAACGAAAACTAATGAACGCTGAGTATTCTATAACGTTCTACAACAGTTTACTGAACAAATCTTATATCATCAAATTGATGAATCTATTAAAAAATTTGAACCGATATGAATTTGACAGCATCGTATTTTTATTTATATAGAGATGATTGGTTGAAATTTTGGAAGTATATGTATACTTAAATCTGAAGAAAATAAATTTTAAAATCTCGATTTTAAATTACATACAATTTTGAAATTCATGTTTGTATTAAGAGCTTATTTAAACTATTTTTTATTTAAGCTATTGAGTTATAAATAATAAATATAAATTTGAAAATTATTATTTTTTTCACTTTTATATCAAAGCATCCATACACGTCACGTATTTAAATAGTTTGCTTCCGATTTATGACAGTTGTTTATTTTACCCTTTCAGTTTTGTCAGATTCATTCATTTTAAAATTAAGAATAAAATATATACCATCACAATTTCTATTATGTAAATAATTGTTGAAATGCAAAAATTATTAGATATGATGGTAAATAGGGTTGTCTTTTCTTTAATATATACCTTTAATTACTGACTTACACTAAGGCATTTAAAATATATTTTTATTTTATTTTTCTTTTTATATAAAAAGAAAACTTAAGTAAAACAATATTATTATAAAATATCTAAATATTTTTGAATTATATGTATATATATTTTGTTTTTTATTTACAATATAAATTTGAAAAACATAATTGAAAACATGCCTTTTATGTAAAAATCAATATAATTGTTCCATGCTTTTTAAAAATGCAATTTTGTGATTTTTTTTATAAGAAATTTAAAAGTTTTAAGATTTAATTTCAAAAAATAAAATGTTAAATTTCTCTACCATACAAGAGGTATTTATATAAATTAATATGTAATATTATTCCTTTTTTTTTGTTTTGTATAAAATAGTATATGTAGTTGTGCATATATAAATATATATGTAAACATATATAAACATATACACTTTTTTTGTATGAAAAAAATGTACAATACAAAACATAACTGCATATGTTATAAAATATGTTAATAAAGAATTTGTGTATATTATTACTTTTTTTTTTTAATATTATAGATGCATATAATATAGTATATATATAAAATAAAATATAAAGTAGTAAAAAGAATATTATAATATTATAAAAAAATAAATTATTTATCATAGATACATGTATTAAATTATATTATATTATTTGTTTTTTTTTTTTAATAAAAATGTTTATTTTAAATTATGGTGAAAAATAGTTTAAATAAGAAATTTTTAAATCTTGTAAATTACTGAAACAATTAAAGTATTTTAATATAGTATTTAATTATTTTTAAGCTTGTATTTAGTTACTTTTGATTTACCTTGTGAGTATATAATTATATTGAATTACTTTTTGATTACTTTGGGATTACTTTGTATTCATATCCCGAATTTAGTTAGGCCAAATCCTTATATATCAAAATCATTGGTTTCTAAATAGTAAGAATAAGAATGTAGAGTATGTCAAGGCAATGCAAGTTAATGAGAGTAATTCAATAAAAACAACAAAATACATATATATATATAAGTATATATATATTATTTATAAGATAATATTTTTATTTTGAAGTAGTACTAACTTTGTAGTAAGAATTGTGGAATTAATTAGAATAATATAAGTAATATTATTGTAAACATTAACTATAATGTAAGCGATTGTATGTTTATCAGATGCAACTGGAATAAATTATATTATACTCTTATTAAGCTAGTGCATTAAAAAATATTGGTCGTAAACATAATATTTGTTTTTTTTTTTTTTTTTTTTAAATTTATGTAATATAATATAATTAATATTTAAAGGAAATTTTCTTTTTGTTTTTTTTTTTTTTTGAATAAATCAAACCACAGTAGATAATTAAAAACTACGACGACTTTCAGTACAAAATAATTTACATGATCCAAAATTCAAAAAAAAAAATGTATAAGTATACTAACATAATTTTTAATCAACTATTTGTTTTATTTTATTTAAATTTAATGCGTGAATTATTTTCTATTTATTTTACAACGTAAAAACAAGTAAAATTCGGAGGAGGTATATTTGGATAAACGGATACGTATATACGTGTTTGATTAAGAAAAAAATACGATCCAATTTGTATACATCCTTTATTCAATATATAATTTGTTGAAAAAGGATAACAGAATTAAAAAAGTGTCTACAATAAAAGAATTTGTGTGTAAAATAAATGCATAGAAAAATTTTAATGCAATAGAATAATGAAGATTTATGATAGTTTGATTGAGTTGAACACTGTTGTCTGTTATGAGTCTGAATTGATATGATAAATTCTTGAGCTGGAAAGGAAACTATTACAACAGTAAATGATCTGTGAAATTTATGTAAATAATAAAAAAAAACTCAAAAAATGTAATTCTTTTGACAATGTAATCATAATAATAATAAGAAGAAATTCATGATTATTTAAATAGGGAAATTTGAACTTTATAAATTTTGTTTGTTTTTTTTTTATAATAGTTTACAAAAATTATGATTTAAAGTGTACCATCGATCTAATACATGCGTCGACTTTCGATTTACTTTCTACTCTTAAAAAGAGATTCAAATGAATGCAATTATTTGATTTGAATGCAAGTATTATAAATTGAAAATAATTTAACCCGTATTTTTATTAATTGAGAACAAAACAAGACAAATAACTCACGCATTTCACTTATTTAAAAAGTGTAAAATATAAAATTACAAAATAATATCTAAAATTTAAACTTTATAAAAATTGTAATTAGTTATTATCATATTTTTGTTTTTATATTAAAAAAATTAATAATATTATATTCTGACAATAGCAATAAAATAAACATTTTAAAAATAATCAGAATCAAAATAATTGTTGTTTTTTGTTTTTTTGTATAAGGCTCTTAAAACTGTAATTTTTTCTAAATATTTATTATATATAGTAAAAAACTTAATTAAAGCTGTAAATAAAATTTTAAAAAATATAAAAAAAGCAAAAAAAAAAAGGAAAACAGAAAAAAAAGACCAAGAAATATTTTCTCAAATTATAGTTTTTAATTTCTTTTTTAAAAACATTTTAAACAAAAAAAAAAGAATTTAATTTAAATAGAAAAAAAAACAAAAATTAAAACAAAATTAAACTTATTTTTTTTGTTTGTTGTAGGAAAATGTACGAAAAGTGTTTTGGGAATTTATGCAATAAAAAGTATTTAACGAAAGTAAAAACAATGTTTGGACAATACAAAGAAGGTCCAGAACACAAAACGAATTTTAATTTAAAAAAAAAAAAATATTTATTTAATTTAAATAAATGAATTTACGATATTCTATAAATAATTTTTTATTTGTTTGAGGGTTTAATGAAAAACGATTTAAAGAATTAATTTTGATTGCTTTCATATTATTTTTGTTTAAAATTTCGGAATAAATGTGATTCGGATAATTAAAATTAAAATGATAGGATTTTCAAGAAAAAAAAAGAAAAAATTTCCTTTTTTTTTGTTTTTGTTTCAGAAATTTGAAAAAATTTCATGAATTTTGAATATAAATTTTCTTTTATATGGTTTTTTTTTTTAGAGGGTTAGTACCTTGACTCTCTCCAAATCCACAGCATTCATCATAGTTCCCTGAAAAAACGCTACTGTAGTATAGTGGCGTTTTAAAAGTCCTTCTAATTCCAGATCAGGCTCCTTTCTGTTTGATTTTGTATAATTATATATATATATATACTCATAAGTTATATGTTGTTTTATAATTAAATAAAAACAATGTATATGTATATGTGTGTATTAATTTCTTAAAAATATAAATTATATTATTTAATATATTGTATGCAACGCATACTTTTTTTTTTTTTAAAAACGTTTACATTTTTTTTGTGTTTTTATATATTTATTTTTGTAACTTATATTATTATATTAGTTTTTGAAGTTTCTGTTTATTTATTTATAATTATTTATAATTTTATATAATAATTTTAATAATGTTTTTTTTTTTATAATTTCAAATTAAATTCTTATCATAAAACAATTTTTCTTAATTATATTTTTATACATAATTCAATATTTAAAATTAATTTAAATAGAATTTCAAAAATAATATTTATAAATTAAATTTTGATTAAAAAAATTTTTTTTTAACCTTATTTTATTATTATATATAAATAAATTTATAGTCAAATAAAGTTTAGCATTAAAAATAAAACTTACCGATGTAAAAATACTACTTCAACATCAACATCCTCTCTGTCTTCGTGTAGAAAGTCTTTTAAAAAATGCGACACTGATTCATATGTAATATGGCCGCATACAACAATATGTCTTATTATTTTTTTCCCCAAAAAATAAATGTTGAATGTTTATTGGATGACATTCAATTTTAAATAATGTTTTTTTTTGGTAATAAAAAAACAGAAATTGATACAAAAAAAAAACAAAATTTTATATTAGAATATTAAAAAAAAAATTAGTTTTAATTATTTTTGTTTGTTATATAATAAATATATAAAGATATTTATTTTAAATATAATTTTAATTTAAAAATATTGTGTCTTAAAATTATAAAATAAAAAAAAAACATATTTTAATATATTATAAGTAAATAAAATATTTCTGTTAGTATAAATGCGTTTTATGTTATGATAATGAATAGATACGGGAGAATAATAATTAAAAAAAAAATATATATATAATCAAAACTTATAGCAATATGTTATTTAATTATATTTTATTCTAATATATATTTTTAAATTTAAACAAAGGAAAATATTTAATAATTTAATAATAATTATAAAAAAAAAAAATTAAATAATAAACTCATGATTCAAATTATTTTGCCAATTGGGGAATTCCATTCACAAATGTGTCAAAATTGAATAGTTAAGAAATTTATTTAGAGAGTGATTTATATACATAAAACATCACTATAATTTACTACAGAAACAAGATGTAAGGAACAAATAGCTGTGAATATTTGTAAAAACCAGGTATAACCCACATGCCTAAAGGGGCAGTTGCCTTAGATTTTATTTTCAATACGTATATGTACTTATTTGGGTTAAATAATAAATCAATCAAATAAAATCAAAATTGTGCGTACAAAATAAAAATGAAATATGTATGTAGTATACACGTAAAATATATACTTATATAGACTTGGTCAAATGATCATATTTTTTTTTAAATTTATTATAATAATGAAATGTTTATTTTATTCAGGTTGGATTAAAAAAAATATTCTACTGAAATTGGAATTCGGAAATCGGAATGATAATATCAATAAACTATTAATTCATTTTTTTATAAGGTTCAGAATCTTGAACTTAACTGAATTTTTAATTTGATTTGTGAAAATGTAATTTATGAAAAGTTATATTATTGTAAATCATAAATCTAAATATGAATGAGTCCATTTGGAAAGGTTTTCAGATTTCATTTGATCATCATGATAAAATATTGTGTCGACTACTAATATAATATCGTGCGTAAGAATTTCATTCCGGCCATAGAGAATTTTTTATATAATGACAATTATATAATTATAATTAAAAATTAGATGGTCAAGTTTGACAAAACAGTAATTATAGTATTATATAATATAATTATATTTATAAATTATATCTCATATTATTGTTTGTATTTTTCAAATCGTTCAGTTCTTTTAATTAAATACTTTAAATTAGGTTTAATTAAGGTTAAGAACAGATTTTCTACAAACAAAAAGAGTATGGCCTACTAGTACGACGACCCTAGTTTTAATAACTCAAAACAAATTAATAAAATTTGATGTAGCCGGTTTGATTAATTTTGTTTATCGTAAATTGCAGTGATCCATTTATAATATATTTTTCAATTTTCCCACAGTTATTTTTGAATAATTATTCTATTCGATTATTTTTTTTTTTTCTTAATAAATCATAAATTTATTACTTCATCATCAATAATTAAATAAATAAATTTGAATTCCTTTGTAAATAATTTAAAAATATATGTATCTATTAGTAATTAATTATATTTATTTTCACACAAAATTTAAAAAACAAAACTTAAAGAAACTCAATAATATATTAGAAAAGTTACAATATAAGTGTGTAATTTATAACTTTTTTTTTTTTTATTTATTTTATTAAATTATTTAAATAATGTATTGTATATAATATATATTAATTGGGATGTTTCTTATTATTTTGTTGTTCTTCAAACAAAAAAAAAAAAAAAGTATGATAAAAATTATATTATTAAAGAATAAAATAAACAAATTTTTCAATAATGAATGTGAAACATAAAAAATAAATTTATTTTCGCTTCTTTTTATTTATTTCTTTTATTTTATTAAAATATTTTTAGTCTGCTACCCATTTATTTACATTACAATATTGTATAAAAATGATATTATATATGTCTATTATTATAATGATGACTTTTAATTATTATAATTTTGTATTTAAATTTAATGAAATTTTTCACAACCAGCTATGGAATTTATTTTGATTCGTTAATTTTAAAATAATTTTTTTTTTCGTTCGCAAATGAAATTTACCGCATTACTTTTAATAATTTTATTTAAAAACCACATCTATTTCATTGAAATTGAATTCTTAAATTTAATTTTTCCATATTTAAGGGGTACCTAGCTGTAAAAATTTCAATCAATCAGAATTTGACAGCTTGGAATTTTTATTTACAGAATGGACTCGGTGTGTATTTTTTTTTTTAAATTCTAACCAAAAAATGTTTTGAAATGTTTGAAATTTCGACATTTGCAATTTGAATTCTAAAGAAAATAAGTATGTATGAAAATCTAGTGTAAGATGTTGAGCAACTAACAAGTATGTAGTTTAAATTTTATAAACATTAAGTTGCAAGCCATTTTACTTTGTATTTACACATATTTGTACACCAAGTATTAAAATTTCTAAGGCTCATTTCTAAGATTTTAAAAAATATTTAAGCTATATTGTTATACAAAACACAAGACACTATTTAATTAAACTTTACAGGCTTCGAAAAGATCGTAAACATTTTTTATTAATTCTTTTCTGACTAAAAGAGAAAACTTTATTTAAATGAAATTTTTTACTTTCTTAGCTTCTTTAAATTAAAATCATTGAAATTTTATAATTTGATATTTTAAACTTTATCAAGATTAAAAATATTTTACTTAAGTTGTAATAAGTTTTTTCCACCATCTTGTTTTTAAAATTTTATAACATAGGTTCATTCAACAGCAAATAGTTTTGCGATTGTAATCACTTGGCAATCATGTTTTTTTGTTCAATAACTTTTCAATCACATTCAACCAAAATTTGAAGGGAAATTTTGTGATTGAAACTGATTTTTTTTTTGTTCAATAGATGTGATTGAAAATGATCTTTTCTGATTGTGTTCAGAAGTAAAATTACAACCATTGATTAGAATTAAATGTCAAAGTTTAGTTTTGAAAACTTTTTTAATAAAACATTTTTAAAATTTAAATTCAAATAAATATTTTTTTTTTAAATTAAGTTTTTTAAAATTTTCCTTCCATTTTTTTTTTTAAACAAATTTTTAAATTTCAAAAACGTAAAAATTTGTTCAATAAGAAAAATGGATTGTAAGTGTATAATTTTTAACAGGATTTTGATTAGTTACTGATATTTTGAACATTTTGGATTGCTTTTGATTGTGATTGATTGCAATCACATGTTATTGAATGAACCTATTATTTTGTAGTAAAATATTTTTGTTTTAAATAAATTAAATTTAATTATTTTTATTCCTTGTACAAATTAAATTACCTATTTTTGTCAATTATTGGAAAATATTAAAAAGAAAATGTTTTTATTGTAATGGGAGTACTCACCTGTAACTTTAAGTGTAATAGAAATTTATTATGAACATTAATTGGTACATTTCAAGTTCTGTGAGTTAAATTTATAATTTTTAAATATTAATTTTTTAAAATGACATTATTTGAAAAGTGGCTAGAAGGAATTGTGTGGAGAAAATGCTTTGGAAATATTGAAGTAAATACACTATTTTCGCTTATAAAAATAATTATTGAAATTTTACAAAAGTAAAGAATTTCGAATTACGAGAATGGTATTTATTTTGATCCTTTTTTGTATGCAATCAAATATAATTTATTGTTGTCAAGTTTCCGTTTATTAACAATTATTAATAATTTATTGTTTTTGTATTGAAAATTTAATGAACATCATAAGATTATTTGAATTAATTTTAGTTTAAATTTATTAAGACACTTATTTTTTTTTTTTTTAGATTAAGTTTTTTATTTAATTTTCATTTTAATAGATGTGGGAATCGTAGTTATAAAAATATATTATTTATATTGGTGTTTAGTCTGATTATAGTTTCCTTATTCGCACGATTTTAAGGAAAGGAGTTTTGATTGTAAAAATATTTAGTATTTTGTACAAGGAAATCTTTAGTTGAAAATTGTTTTTTTAGCTTTTGAATTTCTTCTTATAGTGTATTTTTTTTATTGTAAATTAACCAATAGGTTTTTGTTTTTTTTTTTGTTTGTAAATTTTAAATTAAAAACTAATATTTAAAAAAAATATTTGATTAAAAATACATTAGAAGAAAATTGGAATTAAATTAGTAAAGCTTCAAGCGACAAACGTGATGATAATTCACTCATGAATAAATCAGAGTATTAGAAAAAAGAGAATAAAAATATATTTTTTTTTTCATATATATTTAATAAGTTAATTTTAAATAAAAATTATATTAAATGTTATATTTTACTTTAACAAAATAAAAATAATATTTTTTTTAGTGCCTGTAACGAAATAAATGTTATATTTTCTTCCCTATTGTTTTTTTTTTTAAATATTTTTATTTGAATATGATAAAATTAAGTAAAATGTAATATAACACTTCTAATTCCGAGCCAAAGGTGAAACGTCAAACATCAATTGTAAAAACGAAATATCGGTAGACCGTAGATGTAAAATAATTTGGGATACCAACTGGAGATAAACTGGCAGAAATAGAAAATGATTATAAATCAGGCCCAAAACCGGTCCATCTAGTATGTAACACCGATCAATTAAATATCAATATGTATCATAATACTATAATTTTTTTATTAAAGATTTTATTACAAAACAAATACACATATACAAACCTTAAAACTGATTTAGTTATTAATTAAATTGACAATTTCTCTCTTTGCATACATTTTATAAATTTTTTTTTTTTTTAGATACCATAGAAAAAGATATGTTTGTTTAAATAAGAAATTGCCAATTGAAACTTAACATATCTGCAATTGCATAAAAATACATTCAATTACAATCGAAATTTGGAATACTACTACAAGTTTAAAATTTAAGTTCCATATTTTTTTTTATTAATTTTTTTTTAACATTTAGAGACTAAAGCACCAATATACATAATAAAAATAATTTTATATGATATTTCTTTATGACTATATATAACATTGACACGATCGAATTGAGAATGAAAAATTTCATTAGTTCAAATACATTTTATATTATTTTATTGTGAATTATGTTGAAAAGAAAAATGATAATGAATATAATATATTATTTATAGAATACAAAAAGACAAATGTTATAAAATGCAAAAATTTCAAATATTACCATATAATAAAATAATAAAAACAAATAAAAAAAAAATTAAAACTAAATAACTTTCAATCTATATATTTATAATATTAAAAAACCAACATGCACAAATAATTTTTTGTATTAAATACATTTAATATGTGTTTTATTTATTTATTAATTTTTCTTTTTTTATTGAATACCAAAAAATTATGTAAAATTAGATCTATTTATAAAAAAAAAAAAAACAATTTATATTATTTTAGTTAACAAAAACGTTTTTTTTTTTTAAATATTATTTTGTTTGATTGCAGAGCAAATCCTTAAGTAGTATGTACTATTTTGAGCCAATCTATAAGTGAGTGCACGCTACGTTCATCTAAATCATGTCAAAACAAACCATAATACCAAACTCTATATATATATATAAGTAGTAGCTATAATTATAATCAAAAATTAATAATAACAAGTTAAACTAGCAATATGTATTAGTAATATATTAATTAATATAATATTTTAATTTATTAAATAAATAAATAAAAATAAAAATATACTAAAATTTCTATAATAAAACTAATGATGCAGTGTTGTGTAAACACATATACACAGTTATATATATGTATATATATATATTTTTTATTTAAAAACTTATTGTTAAATTTAATTAAATTAATTACAACATATCACATAACACAATAAATGCAAAATCTGTTTCAATTAATATTTAAAAAATAAATAATAAAATTCCATATAAAATATTTTTCTTGCTTATTAAAAATTTTCATTTATTTTGATAAAATTGATTTTTGGACGTACAACATGCTTATAAATGTTACCAATAATGTATTTACAGAGGAGAAAATATGGAGGATTGTTTTAAATATTAAAAATAAATATATAAATTAAACATCAGATATTTTGAATGTGTAAATTTTAATTATAAGTTTTTTTTTTTTTTTTTTTTAACTCAAGTGATAAAAAACAAAATTAAAGATTATTTTTAAAATTAAGTATGTATATATAATACATATATAAGGAAATTATAAAATTATAATTTATATATTTTACAGAATTGTTTAAAAAAAAAGTTAAAAAAAATATTAATATATATTTTGATTGATTGATTTTTTCATATTTAAATTTAAATTAAAATTGAAATTTATATAATTTTAAATATTTTGATGCCATTGTCAGTGACTAAATAGCAATACGTTTTCGTATCAGATATGGTACACTGCAATTTATTTGGAAAACTGAAGATTATTTATGTATATAATGTGGAAATTAACTATTAAGACGTTGTTAACAAAAACTGATAGACAAATATTATAATTGGAAAAGGTTTACAGTTAGCTAGAGTTTGAAATGAAGTCTATATAAAATTTGAAAATGCACGTTTCGTAAGAGACGTAAAAATTTTTACAAATATTTTGATATTTTATGAAACATTCTTCAGCATATTCATACTAAAATATTTACAATATGTAATTATAAATAGATACTCACCCCGTCTTTACGATATCAAATCACTTTCGATCAAAATCTGGACGATCGAAAACAAGATGAGGTACAGGTAACTAAGTATATGTACATATATGTTACTTTAAATGTTTATTATTTTTTAAATTCATAAAAAACAGATCGAAAACAAAACATATTATCATAATACAAAAAAAAAATTCATGAATATTTGAGAGTTATATAAAAATTATGGTGATTTAAGAAAATGAAAATAATGTATAGGTACATATTTGGATGAAATTATTAGATGTAGTCAGTTTACTGTAGACTATTATTTCATTTGTTTTATATTTTAATATAATTTCTTGATTTAACTTGTTGTTACTGTTTATTTGTTTCAGTATATATACAAATCTATTTCTCCATCAAAATTTTTCAATATCGTAACAAGAAGATAATTTTGAAATTGTTGTTGTAAAACAATTTCATAAATTGTGTTTTATTGAAATTTTGAAAAACGCTGTATTTATAAGAATTTTTGTGCATTTTTATTTTTCTTTATAATAAAGCTTCGACAGATTCCAAAAATTAAATTAGTAAAATTCTATAGATATATTCGTTTGTTGTGGAAATTTCATCAGTAACACATAATAATATGAAATTCCTCAAGTTTTCCGCAAAAACAAAAAAAAAAACGATTCAAACCAATCAATCGTGAATATTTTTTTTATTAATAAAATAATAATATTAAATAGTGAATCATTCAAGTAATTTTTGGTATAACTTAATTTATTTTACATTGTGTGATAATTGTTGTTAAAAAAAAATAATAATGATAATTATAATAATAATAAATCAATAAAAATATTATTATAAATTCATAACAAAAGGTTTTATTTTATTAAAATACTTGTTTTTTTTCCAAAAAAAATTTTGTATAATAAATAAATAAAATCTATCTATATTAAAACGTGATCTAAAATAAATTAATAAATCATATAACCCAAAAACATTTTTCAAAAAATTTATATATGTTGTTAAATATATAAATTTCATAAAAATTGTAAAACAAATTAAAAACTAAACAAAATAAAAAAAAAAAAAAACATTATTATCATAATTATTAGTATATAATAAAATAAAAATTTCTAAATAAATATATATATATATTGGTTTTTAATCAAAAATTATGCCTGGCCACGCATTTAATTATTCTCTTTTTTTTTTTAATTCAATTTAAGAATTTTTAATAAAAAATTTCACAAAAGAAAAAAAATATTAGGTAAGTATATAAATTTAATTTTTTATGTCTATATATATCTTTGATTTTTTTTTTTTTTTAATTAGAAAAGGTGTATAAAAAAAGGGGATAAATAAGTATAATTGAAAAAATTTAATAATACGTTAAATAAAAAAAAATTATAAACTAAATTGAAAATTTTGATTTTCAGAAATAATAAAGTTGAATAAGTAGTAAGAATTCATTATAGGTTCCTAGCAAATACATATACATATATGTATATAAATATATATTTATATATATATGTATATACAGAAAATAATTATCTTTTAAAATTTATATATTTATATTTTCATTAATTACTTTGAATTAAAAGAAGAAACTATCAATGTATATAATTTAACTAAAAAATTTATACATTTTTTTTAATACATTATTGTGCTAACAGTAGTATATAAGTAATATATAAGTATGAAGAAAAAGAATTTTGTTTTGTTTTGGTTTTTTGTTTTTTTTTTTAAATATATTTATATTTATAAATGTTATATACATATCAATTTCATAATGTATTAATTTTAAAAGATTAAATAAAATTTTTGAAATTTTAAATAATTTCAATATTGTTTAAAAATTTAAAATTATTGATAAATATATAAATGTATGTATGAATCAAAATATTTATATAAAAAAATTTAATTTTTATATTTAAAAGTATTTCACATTATGTATGTAACATTTAGATAAACATTTTTCTTAAATGTTAATTATATTATTTTATATAAAAAAAAAAAAAAATATATATATATATATATATATATATATATATATATATATATAACTATATATATATATAAATTTATTTGTCAAATTTAATTTTCTTACATATATAATGTACATATATGTTTTTTTATATATATTTAAAACATTTTATTTATGTTATATATTAATGGTAATAAATTATTTATAGTATATATATTTACTCGATCTACACAAAAATCAATATGATTTTAAATATAATAATTTAACTAATTAATTATAATAAAATTGTAATTTATTTATTATTATTAATTTTATTATTATTAATATTTTGAACAAAAAGAGAACACAACAATTATTAATTATTATTATTATTATTATTATTATTATTATATTCTTATTATATTAATATTAATATTTGTATAGCTATTTCATTTCACTCTTTTACATTTTACATAGATATATTCATTTATTTATTTTATACTCTTTAAGACAAATTTACATGAAATATAATGTACACGTACAGAAAAATATACATTTACATTTATTACATAAATAATAATAATAAAACAAAAGAAAAAAATATATGTAGCCACATTTAGACGATAAACGTTTACACGATCACGAAACACGATATATACTTTATAATACATACTATGAAAATTAAGGAAATTTTAAGGATTTTTAAAAATAATAAATTAAAATGAATAAATAATCAAAAAAGAATTAAAACTTAAATTATACATATATATAGATATATTTTCATATTTATTTTTTTTATATACATATTTGTATAGAAAAAAATTATTTGAATGTTATTTTTTTATTTTATTTTATTTATTTATTTTTTTTTATATTTAAATTTACACATATAATTTAAGTTTTGATACAATCCCCATATATATCAGTGAAACTTACGAGAAATGCTTTTATCAAAAATAATTAAGAAATTCGCTCAAAAATTATTTCAGAACCTAATCGAAGTTGAAAGCAGGTTGGTACATCTTTGACATAGCGTTAACATTAATTTAATTGTTTTATTTAATTGATTTTTTTAATAATTTATACCGTTTTTATTAATAAATATTTATCATTTTAATCGTATAATTAGGCAATGTAAAATACTAAAATTTTGTCAATTTCGAAAAATATTATTATTGTTATTTACACATTTTTTAAGAATTTACACAATGTCAACACTCAATAACTTTATTTATATACATGTTATGGACTTTCATATATCATGGATTCATATATCATATTCATATTATAGAACTCCATAAAAAAATTTGATTATCGAAATTGAGAATAATTATTAGAATTAAATAATTGTTATTAGATTTTTTAAATTATAGTAAGTGATTAAAGCCAAAAATATAACAAATTACTTTTTTAAATTTATATTTTAGAATAAGTAGATGATGTTAGATAAGTAAGATGTGTTCATTTAAAAATGTTGCTTTCATTTATCAATACAGTTATATTAGTTATTATCGTTTACAAAAATTTATTTGAAATCGCATTTAAATGTACATTGTGTTGTGATACATTTTTGTACAAAATATGTATAACTATTTTTGAAATTAATCAAATCTCATAATCATGAAAACAAATTAAGCAAATAATATATTTTAGAGCCACTAATAATTGAATGAGATGACATATTCGTTGCGAATTTCTGTAAATTGTATCTGTTATATTTATGCAAATTTATGTACAAACGAAAATTTTAATATTTATTTATTTAGAAGTATATTAAATTTGATATAATTTATAAAATAGATATAATAAAATAATTTCAATAAATTGTTTATGGTTGGTAACTAAAGTTGTACTTAATATTAAATTTAATTAATTAATTTGCTATGATCACAATCTAATAAGAATTTCATTTAGTCGAACAGAAATCGATGAAGAATGTTGCTTTTTAAATATGTATTATGTTCCTGAATTTACAATTACGACTCATATTTAATTATATATTAAAAATAAAAATGTCTTTTTAATACAAACATTTTTTTAAAAATTTATTAAAGCATTTCTTGTAAATTTCCAACAATATTTTCCACTTAAAAATTTATAAACATATACGTTACAACAATCAACAAAAGAAGAAACAAACTTTCTCTGTATTAGAGAGACTAATTTGTATTTTATACTCTTTTATAAGTTAATTTTGCGGCATTGGTTGAACAGTTTCGCTTTATTTTTTTTATTTTTTTGGTAGTCAAAAGTTTTATAATTAAAAAATTAAAAATATTGGCACGATATTCACCATTATTAAACATTTATATAACACAAATACAATAAAAAGGTAAGTACGCCAACTTAGATATACAATTTAAATTTTTTCTTTAAATAGGTTATAATTAAAAATTAAACAGTTATATAACACAAATCAAATGAATTATTTATATATATATATATATATATATATATATATATATATATATTTATATATATATATATATATATATATATATATATATATATATATATATATTTATATATATTAAATATTTCAACAAAAAAATAGCAAAATAAATATTTAGTATTAACAATTAGATAGAAAATTTACTTAATAAATTAAAACTTTGTAAAAATTGTATAATTTACAAAAACGAAAAATAGTAAATTAAAAACTTTAAATTTTTCAATGAGCTTCAACTCCACATAGTATACGCGATACTCTATTTATGGACAACGAATATTTTTGTTAAAGTTAATTTATTTTTTGTTTAGAATTAGTGTTCAGGGTTCTCAATTATTTACAATGGAAAGTACCAAATTTTAGATTTGAATTTTAATATTTGTAATGTTGCAGAATTGGTTTGGCATTTTATGTATTTATTCCTTGTTCGCAGTTTACCAATAATACACATAATAAATTGATTTTTACTTTTTAAATTATTTTTTATTTCTTTACTAAAATATCCCAAGCAAAAAACTATCTATTTAACATATAAGTATCACTATAAATTGATCCATTAATTGGGCAGAATTATCGTCAACAATTTTTAATAATTTGCTTAGAAGATTTATTCATTAATTTATTTTGCGTCCATTAACTTAGTATGCGTGTTTGTTATTTTCAATGAATCGATGCATTTTCTTATTTGGATTTTTTTTTCAATTTTGGGCCACAAAGCAAGAAATGCGTATATGGAAGAATGAAATTAAAAAAAAAAACCTATTTCATTATAGTATTAACAAATAATGCAGAAAATAACAAATTTTTTTTAAATTTCAAATATAGTTTTTAGTAGTAAATTTCTAGTAGATTTACATGATTTTCATCAAAATATATCTACTCTGTATAGATAGACATATATAGCGAAACGTACTGTACAGCAAATCGTAATATATGTCACGACTGTTTACAGTTAGAGATTTTAATTACCGAAATAGGGATTTTAAATATTAAACATTTTTTAGCTTTTCAAAAATCTTTAGATTATTTAACATGTAAATGAAGCGAATTAAAATTTAAAATAGCCATTAAAGCTCAATTTTAAGGAATTATTATTATATCTACTAGACTCAATAGCGATATTATTATTCTGTGAAATTGAAGCTAAATAATATTATGTATACAAAAATAATTAGAAAATATATAAATATATAGATATATGTAAATAATATGATTATACATTATATATAATTCACATTATGCTAAAAACAAATTATATTAAAATAATATATATATATATATATATATATGTATATACATATACATTTAAAATATTTGAGTGATATATAATTAAACAAAAAAAAAAAAATAAATAAAATGAATTATGACAACCTATATTTATAATTTATTAATAAACACCAATTATTAATAAACCAATTATTAATTATTATAATTATAAAAATATTTTAAATTAATATGGTATAATTATAAGTATATATGATATTTAATATAAAGGTTACACAAAACACAAATACAAATAAGCGTGCAAATTTGAATAACAGTGTCTTTTTTTCAGTTTCTATATTACGAGTTAGTAAGTATTTACGAGGTAGTAATTTGTTTTTTTTTTTTTTATTTTTAATAATAATATAAAATTTTGTAACTATAGGCAGCAAATTATTTATTGTGTTTTTTATTTGCGAAAATAATCAACTAAATTCATGATTAAAATTAAAATTTTAAATAATAATTAATTTATAGTAATATAAATCGTAAAAAAGTAAAAATAAATATTTGTAAAAATTTTCAGAATTATTTTTGGTTAAACCAGGTTAAACTTTTCAAATGAAAATGGTAAATTATTCAAGAACATTTTCTACTCAAAATTGAATTGAAATATAATTTTTTATTCCCAATATTTGAATTTCACTTTAGAATTTTAATATTTTATTTCGCAAAATTTAAATTACACTTTGTCATTGTTTATTTTAAATTACATGTAGAAGAATGATTAAGATTGATTTAAGAAATAAAAAAAAACAAATTTTTTTATTTACTTTTTTTCGATTCCTATTCTATTATTTTTTTTTTTTTTGCAATCAACTATAAAATTCTAAATAACTGTTTTTTTTTTTTGGTAAGAGAGCTAAATAAAATTAATTACAACCCAAACAAAAAATTAAATTAAATAAATTAGAAAATAAATAAAGTATAAATAACGTTGAGAAGCTTTTATAAGTTACATTTTCTAATTAAACAAAAAAAAAAAACAACAGTTACAAAAATTAATTTTCCAATTAATAAAATTAATCAATTTTCAGTTTTGTGAATATTTTATTGTTTTTTTGTGGTTAATGTTGTTTTGATGTTTTTTTATTTTTCTATAGAAATCATAGTAATTAAATTATAAAAAATGCCAAACGTATAATAAATTGGTAATTCGAAAATAAACATTGATAAATAAAAAAAAATATTTTTTTTTCATTAATTTTGTATTCATTTTTGAATAAACTTCCGAAAAGTATTCACGAATTCATCATTTCTATTTAAATTACTAGTAAATAAATATTTTTGTTTCAAAGAATTATAATTCCAAATATAACTCAAATTTCGAATGAATTCATTACTGAGCTCAAATTTCAACTCAATTTAATGCCAAGTCAAATTGTAATATACCTATATTTGAGCTCATATACTTTGAGTTTTTTGAGGGAGTGTATTGCAAATTGAGAGGCTTCAAGATTTGAGAAATGTGTTGTTAAGGTCAATTCAATTCAACTCAAATCGTATTACTTAACAAATTAATTTTTTTTCAATCATTTGAAAAATATTTGGGTGAGTGATAAATGTTGTTCTTATCCTAAGAGATGGCTAAGATATGGCTAAATTAATATTGTATTAATTTTAATTATGTTTATGAGTGATGGGAAGTTATTTGTACACAACTAATAATTGGTTTTTTTTTTTTATAATGTACATATAAGTACAAATTAATGATGGGAACGAAATTTTCAATGCTAATAATGAAAATTAAATTTACTGTGGTGAAAATTATAATTTCATTATAATTATTATGTGAATATTTCCGTTTTGCTATAGAAAAAAATATTTTATTGCAATAGGAATAGGAATTATGTAATTATTTATAAAATTAATACTTATGTTAAACCTTATTATTTATATTAATACTTATGTTATGTTATATAATAAGCCTTTGTAATACTTATTGAATTCCAAATATGTAATTATCTTGTATAATTTCCAGGCGTGTTGTTAAATTCAAGTTGTATAACATAAATTGAAAACATTTTGATAAAAGAAAATAGAGTTTATGAGTAAAAGATGATTTTAGATTCGAGAAGAAAGCTATCTACTTATTTATGCTTTTTCCAGAATGTTTAACTTAATTCAGTAAAATTTATTTTTTAATTTTTACATTCTCAGTAATATTTATATTTTTTATATACGTATATTTCATATCATTTTATATATTATATTGTAAATACTATGCAAATATAGATTTCATATATATGTATTCAAATAATATAGTAATCAATAAATAATTCAATAATTTTTTTGTTTTTACAAAAGAATTTGAATTGACTTTTCGGAAGTTATCTCGTTTTTATATTTCTTCAAATTGGTGTTTATTTAAAAAAATAAATTCTTCTTAATAAATAAAAGAACATTTTTAAAATAAAATTAAATTAAACTAAAATTACATAACTTTTTATATATATATATATATATATATATATATATATATGTAGATATATATATCTATGTATATATATATATATATATATATATAGATATTGAATTTATTTTTAAAGTCATTTTTGAATTACACGGCCTTTTGTTTTTCGATACGATATTTCAATATTATTTTTATTAAATTTAAAGCAGCATTGAGCTAATTTTACGTACATTTTAACAAAAAAAAAGAAAGAAATAAACATAAAAATAATAATAAACAGTTATAAAGCCAAATTATTTCGCCATTCAAAAATGTCTTTGATTAGTTTTGATATTTTGATTTCTATTTATAATTTTTTAATGAAATTATACATATAATATTTTTAAAATAAATAAGTATTCAAATTAAAAACTAATAAAATTAATATATTTAATTTTTTTTTTTTTTTTTATTTAAAACGTGAAAACTTTTTTTATTTTAATTATTAATTTTTTTTGTTTAATTATTTTTGTTTGTTTGAATTTTTTTATTATTCAAAAAAAAAAAAAGAATTATAGACTCTCACCTTCGACCCTTTTCATTTTTTAATGTTCCCCCATACTTTGCTCTAGTTCCAATCAAGTCTATAATCTCTGGTATACAACTTGCAAATATCGCCTGTTATTTAATTAAAATTTGTAATGTTTTTTTTTTGTGTGAATATTTCAATTTTATTCTATTTTTAAATCAAAATTATAAAATTAATCGATTTAATTTTAATAAATTGTTTAATTTGGTTTATTTTAAATGTGTTATAGGAAAATTTATTTTGTTAGTTTAAATTTGGAAATTTTACTTCGAATTATAATTATTCTATGTACTGAAGATTACTGAAGAAAATATTTTGATTACGATGTTTATGTGGAATTTAGATATATATATATATACAGATGTTATTTCCTGTATTATATATGTCTATAGGGTATATCATTGTTGTTAATATTATAATTTATATTAGTTTATTAATTTTTTATGTATTACAAATCATATCTAATTTTTTGAAAATTTTGATTTAAAATCAGAAGAAAAATGAAATTAAAATTGTTAATTTCTTCATATCCAGACGATATTACAGCAAATTGTATAGGTTTTCTTTTTTTCTTTTTTTTATAATTTATATTTATGTTTTTGTTTTTTTTTTTTGTTTTATTTTTCCTAAATTTTAATTTATTTGATTAGTAATAATTTATTTTTATAGATATAGAATAATAGTTTTGATGCTGTGACGTGTCCTTTTTCAAAAGTTTTTCTTAATTCTTATGCACTTAGTTGCACACAGTTCATATTTATCAATGTTGAATTGCACATTAAAATATGTACATATATATATATATATATAAATATATATATTGTACATATAACATTTTATAGTTTGTTACCTAAATCTAATTATATATATGTATATAATATAACGCTGAAATATATAATGAAAATATGATATCACATTTTGAATTATAAATTGTTAAGGCACATATTATATAACAAAATTCGAAGAATATTATAAAAAAAACTTAAAAATAAAATAAAAACAGTATAAGTAAATAATTTTAATGAAAATTAACTAATAAACATAAGATAAAAGTTAAATTTGAAAATTAAAAATATTTTTTTTTTGAATATATATATATATGTTTAATTTATTTATTTTCTTTTGCATTTTCAAAAGAAAACATTTTTTTGTGGAAAAATATGTGGAAAATTTTTTACGTATTGTGAAATAGTGGTTTTAAGTATTTTAAATTAAATATAAATTTTAAATGTAAGACCAACAGCCTAGTTTGCAGGACCTACCAACTAAGAACAAATCTTTTAAATACACATAGACAGAAAGACTTGTTAAAAGACAGATGTGTTAAAATACTTTTTGACATTTACATTATACAATGGTCCTTGTGATTACTTAATGGGAATACAGCTTTCGTATTACTTAATATACAGGTTAAACCTTTTCCACATTCTTTAAGTTTTTGTGGAAAAACGGAAACTGTAACTGATGTTTTATTGATTTTCCAAATCATTAAAGATTTTCCCCTTCAGTAGTAAGTAATGAATATAAGGATTAAGAAAATTTTTCATTTTCAAAAGATACCAAGATTAAACCTATATAAAATTAATTGAATACTTTGTTAACTTTTTTTAATTTTTAATAAATGTTCGTATTCAGGTCAGGACATAAATTTTAAAATGGATAACTTTCTTTCTTTCGTTATTCTTAAAGTAATGAAATTTTAAAAAAAAAATCTGTGGAAAATTATACTAATTTGTTATTAACTTGAACTACGCTATTTAAGATGGCCCACTTTCTGATAATTGTATGAATTTTCCACATTTAATTATAGTTAAAGTACTCAAAAAACATTACTTATTGTTCTACAGTGTACTGCATAAAGTACATTTAGTAAAAAATTGGAAAAGTTATATTTATTACGTGAATATACAATTTTACCAATAACATAGTACTGTAACCCTATCCAACTAGGAATTTTTTAATAATTAAAATTTTACGCTATTTTTTTTACCCAATCCCAATATTACATATATTATTTGATTTATAAACAGGTTTTAAAGCCTATCAAAGATCAAATTATTTCAAACTTTTGGTATATGTGTAATTTAGATTTGCATCATCATCGGCAACTAAAATCAATCGCTTTAGCAGTAGAAAAAAAGTATGTATGTAAGAACACATCAAAAAACACAAACATAGGCGAGGCGAAGTCTGTTCTTGTAATCTACAGTAATATTAGGAATTTAGTCTTGGACAAACTTCCAAAATAGCTTATGCCTGTATAAACTCCTTAGCGTTTTAATAAATATTTATGTGTGACATCGTTCTAAGTTACTATTTATGAATTGTTGTATTTATTTTTGTACAAAAACAAATTGAAAACAAACGTAAGAAAATAGAACTGTAATTTGTAACAAAATAACAATAATTGTAACTATACATTAAACAAATAATGTAAATTTGTAAAATGTACAAAAATTTAAATTATGAAAGTAGTTTTTAAGTCGTCTATCACTTATTGTGTTATTCAGATCGGATTAGATTTAATAATTCAGTAATAAAGAATCAAATGAATAACAAATAACTAAATATTTTGGTAGTGTAAATGCAAGTACGTCAAAGACTCTGTATAAATGTAATAAAACTCAGATGAAATGTAAATTTAATATATTGAATTAAATAAACTAAATACATGATTTATTTAATAATTCACTTAAAATAAAAATCATTCCAAAAATTAAGTCAAATCAGAAAATATCGACATGAATATTTGTTTCTCATCAATTCTTGATTCAACGAGAAGGAAATCAACAAACAACAATCATTTTACCCCAAATAAAATTGTTCTTATATTGATTCTGTCATGGGAGTATAAAATTTAAACTGCATAACTACTTCCTGATCTTGTGAAACAAAGTATATTTACGTTTATTATTGAATTACAAAATTGTGTATACTAAAATTTATTATCAGAAAGTGGTTATGTCAACTATTTCCTCAGAAGTGGTGAAGTTCCATGGAACATATTTTAAAAATCAATGTTTATTCAATCCAAGTAATATTGTTAATGAATATGGTTAATGTCATGGAATGTATGCAATTATAAATAGAATATTTAAATAAAAATTATATATTTTAATTAATTATTAAAATTGATTTGATTAAAAATTTGACTAGGCTTGGTCTGTTTTTTTTTTTTTAATTAAATTTTTGAAAAACCACTAACTGAAATCATAAATAATTTCTTATAAGGTGTTAATAATAAAAACGGCTTCGATTTCTTTTACTAGATAATTTAAAGTATATATTTAGATAATAGACACCGAATGAGCCATTTGTTAGCGATCAAAAGTCGTGTATAAAGAACTACTCAAAAATTTTGTTCTTTTTTTTCATTTTTTTTAATTTAATTAAAGTGAAAACAATATTTTCAAAAACAATTTCGAGAATTAATGCACAAAATTATTATTCTTATATTTCTATATATATGTATATATTTATATTATGTATGTATTTGTTATTCAAATTGTGTATTATATTATAATATATAATTTTTATGAAATTTCATTATGAATCTCAAATACGTAAAAATATTTATCACAATTTTTTTTTTTGTAAATAAAATATACAAAATTTCAAACTTTCACAAAATCAAAATTTGTAACATTTAAAATAATTTTTTTTTTCTTTATTTAATATTTAATTGTTTTTTTTTTAAATTTATTTTTATTAAAATTTATAGAACAATAATAATTAATTAATAACAATGGGAGTAAAAGGAATTACTAATTTTTTTTAATATAATGTATAGGTATATTTATATATATATACATTCATTAAAATCTGTATAAATGTATATTAAGCGTTTACTAACTAAAATAGAAATAAAATTATTTATATATATATATATATATATATATATAATTGATATTAAATATATATTATGTATATAATTCGTTATATTATATCGATATAATATATTTTAGTTTTAAAGATTTTGAAGAAAAAAGAATTTAAAAAACCCAAAAGGGGTTAAAGGATCAAAATTAAAAGTAAATAATTTAATGTAAAAATTATTAATACAAAGGCGATGATTTCTTGGGACGAAGTATATATATATATATATATACACATATATGTAGATACATATATATATTTATATATATAAATATATAGTTTTACTACTCTCAACTCTATTTTCTTAATATTTGTAATTATTATATTTAAAGCGTAATAATAATATTATAATACTATATTATATATTTTATTATTTATTTGAATACTTTTATAAATGAATATGTATATATATACGTCATTTTATTTTTAGTAGTTAACTATTAGAAGACATGAAAACTAATTATTAATAAGATAATTATTGTATTATTTAGCTTAAAATAATATATTTTAATTTAATTAATTAATTTAATAAATTAATTATTTAATTACTGGTATTTAAATTCTTTTTTTTGCTTGCTAAATTAAATTAAATTAAATTTTACTCCTATATATATTTAATATTCTATATAATAGTTTTATATAATACAATAGTATAGGTATGTACTAATTAAGAGAAAATAGAAAAAAAAAGATAAAAAAAACTAAAAATGTTTAAATTTAAGAAATAATGAGATATAGATAATATGACAGACAATATGACAGATATACCATACTTGAGCAATTTTATTTGAGTAATACGATTGTAATAAGAGAATCGATTGCATCAAATACATTTATCAGCAGTGTTATTAGTAAAAAAAATATTTTTTTTATTTTGTAATATTAAATTTAGGGATACCAAATATTTGTAATATAAATAAACACTAATTAAGTAAAGTTCACTATGAAAAAGTGCATGGTAATAAACCAGTTGAACAACCGCAATTAAAATGGTTTGATTCCGTAACAGCTGATGTATCATAATTTTTTCAACATAAGAAGCTAAAGTGTAACTGCCTGTTGTAGATAACCATTGAGAAGACGCGCATAAAGTAGACCAAGACACAATTTATGAGCGTCGTCGGAAAAATATTATGTTATATGATAATTCAAGTGGTGATTTTAATACAGTTTTATGACAACCGTGTGTATGAATTTGTGAATTTAATTTGATTAATTATAATATTACAATGAGATATATTACCATATACAAATATATTAATTACATTAGTTATTATGTAGTTACCATTTCGAATTTAATTTTTGTTGCATGATTTTGTTTTGTAACTGACATTTTATTAGAAAATAAACTTTCATATGAAATATGAAATATTCTTTGCACTAAACTAAATATAATTCAGATTTGGCTTTTCAGATAATTCTGAAATTTATAGAACACCTTTTGATGATGTTTAAATTTATCATTTCATTGTAAATTAATATGCAATATTTTATCACTGTCTGATTCAATAGACGTTAATTTAATTTAATTTAGAACATTATTTGTTATTAGTATGTAGTTATTAGTTACTTGTGATTATTACACTACATTATTATATCATTAGTACCATGTCATTTCTCGAGTATGGCATTGCTGTTTTAAAAAAAAATAAATTCATTCCCATTTTACTTAAAATTTATTTATTATTATTTAAAAATATATTTTTCTTTTTTTGTAAATATCAAATATTTTATTTTTTTTAAATCAAGGAAAGGAATATTTTAAATAAATTAAATTTATTTATTTCGAAAAGAAAATAAATAAAAAAAAAAAAAAAACCAAATAAACGAGTATATAATTAAAAAAATTGTATTTTCATATTTTTAATTAAAATAAAATTTGGTCTAATATGCGTGGCTGCGGCATACAGGCTGGTGCAAGCAATAAATTTTTTTTTTTAATATACATATTTTTATTTAATTTTAATGTATTAAAGAAAAATACATAAAAAAAACTACGTATAATTATAAATATATATTTAAAGGAATATTTGTTCTTTTTTTTTATTGTAGTTATACATATATAGTTTATTTTATATAATTATTATAAGAAATCGTACAAACGAAAAAAAAAATTAAACGTATAATTTAAAAAAATAATAATAATTGAAGGGGTAAATAAAACTAACCAAAAAGCACCATAATTAATAAAATTTATGTATATATATATGTATAGTATAAATAGAGAGTATATATTTTTATCTAAAAATGGTGATTTATATTTTATAAACAATATTTTTTTGTTATACAAATTATAAAATATATAAAGAAAAAATTATAATCAAAAACAACTAAAATAGTGGTTAAATTAAGCAAAAAAATTAAACAAAATAAAAAAAAAATAGATAAAAAATAAAATAAATATAATTTTTTTGTTTAGTAATTTAATTATTATTATGCTCTCTATACATTGACATTAAAACCCAATTATATCGTTTCAGTATAAAAACAGAACAAAAACAAAAAATTAAACCCAAAATTGCAATACTAAATTCTTGATATTTTGCCATAAGAAAGACGATCGGACATAATTATTTTAGTGCAATAAAATGTATATAGGTATATAAATATTATGATATACAAATATTGGAGACTCAAAAAAAAAATAAATATATGAAATAAATATAAATATGTAAGTGGATTTTTTAAAAAAAAATTAAATTAAATAAATTTATTAAATTGTTAAAAAAATATTAATAATGATTGTTTAGTTATATATTTATGTCTGAATAAATTAATTTTTGTGTTTCTATTTTTTCCTTCTTTTTGTTGTTTTTTGAGTTTCCTCTCTATTTCTATTATAAAACTAACTTAAGATATTTTAAAACAAAAAAAATTAATAAATTTAAAGAAAAACTAAATTGAAGTAAAAAAATATAATAAATATATATATATATATATTATATATATTAAATATATATATATATATATTTATGTATTATCAGATATATAAAAGTAAACTCATTATTCATACATACATCTATCTATCGATATATAATAATGGAGAATTTATAAAATAGAATATTAAGCCTGTTTGCTATAAAAATATTTATTTTAATATTTTTCCTTAAATAATTTTAACATAATATTTTAATAGAATTTTTTTATTTCAAATCTTTAATTTTATTTTATTAGAATAATAGTTGAGTATATGCAAAAATAATGAATGCGCGATTTCCTACTTTTTAAATTGAGTATATCACATTTCATTGAGTTGAGAAATATTTCTGAAAAATAAATATGAATTTGTAGAACATCAGTTTATGTTCTATCTTCTCAAAATAACGAAATACACCCAATTATTTAGTTAAGGTAAATTTTTTAGTTTTTTTTTTTTATTTTTTAACTGATTTATGGCATTTGAAAATAAAATAAAATTTACTTCTTTAAAAAAATTCAATTTTGTACATCCATAATTTATGCATAACCCAACAAATTTTTCTAAAATAATACATAAAAAATATTATGTAAAGACAAATGATTCTCTAACTCTCGCTCTTTTACGCCTACATAATCATTTTATAAAAATATTTAATTAATTTAAATAAAAATATATATTTATTTATAAGTTAATATAAAATAGTAAAAAAAATTTTAGAATATTTATTATAATTATTAATTATTATTTGTATTTTTGATTTGTAATAAATTTAAAAATGTTTTGAACAGAATGTACGCAGTTTACAACAAAGTAAAATATTGTGTTCTGCAAAAAAAAATTATCAAAATTTTAAATTGATGGAATGGGGAAATTTGATAGAAGCTAGAGTTAAAATAACAAAAAATTCTCATTTTGATATAAAAAGTATGTAAAATGGCTATTTTTTTTCAAAGAATTATAAATGGTGTAGAATTGAGCTTAGAAAACAATAACAGCAATATTTTTGATATCTTGGTTTTGAGATTTTACGGGGAAAAAGTAAATATTTTAAGTTTTGTATAAATAATATATACATATAAATAAGTACGTGTTTGGTAAATTTAATATATTTAGCATTATTGGTGTTCATCCAATGTTTTTCTGTATTTCATCTATTCCTAAAAATAAATTTCGTTTAAAAACTTTTATTTTTATAAAAATAAACCACTACAGAATATAACTTTTGGAAACCAACTTAAGTATAAAAACGAGAGATAAACAGTAAAGTAACAAACAATAAAGTAATTTAATTTTTTGATTTTTTTTGCGTGGTTTTGGTATTCATTCAACTTTTAACTACTCCTTACTCTGAAGCGGAATAAGTGATAGTTGAAAAAACTATTTCCGATAGAAGATAATAAATAACTTTTTGTTATAAATAATTTGGAGTTCACTGAACATTTTAGTCATTTCATAGTTTTGAGTTTTAAGTTGTATTGCGTTCATTCTGTTTAATGGATTAAAGCGGTAAATAAAAACATAAAGATAAGTATTTTTCTTTTAATTATAATAATATTATAAAAGAATATATATTAAATTAATTAATATGTTTTAATTTAACTATATGAATATTTTAATAATATTTGAGGGTATTTTTCAAAATACAATCATCGATTTCTGGTAGACAATATTATATATTGTATTAAAATTTGTATATTTCTTCTGCAAATTAATATTAAGATCATAAGAGCCTATATATATCGAAGTAAACTTTTGTATAAAAGTGAAGAGGATGTTATATCAGTGATCAGATCGTAGTTATTAAAGTAAGTAACAAAATGATGATAGTACAAATAGAGGTATACTTTTAGAAATTTCATTTAAATTATTAAAATTAATTCTATTAACATTTTTAATTGTTATAATAAGTTTGTATTAATAAATCCATAGGTAAATAAATAAATCAAATGACAGATTGTGGGGTGTAACGCAATGTTTCTCTTATAATTCCCCATTTGATTATTTAAAATTGCAGGTTTATGTCTTTGGGGTTATTATTGCAGAAATGTCAATTTCCGAATTAAGTAGTGCGTATACTTGGAAAAATTTACATCTTTTGCGAGCTACCGAATTTGTAAGTAATAGAAGGTGAGAGACGAATTTAGCAGACTGTCCATCTGTTTGGCTTGCCAATCGTAAACACACGTTTGTTGAACGATTCGTATTCTGTAATTAACCATGTCTTTGTTCTGATATTGGATCTACTCTCCATGACTATCTGATTTCATTTAAGTAGTTAATTTTAAATTAAAAATAAAGTTTTAAATTGCATATCTTAGCAAGTACCCCATATGGTATTAATGTTTTTAGTTTTTCAATTAGTAACATTTTTTATAGATAGATATTTTAATTATATTGAATTAAAATAATAATTTAATTATATTAAATTGACAATAGATTTTTTTTCTTGCCACTATCAATTATATAATACACACGAAATAACTAAAATTGAATACTTAGACATATGAGGTAGACATATTATTGATTAGGTTTTGATGTTCATTGAGTTTACTTCATTTAAAGGGCTTTTTTATTTTTTAGCAATTCAATATTGAGTCGAGTTAAGTTACAAAGGAATTTACGAATTTATTGTCATAATTTGTTTTTGTGTACGTACTGCCGCAATCCATAATATGACCATTGAAACGAGAAAATAATAGTTCTAGGGGAGGAGGACTTTCAGGAAATATTCTATGTTGAAAGATAAATATTAATCTAAAAAACACACTATTTCATCAACTTTTTAGGATTCAAGAACTTTACAATGTGCTATTCTCAAAAATAAATTAATTAAGATAAGTTTATTCTGTTGACTGAGTTAACATTCTACACAGTGATCTGTAGTGTAGTGTAGTAGACCATCCATAAATATTAATAAAACTAATTTTATGGACATTGGAAGATGTTTTCATTTAAAATATGTTCATAAAACCCATTGCTAATGCGACTATAAGAATATTTGGAAGAATTTGAGAGAATATTTAGTTAAATTCAAGTACATAGACAGCATATTGTATAGATTAGTTAAGTAGTACATTGTAAAATCAAATACGCGGTATAATCGATATTATATTATTCTATATTATACTTATATATGAAGGAGAGAGATGTCAAAAGAAATACATTTAAAATATATTAATTCACAGAAGAAATGTTTATTATAAAATCAAATATGACAAATTATCTAACAAAAAAGTTAAGATTAAAAAAAACTTAATAAAAACAAATTTTAAATCAGAAAAAAATAATTAAATTTGTTTTTTTATTATTTTTATAAAAAAAAAAAATTTTAAGTTTTTTACTTTTTAAAGTAAAGCAAGGTAAAGTTTTAATTAAAATGTCTTACTCTTTTTGTTTTTAAATCTTATAACAATTAGTTTTTATTAGAAAATAAAGAAAACCAATAAAATTAATTAATTAATCAATATGTAGAATTAAGTAATAATAAATGAGCTGAGATAATAAATATGCCGCCAAGAAACCAATGCCTTTTGAAAAATATTTTACTTTTCTTTAATTTAAATTTAATTCAATAACTATCATTAGCACTTATATACATATATAATAAAATATAAATATTAATTTATATACATATATATGTTTATATATATTTTTTTTTTCTATAATAATATATATATATATATGAAAAATATTAATTTTGACAAATACTAGTAATTCTGTAGTTTGATTTTGTGAAAATTCTATTAAAAAAACGTGATAAAAAATTATATAAAAATATTATTTTAATAAATTTAAAATATAATATTATGTTTACAAAATTAAATAAAGAAAAAAAAAATTGCCAATTTCAATTGTACATTTTTATATAAGTTTTGTATCTCAAATCTAAAACAAAAAAAAAAAACAAATTCAAACTCCAACAAATGTAAATTTCTGTGATAAAAAAAAATATTGTATTAAAGAATAACATAGTTATATATATATATATATGAATATTATATATATATATATAATTTAAATGATACTTGTTTTCATTTTTGCTCAATTAAAAGTGGAATTTAAAACATGTATTAACTTTTTTATATTTTTTTTTTATATTTCAATCGATAATGCTATAAGCTTGTGATGCAGAACGAGCGCTTAAATATTTTTCAAATTTTTTTTGTATATTCCAATTTAATCAATACAAAAAAAAATATTTATTAATTAAACATTAATTCAAATTATAATACTTGAGTACTACAAAAGTAGTTCAATAAAATAAATTATTATTTGTAATGGTAATGTTTTTTTAATGCAAAAATAATTAATTATTTTACAGTTCTGAAAATAATTATAATATTTAATGAAAGTTAAGAAAATAGAATTTAAATACGCTCAAATAGGACTATGCGAAATCTTGGCTCCCCATCATCTTAACAAGTTTTCAGATTATATTTTCATCACTCAGGTAAGCTCTTCCACATATAAACGCCACATGCAAACATTGTATTCAATTTTGTTTTTAAATAAATATAGAACACTACTATTATAGTGTTTGCATGTAAATGTTTAAGCGCAGAAATCATATAAAATGATTTGCGTTTTTATACGAAAACTTTTAATTTATAAAAAAAAAATGATTTTGTTTTTTTTCAATCGGAATTAAAATAAACGAATTTATTTGTGCTATATTAATGAAATAGTTCTTAAATATCCTTTAAAATAGGATGTGAGCCAATGATCGAATTTAATTATAAAAACTGTAAATTTAAATTAGTGAATTCAAATAAAAAGATTAATAAATCCACTAGTAATTGAAATTTAATTATACCTTATTATATCGTTATAATAAAAAAAAATAAAAACGAAGCAAAATAAAGCTATAATAATTAATAATAATAATTCTCAATTAGAATAAAGTGCAAAGTTTGAATATTTTAATGAACATATTTTTTCATAATTCATTTTTTAAAAGAGAGAAAAAAATTATAAGTAAAGAGATAAAGAAAAAATAAACAATTCACAATTTGTAGGTATAAAAAATATATGAATAATTTTTAGGAGGAAATTAATATAAATATTGTCCTAAATATACTTTTATTAATTTATTTCATTTCCAAAAATTAAATGATTAAAATTATTTTTAAAATATTGTTGTAAGGGTAAATAGGAAGTATATAAAAATCAAAAATGAAACAAACAAAAAAAAAATAGTAATTTAACAACAAATTTATAAGTATATATATCTATATATATATGTATATACGTATGTATATATATCTATATTTATATATATATATATATATGTTTATTTATATATATGTAAATATGTAGCAAGTGTCCTTTTAAATGCCATATTTAAATTCTATTTAAATTATTTAATTATTTAATTATTTATAATATTAATAAATAATGTACTTAATATTTATATATATATATATATATACATATGTATATATATATATATGTGTAATATATATGAAATTATGCTTAATATTCTCAAAAATGTTTTTGAAAAAAGAATGAAATTGGATAATGACATCTTTAGTATATTATATTATTATTATTATTAAACCCAAAGAAATAAAATAATAATAATAAAATTAACAAAATAATTAATAATATTTTTTTTGTTTTTTTTTTTAAACAAAAACTATTTATAAAAAACCACGTGTAATTTTTTTTAAATTTTATTCAATTCCATTAAATGAAATTTGAAAATGTTTCCTTTTTTTCTTGTAAATAAATTATTTTTATCAATAAAAACAAAAGTAATTGTAAGAAAACAAAAAGAAAAAAAAAACATCAAAATCAAACTAAACTAATTATTAAAAAACAAAAATAAATAGAGTTAAAAATAAAATAATATTATATTAAAAATAAAAAGTTATGTATAAATGTTATATTTAAATATTTAAACTGTTGGTACATCATAAATGGTGTACCTCTTTCTTATATCCTTTGAATAAGATCCACCATACTTGCTCCTCTGGGCAGCCAGCTCGGTTATTTCTGGTATCCAACTAGCGAACACAGCCTATAGTAATTATACATACACATATATAAATATATGAATGTATTGTATTTTGCAGTTCAATTTTCACAATTCTTAAAAATATTTTGAATTTTTTTTTTTTGTTTTTTTAATTTTTTTTGTAATTAGTTTTTAATCCATTTTATTCTATTAACTTAAATAATATATCTATATTTATATAACTTTATATACATATATATATTTATACATTTATTATTATTTGCTTTATATTTATTTCAATAAATTTTCTGATTTTATTTGTACTTTAAAAGAAGAATGTAAATTGTACAGAAAAAGTTGTTGTTTTTGTTTTTTTATTCAACACTTTTTTACTACCTATACAATTTGGATTCAAAATCTTGCTTATTTATTAAACAAATCTATTACATAATAATATATATATATATATTTATATATATATATATTACGTTCTAATAATCAATTTTTAATTTGGATAAAAATTTATTGTATAAGTTATTTATTTATAACTTTGTATTTTTTTTATTTATTTGTACTATGGATTTAGCACATTTGTGTACTAATTCCTAAAGGTACCTACTTTTCTATTTGTATTTTTATATTAGTTATTTTTTTATTTTTATGTTCAAATTTAGATTCAGAATTATTAATTATAATGTAGTTACTATATAAATTGTAATCAGGTTAATAAGGACCTATACGAGTATAGACCAGATGATATCCAAATATATGGTTTCATACCCTACACTATTAGTAAAAATCTGGGATTCATTTCACGATCTAAGTAATTAAAGTCATATTCAATATATGTATATTAAAATATATAATTTAATGGTATTCAAAATTTTTAAATTTATTATTTTTTTTATATATTAATTAAACTTTATACATATTAAAATTAAACAGAATGTTTTTCAAAAATTAATGTAAAGGAATTAAGTAATACATACACAAACAGACGTTGAAATTTTATTGACGATGTTCATCTGTTTCATAAATTATAGTTAATATTAATCACATTTATATGATAAATATGTTCGTGTCATAACGGCATATATTGACATAATATGTAAGTGTTATATTGTTTAATGAAACAGGCATGGGTACCTACTTGTCAAAACATATTATTTTATTTTATATAACCTGCATTTGCCGAATACTTCGCATATAAAATTGTTTTAAATAATTTCTTCTTTTATTTAAAAACATTGGCGATTATCAAAATCATAATCACATTTATTGAAACAAAATTTTGTTATGTTTAATGAAACCTTAACGAATTTTCAAAATAAATTTTCTTATAACATATGCTAATATGATGGGCTGGCGCTGGACAGTACATTTTCTTTTAACTTTTCATATACAGAATCTTCTGTAATATGTTTGACATGCATGTTCGATTTTTAGTGTCAATTAATTGATAGGGTATTTTCAATAATTTGTTTTATAAAATTTGACATTTGAAATACATTTTTAAGAAAAAGTGATTAAATTGTATAAAAAAATGAATTGTTAGTTTTTAGTTTTTCTTAAATTGAGTTTTTCGTTTTTCTTAACATTTCTAATAATGTTATTAATTTTAAAATAAAAATTGTCAGCAAATTTTTTTCATAATATGTTTGTTCGTATAATCATTCACATAGGAAAATCAATATTATTTAAAAATTTATTCGTCTGTAATGTATATGTATATATGTATGTACATACATATTTTAAATTCTTTACACATTTTCAATTCTATTCCCCCAATGCTTAATCCAAAAATATGATTTAAGAGTTTATTATTTTTATTATAATATTATTAATAAAATAACATATTAGATTATTTCATTTAACGTTTAAATTATTTAAAATAGCAAATGTATTGATAGTATAATATTAACACAAAATAAAACCTATTTGTGAGAACCTATTGATTTGTTTTCTTTGATTTATTTTTTTTAAATAAATTTTTTTCTTTTTGTATTTGAAAGGAATAAATTTTTAATTCGAGTGGGTGGCTTCAGCATTTTAAGAATTTAAAATTTTGCTGTTGTTTATTATTTACTTCAAAAATATGGAAAAAAAATGCAGCATATAAAAGTAATTCAAAATTTAAAATAGTTATACAGCGATTAAGCGATAAAGTTTAAACATATTTTTTAAGTGTTATTGGATCAAGTCAAGTTTTTTTATTTTTTAAGTAAATTCGAATTTTTAAAATAATTTTATTTATTCATTTTTATAACAACCAATAATTGTATAAATGTATATCCAGATTAATTGTGTCATCCTTTTCTTTTCGGATGTGATCCAAAAATAATTTTTTGTACTGTAAATTCATATTTTAAATATGTAATTTAGAACATGTTTTTATTAAAATTGCATTTTAAATTTATTAAAATAAATTTCGTTTTTCATTAATGCCGACAAAACCTAAGGAGGTTAAATCATTTCATTATAGCAATATTTTAATTATAAACTCATCAAACGGTTTGACAATATATCATATACTCGTATGTAATTTGAATTACTTTTATTTTCTACATATAAATATTAAAATATTACATAAAATAATGACTATAAGTTTGAAATTACAAAAAAAAAAAAACACATAAATTGTTACATGAACAATCTTTTAATTTGGTAAAAATAATTCAAAGAAAAATATGTAAAATGATTATTATATAAATTATCAATTCGAATAAATCAAAATAAAAACATATCAACATTTCGATAATGAAACATAATAATAAACGTGTGTACAGTAACATAATATTTTTTTTTAAATTTAAATTATTTTTTTTTTTCCGAATTTAGCTTTTTTAATATTTTTAAAATAAAATAACTTTTAATTGCATATATAAATTTTCAATAACAACTGTTTTGAAATATTTGAACAAAATTATATTATAAACATTTAATTCTACAGAATTATTATTTAAAAAAATAATGCAAATATATTTTAACTTTTATATTAGCAGACTCATATTGAAGAGAGTTAGCCACTGGTCTTTATAGATAAATTTTTCATCTAATAGAAAATTTGAGTATTATTAACTTAAAATTATGGCCCTCTTTAAATTAATTATAATTAATCAATTTTAAAGAGGATCAAATCGAATAATTCAATCATATATATATATACGAGTATATATAGCCAATTACAATCCTTCTCATAAATAACATTTTTAGATAAGAGCCAAGAGGATGAATTTTTTGCAAAATGAATATTAAGAATTTCAAATAGCTTAAATAAATTTATTTAATAATATAATTGTGCCGTTCACAATTAAAAAATAAATTTATTTTGTTATATACACATTTTCACCAGTTACTAACTCATAACTTCAAAATAGGCCTGCAAATTAGTAATAATAATAAATTATGTATAATTAACAAAAAAAATAATGAAATGTGGTTCTTTTAATTAACAATGAAAACTGAACAAGAACATAGTTCTGAACCTTCAAGACTTATCCGGTTTTAACTATATATATATATATATATATAGATTCATTTATAGATTCAAAATTATCTCATTAAAGCAAATTAAAAAAAAAGTATATTATTAACACAAATAAATTCAAATTTAAAATTATTTTGAAACTTAATAAATTTTCAATAAATATATGTTAATTAAAATTCTCAAATAATTTTAATAAACAAATCTACACTCCTAAATTATGATAATTTTTTTGTTTTTCTGTTTTTGTTTTTAATGGTGCATGTTTAATTTTAATATAGTTATTTAATTCAACGAAATAACAAAACAAGTAATTAAATAAATAAATTAAAGTATATAAAATAAAGGAACAAATGAATGTAATTATTTTAATATTTAATATTTTATACATTATTATTATAATAATTAAATTTATTATTTATAATGTGTATCAATAGATTTAGTTGGTAGGGTAATTTTTGTTCATTTAAAAAAAACCTAATGTTATTATTTTAAAGAAAATATTGACGATAAAATAATATAGAAGTACATACATCTGATTAATTATTTTCCATTTAAATTTCAAATTTCACATAGAGAATATTGAAAAATATAGATATTTGCTGCGTGTATGAATTAAACATCAAATACAAAATTTTACAGTGTTCTGGTTCATACCACTTTGACTTTTGTAAATAAATGTAAATGAATTTAAGCCAAGTTAGGTTGCCTTAATATAATTGAATTAATTTGGTTATGTTCGAAAATGTTTTCTATACAAGATTAATTGAAAACCTTATTAAATGTTTGATTAAATTGGATCGGTCATTAAGTTTGAAGACCCTGAGGCCTAAGTTCAAAATCAGAACTTCCAATTAATTTAATAGAATACGTTACGATTTTCGAGCATAATAACAGTAGTTATATAATTGATAATGAAATAATTTGTACTTTTACAAAAATAGTTATCCAAAAATTAAATGAATCCATGTTCATTATATTCTACATTTTTTGTTGTTAATTAATTAGTAAGTCCTTGAAAAATATATAAACTATTCGGTTTTAACTTGCTTTCTAAAACAAAAAAAAATGTTTTTATTCATATTCCATCAAATTTGACTTATACTAGCTCGTATATACTCGTATTTAATATTAACCCAAAATTCTGATTTTGTTGAATTCATACTTCAAAAAATTTTCTATGTGAAATTGGATTTTGATATATTTATATATTTTTTAATTAATCAATGTTTATATTATATTTTAATTATAATATACCTATATTTAATAAGTTGGTCAATAACATTAATTTATGTAAGAACAAACAAAAAATAATATAAAGAAAAAAATTATGTATTTGGTGGAGTCAAATAAATAGGGTAACAGACTACATTTTCAAAACCAAAATATAAAAAATAATAATATTAGTATGTATAGATAAAAAAATTATAACGGAATTTGAAATAATTTATACATAATAAATGTATGAATCAGAATCAAAAATTATTTCTTTTTTTTTTACAACAATACAAATAATATTACATTTTATTTCGTAATATCTTAATTATAATGGTTATGCAATTTAATTGGTATTTAATAAGTAAATTAATTATTAAAGTTGTTGTTTCAGAAATGATTTTTAATTTCCTTTGTATTTAAATTTATATTTATATATATTATATTATAAAAAGTCATATAATATGAATTTCAGATTTTTAAAAGTCTAATTAAAATTAATTTTTTTAAGCATTCATGAACTTGTCATACTTTGTACCAAATATTATTTTTGTAGAATATACGTTGAGGTTGAGCTTCATTATAATGCAAATATAAAACAAATAAACTAAATTTGTTTCACAGTTAAATATTTTGTAAAAGATTCTTTTATCAATTTTGGTTATTCAGCATCAATAATTATTGACTTGTATGTGTATTAAAAATAAAAATTTGAAAGAAATAATGTTTAACAAAACAATCTATCAGGTGATGCCTAAATTTTAACGGAATTTATAATAATAATAATAATTTTATAACTATTTTCATTAAATAAAGTAATTTCTCTTAAATAACTGCTATTAGAATATGAGAAGTGAATCAAGCAAGTAAAGAACGTTAAGCCCGCATATATAGGTTGAGGTCGGCAAACAGTAGTATGCAAAATGATTCATAATAAATTATGGAAACAATTAACTGTCAAACAAATTCTAAATATTTAAAAAGATGAAATTTGAAAAATTAAGAAGACTAAAACTCGGTTTGTGTTGCAGAGTCATTAAAGAAGAACAACAAGAATTAGTATAATAACCTATCTACTAAATAATAGATAGAAAAATATCATTAATCGATCTATGACAACTTTAGAAACATAGATGAATTTCGAAGTTTTGAATTTCAAAAACAAAAATAAAAAAAGAAAAGAAAATTAATTTATTGTATTGTGAAATCATTTACAATTCAAAATTCAAGTGAATTTTTTTTATGGTTATGTGAGCTAAATCTAACCAGATCTAAATCTTTCATTCAATTTTTTGTCTATTAGATAAATTGCATCTGTTACTATATGGTTAAGTATACACAATGCTTATTTGGAAATAATATGAAGAAATAATCAGTGATTTTATAATTTTAAGTCTTAACCGAATCAAATAGAAATAAAAAAAGTGTTGCCCTAAATGATAAAATTAGGTGCAGATGAAAGATGATTCAATTTACATTTTTGATAAAATTTAAATCTTTATAGTTGAACTCAAAAATAAATTTGATAATTAGATCATAGAAAATAAATCCGTTACTTCATATTTTATAACTTTATAATATGCATATATACATTTTAATTAATATAAAAATATTTATAGAATATTATTGTGATACAATAAATAAATTAATAATACTTCTTGATTAGTTAATTGAATATTTTTATAGATTATGTATACAAAAAAAAAAAAATCAAAAATTATAAGAAATTAAAGAAAATTTTAGTTTTTATTTAGTTAAAGTGCTTTTTTGGGTGATTTGAAAAATTTGAAAATATATGTATATATATATATATATATATATATATATATATATATTTATTTTAAATTTTTATAAATTTTTCTTTATTTGTACTAAGAATATTGATTTATCAATATTTTTTATATGGAATTTCTACCTCTTTCCATGTTCTCTTTTGAGTTCGCCACCATATTTAGAACCACTACCAACTAGTTCAATAATCTCTGGTATACTGCTGGCAAACATTGCCTAAAATTAGTTTATTTTCATTTATGATTTATTTTTTGGTTTTTGTTTTGTTTACCTATATATAATATATTATTTTTAAATTATTGTATATTAAAATGTAAATATATAATTTTGATTTTTTGTTATGTTTTGTTTTTTTTTTTATTTTACCACATTATTCCAAAAAATAACGTAATTGAATTTTTTTTCCATCAATAAATAAATATGTATAGTAAATATTGTTTATTACATAATACTGAATATAATGTTAAATTTAAAATAATTATTTAAATTTTTTATTCTTTTTGAATATTTATATTTTAAAAATTTATTTTAAAAGTATTGCTATTTTTTAATTCATTTAAGTACATATTATTTAAGAATATTAATAAAGTATTGTATATATATATATATATATATAATATGTGTATATTTCAAATATATTTTTAATATTAATGAACTAAAATATTTCCATTAATTTTTTGAATTTCTTGTATAGGTGTGTCTTCCTTAACAAAAGACAAGTGTTGCCGGTTTTAATTAAGCGATTATGATTTATTTAAAATATTATAACTGTTATATGTATTATTATTTCGTATAAAAACAATTATATTTTAAACAAAAAAAAAATGTATCAATTGATTAATAGCTGTTTTTTTATAGCTTGCAAATAACTTTCAATTTTTAATTTTCATTTTTTTAACTTTTAAGTTTTAGTTTTTTATTTTGTAAATTAGTATACAATATATTATATATATATATACTGTAGGTAACTTGGCGGCTGAATTTATAGTAAAGAAAATCTTCAATAAATCGTAGGCGTTGTTTAGATTTAAATAAGAGATCTGAATTATTATTTAGTATTGAATTTTATATTTTATTATTAATAAGTAAAGTCTATTATAAATATATTATATAAAATTATTTTCATATAGACTGGTATCTAAGGACCAGTAGCCAATAAGGATGTGAATTAATAGATGGAAATTGCAAACTAAATATATAACATGAACAAATTATTACACAGAATTAATTATATGAAATTTTAAGAAGTTAAAAATTATATGAAAGCCTGAAAATCTATTATAGTATATGTAATTCCAAATTTTAGTTGACGCAAATCCAAACTACAAGATCAAATAAATTAAGTGTTACAAATATTTTAAAGGTTCTGTAATATAAATGAATAGGGAGAATTGACATATAACTGCATAATTTTTTTTTTACTGTTTCAATGCCCTCAACAATTTTTTTTCCTATCCACTAGTTTTAAATACCCTATATATTTAATTATGTATATAATTATTATATAAAGTATTTACGTTTCCTATGAACTTATATATGTATATATATATGAAAACCAACATTAATTGGGAACGAATAAATATTTGTATTTATTTTGTTCAGTATTATTAATAAATAGACATTAACTAAAAGTTTTACAGCCTTTAATTATTGGTAATAATAAATAAATAAAATGTTTATATTAATCGGTTTAAATCGAAACTTGAATCGGATCCTAGCAGTAGAGTTATTTTAATTAATCTTAAATCCAGATTAACTCACTGTAATTTCGTAGAGTAAATATTTTGTAATTAATGACACACATCTTTACTGTTTTCTATATGTTATATATATATATATATATATATATATATATATATATATGTATATATATATATATATATATATATTAAGTAAATGCAAACAAAAAGAAGTACACATAAATTACTGAATAATATTATAACAATATCTGATGTTTTGTTTGATGGATTTTCAAAAATATTTTCATTTTTATATGCTAATAATTTGCTAATAATAAAATCCAAGAGCTCGTCTTATTTAAAAGTATAAGTATTTTTTTCTTGTTTTTTACAAAAATTATCATTGTAAATAAATTTATAATAAAAAATTTAATTAAATTTGTTTTTAATGAGTATGCGGCAGCCAGCATGTAAAATGTGTTGCAACAATATTACAGAATATTATGTCGTATGATAGAAAATTTAAATATTTAAAGTGAATTTAAAAATTAAATTGAAATAATACAAGAAAATAAGCAAAATGATTTGTGTTTTTATAAAGTTCAGAAAAAAAAATAATAATTTTAAACTAGAAAAAGAATTAAATAACGAAAAAATGGCTTAATTTGAAAACAAAACAAAAATAGGCAAAATTGTAAAAGTAATAGAGAAAAAAACATTATATAGTTATATCATAGAGAATTATTATATTCATTTAAGAATTTCGGTGTTAAAAACTTTAAAAAAAAAAAAACTTAAGAATACAATTAAAAGCTAGAAAGATAGTATATATATTATATATTAATGGTTAATATAATGGTTACTTTTAAAAATTCATCACATTCGTATAACTATAATTATCATACAATATAATGAAAAAAATAATTTGCTAATGTTGTGCATCACAAAAACAAATTTCATGATGCAACAAAAATGCAAGACAAATTTCATATATTTTCTTAATATGTACAAATTTATCTGTTAGTACTATAGGACCTTCCATTAGAATGTGGGCCATTTATAGTAAATAAATATTAAAACCGTTATTCATCGTAAACTTTAGAAATATGATTGTAATGAATTTCTGGAATATTCCAAATATTATTAATAATATAACATTAATGTATTGTACAAAATGGAAGCAAAATAATCTATAGATGTTTTGTTTAAGGAATAAAGAAAATAAAAATTATGAATCAATTTGAACATTTTTATTCTATGTAATTGTCTTTTTTTTGTTTTTAGTTTATATTCCGACGACCTCTTGAAATTTGAGATATGATAATGAACAAAAAAAAAAAAACAAGATACACTTTCAAAATTAAATATAAAGTAGTTCAGCTTTTGTTATGTTAATTTTCAAATAAATAGATTATTTCTCATCATTCTTAAAATTTAAAATCAATTATATAAGATACGTAAATGTATTAAAAATTAACATTTGTTATTATTTGAAAACTTGAAAACATAAAACACAAAAAAAAATAATTCTTATAATTTTTAAGTTTTTGTTTTTCAATTCAAATTATTTTTAATTTTTAAAATGCTACCAATGAAATTAAGATGTATTTTATAATAGTAATGGAATCTTTTAAGTTTTTTAAATACACAAAAAAAAAAAATGTGATTTTAAGTAAGTATGGCAAAAAATATATGCTATAAAAATTATACAAATATTCGCGTTCAAAACGTAGAAATAAAAATTAAGTCAAAGTTGAATAAAATAATTAAATTTATCAAAAAAAAAAAAAAAAAAATTAAAATTTGAGTATTGGAAAGTATAAATAATTTACATATTTTAATGTTATAATGTTTTAGGAACCTTAATTTTAAAATTTTATCAAAGTAAAATAAAATATTATATAATTAATGTTTCCGTATATAAAATAGATAATATTTTAATAACTTAATTTTATGGTAATTAATTATACAAACTTTTTATATTATATAAAGTAGTATGCTTATATATATATACAAAAACAAAAATTATATTTGTAATTTATTTATTAATAAATATTTATATTTATCATTATATATGTTTTTTTTATTACTTCTTTATTATTTGCTATTTTGATATAAAACAACAAACATTTTTTAAATAACTTAAACAATCTAATTTTTCTTAAATACCATAGTATATGTGATAATTTTTACGTAGAATTATAAAAAGGTTTTCGGCTACATATTATGTCATTATTGTATGTCTATTGTATGACTATACTTCATATAAATTCATTAAAAACATTGATTTATTTAAAAGAATCATTCAATTGTTAACGATTATTTAACTATTTTTTTTAACTTAGATTTATTACGTGGAAGAGTTTAAGTAAAATATCAACGGACGACTAACCAACTGCATTGTAAGAAATATAATAATTTCAAGGCATTAAAGTACAATCCAATGATCAAATGATTCAATCTTCAGAATCACAATAGAAATACAATCTATGTGCAACAACTATCCTCCCAAAGGTACAAAAAACATATAAGTTTAAAAATTGCATTGTATGCAACTGAATTTAAATTTTATTTAATTATGGGTGATAGTGTACTCTTAAAAATTCATTGAATTCGTATCGAATTGCATTTCGTTATAAGTTCGAAATTGTATACTATTTTTATATAATTAAATATTTTCTCAAATTGAAATATTTAGTATGTATTAAGATTCAGTAACAATACGATAGTGCAAAAAGAAATGTTGCAATCCTGAATGTTTAAAAATGGTAAACTGAATATTATTACATTACGAACTATAAATAAAAAAGATACCTCCAATACTAATAACTCAAATACTACTTCAGAAATAATTATTATAAAGAAAAATTAAAATTTTATTATATCAGAATTCGCTAACAATTAAATGATACTTTCATACAATTTGACAAAGTCCTATACAATGACGCAATTATTATTGCCATTTTCTCTATAATTGTAAAATTAAGAAAAGACTTCAGAAAATGAGCTAATTTTCTAAATACAATACTTGAGTCAAGTATATGAGAAACTTTCTATGTTTATTTTTTTTTTTCTTTTTTTTTTATTAGCTCTAGGACACGTAGATATTCATTTATGTTAACTATTTATTAATCAACAATATACTTTAGCTGTAGTTAAATTACTTTTATATTTTAAAAAATTTATAGAAAATATATTTAAAATATTAAAAAAAAAAAAATATTTAAACTGTTAAACTCTAATATATGAATAAAAATCTAGTATGTACTAGATATATTAATAGTCAACAATTATTAAATTCTAATTATCAAAATTATCATATTTTTATTATCGTTAAATAATGAGTAAACTTTTGAAAGAACACTAAATTTACTATTATATATAATTTAATTAGTATACCTATTAAAATTGTTAAAATAATATTTTTTATTGAGACTCTGGTCTTTCTGAATGTGATTAAAAAATTGAATGTTACTAACATTTAGTTGAGAGGTTGCATATTATCGACAATATTAATTGGCAACAACTAAATTCGAATAAATTTTAAATTATAATAAAATAGAATATTGTTTATAAGGTAGGTATATATAAAAAAAATCAAGGATACAATCAATCAAAAGATACGAGTAGATCGATTTTTTCGAGTTATATCAAAGTTTCAAGTTAAGTTTTGTAAACATAATAGATTTTTATTTATACGATACCCCATTGTTTAAATGTATAAATTATATAATTAATACATTTATTTGAAAATATTTTAAGAAATTTTTGTGAAGAAACAATTAAATAAAATTAGTTAGAAACTAGAACAAAAAAATTCAATTTGAATTTTATTTATAAGAATTAAATATTTTTTTGTTTATTATAAAAAATAAATTCTTTCAAAATTTTCATATGGTGAATAATTTTGGAATTGAAAATTTAAATTTTTTTATCTTTCTAAGGCGAAGTTTCTGACTTTTTATTTTTTATTGTATGATTTGGACATTTTTAAGTCGAATATGGCATGTTTTTGGAATATTTGGATTTTTTTTTTTGTTTCGAACAATAACAAACGAAACTTTGACAAACAAATAATTCTCGGTGCAAATAAGAAAACTCAATAGTGTAAGCACTGCTCATTTTTGTATCCGTTTTGGCTGTAAGTTAAAAAGTTATGAAAAACTTGAATGTAAGCACCTGCTAAATATTTAGTATAAATTGGAATTGTAAGTTTTATAACAGAAAATTAGCACGATTGTTTTTTTTTATAGAAATTAAACAATATGTTGACAATACAACATATACATATAAAAAAATATATATACATAACATAATTAAATTAGTTTCAATTATTAAAATTTTTATAATATCCAAAAAATAATATAAAAATGTTTATGTATATATATATATATATATCATATGTTTGCAAATATATAGATAGAAGGACTATTTCTTTTATTTGTTATGTTAAATCTAATTTTTTTATTTTTAATATTATTAAATATGGTTATATTTATGTTTATATAATATATACGATATTGAAGACAATAATATTTTTTATATGAATAAAGAATTATATATTAAAATTACAAAAAAAAAAAAAAAAAATTAATACAAAATTGAATAGATTTTAGGAGAAAAAAAAGGAAAATTAAAAAAAAGAATATTGTTTTTATATTATAAAACCAAATAAGATAGCTTTTATATTAAATTGGGTGGAATAAATTTCATAAATTTTGTAGTTTTTATCGCAATTTATTTATTCTATTTTATATATATATATATTGTTTTTAGTTTATATGTATATATTTTATATTTTTTGATTCCATATAATTTCACTTGTTTTTATATAATTATATTTATTTGCTTATTTTCTTAGCCGCAGAATTTATTTTTCGTTTTTATGTTTGTTTAATAAATTTTTCGTAGATTTTATCATATATTAGAAGCATAATAGTATACTCCAGTTTTATTATACATATTTGTAATTATTTATTATTTATTATTTTTTTGTTTTTTTTCGCCTCTTTTTTATACTGTTTTTTTTTTTTTTTATTTAATTTATAAACTTGAAATTTTCTTTTATATTTTAAAATCTTTTTAAAAAGAACATTTTATACTTACCAAACCGACAAGTAAGAAGAACACCAAAAATGTTCTACCTAATACAGTCTCACAATAGACGTCACCATATCCTACCGTTGACATGGTCACAATTAGGAAATAGACACAAGTCCAATAGGATAATTGATGAGGATTTTTAAAATCGAATGGATCCCCAGAATTTTCCAACTAAAATATAAATAAAATATAAAAATAATAATTAAAATTTTTAATATGTACATATATATATATATATATATATATGATTTTAAATATAGATATATATATATATATATATATATTTGATTTTAAGATTACCAAATGAATAATTCCAGCTGCTGTCAACCATACTGATATAAAAATTGAGACTAATTGAGCTAATCGTATAGAGCTCGATGTTTTCAGTACGTTTAAGTATTGTAAAATATCTGGAACTGTCATAAGACGTAGCGCTCGAAGGAATCGAAGACCTTTAAGAAAGTATAATAAAATTAATATTATTTATTTTTATTTATTTAAATTAATTTCAGTTTCAAAATTTAAAAAATTAAGATAATCTTGTTTATTTTGTATATGTATATATTTTCAATGAATCATCATTAAAAGTTTGTTCAGCAATATTAAAATCATTTGCCCAAAATTACTTCTCGATTTGTTGGTATGATAATATCTGCTGTTTAAGAAACCTATGTATATCACAAAATTTAAGAACAATTAGTATTACATATATGATGGAGAATAGAATGCAATAAATTGTAAAAGTAATTATTTTTTCGATTGAAATCTTTCACAAGAAAACAATGATTCAATGTTGAAGAACAATGAATTTCACAAGTAAAAGCATCTGCGAAATAATTCAATTTGTATACCATCTAGGGACGCAAAACTTTTTTTTTTAAGTTGAAATTTTTCTTTCCTCGTGTCAAGATAATGTCATAAAATATATAAAAATTTAGTAATGGACATCACCAGGTGGCTAATAAGCAACAAAAGAATTTTAAAATTCTAGGGTTAAATTCTCACACTTTAGAGACAATAAAATGTTTAGCAGTTAAATTTAGTTACCTTTATTCATTCTAATATTGTTTTTGTTTTTTTTGTTGTTACACTATAAGATATTGTATTAAATAAATGCAAACAAATAAGCCTTAGCTACATAGATTTTAATTATATTCATGGTGGAACCTGATATTTAATTTAACCAAATTTTCATTGATTCAACGAAACTTTCGATATATTTGAAAACAAGGTTAATTGCCATTTTTTAATGTTATATGTTCATTTCTGTACTAATTTTAATTTTGCAGAACTTTTATAATATTGTAATTTGAAAAAATAAATGTGTTGGAAGGTAGTAAAGTTAAAATTAGTAGTTGTAAACGTGGCATTAACTTTAAAGATCATCAAATTTTACAGCAATAGTAAAAAGTTTTAATGTCTTTCACGTCAGTTAAAAGCTACCAAAATTTAATAAAATATGATAATATTTTTTATTCTTGTTTTTTTTTTTTTTTTTAATTACCGATCCATGTCCGATCTAAATATATTGATACAAAGGACGGGGGTATTGTAAAATAATCTACGAAACTGTACATTTCTAGCATAAACCAAAGCTTGTCCGACGCTGCTATGAACTAAAATTTAAAAAAAAAATAATTCATTTATAAAAACAAATTAAGTAAATGTGAAAGGTGATTTGGATTAAACTTACTCGTATAAAAAAGTAAACCATAAAAAATATATTGAATGCGAGATCGATTTGTTGTGTTGTATTATTACTCCACTTTTGACATCTTTCAACTTCTTCACTTGACGCATCAATAAAATATATAATAAGTGAAGCAATACTGAGTATAAAAACGAGTACGACCTTAAATTAAAATAAAAATAAAAATTAATTAAAATTAAGTTCAATATTTATTTTATTTCTAAAATTAAGATAAAGTTTTGATTTGACAATATTCAAACAAACAATATTGGCAATCAAGATTATTGTGGAAATTAACAATATCCTAAAATTATAAGATGCCAACCGGTATATAGTGCGTTGTGGTTATTTCATTTGACTATATTAATTAAAAATTTCCTTACTTTAATTATTCATAATGAAATAATTAAATTTTATAAAATTTGTTGAAAGTATGAAATAAAATGAAACTACTTCAAAAGCTAGGTCTTGATAATAGTCATAATTTTATACACTTAATTAGTTAACCTTGATATTATACTAAAAAATTAATCGATAAATAATATAGATGATACTCTTAAAATAAGTATTATAATACGTTCCACTTCATGTAATTTCGTACTTAATGTAATAAAAGATAATTCTACTTAAGTTCCTGACAACATGATGAAAAGAAAATAAAAAAAAACAAGATATTAGAAAACATCATCAAATAACAGACATATAAAATTTTTAATACGTATAGGCAGGACTATTAAACCTAAACCAAAATATGTATAATATATGGATAGATAGTTATTATTGAGCTACATATGAGCTACCAATAAAATAGAATATAGATTAATGTGAAAGTTAATATTGGTTGTAGTTCCGTAAAGCTTCTGCGTTCAAAATCTTGCCTAAAGAATCAGTATAATTCGGATCGAAATATGCATCATTTATAATGCATAATGGTTTTTGATAAATTTTAAAAAAAATAAAAAGTATAGTAAAAGAAACAAAAGTTTTTTTTTGTCTGTTGGGGCACCGTGCTACTGAATAGGAATATGTAGCTGAATAGGAATGTAGAGACATTTAAGATCTTGCTCTAAAGCTCATAATATTTTGGTAAACATTATTTCTTTAAGAGACATGTGCATTTAATTTGGGGTATTCATTTTTTCCTTATTCATTCAATAGATTCAATATCATTAATTTAGAGCCCTGGGGCAAGAAAGCACACTAAATATTTATTTTTACCTATACGTATGGTATATTCCTATATATATATGTATATGTAAGGGTATTGACAAGCAAAACGAAGTCCGTCTGCATGTATGTATATGTAAACCAATTTCGTTTTAAGAACTCTAAAATATTTAATTTCTTTAATTTAATGTCACAAAACAAAATAAAAAAAAAAAAAAAAAAATTAAAACATTTTTATTGCCAATAATATTTTTAGTAAAATTTGTTTTCTAAACAAACAATTAAAATTTCCAAATAAAAGATCGATTTTATTATAGATAATAAATTATTGTTAAAAATTCCATTAAATATAAATTTTTATTTTGTTTTTAATTAAATTGAATTTCAATTAGGTAGGTCGTTTTCCTTATTGTACATTACTACTGCTACTCGTATATTATGTATATTGTATAAAAAGTATTAAATTAATTTATTGTTTAGAAAAATTTTTAAAATTCTATTTTTATTTCCGTTCTCTTATATTTTAATATTTTTTTTCATTTTTCAAAAAAAAAAAAACAAAAAAAAAAGAGAAACAAAAATAAGTTATTTTAGTATTAAATTTGAAGTAGACAATTGAGAGGAAATAAAAATCCCTTTCTTTTTTTTTTCTTTTTAAATTGTTTATTTTGATATGAACACAAGATAAAATAAATATTTTGTTGTTCAATTTTTGTTTATAAACATTTTAAAAGTGTTTTATGTGGGAAAATTATCTTTAGATAAACTTGTGTATTTATTTACTTATAGTACTCGTGTGTGTGTGTGTGCTTTTGATGTATACTAGTGCGAAAAGAGAATGTGAAAAGCTTTTTATTACATTTTTAGTGGTTTGTTATTGATTTTGAGAATTGGACAATAAAAGAAAAAAAAGGAAATAAAAAAATGTTAAATCTATTATTAATAATTTTTTTTAATTCTATTATAATTAATTTTATTATTTACTTAAAGAATAGAAAATAGATATTTATGATCATATTTTAAAAAGAATTGTGTGTCCAAAAGTGAATATAAAAAGCTACATCAGTCTGAAAATATTTTTACTTTGAACTTCAATTCGATATTTCTTAACGTTCAGAGAAAATTTTCTTTTTGAATTAAAAAAAAATTAGTTTTTTTTTTTTTTTTATGTAAACATCTGGAATTGAATGTACACCAATATGATAATTATTCACAAATTAAAGTTTAATAAATTTTTAAGACTTATTAACGACATTGGTCTTTTTTTATAAAATATTTAAATTTTGTTTGATTTTTGTAGATTGTAGAAATTTATTCATATACTTATCTACAATAAAATTTAAAAGTACATAATTTTGTATAGAACCCAACATGTTTCTGTTATTTTTTATTTACTTATTCAAGTTTCTCAAAATGAGCTAAGGAGCTCGTACAGAGTATATAATATATTTCTTATATTTATTTTAAAATGAAGCGATGACATGTATGGTGTGTAAAATTTCATTAATTCAAATATTATTTGTATGTTTGTAATTACAATTATATTAAAAATAGAATAAAAATTTATCATAATATTATACATAATATATGCAAATCGTTAATGATATTATTTTAATATTTACACAAAAGACAATTATGTAACAATTAATTTAAGAAAATAGAAATAAAAATTTATATTAATATGTACTCCAAAAAATATGCAATTCGTTGTAGAGTTAAATTATTATAATATTTAGAGTTTAGACAAGAGTATTGTTTTATATGTTTTTTGAAATTTTTTTGTTGGCAAGTTTTTCACATCATCCGCCAGTTCATTAAAAAGTCGAACTCCAGTGTTGAGTATAGGTTCTAATCCTTGTAAATGGTGCATTACAATTTTTTTTCTCTAGTTTTTGTATTGGATTTTACATATCTGTTTTAAATATTAGGTATTTGTACCACTTGAGTTAGATTTTTAAGATCTCCTAACTTTAATATCCTATATTTTTTATGTATTTCATTTGTAGCAGTTCACCCAAGGACATAACCCAGAAAGATTTTTTATTGCTTTATTTTGTATTTTTTGAAGTTTGCTTGTATTTTTATTAAAAGTATTTCCCCATATAGCTGTTCCATATGTTATAGTGCTGTGAAATAGACTGTAGTATATTGATATTTTTGTACTTTGTTGAAGTCTTTCCCCCATTTTTAAATAGACCAGCAATACGTCGAGTTTTTGGTATCAGGTTATGAATTTGAACATTCCAATTTAATTCGTCATCTATAATGATGCCTAGATGATTATAGGGGTCGACCTTCTCTATTATTTTATTATTATAACGTACAGATTTATTTACATTTTTGGTTTAAAAAATCATAAATTTAGTTTTGTTAACGTTTACTGTTAGCTTATGTACGCATACCCAGTCATAAATTTTTAACATATCACTGTTTATTTTATCTTCTAAATGCTTATAATTTGTTTCAGCGTAGACCATTACCAGATCATCTGCGTATAAAAATGCTTTAGTTGATATACAATAATATTCTAATTTTGAAGAGTTGTGTTAAGGTTTGTTTTTATTTTTAGAATATTACCTACTTATTATGTCATTTTTATATTTTAAATGTTTTCCAAGATTTAAATTTTGTATTTTCTCTGCATGATGAATTTTCAAATTTATTGACTTCAAATTTAAATACATCAGATATCAAATTTACTTCAATCAGAATTTGACAGTCTAACAATAATATTCTAAGACCCACAATTTTTCTTTTCTTTGAATTTTCGATTCAATGTTCTGACACTGAATGATGCCATTTCATATTTTAATTTGAGACAAAAAGGGATGCAGAATGAAAATGGAATAAAAGATTCTATTAATTAGATGTTATACAAGAAAGCCGAAAGTGTGACATGAACATTTTGTTACAAGTTTTTTTTTAAATTTTTGTGATATTTCGTCATTTTATATTTACATTTCAAGGTTTTGTTATTATTTGTATTTTTGAGGATGAAAGTATTTACTGATTATAATAAAATATAATATGTTGGGACTTTAAATTATGACAACTAACTGGGAAAAATAAGCTCAGCAAATATTATCAAATGTCAAATTTTGATATCTTTTGAAAATGAAACAAATATTGTGATGTTTTAAAATTTTTAAAATTTTTAATAAAAAATTTAAAGAAAAATTTAGTATGTTGGTCGGGTCTAAAAGATTGTATCAGTCAATTTCCAATCAAAATATGTATGTATTTTTAATTTCAGAAATTAACAAAAAAAAAAAATACATATCTATTCTAAACGTATCAAATGTAATAAGAATATGAAGTTTTGAAATTCTGCCTGGTTGAAGTTTTTACAGTTATGTATTTAAATCTGAAAAAAATAAATTTGAAAATCGAATTGACAACATTGATTAACGGAAAAAATATTCTCCCTGAGATCTCGTATAGATATACACTATAATGTATTGATAATAAATTAAAAATTCTCGGTGCAATTGATCAAAAATATTTTTTTTAAATTTTGAACATGATACGAAAATAATACAAAAATAATACAATTATTATCTATCAATTATTCAAATATTATTTATAAACGTAAATATAACCGACTAAATTGAATGTGATTTCACTATTTCAGTACAGTTCAGTGTGGTTCGACATTAAGAAAAATATGAATTACCAAAATATAATACTCGATAAACAAAATTGATACAAAAAGAAAAAAACATGTACATACATCATTGCTTTCGTCAATTGAATAGAACATCAAAATATTATTTAGAGATGAAGTTGATAGAATAGTTAAATAAATTGTATTGTGAAAAAAAAAGAATTCAGAAATAAAATATTCTTAAACTTAAATAAATAATAAATAAAAAATAGAATAACTATCTTGTTTACTTGTATCTAAGGTAACACATTAATCTACATTCATCCATTATCTTTTTATCTATATTTGCATATACTTATACATATAACATATAGGTAATACTTGTATTAATTATGTTTTTGCACGTATAATCAATCTTCAACTCGCAAAACTATACAAATTCTTATATATTGACATCTTACATACACATACAACATACAACACACATAAATATGTATGCAGTGCACATAAATACAAAACAAGGACTTTTCCAAAAACAAACAAAAAACATAAAATATTTTTTTTTTCTATTTACATTTTGCATGTATAGATAATGTATATAAAAAATGATTGAATGTGTTAGTAATATAGTGACCTAGTTAATAATTTCAGTGTCCCCCCTTTCAAAGAAACAAAATAACAACATAAAATAAATAAACATTTTCATTTTTTATTTATTATCCTTTTTGGTAGCATAAATATGTTAAAATATAATTGTATATAGCATAATAAAAAGGAATACTCGGAAACAAAGAAAATAAGAAAACCAAAAAATAAAAGAGAAGAAAAATTAGAAAATGGAAAAACTTTATTTGTTTTTGAGCTTTTGCGCTGTTGATGATAAATGATTGAACTCTCCAAGAAGAGAGCAAAAAAAAAATAAAATAAAAAGGATATATTTAATGTCATATGTGTCTATCAATGTGGTATATAAATTTGTAACAATGTGTTGTGTTAAATTTTAATAAATGCAAGAAAAATATAATCGGTTCGAACACATTTCATTTAAAAAGTTTGAATAGGCACGAATAAAAAAATGCTTCTTTAGTGATAATAAATAAAATGAATGTATGTATGTAATGTAGGCACAATAAGTAACAAAAACAAAGTTTGTTATAACGGAATATAAACGAATTTCAAAATGTTTTTTTTTTTTTTATTAAGAAATAAATAATAATAATAACAACAATAATAAAATCAAAATTAAAACATAATTATATTCACCAGTGCGCTGATTTCGTTTAAAAGTTAAAATTTCATTCTTAATTTTCTTAAATAATTATTTTTTTCATTTAAGTATTTAAATGTTATTCATAATTTTTATATATATACACAGGATTATATATCATTATGATTATACATGTATGATATAAACGATGTATATATACATATATACAGAATCTAAACAAAAAGAAAATGAACAAGAAAATTATTGACGGTGTATAGTGAACGAACGTTGTTTAGGTTAACTTATTATGTATTAGGTATGTAGTGACGAAATTCATATGTATTTCAAAAATTTATTTATAAATATATACTTTATGCATATACATTTTATTTTTTACCATGTAGTATTGTACATATTTGTATTTTATGCAAATCAAAAAACATCATACATAATAATTGTATGTATAGAATATTGAAATGTTAAAAAAGAAAAGTGATTTTTTTCTTTTTCTCTTATCGCTAACGAATTAGATTTTGATCGCATTATTCAAAATTTGAAAATTCAGCCGCAGGAAAAGTATATGCGTTATTTATATATATAAAATATATGTACTTTATTATAATATAGGAAATAGATATTTAATTTTATGTAATAAAAATAATTAAATTAATGAATTAGGTGAATTATTAATTAAATGTATAATGGTGACCTAAATTTCTATTAAATTTTAATTTATTATTTAAATAATTATTTTAAATATTATGTACGATAGGATATCGGAATAAATAAATTATGTAATCAAAGAATACCTATATAAGGTTGGTTTGTATTATAAATTACTTTAAAACTAACATTTTACAACAAATATGATTACATAACGACAAAAACAAGAATATTTCAGAAACAACTTTTTCCTTTATTAGTGCTTGAAACAACTTAACATTAGTAAGTCCTGGAATATGTTTTGTACTAAAATTTATATGTGTATAAGTTAGTAAATAGTAAAAACATAAAAATAAACCTTATTCTACAATTATTTAAACTTTAAATAACTAAAGAGAAAATTTTATTAATTATTATTGAAAACATTTGAAGAAAATAATATTTTTGAGCTATAGACCTTAAATATCCACCCGATCGACAATATTGATTTATCATCAGATTTTTAATCCAGTCATGTGCTTATGAGATATATATACCTGTTAATTATGAGGTATATATACCTATTAACTTCAATGATAGATGTATAAGAAATAAAAATGTTAACATCAAATGCTTTAATCTTTTGTTACTGTATAATAAAGTGTTAGATTGCAAAGAATAAAGGTGATCTTCAGAAACATGTAAATGTGACGACAACAAATTTTGTTAACAATCAATATGCTATATTAAAAAAATCTTTCGAATTCATATAATTATGAAATTCTTCATGTTTAACATGTCATTTACTAAATTCTTTTAACAATTTTAATATGGAAATATAGATTTCATACATCATTAAATTATGTTAGACCCCTCTAAGAACTCTTTCAAAAATTTACACCTTCAAAGGAAAAAACAAAGCCAACTTTTAATCATTTTTCAACAAAGAAAAAAAAAAACACGACCAAACATTTTTTTTTAAATTCATATTTTCTATATTTCATATTATTTTTTATTTTTTATATTTATTTTTTTTTTTCAACATTTGCATAAATTACTCATTAGATTATTTAGTAACTAATATATGCCATATAATTTGTATTTGGCCTTCATATATTCTATAAAATAAAAAATAAATTTTTCAAACAAGGATTTTTATCAAGGTTAGAATTATTTAATATATATATTTTACAATTAAGGATCTTTTCTATTTAAATAAATTAATAATTTATAATTCTTTTAAATAAATATACATTTTTGTTTTTCTTTTAATTATAAATTTTCATATTATGTATAAGGGGGAAAAAATTAAGGACTAAAATTGCATTCATTTAAAGTTTACACTTAGGTACCATATTATATTAAAGTATTCTTGAAAACATTGTCGACCCTTTACATTACAAATGCAAATGCATGTATTAAATACAATTTTGTGAACATTTTTAAAATATGGACGTTTTCATGTTTCTAATGTTAAATTTCGTAATTAATTTCAATATCAACATTATTATATTTTTCTATATAACGACAAATAAATGTCACAAATTATTGTATATATTAAAAGAATATTTTAAATATATTTAATACATAATATGTAATTTTTATATTTCAACTGGTACCACTTTTATACACATAATATTTTTATTACATTATAATACCTCTTAACATTAATAAATGACACGGCAACGGCACAGTGGCGGAAATATATAAAAATAAAATGCATAAAATTTAATATTAATTTTCAATATGTAAATATTGTAGTTATTTTCATATATATATGTATATAGATTCATCTACCATAATATATACTAACATGTATGAATATCGATATCTTAATCTAATAATACGTAACTCATTTTTTTGCAAAATTGAGCTATTGAAATATTTTGGTGAAAGAGATAAATATACGTATTTCTGTGTTAATAAATTTAACATTTTAACATTTTATAAGTGCGAAAGGTAAAAAACTATTATTTGCAAATATGCCGTAAATCAAAACAAAAAAAATCATTCGAATTTTGAGTATTTCATTTTGAAATTCATGTAGCCACGCACTACTACCTTGATGTAATTCAGTCATTATGTTAAAACATTTTTGATAAACATTTCTTTATATTTTTTTAACTTAATGGTAGAATTTTCAAATTATTCCACTAAATTATTAATTATTTAATTCAGTTTGTGTAATATTTTAAAATTATTGAAATAAAACTACATATCGACTTTTGAGTAAATCAGTGTAACAGAGTAAGTAGAGTAGAACCATTAGTTTATAGTGTTAACAGAGGTAATATATAGAACCAATTAAACTCTAATAAAACCTAAATCAATACGAATTGTAATCTAATACAACGTATGTCATTTTTCTCATTTCATTTTAAAAAAAATATGTCTGTAGGTTTCAATATTTTAGTAAAAAAAAACAAATATTTTTCATTTAATATTTTTAAATAAAATACATGTTTTCATTTCCTGGCAAATTGCGCAAAATGACTTACGTACTATTATAATTAAGGTATCGATATGCAATTGTACTTATTTTAAGAACCATTTTGTAAAACTAATTTCCTGTTTTAATGTAATGAATTAAATATTACAAGACGTATTGTAATAGTCTATGTAGGTATAGCCTAATATTGAGAAATGAGAAATTCTTTAGATTTATTAATATTAGATACAGGGTTCTTAATGGTATACTACTCTGATTTTCACATGAATACCTAGTATATTTTTTCGAAACAAATTAAATTTTCTACCAAATAGTTATTATACTTTTTTATTGTGTTGTTGAAGAATCTAATAAATTATATACAGAACATATTGTACATATAGTATAAGTATACACCTTCCTTGATAATGAAATAAATAAATAAATAAATAATTAAATGAAAATAAAACTTATTTAATTTCTTATAAAAATATTTTTTTGCACATTAAAAAGTCATCACGCACTGTTTGTATACATAACAATATATTTTATTTTAAATTGAAATGTACAAATATTAACATTTTTTAACATTGTAACGTTAACATTTTTTTTTTTTGTTTTACGTTTTCATTAAAATACCTATGTTTTTTTGTTTTACATTGGTGTGTTTTAATCCTGACGCAGTAACCTATTTCTTAGAGTTATTAGGTCAAAATAGTTTTGAAAAAAAAAACCTTTTCATTACCTCTGTTAAATTACAAATACATGTGAGATTATTTTAAATTTAATTTTTATTTAAAAGAAAAACATATTTTTATTATTTATTATTGAACTCATTCATTATAGCAAATTTATACATTAATATGTATGTATGTACATATATTGTAATGAAAAGTTTTTATTTATATTTTGTAAAAAAAAAAACATTTTCTGAAATTATCTAAAAAACAGGAAAAAAAAATATCCAAAATGTGATATTTAATGTGTTAAATTTAACTTTACTACCAACACATATAAACATATATTTTTAAAATTTTAAATACATACATTCATGTTGATGCATTTTAATTTAGAATATTTACTTAAGCATATATGTATATATATTTTAGAACTCGCATATTAAAAACATTTCATGCGCACATCAAAGATCATTGTTTTTGTTTTTAAGAGAGCTTTTCGTGAATTTTCTTTTCTTAACGAAAATTTCCCCCTGTACCAGTATATGTGTTAATAGGTATATAAATTGAATTTAAAGAAATTTTATTTGATTGTTTGTGTTTTGTTTATTAAATTTTTTGTTTTAGATTTTTGTTTTTAAAATTTCAATCGTGAAAGTACATACTACATAATATAGTGTATGTATATATAAAATATATAAGAAAGGAAAATAATTTATATTGAATTGTAAGGTTTTATATTTTAAAATACTGCGTAGGGTAAGGTTATGTTCTACATGTGAATGAGAATGCGACAATTTGAAGTTTTTGGTTTGCTGTCACTTTTTTTTTGTTACTATACCAGTATTTTACTTTATTTTTGTTTCTTTTTTTATTAGGTATTTTGTTTAAACTTAGATAATATTGAAAAGAAACATTATTAGAATTATCATTTTATTCAATTATTTAAATTTTATTTTCCAATTAGAATATATTCAATTCAATTTATTTCAATATAATTCATAGAATAATATGCTGAAGGCTTTAGGTGAAACATTGTTAAAATTAAATAAATATTAAAACTCTAGCTATGTTTCACAATTTTATTAAATATTTTAATCGATTTTGGTTATTACACCATCATCAGAGTCACCTCAGTCTAAAATCGTTTAAGATATTTAATAAAATTGTGAAACATACCTAGAGTTTTAATATTTATTTAATTTCAATTTAATTCATTTATTTAACCAAATATTTACACTATTGAATACAAGTTTTCTACAATTAATCTTACAGATACCAGATATTATATTAATTACTCGAGAGGAATTTCGAAAGGAAAATGGCATAAACCTATATAAAAATTTATGATTTTAATAAAACTAACCTTATAATGTCTTACACTACTTAAAGCTGCTTCCAACTATATTAAATTAATTAGGTATTGTATTACTATTTAACTATGTTTTAACATTTATTGGTATACATTTTTTACAAAATTATTTCCAGATAATAGGCATTTTGTCCGTTTTGCATATTTCGAAAAATTAAATTTGAATTCTAATTTGACATTTGACATCTGAAGTGACTTATGTTTTTTACATAATATATAACTTAAAATCCAGCCAGCAATATAATATGCTTTATATTTTTGTTTTAATTTTTCATGTCTTTATGTATTTTCTTTATTTACCTGCCTCTCTATATATGATAAAAGTGCGATAAATACATTTTTTCTTTTGTTGTCATGTGAATGTGAATGTATAGAAAAATGGAACAGAAGAAAATGATACCCTTCTAATATTCTTTCAATTTCCTGTGAACATATTTCCCATCTCGTGATTTTATCTTCTAGACGTATCGTTTACGAAGTGATTTTCACGATAAGAATTTCATATATACATAGAATATACACCGAAACACAATTCATATAGATTTTAAATATTTTGTAAGAATTATTTTTAAATATTTGCATAAAAAAATTTAATTTGTTTTTTGTTTCAATATTTGAAATAATTGAAAAAATATAGATTAAAGTAGGTATGAATAAAAAAATGTTCTCAATGTGGGCGTAAATTTATTAAATTGAAATCATGTTAATTGAAAAAAATTTTAAGTACAGAAGAAAATTTTAAAATAATCAAATTTCATTTGAAATAAAAACATTTTGTCTAAAGACAATATAGTTGTACTACTTAGAAATTTTGTTTTGTCTATAACTAAATGAACTTCTAATAAACATGCTTTAACCATATTATGTTGTTGGGTGTATATATGAAATTGTTAGTTTGTAAGCAAAACATATATTCTTTAAAGTTAATCGAATGTTTGACTTTTAATTCTTCTACTTGCAAACTTCTTCAGCCATTTGTATTCGACTTAAGGTACAAAACGCCGAAGAAATTGTTCTTTTAAAATGCATTTTCATTTTTTTTCGAACGCTTAAAACCATTTTCGTACAATTTTATACATATGGAATTTTGTAATATAGTTGCTGGCCCAAGATTTAATTGGTCTATACGAACAAATTTTCATTTTGCGTTTTTTTGGGTTTTTATAATCAAAAAATCGAGATCTTTCGATCTGTCTTTGCCGTTTTCTTCTATCTGTTAGTTTCGAAAATACTAGTATCGACTTTCTATGTTACATAATGGGTATTTTAACCATATATTTTTAATTCTTGAATATTACATACAAACAAAAAATTTTATTTTTATTTTTGATAATAACATGATGAAATATGTAACAGCAGACTATAGAAAAAAACTTGGATATGAAAAATACCAACAGCTCTATCTTGATTTTAACTTATGTAACATATGAAATGTCTTTCAATTACGACCGAGATTTCTAATTTCTATATTGTAAAAGGAAATATTCAGTTTTTATTTTAACAGGACACTGTAATTTAAATATCAATTACAAGGCTATAGTGCGTTGCATAATATTTTATAGGCTGGGTGGCGCAGTAGGTAGAGCAACTGCCTTTCAAGCGGAAGGTCCCAGGTTATGAAGCAAAAAAAATACTTTATGGGTTTTGGTAATGGTTAAGAAGGCTTAGTTCCTGACAATAGCAGTAGTTTTTCCACATTTAGTGAGTTGATAAGCCAGTAATTTGTTAAATAAATACTCGAAATATTGTAGATATTGTAGTGTAAAATTGCAGTACCGGCGTACTTAATTAAGCACGAAAAGATGATTCTACCTAAGTTAGTGTAAGAATGCAAATAAACAAAACAAAACAAACAAGATACCCCAGATGTAAAAAATCTTAATTTTGTGGTTTGACAATTGTGTACCTCAAAATAAAAACCAAATTAAGAGTCATAGAACATAAATATTCTGAAGTGGGTTACTCGAATTTTCAAGAAGTAGACACCGTCCACATTTGAAAGGATTAACTATTTGCAGTATCATTGATTAAGCGAATTTTAAGGATTCAGTACCCAAATGTAAAACTAGAGATATTACAAATGCAACAAAACAACTTCAACTATTATGCTGCAACTGCAAAGCTTATCAATATTAAAATGCCATTTTTCAAAGCTTGATATATTAAATATGAACGGGAAAGAACTTTTAAAATTTACTATAAACACAGTTACTCTAATGATGCACTCTTAAAGCTTGAAATTCACAATAACAAACAAACCATTACTAGAAAAACCACTAATATAGATAAGTTCGAAGACTTTCCTAAAATTTTTCCACTAAATAATTTGGAAGTGCCAGCCCAAATGGTGAGTTATATTCAATCTTGGGACGTATAAAAAATTTATAGAAATTAAGGAGTTCCAAAGGTGAAAGGATAGCTTTACATCTACTAAGATGTATCCTTACATCTCCTTTCGCCATATCAAAAATATGGCTAATTCGTTTCAAATAATTTTTTGATTCACGAGCATGCCTAAAATATTTAGACTATCCGTGTTTCGTAAAGTAACACTTTGGAAGGAGAGATTAGGTTGAAATCCTGGAAGTGTCTCAGTCAGTAATTTTAGTCAGATCATGGCTAATCATGTTAACCATTATTTGTCTTCTATTGTCAATTTCGGTAGTTGTATAGCATTAGATTAATGGTGAAAATCGAAGGATGCCACCACAGTACTGTCATCAGCAAAACTGTAGATTGGATTGAAGGTAATTTGGAGTAAATCGTTGATGAAAATTAAAAAGAGAATAGAGAATGAGTGAAAGAACAGATCCTTGAGGAACACCAGCATTTATATTAAGTTTTTCAGACGTCTAGTAAGTCCATGTAGAAAATATAGACCCTAGACTAATAGCTTGAAATTTGCCTATTAAAGCTGCGTGCCATTCTCGATCAAAAGCTTTCCGAATATCTAAAGCAACAATATCAGCCTCCCACGAATTATGTAAGGTGATGTTGAGCTGTTCGCAAAGGTAAGTCATCATGTCACCAGGAAAACACTAAATCTGATATAAATCAATGGTAAAATACATGAATCCAATTGATGTAGTATCTGCTTTAATTTTAAAATGTATTGAAGTCCCTAATAAAGAAACACTGACTCTAGATAGATAAGATTAATTCAGGAACGAAAACTAAAAATAAAAATTATTGAAAAAAAACAAAATTTCAAATAAAATATTTGAAAATTTTTATAAATAATGTTATTTTAATTTTGTTATTAATTATAGGAATGATTACTTCAAATAATGTCATTTTTAATCAATTATGCAGTGTTACATAGTAGATTGTCACATACATATAAACAATTAAAAAATACAAAAAAATTTTCGAACCATTTTTTGTCACATAGAAAATTTTAAAATCAAAAATCAAATTTTAAATTTTATTTTTTCAGAAATGCTTCGATATTTTCACCAAAAAGTTTCAGTGATTAATGGACGCATTTTTCCTTTGACGAGAAAGTTATATGAACAATTTGACTCTCATTGATCTTAATTTTCCACTTATAAAGCCTTCACTGTATCTGCTGCAAATGTTCTTGTAAATTTATAGATACTGTATGTGAATTTGAGTGACAGCTTAATATTGCAGTATTGTGAGCGAAGGTGGATGTTAATGTGTTCCTGTTTTCCGGTAGATCAAACGTATACACTAAGTATAAAAGTGGACCCATTACACTACCTTGTGGGACGCCAGCATTGATATCATGTTCTTTTGTTACATATATGATTTGAATCTAACTCTAAAGCGTATATTAGTTATATAAAAATTTAGAAGTAGATGAGACTAAGTTGGTAGCTTTTGTTTTATTTTGTAGATTAATCCAGCGTGTCAAACTTTGTCGAATGCCTGACTGACATACAAAAACACGGCTGAACAGAACTTTCTTTCTTCAAATCCTTGGACGCATTTAAACTTAAAACTTAACACAAGAAAAAAAAGGAATATCACGTGAAATACGAATCGCCGGCAACTTTACCTTAAAATTCGTTTTTTGAAAAAAATTATTTAACCTCTGTAGTCTGTAACAATTAAGTATTGGGCTGACGTAATGTAATTTTGTCATGTAGCCATTAAGAACATTAATCGAATCATTTAACTAAAAAACCTATAGCTGATACTATTACTATACCATAACTGCTGTAATTGTACAATTTAAAATGAAAGTTTATCGAAGTCTAATGATAAGTAATTAATTTTACTGTGAATTGTATTGCATCACATAGTTTGCTTTTTTTTTAATATAAAATTCCTAGCTCCACAGCAATTGCCAAATCCTGCTACAGTTAGGATTCTAGACTAGTTAATTATTTTCATCAAATATTTATCTAATAGCAATAACATTCCATTTTTAATTTAAATCATAGTTTTTTTTTAAATAAAGGAAAGAGAAAACAAATTTGACGAAAATAATTTGGCAATAAACTTTATTAATTGCTTAAAATCGAATATTTTCAAGAAACGTATTCTAATTTTGAAATGAAGTATAAGAAATGTATACCTAAATTTGATTGATATTGAAATGAATACGAAAAGGAAAAAAAATAATTAAAGGTAAGATAAGAGAAAAGAAAATTAATTGAAAATTAATTTTAATTTAATATTATAGAAAAAACGTTCATACCATGACCCATTTTTCACTCATACCATAATATTATATTGTTCTTTTTAAATATCACGTGCTAAGATTCTCTTATGAACAATATATATGTATATATTTTTTAATAATAACCAATAATAAAAACAAAAACAAGAAAATTATTAAAAATAATTAAGAACATAATGAATCGATTTCTCATTTTAATCAAAGTAATTCAATTGTCTCTAAAAAAATTTTTTCATATAGATATATTTTATATAATTTACTCAAATATATATATATAATAATATTATTATATAAGAAATGATATTATGTAGAAAATATGAAAACTTCTCTGCGCATACTTCTAAAAATAAAAATAAAAAAAAAAATAAAAACACAACAAAAATAAAATTTTCTATCAAATTTATGAAAAACTTTATCGAAAACTTTTTACATAAATCGAAATGTAGGTGTATACAAAATTTAATAAAATCTAAAGGAACAACAATAAGTCCTTTTTTTATTTGTTTTTATTTTTATTGATAAATATTAGATGTATGTATAATGTAAAAAAATGTATGTACAATGTACATATACAATAATTTTAATTGATTATTTTATAATACTTTACATAATAATTTTGTAAAATATTCAATAAAAATGGAAATTGAAAATATTATTTACCATTTTGACAAAAAAACAAAAAATGGTATTAATTTGATGTAAAACAATTTAAATTTAAAACTTTATAAAAATAAAAAATATTTCTTAGCTAATGAGAGCTGTTGCTTAAAGTATTATAGTCATATTTTATTTTAAACTTGAAAATTAGGGCATTGAACTTTAATCTTTGCTGTACATTTATCCAATTTAACTGTGTTAACATTCCTTGTCTGGATATGTGTGTACGGTGTACCGATCACATTTCAATATAACTCTCATTACTCTATTCTGCAGCATCTCTCAAGTTTTTGTATATATAGCTTATACCAGCATCACACATAAAAAGCACAGAAGGGCCGTAATCATAATGTGGCAATATTAATTTGTGGTACATGCTAACTGCACAATAAGTATTTAATTTTTGTTACACATGTAATTTCTTGATTATTCAAATTCAATATTACAATGTGTCCTCAACCATTTATCACCATACTTTTCATTTTATCCACATTTAGTTTCAGTTTATTCTTACATATAACCATTTAAATGTATTTTCTAAATCAATACGCATTGCTTCACTGCAATCTTCAATACCTTTGCCGTTTATATATAGAACAAGGTATCATCTGCGAAAAGTACAATCTTAGATTTCGTAATATGGCCGTTTTAATAGAATTTATAAAAACAAGAAATATTAGAACACTGAACCGTGTGGTACTCTAATATTTACATCTACCAAAGATGAAAAACTAATACCGACTCGTGTTCTTTGTAGTCTACCTGTTAAATATTGTTGAAACCAATTTAATTCCACTCCATCTACCCCAATTTTTCTTAATTTTTTTTATCAATATTTTCAAACGCACATTTTAAATCAATAACCACAGCTACAATACTATAACCATCATCACCAGTATCTCTTTTCCATTCATTTATACTTAAAAAATAAGTGTAATAAGCGATTCCGATCACTCAACCGGTTATTTTGTTCAAGTCATCTTGACCATGGGATAAAAGTGCTAACTTATCAAACGTTGTTAAAGCCTCTTTTAATGTATGGTTGCTCCAACTAGTTCAACATCAATCACTCATATATGGAAAAGATATGGCAGAAATATATTTGGAATATGTTTATGATTTGTTACATATATTTTAAACGAAAAAATATATAATGCCACTAATATAGGAGAATAGACTAAGGAGAATATAAAAGTATGTCGAAACTATACCATATAAAAGCATAAATCGTAAATAACGATCTGATACGGGGATAATATTGGGTGTATTCATAAATGCTGCAAACTTTAAACAAGTTTGCCACCAGTTGGCGTACTTTGCAATAATGAATACAAATTCTACCTATATTTTACCTTTACTTGACAATTCTGCAAAATTTTTGTTCATTAATACTGACATTTTGAAAATAACATTTTTTTTTAAATAATAAAACAAAAACTAAAATACTAAAAAAACAACAAAGAAAACAACTACAAAAAATTTTATGCATACTAAAAATATATTCTGCCAAGTTGACGCCCAGTAGACTTTGAGTCTGCATTTATGAACAGCATTCAGAAAATCTGACAAGTGTGTTCATAAATTCAGAATATGCAGATTGATTGCAGGTTTACATTTATGAAAACAAGGATTATCTAAAAAATTACACAAAAATCTTCGTCTCTTCTATCATATAAAAAGACGGGAAACAAACAAAATCATAAGTAAACGACGCATTACCAACGAAATAAATTGTATAACACTGTACAGTCAATCTTTGTCTTTAAAAGATGGAACAGATATCAGCATGGAAAATACAATGAAAAATACAATCGCCATTATTGGTGACTGTAATATTTTTACCATTTTTTCCTATTCAAAATAAGATTTTTTCTTTTATATTTTTAAGAAAAAAAAGAATAAATAAAAACTTTTTACCTAATTATAAAACAAAATAATTTAAAAAAATTTATAAAAGTTTAAATACAAGTGTGATTTTATCCATATGGAATTTCGTTCATATGTAATTTTTTCATGCAATCACAGAAGTTGGTCATTTAGAGTAAAACTGAATCAAAATTAAAATCTTTTGTTACATTTTGAAATTGTCTTTGTTTTTTAAGTGTACTTATTAAAGAACGATTTAAAATAATCTTTTTTGTTTTTTTTTTAGTGATTTTTATAATAAAAAAAAATAAATACAGGTGCCGAAAAAATAAAAAATAAAAATTCAGGGCATGACTAAGTAAAAAGTAAATTTCAAATAATGAATACAATTCGAACATGAATGAATGCAATTTGAGTGCAATGAAATAATAGGTGCAATTCAATTTGAGTATGAATTAATGAGTGCAATTTGATGATATCAAAATGAAATGATGTTGATTGAATGAATGATCAAACAAATATTTTATAGGCAAGTTATTAAGAAATATTTTTCTACTCTCTAGGTTATGGAAAAACAAAAAAATATAATAACAAAAAAAATTTAAAAAAATATATGCAATTTTAAAAGTAAAGTCAATGGAGGCAAACATTTTTTTAGATTAATAATGATGAAATTTTATAAGTCTTTACTTCCCTTCTTTTTCACAGAGAAAAATTTGATTATTCTTAACGCACAAGAATTTACAGGTCTTAGCTCTTCTAAGTGATATATTGTATCGGCGTAGGACCTAATATAAATAATATCCCAAGCAAAACTGGAGTTGTTAGTTTTTCTTAAATATATTTCTTTAGTGGCGCATCTTATCCTTTAAGGACGAAAAGGACATTTGAAAGTATCCTTGTTGTTTTGACGTTTTTGTATAAAAGCCATTATATCTGTTGATCTATTAGATATATATATATTCAGTTACATAATCTGGAAAGATAACGCTCTCTCTAACGCAAATTTTAACATTATTTGTGATGATGATTAGTGCTGCCGTTATGGAGATATTGTAGTTCAAAATAGAAAAATTTTGAAAAATTAAACACTCTTTATTTTCTTATTTTCTTTAAATAAAGATTGTTGTTTTTTCCAAAATTTTCTACTTTGAACTGCTTGGGATATGGTCAGTAGGTCCTACGCCGATACAACATCTTCCTCATATTTTTTGCTCCTTTGTATATTTTTGCTTGAAACGGCGTTAGATTATGGCGAAAAAAAATTTGATTATTTCCTTTCCTTCTTAAAATCAACACAGTTATAATTCCCCGTTCGATACCATAAACAGTAATCATAAAAAAGGTGTTCGATTGATGACAACATGACATTTCATTTAACTATAACTATTAGCATGTTTATACGGGTAGAAAAGTGGTAGAAATCTACCAAAATTTATAGGTGAGGGATATATTTCGGTAAGGTGTAAGTAAAATTTTAAATTTCTGGTAGATTTTTGACGTTTAAATTTCAATATATTCTTATTATTTTTATTCACAAAAACAAGGGAATTGTTGTTGACAATGTAATTTTCGGATCGAATAATAAAAAAATATAAATTATACAAATAATATAGTTGGATTGACACTAGAATAATAATAAAAATTTATTTATTTATTTCTTTGCCAATCATTTCAATTCCGGCCATCTTGACATTTCAATAATCTGACAGCAACAATGGCAGAAATCTGCCAGTTTCTTTTTACGTATGAACATAAAGGTAGATTTCTGCGGCAGATCTGCTGCAAATGTATGCCTCGCATAAACATGGGCTATAATATACATATGCCATCATTCAATGGCTTTTCAAAAGCATTCCTTAAGTCAAAAGTATACGATAAGAAGCGTTACAAATCAAAAGCAATTTTGACAGCATTGTAAATAAATAAAAAAAATTTAAACTTAAACGAAAATCAAAATAAAAAACATTTATTTATGGAATTTATATTTTTATTTCACTTTTTTTAACTTTTCCTTTTGACGTTTTGATATGATTAGGTATGGCAATTATAGGTAGGGTTATGTTTGGGTATGATTTTATTATATCCTAAACAATCATATCGAACATTTAACGAACTATCATATGATATCATATGACTATTATAGTTCGGTTCGGGTTATAAAATGATCGATGATTATAAAATTGAATACTTTAATGATGAATAATAAAACTTTTTAAACTTAATTTTTTTTTTTGTTTTTCTCATATGATTTATTAAAGACAAAGCCGCGTATGTTAATCATTTATGAAAATTGTGGTGTTTTTTTGTTAATATTTAATTTTCTTTTATTTAGTTTTCTTTATTTACTCCTTTCGAATCTTTTTTTTTTTATAAATTATATTTTAATGTCATAGAATAAAATAACACTCCTTTATAACCACGCAAGGATGTATACATATTTCAATAATATATCTTTAGCATGTCTGACAGAAATACAAATTGACATAATTTTTTAACTATATTTTATAACCCTCAAAGGTAAATTCCCCAATATTGTTTCGAAATAGAAAATATGTTCTCATATTTAATTAATTTATTTTATTTTTTAGTTTTCAATTCATTCGCTAATACTTAAAATATTAATTTCTGGAAATAACATGAAATTTTATTTATAATGTGTATGTGTGTGTGTATTATAGTTTCGGTAGTGTGATATTGAAAAATTAATTTTAATTTTTTTTTTAAATTAAAAATTTGCCATGAACATTATAATGACACTCCTTTATTTGAAAAAAACCATATTTGTGTGTTTTTTTTTGTATTTACCTATGATGTCCTTAAAATTAATAAAATTCAAAAGAGATTCATAAACAGATTCCCAATAGATGTCTAGAATATTGTTAAAATGGTTAGTATAGGTATGTATATGCAAAACAAAATAAAAAACAATAAATCCATCATCACTTTATTTAATTAAAAAATACAAAAATTATTATGCATCACATAATTACTCAGGAAATGGTTACTGAATAAATATGAATTTGAAGAGTCAGCAATAAATCAAAAAAGAAAAAATTTTATTCGAATTTTTTTTTTTTTTCATTCATTATTCAAAATGGTTTCATTATTCAAAAAGCTAACAAAATCAACTAAAATATATTTTAATCCATTTATTCTTAGTTTCAAATACATATAAAAAAAAAAATTTAAAATATCTTTGAAGATGTTACAAAATAACACGAATTTAACCTGAAACTTTAAGTAAACTATTCTTTCCCAATAATATTTCCGTTATATACTTTAAAAAGGAAACAGGCCAAATGGCAAAATCTATTTAACAAACGAATATTGGTCTAAAGATATTTCGCATAATATCATATTAAAAATTTTTTTTTATAATAACACGGTCATTCGACATGTCCATGTTAATAAAATATTTTATGAAAGCTTTTAATTTTTATATTCAAAAAAATTTGTCGTCAACAGTTTCTATCGTCTTGATTTCAATAATCTGAAGCAGGAACATGATGGCGGTATAGCTTCTGACAAAAAAAAGCTACTTTATTTTTTAAGTCTTGCAGCAGTCTCCAAATAATACAAAAATAAATTATTATGTTAACCTTATCTTAATTTCATATATTTTTTTGTTTAATTGATTTTTACTAACTGTTTCTTTTACCATAAACCATTTCGAATATTGTTTTTTTTTTGTCAAATGAAATTTTACTGTGAGCCTTTTTTGTCAACTGACATTAGGCCGAGTATAACTTTACAAAGGGACATAGCAAAGACAATTTTGGGAGTTCACAGTCACAAGAGACTGCACAATTTCAAAAACAGGACGAAAATTCTTCGTCGAATAAAAAGGAAAGAAACGTTTCTGCAATCGAAATATATGAACTATTATACTGAATCCTCTGAAAAAAAAATGAATGAACTATATTAATACATAAGTTAATCGCTATATAGTGCTGGTATAAGCTGTGAACCATAATTTTTTGTCAAATTTCTGACAATTCTATTTTTTTAGTTACTTTTTATCAAAATAACAAGTAACAAAATTGAATTTCTATATAATCACTCATATACTTTAAAAAGACAAATCATTAAAATTATTATTAAAACAAAAACAAAACAAAAAATTTAAAAAAAAAGTATTAATTGAGTTTTAAATGGGTAATAAATTCGTTAAAAATTTATACATATGGACAGATAATAGGGGCAGAATCATTTTTTTTTTTTGGAACTTCTCCAAAATATATAAATCTTTTATTAAATTTAATAATGCATAAATATTATACTACTACTATACTGTTATATTATATATACTGTTATACTTTGGTATGAAATAATAATGCGAGTAAAATCGATAAGAAAATCTATTTTTAACTTTTTTTTTTTTCCCAAAAATAATATTTCTGTACTGTACATGGAAATACTCGTAATAATCATAAAAGGAAGAAATTCACTAAAAAATGTATAAGTATATTAGATACAAGAAGGACATTAAACTGTGTATAATCATTAAGTATATTATATATATATATACATATTTCTATAGTATTTTTTGGTCTATATATTATATATTATGAATTACATAAAAAATAAATGAAAATTATACTAGTATTATATAAATACACTAGTTTATAATAGGTATATATTTGTATATATATATATATATATATATATATATATGTATGTATTTATTCTTTAAATATTTTATTTAATTTCTTCCTTGAATATTAAATTCAGTTTTGTTTGCTTTAACAATTTTATAAAATATTTACAAGATAAAATATTATTTTCATTTAATAATGTAACGATTAGAAATTTAGGATGCCAAACATATTTTTCTTCAAGGTGGAAAATATAATATGTATATATATATATACATATAGATTTATATTTCATTTTGATTAAAAATTTATATTTTGTATTGTATATTGAATCTTTTTTCATTTTTAAATTTAAATATTATAATTTATTATGTCTTACCAATATTCTTCCAGTTGTTGTTTGACCTGATATGAGTTCACCAGCCCAATCTTTTGCTTCTGTCATAAAAGTTCCTTCGAACTCTTGTTTGTTTCTTGAGGCCTTTTGTTCTTTTTGTTTTGGATCGTTTGGAGATAATTCTGGCTCCTTCCGGCAGCACATAAATGCGAATAATCTCCATAGCAGTACAACCAATAATCCAGCCAAGAATGTGAATATGCTGGATAATAGAAAACACCACCATTTTCGGATTTTAAGACAATCGTCGTCTTCATATGGTGAATCGGTTGATTCTGCTGATACTGCTTCAACTCCGGTTTCGTCACACCCCGACATCCCCTATTAACATAAAATTATATTAGAAATTTTTTTTTATTATTTTTTAATGTAAGTAACAAAGATAATAAATATGTAATAATTTATGTATTATTAAAGATATTTTCAAATTTTTGTTATAAAAACAGTTTTTTGGTATATAAATATTATTAAATAAATAATTTTTTTAAAGATAAAAATATAAAATGTTGAAATAGATTTCTTTTAAATTCGAACTTGAAAATAATGTGTTAAAAAACATTATAATTACAAGCTATAAAGACTATGAATCTGAATCATTTTTAATTTATAATTTCAAGTTAAATAAGTTTTTCAAGTCAAGTTAAAATTATAGCTATTTGGTATAAAACTTACTTTTATGAAATTGGCAGATGTTGTTGTTGTATTTGTTATTTTTTGGGAAAATAAATCAAAAATACTTGTCATTTTTTCTATTAATGTTTATTAAGAAATTTTTTTAAATTTATTCCAATTTTCATTTTATTTTTTTAATTTTTTTGCTTTGTCAATATAGTCTGTTACTGTTTCACTGCATATAGTTAGTGCATTTTAATTTATGTTTTACATAATAATAATTAATATAAGTTTTTATTATTTTCGATTTTTTTTTCTAAATTGTGAGTTTACTACTATACCTCTGCTAAATGTTCTGTCCTACTAATTGTTAGAATGTAAAATAAACTATACTTATTACAATACGCGAATTAAGTTTGAAATAATCCATCACATCATTATAACTAACTACTATTAATTAATATAAAATTAATAAAATATATATTTAATATTATTTAGAAAATTTATGGCGTAAAAAAATATTACAAAGTTACATTTTCGCGATTTAATAAACTAATTGTAGAGAATCGAGTGTTATTTTTAACATTAATAACAAATGAAGCAAATACCAATTATTTAAGTGTTCCTAATTTTATACCTACGCAAATGTACTTAGTTTTATCAAAAAGTATTTTATGTTTAAATAAATAAATAATATATTTTTAACATTTTTATACTTATAGTTAAATACGAAAATATCATAAATAGACTGAACTTATCTAAAAAACATTTCATTTTACTGTAAAATAGTTCAGTTCTATTAATTTTCGTTAAATTTATATTTTATGCTTTTCTATTTAAAATAACATTTTTAAAATAAAAAAAAATAATTTGTACGCATACAAATTTATAAAAACATAATGTATATATACATATATGTATTTTTAGTTCGTTTAACACAGTGATTCGCAAAGTGTTTTTAAAAAATATAATTTACTAGTATTATACTGTGATAAAAACTGGTTAACATTAAATGATCAATGCATAGATCAAACGAAAAGGAAAATATTCGAATTGCAAAAAAAAAAAATAGGTTCGAAGTGTTAAATAAAATTTGTTTTTCACTAGGATAGATAATATATAAATTAGACGTAATCACTTCATGTAATACGTATATACTCAACAGGCTCAATTTTTATTTGACTTGGCAACTTTACTTGAACTTTATAGGCAGACTAGCTTTATTATTAACACAAGCTTATTGAAGTAAGCTCCATTTATTTTATTGACGATGAAATTGATTATGTATAATATAACATAACCGATGCACGTGTTGTTCAACGTAGCAACTACCATATTCAGAAGGTTCTGAATTAAAATTCTACTTAAATGGAGGGTGAAAAATCAAATCATTATCATTCGAATAAAGTGGCAGTGGTAAATTTTTTCAAATTAAACATCATACTTTATTCAATTTTATTAAAAGTAAAATGACATGGAAATTATAATATTTCACAATTAAAAAATTTATAATCACATAAATTTATTTTTTAAAAATAGCATTTTACATTGAAATTTTGTTTGATTTTTATAACTCACAGATGTACTATTGACATCTTCTAATAAGTTATAAAATCAATCAAAATGAAAATAGGAGTTGTATAGGTAGTCTAACACTAAAAATACCTACTCATGAGTTCTAATAGTGTTATGATGAACGAAACAATTTCCTAAAAATATTTTGTTTGTTAATAAAATATACAATAATAGAGTAATCTATCTTGGTCTAAGAACAAAGATCTATAAGAACTAAGAATAGAATGATCTTTCTTCATCTAAGTGAGTTTTTGATTTATTTATTTATAAATTTATTTATATACGGCTTATCACCACATTAGGATTTATCAAGCCCATTAGGACTTATGATTAAGATGTAATCTAATTTCTCAATCTATAATACTAAAGTTGCTTATACCCGAATGAGGGGAGTGTAACGAAATATTGTCTCTTATAATCTTTCTTTTCAAAATCTTATTTTTTACCAAAACATGCCGTCTAAACAGGCATACAAATTATGGTAAGTTTTCCAGAATAAGAGTAAATAAAAAAAAAAAAATTAATTTTCTAAAGTAATATTTTAATGAAACAAGATTTGTCTTCCATCCATCCGTTTGAATGGAATTACGCAATCATTTTTTAATTCAAGCAGTAGTTGTAATGTCATTATTAGACGATCTTTACATGATTATTCAAAACAAAGTATAAATAAATTGGAATTCAAACTTAATTTATGGGTTTAAATTCAATTTAAAATCTTATCTGTATTATAATGATTGATGAGCTAAAGACCATGTAGTTTAGTTAGAGCTCCTTATTTTTTTCTCACATATTTACTAATTTAAATGTAAAATGAAAAAAAAAATATTAATAAATAAATAAGGTTTTATCCCTTTTCACTCTTCAGTTATATTTTCTATTTTTTAGATATAAAATATATAATATTTTAAGCTAGATCTACATTCGATTATACTAAACACTGTTCGAATTCATTTCACAATAAATTAAGAATTTTTTTTAGTATTTTCCGGATTTAAAAACTTTTAAATATTTAACCACAAATGTTGAGAACAAAAAATGTTGAAAATTTATGTGTGTACAAATGTGTGTGACGATTCATGGCGTATTTTAGGAATGCATCGATAAATGGCATATTTTAAAACTAAATAAAAATAATTTTAAAAAATAAAAACGAAGAAAAAAAAAATAAAAAAAAAACACTAAAAATATTGTCTATACTTAAATACACACACCGACCGCGCGCGATTTTTTTTATTCAATTTCTTTGACAAATTCAAAAAATTTGTTTTATTTTTTTTTTATCAACCTTGTCCTATCTTATTTTGTTTTTTTTTTTGTTTAATGAAAATACGTAAACAAATTTATAAAGAAAATGCAAAACAACAAAATCGGAGAAAATTGTGAAAATTTATTTTTTTTCGAAATAATATCTACATACAAAAAAAAAAAAAACAAAACAAAAAAACGATTTTCATATTTTGACACTATTTTGATATACACTTTAAATTTGACGGCGCGCCGTTATAACATTTATTTTATTCTCGATCGATGGGATGTGATGAGAATACTACGAATATCACAGCAAAACTTTTGCAAAATAAATTTATCCCTTTTATATTTTTCAAAACAAAAAAAAAACAACAATAAAAAAACAACAAAAAAAAAAGATAGAGAATAGTTTAAAGAAAAATAAAATAAAATAAAATAAATTGTTATAATAGTATAATATACATATACCTACTGGTAGTCATACATATTAAAAATATATCCAAAATACATATAATTATATTTATATATGGAAATTTAGATAATGATGATGATATCACACTGCACAGTATTTATGTATATAATTCGGAAGCGATAAAGAATGTGAATATGAAAAATGTAAAAAAAACAAAAATTAAAATTAAAAAAAAAAAATTAAAGTTTTCTATGAATTTAAATTAAGAACAAAAGGAGTATTGATACTAAACAACAGGGACATAATATTTAATACTGCTAACTGTATGTAATATAATTCATATATGTAGAATAGAAACAGCCTATCGCTAAAATAAAGCGATAGGGAGGAATTAGAATGGCTAGATATAATGTATCCATTATTTTAATAGGTCTTTATTCCTAATAGACAAGATAAAATTAACATATATATTAACTATGTACATAATTAAAATGTTTTAATTCAAAGGTCGTACATTTGAACCTTGTTATTAAGGCTTTGTTTGTATTTTTTCGATTTTTGTTTTCTAATTATCGAACTTGGCTTATTTTTTTATATTTTGTTTAAGTTTTCTGGATAAATTTTATTTGCCGCTTTTTCGTTTTCATATTGATATAAGTTAAATAACAGGCTGCAAGAGCCAATTAGAAGCCAATGGATAATAGGAAAAAATATAAATTTTATGTTTCGCTTAAATAGTGTTGTGTTGCTATCTGAAATTACTTGACAGATTTTACTTAACACTATAATAGGACTCAGAATTGTGATATCTATTAGAAAACGCAAAAGATTCAATACAGTACAAATTAGATGCGAAGTAATGAAATAATTAAGTAAAAATGTTGAAATTTTGAGGTTAGAAATTTAATATCAATTGAAAAATTATAAATCAAATCAATAAAATTAACAAGAGTTTGATAACCTAATAACCAGAAGTCAAGGTTTTCAAGTTATAATAGTCAGAGTTTACAAATAACTTTTACATAACTTTTCTAAGTAAAAATGAATTATCACTGCTACAGAAGTACTATATATTTAATGATAGCAGTGGCCATTCATTCATAAGTTAATTTTTTGAAGCTGTATGACTAACTATGTGTCTATGTGGGTGTTAATATTTTCATAATATTAATTTGATGTGAGAGACAAAACCTACAGTAATTTACATGATTATTGTAGATCTAGCGAGAGAGATAATTTAGTCCGCTTTTAAGCTGGTACCTATTTTATTTGAGAGTATAAAGTAGTGTGATGAAAAAAATTAAAAATGTATTGTACATACATATTTGTCTTTCTTTTACTAAATAATTGCAGAAAAATCATTAAAAAATTTTGTTGAAAAATTATTCTCTCATGAATCAAAAATACCTCGAATATCTCAACATTTGTGGTTAAATATTTAAAAAAATTTAAACCCGGAAAATTTAATATGTATGGTAAAGAGGTGTGAAACTTATATACTTATAATTTATTTTCGAAGTCTAGTGTAGAGTAACATTAGGTAACGAAATATATTTCTTCGTGTTATCTGACTCTATTTTGAATTTTGAAAGCTCAGTACAGAATTATTACTTTTCTCAAATGAATTTTATTTAAATTTAATTTCCTTATTCGTGACATTTGTTTTGGTTTTTGATTTTACATTATTAGAAATAATTTAAAGAGATAATGTTGGGCCCGAATGTTGAAAATAAATTTGAGAGAACTGAAGAAATCATTTTACTTAACTATACATATTTATTTATTTATAGGACTGAATTTTTCATATTATGATATAGGCCAACTATACAGGTTATTTTAATTTTCGGTAATCCGGATGTGGGAAATATCATTTTAATAACAATATTACCAGACGACTGAGCATAAAAAATGTTCACTAATTTGTATTGAAAACAAAAATTTTACTTACTTACTGATTTATAAACTTGAAATTAGTTTTACTTTCTTTCAATTATTTCTAAAAACTTTCAAAATGCTTTTTAAAAATGTTAGCCCTGTCCTTAGAATTTACCCCTAACTATAAATTACTTCTTATGACTACATGTATCTTAATGTTCTGTTTTTTTTTCTAAATATATTATTAGCCAAAACTTAGGTCAGAGAATCCTTTATACTTTCGTATCGTTGGCTTTTCGAAAAGAAAAGGGATAGTTAGAGAGAAGAAAAAGAGAAAGAAGTAGGAGTAAGTTACTAATGTTCACTTTAATTTTTTGTAAATTCTGTAAGCTTTCATCTTGAAATTTTAGAATAGGTTCAAATGAAGTTAGTTTTTGAATTTTTGAGGTGTCAAACTCAACTCTGTTTGTTTTACTCCAGTCGGAAATTTTTAATTAGTCAATGTTTACCATGCCGCCAAGTATTGTCCTTTTGGTGTAGACTGAGGAAACTGCAGCATTAGATTTTTTAAGGAAATCGTAGAACGCTACAAGAGTGATATCATCTGCAAAACTATATGGATCGGGTTGAAAGTTGTTTGGATGAGATCATTAATAAATATTAGAAAGAGAGTTTGAGGAAGGACAGAGTCTTATGGAACACCAGCATTAATTTGAAGCTAATCAAATTTTATTCCATCAACTAAAACTCGAATGGCCCGATTCGAAAGAAAACTTTCAACTCATTTACTGAAAATTGGATCTACACCTACAGCATGATATTATACTATTATAGCACTATGCCGTATTTGATAAAAATCTTTGGAAATATCTCCGGTTGTGTATCGTACCTGTACATGTTCACCGACTTGAATATTTTCGTAACTTATTCAAACTAAATAAAAAAAAAATCATAATATGAAATGTTCATATTCATATATATACGACCCATGATGAAATATGCAAATACATAAATCATTATCTAGTCTATGAGCAATCCAATGAAATATTAATCATTTAGGAAAATTAGAGGCAGCTAAATACCAACTTTTATAGAATGGCATATTTGTTAGTCAGTTCAAAACCACTATTTAAGTTCTCAAATGTGGAATCAAAGTTTGATCTGATGTCTATATATAAAAATAGACATTCTGTTCGAATATAATATAACCTATAAAAATTCAAATTGAATGTTGCCTATTGACTAGACATTTTGCAACATGTCATCGCTGGTCGATAATGTTTGAAAATGACTAATGTGAAGCATCGGTTACTTGCATATGTATATTCATCACACTGGTATCATACCATAATACAGTTAGATTAGATTTAAGTTAATATATTGTACTTTTTAAGATAATATTATTCCAAGCGAGTGAGTTGTGCTTTTATATTGTAGGATGGGAATACATTAATAATATAATATGTAACAATGGTATAAATATTGACTCTGACGTAATATATGAGCGAGCACATAGTACATCTAGTTTAGTACTTTGTTCTTAATATCGTAATATACCTTATATTAATAACATTTTTTTATTCCCCACTCCATTCCTACACATTTTGAGACCTGTATAAAAACCAGATAAATATGTGGGTTTTGTTGTTTTGAGTTGCTATTTATTGTATTTTCATATTAAGTTATTGACCTGGACCTTGAACCGGGTGAAAAGAACACAGCTACAATCAAACTATATTTAATTCTAATGATTGACAGCTTCTTTAGATAATTTTATTGAAAAAATCATAAACATGAATAAAAAAATGTGATCGTGAAAAATATCAGAAACGGGGGTAATAAATGCTTGTAAGTATTCTAACGAAAAAACGGCTCTACGTCAAATGTCCTAAAAAATGTTAAAAGTCCTATAACAACTTTCCCATAGAAATTCTGAAATTATAAAATTGTGACGTCATTTCCAAATGTTAGGTGATATATCACTATTGTTAGTACATAATTTTGTAATTTTTGTAACTTTTGTGAATAACTATGATAAGGTTAAACTATTTCTGATTTCAAAGTGGTGCATCGCATACAAAATGGAGCATTGCAATTTGCTATATTAGATATGTATATACCGGGGAAGGAACCGTTATTTGAAAATTAAAAAAAAAATTATTAACTAAATCGATGGTTCTCTATCGGGTGGTGATATTTTGAAATTCCGGGAAGGACCGCAAATCGAAAGGAAGGACCAAAAATTGCCGAAATCGGCCGAAATCGCGATTTTCAAATAGGAAGGAGTACTTTTTTGTGCAAATTCGGATTCTATGTCAAAAAATCATTTAACATAAGTTTCTTATTTTTTGTTGTAGAATCCGGATTTGCATAAAAAAGTACCTCTTCAAATTTAAAAATCTCGGTTTCGGCCAATTTCGGCAATTTTCGAGCTTAAAAAACCATTTTCCGGTCCTTCGGAAGTTGAAAATATCACCAATAGATAGAGCACGCTCGATTTAGTTCATAAATTTTTTTTGAATTTTAAAATAACGGCTTCTTCCTCTCCTAAGAAGCTGATACGTATGCTCTGAACACCCGATATACTCGTGTTTGTGTATACAAAATCAGTGTTATACGCTTTTTCCAGAATATTGTACAAATAACGTATATGCATAGTGCAAAATACTTCAAATTTTAAGCAGTACATTTGTTGGGGAAGGTGCCTATCCACATCATGACTTCATTTGTCCCGTCCCGTGGTTTGATCGATTAAATTAAAATCATTACATTGAAATATATTAAAAAGTGCTTTAATTTTTTTTTATATATAATTTTTAGGAGTTTTATCATAATATGGGATGTAATTATATTATTGTTATGAGCTCTGCATTTTTGTTAGAAGTTTTGTTATTTTACAAAATTAGGTCGTTTGTAATTGACAATACACCAAACAATAAAAACATAAAAACTAGATTTTAGGAGTTTTGACATTAGGACATTTGACATTTAGGAGATTTAACGTAGAGCCAAAGAAAAAAATAAAATTAAAACATTTTTGTTTACATCCTGGCAAATTAAAAGTGAAATTTTGTATACGTAAATACACCGAATACCAAAAAAAAAAAACAAAAATTCATGTGATTGAAATTTTAAAAACAAAATGTTAAAATAACAAAGAAGACAAAGTAAAAATAAACGTTGAGAGATAATTACAAAAATTTAAATGAGATGAAATATTTATTTATTGATTTGTTAGTATACGATTATGTATGTATATAACTATATAGACCTATAGTATATTTATAATTTAACAAATAATCAAGCAGAACATATTGCAATATTAAGTAAATATTGAACTACAGAAAGTTAATTAAAATCGTACATTTCGATACATAAAAACGTATCATTTAGTAGATTTAGGAGAAAAACGTATTTTTGTTTTTATTATACAGGTTGCTTAAAAAACTAACAATAAGTAAACAATTATTTTGTTTTATGAATATAGGCTCAGGTTTCAGCAGTAAAAACTGATTGTTTTGTAATTATTTTTAAAAAAAATCATTTAGTATATAATATACCTATACACACAGGGTTGACTAGTATATAATAACGGATAAACATAGACATATGGGCGATTGATGAGAAAATCTAATAAAGCCAAAACAATTGCAGAGTTACATTTCGAATTGCAGAGTTACATTTGAATTAAGATATATTTTTAAAATTTAATTAAATATTCATTAAGAACATATTTCGAAACGCAATAGCTTTCTCCTTCAATTCAATAGCAAACTTATTTTACTTTTTGTAACTTTTCATTTATAAATACTTACATGCATTACATACATATTATATAAATTTATAATGGTATCATCTTTTAATGGAAGTCTTTATTTATTAATTGAAAATAATTAAAATTAATTAAAAATTGTATTTTAATTGAAAAAAATTCGATACATGACATTTTTAAGTAACACTTTATTCCTAATAGTCGTGTATTTCATATAAAAAAAATGTTTTCTTATTTAATTCAAAAACTATTATAATACAATCTTTAATTTTGAACTTGATTAATCAAGTAAAATTAATTTATACAGTAACTATAAATTTATGGTATGTTATGTAATAAGTGTTAATTAATGCTAGATTTATTATAAAGAGATAGCAATTACTCTACTTTATTTTAATAATTTTTTTTTTTTAAATAAATGATTTATAATAAACGAATAGTAAATATTAAAGCGATCGTATAGTTCCGATACATTTGCATTTATAAAATTTTGCTTCAGTTTCATTTTCCTTTTTATATGAAATAGAAAGTGGTTTGGGAATTTTGCGTTAACGTAGTAATGTTAAACATACGTATACGTAGATAATAACATGTCCACTTTGATAATTATGTAGTTTTAATATGTTTACGGTTAAATAACTTATCTAAAATCCCTAGTACTTTAGTAGTTACTTAGTCGACTGTTAGTCTTGCATGCCAATTATAGTCTAATAAAAGACACAAATTTTATGTGTCCCGATAATATGAACCTTTTATGTCGTATTGTACTATAAAATTTCTTTGAGATCTATAGGCATAGTAAAGAATGAAAACAACTCGTCGTCTGAATATTGGTGTGCTCCATACGCCAAATCGTTGATTTGGAGTTAGGAGTTGTTTCTGGGGTTTTAAATGGTGCTACGTTCATTTCAATTATCCGCTTTCTCCTAGCTGTAGTACTTTAAGATATATCCAGATAAGTTTTTGCTCCATATCCAATTTTTTATCAAAATGTAAGTATTGTTTTGCCCTATACGACAATTTTTCACGTATAGGGCAAAATATTCATACAAATCATTGGTTACAATTTTATTAGTATTGTTTTGCCTTACGTTGTTTTAAAATTTTGTTTCTTAAATATTGTGTTGCTCTATACAACAAAATTTTGTTGTATAGGGCTTAGAGCATATACAACATGTACATATACAACGAAAATATGAACCCACACAAATACTGTATGCTCTATGGATATACAATTTTATTTGTGTGCTTGTTTAGAGAAATTTTTGATTAAATGATCAGTGAATTTTGAAAGTGTCATGTCGTCATCGCCACCAAGTTTGTTGCATAGTATTATAAGGAAGGCTTAAATTGAATTTTAAATTATATTCATATATTTGTTTTGTTATTTTGGTTTTTGATCATTGCTTGAAATTTTATTTTAAAATTTCGCGTTTTTTTCTTCAATACGTTTTTAACACTTGTCTTTGGTAGTTTGTTTGTTTGCTTGTCCGGTACAAATTTTGCAATCGAATTTAGACCAACTATCCGATGAGCTAGATATTTGAAGTTTTAAGAACAGCTTGGATCCCGGTGACAACACTTTTTATCAAATTTTTGGGGGACGTGGTCTCCGCCGAAGCTCTTATTAAGCCCAAAATTCATATTTCTAAAACTATTGTGCTAATTTTATTTAAATTTGGTACACATCTTGGTCTCTCATGACAACACTTTTTTTAAAAATTTGGAAGGCCTGGTCCCAACCAAAGCTCTTATTTTGATCAAAATTTATATTTCAGAAATAACTACTGGGCTAATTTTATTCAAATTTGGTGCACATCGTCTCTGATAACAACATTTTTTCGTAACAATTTGGAGGGCTTGGGTCCCACCAAAGGTCTTCTTTGAACCAAAATCCATATCTCAGAGCTAATTTGATTCAAATTTGGTATATATCTTGGTCTCTGATGATAACAACTTTTGTAAGAATTTGTAGAGCCCGGTCCCCACCAAAGCTAATAGTTATGTTTTTTTTTTATTAATTAATAAAATTTAATACAAATTTCTAATTTATTTGTTCTTTTGTTTCAATAATCGTTTGTTCTATATAACACAAAATAATGCAAAATGTGATTAACTTCGTTAATATTGCTTTGCTCTGCGTGCAAAATAGAACTTGTTTTCCTTAATTTGTTCTAGGAATATATTCTGTAAAGTTACAAAAAATAACAATATTCTAAAATTTATATTTCAAGTAATAGTTATCCTGTAAGGATTTCAAAAAATTTGATCGGTTAGTTTTCGAGTAATATGATGCTAAACTTTAAGTTGCAATTATTTCGAAACAACAATTTGGCGTATGACACACAACAATATTCAGACAACGAACTGTCAACTAAATACAATGCTAAGTTTCTAAACAAATAAATCGATTCTAAGTAATTCCTCATTCTTAAGAAAAAAAACTGTTAATTAGAAGAGTAGACATGAATAACTAATTAAAAGATGTCGATACCACGAATTCTGTCAAATTTTGTAATTTTCTGTGAAATTTTTATTTTTAAGATAACCAGCCAACAAGGTGTTGGATATAAAAAAGTGCAGTTAGCATGTACGGCGTATTAATATTACCACACATTACTATTACTGCTCATCAGAGCTTATAATTCTGTGTTTATAAAAGCTATAATGACTTTATATCCTGCAGAATAGAGAAAGATAATTACTGTATATGTATACCGAAAATGTTAACACAATAAAATTGTGTGAATTTACAATAAAAATTTAAGTTCAATGTCCAAAAATGTGTTATATCCTGTATATGTAGAAGAAATGTTGAGCTGGTGAGCAAATCCACAAACCAAAATCGATAAAATTGTGGTAAAATTAATCGTAGTAATTTTGAATTTTTGTTCTTGTTGCCCTTTTTACATCCAACAGCGGCTACGCTTAAAAATAATTTGTAAAAGGGATAAATCTCACTTTAAATTCATTAAACTACATAATAGAGTGAAGTAAATAAAAGCAACAACAAAAAAAGGATTGTTTTTTATAGATTTTTTTTTTGTGGCAAAAGTCATTATGGATTTTGTTTTTTGTGTAAATATCTATACAATGTAGAAATGTATATCTTTCAAATTGCCTTCATTTAGAAGAGTAAGAACCCAAAACGAGAATTTGTTATATTGAGGATCAGTTATTTTAAATATTTTTTCGAATGAATTAAAAACAGCTGAAAACAGATTAAAACAAAAAGATTTGCATATACGTATACATATATGTACCTACATATACAAATCTAAAACTCAATAATTCAATTTAAAAAGAATAAGTTAATAAATCTGATAAAACTACTTTAAAAACGAAAAAATTCAACATTTGACAGTTTTTATTTTTTTCAAATTTCAAGAAATTTAATTATTTCTTTCGCAGACCTTTCATTATACTTATATATACGATATATGTATGTACCTACGTATGTAGCTATTACTGAGAACAACGAACTACATTTGAAAGTTCAAAGGAACGTGTAACAAATAAATTACAAGTGCAATCAATAAAAACGATTAAATGATTGTCATTCGTTTTCTTTTTCAAATGCTAATTTAAAGAAAGAGAATAAACTAAAAATAAAACAGTGCTATTTTTATGTGATATTATAAATTGAAATAGTTTTTAATAAGGTTTCAATCGAAAATTTTAAAAAAAAAATGTAGCTCTTTATTACCCATTATTATTAATAATAATAATCAATATCATAAAAATATATTTCAATAAGAGTAAAGTAGGTACCATATTTCTATTGTATAAGTTGAAAAATAAAGAAAAAAAAATGAATTTTTATCTCAATCTATTTATGTCATAAATAATTATTATTGCATGACAAACAATTGACACTATTTTCAATTAAACTTTCGATCTAATATTTTTGTTCTGACATAAGAAGCGTGACTTTGAAATAATAACAAAAAAAAAATATATAAATAAAATGTATGGTTATATACACATATAGTAACATACACGTATACAAGTGTCATGTAAATAGGTTTTGTTGTTGTTTTGTTATTTTCATTTTGTAATTTTTTTAAAGAGGATTTAAAAAAGAAAATTTCATAAAAATAAAAACTACGCAATTTAATACACTTTAAAATTATTTTAATACTAGCTTGGTAACCCGCCATAAATGACGGAAGCAAAATAAATTCTAGCATTTTCTTTCCTTCATTATAGAGTTTTCATTTCAAATTCAATTTTAGGAAAAATACGTATTTGCTTACTAATTTATCATACCTTTATTTTTGTATTACAACGCTTTTAATTACCATATAAACAGAATATTTGTAGTAAGGTGCAAAATTTTCTATAATAATATTGTAGGTACACATAATATTTATTTTGATGAATTAAATAAAAACTCGTGTTGGAGAAAAAATTAAAATAAAAAAATTTACTGCAAATAAATAGGTATTTACAAAACTGTTCATAACTTGTGAACCATTGATCGGTTATTTAAAATTTCATTTCATTTCAAAAAATTCATTATCGAACTGTTCATGTTAAAATTCATACATAGTTATTATTTATAACATACATTAAAAAGAAGAACAATAATCAATATGTTTTAACCGATACCTATATATATATACGGTATATAATATACCTACTTACTATATTAAAAAAAATCATCACTCTCTAAGTCTCTACAATATACATTTCTACACACTTGAACAAATATACCTAAAAATTATAAATTTACAAAGATAAGAAATAAAAAATAATAGTACAAAATTTCATTTAATTTCTTTAAAAATGTATAGGTTGTTATTGTTTTTATGTGTAAATCAGCAGAACCAAAAGCTAACCCCATAATACATACTAAATATTATATACGATCATAAATTTATATATCATATAAATATATATATATATATATTATAAAAAAAAAAGCAATATACAAAAAAAATAAAAATAAATAACAATTTTAACTCTTCAACGCATCACATTTCTGGCTAGAGTATATATAACCTATAGTACTATAGTACAGGCAATGCATACGGTAGCAAAACTATGATGCTATGATCATTATCATAACAACAACAAAAAAAATTTGTAGACACATTGTGTATAATTTTAAGTAATAAGAACAACCTTTAAGTGCATTATGTTTTTTTGTGTGTTAAAATTCTGTTTGCCTTTTGGTTATTATACCATATTAAATTATTGATAAAATTTCTATTAATCCTTATTATTATAAATCAAAAAAATTGTTTGTTTTATTTATATTATTATTATTATTTTTTATTTTTCCTTATTATTTGCGAAGAAGACTAGCATTAAATTAAAAAAATATATTTCATGCAATGGTATTTTTTCCAACAAAGGTTCAGCATGGCAGACAGGGGTTAAAAAAGAGTACCAAAGCAATTTGTATACATATTATTGTAATTTGTATATGTGTTTAAGTATTCCGTCGAACTTACAGACATCCAGATAAATTTAGAATAATATATATATATAATTTTACGTATACTCGTATATGGGTCTAATAAAGTAAGTTTAATATAAGAAAGTTTAAAATGAAATATGTACCTAACATATCTTATCTATTAAAATAGTAATACGGACATATGTATAAATTATGAATAGCTATCTTATATCTACATTTGGATATATGTATGTATGTTTGTATTCATAAACTATTTTCCACTTCCATCAGTTGACCATAATTTCATCTTTGGACAATAATAAAGTGAAAAATTTGTCAAAAGTTTTCAAGGTAGCCAGCAATCTCCACTTTATAATATGATATATACTACGTATACATGTAACGTGATAGCTTTGAATACTTGACTTGAATTCTTCTTGAAATTTTAAGCTGTTAAAATAGCTTGAGTTTGACATACTTATATATTTTTGGTGGTAAAACTTATAAAATTTTCTAAAAATTTAAAGATTATATATAAAAAATATAAAATTAATTTTTTTTTATTTTTTAAATTCACTCGAAATATTAACAAAAATTTATAAATTTTTAACATTAAATATCAACTCAAGCTGCGTATTCGATTAAAATTTTCAAGTCAAGTAAGTAAATTTTTGTGATTGATTTGAGTGAAGCTGATTTCGAAAAAAATTTTATGATTAAAAATAGAGGGTGATGTGGTAAGATAGAGATACTAACTATAGCGATAATACATTTTAAGTATTATTTTAATTCTTAAATAGAAGGTTTTATTAAAAAATTTTGACAAAAACTATCTCGACTAAACATAAAAAAAGTTAAGACATAAGACATTATATTTCGTTGAAATCGAAGCTTAAGAAACACAACCATAGTGCAAATCATTTAAATATATTTATTTTGCTCTCAAAGACCTAATTTTTCAACTATTTTTAATATGCAAAAATATAATTTAATAAAAAAAAATTTTTTGATTAATAAAAACATCTTTTTTTTATTTAGAAATCCAACATTTTATTCGTACTATAAATGAATAATAAATAATTGCAATTGAAAAAAAAAATTCTTTAATATATTTTGAAATTGTACTAATTAAATTCTTAACTCATTTTTATATTATACATTTTGTACATACATAGGTATGTAAACAAAAATAGCAAAGTTTTTATAAATCTCAGAAATTAAATAAATTATATCAAGTAGGTACTTATTTGCCAGGTAATTTGTATACTTAATATTAAAAACTTTTAATTAAAAATAAAAAATAGAAAAATAAAAATATGTTTTTTTGGCATAAGATTAGTCAAACACTTTGAAATTAGCATTTTCTATATTTTTTTTTTCTGTTTTTTTTTTTTTTTTTTTAGAAATAAGAATATATATATATATATATATATACTAATAAATTTAAACGTTAACATAATTATTCTATAAATATTTTATAATTTTAAGTACATTTTTTACTTGTGGACAAGCAACATTTGAGAAGAAAATTTTAGTTTAAATTTCCATGCATTTTGATTTAATATGAGTCAAAGCTTTTATGATATTAGAATTTGATAAAAATAAATTTAAGGGATTTACGATGATATCTAAAATTTAAAGAGAGTATTTTTTAATTTGTTGTCTGTGGATTTGACAGAAAACTGCAATATTATAATAGAATTAAACAAGTTGAAAAATTATTCACTTTATAAATGTATTCTATAAACTCTATTTTGTTCATCAATTGAGTATGGTAAAATATAAAATAAGTATGCTGTTATTATTGCACAAAACTTTACGGAAGTAGCATACTGCTACTATCGATTTTAATATTTTAAAATTTGGTACCTTCTAACGTGAAAGTATTAGGAGAGATTTAATCAGAATATTTGAAATTTGTTACAGGGTATTATACAACTTTCGTTCCCCTTTTTGTATAATTCTTATCTTCATTTTCGCTTCGCATCTTAAATTTACAAAACAAGAACTTGTGAGAGAAAGAAAATTCTAATTTTATTTAATAAAATATTAAATAAATTACTTCTAAAATCCAATTATCAAAAACATAAAACTTTTGTTTTTCTATTAGTTACGTTCGTCTTTTTTTAATGTTTGACTTTATTTTTCATTAATTTTTTATTTTTGCTTAGTATCGTATAAAATTTTACATAATTATTTTATTTACAAATTTTCTGAAAAAACTACTGGTGATAACATACAATACAAGTAGTTTGTCATATTTCAAATCTTGATAGGGATACATAGAATATTTTTTTCTTTCTCTAATCTCCTTGTTGTTACGTCCGTGGAGTCACCGATGTACAACTGTCCATTTTGGTTTAAAATTTTCTTCTGCATACAACGGAGATACCATGTGGAGATGAAGAAGATCATAGTTTTGTAATTTCAGCTCCAATTGAATAAATAGTCAACAGTAGTGTCTTTTGATATTTCCTCTATAATATCTTGCTTCTGATTTCTTTCCTATAAAAATAATTTTTAGCAAATTTAGTGAATTTTTAAAGGCGGGGAAGCAAGATTTACCACAATGGCAACAAATAGGAATTTTTTTTCTGCTTGTCAATATTTTGCCTAACAAAATAAAGTTTTATTTGAACTTAAAGATGTGCCTGTATTGGTTAATTCGAAACATTTCGAGATGGCTAATTCAAAGACACAAGCCAGGGAAATTTAAAAAATTTTAATAAGTACTTTATTTTTTGGGTAATTTTAAATATTTTGATGGCTTTAAAAAATAAGTACTTCTAATTTTAAAAAGCTTAATATTTTATTGATTAGTGCTTGTATTAAATATATAGTTTTCCTATATGGGCTTAGAACTTGGATATGTTTTTCTATAAATTATTTATTTGAAAGATGGGCACAAAAATTAGGTTTTTTTAATTTTTTTTGTTTCTTAATCGGTAACTTTTTGAGGTAATATTTTGAAAAAGCTTCACATTTAAATTTTTCAGTTTCTGCCACTACTTTTTCCCTTAATTCACCGGAAAAGTTGTTTTTCATCAGTTGACCAATTATCAATTATTTCATAATAAAAATCTGTTGATGTTGTCTTTGTCTTTGGCATACAAACTGCACATCTATTTGCACTTTTTCTACTGTTACAGAGGAGGGTATATTTTATTTTTGATAATTTAAAGTTCGTAGCTATATGCATATCATAGAAATTATAAAGAAAAAACTATAGTATGTTAAAACAGTTAGGGTGAGGTATAAAAAAAGTATTGAATTTCCAAGGTTAATAAAAATTCAAATGTCAATTCAAATTCAGAAAGAGTGAAAAATCTTCACTTTGGTAGAAACCAACATTTTTTTTTATAAATCACAATGGACCTCACCGGTCTAAGTGTGTCGGCGTACTGTCGGCGGCCACTACTACCTATGAATTAGGTTATAACTATTGAACATTTTGTTTGGTCAAAAGTAAGTAAATATATGTTTTTGTGACTAATTAATTCAACAAGCTGGTTAGGGCAGTAAGTAGAGTGCCTGACTTTCAACTGAAAGTTGCTAATATAACGTAGTGTATAAACATTGTAGTAACGAAGGCGCACGAAAAGTTAGTTCTAAGTTACTGTCAAGAACATAAAAAAAAATTAATATTTTGTACAAAATTTAAATATCAATTACATTTACAGACATAGAGATGCATATGCATATATCGTATATATACACAGTAGAAACGGTTTATAACACTTTAAAGGAACCAACTAAGTAAATTAAGTTAGATACTATTTAACATAAAAATTGATTTTATATAATATGTATATGTACATACTTATGTATTTAATACATATTTTGTATTTAATTTCATTTCCAACATCATCTTTTGCAGGTTAGATCTTGAACCTAAATATTAGCTGCAATTAAATTATTTAAAATAATTATTTATTGAACAATAATTACAAATAATAGACGAAGTATATTTAAAATCAAGTATTAAAAGTGGGTGATGCAAAATTTCATGGTTACATTAAGAACGATGCAACAAATAATGTCGTTATAAACAATTTCTATACTATATGTCATTAATTACGCCATATATAAAATAAATTAAGTAGATAATTTTAATTATTCATATACATTGATAATATGTACTATTAATTTAACTTACCTAGTACACGCAACAATACCGAGGCACTCCAGGGTTGCCAACATTCACTTTGTGGGAAGATTCATCGAAATATAGCATTTAATTGTTAAAAATTATTTAAAAATTTTCAATTAATTATTTTTTATTTTGTTATCAACTTTTACTATACACTTATTAATTTAATAATAATTTTTTTTATTGTTTATTGTAATTATTTATATTATTATTATTATTTTTTTCAAAATTTACTATTCAAATAAAAATTATTTATGAATTAAATTAAGTATACTAATTATTTTATTTTATTTTATTTATAATTATTTCTATTATACCGGTTTATATTTGATATTAAATTCTTTATATTATAATATGTATATTATAATTTACTTTTATACTTTTTTTTTTTGTTTTGTTCTCTTTTTTTTTGTTGTTGTTAAATTTGCCTTTGATTTTTGTAGAATATTATAATAATGGTAACTTCAGTGCTTGTGCGTTTCTCGTCTTAACTGAATTATTAATTTTGTAATATTTTAGGTAATAATAAAATCGATAATATTATAATATAAATTATTTATTACTAATATTTCTATATATTATGTATGTTATGTATGTATGTATATAATATATTATATTTTTTGTATTTTATTTTTTAAGAGTAACGAACACTTTATTTATTTTTTTTTCTTTGTATTACACATAAAAGCGGTTTTTTTTTTTTTTTAATTTAATTTAATATGAATTAATATTTTATAATATAATTTCTGAATTTCAGTTTCGTTGATTTATTTATAATAATTTAAACTTTTATATATTTATATAAATTTAATTATTTATATTTTCATTTTTTCTATTCTTTTTTTTTAATACTATATTTAAATATTCTAAATTGAATGTTTTATTTTTTTTTTATATAATATAATAATATATTTCTTAATTAATTAATAATATTTATTTATAAAGAATTTATCAATTTTTCAATTCAAATAATAAATACGTTAGATTTTTTACACAAATTTAAGATAAACAAAAAAAAAATAACTTTTTTCATTTTATAAACACAAATTATTTAAAATAGGTTTTAATTAATAAAATGTATAATGTATATATGTATATGTAAATATATAAATATAAATTATTAATAATTAAAAATGAAAAAATTTAATTATATAATATACAGTTTAATATAGATTTGTATATATATATATATGTATGTATTTATTTAATTTTTTAACATATTATTTATACTAAAACATATGAGGCACATTTAATTTTAATTTTATAGATAATTTTTTTCTAATTTTATTATGGATTTTATGTTTTTATTATAATTAATTTTATTTTATTAATTATATTGAACAAATATGAATAAAATTAATAATATAGCAAAATGTTACGTAAAATTTAATTTAAAATTTAGATGCAATATACTTTCAGGGCAAATTATGATGTGTGATTAGAACAAAATTGTGATTTATTTTTGGAATCATCCACATTTCTGAAAATTTTATTTTAATCTTTTGACAAATAAAAATTTGTTTATTTATTTTTATACATTTTTCTTTTGCTGAACAGAGTTAAACGCAAATATTTTTTTCTTTATTTTTAAATATGTTTTTTGAATTAATAATTAGATTTTCTTTGTAAATTTGTACGTACGTATAATTAATTAATTAATTGATTAATTAATGCATGATGAACTAATTTAGTTTTATGAGATACATTAACAAACGAATATTAATAACAAATAAAACGATCAAACGCACACATGTTCGCAGCGCTTCTATATATTAAATATATAAAAAATAAATAAATAAATAAAACCAACTATAATTAAATATTTGTTTTAATCTTAATTCTTATTTAGATAAATAATTTAAAAATTTTTGTTTTTTCTGAAAATGTTTTTGAAAGAATTTGTTAAGTAAGTAATTAAGAGTAATAATTATGAATAAGAGAAATTTTGTTGTTGATGGTTTAGTTTAAAAAATAGTAATTAAAAATATTCTAAATGAATTTGAGAGAAGTTTATATGATGAAATGATATTTTTTAAAGAGATAATATAAATTCAAAATAAGAAGTTTAAAGCCATTCACGAAAATGTAAACGTACAGTAGACAAAATACCGTATACCAATCAATTTATCTGTTATTTTCTACACTTACATAAGTTAAGTAGTATAATAACACTACATATGTGTAAGTTTACATAAATTGTACAAATTACGTAATATATTAAACGAAATTGAAGTTAGTAATAAATAAAAAGTACTTAGCTAACAACGACTGACGACTCAATTCAAATAAAATTTTAGACAAAATGTATGTAAATTGAATTTATTTTAATATCGTAAATAAATTGCATGATTTAAAATAATTCAAAGTAACAGAGAATTTAATACGAATATCATTTTAGCTACTTTCACGTAATTTTTCACACTTCAGATTTTTATCCACATAATAGACTCAATTTGTATGTACATATTTTTGTTTTGCTTGGTCAAAAAGCTGACATCTGGAGATTGGAGAATTTAAACTGAAGAAAAAGATTGAAAGTCAATTTTATTTTAACTAATTCGTAAAATTTTTTATTTTGAATTTTTTTTTTAACAAAAACTAAAATTTATTATATGTACTTATATATTTTTAAAAATATTCCAAAAAGATTCTTTAATATGTTAGAAAAATGCTATATTAATGTAATGTAATAATAAAATGTTATAGAGATATTAAGTTAAGTCAATGTCAAGGTAATGTAATAATCAAATATGTAATTTTAAAAATCGATAGTCTAATATTAATTAATTAAAATTAAAATTAATGTAAATAAATAAATAATTAATTATATACAATTTCTTAATGTTATGGTTTTATGCAAAATGGCGATACACAATTCGATTTTATATGAGTTTTTATTTAGAGAGGAATAAGTAAATACAAGATTTTTAAAATTAGTGGTTGTATAAATTAATATTAACGAAAAATTAAAGTTAAAAAAATTAAATAATTGAGTAATAATAATTATGACTGATAAAAAGCAATGCGATATAAGAAAGAGTTTAAATTTTCAATTCGTGAGCTTTCTGTAATTGTGTGTAAAAATTGATTTTCACACCACCAGATTTCATTTGCATTACTATAAAAATAAATAATTAAATATATAATATTAAGTGTAATTTTTTAATATTTAACTATGTTTATTTTTTTTTTGGACATGCATTTTATTACTGCTTTAAACCATCAATTCATTTTATGATAAAATTTTTTTTTAAAACTCAATTTATATAGTACTAAATATTGAAATTTTCGTTTTAATTTTGAATAATTATTAATTTTTTTTGTATAATAATTAGTTATTCAGAAATATGAGTCCAATATTGATATATATTAACTTATAATAATAAATTAAAAGTTTTTGAATTCATTTTTTTTTGTAATATGCATATTAAAATATATATAAAATATGAACTTTTTGTATATACCTTACACAACAATCTTAATCGTATATAGGACATACAATTTACTGTAAGATCCAAATATAATATTTTATTCAAAGAAAGAAATAACAAAAGTGAGTAGGTACCATATTTAATACATGAAATACAATAAAATGGTTTAATATTAACAAAGAAAACACCAAAAATCTTATTTCGCACAAAGATCCTGTTGATAATTAATCAAAAAAAATAAAATATTTTTTTTTATAATTGAAGGAAATGCACAATGGTTTTATATTTAATTTCCCTCCTATATATATATATACCTGCATATTATATGCATATATATACCGTGTATTGAAAGGAGAAATTATATTCAAATTAAAAAGCTTCCTATATGGAAAATGAAATACACTAGGAGGAGGACTACTAGGAGTAAAATTACAAAAGAGTAATTTGTGTATATAAAATAAAATAAGAATTAAATAGAAAGAGACAGTAACAAATTAAATGTGTGAGAAATAGAGAATAAATAGTACAATCTCCTGAAAGTAGTTTTACAAAATTAACAAAAACTGAAGAAATTATGTCTTGTATCTTGTTATCCTGTTTATTGTAAACAAAAAAAAAATATTATTATTATTATTGTTACTGTTATATTATTATTTTTCTTTAAAAGCTTTAATTTTTTATTGTTATTTATCGTTTTTTCTTTTTTTTTTGTAAAAAAGATAAGCTTAGAAAAGCTTGGAAAAATAATTTAAATGTATCTTTCGGTTTTGAATAAAATATTTTTTTTTTCATTTTTATTTTTTTTATTTAAAATTTTTTCTTTAATCAAAAATTTTGTTATTTTAAATATTTTTATTTGAATTTTATGTTTCATTCGCACAGTAAATATCTATTTACATGTATATAATATATATATATATATATATATATATATATATATATATATATATATATAATAAAATAATGTTCTATACTCTCTTTTTAATATTATGAACATTTAAAAAATAAATTAAAAACATAAAATATTATTTTATTTATTGATATATCTATATATATATATATATATATATATATATAAATATGTGTAATGCACAGGAAAATATAGTTTTTTTATCCTAGGATTTAAAGAAAAAAAATAAATTTTTCACACAATGGCCTGAAATAGAAAGCACTGGCCTAGTTTCGATTTTTTCTCACTATACTTATATGTACTTACATATATATGTACATACATATTGACACATATCTATATATATATATATCAATACGTATGTACGTATACATGTGTAAAAGAAATTATTTCGGTATAACTTTAAATGTTAATTTAAAAAAAAAAATATTTTTAAGAAAAAAAAAATTTATTTTTTTAATATTAATTTTTATAAAATTTCTTTCATATTTTTTAGTTAAAAATTTTTATTTTATTTTTCTGTTTCATTTATATTTAAATATGTATATGTAGATTATATTGTACAAAATAAAGTTTTCACCTTAAAGTACACTTTTTTTTCACCGTATAAAGAAAATTATAGAATTTTTTGTCTTTTCTCAAATTCATTTGATTATTGATTGCATAATTTTGATAATAATTTAAATACTTTTCATAAAATTTTTATAAATTTATTAAAATTTATGATATTAATAAAAAGTTTAAAGTAATTTTATTTAGTTTTTATTACGATTAATAGAAGAAAAATTAAAATGAAAATTTTTTCTCTTTTTTTTTTCTTTTTTGTTAAGGTGAAAAAAATTTTCACTTTTCTTTTCTTTTGTGTAATTAAGTATATAAAGGAAAAAACACACGACGAACGAACAAACCTTCTTCAATTAAGGCGAACACTATTCTAAAATTGTATTATAATGGAAAATGGGGGAAAAATTTTTTTTTCACTTTGTGTTCATAAAGTTTTCTTTCTGGTATATAGAATTATTATTTGAGCTTTTATGCAATGCGGTGTTAGCTTTTTCATTTTTTTTTAAATAATTTTCTTCTCACTTTAATTTAATTTTTCAATTTAAAATATATATAAATATAATTTCTATTTAAATTCTATAACTAGAGTAAATTATTATGCGAGGTATATAATATTATAGAGAAATCACTTGTAATAACCTACATAAATATATATATTAATAATTTTTTTAAAATAAAACCTAACCAAATATAATTTACATTAATTATTATTTTTATATATTCAATTTTAATTAAATCGAGTAAAGAAATGAAAACAGGTAAATTCAATTGATAAAGGAAGGCAATATAAATATAACTAGTATATTTTAAAAAAATAGTATATTTGCGCCAAAAAGTTGTTTTGATTTCTAAATTGATATTTAAAACAAAATTTCTATATTTTGATAGGAATAGTAATTACCAAAAATTAAAGGATTATTTATTAAGATAAATAAAATGTTACGTCTATGCTAATTGAAATTTATGATGAATCAAATTTAACAAATAATTACAACAATTTAATAATTGAATGTCTATACAAAGTTTTAAAAATTCAAACGTATAAAAATGCAACATCATAAAACTCAAATTATTTTAAATTTATAAATAATGTTAATTTTCCCCGGCATAAATAAATTTAATTAATATTTTGATATTATTTATAAAATATTTGTAGATTTATTTATAAAACTAAATTATTATAATAATTTTTTTAAATAAGTGTGTATGTACATCAAATTAATATTAATTAATAAATTATAAATATTGTTTAATTCGAGTAAACATAAATTAAACAGTAATCAAATTATTTTATAAATGCAAAAAACTTTAAGAGAAAATTTGAACAAAAATTTGTTTTATTATTAATATAATTTGCTTGCTTCTTCATCATTGTGATCTATTAATGAAAATATTGTTTATAAACGCATTTATATGTATATATATATGTATATATAAATCCGTATACAAATTAATTTATATTTCTCAAGTTCAGTCAACAGACATTAAAGTATTTTCTAAGACTTTTAAAGTATATTTTATAACTTGTTAAATATTTGTAGTATTATAACATTATAAGTGTCGCAAGATCAACGTTTCCTTCTTATAACAAGAAAAAATCATAAAAAAAACGTCATTTGAAAATTATTTTAAGAACATTAGAATAATCACATTATTTTTAGTTTTAGCTTAAAGCTTTTTTCTCAAAGTTATTATAATAAATACAATTGATGAATATGTAATTTAAAAAATATTTTAAAATTAACACGCTCGGATACAACAACATAAAATATTTTAAATATTTTTTTCAATAATTCTTATATTAATTAAAATTAAGTAATTATATTAGTTATAGTTTTTAATTTTGAAAATTTAATAATTAAAAAATATATGAAATTTCAAGAGATTTTTTCATTTTACATGATTTCAATTAGTTTAAAAACAGTTAAAATTTGAAAACAGTCTCTTTATTAAATGTAGATTTGATATTTCCATATGCATACATACATTTATAAACCAAAATTATATAGATACATACTTATATTATGTTTTTAAATATATATTAAAAAAAAAAAAAACCAATAAGCACGTGCTGACATTTTGTTGTCTCATCTCTTTTGTATTCTAAATATTTCTTGTTTATTTTTAGAAATATAAAACATATAGAAATAATAACTCATTTTCAAAAAAAAAATTTTTTTTTAAAGTTTGTAAAAAGTTTTTATTTTTTTTTTATTTTGTAAATATTCAATTTAAAAATTCATAGTTTTGATATTTTAAAATATTTTTTATATTTTTGTCATAAAATTATTTTAAATAAACGCTACTACATAATGATGTTTTCATCATAAATTATTAAATATTATATCGAAATATGTATTTATAGTTCAAATATAAATTATTAAAATATATTTTAAGTGAAAATTACAATTTTTCAAAAATATTTTATTCATTTTGAATATCTTATATATTTTTTTAAATAAACGGTTAAATTCGTTAATATTAATTTTTTATCAACAAATGTTTATAAACAAATTTAAAAACCAGAGAGCAGTGCCCATGCAGAGTCGAAGGCCCTCAAACTCGAAAGCAAAACAAATTTAACTACTGATGATGATATGAATGACAGATGTTGACTGTTCCAAAATTCAAAGTAAATAAATACGATGTATGTATTTATTTACATTTTTACATGTCATGTATTGTTGACATTTATTTACATTTTGCAATGGAAATAGAAAATAACAAATGAATTCGGAACAAAAATATTAATTAATTATTATTAAATACGTTACTAATTAATTAAAAATATTACTCAAGTAATTATCATTTCAATAAGAAAAATGCCAGTTGTATTGGGAGGTGGTTTAGCTGGACTTTCTGCAGCATTTTATTTAACCAAGAAATATGTAGGACAAGTTAAATTATTCGAAAAATCAGCTCGTTTAGGAGGATGGATTAAAACAGAATCATATCCTAATAAAGGATATATGTTTGAATATGGACCACATACAATTCGTCCAAAGGGTCTAGGAGCATCTTCAACATTCGAATTAATTGAAAATTTAGGCTTAGAATCACAATTAAATCCTATATATTCAACATCAGAAGCGGCAAAAACTAGAATGATATATGTTAAAAATAATTTATATAAATTACCATCTAGCTTAATCGAAATGTTCAAAACAATTCCACCATTTTCAAAGCCTTTATTGAACGGAATTTTTAATGATATTCGAGCACGAAAGGTGACACAAAAAATGGATGATGAATCTATTTATGATTTTGTAAATAGACGATTTGGTACTGAAATTGCTGACTATGCTATTAGTTCTATGATATGTGGTATTTGTGCAGGTGATGCAAAGGAGATTAGTGTTAGATTTTTAATGAATGATTTATTTGAAAAAGAACAAAAATATGGTGGTGTAATTAAGGGTATAATTAAAGATTATTTGTCAAAAGATGATAAACCTGTAACAGATATGGAACGATATGCGTTAATGTCTAAAGATTCAAAATTAACACAATTAGCTAAAACAGATGGTTGGAGCATGTACTCATTTAAAGGTGGTATTGAAACTTTAACGAAAAATTTATGTAATGAATTAGAAAAAGGAGGTGTAGAACTTGTAAAAAATTCAGAATGTAATAATATATCATTCACAAATAGTGATGCAGTTATCAACGTAAATGGAAGAGATATAAATACTGATCATGTTATTAGTGCTGTACCAAGTTTTAAATTAGCTGAAATGGTAAAATTGCAACATCCTTCTTTATCATGCCAATTGAAAGCAATACCTTATGTTGATGTAGCTGTTGTTAATTTACATTTTTCTAGTGAAAATTTAATAAAAAAGCCGGCTTTTGGATTTTTAATACCACCAATAGAAAAAGTTCCTATTTTAGGTGTAATTTTTGATAGTTGCTGCATAAACATGTCTGGTACTGTGTTAACGGTAATGATGGGTGGTAAATGGTTTAAAGATTATTTTGGAGAAAATCCTACCGAAAAACAAATATTAGATGTTGGATTGGAACAAGTCAATAAAATTTTGAATATAACAGAAACACCAAAGTTATCTAGAACTAATGTATTAAGAAAATGTATTCCACAATATACTGTAGGACACAGGCAACGAGTTGCAGGAATTAGAAATTATATTAAACAGTATAAGTTACCCTTATCATTATGTGGAGCCGCATATGATGGTGTTGGTGTTAATGATGTTATTTTATCTTCAAAAACTCAAATTTATTCATTAATTGAATTGAATTCTTAAATACACGTATTTATGAATTGGGTTGTTTATATAGTAAATAGATAGTAGGTATTTGTTTATAAAATTTTTAGTTTTAATTTATTGATTTTTGAATATTGCATTATACAATTTTTTTTTAAATAAAAACTAGTAATTTCATTTTCCAAAACCACCACGACAGTTTGGACTTGGTTCAACCTGATAAGAGGGATCATACTGTGCTGGAGTTTTAGCAACTATTGATAATGCATGTACAAAATCACCATCCAATTTTTTTGTTACTAAATCATTTACCATTCTATGACGCTACAATTTAAATTTTTTTTGTTTTTAAATATTAAAAAAAATATTAATAAAACAATTTACCTTAATTAAAGGAGTATTTTCGAATTTTTCTGATACAACAAGTACTTTAAAATGTGATTCACTACCTTTTGGAACACCATGCATATAAGATTCATTTATTACCTCTATATGGGTAGGTTTTAGACCTTCTGTAAGAGCTTCATGTATAGCTTTTTCTACTGGTCCAGGTGATGATGACATTTTTATAATTTGTTTGAAATTGTAGGTACGAATAGAATATAATAAATCTAAAACAAAAGTCTAAATGTTATAAAATGTATAAAGTTGTCATGCACTTATAAACACTGCTTATGATTGAATAAATTCAGCAATATATATTTTTTATCCAATAATATGCATTTATTTGCATTTTTTATTTATCAGAATTTATTGGGATCTTACCAGTTGAACGAGAAAATGAAATTGCAATATCTCTTTTATGATGCCGACAAATTGAAAGTAAATTTGTGAACATTTTTTTTCTTTACAAACAATCAAAACAAAGATTAACAGCTGATATACTTCATGCTTTGAGTAAGCACCTTCATCGTGAACGAATAATGCTTTAGTATCTGACAATAGATGTCGCAGTATACGAAAAAAAATAACTTAATTCAAATTTTGAACTGAATAACAAAAATTATTTTCGGAAAATATTTTATTTATATATCTACCGTTATAAAACCCATTATTAAAATAAGGAAAGTTTAATATAAATTAGTTAAATAATAATATGATTTCGATATTTTTATAAACGTTTTAAACCATTCAAATTCAGTTTATAATTGAAAATATAAGAATAAGAAAATAAAAAGGAAATACATACAAATAAAGTTGAAAAAAGAACAACGATTGTAGTTATACAAACCGATAGCCCTGGCAGCTAGTGCACACATTTATTATAATTCAAAGTAAGGTAAATAAAGAAAGAATAATATATAATAACTCAAAATATTGAATTTATATAATAACTGGATTGTGTCGTGTGTGTGTGTGTGTACTGTGTGTGTAGAATTAAATCTAAATTTGGAGATATACCAATTCTTGATTAAATAGAAACTAAAAGTAAATGTGGAGCATTATTTTGTTATCAAGTGGGTCAATCTTATGCTCTACAGAAAACGGTATGTTTTTACAGTTTATTGAACTAAAACATGAATTCAATTTTTTAATCTAACACAGCAAATGGAAACTTTTCAGTAGCTAGTAGCTACAAAACGAAAACGTATTTTAATTTATAAAAATCATTGTTAACACTTGTTATTAATTATTTAACTGAAAATAATGATTAGTGAAGTTGATTGTAAAAATAAAAGTCTTAATTATTACAAATCATATCACACAAAATAATTTGTAAAAAACGTTGTCCAAGTATTTGCCAGCATATATATTATATTCCAACATGATCGAGGTTAATTATAAACTAGAAAATAGTTAAGGGATAAATATATTGTGTACATTCAATAATTTAACTTAGCATGGTAAGAAAGAAAAACAATGTCTTATCCCAAATGTTTGTTTTTACTTTCTGTTTTTCATTTTATTTCATTTTCTTGTTTTTAGAATAACTGTTAAAACCTGATCATTTTTTCGCCTAGATTTTGCATCAAAAACAAGACAATGCAGTCAGATTCCCACGTTTTTTTTTTAAAGGAAGAAAATTTCTTAATACAAATAAAAACAAATTAACAAGTTCTAATATATGTACGTATAATACTTTAACTCAATAAGTTTGTCATATTATGTGCTATAACAAAGTAAATTCATACATATTAATTAAAATGCTAGTATATAAACACGAATTTATAACTCGATATATTATTATGTAGGTAATAAATATAAAAGATTTTCTTTAACTGGTTACTGATGGTTAGATGCTGGATTTTTTCAATGAATTTTTTTGGTATATTTTTTAATTTTTTTTTTGTTTTTTTATAAATATGTACATTTATGTTTGTAATTGTTAAATTCAGAAAGTAGGATAAAAAAAAAACTAAATCTAAATTAAAATTCTTTTGGAGCTTGATTTTTTGATTGGATTGAAAATATCCAGTGATTTAAAAATTATATATTTTTGTATACAAATTTGTATGTATTGTACAAATATTTATTTAATACAAGGAAATTTGTATGCATTCAAAATGAAAATGTAAGTATACTTATATATATATTTGATAATTATCAAATTGATTTAAATAATTTCAATTGAATTAAATGTTGACCGACAAAAGAAATTTATTTTGATAATTTTTGCACTATTCTGATTCATATTTCAATATCATTTTAATAAATTTCTATGTCCCAAATATTTTCTCACTTATAAATTTAAAGAGAAATTTAAAAAAAAAATTTGAAACAAATTTATTTTTTAAATCCTATATTTATTTATTTATATATATAAATTGTACATAAAACGTACATAATAGACCCTAATTATATGTACATAAAACGCTAATAAGTGGTCATATTTTATTTTTCTTATTCATGCTTAATTCAATATGTTGTACTTGTAGGATATACAATAAATACATATCTGTAGATGTAATATAACTTTTTCACAAAGCGTTAATATTGTGTTAACATAAAAAAAAATTATAACTAAATATATATTTTACTATATTACTACAACAACAAATGATATCTTACCAAATAATTTCACACATAAGATTTATATTATGAACATTTATGAATATTATTTAGAGTTTATTTGCATCCAATAGAATTCCAATTTTTTTTTCGAATACTTTTCAGGCTTTATGCATACCTATTGGATTGTCCAAAAATGTATATACATTATGTCCTTTATATTTTTAAATAAACATTATTGTGTCTGATCTGATTCTTTTATTTTTGAAATTTGAGTTTTTACAGGTTTCAATAAATTTATCAAATCTGTGATTTATATTGTGCGCCAAATTAAAAAAAAATATTTTTTATACAAAATTTTCGAAATTATACAATCTTTTTTTTGGCATACAATAATTGACAACAAAATGGTAATTTTACTTTTATCATTCATTTTCATTTATTTATTCCAATGATAATATTCAGAATTTTTTAACAATTTTAAATTTTTTCGATGTTTAGTATTTACAGAATGGCTACTATTATTTAGAGTAGCTGACTAGCTAATTAACTGATTAAATTATCTTTACTCACGTACGTTATATCACATACAAATTATATTAGACAGGATATTATGAAAGAAATTTTAATTTTGCAAATTTAAAAAAATAAATCAAAATTTTCAAAAAGGAAACGGATATAAAAACAAAATTTTGGAATTTCTAAAAACTTAATTTAAATTCTATATTCAGATAAATAATAATAATCCAAAATAAAAACAAAAAAAACATTTATTTAATAGAAAGTATATTATAGTAATATAAAGCATGTATTTATTTTGTGTAAATACAAAATTACTGTATGCTTACGTTTACTTTCTTTTAATATCACTTTCAATCTTATTAATTTAATTCCAAGGTACAACAAAAACAAAAAAAAAAACAATTATGTTTTTTTTTAATGCTAAGAAATATTTTGTCACTTACACTTAAAATAGGCAAACAAATAAATTAAAAATTTTAAATTTTATTATTACATTATGGAACCTTTTATGCATACCTATATGTATACATACATGTGTATATGATATAATATATGGACATTGTACATTTCTATTAATTTGTTCAAATATATTTATTTATGTACATTACATACATATATCATAATTATTAAGAATTAAGTTATGAACGGTAGGGTTGCCAATAATACAATATTTAAATAAAATTGACAATTTATTATAAATTCCATATAAAATTTATGTTGATTCTGTTGAATTCGCCGTTTTTTTTTGTAATCAATGAAATCTGAATATAAAGAATTTAATGTTCATTACGTTGAACACAAATTTTGCATGGGATTATGGGTTATGGCTTAAAGCTAAAACTCGTTGTTTCGACAACAGACCATTCAATTTAATTAACTTAAGCCTCATTGGTTTGGGTTTCTGATCTATACGATTCTAATTAATGAATAAAAATTATGCATGCATGGTGTTTGTATTTCTTTTTCACGATAATAGCGTATACTTTCAAATGCTTCGTAGTGGCTGGTAAATGAAGCGCTTCTTTTTGTTGTTGACGTATTTACTTCTGCTATCTTCTCTTTCTCAAGCGTAGAGGTAGTTGCAAATAAAAAAACGTAGTTTACTCTGTAAACGGAAACATTATAAAAATTTGCAAATTGCTGATTAGGTTTATCAACCCAAATTACTTAGTATATGGAGTCTAAACCTTAACTATAGACGAATTTTTGTTAGTCATATTTGACTCCATTTAAATCATAAATCATAAGTTGATGTTAAGGTTGATATACATTTTCTTGTTTTAGATAATAATGTTGTTGGAATTTATTTTATATTGGAATAAATTTAATTGAGTTTTTATATATGGTGTAGTGACATGAGAATTTACCTTTATTATATACATTTATGTTATATTTATTTATTTCAACGATTATTGCCTAAAGAGATAATTCTCATAAGAAGACTATATTTTTTTATGCTCTTGACAGTAACTTAGTTAGAATCACCTTTTCGTGTTTAATTAAGTACGGTATTGCAAAAGTTTATACTATAATATATATACAAAATTTTGAGCATTTATTTATTTATTTTATCAAATTACTGACTGATTTTTTAACTCATCAAATGTGGAACACTAAAATGCTAGTCAGGAATTAAACTTTTTCTTAAATAGTCCATTTTTATTTTTGAAACCAGTCTTAATTATTTTTTGTCATTTATTTTATCCCAATGACAAAAGGGTATTAGACCAGATAAAGCATTTTTTTGCTTCATCGGAAATCGAATATGGAAGCTGGAACCTTTCGGTTGAAAAGCAAGCGCTCTACCTACTGCACCATTCATAATGTAATATAATATACAACATATAGAACTTTTAATTGTACAAATTAGGAACGGTTTTAATTTATTGTTTAAAAAAAATAAAGTTAAGTAGCAAGTGAAACAAAAGTAAAAATAAAAATTTATAATCAAGAAGCATGAAAAAAAAATAAATTTAAAAATAAAAAGAAACTATTGTTGTCTATACTTTGTTTCTTAAATAAATAAAAAGATTTTAGCTTTGTACATATGTATGTATGTGAAATGTGTAGAAAAATATTTATCAAATGTATATAAAATATGAAAATAATTTGGCATTTTAAAAAATTGGCAAATTTTGAAGCTGGCAACCCAACACGTAAAGGTATTAAAATTATTAAAATATTTAAGTAATTTAATCACAATTTTATTTTTGCATTTGTAAATAACAATACAATGTTATTTTTTTCTAACTAAATCTAGTTAAAAACTACTTTAAATGAATTACCAAAGTGTAGACAATGTTTTTTTTTTGTTTTTATTTTTCATGAAATTTATCTCTTCAAAAGGGTAGAATATTTTTCTTTTTACTTTTGGAATACAAGTGGATTTTTTTGTAATTTCTATTTGTTGAAGAATTAATTTTACACAGATAAATATTTATATTTATAAATATTAATAAATATTTTAAAAATTAAATTAAAACTTTGATTGGAATTCGATTTTGAAAAGTTTCAAATCGTTTTAGTCAACACATCAAAATTTTATTTTATTTTATATTTTACTATAATCGAACATAACACAAAGAAGAGATCTTCTATTAGACAAAGTAGTTAAGCCTAACTATTTGCATCTTATACTTCGATGGTCTGCCTAATGTAAAATAAAATCGTAGAGAAGTGAGTTAATTTTTTTTTTCAATTTTGGTTACGTGAATATTGCTGCAAGGATACCAAATACTTGCCTTGTATTCTAAAATTGTTCCTACATAGTATTAAAAAAAGAAATCATTGATTCAATTCAATCTGATCACCTCTCAAACCAATATACGTTTTTTTTCAATACAAACGGCTCAATTATTAAGTGTTACAAAATTAATATAAACTATACTAATGTGCTAATATAGTATTAACTATTATGTACAAAAATACGATTGGACTATTAAGTAAAAAACTTGATTATTTGATTTGACTAATGTACAAATATTAAGATGGCTTACACAGAAGCAAGACAAGCCCGCAAAATATATGTCAATAATAGGATTTCCAATTCGGATATCTGGATTATCTTGACTATCGGACCAATTTTGACTATTTTCGATAATCCGGATAATTTTTTAACAAACAAAATATTATTTTTTTTTTCCAACATTATTTTCAATTTATATGGGATACTTACACCGTTAATGCATAAAATATAAATTTTTTTTTTTACAATAGAAACAAATTGTACCTACACAATATTAAAAATTTAAATAAATAATTTACAAATTAAATTTGGGTTTTGGCTCAGCAGTCCAAAAATTTTTAAATTTTTAAATACTGGCTAGCCTAACTGTCCTTAGTAAAGGATCCTGTAAATAAAACTTTAAATGAATTAGGGCAACAATAAATTTCAGAGGAGAATTTTAAAGAACTGTTGATGTCCTAATAGCTCTAGAAACTGCAATAAAGGAATTAGCTAAAACTTCAGTAACACTTTTGACCGCTAAAAATGCTTATAAGTTTCTCTTTGAACGGTTAATCATTTGAACGGAACGGATAATCTTAAACCGAATCTAACTAAAAATTTATGGAAACAGATAAAAAAATAAACGATAAACGAATGGATGAACGTAGAGATAAAATTTGTATGACATTATTAATCTTCTTAGAAACAAGAAATATTCCACATTCCACTACATATTTTGATTATGCTTCAAAAGCTGCCGCCATTAGCAGTAGAAATTTTTAAAAGGATTTATGTATCTGATTATGACAATAACAGTACTGAGCACAATAGTAGTACTTGACTAAATCGCAAATGAAAGTGTGTTTGAAAGTAAAAACACTGCAAGTTATCTGCAGCAACAATTGGAAGTGGCAATTTCGTCGAAGAGCAGAGCAACATGTAATTACTACTTTGTTGAAAAAAATTTAATAATTTTAACAAACACAAAAACCAGGATAGATAATATATATTTAATGCAGTTATTACAATAAAACTAACATCTATACACACTGCAACAGAACGCGTTTTTTCAATTGAAAAAATTCTTTATTGTTTTAAAATTGAAGATTATAATAAAATATTGCCTCTACTTATACTTAAGAAATTTGTTTTTATTTATATATAACAAAAATCGCTCGCCTCCAACATTTCAATTATTTTCTACAAATCATAACTTGTTTAGTTGACATCCCTAATTTCCACACAACAAATTTCCGAAACTCTTATTCCATAGTGTCAGGTAATCTATTTAACAAACTTCCACGCGCAATCAAAAGTAGGTTATAGTAACAATAAGTTTATAAAGGAGTTGTTTCGTTCTTCACAACCACAACACTACTTGAACTCATCACTAAATTTGTAATGTTAGACTACTTTACCTATACAACATTACATTACAACTTCTGATTTTTGCTTTGATTGATTTTATAATTATAACTTATTTATAGATGTTATAGATAAAATCAGGTCTTGGTTACAATATTTAAAATTAAACCTTCTGAAAATTGCTTCAAGATGAATTTAACTCTGATCAACATTTTTGTTTTTTTTTTTTAAATTAGAATCCTATAATAGGAATTTTATTTAAAATTTGTTATACACTTTACCTCACATATTTATTAATCAAAATTAGTTTTAGACCATACTATATTTTATTTAAATTGAATACAATATGGAGGCGCTTCTTGTTTTTATTTTGTTTCAAATATGCGTGCAAGTTAAAATATATGATATATCATATATATATAAAATATTTTAAATAACTATATATATATATATGTAATATATATGTATACAAAAATGTATATCCAATTTTAACACTTTGTCATATTATTTACTTTCTTCGTTTTCTTTCTTTTTATCTTGATGGTGCACTTGAATCGAAATTTATTGTGCAAAAATAAATGTAGTTATTCTGTTTTCTTCTGTTGTAATTTTTTTTTTTTTTTTTTTTTTTTTTTTTTAACTACTGACAAGGAAAAGAAATGTTGAAAAAATATAAAATAATTTTTGTTAGCATGGTTGTTACTGCTGGTTTATACATATAAATTTAGTTAGCCTGTTAGTCAGAGTTAAGTTTAAGTTTGAATTTTGAATATTGTTGTTATAAATGTACATATTAAAAAAATATAAAAAAAAAAAAACGATAATACGATATGGATGGTATGATATTTTTTATATTGTTTTGTAGTTACCATACATGGTGTATATGATGATATAGTGGTCTTAAGAGTATGTTGGTATAGTATCTCAAAGCCGGTCAGCAATTTAGTTCAGTTTTCATTATACACTTGAACTGTTTAGATCGTAAATAAAATCTCGAAAATATTAATTATATTACAGTTGCATTTAATTTGAATTGAAAATATTTTTGGTAACAATTACGAATAGCAATTGCAAATTTAAAATAATTTTTAACATAAAAATATTTTTATAATGTTTAATATTTTTTATAACAATTTAATTAAATATAATATTTTGAATTTAAAGTGGAATAATAATAATAATAATAGTAATAATAAAATATAACGAATTTTTGTTCCGGATTGTTTTTCAATTCAATAATTGCATTTCAATTCTTTCAATTAACTGGGTTTACACTTTCTCTAAACATTTATAAATTGTTGTTGTTCTTGTTATTTTTGTTATTGTTAATTAACGTGATTTGATTAAAAAAAACGTTGTGTTTGTTTTTTCTAGAATTTTTTTAAAGAAAATTTCAAATTTAATTATTTTATTTATTAATACAAGTATAAGTGTATTAGATATAATAAATATAAAATTTTAATACAAATTTTATGGATTAAAACAATTTTTGTGAAACATCTTATATAATAAAAAAAAAAAACGTAAAAATTATGGAGGTAAGCTAAATTAATATGCATTTTTGAAGATGATTTATATATGAATGAACATTTATTTTTATTCTCTACTTTTTATATGTTTATCCTCAATTAATTTAAAATTCGTCTTAAAAATTGTTAGTCGAGGTTCAGTCAGATTCTGTTTACAATTTTCATCTTTGTAAAGTAAATTTTCCTTTACAGAAATTATTGAAAATTTTGTTATTGTAATATTTTCAGATTTTTGGATTTTATAGTGCCATATTATTTAGGAAATAAAAATAATTATTAAGGACATTAATTTTTATTATAATTCTCTTGGTTTGGAGCTCATACAGCTCATCAGAGCTTGGAGCTCATACAGAGTGTATATTATAAAATATTTACAATCTGACCTTGCCAGTAAACAAATTCAAAAATTCAAAGTAATAATAGTATTTCTTTATTTATTTTTTTAACAGTGGACCTAAAATAAATCTGCAGGCCAACTTGAGGTACTTTTCCCTTTCGGAATCTAGTAATAAGTATATTGGTTAATTTTAGTTTTAAATGCTAATCAAAAACTAAAAACAATCGAAACGAATATCATTAATTTTTCATAATAAAATGTTATTTTTATTGTTTAAAACTTCTAATTTGTAATTATTTTTATTAAGAAAAATTAATGATATTCGTTTCGATTGTTTTTAGTTTTTATTAAATTTCAATTAGATTCAAATTTTTAATAAATATAATAAAAAAAAAATAATTTAAATTTTAAAACAATCATAAATAAAATAAAGTAAAAGTAAAATAAAACAGAATTAGGATAAATATTTAAGTACATAAATAAAGTGAATTTTACTGTAAATGTTCGCTAAAAAACAGAATTTGAATACAAAAAAATTTACAAGGATGGCTTTAAGCAATATTTAAAAAGAAATTTTTAAGTTTCCTCACAGCAAATATTTGATAACAACACTATGTATATACATTTTCCTCACTAGATGCACAATCAATATTAGACAAATTATTCGGCAGTCTAATAAAAAGTTAAAGCCCCTACGGTATGTTATATGAGTATAGCCTCATCCAGAGCCTTGCAGAGCTGAAAGGGGGCCCAGGCCAATAAAAAATATGAGGCCTTTTGTTTGTGTAAAAAGACAATAGTTCTTTCATTATTTCTAATTTATTTAAACAAAATGAAATTAATAATTATAAATGAGCTTTTCGAGCTTAGCAAAATCTTTTATAATAATTGAAAAGTCAATATTTTGTGCAATGTCTGAATTTGTATGTAAAATTGATAGCCCCTTCAACCATTATTGGCTCATGTTGTGTATAAAAACAACAATTTATTTTTTTGTACATTTGAATAATATATCAATTGTTTTTTTTACAATAATTGCTATAATTATTAAAATTAATATAAAAATTGTTTTTTTTTTAGAATTACATTATAAATTATAACCTTATCTGAACATTCCCAAAAAATAATATCTGGGCATTCCCCAAAAAATCATTTTTTTACCTCCGTTGATTTTGACAGCAATATTGATGAGAATTCATAGAACCACCATTATTCATTTCTAATCAATCAACGGTCAATATATTGACAATATATTGACCATGGATTGATCATTGATTGATGTGTAATAGGGGCCTAACACTTAATATAATATATTAAAAACTAAAAACCAATCTTCTCCTGGACGATTATTTTTAAAAGGGGTTTTAATCTTGTTTTGTGTAATGAATTTTTCAATCAAGTCAAAAATTTATTTTCGGCTAAGTCCCCACCCCCATGATTGTTCCATAGTCTTCAAGCAATTGACAAAATTTTATTCTTCCTTCTTTTTAAAAGCCGTTACTCTTCCTTTTGAATGTCTTTAGAAAGGATGTGAATTCCGTTTGTGATGCTGTGGGCCGTGGAGTTTTAATAGCAAGTTGAATTGAGTATGATTGCTCCTTCTTTCTGATTCCTAATACAGATAATTTAGAAGTCATCTTTGTTAAAATGAGATTGAAGTAAGAGTATATATATTGTGTGCTTTTACGTCCGCCTCGCCAGCCTCATTATTGATGCATATCAACGGTTCCTAGATGCGGTCGATTATGTTAGTAACTCGCTGCTGATGGTTTCGACGACATTCTTGTTTTTGGTTATTTAAATCTTCCTGATATACAGAGGACCCAATCAAAAGATAAAACAGATGATTTGTCGACAGAATTACTGATTGTGGCCTCCAGCAGATTAGTTGGGTAAAAACTTAAATAGTCAATTGGATCTGATTTTCTCAAGTAACGCAAATAACTGTCTGATTGAGGCTAGTAAACACACTATTTCTAAAATCGATCTGTACACCATACTCTTTTATCTCTATCTTTTTCTTTTTCTAGAATGGTAACGATAATGTAGATTCTGAAAATACCTATAAATTCAATTTATATGAGTATAGCTCAATTAGTAATTTTGATTCTATTTTATTTAACTGCTTCACTCGGTGTATTCCAATATCGATTCAAAAAAATTTATCTTCGGCTCCACCTTGGTACATTTTCGAACCCTATACGTAATCGAAGAAATAAATTATGGAAAAAAGTTTCTATCGTCAAGAGATCCAATTGATTATAACCGATATTTGAGTGAATTATCCGAATTTTCTAAACTACGTGTACATACAGTCAAAATGCAATTTGATTTAATATCAGATTCTAAACGGTTTTGGCATTTTATTAACTCCTAAAAATAAAATTGGATGGCTATCATATGACTTTCAAACACGCAAATAATTCCATTAACTATTCGAAAGTAATATCAAATCTATTTGCAAAACTTCTTTAGTCAAGCTTCATTGATAACAATTTTGTGGACGACTCTGACTATTTCAACTATCTAAGTAACTCTCCACAAATCACACTAACGTCGATAAATATTGATTATGAAGATGTTTATTACAAAATTAACAAATTAAACGATGATTGTAAACGTACTCTGTTGGTCCTGATGGTTTATCTCCCGTAGTTCTAAAATAAAAGCATGAATACGTTGACACAACCATTAACCAACTTTTAGGGCAATATTGTTTAATTTGTAATATAAATATTTTATCTTCTAACAAATTTCTTTCTACGATATTTTTTGTTTCTTTTTTTTTGAAGCTGGTCGGTAGATGTGACTTAATCACTAGATACTTTATTGAATATCGGGGTTACTCCTTTCCTATTAGACATTAATCGAATTGAATCGATTCAACGAAAGTTTTTACGTTTCGTTTTGAGTAACCTTTCGTGGAATGATTCATTACGACTTCCACCTTATTCCCACCGTCTTAAACTCATTGACTTACAGTCGTTGTCTGATCATCCGGTAATTACAGATATCTCTTTTATTCACCAGATTCTTTCGGATATGATGCTGGCCCCTAAAATTTCAAATTATTTGGTTTTTTTTTTTTTTTTTTTTTTTTTTTATATTATAGCCAAAACTTAGGTTTTGAACCTTTAAGTACTTGCGTACCGTTGACTATTTGAAAAAGGAAAGGATAGTTAGAGGAAAGGAAAGAAAACGGAAGAAGAAAAGTTTTGTGGGAAAGAGCGAACAATGTTGTTAATATTCGTCTTAAACCTCTGTAAGTCATAAATAAAAAATCCTTCTCTCATTGGGAATGCTTCGATTGGGACGCGGTTCCATAATCGGGATGTTCTTACTATAAAAGAATTTCCATAGCCGGACTTAAACCATCTCGGAATTTCCACTGTGAAAGGGTGGGCACTTGATGCCTCTCGTGTTGTGCGATTGAATTGCTTAAGAGGAGGAAGAAGTGATTTTAATTCCTCGGAACAAGTGCCAACACCAAGCAGATATCTATAAAATAGAGTAAGTGCTCCAACAATACGACGATGACCAAGTGGTATAAGGGATGAGGTCACATTTATGTCGCCTATAAGACGAATGGCGCGGTTTTGAACTTTGTCCAAAAAATTTAAAGCAGTTTTTGGTGCACCTGCCCATAAATGTGAGTTATACTCGAGCTTGGGTCGTATAATATATGCTTTATAGATTTTTAAAAGGTCTCGAGATGAAAAATAAGTTTTGCAGCGGCTCAAAAATCCTAAACATTTTGCGGCGCTTTTCGCAATATCGAAAATATGCTCATTCCAATGCATATTTTGATTCACTCGCATTCCGAGAATGTTCAGATCTTTGAGTCGCTGGATACCTTCATTTTGAAGCCGGAGAATTGGTTCGAATGTTGTAAGCTTGTTACTAACAAAACAGCTTTGAGTTTTTGAAGTGTTAAACTCGACTCTGTTAGCTTTACCTCAGTCGACAATTTTGGCAAGGTCGTGATTGAGCGCGCCGGCCATCATTGTTCTTTTGGAGGTGACTGCGGAAGCTGTAGCATTAGTTTGTTTTAGAAAATCATATGATGCTACTAGAGTGCTGTCATCAGCAAAACTATGGATTGGATTGAAAGTTAATTTGAGAAGGTCATTAATGAAAATGAGAAATAGGGTGGGGGAAAGGACAGAGCCTTGTGGAACACCAGCATTGATTTGAAGTTGGTCGGAAAAAGAACCGTCAACTGAAACTATGATAGATCGATTTAAAAGAAAACTTTCAATCCATTTAGAAAAGGTTGAACCAAGGCCTATAGCGTTGCATTTTGCTATAAGAGCAGAATGCCAAACTCGATCAAAAGCCTTAGATATATCCAGAGCTACAACAGCAGCTTCACCAGATTGATGAAGACTGGTGTTAAGCTTTTCGCAGAGGCATGTCATGAGATCACCGGTGGAACGCTGAGCTCGAAAGCCGTATTGACTATCATGAATTATACCTCTACTGTCAAGATATTTCTTCAGCTTATGATTAATTAAGATTTCCATCGTTTTTGAAATAATGGAAGTAATAGCTATGGGCCTATAGTTTGAAGGATTGCTTTTGTCACCTTTTTTAGGAATAGGATAAACTTGGGCAACTTTCCAATAGGACGGGTAAGTTCCTGAAGAAAAGGACAAATGGAATAAGTTGCGCAGAGGTTTAGAAATAGCGAAGGCAATGTGTCGCAGCACAATTTGAAAGATCCAATCGGAATAATCTCAGAACCGTTGAGTTGTCTCACATTCCCTTACAACCTACTGAATATGGTAGAGTCGAGCCAATCACTAGAATGCTCCGTGAAGTAAATTCTAACTCTAGTTCTTTTGATCGACAACTAAGTGTTTTAACTATTAAAAAACACGTACAACTGAGATTAACTAACAACTGTTATTCTTTTTAGCTTTGATGCTTTTGGCTTAACTTTTGGAAGTGTTTTTAATAAATAAATAGCTATCAACATAGGTATTAACTTATGACTTTTACCCTTCTACTAACAGCATGTATCTGGTTTAGTTTATTTTTAGATTTTTCTAATCAAAGGTGGCGGTGATTTACTAACCCTACTGGATGATGAGTTTTTGCACAATTAAATGAAGCAAGCCTTCGTCTAGTAATATAGATGTCTGACGTGCTTGCTCTAAGCATAAATCTGACAGTATAATACATAGTTTTAAGAATATGAAGTCCTTCCCTATTCCTGCCATCTGCTTTACTTTTAAGAAAGTGTTGATTTTCGATTTCGACTTGGCAGTCATTTTTATTTTTTAATTTATTAATCGCTTTTTTGATAATTTAAATTAAATAATTTGATTGTTGTCAGAGGTTTCTATCTACTAATAATACATTATTCCAAATGATAATTTAAATTTTTGAATTTAATTTTTACTTAATTGATTTTATATTTAATAATTAATTCGTTAAATCAGGAAATTTTTTTTTACAAATAATTATTTAAAATAAAATAAAAAACTTCACTGATATTACAATCTATTCCAAAAAAACATCCAAAAAGAAAATTAATTAAAAATTAAAGAAAAAAATAAAAATTGCATGCATGCAAAATTTAAATCGAATCATCGTCATCATAATTATAGATTTTAAATTCACCTTAACATGCCATCCATCCTAATCACTTGTGATGATTAACATAAAAATTGTAAATTATGAGTAAGTTGTTTTCAAAAATGTTATTAAAAACCAAAATAAATAAACAAAAACATTATAAAATAGGAAATCCTTAAATTTTTTTGAATATTATTTTATTTTTGTTTTGATTTTTAAAGCACTAAACTACATACCGACCATACATATATATGTAAGCATGTATGTATGTAATGAATAAAATTATTTTATTTATAAAAATCATTGTCGATGAAGAAAGTGATTATTGGAAAAAAAATTTTTTATAAAATATTATCAATGCCACTTTCATTCATTTTTACTTAATTCATTCACAATCATTCGTTTATTCTTTCATCACCTTAAAGTAATTATTTAATTTTCTTTTTAAGAGAGTTAATTTTCCATTTCAATAAAATACAAAAACAAACAAAAGAAAAAAAAACTATGCTTGCGCGTGCTTTAATGTCTTATTTTTTCTTTTCTTTTTTTGTTATTGTTGTTGTTGTTATTAATATTTGAAACATTAAATTAAAAACAAAAATAAAAAAATAAATGGTTAATTTTTCTTACTAGGTATACTTGTATATAGTAACTAGTAAGTAAGTATTTCACTATTATCATTTATTTTTGTTACGATTCATTGAATGTTGGTGTCCCGTCGTATCGTCGTAACGTGTTCATATAAAATAATATTACTAATTGGTTGGAAGCAGGTAGCCGCTGCTGTTAAAGCTAGTCTAATTAAAATTAAAACAAAAAAACAATAATAAAAATTCGTTGTTTTCAATAAGAGCTTCATCATGATAAATAATAGTTAATTCATCTAAAGTGCAATACGAGTATGTTACTCAAATAAAAACATATTAAATATTTTTTACTTATACAAATTTTTGACTTTATTGTTTTGATTTGCCATCATAATGCCATTAAATCATTGTTATAAGTATGTAATACTAATAACATACTTAAGTGTCTGTTTGGGTCAGGATTTGGAATGATTTTCGTTATGCGATCATAAAAATTATAACTATCTATCTATAATCTATATGTATATTGATACCTATACCGTTCATTTGTTTAGGTTCAAGTTTAACAAATCAAGTGATTTTATCAAATGTTATTATAAATAAACAAATTCGTTTATTATGTTATTTATTTTTGTTTCTTAGAACGGTTGTACTTTTGATAGAGACAATTGTTACTTTTTAAAGACAAATCTAAACAGATTATTTATTTATGTTTAGTAAGGTTTGACAAATTTATGATGAAAAAACTTAGATCGTTCCATCACTTTAAAATTGGTGAAATTTATTTCCGAAATCAATATTTTGTGTTCGTCATAGTTGTAGAAAATTTAGTGAAATTTATTGTATACTCAAAGTTACCCGACGTTGTCTGGGTCGAACACCAAATGTATAGAATTTACTTCAATGAAGTTTAATTTATGAATCGAATTGAAAAAAAAAATTGTTTTATCAAAAATATAACACAATTGGTTTTTGAAATATTCCTGAGATGTGCTAGAAGTTGTACGACAGCGACCCGAACCAGTACAAATTTTTGAAATCGGTAACATTCATATTTCTTTACTTGTCAAATAGTACCTAAGTGTAAATCCTGTAACACTTAATAGTACTTAAGTGTACATTTTTATGCCTGTAATTGGCTTTTGAAATATGCCTGAGACACAATTGGTTTTTGAAATATACCCGAACCAATCCAAATTTTCGGAATCGGTTCTTCTTTATTTGTGAAGGAGTACCCAATTGCAAATTTTCAGATCTGAACAGTGAAGAACTTCTCGTATTTGAGAAGTTGTATCCACAATGTTCCTTCTTTATTTTGATCTGTTGGTGATCACTATTGAAATCGATTTAATTGAAAGGAACAGGGTAGCCTAGGAAACACTAGTCCAATGTTCAATTTCATTAATCTTTTACAATAATGATCAAAATAAAACAACCGTAATGTTCGTTGTTCTGAAAAGATCTATATTTATTACAAAATATCAAATCCTTTTATACAAAAATAAATCTAAAAACCCTACTCCTAATTTTAATATTCTTAATTTACAAAACAATATTTCACATTTACAATATATTTTATGCCTGAAATCTTAACGCAATTTAAATCATATCTTTAAACACAAACAATTTATCAGCATCTGTTTTTAGGTATACAACAAATTATCAATATTAAAGAAAACAAATATTGCTGTAATAAAATAAAAATACAAAATAAAACTTTAAACTATTTCTTGAGAAGGATCAACATTAAAAGCAAATAACCAAATTGAAATAATGTTATCGCTTGCAAATATGTCATAAAAATTAAAATAATAATTGTACCTAACAATAATCTTAAAAACATTTTGTCCTAAATAAATATTTCTAAATTATTCTAATTAAGACTCTACAAGATCTGTACCACCTTTGGTTCATGAAAGATTCCTGATAGAGGCTAGGAGTTGTTTGGCAGCTACCCAAACATGTCATTTAGTATTTTTGTAAAATACCACGTTCGGTTCCTAGAATAACTATGCAAAATTTCAGAACTCGATCTTTAAAACTGTGGGCGTGTATAACGAACAAACAAACCAACAAACAAATAAGCAAACTGTCTCTTTTATAAGTATAGAAGATTTATAATCGCTTGTTTTAACAACTTATTCATTGAGTTATTAATAAATTTCGGATAACATTTTCATGTTGTATTTGATGCAAAAACCACAACAAGATGAATTATTTCATCTATCTTGTTGTAGAGAATGTTTCTATATTATTTTAGTTTTATTTCATACCTAAAGATCTTGGTTTAGAGTTATATAAAATCCGATTTATTCAAATTTTTAAGTAGCAAGACAATCATTTGCGTCAATTCTCAATTGGTTGTCTGATTGACTGGGCAAAAATGCAGAACCGAAATTTAAAATCACCAAATGCGAATTTTTGAGAAATGAACACGATTTTTTTTAGTTCAACATTTTTTCGAGAAATGAACGCAAAAAGTAAAAAAATGTAGAATCAACGAATAGAGAAACGAATACACCATTAGTGTTTTTTTAGTTATAGTTAGTTTTTGTTCCAAACGCAAGAACTCAAACGTTTGAGGTGCACAAACAAATAGTTTCAATAAACTTATAAAATCTTATCGAACTTTAAAAGGAAAGCAACGCTGCTTAATAATTAGTGCTTACACTATAACCTCATAGTACAGATGAATACATTGAATAATAGTGGTTTTTTATATTGTTGTTTTTTTTTTGTGTAAATTTCACTTGAATCAATTTTATTTATTCAACATCAGTAATAAAATATAAAAATTTCTGGAATGTATTTTCTAATAATCAAAAGTGTACAGTTTTGTATATATTATATAGGTATATAAATTTAGTAAAAAATTATTGCTTTTATTCCATTCATCCAATGTATGTACATGCATACATTATGTACTTTATTATCTATAATATAATTTTTTTTTTATATGATTGATTGAATTTACTAAAAATGTTTCTTATAATGTCAAAATAATTTTTTTTAAATGTAAAAACAAAATAAAAAATAAAATTATATTAAAATACCAATTTGCAGTTTTTCATTAATTTTTCATGTTGCACCACAAACAGACTGTAAATAAAAATAGGCAAGCAGAATAAAACTTTCTTTATAATATGCAAGTGAACTACTATTACCATGCTTTTTCAGTACAATTAGGTTCAGTTTAAGGTGGTAATTATTAAAAAAAAAATTTTCGTTGAATATTATTGTAACGGTTGACTCATTATTTTAGACCACATCACAGCCATTATAAATTATAATAAATACACAAAACTATATTAAAGTATGTACATACATATATGTTGTATATTTTAAAGAAAGTTTCTAATAATAATATTTTAATGTAAAATTATAATAATATATATGTACATATATTATAGTAAATGTAGCGATAATTTGAGTGATCACAATTTCTAATTGGGTTAGCAAATTTTACGGAATATCAAAATATTTGTGTCCTAGCTAAAAGTTTAAAGAAAATCAGAATATTTGGTTTATATTTCATTTTCCTTAACAACGTAAAGTAAATATGTATTATTTTCATCATAATGTATTAATATTATTTTCTGACTACATTTTACAGCCTATAGACCTACACTCAAGGACGCATTTACTAATAGCCAAATCTAGGCAACTGCCTAGGGGCGCCAACCGAAAAAGGGCGCTTGCAATTTGATTTTCTTTGGAAAATTTTATCAAGCATAATTTTTTTTCACATAATCAAAATTAATTTTATAATTATTGATAATTATAATTAAATTATCTAATAGAAAATCAGAATTAAACAAGATAATAATATTAATATACATTAACATTATTTATAAGTAGTATCATAGACTAATATAGATAACTAACGATGGTTATTCCCTAGTAGATGCCGCTACATATATTGAAATAAATTTCAAGTACAGACATTTTTTAAAAATTCATAAAAATTCTTTAATATAAGTACAAAAGTACAAAAATTAAAACAAAAATGGAAAACAAAACAGAAAAACAAAAATCATACTTGCGGCAGATTGTTGCCGAGATGCAGCATACTTTTTCAACTTTTTTACAAGAATTACTTAATTTCTTTTCTTCTTCAACAAGTCGTTGGTTAGTGTTAACTACTACTTTAAAAGGGCGAACCATAAAAAATATTTCCGAAACAAGATGGTCTTGTCGTTATGATGCATGCAAAGCTCTGTATGAAAACTGGGTGGGAATATCTAAAGCTTTAAAAAAAGTATCAAAAGATGAAACAGTATCATCTCAAGTTAGAAGTCAAGGTCAAAATATTAACAATCAAAGAATCGTCTCGAATGTGCTTTTATGATGATATTTTGGAAATCTATTTTAGAACGTTTCAATGTTACTAGTTTAAAGTTACAATCCATTGAAAATAATTTATCGATTGTTGTTGAACAATACAAATCATTGATTGAATTTGTAAATTCAATGTCAAATTTATATTAAAACTATGAACTTAAAGCCAAAGAAATATTTTTTGTTAAACAATTTGAAAGAAAATGAGGGAGAAAACGGCAAATGTTTCATGATGAAACAATTTTACAATCGGAATTACATAGCAATCAGAATTGTAAAACCAAAACATTTAATGTTATAATTTCATGTCTTAGTGAAGAACTGAAAAATAGGGTTGAAGCATATGAATTAATTTACAAATTAGAATTTTTAAACAATTTCACAAAATACCAACCTAAATTAATATTAGAAAATGCAGAATGAATGTTTTATGGAAGAATGTGTGCACTTGGGATCATATTTGAAATCTAATGAAATTTCTTAAAATTCGATATTAGAGAGTAAATTAATATATAGCAAAAAATTAGAAACTGTTTTTCCAAATATAAATATAGTCTTAAGAATATTTGTGTGCACACATTTAAGTAACTGCTCTGCGGAACGTAGTTTTTCGTTATTGAAAAGATTGAAAACCTGTTTAAGATCTACTATAAAGGAACAACCCTTAAACGCATTAGCAATATTTTCAATAGAAACAGATTTTACATCAAATATAGATTATTCTGATTTAATTGATTATTTTGTTGACTAAAAGCAAAATTGTATTTAATTAATGCGTACTCCACTGACATTTTTAGTTCTTATTAAATCAATAAATTAACAAAAACAACAGATAATTAATTGTGTTTGAAGTCGCAAAGCACTGATGAGGGTAGTAAGTTGCTTCCGAAATATCGATATTTGCAAAATAAAAAAAATATAATTAGTTTTTATTGTATATTTGTACTTTTTAATTTTTATTGCGAATTATGGGGCGCGTTAATATATATTGCCTAAGGGCGCCAAAGATACAAATGCGGCAATGCCTACTTCACACCTACTTCCATAATAATTCACTTGTTTTTTTTAACTTAATTTACTTGTATTAATTTAGAGCTTGGATTGAATAATTTTATCAACCAGAATTTACATTTTTTTTTACATATTATTACATTGCCTGCTGAATTATTATAGATTACCTTTTCGATTATTTTTATTTTTATTTAAAAAAAACTTAGAATTAAAAAACTTTTAGAAACTTCACAAACTATAACTATAACTATAACTTAAAAGTGAACGTACAAAAAGTAAAACTAGATAAGAATAGTCTGCCAATGATCAATAATTCAGCAGCCTCCGAATTAAGCAATTACTTGAGTATTCGCACTTATTGTTGAATTTTGTTTGCCTATTTGTAATTTTATCAGCTATCGGCAGACTTTTTGATTTTAAATGTATATAACGTGCTGCGCCTGATACCATGGAACATTTAAGATCATTTTTAGAACCTTCTTTAGCGCAATTTGTAGTTTTTTTTGTGGCAATTGGCATAATCTTCCCATATTTGGGATAAAATATAAGTAAAACTTTGAAATATTAATTTAAAAATTAATGTTTTATTTTGCTCTGATGGGGCGATGTGCCTTCTGTTAAACTGTATAGAAATTTTATTAAAATTAGGTTTTCTGTTTATTTTATCCTCAGTTTGATTTTTTATAATGCACTAAAATTTGCACGAAATATGCACGTTGAGTATTTACAAAAAAAAAAAACATTTATTTTCATAGTTTTTTTTTTGGATAACCACCAAATGTTGCGGAATCATGTCACGATGGCTTGTAAAATATGCATGTATAATAAATACAACTGACAGTTAGTAAAATTTACAAAAATACCATTGTTGGTGGCGCCATAATACATTAAATTTAAAATGTATATGATTATTTTATTTGTATTACTTCTTTTATTTTATTTTAATTATTTTATTTCAATACAAACTGGACTGGAATTTTGTGTGCTGGGTATTCTTTTGTATCAGGTATAACGCACGTGTATATTGTCATTACTGAACTGAATTTATTCTTGCATTTAAAATCTTGGTTTAATAGATTAGATAATAAGATCATTTATAGCTTAGATAATAGAGCATTTTATTTTGTTATGCATTTCAATTAAATTATCTACATTATATGCGGTAATAATGTAGATAATTTAATTGAAATAAGCATAGTGTAGATAATTTAATTGTAGAAGCGCCCTCAACCACTGAATTAAATTTAAGCCAAGCTAAATAGACGAAAACTAAGAACAATATCTTCATTTTTGATTGGGTTGTTTAACTTTTGCGTATATCAATTTTTGATTTATCAATTAAATGTGAAAAACTATATCATAATAATTATCAGGAGCTAGATGCCTGCTTAAATTGTTCCACTTTATTTAAATTATGGCTAAATTATACTCTGAAGAAATTCTATCTATAAAATCTTAACAATAATGAAAATAAGGGAAAATTTTAATCAAACATTCGTATCTTGCATTTTTTTTCATTCTGGATCATTGAGCCAAGATATGTATATATATTTTGCCGTTTTATTCTTTGTTCAAATAGCAAAACTCAATTATTTTAAATTTAAAAACTTTGAATTTTCATTATCAAAAAATGTATTGTTAAATTTAGCTGTTTTATTTGAAAATCAGTGTCCATTAACGGTGTTTTTTCATTTCAAATCACATTCATGGAAATGGAATAAATGCAGCTCTAAAAATTTTCTAATATAAAAATTGACTTTTAACCTGTCGTCGGCGGTGCATCAAATGTGCACTAATAAAATTATACTTCTTCTAACTTTCATTCGGTTTAGATGTATTTTAAATTAATTGAACGTGATCAGAAAAAGCGGATCTAAAATATATTGTCGAAAAAGCAATAAAATATTTTGGTTTTATTCGTACCTACCTGTTGTAATTTACTATACCGCCCCGCTTCTTATTTTCTTAGTAAACTTTCATTTATATATTTTGGAATTTTTTTTAGAATTTATGAAAAATTAATGACATATTCATAAATATAACTGGTTAATTCAGTTACATAACTATCATAGTTACATATTATGTTTATATATATGTACTACAGGTAATTGACTAATAATATGAGGTAAATCTTTCAATTTTAAGTATATGTAAAAAAATATGACATGAGTTTATGTCTCATTTCACTTTTGTGCATGAATGCGTAGATTTTATTTTCATTTAATCATTTACATAAGTACATATATATAATATAGTATATGTATTTGTAATTACATGTAATTTTCCATTACATTTCATCCTATATATAAATATACAAACATATATCTATTCTTATTATCATATTTATTTTTATCATATATGTATATTTAGTATTGTCACCAATTAGGTACTTCTCCTGGTACTACTTATGGGTACACATCATTATACCTAATTTTGTATGCAAACCTCTACTTCACTAACTGCTCCCACAATTTTTTTAATTTAATTTTCTTTTTTATTTTCAGCTGTGTTTTGTTTTTGGAATTGTTATCTCATTTCTTTTTGTTTTTTGTTTTTTTTTAAATTAAGAAAAAATTATTTTCAAAATTTGAATGAATCTATGCTTTCATTCAAAATAGTGTGATAATAATATTATGAATTTATTATTCTTCAGTACGTGCTTTAACTATAGTTAAATAATTATTCAAGCATATAAAAAGTTATATTTTCTAAAAGTTGCCTGACTGCCTGCCTACCTGTGCAGATCTAATAAGTGATAATCAGTGCGTCGATGATATATCAATATGTATATTTTAAGTTAAATTGTTTTGAATATATCATATTAGAATTACATAGACACAATATGTTCATCTCTGACATCTCTGGCATAATTATTTACTTTACTTAGATCTAAACTTCTTAAAATATGTGTTAGCGGATATAGGGATAGAATATAATGGATTGAATAAGTAGGTATGTAATAAATATTTTTTATCATATAAAACTTCCAATATAGTACATGGTACATCTTCAATTTTCTTTTTTGACTGATTTCACTTATACTTACGCTTTAAAGATTTTCAGTATAACGAAGCCTATTTCATACAGAGTTTTTGTTTTAAATATGTATGTTGTGTTTTTCTGATGTTTGATTTTGTTCTTACAGTGTTTAGTGTATTAAGTTGAATGAATGAAGCTCTTGAATGAAATGCTGAATGTACGAAATTAGGAATGAAAAATGATGCAGGACTTTCTACAGTAATGTATTCAGTTTTTGCGCTTGATGTTATGAAGACATTATAACATTGCCAGTATTATCGTTGGGAATATCCTAATATATATATACAACAATTGTTAACGTATTGTTTAGGTATTCATAATCTTCAAACATATGATGCACACATACATGGTATGCTTATGAAGGAATTGTTTCCAGAGAGCCACAGGAAATCGATTCATGCATATTACATTATATAAAAAATTTTTTTAATTGCCCAAAAGTAATTATGTATAGCCAGGGACTTGCAGAGCTGAGAGGGGTCCAGGCTAATAAAAAATATGAGGCCTCTTGCTTGTGTAAAAAGACAAATTTACATAGCTCTTTTATTATTTTTAATTTATTTAAGCAAAATGAAATTAATAATTACAAATAAGCTTTTCGAGCTTTAGTGTTAGCAAAATCTTTTATAATAATTGAAAAGTCAATATTGTGTGCAATGTCTGAATTTATATGTAAAATTGATAGCCCATTCAACCGTTCTTGGCTCATTTACAGATCTGTTTAACCATTTCTTTTCAACACACTAAAACTGCGTTCCGCTGAAGTAACGGAGGCGGGTAGACTTAAAAATATTGAAAAACAATCCAATTAGGTTTTTTTCTAAAATGTTTAGCAGCAACTTCGCCGAAGATGAAGATGATTCTATTTCAAAGTTTACTTCAAAAATATTTTTTTAAAAATATCATTTCACCACATCATTTGAAATTTCCTTTGGATATTTTAAGTGCATATTTTTTGCTCTCGATTTTATTTCCTCGTCTGATAAAGTTCGAAAGGGTTCAAAAGTCTGGCAAAATTTTCTTAAAGACTCAAAGCGACGTGTCAAGTCTGAAATAACTCAATCAATAATATATATAAAAACATTAACTCTATAATGTTCTTCAGCATCAAAATGTGACTTAATATGACGAGTTAATGGAAAATAAGTTGACATTTTGGAGAGTACGGCAATCTCTTTTGAACTTAAGAGTAATCTGTCCCACTCTTCACGTTTTATCTTCTTCCTTGCAATAAGATTGTTAATATTTTCCATTTCGACTTCAAGTGTTACATTGCGTGCTTCAAAAATTAAATTAGTTTGTTACAATAACGTTAATATTTCAAGCCATATTGTTGCCAAAAGAATGCATTTAAATATATCCAAATATTGAAAAATTGATTGAAGTTCGGTACGTACGTGCGCGTGAATTTTTACTATAACTTTTGTATCGTTGCATAATCTTCTGATATATTTTATAAGTCATTGGTTAAAATAAATTTATTGTTGAACTCAAAATAATATTACAACTTAATTTTTCCGCACCTACTGTGACAAAATTAGGAAATCAATGGAGGCCCTTTCACAACTCGAGGCCCTCATGGCCCACCCTTTGTTCTGGCCTGTGTACAGCGTATCGGTGTGGAAATGGCTGGGATTTGTAGTTATATAACAATTTACAGCAGCTTAAAGCATATATTCCCCCGATTCATCATGCGTTCTATGACGATTTCAAAATGAATAATACCGCTGAAAATGATTATGTATGAAAACTAGAGTAAAAGTGGGCTATACTGAAAAATATATATACAAAAAAGCACTTCCATAGTAAAAATGGCCTATCTAATTTTTAATATTGAAAAATTATTGAAAATTAAATTGATTTATTTATAAAACCACTTTGATTTTTTGTTTTTCAAATAAAAATTGACTTTTTAAGTTATATAAAAAAGCGTTAATAAAATTTTTTTGATTAACAAAAACTTTCAAAATTTTTAAAGTCTGTTTTTTCAATATTAAAATTTTGTAATTAGGCTACTTTTGTTCTGACCCCCTCCATTATATCTAACTTACAACGATTTATGAATAAAATTTAAGTTTAATTCAACATTATTGGAAAATAACTGTCCCATGCATGTAAGATAAGTGGAATATTCCTACTTTACCAAAATTTTACATTTAACCCATATAGTCCCGGACCTAGATCCAGTTCACCCAGAGTCATAAAAATTTATACATAAAGTACTTTTAACTTAATTAAGAAAAAATAACGTATTTGATATCACATCCTGGAAAGGAGTTATTACATGTTTCGAAAACGAAACTTCAGGATCAAACGATATAATTTTTCAAAAAAAAAATTTCTTCAAAAATCTACAGTAAGAACTTCCTGAAATGAATAAATATCCTTACAAAAAAAATAACAATTTATTTTATAAAAAAAAAGAATTTTATTGTTTTAACAAATTTTAATCTTAAAAAATTATCAGATCTTAGCCAAGCTGTAATATGGTAAAGAGCATTTCGTATGCAAATTAACGCCACATTTGGTGCATGAACAGTTTGATTTTTGCAGTTACGGCATCGAGCTTTTTCTCACTATGGATGATATTGTGATATACACGGTCATGTCTAATTGAAGTGCCTGAGCTTTGTCCGCTCTATCTTAGTGCTAATACTTTTCTTAAAGGTATTTTCACAGATTTCACCAATCACTCAACAAAACAAACTCGGAATTCAAGTTGGTATATAATGCTTTTTTTCAACTTTTCTTAGTAAACAACGCAGTTTCCAAAAACCTTACCGGTTGCAAAATTAGCAGGTGATGAAAAACAGCACATAAGTTTGTGTAATGTAAAGAAATTATCGAACGTAACGGTTTGGTGGTTTCGATTTTATATATTTGCTAATAAGCGCAAAACTACGTTTTCTCCTCCATATAGGCTAACATTAGGTCCATATAGACTATCATTTTCCTCTGAAGCTCCTTCATAAGATATAAATGAGAACAAGTAGCCTTCGGCAGGATAAAAAGACCAGTCCTTGAAGCCAAATCGAATAGGCTTAGATTTGTTGAACATTTTTCAGGAATGGTGTCCAAAATAAGCAATCATTTGCTTATCTATAGATAAATTGTGAGAAAATATTCCAAATTGCATAAACCGTTTGTTCATAAATTCGTTCAAAGGTGTTTTTGCTATTATATTTCCAAGAATTAAAAAACAGGTATTAAGTTCTTGGCTTGTAAGCTACCTACTGACGCCGATTTTAGCGTGTCTTGCTATTGTGTTTCCAAGAATTCAAACTAAGGTATCTCTTATCATCAAGCTATTAACGCCGATTCAGCATAACTTGTTATTTGATTTCCAAGTAGTCTATCGCAGAATACGTGGTCCGTAATAAAAAAAAGAGAGTACATATTGGTATAATTATAGCTTGGAAGAGGAAAAAACAACAAAAAAGAATCTAGCATTTTTTTTATATGAAAATTTTTAGATATCGTTTAAACCTGATGTTTTTTTTTCGATACACTGCTTGAAAAAGTCACCCTGTAGCTACAAATTTTGTTGGATTAGTTTTATATTGTGATTAAATTATTACTATTGATTTGAGCTAGTTTATTTAAAAGATTTTTTTTTTTATTTTTTTTTTTATGTATTTTTTGTTTTTACTTTAACAAGAATGAAAAAAAAAATCGAAATTCTCACTTTTCAACCCATCGGCAAACATGCTTTTTGTCACGTTTCAAAAAAAAAAAGTTAAATTAGATATTTGTTTTAAATTAAATAATAAATTTTAGTTTGATTTAAAATACACACCGGGTGACCACTATCCCGGAAAACGTCATATGTTTCGTTTTCGACACTCTGGGTTTATATGGGTTAATTATAAATTTCTATTTATAATTATTAAGGTAGGTATATTAAATTTTCAAAAAATGTGGGTAAAGTTTATTTAAATTCAATGATGGTATGTATTATCATGTATTATACAAAGTTTATCAGTAATCGGTATAATAAAATATATATTCATACATATATAAATATCCATAGAGGATGATGGTAATTTTTTACTTTAAAAGTTCATACATTATTGAACGTGATTATATTTTTGATGGAATTTTAATTTTGTTCTATATCTTTGTAAATAACTTTTGATTAAATGAATGAAAATGCCTACATTACATAGTATATGTATATGTAACGTATGACCAATGTCACTTAATTCCGGTTTAGTTTTGTTAGTACGAAAAACTTTATTGTACCACTATTTATATTAATTCTATATTATTATTGTATATTCATGTGATCGTTCTAACACGTATTACGAAAATAAAAAATTATTTATAATACACAATTCGACCAGACAGCTTAGGCTAGGTCTTAAACATATATTTTTACATTTTAAATTAATTAGTATATAATATTAATCTTAATGTAAACTACTTTCTTTTGTCTTTTTTATCGTTTTATTAAATCAAATATAAATATTCTCTATACTTAAAATCATATTACTATTAGATTTAATAAAAAAATTGAACTTTATTTTATAAATAATTGAATAAGATTATAATTATAACAAAATTTGTATTTAACTCGTTTGAAATAATAAAGAAAAAAAAAATATATATATATATATATATACAGAAGTAAACACCATCATTTATTTCTTCCCATTTTTTATCCTCAGTTTCTACTGTAACCCAAAGAATTCCATATATTCAAGTTTTGTTTACAATTTATCGATAATCTCAATATTCTTTATGTAATTATCAAAGATCTGTTACCGAAAATAACACCTGAATTTAAACTTTAATATACGTATTATTACGCTATGTATGAAGTAGCTATTCGTCCATTAGATGATATAAAGTAGCTATTCGTCTATTAGATGCAGCTTCAATGCGACAAACGAAATAACAAAGGCACAAAAAAGCTCCAAATAAAACAAAAGTCATTTTAATTTGTATCTTTTAAATCTCTGTGTGTTAAAATTTAATCATGGCATAAAATTAATAAAATCATATTAACCCCTTTCATTACTATTAACCCCCTTTTTACATTATTTTTTAGCTGTTTATAATCAAAATAAATAAAATATTTATAATAACTTTGTTTTAAACTTCTCTTCCTTATAAAGGATGTAATTATATGTAGGTACTTATTCCAGGCAGAGATGCAAACCGGTTTTTGAACCGAACCAAATCATTGATATTTCCGAACCAAAACCATAACCAAAACCAAACCACTTTTATAATGAATTGGGTGAACCAAACCAAAACCGAACCATTTCTTAAAATAATTCTGAAATCGAACCACAAACCAACAAAATATATGGTGGTTTACGGTTTGGTTCATTTTTAATCTATTTTTTAACATTTTAAATTTTTACATAACTAATAAAAAAAAACTGATAGTCGAAATCGAAAGTCATGAAGATAAAATTTGTTTATAGGGAACGAAAAAAAAAGTCAAATTCAATACGATAAAAGTGAAATGTTGACATTTGATTTGACTTTTTTTCAATACACGAATTTATAACGTCTTTGAATTTTGAAGTTGTGACTGTTGTGATGTGAATGTGAGTAATAAAATTAATTAATTTTTTATGATTTTTTATTATAATTTTTTTGTTTTTTTTTTTCAACGATACCTTAAAGAAAATGGCCAGACAAAAAAATAACAAAAACACAGTATATATTTTATTTCAAATATTAGATTATTATGAAAATACATTTTTTTATATTTTTAATTTTATAAAATATATGTAAGCAATGTAATTTTCTAATAAAATAGTAATATTTATAGTTTTAGTTTATTAAACTCGTCAATGTCAATATTGTTTACAATTACAAATCATATGATTTTTATTTGACAATTTAAATTCTATTTCTAATACTGATTCCCTGATTGTGTATATGTAATCAATCTGTAATGTATATAAATAATTTTAGTTTTAACAAAATTGAACCAAAATCGAACCGAACCGAAAACCATAAATAAAAATATTTATTGAACCAGAACCAAACCAAAACCAAATTTTGAAATTTTTAGAACCAAAACTAACCAAAACCAAACCACACGAAAAAAATTTTTGGTTTGCATCTCTGATTCCAGGATGTTATTATTAAGGTAGATAAATTTTTTTTTTATCTCTATGATTTTATTACAACTATCTTATATATTACAAATATTTAAGAAGCATATTCAAGATAACAAGTAAAAAATTTATGTACAAATGGATAAGGAACTAGTGAGGGATGATTCATAACAATAATTTAATATTATAGTTACAATACAATATTAGTTATTTGACTCTTTGATAGTTAATTAATTTGAAAAGAAAATAGAAAAGTAAAAAAAAAATAAAGGAAAATATACTTGGAATTCAAATTTTCTTTTATTTTTTTTTATATTTTGCATGTGCTTTTCTTGGTGAATGTAATATTAAATTATTTTGGACTCATTTGTTTTTATTCTCCAGATTTTTAGCCATTGTTGGATTTTGTTTAGTGCCATTTGTAGGAGCTGCGATGACATTTTTGGGTCTTTATTTGAGAAGAGTATTGCAGTATCATCTGCAAATGTGACTTACATCGTGTGTTCGCTCGTAGAAATATCTGCAGTGTATATTAAGTACAACGTCGGGCGGCCAACCACGCTGCCTTGAGGTACTCCTGAATTCATATCTTTTGTTAAAGTACACGCTTCTCCATATCTTACCATGCATTTTCTACTTTCAAGGTAAGATCTTTGAAATTAAGTAGTAATGATAAGGTAAAACTGTTTCCAATTTGTGGATCAGACCTTCGTGCCATACCTTGTGGAACGTTTGTGTTACGTCGAGTCGAATGCAGCTGAACAGTATTTTCTTTCCTCAAAATCTTTGTTGATTTTACTTACTATGCGATGGGTTTGCTCTATTGTAGATTTTGTCTGATGCCAAATTCGTGGCACGGGATCAAATTTTTTGATAACAGCACTGGTTTGAATCTACTCATGAAGAGTTTTTCAAAAAGGTTAGATATGATTGACAGTAAGCTTATCGGTCTACATGATTGGAACATGTATGGTTAAATCCTTCCTTGGTTTTCCGATTAAAATGATTTGGGCTAGTTTTCATTGGTCGGGAAAATAACAGATTAGTATAGAATTGCGTTGAAAATGTAGATGATGAGTGCGTAATGTTGAGGTAAAATATAAAAAATTTGGAATTAATTTATTTAATTTTCTTTTGATAAATTATGTAATTTGATGTGACTTCTATACAATATTTCTATATATTAGCTAAATTTTGAAATATGGATGTAAGTAATACTAATTGATGAAATTCTAGTTATATGAAAATTATTATATAGAAATTTCATTTCATTTCATATCTAAATATTAAATTCAACTACAAAACTAAGACAAATTTTAAGTAATTGTGCACGAAGCAACATATTGCAGCAACCTTCAACACACCTACATAAAATCAAAACATTTTGGTTTTCGTGAAATTGCTACAGCAACTTCAATGTAGTTGCGGCGACTCTACCATACAGACGCAAAACAATTTATCATTCAGCTAGGCAAATTGCTGCAACTGATTGCTTTTGTGTATGAGGCTGTATTAGATTATCAAACATATATCCTATTAACCATCTAAGCCTAGTTCCCGCTTGCTAGGATAACAAAATATTCTAACCTCTTCAGTGTCAAAAATGTGCCAGATTCGATAGTAATCAAATCACTACTAAGTAATAATAAGTCACTTACGGCTCGATATCCGATTTTATGTTATGCGGCTTCAATTTACTGGAGTCATCGATATCAAACATACCAATGTATATATATCATATATGGAACCATATATATGTATGTAATACTTATTATATATTATATATGTAGGTCGTATCGTAGTTTGTACAAATCATTATAGACTGTTATTATAACCTATTTTTCATTTTCACACGTGACTGATAAATAAAGGAAAAAAGTAAAAAATTGACGATGGGAAATTTCAATTGATTTCATAATACCTTAAATTGTCTTACATCAAAAAAGTGTTTATTTTTTTTTTTTTTTACCTTTACAAAACTTACCATGTTCATCTTGCTTGTGCAATTTTATTTCCGTATTTCAATATTAGCATAGCAGTTATTATATTATATATAGAGAGAACATGATTTTTTTTTTTGTTTTTGTAAAGAAAATTACAGTTTTTGGTTTTGTTTTTTGCTTTTTGTTTATTTACAAACTGGATAGAGTGGAATAACTTTCTAAATGCGTAAAAATTGAAATTAGTTCAATAAGGAAATGATTTGATATTTGCAATCATAGTCATCACTTGCTATTTAATACATGTATGTAATTCATAGTCACTATGTATATTTATCATAGGAGATAGGAGTTTAGTAATATATAGCATAGCAATAAATGAGCAAGTAGTAATACATCATAGTGTTTTGAATTTGAAGGAAACTCAAGTTTCAGACTTTCAGAGTTCTGCACCAAAAATAATTATATGCATGCATAAATCACATAACATATATACATATAATGTAAATATAATATGTATATTTGTATGTCAATAACATAGTGCACACATAGATTAAAAATATGGTATAATATATGTATGCTAAATAAAAAAAAAAGTTGATATACATTTAGCATAAAATCCAGTGCAATTCAATTATTTTAAAAAGAAAACAAGAAATAAATAAAATTTATTTGTAAGTTTAACGTCATCTGAACTAATGTATAATACGATAGACGAATGCATAGACTATACATATAGTCTATTGATAATACATTTTTATTCAACGATATTACTCGTTTTCTATCTTTTTGGTACACTCTTCTCTTACAATAAAATTAGCTTTTGAAATTATTGGATTATTGGCAGTTACTATTTTTTGAATTTGAATTTCGTGTATATTACCGATTATTTATACATTGTTACAAAATATGTTGCTTGATTTTGAATTTCATTTAAGTATTGCATTGCAAGCTTGATAAAACCAAGAAATCAGAATATTTTCAAACATTATTATTTTTTTTTGTTTGTATAATAATATCCATCCATATAATAACCATCATCTTACCAATTCAAGTCTAATATTTCAACCTACGCTCATCGTTTATATTTTAATCTATCCACATACATGCATATATGATATATAATATAGATATTTTGGTACGTGAATCACAAATATCAGATGCATAGATTTGATAGTCAACCAAAAAATATCAGATAAGCATATAGAGACAATTTAACTTCCACCATTAGTTAAAATCATTTCAAATTTTAATAAATAGAAAAAATTTAGTTTTACCAAAAAATAATTAATATTATTATAAAAACTATATAATTATACACACTGTAACTACATACATAATATTATGTGCATAGATTTTATTGATTTTTAAAAAACTTTTTGAAAACTTATTAATTTTTCTTTCTATTTACTTACAGTTATTTAAATACTGCTTATTTGCAATGTTATTAGTTTTAACATCATCTGAACTTTCAACATCAAGAAAACCTTTAATATTTCATAATTGGCCACCAAAATCTAAGCAAATAAATTTTGTTAATAAATCTCATGGAAAATTATCATCAGCTCAAATATCATCGGGATCTGCTGCTGCAAAACAAAAAGCTCTTGTTATACAAATTAGAAGTGATAAAAGAGTACCAGTTACGATAAAGCGGGCTCCATATCATCAAACAGCACTTGCATCACAACAAATAGCAGTTCATCGTCCATTAATGCGCCCAATAAAAATGGCTTATATGCAACCTCATCATCATTATTTGATGAAAGGTGGAAATCCAATATTTGCAAAACTTGTACGTAAATCTCCACTTAGTATGTTAAAAATTAAGTTGACAAGTCCAAATCCAAAGCCTTTACTTGCTGGAGTTTCAGAAAAACCTTATATTTATGAAAAACCATCATTTAATTCCAATTCTGAAATACAAAAGTTGCCAGTAAGTTTTTGAAATTATTATTTTTTTATTCTGTACTATTAGAAATTATATATGCACGTATGTGTATATAATTTCTGGTACTATGTGCCTTTGTATTTCTAATAAATTGAACCTTAATTTTTTTTTTGTTTTTTTTTTTTAGATCAAAAATTCAATTAACTTTGGTCATAATCATTTTGTACCTATACATACAATTCCAGCTCCTAATTTGAATTTAAATGAAAATATTATTCAGCATGATATAAGTAATAATATTCAACAATATGATCCTGAACCTTTATACACTTTACCTCCAGTTTCGAATTCACCACATTTTGGACATCAATATCAAGTAACGGAATTTGAGCATTCATCAAATGATCATACTCTTATTGATCCATTATCTGGAAAACAAAAATATTTTGCACCTGATCCAGATCCATCATTGCCAACAAAAAAAATTCGTCCAGCCACAGAATCGTTTAATACACCTAGTAATGGACAATTATTGCCGTCCGATGTACAAAACAATTATTTACCACCACAAAAACAATCTATAGTACAGTTTACAAATACACCTTCAGTTCAAACAATACCAGCAGAATCATATGCAATTTCTCTAGCTAATCATCCACATTTTCAACAATTCATACAACTTCAACAAACTGCTCCCATGGCTGTTTATGATCCTACATACTTAGTAACACAATCTAGAAATTTATATCAACAATATCAAAAACAAAAACAGCAACAATTATTTCACCCAAGTTCAATTTCCGCTTATGCAAACACTGATATGACTCAAGAAGTTGCTAGTGGCGGACAAATAATACAATCAGCAAAAGATTTTAGTAATATAATTCATCCAACATTTGATCCATCATCAGTAATTGATATTTCAACACAAAATACACCAGCATTTGCAGCTTTAGTTCAAGCGAATTCTCAAAATGTTGCTGATGGCTTGGCAAATGGTGGTTTTATTGTTTCAAATTATTTCGGAGACAATACTAATGGTAATGAAAATAACAACGCAGCATCATATGAACAATATTTAGATTTATCAGAAAGGCAACAAGAAAATGAAAGAATTTTAGCTCAAGCTAATATTGAAATACAAAAACAATTGCAACAACAATTATTAGAACAAGATGCCCCATCAGTAACTTCTCCATCTACTTCAGCATATGAGGAACATCAAAGATTATTACAACAGCAATTAGGTTCAACTCCTTTAAGAATTTTTGTACCCGATGATGAACTTTCAGGAACAGATCAAGTAATAAATTAATATACTAAAATATATTTCAAATAAATTGCACGTCATAATAAATTTAATTTTTAGAAAAGCGTCGTTTATAAAAGATCTGAAGAGAAAAAAACACCATCAAAAACAAACAAGCACAAAGATGAAACAAATTTGGAGAAAAAGGATATTAAGGTGAACGACAATTTCAATGTTAAAAATTCTAAATAGATTGTTATAAAAGAGAGACGTAGGGTTAGTTAATTGTAAATTAATAAATAATTTATTTTTAAAAGAAAAAAAGAAATGTTTTTTTTTTTTGTTGAATTTATTTTCTTGTTGGTTTTTAAATTGTCAGACCTCGACGAAATCTTATATATCCAATTGATTTTTATTCCATCACCAATTCGTCTCTCCAGCGAAAAGCCTCTTTCGACAAGTGTTTTTCGAGGGTTTGAATTTGAAAAGTTGCTTGACTACTTAGGTCTAGTCTAGCAAGTATTCTATCATTCGACCGACGAGCTTGCCCTTCGGTATAAATATCTTCTTCTTAAAAACTTGATGTCAGAGACGTTATAGAACGATAATTTCGATGAAAAATTTCAAGTTTTTTTTTCAGAATCAAGCATATTTGTAAAGACAAAACACTGCGCCGAACCAGAATCATGCATATCAATGACAGTAGTCCTAGTTTAGAAAGGATGACAATTAAGAATGTCCATTAGATGTTTTAGAAAATTTTGAAAATACATATAGAGACAATTTGAAATGACAACGAAGAAAGTCTCAGTCAGATATAATGAAAATATTTATAACACTAGAAGAGAAAGAGAAATAAAATAATTGACGCTGGATTAAAAGGAAATGAGGCCTGGTAATATTTTCGAAATTTAAGATACGAAAATTTCCACAAATTTTGAAAATCAAATAAAAACCCCATTAAACTGTTTCAATGACTATTTTTCGAATATTTCGATTCGGGGCATAACTTTTGTACAAATCCACAAGGCCTTTACTTTACCTAACTTAAAAAATTTAGGAATTTGGGCGACAGAAACAATACAAGCAGTTCGAATGGGGATTGGGAAAAGTTAATCTAAAACTGAAAACGAACTAAAAATACTAGGTACTGGCTTGATAGAGTAAAAAAAAATTATGGTGCTTATTATTAAATGGTTGGGTAATGGTGTAGAGTGTAGCACAAGTGTACAAGGTACAAGTACATATTCTTCAACAATTTAAGGCGATGAAAAAATAGATAAAGTTAATCGTTTAAGTCAACTTTAGAAGAAAGACGCGGAAATTTAACGACCAAGTATTGTGAATATGTACAAGGGTACAATAAACATAAGGGTGGATGTACAGTAGACAAAATGAATTACTTACTCTCTATTTGCACAGAATTTCATTTAGAACCTGTACGTGGACCTTAAGGGTTTTTGATCATAGAATTCATTTATTAATATAATTCCTAACTTCATTACAAAAGGGATTGTTAATTGCATAATGTATTCAAAAAAGAAATAATAGATCTTTTGGATTTGAAAAATGATATAGCATAATATGATATAGAAAATCAGAATTCATCCAGAAACGTGGGCGACCTTTATTAGAACAAAACTATGAAATGGGAACCAATGCACCTTCTCCAGTCAAATTCATCAATATGTAATGAGATTCTACACTTGCTCTTTCATCGAGGTATGATAATTATGACCATTGTTGGTCATCATATACTGCAAGAATCTCATTACAAAGAAAAGTATTGTACCAGTATGTGCAGATCCAGATACAATGTGTTAAATATAATGCTCATATACATATGTATGTATGTATTCTTAATGGCGTTAAAAATTGATTTTTAGCTTATCTCTCTCATGATTTACTTAAAAAATTGCTTTACATTTTGTTACGTATTTTTTTGAAATATTTCTTTCAATTTGTTTTAAAATCGAAAATTAATTTTTTTCTTTATATTAAAGGATTTTTTAATTTTTTATAATTATTAACTTTTGTGATAAAATAAATATTTATCATAGCCATAAGCAGCTTTAATTCCATTTTGTATTTTAAAATATTTAGAAATTGCATTAGCAGAAGCAATCCCATATTACCATATAACAACATTCGTTTTATATTGCGTCAAAGAATCATATTTTTGCAATAAAATAATTTTTGTAGTGTAGTTTAAAGAGAGTAGAAAGGGTTAAATATAGTCACATATTTAGTCCTAATATCGCATACGGCATAAACATGGATAATGTGGGATTTTACAATAGATTTTGTGATGCGAGATTTTGAAAAATAATTCAAATCCATTTATTTGCTTATTATGAATTTATTTATTATTTTCGTGCCATATTTAAGCTAATGCAAAATTATCATCCAACAAATTTATTTACTGATTTAGTTGATTCGTCGTATACATAAGATATATTATGATTTTGGTTCAAATTTAAGCATCCTTCAAAATTGATTCGTTACTGTTACTATTTATTAGTTGTTTTCTTTCTATAACTTCCAACTGAAATTACACAATATTTGTGTTTATTTTCAATAAATGAAGTTTTTACTTTTAATATAGTTTATTGAACTCTTCAAACAAAAAAAATATAATTTACAGATTGAAATTATTTTTAACAATGTTTTTTTTAATAAAACAATTTTAGCTTACTTTTAGCAGATTTACATTAATTAAATAATAGTATAAAATACAAAATAAAAAATCTCTCAAAACTTCGTTTGTGTAAACAATACACATAAATATTGGCTTTAAAATTTTGTTAATTACATAAAATTAAACTGATTTTCAGTCTACACAGAATTTTTATGAGCAATCATAATGTTATCAGTTACATTTTATCCATAAAATGTGGTTGCCCATTTTCATTTCTTCTTTTCGTTAAAATTTCACAGCCATTTTCTGTAACTAATAAAGTTTGTTCGAATTGCGCAGACCATTTTCCGTCTTTGGTAACAGCAGTCCAATCATCTGGCCATGATTCATTTCTCCATGTACCTTCTGATATCATTGGTTCAATCGTAAAGCTGTGTCCAGCTTTCATGACACCTACAGCTGAATTTTCTGTCAAAAAAATAATTAAATTAATAAAAGATCACATAAATACACTATTTTACCAATTTTTTAATAAACTTACTAGCATAATGGGGCACATTTGGAGCAGTATGAAATAATCTATGAATTCCATGACCACAATAGCTCTTTACAACGCTATAACCGTGTGGTTGAACATGTTTTTGTATAACGTTTCCAATTTCTCTATATTTAACACCTGGTCTAAAATATTTTTACATACTATTATTTCTTTAAATTCAATGAATATATTGCAATATAAAAATTACCTCACAATTTCTATTGCTTTAGATAAAGATTCATATGTCACTTTGACCAGATTTTTATGTTTATCTGAAACATTTCCGACAAAAAATGTTTCATTTAAATCACCATGAAAACCTCGATGATATACTGTAACATCAATATTACAAATATCACCATCTTCCAAAGGCCTCATATCAGGAATGCCATGGCAAATTACTTCATTTACAGAAGTGCAACACGATTTTGGAAAATTATAATAATTTAAAGGTGAAGGATAGCAATCACGTTCGATGGCAGCTTCATGTACAATACGATCAATTTCATCGGTGGTGGTACCAATTTCAATAGCAGCACCCCCAGCATCTAAGCATTCTCTACCTAATTTACATGAAACTTTCATGGCTTCAATCTCTTCATCATCTAAAACTTTAATGGTAGTATTTCCTCGTAAAGCTTCTTCACAAGCCGATTTTCCTTTAGGATGATCTGCATAATCAGGTCGCTCAATACTAGCAGGCACTTCGCGTTTTGATGTCAATGCATATGGGCGTAATTTGCCGGTAAATGTAAAAAATGGCCATGGATTATATCCTCCATTACTTGCATTTTCTTCATTTTTGGATTTCGCTTCACCTTGAGCTATACCATGTAAAGCTTTATGAGTTTTCCAATAGCCTTTAAAACATTCTTGAGAACAAAAATATGACCCTAATATTCCAATTTTTATGCAAGTCGGGCACTGCAAAGTTGATGTTTTTTCACAATTTGGCGTTTCGCATTTATGTTCAACTAATTGAGACATATTTTATTATTTGATGTATAATCTTATTTAATTAAAGAATAGAAAATCAACAAAAAGTATTCCTTTCCGGAATATAATTTAAAATAATTTTGAGGTTAAATACTCTTCAAAGTTTTATCGTTTTTGTTTTTTTTTCTAAATGACATACGATATATGTCCAGCCAGTATACGATACTACTCCAGTCCAATTAATGTACATACTAAAAACTTATATCGATTAAAGTTTTTTTTTTATCAAAATCCAAATATTTTTAGTGAATATGTCTATGAATAAACGCATAACATATTTAATTAAAGTTAACAAATAAAGGCATAATAAAATTATTTATTTATATTTACCATCAAGTAATATAAATTTATAATTTTATAATCAATCTTTTTCTTTTATAGAAAGAAATAAATTATTTTTACATATGTATAGGCGTATAGGCGAATAAGTTTCACCGTATCCCAAATATATTTTAAAAAATTATTGAAGCGAATTTATATTTGAAACTAAAATAAGTCCTTCAAAGGAATAAAGGATATGAATTGCCTGACTACACTACAGGTAATTTGACATTGACTTCAAAAAGAATAACGAATTAACTTAGTGTCTACTGTCTAGTGATTAATTTGTTACTTGTAAATACACATAGTCATAACTTTTATTTATAGAAAAAATTTCAAATAATAATTTTTCATTAACAAAGTAGCAAATAAAACAAATAAATGGATTAAAATAAAATTTTAAATGTTAGCTCGCACATATTTTGAAAATAAATTTTCTTCGCCATCAACAGAAGATGAAGGAGACCTTGATATTGATTATGATTATCAAGAAATTCGTAGCGTCGATAGGAGCAGCGCGGGTAAGTTATAAGAATATTATTTAAATTATGTTAATGTAATTATATTTTTCATTTCTATTTATATTCCTTGTTATTCCTTATTTTTCCCTATCAACGTTCTAATAATTTATTAATATTCAATATGAATAAATCAATAAGTTATAATTATTGTTTTTTTTGTTTTTTTTTTTTTCTTAAAAAGGGTTGTTTTGAAATTACAAGAATTTAAATAAAAAGGAAATTAGGTTTTATATATAAAAATATTTTAGGTTCCATTCCATGGGCAGAAGATGCTATCAAACAAAATCAACAAGAATGGGAGCGTATAGAAAGTTTTTTTTATAGTAAAAATGATGAATACCTTCCAACTGAAGATAAGGATCTTTCTAGGGAAATTCTCGAGTGGAAAAGATTTTTTCCAAATAGCAGTGATGATAAAAATAAGAAAAAGAATCATCAAAAATCTACTACCGGAAGTACAGCTTTACGTGAAAATGATGTTGATAGTGATGATGATACATTAGTAGAAAATTCAACTGCAAGTACTTTAAAATCAAGTAAAGTTCCGTTAAGAAATTTGGTGTCCATTTCAAAGACAACTCAAAGTAACGCTCATTACAATGAAAAACAATCTGCTAAATCAGTGAATTTTCCAATAAAATCTACAAATAATGCAAATGTTAAGAAATTAAGTGAGAAATTTGAAAAAGATTTTAGAATAAGTTCAGTGCCAAGGAACAACAACCGAACATCAATAATTCAAGGTAGTTCTTTATTTCCAACAACACAAAATTTACAACTTCAATCAATCCCAATTAAAGTTATTCAACGTCATTATCATCCACATCCTCATCAATTATTTCCAAATCAATCTGCAAAATTTTTACTTGAAAAATTTCCAAATTCTATAGTAACTATAGAAAAAAAAATTTCACCACATTCCGCAACGTATTCTCGAATATCACCTGTGTATAATTTATTGAGAACGAATAATACAAAAATTATACCAATTTTTAATCAAACAAATCAGTATCAATATCGGTATGGTACTTCACGTGGAGTTAATAGAAATCAAAAAAATCAAGTTATATTACCATCATTAAACGCAATTCATTCCAATGGTGTATCATCTTCAACTAGCATTCATGGAAACAACTTACGATCTATATCAGCTGTTAACCATAAACATTATGAAAATCGACAAATCAGAAATATATCTGAGCTAAATCGAATGGATTTTTTGCCATCTTTAAGTGCCTCTAATAAATATAAATATCATTCATAAATAGGTATTTTACTTTTATATTTGCAAACTATTTTTCGTGTACATACTTTAAAAGATTTTATGTATTAACTTAATGTAAACAGTGTTATTAAAATATATTTCTGTTCTTTTCAAAATTTAAATTTTATTCAAATAAAATTTTACAAATGAAATAAAGTATTTACTTGTTTAAATTACAACTCACATAATTTCAAATAAAAAATCTTTGAGTTGAGAACTTAAATATAGCAACATTGATCAATAATTTTAAAAAAAATTCCAAAATTTTCTTACTTATTTTTTTTTCTAGTATATATAAAAACATTATTTAATCTTACATCTAACTAAAATTTAGCTTTTTTGCAATCAAATATTGAAGTTATCTAGTCTCAATCGACCATCATTTTCCGTTAAAAATAATAAATCAGAAATTGTTTGTTCACAAATTAAATCTTCAATTCTGTCATTCATCTAAAATTATAAGAAATATATTAAAACCTAAAAAATGTATCTAAATATTAACCTACCCCATTACAGTTGAAAGTTTTTAGTGTTTTCGGATATTTAAAATTAGGCCCAAAATTAACACTAACAGTTGCATTTTTATGAATTGATATAGTTGGATAATAGGATCCAGAATAGATATCCATAAATGCTGTACCTTTACATATACCATTTTTAAAAAACATAATTTTACTACGAGGTAAAACTTTAAGAGTTTTCAATGTTTCTTGTACTTTGTCTTTATCTTCGTAATACAAATGACTTTTGAATTTTACTAAAGGCTAAAATAAAATATTTTATAAAATATAAATATAACATAATTTTGAAATATTTTAAATACCCTATCTTTAAATGTTACTGGTAAACAATTTACAATATGTTCTTCTGGTAAATCAATCAGAAATCCTAAAGTATCACCTTCAACATAACCTTCACTGTAATGTTTGCCACGACTTTCATGAAATATTGTTCCTTTACGGGAACGCCAGGAGTAACCAAATTTATCATATCCTAAAGGTGCTTGCAAATTGCCATATTCTTGACCCCATCCAATTCTCGTAGCCGAACCTTCCGGCATTTCTTCAATATTGGCTTCAAAATACCATTTTCCACGACAAACGTCTAAATATTAATAAATTAACTCGATTTATAATTTTTTTTATTTTATATTAAACTTACAATGACTAGAACGAACCATACAATATCCTTTTTCTCCTGTTACAGCTAAACGATCTTCTGAAATTTTTAATTGAGGAGCTCTATCATGAAGAGCCAGTAATACTGAGTTTGGTACTAAAGTTCTATATAACCATCCTGGAATTGGTTTACCAGCCCAATCAGAACTTTCATCAAATTCTTGTCGAAATGGTGCATGTGGATCTGGTTCAGCTAAAATGTAGCGATACCCATCTTTATTGAATGGATGTTCCAGAGGATAACCATGTGGTGGTAATTTAACTGATGTTATTGCATCAGCTGCTGGTCGACCTTTTTTCCCAGTTGGTCCAGCTTCAGAATTCGGGTATTTTCGTTTATACTGACGATTATTTTTTGAAAGTGAAGCTGTAATAAATTAATGAAATAACATTAAAAGATTAATTAAAAATTTAATTTTTATGTCGCATACTAATAAGGATTAAAAAAATACAATTACGTAAATGAATGGTTGATAAAGACAATTTTCAAGAGATTCGATTTTGATACCTACCACAGTTGACAGAATCCACTTCATTGTTTTTATTGATGTTATTACTATTATTATTAATAATATTATTATTGTTATTACTATTGTTGCTATCATTATTATTGTGATTACTATTATTATTATTGTTGCTATTATTATTATTCTCCATTTTTGTTGTGGTTTTTAAACAAATTAAATACAAATTCTATATCACAAAATCTTATTTACTAAAATAACTCTTTAGAATTCTAATATAATTTTATTTTAATTAATGAAAATTCAAGATTATTATATAACTAGAATTTTTTTGTTTAATTTTATAAAAAAAATGTAGCTGAAGTGAAAACAATAAATTTATTTTGTAATTAAACGTATCTACAAATTTTGAATAGTCACATTGTAAATTTAAAATCTGAACTTCAAAAACCTACCAGGTTCGTAAGTTTCAGAAATTTATACTGTCACGTTAAAACTAATGTGGTCCATTATATTTTAAGTCTCTCGTACAAGGAGAATTATCTCAGAATTAACTTCGAAGATTTTGCCACAAATATTTCGATAATTAAATGTTACAGCAATTAAAATCAAACTAAAAAATTAAATAAGAATTAAGTTTCATTCGACAAATAGTTTAGTGACCGTGTTCTATTTGTGCAAGACAGTTTTATTGAAAGCAATAAATAAAGTTATTAATAAAAAAAAACCTTTTAAAATTTGTCAGTTATTAAAAATTTTAAATGTAGAATATTTATATCAATAACAAAACCTGGTATTTAAAAAAAAAATTTAAAAAATAAAAATAATAATTTTCCCCGTGAATACGTCTCGAAGTTTTTTTCACATCACACTCTTATTTAGTTAGTTCACGAAAAGAACTAATTTTTTTAATTAATCGTGTTTGATGAAATAGCAAAAAAAAAAAACAAAAAAAAAACCAAAACAATTTTTTTCAGCAAACGTTGCAGCTGTTTTTTATTTGGTTTAAAACTTTACTAAAATATGACATAAAGATTGAAATATCAATTGTCAATTTACATCGCTCGAACTTGACTTGATTTGATTACTATGAACATACAAACAATCATCCATTGTAGAATTTTTGTTAATATTTAATATGATTTAAAATGCTTAATTTTTATATGTACATATACACTATCTAATGTAGCTATGTATTATTGAATATATATATTAATTTAAAAAAAAAATTAGTATTAAATCCAAATTAAAACTGAATCCTTGAAATAATCAAATCACATAATTTGAAATTATATATTTCATAGTTTGCGCCAATTGTAATGAATTGGTTCAATTTATCAATTTATTTCATAATATAAAAATCATTATGCTTACCTTGAGTATATCCATCATCGGTAATTTTAAGTGTGCCAACTTTCATCATTAAATCATAATTTGGTTTGATCTGACTTAAATCGTTTACACAAAGTCCATATTTAGAGTCATTTAATGTCTCTTCGTATGTAAATATAGTATTAATATCTTTGACTAATGCTCTTTGAACGGTTGCATACCTTCGGTTGCACATATATTAAATTTTATTACTTTTATTAATTTTTCAATTTAATTTAATTCACAAAAATTTACCATGATTGAGTAATACGCCTAGGCATTGTAGTCATTGCTTCCCAATATTGTTCTATATATGGAATTATTTCTTTTTCTTTACTAAATATTATTTTAATTACACCTTGTTTAGCTGCTGCTTGTTGCATATTAGCAATGGCTGTGATACACATTTGGGGTATTGTTGCTTGACTTTTTCGAAAATTTTCTAATCCACTAGGGGAGCAATTTTTACATAGAAATACATAATTTGTAATAAAAGGTATCAATCTTCCCAATTGTACAGCTATACAAGATTCGTGAAACCATCGATTACAATTGGCGCAAAGCAATTCTACAATATTTAAATTACGATCTTTTCCACTAATAAAGAAAAATGTTTTAATTTTTATCATTTAAAAAGTACATATAACCAATTGAATTACAATTAAATATGCAAATTAAGAATACCAATAACATGTTTTTTCTGCTTCTCGAATTTTATCTTCAATCAAAGGATAATCAGATGTAGAATCTAATATATCAGTTGGACTACTACTATTTTGATCATCCATATTATTTATTAATAATTTGTAATTATATGTATTTTAAGATTTTATTCAATTTTGCCATAAAAGCCTAATTAAAAACAAACTACAAACAAAACTGATAAAGACAAAACACCGGCTGCTATCAAAAATGATGAGCTATACTGAATGACAATGAATGTCAAAATCATTTGATTCAACTACAAAAGTTACGAGCGGCCTCTTTTGCCAAATAAAATTAAATCAATTTAGAATCTTAATTTTAATCAAATTTATGCTAAAATCATTTTTTAATTTCTGAAAAGGTAGATTTTCAATAATATAATTACAGCAGTTCTTGTTTTATATAAATCAAAATTAGTTATAATCAATTTCCAAGATAACTATTTTATCGTTTTGAATTATAATTTCTAAACTCTTCCAAGGTGTGAAGGTTACGAAAAATAAATAAATTTTGGCTGTCAAATGACTCAAACAAATTACTACTTTGTTAAATTAAATTATTGTCATAAATACTTCCTTTTCTTTGGTTGGTCGTAAAGAAAAAAATTCAAAACTGCATTTTTTTAAAAAGAATTAATTATTTCAAAAACCATATTTTTCAAACATTGGTAAGTAGATAACATAAAACATATTTTTTTAAGTATTAAAACTTTAATAATTTCAAATCAAATACATAATTTGATTAAAAAAAGTTCTCTACATCATAAATTTTAACAAAATCAATTTATGACGTTGGACACTACCTTAATGTTAATTTAAAATAATTTCCAATATATACTAACAATTTAAAAATAATTTGAAATTAAGCGAATAGAGTTACAATATTTGGCTATCACTATAATAACATGGAGCAACTTGCAACGGTACTATGAAGTTGAAACTACTATGCATCTGCAATAGATGTATTTTTCCATATCGAAGAGTTTTAATAGTATATATTAGTACATACCAAAAACAAAAACTTATTGTCATTGTTATTGCTATCCCAAACCAAGAAAAGAAATTTCTAAAAAGCAGTTTTAAGGGCATAACCATTCATTCGATCGATTATCTTGTAATTAAAGAAAAAAACGATTTTCGGTTTTTTGTTTGGTTTACAAATATTTGATACAAATTTATTAAAAAGGTAAAATTAAAATTAAAAAAACCATTATAATTTAATATTTTAAAAATAATGGTTTTGCTACATCAAGATTTTTATTAAAAAATAACGGAGGTTGGCTTACAAAATTAATATTATGCGGTTTTTTATTCAATTTTATACTTGTATCTGATTTTTTATATACCAAATTATTCATAGTGAATTGCCTTTTTTCATAAAAAATGCCGTCAAAATCATTGTTACAAATCGATGTCCTTTTAGTTTCATTACGAGATTCATATATTTTTGATATATTAGTTGATGTATCAGAAGAATCTTTAGTTACTTGTTCTTTGTTAAAATTACAGTTTTGTACGATTCCAGGATTTTGTGTCGTTTCAGTTGAGATTGTTTCTAATACGCTAACATATTTAATAGAGTTAATAATTCTATCAATTTTTGTATCAGTCAAATTTATTTTATTTTCCAGACATTTCATTTTTGAATCAAATAATAACCAATCATTAGAATATATTTCTGATGATTTGCTTTTTGATTGTTCTGAAGCATTTATTTGTGATTCTTTTTCTGAAATATCAAAATTTATAATTTTTTTTTTTAAATTCATTAAAATATCCAACCTGCTTTATCTATTTTATTATTGTAATCGTTAGAATTATTAATTAATTCATCAATTTCATTATTTAATTGATTTAAACAATCTTTAATATGAATGAAATCCGAATATTTAGTAGATGTGTTGGAAAAAGTTTCTGTTTGCAATGGCACTTCATTCATAATTTTACTTAATATGAAGTTGTTGTTATTAGACAAATTTGACAATCTATTATTTGTTCCTATATAAAGATTCGTATTCATTTTAGCAATTGATTTTAAAGAATTAGAAAAATTGTTTAAAACTAAAATTTAGAAAGTAGATGAAATAAAACTAATAATTTCGATGTGATTCGATTATGTTTGAATTTTATACTTTAATTTACATTTCAATCAAATATAACTAGATATAATTTAAAAATATATGTATTGTATATATACATTTATAATTATTTGTTTTTTGATTTAGAATAATATTTATCTGATAATAATATTATTATTTTGAATGTGTTTTGGATTAATTTAAATCTAAGTTCGATATCACTTAAAAATACAACATTGCTATATAAATGTGTATGCTTAAGTAGTAACTATAAAATCTTGCATGATAATAAAAATAAATAAAGAAATGTTCCGACATTGTTATCAAAATATTATCAACATTCTGTTTGGCTTACTAAAATTATGATTTTAAGGTTTAAATACATAGGGAAATCGAAGTGTTTCTTTTATTAGTTTTTTTTTTATTTCTATTAAAGTAGTAATATATAGAAAAGTGATAAGTCGTTATAGGCACTGGGCAGATATATATTTTTAAATTAAATTATTTATAACTAGGAAATACATACTAATTCTATCTACTTATAGTTCTATATTTAAATATATAAAAATATAACCTTATCGATCGACTTTATGAAATGGTGCTCGCTCGGTAGCATAATAAAAGTAAAGATTTTAATTGTACATATTTATAGCAGTCACAGAGTGCTGTAAGTGAAATACATAGCTGTAGTGTGTGTATATGTAGTTAATTTTTTTTTGAAAAAAAATTTAAAAAATATGATTTTTTAGAAAAAAAGTAATTTATAAATATATCGTAATTTAATTTTTTTTTCTTGATACGATATTGTATTGATCATTTTCTGTTTTCTATTAATACATACATATGTATTATTTTTTGTATAAATTAAATCAGTACATTTTTTTAAATTATTTTACTTGAACATAAAAAGCTGATAACAGAAAAATACCATTGGTGTGTGACGCGTATTCGTATAACCAGAAATTACATGTATCTTGTATACTTTCTGATGGCAAATGTTCGATATCGATTTCATTTCCAATTCAATCGTATGGTTAATGTTGTGCTGTCAATTTCATATAAATAGTATGTATTTATATTGTAAGTGAAAAAAAGTACAGTGTAGTGTATCTTACCAACATAAATTAAAAAAATTACATTTTTAATTAAAAATACTTTTTTAAATTTAATTTGTCTAATTTAAAAATTCTTTCATAATTTGTAATATCTACTTTAACAAAAATCTTAAAAGTTTAAAAATTCAAAAAAACAAAATTAAGAATATCGATTTCTGTAAAATTTGTACTTTCTTGTTTATTTAAATAAAAAATTATTAATATTTAATAGATTAAAAATAAATTTATGTACTAGGTTTAGTATTAAAAGTTCATAATTTGCTAAATTATCAAATGTGTATGTGAAAATGTTGATATCAGAAAATATGTGCCTATTGATTTTTAATTCATAATAATTTAGCTATAATTTTGAATTTTAAATAAACTCGAATAAACCTTTTCTTTGATATTTCACTAAAATTTTCATGTACATTATCTAATTTCTAATTATTTTTATTTGTATTGGATCTAAATTGATGTTTCTAGTATACTTGAACTACCTTAAAATATTTTTCTAAGTTTCCTGGTATATTCGAGCAATCAGCATATCTACATAGAATAATAATCATTATGAGCAATTCTTAATACATTAGTATATAATTGAAACAATTAATAAAATTTAAAAATATCTTAAATTTAACAAACTTCCAAAATTGAACTTGAAAAAACATCACTCAGCATTCAAAATTTAACTTTAAAAAACATCACACAGCATGGGATGAACAGCCAAACTGCTTTTACACAGATAGGATTACACAATAGTTTTCGTTTTCTTTAGAATTTTTATGATATACATATATCAAATACTTTAAATTTGGAAAACTATGTACATTTATTGTAAAGTTTACTTCGCCTTCATAAAAATATAGTTCTATTTTATTTTTAGAGATAACCAAAACTTTCAACTATTTTTTATTATTTATTTTATCCTAGTGAAAAAGGAATTTTCGAAAAATTCATAAAGCATTGCTTTTTGCCTTTGTTGGGAATTGAACCTGAGATCCTACCTATTGGTTTGATGGCAGGCGTTCGTACCTCAGCGTGTACATAATTTTTTTTTATTTTTTAATCGGATTTTTTTATTTTTAGTGATAATTTAAATTAAATAATTTAATTTTTGTCAGCTTTCCGTATACTAATAATTTTTAATATTTGATTGTAAATTTTGATATTTCGATCAACTATAGTTAGTCACAAGCACAGATGAAGGAAGTATGTTGCTTCCGAAATATCGATATTATTGCAATCAAATATTAAAAAATATTAGTGAACGGAAACCTGACAACACTTAAATTATTTAGTGAACTTTATGTTACTTTATGTGGATATATCAAACAAATGTGATTAACTATTAAAAGGATTATGTGATTTAAAATTGTTAACCAACGTTAATTTCAATAAAATATAATTTTATTTAATTAAAAATTTTATTTTTATTGTGTATAAATTTAAAAATCATTATTTATATTTCTTACAGGACAAATAATAGAACTACTGAGTACATTATACAACGGTTTGAAAAGAAAAACCTACATAATCTATAATTATGGGGTCGTTGTTCCGTAGTGAGGAAATGACATTATGTCAGCTGTTTTTACAAAGTGAGGCAGCATATGCTTGTGTTTCTGAATTAGGAGAATTGGGTCTTGTACAATTTCGTGATGTGAGTATTTGTTTCAATCTAATTGCTATACTAATCTACTGATATGCAATTATGAGTATATTTTAATTTTCATTTCTATAGTTAAATCCTGATGTTAATGCATTTCAACGTAAATTCGTTAATGAAGTGCGTCGTTGTGATGAAATGGAAAGAAAATTACGATATTTAGAAAAAGAAATAAAAAAAGATGGTATTCCAATGCTTGATACTGGTGAAAGTCCAGAAGCACCACAACCACGTGAAATGATTGATCTTGAAGTAATTACTGAATATAAATATCAAAAATCTTATTTCATTATTTTTTTTATAATTTGTAGGCAACTTTTGAAAAACTTGAAAATGAATTACGTGAAGTAAACCAAAATGCTGAGGCCTTAAAGAGAAATTTTTTGGAATTAACTGAATTAAAACATATTTTACGTAAAACTCAAGTATTTTTTGATGAGGTATGTTTATTTTATATTGACATATAAAAAAATAATTACATTTATTTATTTACTCTTACTCATTTCATTATTTAAGTTTTCATAATTAAATCAAAAATTATTAATATATATTTTTTTTATTTGAAAATAAAAAATATATCCGACCATTATTTAAAAATGAAAGAAAATATTATAAATTACATATCAATTGAAATTAATAGAAATTGTGTTTTTTTTAATGTTTATTTATATACTAAAAAATATATATATAATAATAGAAAGGGGGACTATCTATTTATAAAATGTTTAACTATTCATATTTTCCACATTATATATAATATTGTCCATATGACACAATAAGTTACTTCAGTAGATCTAGAACAGAATCGGACGGAGTAGTTTTGGGCAATGACAATTAACTGTAAAACATTAAAATCTTTTGGAACAGGAAAATCTACTGAACACTTTTTTGAACATTTTTGTTCTATTTTTGTTTACTCCCAAATTTCTTTGTTTAACACTTTAACTAAATTTAAAGAAAAAACAACAACAACAAAAGTTGTCCAAAACTGTTAACTGCAAAAAAACTTAAACCAAAAAAGATCAATTTAGAAATGTTTTGTACAATCTGACGAACACCGAAAATGACACAAAAAAGTTCAATTTTTCAACGGAAACTACTGAACAAATGTTCGTTTTTACTCTAGATCATTTCTAGAACAGTTACCTGAACAAATCTAATGTATACATATTAGAAAAACAAATATGTTTCAAAAAAAAAATTTTGTTTGAAATTTTTTGATAATATTTTTCATCTAAATTTAATAACTAATTTAAGAATTTGAATATTTTCAAACAGTAAAAAACAATAAGAAAATCATAATTAAAAAAAATACAATTTCTATTTCAAAGTCACATTAAAATGTAATATAATTAAATTTTATATATTATAAGATCTAAAAATCATGACACTAATCATTTTGCAAACTCAAAATAAAAACCTAAATCGCTTTAAAACATTAACCTGAACTCATTATTTTTTCAAAATAATATAATGCTTAAATTTAACAAATGGGAAATAAATAAATTTATAAATAAAGTAATATAGCTTCACCACTAACATATTTATTATTTTTTGTATTTGGAACAAAAAAAAATTAAATAAAATTTTTATATAATATGTCTTGACAACACAACTGAAATTAACATTTATTAACAATTTTCGTATTTTATTAACTGTAATTTAATTTTAAAATAACAAAAAAATTAATTTACATTTTACTAATTATTTGATTTTAAGACTACTATAACTAGTTATTTCATTAGTTTTTTTTTTTTTTTTTAACTTTTTAACTTTTATTTCTTGTTTTAAAAACATTTTTTGATTATGTAGTAGCTTTAAAAATTTTCTAATTTTCCTATTCTTAGTAATACATTTTAATATTTGAAAACCAAAAGTAGAATTATATTTTTTAATGCAAATCATCCTATTTTTAATTTTCTTTAATTAAAATAACTATCTTATATTATTTTATGTCATTAGTCTTCAAATTGATTATGGTGTAATAACGGAAATCGTTCAAGTTATGATATTGATAATTGTGAAACAAACCTAGTGTATTTTGTTAATTTTTATAAGTAAATTATATATTTTTTTCGAATATCAAATAAGTCCAAATATTTTTACTATTTATTTTATCGTAACTCTGAAGTGTTCTAAGCTTAAGCTTTTATGATATCTTGTAAGTACTGTGTGTCTTTTAAATTTTTCATCTGTTAGAATTGTTTTTTTTATAAAAGATATGAGAAACTATTTGTTTTTTCTCCATGTCATCTACGAAGAATAAATATTTAAGTAAAGATTTTCCATTAATATAATCAGTATGAAATCTTATTTCACTTTTTTACCTATATTTCAAATATAATGATGGAAAATTATGTTCAGAAATTGAATTTAAAAGAACAAAAATACAATCAAATACCAAATAAGGAAGATTTGAAACTAAAAATCAATTTGTGATAAAATTAAAATAAATTTTTCATTTCACTACTTTTGAGATTATAACTCATATTATCTTAGACGTATCTTATAAAAATATCACTGAAATTATATTTTTCTATTCTGTTGAAATTAAATGAATAAAATATTTAGAAATAAATTTAATAGGTGTAAAATTTGGGCTAATTTGATTTAAAAAAAATGTTTCGTAATTTAATTCCAATTCTTAATTAAATTTTTTATCATTAACTTTAATATTATTAATATCTCTATTTCATAAAATAACTTAACTGAGAATGGTAAAATTGATATAGTAAAAAAAAGATTTAATTATTTCAGATTCAAAATTCCAAAATGTTTAAAATGTTGAATAAATATGTGTACTTATAATTTTTTCTTTGCTGTATTAGAAATAAAATCAGTTATTATAGGTTACCAATATCATTGATTAAGAATATTATTTTTAATGAATCATTATATGTATTTAAATATAGAATAAGCTAATGAATTTCGTAATTTATACAACTTTCTTTTTATGTTTTAATAAATTGATTATTCTCATAAATTTAAAATTAGCTTGAGCTAAAAAAATAATAAAAATACAAAAATGATTAGGGAGAAAATCAATAGGTAAATTAAGTTTCTTATTAAAAACCAAAACATATGTGCATTTTGAAAGTATGAAAAATTTTAAATATGGATATAAGTACTACTTAACTTATATGCTTTATAAATAATACAATAAAACACAAAAAAAAAACTATTAAAATTACTAAACTAAAATAGAGAATAAAATTTATTTTAATTTTTCTTTAACATCAAAAAAAAAAATTTCAAAAATTTGTTCATTCAAATTTTATTCGAATATAAAAATTACGATTTAAATTATACTATACTTAAATTAATTATTATTTAAGTTTGTATAAAAAATTAAATTCAAATACATATATATATATATATACATATACATACATGTGTTAATCTCCTGAAATTTTGTATCATTTATATTTTAATATGTAGGTACTTTAATTTTGTGTAATTAATAATGCTTTGTGCCCAATTATTTTTATTAATTTATTTTTACAATATAAATGTTGTTATTTCATTATTTTAATATGCTAGATGTTTTTTAATAATTTAATTTTAATAAATTTTATATATTTAATGCATGTCTTTTTTTTATTTTCATTATTAACATTGCATTCTGTTTTATTAAATATTTCTAAATCTTAAATTTGTTTTAACAAATATTTCTAATTTAAAATATATTATTACTAAATCCTTTATTAAATAGAAAATGCACTAATATTGAAAATATGGAGTTTCATTTTGTTTTTATTTATATTATTTGTTTTTGTTTTCTTTCAAATTATTTTAATGCATTTTTTTGTAACAATATTTATTTTACTCTTATTATGTTATTAAAAATCTTTTTATTTTTATTTTAAATTTGATTTTGATTTTAATTTATATTACGTTATTTTTCTTTTTATTTTATTATGAATCGTCTTATTATTGCAAAAACAAAAAAAAATTACCAATCATAAAAAATTAAAAATACACAAAAATAATAAATTGAATAAATTAAAAACCTGAAAAATATATTATTATGTATTAAACTACATATTTACTATATTATCTATGTAATATTGAATATTGAAACAAACAAATTTATAATTTCGTTAAATATTCGAAACAAAATCCATTTTTATTACGTGCGGGTGCTCGGCTTTTTTTTTTCGTTACCGTTTGTTGTTATTTTTCTCTTGCTTTTTTTTGTTACGTCGTTTTATTTCGGTTGTGTTGCCAGACAGCCCCATTTACCTTTAATACACGCTATCAACAGATGGCGGAAAATCAAAATGATGACGAGCAAGTGCAACTTTTAGGCGAAGAGGGAGTACGTGCTCAACCAGGACAAAATCTCAAACTTGGGTAAATATTTGCTTAAAAATTCCATTTTGAAAAACAAAAAAAGAAATTAAATAATAATTTTTAAAAAAAAGTTATTACTGTAAAATTAAATTAAAAAAGGGTACTAATTATACGTACGATTTACTTAACTGAATTAAATTAGATTTTTAATGTTTTTTCATAAGATCCGCACGTGGATCGTGTTTTTAAAAAATTTTGTAAGTTTTATACAATTGTGTTATTTTTTTTTTTTTGAGTACATAATAATAAGTGTTAGACATTCATTATTGATATTAGGTAACTATCATGGAAATCTTATATAAAATATTATAATAGAAATAATATAATTTTTCAATATTTTATGTAAGACTCATTTAAATATAGTGGAACAAAGTAAATCGTACAATTAATTAGCATAAAAAATAAAATTTAATTATTCTGATCGCTTTACTTTTATATGTGATTCATAATCCGTTCGTCCTTATCGTTATGTCATATTATAATTTGTTTGTCTTTTTATTTATTTATTTTGTTTTTTTTTTTTTATTTTTAATCTATTTATTTAATTTTATTATTTTTGAGGCAAATCAATATATTTGTAAATAAAATTAGAAATAATATTAAAATTAATAATATTTACGTTTTGCAATACTTAAAAAAATTAAGAACTTACCATACAGGGTTTTTAAAGACTAAGAATAATAGAAAAATAAACTTGTTTATGTTGACAATAAAAATGTTTGGTAAATCAAAGCTAAATCTATACCTTAGTAGTAATTTCTTATACTTACATATGTACAGATGCATAATTAACAATACAAGAACTATTAATTTGATTTGATCATAAAATAAATGACAACATGCTAAAGGCAAAAGTGTTCACTTCTGGAATCAAAAAGTGTTTAAACTGAATAAAGATTTTTTGGGAAACATTTAATATATTAATGTCCGAATTGAAAAATTATTTAATTATTGTTAATAAACTGTAAACAAGATGATTATTAAATTCTTATATTTATGTACCGTTTTATAATATAGTTTTGATTCACCACTTCAAAAAAATATCACTTTTCTATTAACCCTGAAATGTATTCGTCTTTCAAATTAACTGTTTAAAATTTTTTTTTTTTTTTTGTAATAATTTTATTATTCTTTTTTGTTAATATTTAATGCTTTCTCTGTTTTTGTTTTGTTGTTTTCTATTTATTATTCTAATTTTTAATTTTACCTTCGTTTCCTTTAATTATTATTATTTTAGGATAAATAATAATTGTAAGACAAATATTTGTATACAGTATAGTATACACATATTGACGTAATATCAAAAATATATAAAAAAAAATTTTTTTTAAATTTAAAATGAAATAGCATACAAAAGGAATTATTTTATTAATTTAATTATTTATTTTAATAAATAAAAAAATAAAAAAATGCACATATTTTTTGTGTTGTAATCTTTCATAGTTAATTGATGCATGATTTATTTTTTTTTTTAAATCTTCTGGGCCAATGGATTTTAATTTTAAGAAATAAATTTTTAATTATAAGAAATATTTGCCTGTATAATAAAATTAGTAAATTTTTAAGTAATTATTACTTTAAATCAAAAACAAATTTAGAGGACGTATTGTAATTTAAATTTATGAAATTATCGTTTTATTTTATGTTTTTAATAAAAATATAAATAAAATTTCTTATTAAAAATATTGTATATCATATTTTTAGCTAACTTGAGTAAACCAATTATTATTATTTTTTTTCTCATATTTTTATATTGCTATTGATCATGATAAGAAATTGTTTGTTAAAGTGTATCATTTAAAAAAAATATTTACGGAATTCATTAACATCAATGCATATTTATATATAAATAAATATATATATATATATATATATATATATATTTCAATCTGTATAATTATACATATTTTTATTGCAAAATCGTTAACTATGATTTATATTGTTTTTATACATTATTAAAATCAATCGTGCATTCATAATACAGTTTATTTTTTTAGAATGTATTCTATGTATGTAAGCAAATTTTTTTTTTAAATGAATTTCAACATTTTTAAGAAAGTCGAAAGCTAAATTTTATTTTTATAAATAAATATAAATAAAATATATCATAGTAAATTTATAAAAATCGACTCCTAATTTATTGTTTATTACGAAAAAATGAATTAAAGTTTTTATTAAATATGTATAAAAATTCTGTTTTGGTATACTTATGGTATTCTTACTAAACAATTTTTTTTAATTATTTTAAATAATGGTAATATGTTTGGTCATTAAATTTTTTATCCTTTGAAACAATTAAAAAAATGTTATTCATAAATAATCAGTCATAATCATTCAATTATTTTTTGTTTTGTTTTTTTTTTTAAGAATTTTTTTCTTTTTTTTTAAATTACTAAAATAAATAAATACTTCTTGCTTCTGCATATTAAAATTCTTAAGTCGACAAAATTGATAAGTTTTAAGTATTTTTATTTTGTATAAATATTGTGTAAATATTTGTGGTTGGTTATTAACTAATATCACTTATCTAATAATATTTTAATATGAAAAATATACATAATAATTATGTACAAATACCGATTTGTAAAATAAATATTTGAAAGGTTTATATAACTATAGTTTAGTTTTTCAGTGAAAGTGTTGTGTCATCATTTCAATTGGACTATTTCTACAAAAAATCTAATAACATTTAGAATCCCTTCTATAATTCAATTTTTATGATCTTAACATTTATTTAACTTTCTTTTTTTTTTAAATCATTTTCAAATTAATAATAAGTTAACCACCACCACCACGTATATGAATTTAAAATTTAAAAAAAAAAAAACGTATAAAAATCAAATGCACAACGTTTACTTTCAAATTTCTAGAAAAAAAAACAAATGTTTTTCTATTTTTTTTTTAAACCTTTTATACAATTGTAGCAAGAAGGTGGTCTAAATACCACAACTGAATCAATGACAAGAGCTTTAATAACAGATGAAGCACGAACCGGACATTCAATGGGTCCCGTTCAATTAGGGTAGGTATTTATATTGAATGGATACTTTTTTCTTTTTTGTTAAATAATGGTAGTAAACATTCAAAAATTAGTAATAACTAACATTTTTATTATAATACAAAAATAATTTTTGGCATTCGATTAGGTCTAATTTTAATGTTTTGTCTATATAATAAAAACAAAAATTTCAATTGTTAATTAAATATTTTTTAACTTGTAACTCGCATAATATGTATTTAATATTGAGTATAAACCATAATTACAATATTATTGTAATCTATTTTTTTTTTTAAATAATTGCATTGAAATTTTTGCTTTTTAATCCAGTAAAGAACATAATATTAATTATATAATATGATATAGAATAATATTAAAATATTAATAAATGGGTAAATTAGGTGATGTCTTGTTAATAATAAAATTAAAAAGTATGATAGAATGTTAAAAAACGATAATGGGAGACTTTTAAATATAATTGCTAAAACTTATTAAGATTTATCCTTATTTTATGTTAAATTATAAAATTTTAATTATAAAATAAAAAAATATAAAAATATTTTAATAATGAAAATTTTCACGAAATTTAGTTTTCTGGAAAAATCACGAGAACAACTTACTGAAGAATATCTACCATGGTTGGTAAACAAAAGAAAATAAAAATCAGTAATGCATTAAAAAAAATTTAATATGTGCAAAAATAATGTAAAAAAAAAAAAAACAACAAAATACTATAAATTTAAAAAATAAGTATCCCTAATTCTATTTCATTAGTAGTTTTTATTGACAAAAATCTCATTTTGTTCATTTCGTAACATGAATAATTATATTTAATTATTATTCATTCATCTTTTTCAATACCATTTTCATTTGTTTTATTAAATCTTATACACAATATATTTATTTATAATAGATAGTTATTATATTATTACCTTTATAGATATTAACCGTTGGTAATTCAGATTTTTTTAAATGTGATTATTGATTTCATTTTTTAATTTCCATTTATGTTTAAAATATTTGTAAAAATTTAAGAATGTTATGTTGATTTATTTAATTTTTGTTTTATTTACACGTATTTTTTGTTCTTTTTATAATCAAAAATTATTGAAGATTATAAAAAGGAACCTTTTTTTTTATTTTCTTTAATTATGCATCAAATTAAAGTTACTTTTAAATTACAGTTCAATTTTTATTATGCTTGCAGAAAATATAATAATTTCAATTCAATAATTTGACAAAAATTTAAATAATACAAAATTAAAATAGAAAAAAAATATGTGCATTTTATTGAAAATAAATAAATTATATAATTTTTATGAATAATTAATTCACAAACAATTTTTTTTATATATAATAAATTTATGCTTATAGCATATTTATAATATGTATTATAAGAATATTTTTTACTACTCTATAAAAGCTAAATTTTAAAAGTTTATAATTTTGATTAAAATATTATCAGAATTATTGATATTAAAAAAATTTTAAAATTTGAATCATGAATTGAGTAGTAAATTTGTTTATTACATATAAATTAAAAATATTACCTTTTGTAAGCTACTAACAAAATAATTTCATTTTTAGTAAATGTTTATGTTCAAAAACCTTTGAAAAATATTTAAATTTCCATTATGTTTAGTTTTGTTGCTGGTGTAATACTTCGTGAAAGATTACCAGCTTTTGAAAGAATGTTATGGCGAGCATGCCGAGGAAATGTTTTTCTTCGACAAGCTATGATTGAAGCACCTTTAGAAGATCCATCAAATGTAAGCTGTTTAGATATCATTAATTTGATAATTTAAACATACATATTTTTAATATTAAAAAAATATTGTGACTAATTATTGTAAATGTGATTTATTTTAGGGTGATCAAGTTTACAAATCTGTATTTATTATATTCTTCCAAGGTGATCAATTAAAAACACGTGTTAAAAAAATTTGTGAAGGTTTTCGTGCAACATTATATCCATGTCCAGAAGCACCAGCTGATCGTCGTGAAATGGCAATGGGTGTTATGACACGTATTGAAGATTTAAATACTGTATTGGGTCAAACACAAGATCATCGTCATCGTGTATTAGTTGCAGCCGCTAAAAATCTCAAAAATTGGTTCATTAAAGTTAGAAAAATCAAAGCAATTTATCATACATTGAATTTATTCAATTTAGATGTGACACAAAAGTGTTTAATTGCTGAATGTTGGGTTCCCGTTTTAGATATTGAAACTATTCAACTATCGTTAAGACGTGGTACTGAACGTTCTGGTTCATCAGTACCACCAATTTTAAATAGAATGCAAACATTGGAAAATCCACCAACATACAATCGAACAAATAAATTTACAAAAGCATTTCAAGCTTTAATTGATGCATATGGTGTAGCAAGTTATCGTGAAATGAATCCAACACCATATACAATTATAACTTTTCCATTTTTATTTGCTGTTATGTTCGGTGATTTTGGGCATGGTTTAATTATGGCTCTTTTTGGATTATGGATGATACGTAAGGAAAAAGGTTTGGCTGCACAAAAAACTGATAATGAAATATGGAATATTTTCTTTGGTGGACGTTATATTATATTTTTAATGGGTGCATTTTCAATGTATACTGGTTTAATATATAATGATATGTTTTCAAAATCAATAAATGTTTTTGGAACAAATTGGAAAATAAATTATAATATGTCAACAGTTATGACAAATAAAGACTTACAATTGAATCCTGAAGTAAATGACTATTTACAATATCCATATCCTTTTGGGATAGATCCAGTGTGGCAAGTTGCAGCTGGAAATAAAATTATTTTCATGAATGCATATAAAATGAAAATTTCTATTATATTCGGAGTAATTCATATGATTTTTGGTGTTTCAATGAGTTTGCAGAATCACAAATATTTTAAAAATCGAGTTGGCATAATTTATGAATTTATTCCACAAATGATTTTTTTGATATTACTATTTTTCTATATGGTTTTGTTAATGTTTATTAAATGGAATCGATATGCTGCTAATAGACCCCGTAATTATAATGAGCAATGAATTTATTGTAAAAATAACTGTTAACTATTTTTATACTGTTTTTTTTTTTTTGTTTTTTTAGAGCCATACTCCGCATCTTGTGCTCCATCTATTTTAATTACATTCATCAATATGGTATTATTTAAGGGTCAACCAGAACCACCACTAGGTTGTGACAAATATATCTATTGGGGACAAGGATTTTTTGAACCATTGTTTGTATTAATTGCTTTAGTTTGTGTTCCATGGATGTTGCTCGGAAAACCTATGCATATTAAAAAACAAAGAAATCTTGCTAATGTAAATCATATACAATAAATAAGAGTTTTTGTATTATATATTAATTTGAAAATATTTTCAGCTTCAACCGATTCAAAGTGTTGGAAATGGTGATCCAGAAGCTGGATTGAATGCTGACTCTATGATTTCAACAACTGGTAATGATGGAGGTGGTCATCCTCCAGGAGAACATGATAATGAGGAAATGTCGGAAATATATATTCACCAAGGAATTCATACTATTGAATACGTTTTAGGATCAATATCACACACCGCATCATATTTACGTTTATGGGCGTTATCTCTTGCTCATGCCCGTAATTATATTTAGGTACTAATTAAAATAATTTTGGTAAATTTTACTTTAATTTAGAATTGGCGGATGTTTTATGGAGTATGGTTTTATCAATTGGATTAAAACAAGAAGGTTGGTTAGGGGGTGTAATGTTATGGATTGTATTTTCTATTTGGGCTGTACTTACTGTTAGTATTCTTGTTCTCATGGAGGGATTGTCAGCATTTTTGCACACATTGCGTCTTCATTGGTAAATTAAATTTGACATTTTAATACTGTTTATATATAATGCACTAATTTGTGTTATCTTAGGGTTGAATTCCAAAGTAAATTTTATGCTGGTGCTGGTTATGGTTTTCAACCATTTTCATTTGATGTTATGTTGGAGACCGGAAGCTCTGAAGCCACAACAACTGAATAGATAAATTACTTATATATGAAAGAGCGATTTTAAATTATTTAATATTTATAGAAGTTGAAAAAAATGACAAGAAAAAGCTGTATGAATTTTTTTTTGAGATTATTAAAATTTTTAATTTAAGGTTTAAAATCAAGCTTAAAATATTACGATAATTATATTTAAACATATTCAAAATAATGCTTAGTTAATATATTTAATGTCGAATATCTGAAATGCAAGATTATTCTATTTATAGGCAAATTATAGCCAATTGTTCTTTTAGCAAAACATTTTAAACATATACATATATTAAAAGCATAAAATTAAATATTAAACAATTCTTGAATGTAAATGTTAATGTATACATAATAAATAAATAACCATCTTCAGGTCGAAAAAATTAATGTAGTTACATGTATGATTTTTTTCATTTTGGCAGCAAAAACTGGGCTTTAAAAGAGAGAATTGATAGTTATAGAAAAAAGCAAAAGAAGCAATGTTTGGTTGTATTTTTATCGAGTACTTAATTTCGGAATATATGAAAATATGTGATCATCATTTTATTTATGCTTATTTTTCTTTTAATATCACAAGACCGAGCAAACCCTATGAGAGCGGAATATTTTTTCAAATGATGAAAATAACTTGTAATTTTCAATAAAACCACATCGGGTCAATTATAAATATATAATAAACAAAAACTAATAAAAATAATAAATACAAAATATATATACCAATACCAAATAAATACTATATATTACACAAGGTATATTCCGAAAGGGAAAATGATCTGTAGTTGGCCTGCAGATTTATCCTCCACTGTTATTTATGTAAATAAAAAATTAAAAATGTTACAAGACAATTTTAGCTATTTGTATAATATTTAAAGGTTTACTCATTATTTTATATATATAATTTGTACAAAACAAATTAATAAAAAGTTTTCTATGATTTCGACAGTTTTTACTTAAAAATTATCTTAATTTAAAATCTTTGGCGCAATAATATTTTATTTTGAACTTTTAAAAATTAATTTCAAAGAAATGCAAATAAAACGTCATGGAGAAGATTAAGAAGACTAATGTAAAAACTAAAGAGACTCATATCAATATCATTTACGTTTTTATTTTGATTTACAAACTTTTGAGTTTTTGTAAATTTAACTTAGTAGAGAAAGCTTTTAATTTGAAGAAAAGTTACGGCCCTGGTACACTACAAATAATTAAAGTTCTACCTACTATATATTTTAAGAAAGTAAGAACTTTTTGAAACAGATAAGAATATAAAATTAATCAACCTACCTAATTTGTTTTTAAATTTGTTTAGATTAGCCCAAAATATTAAAATGTTCACGATTTTTTTTCGTCCGTAATTTAAATAGGTTTGCAGCCCTGTTTGCAACAAAGCTTTTTTTAATGTTTTGATTAATATTTTTTTTTTGGTATCAGCTGTCTGCAAAGCAAAGTGGAAGAAATTCTGAAAAGAAATATTTTAAAAATTATTAGACAAAGAAAATCTAATGTTTTGCAATAAATGCCTAATAAAATATCATTGTGTGTTATTAAAATAGAAATTGATTTCGATTATCGTCAAGATCAAAGTAAGATATATAAACTAAAATCATTATTTGGGGTAAAAATATATATATTTTTCTGTTTTCATTATTTTATTAAATTAGTGGCAGAACATGGCGCTGCGTCTGTTGATTCGTCGGCTAGTAATCCACGAGCTCAAAAAGAGCGAGAACGTGATAGAGGACTCAGATCTACTTCAGATATAAAAATTCAATCTTATTCGAATCAACAAATAAATCCAAAACCAGTTCAAAGAGGTATATTACCAACTGGTTCCAGAGAAGTAACCCCTCTTGATGATTCTGGTTCTTTAGATCTACCTTTATCAGCAGCTAATACGGAATTTCCTAAAGAAATAAGTTTTTTTTCAGGAAATCCGTATGTAGAAGTAACAAAAGGAATAATTCATATATTTAAAAAGAAGTAGGTACTTTTAAATTTAAGTATTCATTTCATTTTGATAGTATGTATACATTTTTTAGTGAAAGAAAAGAAATTGAAGATATACCAAGCTCACAGCTTTGTTTATTAGCAGTACCTGCAAGTTTAAGCTGCCACGATTTACTTAAATTTGTAGCACCATGTCATGCATTTATACAACATATTCGTATAATTAGAGATGCAAGCCCTAATCAATTTATGGTATTATTAGAGTAAGTTTAAAGATAAAGTACATTAAAAAAATGGTGTTAAATTACAATTTTACTTTTAGATTTAGATCAGATAAATCTGCTCTTGAATTCTATAAAACATACAATGGAGCTGCTTACAATTCATTGGAACCAGATTCAGTTTGTCATGCTGTTTGGGTATCAAGCATAGAGTGGGGTGATGATGGATTACCACCTCTAGGTCATACAGAGCTACCAAATTGTCCTGTATGTTTAGAACGAATGGATGAAAGTGTTGATGGTGTATTAACAATATTGTGTAATCACGCTTTTCATACTAATTGTTTAATTAAATGGGGTGATTCTACTTGCCCAGTTTGTCGACACGTACAAACACCAGAACTAATGGAAAATTCAGTTTGCATGGAATGTGAAGGCAATGAAGCTCTTTGGATTTGTTTAATTTGTGGCCATGTTGGCTGTGGAAGATATCAAGGAGGTCATGCTGCAGCACATTTTCGAGCTACAAATCATACTTACGCTATGCAATTGGGTACTTCAAGTGTTTGGGATTATGCTGGAGATAATTTTGTTCATCGATTATATCAAAATAAAACAGATGGAAAATTGGTAGCTTCTCAAAATTCTCCTGGAAATGGAGAAGAAGATGATGGAAAAGAAAAAATTGATTCAATGCAACTAGAGTTTACTTATTTACTTACTTCACAATTAGAAACGCAACGTAAATATTATGAAGAAAAATTGAATTCAGTTGAACTCGAATGGAACAAACACAAGGAGAAAACTGAAGATGTTTTGAATAAGTTTAGCAATTTGGAGAGTAAAGTTCAAATTTTAACTAAAGAGAAAATTACTTTGGAAAAAAAATTAAATCAAAATTTAACCAAGTAAATTTTTATTATTATTCTTAATTTAAAAAAAAAACCAAATTATTAAATTATCATTTTAGATTAAAAGATGTTCAAAAACAATTATCAGAAGAATGTCAAATGAACAAAGCATTACGGGAAAATCAATCATCATGGCAAACAAAATATATGGGCTTAGAAAAAAAATATAAAGATTTTCAAGAGAAAAAAGAATTAGAATTAGCAGATGTAAAAGAACAATTACGTGATATTATGTTTTATATGGAAGCTCAAAGTAAAATTGCCGAATCTGATATGAAGGAAGAAATAACTGAAGGAACAGTAGTTGTTCCTTCAGTTCCAAATAATTCAAATAAGAAAACCCGAAAGAAAAAAACTTAATTTAATACATATTACACATTTCAAGTCATATTTTGAATTCATAAAATTACACATAGAACTTTTATTCGACACGTAATATTTAAAATGGGATGTTAAAGATTGATAAATATTTCACTTTAATAAAATAAAATTAATCATAAAATCATTTTACATTAGTTTATCATTATTTAATTGATTAATTGAAAATGAAAAAGTTTGCAAAATAAATATTTACATTTAAATTAAATATCATTTAATTTTTATTGAGATATCATTCTTGGTTTCAGATTGCTTGATTAAAAACAAAATTATATCGGCTAAGGTACATATATATATATTTTTTCCCCAATTAAATTTTATTAATAAATTCGATAATAATTTCACTATTAAATCTAATTCGTTAATAATTTATATTAAAAATTGTTTACAAATTTTCTTTACACTTTTTTGTTCTTATCTTATCATTTCTTATATTAATTAAATATATAATTTATTCCTTTCCGTTAAATTTTTCGATATTTAGACTTAAAAATTTTGTTTTGAAAATTTTGCTATATGTATTTTAAACTATGTACATCATATTTAAATTTTTTGCAACTATGTATGTATGTTGTTTTACTTTTTAGCTGAACTAAGGTAATTATAATTAAGAAAACGTGCACCTTGAACAGTTTGAGCAGTAAAATTAGTAGCATGGCAGGCAAATAATAGCATATTTCTTGGTTGAACCAACCATGCGAATCTCATAAAAACAGATGAATATAAAATTAATGCTGTTGTCATTTTTCCACTAACAAATTTGGGATCCTTTGTTGAGATATCAGCAATTGCAGCTAATGGAATACCCCAATTTGCGATTGGTCCCCAAAAATGTGTGCTCATAAGATATTCGCGAAATTCTTTACTTTTTAAATTGGTGAACAGCCGTTGAGCTAATCCTGCTGATTTTGGTATTTGCGACATTTTTAATTATAACTTTATTATCTTTTAATAATTATTATTTATCTTTAAATTACGTAAATTACGATTCCCTATATAAAATACAACTAATTAAAATACAGACAGATTACAAATACAAATTGGGCCAAATTATTGACAATTAGATAGGATACGAAAAATTTCTAATATGTCAATTTGACATTTAAAAAGCATGATAAGAAAATATCAACGAAAGGTTAACGAAAGGTTCTAAAATAAAAGTGAATGTTAATGAAACTAAAAATTCTGTTATAAATTAAGTTATTTATTTTATAGATTAATTTTAAATATAAATTCTGATTAAAATTTATCATAATATATATATTATATTCGTTTTATTTTTAAATTTACTCCTGTTTTAATAAAAAAAGTAATTTTGAAAAATATTATTACAGAAATTTAATATTAAAATTCATTTGTAATAAAATATTTAACTCTCTATTAAATCTTTAAATTCTAAAGAGATTGAAAGATTTGCGCAAGCTTAAGAAAAATAAATTATTTCTCAATTTCCGTGGCAAACTGTTGATACAAACACTCTTTTATATCTAAAATTTTTTTCGAAAACATTTTCTTACATTCCAATAGAAATCAGCTGTAGTTTTTTCAGTTAGGAATTTTTTCAGTTTTACGACCGTTATAATATTTAAATATATACATAGTTATATTGGTTATATCATTGAAGGATTCTTTAAAACAAAAACTTCTGTAATTGCAATAATATTTTTTATTGTGAAATTTACTGTTATTTATAGCTTATGGAAAAGTTATATTTTGCAACTAAAGTAAAACTCTCAATTTCATGCAAGATGATGACTGTTCAAGATTAAAAATATGTAAGTTGTACAATTGTTGTGTTCTTTGATTTAGAAAACGCATTTGATTTACTGGATAAATATAAATAATTAAGTAAGCGAAAAAATTTTACAGGCCTTTGATGATAATAATTTACATGTGTGGTTTAGGTAGTTTTATAAATATCTATATTAGTGGTAAAAATTTACCAAAGATTCTCTTAATTATTTTGAAAAGAAAGAGTTAGGAGTTCTGTTTGAAAGATAGAAAAAATGTAATCAAAACTTTAAATCAAGTTGTATATATTTTTAGAATTAAATGTTGATGCTCTTACGAAAAATCAAAGCAATAATTATAATAAAAGAGGTATTGTATATTTAGATAATAATTTACTCTACAGGCAGAAAGTAATCCTAGAGTCGGGTTAAAGATATTTATTGAAAAAAAGACACCTTAATGAGAACAACGAAAGGGAAAATGACCTATAAAGTTGGCCTACAGATTTATCTGTAACTGTTAAAATAAATATGTAATAAATAAATAAATGAGAACAAGTAATTATTTATTAAAAATTATAAATTTTTACATGAAATCGAAATGTAAATAAAAAGTTAAAATTTAGAGTTATAATTACTAAAAATCTAATGCTTCAATTTTAAAGATCTGAAAACAAATTAAAATATTTGAAATTGACTATAAACTTTTGCTCTCTCATTTAATTAAGTTTATATTAGTTATGTTAGTTTAACAAATCACTATAATTTTGAAATGAGTGCTAATTGGACAATGAAACTATAGTTAGCTGCTCCTGCGGATAAAAAGCTGGATGATTAAAAGGTTATTATTTTATATATTTTAATTAATTAATATCGCGTGTATTAGTTTGCTTTCGATAATAGTGACCCGAAATCGAAATTACTAAAATATAAAATTAATTGTGAAACAAACTTATTATATAGGTAATATGCTTTTATTATTTCATCTATGTTGATTTTGCAACTCATATATCTTATATAATAAAAAAAAAAAACAGAGATGAACATAGGTAATAGGCATAATGAATAATTGAAATTTGGAAAAATTTATCTACCACAAGAATATTATAAGTATCAGTTGATATTGTATCAAAATAGATATCTTGCTCTATTTTAATATAAAAATGGAAACTTTGAAAAAAACATTTATAGAAATTTAATATGTATAGTGGTGAGATGAGTCAAACATAAAGGTAGCATAATTTTTAACGCTTTATTTCATTAGTAACAAATGGAATACATATTTAGGTTTTTAGGAAGATATCATAGAGTATTTTAGCAAATGAATTGCATTTGTTTTGTTCACGAATATTAAGGCATACTTCTACATGACGAATTTTAATACTATACCTTCTTATACGAATTTTAATACTATAGCCTCTTAACAATATTCAGTATAGCGCAAAAACAAAAATACATTAAGATTGAGTAATTTTCACACAAAAATTTACTTATGAAAAACATTTTTTTAATTAATTATGAAAATCATTTGAAACCCTATTAACGGATGAGATTAAAGATCTTATGATATAAAAGTTAACATGAAAAAACACAAAATGAGAATCAAATTATGAATAATAAATGAAGCGCCATAATAAATCCATTAAATCGTTAACATATTATTTATAGGTCTTCAAAAATTATAATAAAGAAATTATCTTTTAAGCCTGTTAACCTTTACTTTTTTTTAAATATTTATATGCAGTTATAATGTATCTATATATAAACATTTATACCATGTAATATGTATACTGTATACAGTAGTAGATAGATAGTAGTAGTAGTTCTATAGTAGCCTTAAAAACACATGTGTTTAAAAAAACCTGCTTAAAAACAATATAAAATATAAGAAAAGAAAAACTTAAAAAAACGAAACAAAAAAAAAAAAAAAGAAAATTGAAAATAAAAATTTAGAAAATGCCGGTCGACATGTTTATAGTATCGTCGGTATCATTTCAATTAAAAAAAAAAAAACAATACAAATTATAATTTCAATGGAGATAAATAAAATAATAACAAAAATAACTGAGTTGTTTCATTCCAATACAATTTTTATGTTTTATTTTTTGTATCCTTATCAAACCTTAAAGGAGTTTGACACACAGTACTATGAGATTTTAATATACATATATGTATGTATATATTAAAAGTAGAGTAAATATATATTACACAATATATATACAAAATGCTAATATAATTCATGTGCATGTGCATGTCCTATAATACTATTTATTATTTACTTTACTATATATATCAGTTTGTATTAAAAACTCTCGCAATTATACCCTGGAGAGTATTTATGTTGTTCTTTTTTTCTTTTTAGAATCACAGAGAGAAAAATATGGATGGATTGGACAATGCCTCTATATCTTCTAGCCAAGTCTCAAGTCACACGAAGATTTTTCCGAAATATATCGAATGATTTTTGTTTTAATTTTTTTTTTTTGTTTTAAGTACAAATTGTTTTTGATAAAAATAAAGTTAAAATAAAAATAATATTTGAGAAAAATACGACTAACACAAATAATTCTTGTTCTGAAAAATTTAACACCAACAATTAAATACAAACCCCATCAAAGGTTTTCCTCAGATAAAAAAAAATAAATAACAACAATTTACATGCTATTTTAATTTCGTCTCAAAAATTTTACTGTATCCACCAGTGAGTGTTCTTTTCAGTGTTCATTAGGCTCCACGTCAGATAATAATTTTTTTAATTGGAAATTATTAATGAAAATATGTTTGTATTTTTTTGTAAATTTTAACAATTTAGATAAAAAATATTGAATATTTTTTTAAAAATAAAACTATATCATAATAACAAGTTCTTCATACATATAGCAAAATAAGATCCCTATACAAAAGGCAAAATTTATATGAAAATAAGATACCATTTTTAAGGTTGCTCTCCAAGAGGCCAGGCTAGAAGATATAAAGGCATTGGATTGGATATAAAAATATATATTTTGTTATATTAATATTATACATACTATTTTTTCACATATAAACATGACTTCTGTATAAATATAATATGAATTCATTGAAAAAAATTGCTGGTATAAAATGAAAATTATTCGACAAAAATCCAAAAATTGAATTTTTTTGGTTTTTTTGTGTAAATGTAGCAAAGTTTTGTATCAAAGATAAAAAAAAAACAGAAAAAAAATTAAGAAGCAATGAATGAGAAAATGACAAGAAATTTTAATTGTTGCAGTAAAAAAAGGAAGATATTTTATATTCAATTTACTATTTAAATAAGGAACAATTTTAACAATACCATTTTCATTAGTATTGCAAATCTCAATAATAGCAATGTTTGAAACATACATCAACTTACTATAGAATTATATTTTTATATTTTTATTTTTAGAAGGAATTGATGTTATTTTGCTATACCTATCATCAACCTAACATACTATATAGAATCAGATAGCAGGGTAATCAAGCAGGGAAAGCAAGCAGGGTAACGTAACGGTAAGACAGAAGACAAGTTATATCTTTCAGATATTTCCAATTTTAATTTTATACTTTACAGATAGAGAGATAGATAGAAATATAGAATATGATATGATGAGATGAGGATGCTCTTTTTATGTTGTTTTTTTTTTTGTTCTTTTTATTATTTCATTTCTTTATACATTTATTTCTCATTTTCTACTAATATTTTTGTTCAGTTCAGATTCAAATTCTAAAAGATTGAAATTTTTATTCATCAGTTTATTTTGAAACGTTGTCGCTTACAGTGCAATACTACGGTAACAAAGTAAAATTTCAATATATTAAAAATATTAAAAATTTTATTTACTGAAATTTTTGTATTGAATCTATATAAAAAAAAAAAAAAATAATAATAATAATAATAAAAATAATAATATTTATAAATTGTGTATTTTTGTTTTTGAGGTAAAATCAGTAAAATCGTAAAATACAAAAATTATCAGTAGTTATTGAGAAGAAGATTGTGATAACACATATTATAAAAACGAGGCGCGATTAACTAAAAAAGTGAAAATTAAAATCTTTTGTTCTAGAAATTGGTGTAATAAAACATTTGATTGAAATAAATATTAATAATATACATACATAAATAAAATAAAATTATTTTTTTTTATCACTGCCAAATTGTTAAAGGATAGGTAATTAAATAATACTTAAGTATATACAAATTATTTCCATTAATGTTTCTTGTGAACTGATTTGTTATAATTTTATTTATCAAATATAGTTAGCACTTAAAAAATGTAAATGTTCTAAAAAATATTTAATTTTTTAAATTAATTAAAATTTAAAATTATATTTTTAATTTCATCGTGTAATTTGTGATCTCTAAAAATTCAAATTATGAAAGTAGGACTAGACTATGTTAAAATATTAAATAATTTTTATATATTAATTATAAATTATATTTAAAAAATGTTCGTTTTTTTCGTTGTTGTGTTGTGAGCAACAGCATCACCACTGATTCCTTTTTATTGAATTTGAATTATGATAAGAACAATTTTATTAAAATTATCAGTAAATGTACGAGTATTATTATTTCTTTTTTGTTTGGTTTAAAATATACATTTAAATATATTGAAAAATGTATTTAAATATTTAATATTTATATACCTATATATAAGTATATGTCATATAACTTTATATAAATTATTCTATTTTTGAAGTAAATTTATATAAATTTATAAAATATCTTAATTAACAAAACCAAAAAAAAAAAAAGAAATTTAAAACGAATTTTTATTAAAAAAAATTTAGAGCAAAACAATAATGTGATTTTTTTTTTTAATTAAAGATTGATTAAATGAAAATGAACTGTTTTTTGTTGTTCATTTATTTTTTCAGGTTGACTACTAGTTTTTTTTTTGTTTAAAAATATTATAATAATATTTAAGTAATAAGTACTGAACTCTAAAATTCCTTGAAGTTTTAGACCCTTACAAGGAAATCTGCATAATATTATAAAACAAAAGCAGTTGTGTGGTATGACTAGATTTTATGGATGATTATGGACTTAAGTACTATTAGGTTGTGGATTATCAGGCAAAAATGTATTAGAAAAAACTTATAACCTTTCTACTGGCATTACAATCCGCTTGTAATTAACAAAAATTTTATAACTGGCTGTTCAAAATAATCAAACAAATTCTCAGTTCTTCCATTTGGTAGATGTCTTTGACTTGATGAACAGATTTATATTTTTTAAATATTACAAAATTTTGTTTTACTAAATTTTTATACGGTTGTGAAGTTTTTAATGGTTGTAATTTTAGAATTTTTGTATAGTTGATAAAGTCTTTTTATTATTCTGCGATACCTATATAGATTAGACATAATTTAAATAGTCATACAATAAGACCAGACCTTTTTGTACAATCAATAAATAAATAAATTAATATAATTTTAAACTGAAGATTTAACTCTAGAATCCTTGTATAAAATATTTGAAATTATTTTTAATAAAAAAATTAAAATACTGGAACTAGATCTATGAAATAGAATTTCGTTTTCGTTTCAGTGGTGTTATTATTTTAAAAATCCAATACTTATAACAGCTACAGCAGACTTTAATTTATTACTTTTTAATTAATGTAAATAAAATAAATAAATTTCTAAATTTTCTATTTTCCCTTATTATAACTAACTATAGCCTCCCCTTATTATAACTAACTATATTTGAATGTATTTATTTATTATATATAAAGAAAATGTGACATCGATTAATATTCAAATAAATATATATATATACCTATATATATATAATATATAATTATAATTATATTTTTAATATTTGTATAATAGCCATAATTAATAATAATTTTCTAAACAAATAAAATAGATAACTCATTTTTTCTAAATTAAAGTTTATTTCCATAGCAAATTGATAAATAATTTTTCTACATTATTTATAATAATTAAGTCCTTACACAAGTACACTTACATATATTATTATATACATATATACATGACATAGTTATGTTGTTATATTATAATGTTATATTATTATAATATAATTAAATATGTAATATTATTATTATTGTACAGTATATTAATTTAGATGAAATATTTCATTATTATTTTTGTTAATTTAATTAAATAATTAAAAATAAAAATCGTCGATTATGGAAAACTGATGGAGCACGGCCGCTGTTTTTACTTTAAAATGCGTTTTTTATAAACTTATATTATTTATTTATTTATACTATTTAGCTCAAACAGTTTACAATTGGTATTACATTTCATATATTAATTAAAAATACAATAAAATTTATTTAGTATACATTCAAAAATAACAAAATTATTTCCGTGTACATAAAATTTCCGCCCAATGCCCCATGGATCAGATGGGGTTACAGGACAATGATGTACATTAAAATAAAATTTATAATTATATGGAACGTTAATGGACAAGAAGAATATTGTAAATTTGCTTATTTATTTATTTATTTACCATACCAATTATATAATTTGAATAAGTAGCTATAACTGCTATAACCTACGGTTATATGCTTTCTGCCTTCTGATTGATTATTTTTCATTGTAACAGCTCTTGTAACGGAAAGAACTTATAATTACATTCAATAAAAACTTTTAATCTTATATCAACTAATTTTGAATGTGGAAGAATATATTATTATATTATAGAGTAACTTCTCGCCTTCAGAGTAGCGTAGTTCTATTTTATTTTAACTAAATTATATTCCAAATTGATTTCGAAGAATAATTTTTAGTAATTGTTGGATTAAAATGAATGTTGGATTTAAATGCCATTTATTTTTGAACTTTTGAACCAATTCTAATAAACAAGTGTGCTCTTCTTAAAAATAATTAAAATCAATAAACTAAATTTATAATATAAGTTATTAAATATTATTATGTTAATGTGATAGTGACATAGCAATGTGTAGTTTTCCTGTACTGTGCATAGCAAGTATGGTACACGCAGTACAAGGTGCTTACAGTAATATATATACATATTTTTATTTAATAAATGTGGACACATATATAAAAAGCATCTATACTTACTTCCTGTATCAGTGATTGCGACTAATTTAGATTCCAAAGCAAATTTCATTATCAAAAAATTAAATCTTGTAAAATCATCATTTGCAAAGTTGGAATGAGATTTGTATTAATTTTAAATTCTGTTAGAAAAAATACTGGGCGATTTCCACATCGGTGTTAGATAAACCAAACTATCAAAACTACTTCAATATCGTCGTTATCAACATTTTTATTTATTCGATTCTCCGGCGAAATTCTGGAACACAACACTATCTATAATAACTTCGTTTTACAAATGTTAATACATTAGATATAATTGCATCATTGTAAGCAATTTCAAGTGATTGAAAAGTTTCTATAATAATATATAGTAGAAAAATAAAAATTATGAATTTACAATTTCTACGTTAAAAGAATATTCCTAACTAATTTATAAATCTTGAGTTTAGTAGACTTGATAAATTTTCATATGATAAAGAGAAATATCATCGTCAAAATTGACATTCTGGAAGATTTAGGCCGGTAAGCCGGTAATTACTCTCAAAATCACATAATAACACCATTTCAAATTGGTATGGTACTTGAAAGTGGTTCTGAAAGTAGTTAATAGTTCAAAATGACTCTTAATTTCTTGCATACCACAGAAAGAATAAAAAGATTGTCCCTACTTCAAGAACTTCAATATTACAGATTAATTTTCTACAGTTGTATAAAGATATAAATATTTAGATACAATTTCTTTTAATAGGATATTTTTTTTTACTTATTTAGGCTAATTATATTTGATATATGTATATATATATATATATATATATGTTTTATATGTATATATGAATATTATTCGAAACTTTGTTTTTATTTTGAAAACTTTTGCAAAAGATTAGATTTTTTTCAGTAATTATTGCCAAATCTAATATTGTACCTAAACCTATACAATTTTTAGAAAATTATTTATTAGGGATCGTATGTACAATATTATAATTTATATTATATCTATATATATGTTTATATATATATAGATGTATAAAACAGGTAGAAGTCAATAAACTCATAAATGATATTTGCCAAAGGGTATTAAATAAAACATGAAAATGCTAAGATTGTTGTTGTTGTTTTTATTATTTTAATGTGCTAAGATGCAAGATATTTAAAACAAAATTTCCTTTTAAAAATTGTTCAGATCAGATGGTCATTTAAAAAAAGTTGGATTTTTTTATAATAATAAATTTATATATAATTTATTAAATAATTTTATTATAATAATGATAATAATAATAATAACGGATTTTACTTAACATTTTCAAATATGCAGTCAAAATTGATTTCGGTAGAAAAATGGTTAAAAAACGAAAAATAAAAAAAAAACATTTTAAATATTTAATAAGAATATATAGACTCAACTATGTTGTGTAAAATTTAACGAAATTAAATTGAAGTACATTTTACATACAGCAATAATAAAGTCTTTCAACCATTCACATCGCCATCAACAACAAAATCGAATGATGATAATATACCAATAAAGCAAGGTATGTATTTGGGAATGACGTTAGATATCAAATTGATCGTCTTTCAAGGTATTGCTATGGGTCCGCATTTCTCCCGGGAGTCCGCATTTAACGAAATTGTACTTGTATATTTAGTGAAAATAGTGCTGGATTTTACAATTACAAGCCGCCGAAGTTAAACAAAATAACAGAATGATAGTCCTTTGTTAGGGCATAGTTTTTGTTTTGTTTTTATGTTCTTTCGAGGTAACTCAGAATAACCTTTTCCTCCTTAATTAAGTACGGTACTAAAATTTTTTATTACATATTTTACTACAATGTTTTTCGAGTATGTATTTTCGTTTTGCAAATGTCCGACTTATCAGCTCATTAAATGTTGAAAACTATAACTATAACTATTGTCAGGAACTAATCCTTCTTAAATAGAATAGCTCCACTTTATTTAAGTTGTTACCAGATGCCCAATCCAGAAAACCAAGTTCTCAATCATTTTTTGCCATTTATGACAAAGGGTACTATATGGACCAGGTCGAAATCCAAAATGACAAAAATATGTAAAAAATCATATGGAAACAGAATTTTGTTTTATTTTTTAATTTTTTTTTTTTTTTTTAAATAAATTTTTTTTTTTTTTTTATAAAAATTTTTAACTTACAAGAATGTTAAAAAAAATAATATGTACAAAATATTATTTAAAAAAAAAAAAAATGCTCTTATAAAGTTCGAAGAAATGCGAAGGTTTTGATTAGTTCAGAAATTTTTGTTCAAGCAATGGTGTTTTTAATGTTATTTAAAATTTAATTAGTTGAACGATTTTTACTAAATTAAAATTATAAATTTAAAAATATGTTTTTAATTATTTTTTTTTTTAAATTTAAATGATGTTATGTTTACTATCCTAACAAAGGTACGATCAAATTGATTTGACAGATGCCTTGGTTCGTATGTAATTGTTTCTCTTCAATACAAAATTTTTCTATTTACGATTACGGTACGGTTAATTTCTATTTTTCTCTTTTTAAATTTTAGAATGGAATGCATAAATATTTGTTTAGCGGTAAAATTGGTTTAGCCGGGAATATTAGTCTACCGAGTTCGATAAAGCCGGTAAATTGGTCGATAAGAACATTTACTGATTACCGGTAAATCTAGATAATTTTACCGGTTTTTTCTTTATAACAAAAAAATAATAAATTCACATACATTTAGGCGCCCATGTAATTGCAAAACCATGATTTTTATTATTTTTTGTCAAATTACGTATTATTAATTTTTCAAATTGAATTTGACTATCCTAATAATAATATTGTCAATTGGTTTTCTGAACTATTAATAAAAAATACCGATTATATAAATAATTATGTAGATAAGTAAAGTATATTTATATATATATATATTTAAAAATTATATTGTTAAAATTAAACTATTCAATAATTCTACTAGCTAGTCTTGATTGAGATCTCAACTTTTATATCTTTATGTGACTTTACTTATGTTTATATTATTATATTTTGAATTTATTCTTATTACGAGTACCTACTTAACTATATTAAATATTTTTAAATGTTAAATTTATATAACATAGTAAAATATTTAATAAATTGAATTATTACTTTTGTTTCATTATTAAAAAATTGTTGTATTTTTTAAAATTATATGTAATATCGAAAATGCAGTAGAATTTTAACTGCAATGTAGTATGTTCCATAATATATTATATACAACATAATTAAATCTAAAATATTTATATTATGCTTCTTTATGCATACTTAAATCAGTATACAACATTTTAAATTTATTTACCTTGCGTATAATTCGTTATGGAACATACTAGATTGTAGTTAAAACTCAAATACTGTATTTTTGATGTCACCATATATGTAGCGTTTTTGAACTTAAACTTGAGTTTAAAAAAAAATCTAAAATCGGTGCACATATATGTCGGTTTTATCATTGATTAATAATACTATAGTATAGTATTATTAATCAATGGTTTTACCCAAGAAAAAAATTAAGTCATTTACCGTTTACCGGTAATCTGAAATCTGGTAAAATCAGAAACCCTAAGGTAGGATATTTGATTGTTCAAAATATTCATTTTAAGATCTCATATTTTATAATTTTCTGTCTAAATAAATAAATTAATTTTATATTAGAATAATTTTCTGTGCGTAGTTGGAATTTGTTTACAAAACGAAGGTTTCAAATTTCAGTAGTTAGTTCCTAACAGTCCATCCAAATACACCTATTAATTATATAATAATGTAACAAACTACTATACTACAGCCTTTACTCTATTAACTATATGAATATTACAAGCTATGACAATATAAATATAGGTCTAATAAGCTCATACATCTTACAAATAATCAACAATTGAATTCCTCTTGCATTTGTTGTCAATTTCAAAACTCATAAGTCAACATCATCATATTGAATTGCACTTGTTATACATATTTTGATTTTATTATGATGATCCTCTTTTAATTTGATTTAATATATTATTCGTATAACTACGATTTAGGATGAGCATTTTGTTTTTATTTTCTTTTTGATTTTATGTTGAAATGAGAAATAAAATAACGAAATTCATATTATGCTTACGAAAAAAAAACGAATAATACGAATTGAATGAATATTTCCATCTCTCTTGATGATTTTAGATGTTTCAACTTTAATACTCTTCGTTCCATTTCAGTTCTTGGTTGGCTTCAGTGTTGTTTATTTTTTTTTTTTGTGCTGATTATGGGATTTTAAACTGTCTGAAAGTCTTTTACTTTACACACAAATTTACTAGCAAAAAAAAAAAAAGAAAACAAAAATAGAACTGATCTAGTAGTAGTAGTAGTAGTAAAAGTTAGTATATATATAATATGTAGTACTAACAGTACCTATGATATAGCTACACCAAACCAAACGACTTCTTTAAGTTTTGTAATATACCATGTATAGTACAGATTTAGAATACATATGTATATGGCTGTACGTTTTTTTTTATATAGTATATAGGGTATGGTTGAATACTTGACAGGATTATTACATGATGAGGATACATTATGGGTGGATAAATGAGGGAATTATGATAATAAAAAAAGAGAAATATATATATATATATATATATATATCAGGAAAATAAACTAATGAAATATATAACAAAAAAAAAAGAAAAGAAAAAACTTTTTTCTTTCATATTTAGGTAAGAAAAACATGAGAAAAGCCCCAATGATATCTAAATTTTCGTGTTAAATTATGTGGAAATAAATTTATTTATATTTTTTTTCTTATACTCTTGTGTTCGTTTTTTTGTGTCCTTTTTTTCTCTTTAGAGATATTCTATTTTAGTTTCAATTTTTCTAGTTGTTGTTGTTTTGAAGATGTTACCATTTTCTTTCTTAAAAATGAGGAAAATAGTGCTTAGCTCAGTTCAATTATCTGCAGACATGGGAATAGAAATTATTATATTCAATGTACGTATATATATACAGGATGTCCTAAAACTGGTGCAAACAAATAATAAAGACAAATTTAACTTTCTCTCTTAAGAAAGAAAAAGAGATGTTGTTACTCTTGTGGGTGTTTGTGTGTGAACATAAACCTTGTACCAATGCCCCTATATCTTCTAGTCTCGCCTCTGGGAGAGCAACTTACAAATGGAACCGTATTTTCATATAATTTTTGTCTTTTGTATAGGGATCTTATTTTGCTATATGAATTACCTTTTATTATGATATAAGTAGTGTTATCTAAAAAAATTTACAAAAAATATAAAAACATTTTCATTAATAATTTTCAATTGAAAAAAAAAATTTTTTTTTATCCGACATGGAATCTATTTCTATTCTATCAAGTTCTAATGAACACTAAAAGTCTGAAAATAAAATAATATTTTTTGAATAGACAAACTGGGCAGTGGACACTGGTGGATACAGTAAAATTTTTAAAACGAAATTATGCAAATTGTTGTTGTTTGTTTTTTTTATCTGAGCAAAACCTTTGATGGGATTTGTATTTAATTTTTTGGTATTAAATTTTACAGAATATTCTTGTTTGTGTTAGTTGTGTTTTTCTCAAATTTTATTTTTATTAAAAAAATTTAAACACAATACAAAATTTAAAACGAAATCGTATTTCGATGAATTCCTGAAAAATCATCATGTGACTTGGCTAGAAGATATTATAGAGGTATTGCTTGTACTGTAGACGTGACGTCGTGACGTATGTACTGTACGCGACTTAAAAACAATTTTCCTGTTTATAACTTTAACTCTTTTTGTTTTATTGTACAATTTGTTATTCATCTTCAAATTTTTTTGAGTTATTCGATTAATGAAAATATTGTTATTTTATTAGTGAAATTTGAAAGCTACAAAAAGTCAACTGAATATGACATCAATAATAAAATGACGCATGATATCTATTAAATATTGATTTTACTAATAAAAGAACTGATATTAGCTACAACAAATAACAACACTAATCCATATTCAAATACAAGTAAGAAATTGGATATGAACACACTGAAACGAATAAAATTATTCAAAAAATAGGAATTTATTTTAAATATATTAAGAAATGTATTGACTTCTTGGATGAAATTAATTTCTTTCAGTAGAAAATAAACCACTAATATTGCGATACACAAAATTCGAATCAAAACCTGACCGGCTTCGGCATACATATCTCTATATTACATGTACTATGCTAACGCTACATATATGTAATAGCATCAGTAGATTAATTAATAATAATAGACCAATCAACTTGATCTATTCCAAAGTCCTATGTCTCCGACGAGAGTGAAGAGCAAACAAACAGAAATATAAAATTAAATCAGTTTAGGGAATTTGGAAATGGCCAGTTAGCCAAATGTATACATATACAATACAATAATTTCAAAAAAATATTTCAGAATATATAAAAGACATCATGGTCAGTTCTTAGTATACTGATCCATTATATTCGGAGACTTTAAAAATTACTTGGTCGTATAATACGTAATGTGTAAATAATGAAAAACATTCATGCCCTGATTTGAACCCAGGACCTTCTTGACAGTCAGTGGACATTAACACTACACCATGTAGGTCAAAAAATAAATAAATTCAAATATGGAATAGTAAAATCTTCAAAGAACAGTTTTATAATTTGAAGAAGATAAATATACACTAAATTGCTTTGCCATGTACAATTTGTTAATTGTTTTAACATCAGCCCTAACTAATTTTACTAAAAGATTTTCGAATTTTAAAACTTGATATTCTCAACAGAAATACGATGAAAATATTATTCTACAGCGATATTCAAGCAATTTTTTGGTACCGCACATTGCTACTTTCACGTATGTCTTCAGTTTCGCATGACATCTTGAATTTTATATGTCGTTAAGCCCCAGTATTTATATCTTTCAATCCTTCGTAATTATGATTTTTTCCTATCATTATAAGCTTCGCACACCCTGTATATTGTAACAATGTTAGCATATATAATATGTGTTTGGATAAGTAAAAATTGTAATATTGTCAGGGACATTTTAAGGATACGAATTTTTTTTTTGTTGATTTTAGTTTTGTTCTCTTCTTTTTATTTTAGATTTTTATGATTTGAAGGTGAAGGTTGTTGCTGTTCTGTATATATTTTATTGTTGCAGTTAAATGATTGTACAGAAGAAGTAAAAGAGGAATAAGAGTATATGAATTGGTATAAAAAAGTAAAACAAAAACAAGAAAAAAAGGGAGATTTCGGTGAAATTTTTTTTTTTTTTTTGTAGTTTATTATGCTATACAATAATAGTAATATGGGTGGCGAAAATTAATAGAGGATTGGAATTTTTTGTGTTATATGAAATATGTATGCAGGAATATAAAATTTAAGGTATATAAAATTAAATTATTGTTAAATTGCTTATACTGTATAAAAGTAAGTTTATTTTACACACATATATATATATGTTCGTAATAATGAAGTCCTTCTATCAATAAATTATTTAAATGTGATTAGATAGATGTGAGAGCATATTATTGTATTGATTGTTTCATGTCAGCAGATTAGAAGTTAAATCTGATGATATTTTAAATTATTTGATTTTGAAATTTTTTTAGTTTTTAAAATTTGAAAAGTAAAATTTTTCTTTTTATTTTTATTTAAGGTAAAAAAATAAAATTTAAAATGAGAAGATGTAGAAGTGTATAGAAGTGATTATTTGAGTAGACTTTTGACAAATAATTAGCAATACAGCAAATACAATAATTTAAAGTTATGTTTCATCTCAGGAATTTCAGCTGATCGAATATGAGCACAGTTGATTTATTTAACAATAATTAGTTAAATTGTGGTTATTTAAAAAAATTAACTATATTATTATGTCCTATTTTTGTTTCGATGTGCTTCTTCCGAAAGAGCCGAGTGTACCCCAATATCTTTGTAACTCTAAGAGCTGTATAAATATATATTTCGAAATGCGAATTTCACATAAATGAATTAAATTAAAATTAAGTTGGTAAAATTGGTAAAATTGGGTAATCGTAACCTAGTGGGTATTTCTGATCTATATGGAATAGTTTTTTGGAAGTTATTTGAAATATTTAATTATTTTATTCTAGATACTATACTTGTACTAGTACTTTAATATGGTAATAGAAAATTTCGTGCCAAAAAACCAATCCGTCACTTTTTCTCGGAATTTAAGTTTTCGTCAAGGTTTTGAAGTGAGAAATTGATAAAAATATTTTTAATTTATAGCAAAAGGTTGGCATTACTGTAAAGTGAAATGCATTCCTAATAATATTAGGTTCCAGAGATTTTTTTTAATGTAAAATGATCGAAAAATGTGATTACATATTTTGTAAATAAGCGGAGTAATTAAATAATTAAAAGCGGTCTGAATTATAAACTATAATTTTTTTCTGTTGAAGTATTTGTGACCTGTACTTTTTATAAATTTAAATTACTTTTTTTGGAAAGTATTAACTACTTGCTAAATAAAAATCCATTTGTGACCTACAATATCTTTCGATTAAAGCCTAATTTCGTCACATTACTACAGTGCCCCATTACTACAGTTACAAATTCAAGCATCATTAGGGCCGAATTACCCGTAAAATATATACGAATTACATGTTTAAAATTTTTAGTTGATTTTTAGAATTAATTTAATTAATATATTTAATTTTATATTGACCACATCTATTTTTTTACTGTAAATTAAATGAGGATCCAATCATTGCAAATTTTGTGACAAAATGTACAAATTCCAATAAAATAAGCTGAAAATCAATAAACATTACAACATATGTTAAACGGTCACAAATATGCTACCTATCTTTTTCTTTTTATATAAAATGAAAAAATTTAAGAGCACGAAGAAAAATAAGCAGTTAAAAAAAAATATACAAAATTTGAAAAGTCTATATTTTGGTCCAAAACTTATGAAGATAAAAAAGATAAAGGAACAACTAAACGACGTAAAGAAAATTTTCCATCTGTAGTTACAAGTGATTCATGGATTGTTTATTACAAAAAAAAGATAGAAACGAAAATAATAAAGCTTTGGATAAAAAATAGAAAAATAGCAAATGAAAGAACGACAACCAAAATCAAAATGATTTTATTTGAAAAGAAGAAAAAAAATAAAAATAACGAAAGTCCTTCAATAGAATCAGAATAATCCGAGATTAATGTTGAATATATCACCAGTGTAGTTTTAGGAAGAAAAAACGATGAAGATCAAGCCATTTTGGCTAAGGAAATATATCTTCACAGATCAATAAAAAAACTAATTATATTAAACGTAGCTAATATTTTTTTTTCTTTACTACTTTACTACTTAACATTTTTTTATATTTATTTTTTATTTACTTTTTCTATAGTACTTTTGATGTAAATGTGTTCATTCTATTTTTATGTAACAAATTCTGAAAAATTGATTTTTTTTCAATCATCAGTTATTTATAAACAGAATCGTGAGTTATTATTATTGTGTACATTTTCAATAAATAAGCGTGTGAAAATTATTTGCTCTGGATTCAAAAATTGATTGAATTGCAGTTTGCAATTTGAAATTGATTCAAAATACTAAATAGTAAAATCTTGTAAAACAATTTTACATGACAATATTTCATAAGATAAAATTGCATATGAACAAAATTACATATTTAAATTGATTTTGGAAATCCGTTCAGCGTGGTTGAAAATGAATTGCGGTCAGTTTTTGTTTTTAATTTATTAAAATCAGGGGGTTTTCTTTTTTTTTTGTTCAATCTTACAAATCTTTGATTACGAAAAACTTTAATGACTTCCTTAAATTGTTAAAATGAAGATACTGATGTTATGTTATACAAAAGATTGGTTATCACTATTTAAGTTTTTTTTTTTAATATTCATTTATTTAGTATTATACTATATATTACTTTACTATTATTTAGTATATACTATTTAATTATAATTTACAAATTTTAAATTAAAGCTTATGTTTAAGTTCGGTAAAAAAAAATAAAAATGAATTTGAAAGTTTAATTAAGAAAAAATGAGCAAAATAAAATGTGTAATTACATCGGAAATTTTACATTTGAGCTGACAAAATATATTGTGTAACTTTAAATTTAAATTTATTGTAGTTCCTTTCCAGTTTCAGATCTGTGGGTAATTCATTAAACATTTTTAGACCACCATACATTAATTGATTTTTCGCAGTTTCACTTCTAAAGAAATCTAGTCTGAAGTTGAATATATTTCTTAATCTATTATAATGTTGAACATCTTGAACATATATGAGTTTGGAACTAAGATAATTCGGTAATAATCTATTTTTCATCTTAAATACAAAAAGTAGTACATGTAGACGTGATACAAGTCTTTGCCTTATGTTGAGCCATTTTGAGCCATAATTTTTTAAATTGTAGTAAATGTAAGGTTCTGATAGTAAATGAACTATTTTTTAAACGAAAAAATTTACTGCATTAAATGTTCTAACATTACCGACGATACATTAAAATTAATTAATAAAGGTAATTGTAATCTTTTTTGGAGATGCTATGAATGCTGTACTATATCAGTAAGTAATTTATTAAAGAAACTTGATCACTTGGCCAAACAAATACAATCAATAAAGAATGAAGTATTGAAAGTTTCTTCTGCTAACTCAGATTTGTCGGAATTACCGGATAGTTTACCAATTGTAAACCCTAGAGTAATTCCTAGTTTCAAGCAAGATGCTTCAATTAAAGATAAAATGATTATTAAACATAATCCAATTAAATCAACTTTTATATTACCTGCAGTTTCATTGAATACTAATACGATTACTGAGTATAACAATCAAACAGAACTCTTGTCTTCAGCTATTAGTGATACCGAACTTGTTTTCGTTCAACGACAGAAATGGATACATTAATCGAGATTTGGAATAAACACTTCACATGATGCTATCGAACAATATGTTTCAAGTAAGCTAAATATTGATCGATCTCTAATTAAATGTTTTAGACTTATTAAAAGAAATGCAGTCATCAGTAAGTTAAGGAGCATTTCTTTCAAAATAAATGTTCCACCAGAGTATCATAAAAAAGTAAAACTTGTGAATTTCTGACCAGCTGGTGTAGAGGTGAAAGACTTTCTAAAATAAATGAATTAACACACCGCAATATGTCGCTGTAAACGTTAATTCTTCATGTGTTTCTTCTTCAATACATTCATTATTTTTTTCATCACATCCCTCTGAAAGATCAGCCTCATTATCAACATCATCAGTTTCATCACTGCACTCTTTTGACACAGCATTATCTTCTTTTTCTGGAGGAAATATATTTTCAACATATTATCAAAATACAAGAGGCTTTCGCACTAAAACGCATGAGTTTTATCGCGCTGTTTCAGATAATTCATTTTCTTTGAATTTTTAGCATGTACAGAAACATTATTACACGATTCCATCTATTCATCTGAATTATTTGACGAGTCTGCTTACTGTGTTTTCCGTAACGACAGCCATTTAATTGCTACAAACAAACTTCTTGGTGTTGGAATTCTAATAGCTGTCAAATCATCATTTATAAGTCATCCTATCCCGCTTTTTCATAATAATGGTAATATAGAACAATTGTGTATAAAAGTAAATATTAATAATTCTAGTAATGTTTTTACAAAAGAAAAATATATTTTATATTAAGTTATATTCCTCCAAGAAGTTCATTTGAAATTTATAGTAAGCATATTGAAAACATTGAATCAATATTTGAAGCTCACAATAATGATGAGAATATTTTTTGTGTTTTGGGCGATTCTAACTTACCTAGCATATCGTGGAAATATCCAAATGATAATAGAAATAAATTTTTAGTTCCATTTAATCTTAATATAAATGAATCCTTTATAATAGATACATTATTTTCCCTCGACTTAGTTCAAGTCAATAATCTGTTTAATGTTTCAGATCGATTATTAGATCTAGTGTTTATATCACTACTATTAAAATTTAAATTTATTGCTGATTTAACAGGAAAAATCATTGACATTCCTCAATTTAATTTTAAAAATGGTGATTTTTCTCTTTTAAGATTTGATTTTTTGAGCAAATATCTTTATATTAATTTCATTCTTACCTATGAGTCTAATATAAAATCAAATTCCAAAAACTTCTGGAAATTTATAAATATGCGAAGAAAATCCTGTGGATTTGCTCAAGGCATTTCCTACAAAAGTGAAACAGCTACAGATACAGTCTCAACTTGCAATTTATTCGCTAAGTATTTTGAATCAGTTTTTATAAGACCACAATCAAGAATAAATTTGCAAAATCACCTACAATCTTTTGTTGATTTAGGACACATGCAATTATCATATTGTGATATCAGTATTACATACTGAGTTCTCGATTTTCAACAACTATTTTTGTTATTAATTTGTAAAATGAAAAACTGTTAGTATAATTAAAGCTTATTATTTCCTATTTAATATAATATATATACTTAAATCTAGAACGACTTTTAATTTTTGTATATACTTAAATACTATAAAAATATGACTTATAATTCGAAATAAAATAAGATGCACATTGTGTTGAAAACAATCACCGTTGTAATAAAAAAAAAAAAACTATTCATGGTATATATTCTTGAACATAACAGAATATCAACTATATTCCACCCACTCGAAAGAAATATATAGTTTAGGAAAAAAATACCATAGTTCACTTAATTTATAAACTTCTAAGATTTTTCTAAAATAAATTTAAAGAAAACCTACTCAAACTACAACTTAGATTAAATCCAAAGCAAATCAATTATTACCATTAGTGTCGCTTCAATAGTCTTAATACACTCCAATACCATTTATTGTATACATATATAAAATATTTAATAGAAGAAACGGATAATATGAAATAAAAGAAGCAAATGGATGATAAGAGTAATTTAAAGTAAATCGAATTCATTTAAAAGATATGAAATAAAAATGAAAATATTGTATTTTGTATATGTATAATATATATATATACAAATGTGTATACAAAAAATCTTCATCTCAAAATCCAATTTGATTGCAACATAATCGTATATCCAATAATCTGTACACTAAAATACCAGGCATTTAACTTAAATAGGGTAAATAAAAGGTATGAAATTTTGTTATTGAATTGTTTTTTTTTTTTTTTTTTTTGACTTAATAAAAACAAAAATGTTTGACCCATACCAGCTATATTTAGTTTTGATTTTTCTTAAATTTATTTTTTATTAAAATGTGCTATACAACATTGATTAGTTAGTCTACTTAGTTTTATACTACCACATTCAGAATATTTTACTTAAAATTAAAATGTACAATTTTTTTATTTTTTTTTTAACAACTAAATTTAAGCGAAGACTAATGGTGGATCTCATCTTCATGTCACTATAATTTTTCTCAACATTTTAATTGAAAAACAACTAGTTATATAGGTTGAAAGAACCTTTCTAATTACCTCTCACTACATGAAAGATTGACGATTTTCACTACACAAATTTTGACTAAAAACTGACAAAAAAATGACTAAAAAAAACATAGTGTCTGCTGAAAAATAAATAAATAAATAAAAACATAGTCGGATATCATAACACAAAAAGCGAGATACCAATAAATATTTATCAAAATGTTATATATCTACCCTCTACCCTTTTCTTATATTCTTCATTTTTTATTCAAAAAGCAAATCATCGAACACATACACTTATTTATTATATAGTGGCAAAGAACAAGAACACGGAGAGAACTTTGACCTCCATCAATGTATATGAAGAGAAGGAAATAGAAAAAAATAAGGACATTTCATACACAAACAGTTAGAAAAAAGATTGGGTAGCATTCCTATAATTTAGATCAAATTTATTTTGTGATATAAATGCACAAATTTTTGTAACTGATCTTCAAGTATTAATCGAAAATTGGATTACATATTCGTATTTAACCCCGGGCACTGATATTTTCCAATAATCTTTAATTAATTTTACAATCTATTCAAATTTTAATAATTTTATTTCATATCCAGAATTAGAGATGCAATAACATGAATTACTTATATACATGTTTTTTTTATTGTGTTCTATAAAATTTGTATTTGGCTATGAAATTTGAGGCTCTCAAATCGCTTGTTTTTTTTTTTTAAATTGGTGTAAATCTAAAATAATTATGATTAAAAAAAACAAAAACATTAGAGAAAAATACAGAGATGCAAATTACTTAAATAGAAGCACGTACTACCAATAATGAAGGATACTAGATTTAGACATAAAAACAAAAAAAAAATGTTTTCCCATATCAAAAGAGAAAATTAACCAAATTACCTTTTGGGTCGATTTTAAATTGCCTTCGAAAAGTACAAGTCTATGATTTTATTGGGGCTCTCGCAAATAAAAAAATAAATATGTACGTATCTATATACAATATACAATTTAATATACATATATTTCGGGGGTGGATTAAGTGGGATGATGGTTTATGGATCTGTAAGAAACAAAAAAAAACTTATAATAATGTTCTCTCATTTGAATCTAAAATAATAAAAACAAAAAAAAAATTATAATAAAAAACAACAACAAATAAAGATATTATGAAAAAAAAAATTATTTACCACCCTGATAGTAATAATAATAATCATGGTAATGATAAAGACGGCTGGCTATCTTTAATTTAAAAAAAACATAAAATAAAAAAAACAACAACAAAAAATTAATAAAGGTTATTAACGGGTATTTTCTTTTTATTTTTTCTTGTTTCACATCCCGAAATTCATTTTAAAATTAAATTTTTTTTGTTTTTATTTAGAAATTATATTAAAAGCTCGAGAAACTAAATTGAATTTTATATCATAACCTAAATTATTTGTATATGTATATACTGGTGACTTTGCGTTAATTTTAAATCAAATAATTTTGTAGGTTTGTTACTTAAAAGGAAGATACGGAAAAGATTAAAATGTTCTTTTTTGTTTCTTATTTTTTTTTGTTTTTAATTGTTTTTAATTATTTTGTTGGAACATTATAAAAAATTATATTTTACGACTGAGGATGGAGAACCGCCGGGTTCAAGTAAAAAAAGCATGATTTAATTATATTTGGTTGGATTCATTTGATTTACGTCCCCGGGTTCGGATTCCTTTAATTCAATTTTTTATTCGTAACTACAACGCATTGCTGGACAATACAAAAATATACGTTTACATTTTCAAAAATGTATTCATGTAAAAGTAGTGCAAAAAAACATCAATTTTTTAAAGTGAGAACATCAAAAAACAAAAAAAAAAATTATTGTTGTGCTTAGTGGTAAACGACATTTTTAGTATTGCCATTTTCACAAAAAATCAATAAAGACTTCGGCTTTCCAACACGTGATGAACATGCAAGATATAGTTGACCGTGTGAAAATACAGGAACTTCTGAATTTATGCCACAAACTTTAGCTTTATTAATAGTCATTGCAAAAATAAAACAATCAACGACTGAAAGCCAAAAGCTCCAACGATGTGGTACGATTGTACGACTGAATAAATTTCAGAAATTGTTGTTATTGATTGCCAGCAACCAAAGAAATAATGGTTCAGGATTTAATAACATATTCCATCGGTTTCATTTTTAAAATTTTATTACAAACTTTATTCATTTTGCCAATTTGAATGGATGGATGCGAAGCGTAATCAATGTTATGAAGATATAATTAAACCCTGCACGATGCAAGTTTTCAATTGAATGGCTACGTTTCCATTGTTGCCTGTTTTGACTGTCACGTTGAGTATTACGTTCACGATGTGTTCTGTTTCTAACTTTTTCAATTCATTCTTTTCGTTGTTCTTGATTTTGATTTGATCTTGATCGTGCCATTCGTTGCCTTGCTAATTCATTACTTTCTAATCGCTCTTAGGTAGAATAAAATTTTCGTGCTTAATTATTTCGTCTACAATATTTATTTAACAATACTGGCTTATCTACTCATTAAATGTGGAAAACTACTGCTATTGTCATTTCATTTGTGTGTGCATTTTATTTAATTTGCTAACCACCAAGATTATACTCTCAATTATTTTTTATCATTTATTTTATCCCAATGATAAAGGGTGCTTGACCAGGTCGAAAAACCCATAAAGTATGTTTTTGCTGCATCGGGAATTGAACCTGATGCCTTTTGATTGAAAGACAGGTACTTGACCTACTGGGCTACCCAGCCCATTCCAGGTTAAGGCAAATATTGATTCCAGTTAATTTATGAGTGCATATACTTAGTTTCGAGAAGTATGAGTGGACTAAAAATTTGAGTTTGGCAATATGAATCAAGTCGAAATTTGAATTGTTTATAAATATCGGGTGGAATGCATAAAACTGAGCTTAAGTGGAAAGCTTAAGCAACAAAGTTTAATATCTTCAATCGTGTTCTAGATAAGATAAATAGTTTGAACTCGATTTTGTATGGAAAAAATAAGTTATGCCCCGTTTGTTTAAGTTGAAAGTGAAATTTTGATTATTGTTAAAATAAGCACATTTGAGGGTTAAATTTATATTAAGACAATAATTAATTAATTTTATATATTTGCTGTGCCCTGCTTGTAAAATTTATTACCATTGGATTCTAGTAAGTGAGTGTAAAATCATTGTTTTGGAAATAAATTAAGTAGTGGGTTTTTATAATAAAATTTAAATGGAATTAAATAAAACATAATATTATAATATAGTCAATAGATGTTAAATTTAGACCCTTAATTTATACTTTTATTCTTAATCTTCCTACTTGCTGTTAATAATTAATATTTTTTTTTGTTTAACTATTCGTCCCACCATTTAATTTAATAAATTAGTATATTGGATTTTTCTTATTGAACTGGTGCATTCAACACTTATCTTTGGGATAACATTATTAATAGTATGCCCTAACTATTTCATTTAATTTTAAAACTGTTAAATTGCATAAAATGAAATAATATAAATTGTAGTTATGTACATAAGTTTTTAAATAATGAAATAAAGATTATTAAATTATAAATATTGTTATTAAGTACTTCTTTATTTAAAAATAAAAAAATTAAGAAAATGCAACAAAATTGAGGATTGCTGCCCCATCAGGCTGTGTATTTATTTATTTTTATATTTTCGTTATGATTTTGAGTAGTAGTACTTTTCTTTTTGATAGCTTTGTATAATAATTTTTTCTATTACAATTTATAAGATTTGGTATTTTATTGATTATGGGGTCAATTGCGGTAATAAATTGGGAAGGACTTTTTTGTAAAATAAAAAAAAGTCTATTGGATTTAAACGCGGATGTCTATTAATAGAGTTTTAAAGTTGCTGACATTTTGTTGATAGACATTAACGGAAATAGTAAAAATAGAGAAAAAGTAAATTTAATTTCAATATGTTTTTTAATATTTGTTGTTTTTTATTTTAAAAAAAACTTTAAGCAATAAAAGACAATTGAAAAAAATTGTGAATTTGATGGAAAATAATAAAGAAATTGGAAAATGTAACTGCAAAAACCTCTTCATAAAAAAAATCGGTCAAAATTAAACTCATTTTCACAATTAATTACTTAAAATAATCCCCAATTAAAAAAACCCCAAAATATTTAAAGCCAAAACTTACAACTTTAAAACAAAATATCAAAGTAAAATGAATTTACGAAGAATTTATATTTTTATGAAGCAAATATTATGAAGTTCATGTAGCAACGTTTTTGACATAGTTTGAAGAGACATCCGCGATACCAACATTTTTTTATAGACTTTTTAAATTCTTTTCTATTGAGTTTCAATAAACAACTGCGATAGACCTCTATATGTTCATTAAAATTATTAAAATAAAAATGAAAATTAAATATGTAAACCTTAATAGGAGTATAGTTAAATCTTGGAACTCTGGGGTACAACGATAATTGGTTTGTTTTTGGTTGTCAGCACGTATTAAAAGTTTTAGACCTGTAATAAGTACCAATAAAAATTATAACAGAGATGTACTTAAATTATGATGGGTTGGTAAAGGGTACAAAAAGTTTTTAAAATTATCATTTTATTTATGCTCAAATCAAATTAATAAAAAAATAAATATATAAATTATTATTTAAAAAAAAAGACAATTTTTTTCAAAATTTGGTATTTTTAATTATATTAATACTGTGAGATTTAATGCTTAGAGTAAGCACATTAGACATCTGTTGGAGACGAAAGCTTGCTATATTTTTGTGCAAAATCATCATTCAGTGAGGTTAGTAGAACCCGACACCATTAAATAAAAAAATAAAATATATGCCGTTAGTAGACTACAAAAATTTAAAATATATTAAAAGACAAATTAATATATATAACTAGTTAATATTAATTATAAAATTTAAAAATAAATAAAATGAAAACGAAAACTATTATATTATATTGCGATATATATAGAATATATTATATATTATTATTCTGCAGCCTCTGGTTCCATAATTTTGTCCCAAATTTCTTCACTAAAAACTCCATTTTCATTTAATTGATTTTCATATAATTTTAGTCTATACTTCAGTGGTTTATTTTTTATTATTCTTAGCTATGCTCTATTTTCATTGTGTTTGTTGTTGTGGTTTTGCTAATACTGACTTGCTAACATTTTTTTAATAATATTTGTTTGCTAATACTTTCAAATTCTTTACCATTTCTTCCATAAAATTTGAACAAGCAGTTTAGGTGGAATTTTATAAAAAACAAAATCAACATTTGAAAATGATTCGTTTAATTTTTAATGTTTTTTTTTTGTTTCTAATTATCCAAAAAAAAAAAAAATAAAATATTTTACGAAAATGAAAATTTTTAATATGTTTTCCAAGAGAAAGCATTTTCAAATACTTACATACGTAATACGTATATATGTATGTATGTATATATAGAAAAAAATATTCTGTCTTTTAATTTGAGCTGAATTTTTTTAGTTAACAGTTGAATTCCCCTTTTTTTGAATTATCTTTTGTGAATTTTAAATACTTTTCAATTGTTAAAACTGAACTCTTCTGTCAGAATCTTTAAAACAAAAAATTTCTTTTCTAACAATTTCCACTTGATGAAACGCGTCGTCGTCTTAAATGTGAATTCATTTTCTTTATTTTTATTTTCTATTAAAATATTTCTTATTTCGTAACGACGACCCATTTTACAAGATTGTGACATTGTATTTAAAATAATAACACCTTCGTCTCGTTATGATATTTTTTTTCTTTTAATTTTTTTTTTGTTTTTAAAATAAAATAATAAAATAAAAATAAACAGAAAAACGACTTATAATTTAATGTTGTACAATTTTAATAAATGAAAATCCTTTTTTTTCGCACCAATTTTATTTTATTTAACTTTGTTAAGAGAAAAAAAAAAAACATTAAATTAAAAAAAAGGATAAAAGAAAGAAAGGACGATCTATAGATCTTTGTTTTTTTTTTTTTTCATCGGCTCAAGTATATTTGGAGCGCGAAAATAAAACAATTCGCGAAAATGAAAAGAATATGAAGAGAAATAATCTCAAGGATATATAAAGAATTAATAATCCTCCTGCTTATGATGCTTTAAAAATATATGCATAGCATATATATATGATGTATATATTACAAGGAGATTCATATTAAAATTGTAAAATTTAGAAGCCAATCTATTTAATAGCTACATAAAAAATTAAATTTAACGGCAAAATAATTAGAGTGAAAAAAACCAGACACAACCATCGAATTAGAATAAAATTCATACACAAACAATCCAGACTTAAGCCGTCGGGAAAATTAAGGTAGCCATCAACTGAAATTTAAAACAGTCAAATCTTAAAAGTCAAAATTTATTAATTTTTTCTTCAAAGTCTTTGCGAATACATTTTTTTGCTGTCAAGAAAAGCAAAAATATGTAAATAAAGATAAAATAAAAGTAGAGATTTCGAAACATAAAATTTAGTGCAGAAACAGAATATTTTTGTATGTCTTTTATTTTTCCCAATTTTTGTTTGGATTTTTTGCCTGAATTTAATCCATCTAAATAGTCGGGTTTAGATTGTACACTTTCTAGAATTTGTTGTGCCTGTGGTTTGTTTATCGGAGTTATATTTTTCTAGATTTTGTCTGACTGGATTATGTCACTAAACCATTTTAAACACAAATTAACATTAACGTAAGCATTTAATTTATTATTTATTTTATTATTATTATTATTATTAAAACATTTAAAAAAATAAATTGTTTTCCATTAGTTGTTTATGAGGTATATTAATAATAATAATAATAATCATCTCCATCATAATATTTCATATCATCATAATATTTAATCTGTAAATGGAAAAAAGTCGGTAAAATTTCCAGACCCATTTCTCTACCGATTTCATTTTTTTTTTTTTTTTTTTTTAAATAATAGATATTTAACAGGAATCGTAGCGAAATTAAATATTTTTTCAAAAATTTTTAATTTTCAATTAGAAATTTCAATTTAAAATTTTCCCCATATAAAAGTATATGCACATTTTCACAAATACAAAACAAAAGTAAAGTAGAAGCAGACCTTTTTAATTTACATTTTCATAATCCAAATAAGTCCACCGAAATGTAGATGTCACACTATATTATTAGAAATAAATTAATAAAGAAATTAAATATGTCAACTGTTTCCCATGAATAAAATGTTAAAAAAGAAACAGAAATGGTGTGGCCTCGGTAGCCGAGTGGTAAAGCACTCGAGTGTAGTAATGTAACGACCGAAGGAGCAAGGGTTCAAACCTCAATAATCGGGTTCAAATCTCAATAATTTTCTATACAACCACATCGGTTCAAATATAATATAAAGATATAATTATAACTAATAAAAAAAAATAATATAAATATATAATATACAAAAATATATACCAAATAATTTAATTAAAAAAAAAAAAAGGCCTCCATTCCGAAAGCGAAAAGGACCTATAAAGTTGGCCTACAGATTTATCTGTAGAATAAACTGTTAAAATAAATAAATAAATAGAAACAGAAATGAATTTCAATAATTATTTCGAAAAATAAATACTGATCCGTAAAACAATTGTTGTATTTGGTAATTGTCGTGGCTGCCAGTAGAGTTCGTACATTTGATGGTATTCAAAGAGCAAATAAATCAAGGGCATCTTATAGAAAATAATAATAACCGGGTTATCACAAAAAATACCGAATGAAATATGAATGATATATGAAATTTATTTTATAAATAAAATTAAAAATAAATTGCTTACCATAGTTTTAAATTACAGTAATAATAAATTAATTTTATTAAAATTTATAAAAATGTATAAAAAAAAGTAAATCCAAATAAAAACAAACATTAACACAAAAGACCTTTTAAGGTCTACCAAAAATATTTATTAGAGTAAATTATAAAAAGTTTTGTACAATTTTTAATAAGGTTTCTCGAATTTCGAGGAGCCGTTGAATTCTAGTTTTATTTTAAATGACAAATATTTAACAGACTGCGTATGCGAAACCAAATATTTTTTTAAAATTTTTTCAAATTTTCATTTAGAAATTTTAGTTCAACATTAATACTACTGACATACATGTAAAATATAATATTGTAATATTGCTGATATGGTATCACTATATGTATGTCACCTAATCAATATTAATGCAATATAAAAGCAGTATTTATATTACTAACAAAATCATATAATATTACGAATCAGCACGACGATGTTGTTCATCATACCAGTCTGGTGCCAATTATTTTTTAGTAAAAGTATACTAAAGCCAATATGGACTTACAATATCAAACTGATACGACAAGCAATTAAAACAGAAATTATTGAGCGTTTTCAAGCAACTGTACTTAGAGCAACTCACAACGCTTATTGGGGTGATCGAAACTCAGCCAAAAGAAATGACTTACAAGTGGGATCTGTAAAAGCGGAAATAACTGCTTCAACCAAAAGATGTTGGAACCGGTTATGAAACCACCGAAATCCACTGGTGGAAAAACTACTGAGACAACCAACGGTAGTCAACACAGGACTTTAAGGCTCAAATCTATAATTATAATTGACAAGCATTTAAGGTCCTGCGCAGTAGACACCTTTTTATTTTATTTCGATTCTCCTACTCCTTAATGAATTTCTAATATATATAATATATAAGATTGTATATAAAACAAAAATGCGCACGCAGTTGAAAATTTTGTACTCATATGATTTTATTATTCAGCAAATACATTTTGCATAAGTGAGATTTTATAAAAATAATAAACAAAAGTAAACAAATCAGTTATTATATTTTATATTATGTACTTGCGAATGAATCTATGTACATATGTCAAAAAAAAAACAAAGAAACAAATTCATCTCAAATAAAAAATATAAAAAAGCAAAAACAAAAAAATCAGTTGAATTGTTCATATGACTAGCAAATTTATTTTTATATAGTAGAGTTAGAGTACTTCATTTTGATATAGTAGGTCACTTGAATTCTTCATTTTTATCTTTTTAAGTAACTGTTTCTAAATTTTTGTTATTTGTAGTAATAATATAGTTTTTATTAAAATTATGTATTATGTAGATTTATATATATGTACCTCTTTAATAACAAAACTTTTTATTTTTAGTAATTTTATCACTAAATGCTTCTTACTATAGGGAATATATCGGAAACCAAGCAGTATATGAGGGACGTGTATTTATGTGTCCTAAATAAAACTTACTAACCAAAAAACTTTTTATTAAACACGAGTGGTTTCTGCTATATCGTGCGAAGTCTATGTCAGTACGTAAATTACAGTTTTTTTAAAAACTTTAAATTTGACTTCAACTTGAAATATAAAAAAAAATATTTTTTTAATATTTGGTATTAAAAAACAACTGATAAATGTCATAATAATAAAATATGAATATTACGTTTGTGTCCTTTTCATACTACTAATTGTGATATTATGATATACAGAATATATTAGTATTATATCAATATTACATGTCTGTCAGTGTATATAAATTATTTCTTGATCAAGTAGTATTTTATCTGCTATACCATTCAATATTGCTAATTATTCCAATAATGAAAATTTTCAACGATTTCAAGATACATCATGGTTTGACACGAACATCATAATACATGTCTTGCTTTCATCTTTTATAAGAGATGTGACCGTACGATAAAGAACCTGTTTAACACTACTATTTAAGAGCATTCTAGACGTTTGAAAACAAATATTGGAAACAACCAAGAGATGATTTTATAATAATATAGGTTTTGAATAGAAATGACATTCTGTGACATTTATTTAGTATTATTTTGACATAACTGTTAACCAGTATTATTGTTAAATATTAGCGAAATTCTGAATAGTTTTTCTGTTTTATGGAAATTATACTGCTCATTACAAAAGTTTTGCATTGAATACAATAATTTGTAAGATGTATACGTATTAAGTAATATTTGATGTACATATATATATGACAGTGTTTATGTCACGTCTGAACAATATAATTTTTTTGAAAATATTTGATTTCTGATCAATTTAAAAGTATTGTTTTAGTTTTCGTTAATTATTAATAAAATTTTAAAATACCCCTGTAGTTTTTTTTTTCTACAAGCTAGTTAGTATCCGTAATTGTGTTGGTATAATTATACGAATGGAATGGAATACTCTCAAAGAACTTCATAAGTTATATGCAATTGTCTTTTTATTTTTTTTTGTATTAATTTTGCTTTTGGCATAATTTTTTTGCTTAATAATAATACCAGTCACCATTATTATTAGAAACCACCGTGAAGGGGTGTCGAAAACCAACTATAAAGTTTTTTTTTTTATTTAAGAAAATTTGCCAGCAGGTCTTAAATTCTTTCTTGGTTTTTTTTTTTTAATTTTTGTATTTTAGAGATGGATTTTCTTAAATGTTTAATTTTTTTTTTTTACATTGTGTATTTGGATGTATATATACAATTTTAACGAAGAATAAAATCTGTGATTTTTAGTTTGGTACATGCTTTAAAGTTAGATGCTTTGAAACTGTTAGTCATACTAAGGAATTCTTTCAAGTGAAAATTATTTCAATAAAATGTTAAAATAACCGTTATTGCTTGCATCTTTAGTATTTTAAGTATATTTTACACTAACTAATTTTTGGAACGATTTTTCTTCATTTGAAAATAATATCACCGAAATAACTGTATACTGAAATGAATAAAATGCAAGATACTACAAAATATAACGGTCACTATAAATAATCCTGGGGTGGAATGACGTTTCAAACGTTTTTCATTTAAACGCTTTACCAGCGTAACAAAATTGAAATGACAGTGCAAAGGTTGAAACGCTACAAAATTTAGCGAACCAAACGAAAAACGAAACAAAAACCGTGCTAGCATTTTTTTTAAATTTATTTATGTTTGTGTGTTTTACTTACACATCGTTTTCTATTTAAAATTTATTTATTTGTAAACAAAAAAAAAAATTATTCGAAAACATAAACTTCAATTGCCAATGAAAAACATTTGTGAACAAAATGTAATTGTTAAAAATGCCTTTTTAAGATATTCGTATGTAAATTTTCTTCATCCGAAGAACTTTCACTAAAAAATATCATTTTTCGAAAAATTCTAAAATTTTCAAAGAAATATTATATTCAATAAAACCATAATAATTAAATTATTATTACTAAAAACTTACTTTAATTTGCTTATATTAAAATAAATAATTCATACAAACTTGAATTAGCTTTTGTTTTCACTTTAAAAATTTTGTGCGTTAACTATTTTACTATCTCTAAATTAATGGCGTACGCAAAAACGCAAAAAAAAAGTGTATCTGCTATTCCATGCTACCTAAAATACCCCAAAAAAGCGAAAGTGCTGCCATTGTTTGCAATTAGCGAAAGACATTTAATGAGTTGATAGACCAGTAATGATAAATAAATACTCGAAATATTGTAGATATTGTGGTATAAACTTGCAGTACCGTACTTAATTAAGCACGAAAAGGTGATTTTACCTAAATTACTGTCAAGAACATAAAAAAAAAACATGTTTGAAACGCCAACCGTGCTTCCACCCCTGTACCTATAAAAGAAAACTTTGTTTGCTTTTTGTTTGTTTGTATATACGTTCACAGTTATGATATTCTGCTCACTTATTCACGATTGAAAAAAATGCGGATGCAATACTTTATAAGCTCAGATGGCTGGTTCGGCTAACATATAACGGTTTGTCAATCAATATCAATTCTATTTGGTTTTTCATATCAAATGAACTGACTAATTGTCAGTGAATACCGAACGCCTTTGTCAGTTAAGTCAAGTTTATCAAACTGTTTTATAAGATAGTGCATACCCCCATGGTTAAGGTAAAAAATTAAAAATAATCAGATCTTATCAATTATTTCTAGGATTTTATCAGAATATATTGGGATACAACTTTTTCTTATTTTCCGATTGAGTTGAAAGTTTCGAATTCAGTAAGTATAAGATAGCTTTTAAGATAGTATGACAGTCTGAATTTAATTCATCAAGTACATACATATGGTATCATACAAGTACATGAATATGATAGTAATTTGATGGTCAGATTATTAATTTCCTCATTTGCAAAAGGGGAACTTTTAAACACTTTTTTTGCAGTTGCATTTTGAACTTTAGGAGAAATTTTCCCAAATTGTATATTGGATATTTCGGAGATGAAAATTTTGATTTCCACAACACTTCAGATTTCAAGTTAACAGAAAATTCAAAATGGTACGAAAAATAGCTTATTCGAATAAATACCACAACTAAAATTAATTGTCTTTTCAAATATAATCAAATAATGCTCCTTCCATTCATAGTTTTTCGTTGTTAATATGCGACATTACTTTGTTAGTTTAAACTTCAGAAACTGTTATGCTATTTCCCTGTTATTATTCTTCTTATTTTTCATTATTATTATTATTATTGTTTTTATTCTTGAAACATTTAGACTTATTTCACGGGTATTAATTTTTTTTTGTGAGTGTGTGTGGACCAAAAAAAATTGTTGCCATTTTTTTCTTGCATTTTTTTCTTCTTCTTCTTTCTATTAAGTTTAAATGCCCATGAAAAAAAATTATGTGATAATGCTATGAAGCTAATAATTTTCTTTTTCATTATTTGAACGTTAGTTCTGGTTATATTGTATTATCCTTTCTATTATACGAGTATTTTAACGTTTTAGTGATGATGTGTTTTTTGTCCATAATAAGAAAATTTTTTAATAAGATTCAATAGTAAAAAAAATTATTTTTATTTTGTTTTTTTTTTTTTTAACAATTTATTCATGTCCTTTTATTCGATTTAGTATGTATTGTCTAAAAGAGAAAAACTTTGGAAGAATTTCCTCTTGTTTTAGTTTAATTTTCCGATTTTCTTTTTTCTTTCATGAATTCATTATTAAAATAAAATAACCTAAAAAGAAGAAAAAGAGAAAATATTTTACATCTCATTATTTATAAAATAATTTATTTTTACTTCAATGTAGGCACAATTTCAGATTTAATAAAATAAATTACTTAAATTAAAATGGTGGTTTTATTCTTTATTCTGTTTGTTGATTTCTAAAAATTTGCTTTGAATTAAAATTATAAGAATTTACATTTTTTAAATTTCAATGGTTTCACTGAAGAGTAACCACTCTCTGTAAAAGTTAAGCTACAAGTTATTTTCCAAAAAATTCACAAAATAGCTTTAACAGGCTTTCTGTTTAAGCCTTCGAAAACTGAAAATGCCGTATGACTTTTGAAAGTGTCATTATTTCTATTTTAAATTTAAATTACGGAAACTATATTTAGAAATAGACTTAAAAATTAATAAATCTCAACAATGGTGTCTAATTTAAGGTAAAATTGAATGAAATAAACTAAACACAACCGAATAAACTTAATTAAGAGATCTTTACGATATAAGCTTAAGATTTAGCAGCAACTTTCGTACTCTTGACTTCATGACCTCACAACAGACATTTTTTTTAAAATAACGTTTAAGCCAGATTGTTTACTTAACATTATAGCAAATTTTAGGGACGTTATATCGGGACAACGTAAACCAAAATGATTTAAATCGGGGTTTGGAGTATTTGTTTTAGCTTAAGTTTTTAAGTTGTTTTAGTTTTCATTTTTTATTTTTTTAATATCAAACCAGTTTAACTATCTAAATATGTAATTCTGATATTTTTAGATCTAAAACACCAGCAAAGGTAATGTTACTTCATTGGCATTAAATTCACTTTTGCAGCAATAAAAACTTTCCCTCTTCTGGTGTCATAGCGTCAATGAAATTTTGATGACTGTCTTTACGAAAAACGGTGTATGAAGAATCGAAGATCTCAAGGGAGTTGATAGAACTATGCAGACAGGTTTCAGTTAGAGCAAATACGTCATAATCTAAAACTTTTGAGTTTGTGTAAACGTCAGAGGTTTCAGTTCGCATCCCCTGACATTCTGATAAAATAAGGTTAGATGTTGAATAGGTAGAGCTGCCATTTTATTACTTACAAGTGTCCGTAGATTTAATAATTTTTAAATTGGGTCTAGGAACGAAAAACTGATTATTCAATCTCTTGTAGCAAACGTGACTGCGATAAGTTTCAAGATATTTCATTAGGTTAGCACAGCTCACTCCAAGTGTTTCGTGATAATTAATAAATAATTTACGAAGTTCTATGTATTCTATGATGGAATATGATACTGCTTCGATTATCTTCTTTACATTTAATTATTATTAATAACAATTGTTTTAATTATTATTTCATTTTTTAAAAAGTTACTAATTAGATCAATTGTTATAAATTATTTACAAATCCTTAAAGCAGACTTTCACCTTCAAAACATTTGTAATGATGATAAGTAAATAAAAATATATGACATTTATGAAAGTGAATTTAAAATAAATGTAGTTTTCCAAAAATTAAAAAAAAACAATTGTATAATTTATAATAGTTGGCTAGTAAAATCTGTGCGCAAACAGATTTTCTTACCAATTATAAAAAGAAAAAAATTCCGGATTCTGGGCTAATAAATTCAATTTTCTTTTGATATTTTATTATTGGTATAAATATAATTACGTAGACTATTTCCGATTTTATTTTGTATACTAACCACAACCGCAATCATTAATTTTTATTATTACTAATTTTGTTTTTTCTTTTTTTTCCAGGATATAATCTAACAACTACAAAATAAAATAAACAAAAAAAAAATCTATTGAAATACCACAACAAATGTGTCCTATAAATATAAAAAAAAATGTAATAACAAATAAAAATTAAAAATCATGAAATGAATTCATCATTTATTATCATTTTATAAAAAAGTAATTAAATAATAATGAAATAATATAAAAAACCAAAAGCCTATTAATATAATAATAGAGTTACAATATCTAATAATAATGATCTCGTCGCGTTAATTTGTAATGTTCTGAATGTTGCATATTAATTCAAAAATAAAAAATGTAAAGGAACCAAATTTGGCAACAATATAAACATTAAATTCACTTTGTGCAATTTATTTTGAATCACTGTCACTCACACTTTAAAAAATTCTTTTATATATATGTAGTTGTATATATTTTTATGTTTTTACATGTCAAAAACAAAAAAAAAAATAATTTATTTTATTCAAGTGTTAGTGTATAAAATTGAAAAACATAATTTATTTATATAAAAAATAAAAAAAAAGCCAAAATTTTAATTTTATTTTCCAACAGTGGAAACTTCTTTATTAAAATTTTTACAATTAGTTACAAGCATCGCGTTTACAATTTCATAAAAAATGAAACAAAAAAAATTACAATATTTTTTCTAAAATAAAATTTTTATTTTTAGAATTATATTTATTTTTATGTATATATATATGTATGTAATTTTGTTTTTGTTAAATTCTATATCATTTATTTACCGTATATTTGTATAATGTGGAATCCAGTTGATTAAAATTAAATTTAATGCAAATAAATTAGAATGTAATGCATTGAAAATAATGAAAATAAATTAAAATTAAAATATTTTTAATAAGTGAAAAAATTAACAATTTAATGCATAATAAATATTAGGCATTATTTTATTTGTATTATTTAATTATTTTAATTAAATTTTCTTTTTAAATTACAAAAATAATAATAATAATAATAACTTCAATAATGAAATTTTTTGGCGATATAAATTTAATTTATAATTTTTTAATTATATTTATAATTATTACAATATATTTTCAATTGAGTGAATCTATTGAAAATAAAAATATTAAAACTAAGGATATAATACCAACAAAATTTACAACAATAACAACATACACTACACAACCGCAATTAAATATAACCCCTACTATCAATAATGACAATAATGTTGGTAATGTTGATAACGGAGGTGGTAGTAATGATAATGGTATCAGCCTATTAAATAAGGAAAATAATAATAATATTACTAATAATTATAATAATATAAATAATAATAGTTATAATTATAATGATGATAAAAATAAAAATAATAAAAAAAATAATTTAAAATTATCACGTAAAAATAATCATTTTTTAAATACAAATTTAAAACGTTTATATCATCGTCATCACCGTATAAATCGTAATTATAAGAAAAATCAAAATAATAATTTAAAATATAAAAAATATAAAAGTAAATATACAATAGATGAATTATTGTATACAAAATTTGATAGAAAAATTTCAGATGATATTGATTGGGATCCTTGTAAAGCAAGTAAGTATAGAATACTCGTATTTTATGTTTTTTATGTTGAAAATTTATTTTGGCGACCAATATTGTGTAGGCATTGGGTAATCAAAAGATTTTGGATTCGACTTCGGTTCAAAACAATAATGTTTGATTAAAGTTTTTTCTTCAATACTAATCCTATATTTGAGTTCTTTTGAATAGATTTCGCATACAAATTAAATTTACCATTTAAGTAATATAATCAAACCTTGATGTTTAATTTATCCATATTATTATATTTCTGAAATGTTGATCTATGGATTTTCAAATTTCTTGGTTTAATTCTATATTTCTATATTCTTTATCTGAATTTAATTTTGTTTTAGCTAAGGTAATTTTAACGATAGATTGGTGGGTAGAATGTATATAAGTCGGAATGTATGGAAATATTACTAGCCTAAAATATGGCAAATGGAGCACATGATGGAAACTGTTATAGAATTAGTAAATACCCTACGTCTCAATATCCTACGATCTCCAACTTGTCACCGTAAATTAGAGTATCATTTAGTTAAAGTTCAATCAGATTTATAATTTTTTTCTTTGTAATACTATGTTGGTTGAACAAACTTTGTTAATACTGTAATTGAACTGATATACTTGTTCTTTTAGTAGGGTTCTGTTTATTAGCCATATCGCTTACTAGTTTGTTTTAACTGTGAGAAGTTCTTTTTTATCTTCGAAATCGATGACCTCCTCGTTTGTTTTCGAATATTATCTTTGCAGTTCCATTGTAGTTCTATGTATGTTCACCAATACCTCACTTTGCGTCGTTTCGTTTTGCGTTTTTTCGAAGTTGCGTCGCTACTGAATTAGTACTAATTTTCACTGTGCGTCGTTAGATTTTCGAAGTTGTGTTGTTTTTGGTTCGAGCCTTTAATTTTTTTTTTTTAATTTTATTTTTTTTCTAAAAGATGGCACGACTTTTGTTTCTTATTGCGCCATGCCATCAAAACTCGGGGATTCCCTTTCTAATAGAAAATCAACGCAACAAATTTCCAAAGCGATGTGTTTGATTGACGAAGCTATGGAGATTTTTTTAAAAAACGATCCTGACAGCGGAAGGAGTTTTAAAGTGTCCCAGGCGGTAGCTACGAATATCAATTGCTACAAGGAAATTTATTTTACGTTGAAAAAAAAGCTGTTCAGCAAACATTGGACCAATTTTATGTGAAAGAAAGCCGACTAACGACAACAGCCACTCACTAATTGAATATTTTATTTTGTTTTAATTGAATTTGTTTTTTTTTTGTTTTTTGTATGGATGTAATAAAATTTTATATTATTTTTCTTTTTTTAAATGTTTACTTTGTGCAATTTTCTTCTTAAAAAGTAGTATTTTCGTAACCCTGGAACCTATCTTCGATCTTTACATGGTTTGCTATAGAAAATCATAATTCATTTTGCGTTGTTTCAATTTGCGTCGTGTTTTTTGGAACGTGACCACGACGCAAAGTGAGGTATTGGTGTAGTTCCATGTATGTAGTTTCATTCGTTTTATATGGTCTAACAGGTTTGTAGACTGTTTTCTCTCTTATCGCTGGGACGAACTATATATCAGAGTATAGAACAATTTTTCATATTTCACATCGAGATCGGCTTCAGGGATTTTATTTCGTTAGGTTTGAGTACTTGTTTTGTTGTTACCATGTTAACTATATGGATGATTTTGCTTACTGTTAAATAATTTTTTAAGGTAGCATGCATGATAACATCTTTGCTACAAAAGCAAAAGTGAATATAATAAAAGAGCAAAGATGGTCAATCAAGTCAATCGAATCTTTAGTGACAATCAAGCTGCCTTAAAATCTCTTGAAAGTAACTTTAACAAATTTAGATTGGTGGGAGAATGTTCGTAACTAAATAAATAAGGTACCGAAATAGGAACTGATCTGGATATCGGGTCATAGTGATTTGACTGGAAATGATAAGACTGACGAACTAGCCGTATCATCAGCGGGCAATATTTATAGACTGGAGCCGGAAGTTGATATATCTGTCGGTAATATTAAACTATCAATAGAAAACACCCTGAAGAGGGAAACAAACATTCTTTGGGAGCATATTGAAGGCCACAGAGTCTCCAAAATATACGTTCCAAGAATAAACACCAAAATAACCAAATTCTTGCTAACTCTCAATAGAGCAGACTGTAGGAAGATGGTGGGCGTACTTACCACAAGAATAAGAACATGTGTAGATTATGTTATCGACCCAACCTGTTGACACTACAAAACAAGTCGAGTACAAAACACTGAAGAAGTCTGCAAGTAGTAGACGAAATACGTGTATCTGTATGATAAGCATATCAGTAAAATTAAAAAAAAATATTCGACTATTTTCACTATTATACCAAAATTTTACTCTAAAGCTGGAAAACAAGTTTTTATAGAAACTGTAGACACTGTCTGGAAGAGGAAGAAATCTCCACACTCATCTTGTAGGAGAGTATCTAGCTCTTTCAAGGCTGAGACTGAGACTCTTTCAGGGCTGCTGGGAACGCACTACATTACCTCAAAAACTTCTGCAGGATAAAACCTTCAAATTATTGGCCTCTATCAAAAGAGTCAACTAATTTGAGGGGTGGAGGAGGGCATAAAGAGCTGAAAGCTTACATGCCAGCCCTGACATATTAGGGCCACTCTGTAAGAAATTAAAAAAAATTATAACATAATAATATGCTTAAATATAACATTGTTGATAACAAAAATGAAATTATTTAGAAAATCAAAATTCCTTTTAAATTATAAAAATAAATATTTTTTTGGAATTTCAAAATTATAAAATACTTTCTTAGCTTAATATAATTTTTCTAAGATTTTACGTATAGCAATAAAATTTATATTGGATATTTTCGTGTAATGTACTGATTTACAAAGACTTGATGATATGATATAAATACAAAAAAAAATTTTTCAATAAAATATTTAAAAAAAAAAAGAAAAACATAAATAAAAAAAAATTTTTACCATATTTTTATTTAATTCAAATACTTTATACTCTATGAGATAGTATGTATGTGTTGAATGAAGGTATACAGACGCAACTTCAATCTTTATATTAATATATGTAATATATTCTAAGGGAATTTGCAACAGGTAGTATTTATCATGGTTCACAGATAAATCAAATTTTATGTTTGAAATATATTCGAGTAGGGAGCAGCAGCAACTAATAGGGGAAAAAATTATGTATTTTGTAAGAATAGCAAATTTTGTGCACCAGGAAGTATTTTCATTTATGAATTTGATAAACATATATTATGTATTATGTATCATATAATATGCATATCTATGTTGTAAATAAAAAACAAAAGTAAGGAGAAAAATGAAAATTTTATTTATGATTTTATTTTTTATTTCGTTTTTAAATATTTGAAAAATTTCATTAAATGTTTTGTTTTTATTTTTAGAAATAATATTTATTATTTATTTTAGAGTATATTGCAATTTTTATATAATATGTAAAAAATTTGTGAATTCAGGAAGTCTACTTTTAAATGTTTAATAAATAATTGATATTTAAAATTTTGGACCAGGATTGCTAACTATTAATTTCCGGGAAAATAATATTGTGAACTTCAAAAGAAAAAAAAACAATCTTTTTCTGTTAAGAACAATTTAGAGACAATCATAAAAATTTCACGATATTAAAAAAAATGTGTTTAACATAAAATTAGATTGAATATTTTCTTTCACACTTATTTAATTATTTTCACTTAGATACTTCATTTTTTATACCGCTATCTAGCACTATACACTATAGACCACATTCACATACAATAAGTCTGATTTATAACTTTTTTCTCTCTTTAAAATCTCTACATTCTCTTCAATTCAGTTATTCGAAGTTGCTGATATTTCTGCACGTGAAAAAAGCTTCGAACTTCTTGTACATTCAATTCGAAATTTGAATCACAGTGAGATATTCTTAATTTCTATAATAATACTAGTCAATACCCTGTCCTGTGCAATTGCACAGCAGTACCTAGTTCATACACGATTTTATATAAAAAAAATATTTGTTTTGGTGTTGCTTTCTGAATCGGTTAATTCTTGAATATATACATATACTTACTAATTTCATTATAATTTAACACAATAAAATCCCATTACTCTCAACGTAGTAGATCGATAAATTAGTGTATTTGCATAAAATAACAAAGTGGGTTCTAGGATTTTATTGTAAAATATATTCTGAAACGTATTTAAACAATTAATTCATCAGATTTGGTTCTTTATATAATCAAAAAATATTCGTCAATATTAAAAAACGTCAATAATTTAGATGGACTAAGATGTGTAGTGTGTAGTGGTTATGTTATCCAATATGTTATATAATAGTAAACGAATGATTTCGAGTGAAATCCCGCTTATGTCATGAATATATGTACATACAATGTTTTCAATTATTCTTAGAAAATAATTTGGAATACATGTTCGTTGTCATTTAAAATAAAATGGAACTTTGCTATTATGAAGGCAAAGTTTTACTTTACAATAGATGTAGTCTTCCACAATTAAATTGGCTGCTATACTAAAAATTAACAAAAAAAAATTGATAAGTAGACAATGTTATTGTCTATGCCATGCCTTGTACATATTATTGTAAATATCAAGCCGTGGAAGCACTTAAGATGTTAATCGTTCAGTCTCGAAATTATAAAAATAAACAATCTCGATCATTTTAAAGTGCTTGTATTTTATTTATCCAATATTTTTTTATATTTTACTTCTTTAGTGAGCAAATTTATTTGTACTTTTGTATCACTTATGTATCAAAGAGCGTTAACATATAATTTTTAAATATTTGACAACCCAATGATTGAATACCGTAAAATATATACAATTGTATATTAATTATTTCTTCTATTTTTTATTTTTGGTTTGTGGGTATTTAACCTTAAATGTGTTAAGTATTCACAATCGTTTTGAATATTTTTATTTTTGGCGTGTCCGAAGCACTGTAATCTCTTGACTTTAATTTTCGTGACTACGTCCACCTCTTTGTACAGCTCATAGAGTTCGGCATTATATCTTCTCCTCCAGACCCCATCGTTGTTTTCAGGACCATATATCCGGCGAAGAATTTTCTTCTCGAAGACACCAAGTGCATGCTCACTTGCCTTAAGCAGTGTCCATGATTCTGATCCGTAAAGCCGGGAGTATGAGAGTTTTGTAGATTTTTACTTTGGTGTTTCGAGAGAGGAGCTTTGACCCGAGATGTTTTGATAAACCGAAGCAGCAACGGTTTGCAAGGGTTATTCTTTGCCGTACCTCCACATAGATGTCGTTTGTGGGATTAACACTACTGATTCCAATGTAGGTAAACTCCTGAACTACCTCGAAATTTTATGTGCCGACAGTGATGTTTTGGCCAATATGATGTTGAGAGGCCTTTTTATTTTTCGACAACATATATTTTGTCTTATCCTCATTTACTTTGAGACCCATTCGTTTCGAAATTAAAAATAGTAAAACCGATAGCCCTGGCAGCTTGTGCTTGTGTGTAAATCACTATTGTGTATAATTTCAATTATATTCAATAAAAAATAATAATAATAATAAAAACAGTATAGTAATTTCTGTCGTAACATTCGGTGATTGTGATCTACATTCTAGCTATTAGTTTTGTACTAAATTAGTTATAGTTTTAACTTGTTGATACATTGAACTTATTCCGAGCTTAAATCAAGCAAGTTCCAATATATATTTATTTATTACAATTATATGTTATTATAGATTAAATAGAATTTAAATATATGTATGTTAAATGGATTGGAGCAGATCGAAATTTGCTGAATTGGTTAATATGGAGTAAATATTTCTAATATTTTTTTTTACCTTTCAACATGTAGGATCTTAGTACTCTTTAGTGATTAATATTGATGTTTGGGGCATATGAACAAATATTCGAGAGTAAGTCTTGCTCGTGTTTAACGAACTAAAAACTAAAATGAAAAAATTTTATTAAAAAAAAAATTTAAAATTATCAAATTAGAATCAATTTGTTAACCAAAAAAACTTTATCTTTTCAATAAGAAGATAAAATTTTAATTAAATAATCATGTTTCACCAGGTGCCAATTCCAAAAAATCAATAAGGCTCTTCACGAAACAGAGAAAGAAGAATTTAAACTTAATTCGATTAGCTTATTATTTTTGAAATTTAGTTTTTGTTCGTTTATAAGACTGTGTATTCTCAACCAATCAGAGAATAGCATTACATGTGTGCTATACTTTAATCGAAAGTTAAATTTTTACCTGGCGAAGAGGCCTTATATTTTTTATTAAAAAGTTAAATTTACATTTGTTAATTTCTGTCAAACAGTGTTTGCGTAAATTTATATTACATTAAAATTTCAGTAATATATAAATTTTTCTTTTTAAATTTAAGAAAAACTTTTAAATTGTGGCTTTTACTACATGAATTATAGAACATATTTGACACTGAAAAACTTTTAGTTTTACCCAGTTCTAGTATTAAGTTTTTCATAAAAGTGTGTATCTGTAAAATAGGATGTAAGTATAAAGTACCTTCTAAAAACTATTAAAAATTTATTATAATAATGGTATAAGCTTTCTTACAAAACTATACTTATAATCTGATTATTTAGAAAATTTTGCAGGGCACCTTCATAAGAATATTATAAGTCATATAAAAATAAAAAATAAGAACAAAACAAAAATATAAGAAAATATACAATCCAGATTTTCATTATTGCTTCCTGTAATAATCATAAATTTTCTTGTAACATACATACATATACATATACATATAAGTACATATGTTTGCTGGCGACGAATACTTACTTATGTCACTGTTCCTTATCGACAAAGAAAAGAAAAAAATATTTACCTAATTTTATACTATGGTCAAAATCAACACCAGAATTTTAACTCGCATATATGTATGCATATATTAGCATATATATACATATATATGTTAAACCCATAAAACATAATGTGCTATAAATATTGTGTCAGTTGTTGATATTTTTTGAAAATACAAAATGTTCTTAAAATATACAAAACTACAAAAGTTTATAATTTTCCTATCTACATTATATAATATAAGTATATATGTATGTATGTGCTTCTTTCTATATTAATCAAAGTAGTCTTGATCTATTTCAAAGATAAAGACCATCAAAAATTCACTTACGCCACCAGAAAAGCAACCAAAACTTTATAACCATATACGATAATAACATCAAACAATAGCAATAATCAAAATAATAACAATAACAATAGTAGTAACTGATATATAAGAATATCCAAATAGTTCTTGTACTCGTATATGATGTACATATTATATACTAACAACGAAATATGTAATTCTAAAGGATTCAAATTTTGTAATATCTATTATGAACAGAAAACTAGAAGAATAATAAAAAAAAATAAAAAAAAATATCCGGAAAAGCATAAATATTATATTAGAAAGGAATGTAGGACATCCTTAAATAATCCGGGAATATTTCAACAAAAATACAATAAAAGATTTGAAAATATGAATTTACAGTGTGCAAAATGTGTTAAAAGATTTAATACATAGAAAATCGTGTGAAGATTTAAAATAGCTTTTAAATTTTATAAAAACAACTTTAATTTATTGATTTATGTTCTTTAAAATAAGAAGACTCCGCCAAACAAATTTCTGGAAATAAATCTAAATTAAACTAAACTATATTCTTTAATTTGAATACATATATTTAGATACGTATGAATTAAGTATTAAGACAAATTCAATTTTTTTGCTTGGTTTTAATTTTTTACTTTATTTCATAACTTATGAACTCATGAACTTTAGCCTTATGAACTTTGAATATTTATGACATTTTGGAAATGTAATTAGTGTGCCAAATTAACATTTTGGAATAAAATTATTATTAAATTTCATTATTTTAGGAATATTTAAAGAAAAATTAAAGAAAGGTTATATTTGGGGACCTTTTTAGATTAATAATGTGATGGCATAGCTCTTACACCATTATCTGTCGTTTTGCAAGATATGTGCACTTATTACATTTCTAACTTAACTATTTTCGACAAAGAAATATTTATTCTATTTCTTTTTAAACCTCAATAGTTTTATTATAATTCTTATATAGTGTCAGGAATGTTTCTAATTGGATATAAAATTTGGTAATAATCTAAGTAAAATGCACTATTTAAAAAATCATAGTTCCTGAAAATAGTGAACAACGAAAACTTCTACAGAAAACAAAAACAAATTGTCGTTGTCGTTGAATTAAATTAAATTTTAATTTTATCGTTGTGGAACATAATTAAAAAAAAATTCTTATTATGGAAGTGGAACTAAAAAATATTTGGTTGTCAGATTATAAATTATTTGATGATTGCAAAGTTGTAATTTCAAGAACAAAAATGTATCAAATAATTTAGAATAAATTTTTGTTATGGTAATTTTTGAATTTATTACGAAGCATTACATAAGTTAATAAGTAGAATTAAGTGCCGATTATAATCAATTCGATCTAATCCGATTCGAACAACACTGTCAAATTTGCTCTTATGGCATTTCAATATAATCGGTTGCATTAATAAAATTATATCGAATCGGCTCGGAAAGGTTGAGCAAATTTCAAATTTTTCGAAAAGCATAACCTAAAAAATGTTAAACTTAATAATACGTTTAGTGAAGTTAAGACTGTTAAGAATATTGGAGTCCCCCAAGGCTCAGTTTTAGGTCCTATTTTATTTCTAGTCTATATAAACTCTTTATTTGTTCAACCGTTTAATGATATTATCACTGATTTTGCAGCCGATTGTTTTCTTTCTTATAAAGAAAAAAATGTTGTTCTTCTGAAAGAAAACATGCAATTAGATATGGATTTGTTAAAACATTGGTTTAAATTTCATAAACTGAATATTAGTAATAAAACAAAAATGATTATTTTTAATTTAAAAAATCGTTCTAATATCGACATGGATATTAAAGCATATTCTGCAGAATGCGAGAACTCTACTCTAAGTCACCATTCATGTGGAATTAACAAAAAAAGTTCAATAAATTGCTTTGTAGTAGAATCGGTAGAAACTTTTAAATATTTAGGTGTGTATATAGATAAAAATTTAAACTGGAAACCACATATTAATAATTTACACAAATATTTAATTATGACTATTAGAAAATTCTACTTACAATGGTTTCTAACTGTTCAAGGAAGTTGCTTATTAACATATATCACGCTTTAGTCAACTCAAAACTACAATATGGAATTACTTCGTGGGGAGAAACTTACTTAAATTCACTTCAGTCTGTAGTCACTGCCCAGAAATGTATTTTAAAAGTGATTCACTACAAAAATAGGACATTTAGTTGTTGGCCATTATTTCAAGATTTAAAAATTTTTCCGCTATGGCACTCATACGTTTTCAGGTCTTTAAGAAAATTCTTCCAAGATGTCAATGTTAATAATATTCGATATAATAATATTTATAATCTTAGAATTAATAATAGAAATATGGTACAGATTCCTTTTACCTATAACACACATTATAAAATTTTTTTTGACTTTTTGACACCTTCCTTTTTTAATTTATTACCAATTACCATTAGAACAGAAAGAAACTTTAATAAATTCCTGAATCTCCTTAAAGTAAGGCTCCTTTCAGTGACCGTCATATACAGATCAAATTATATAAATGGTCAATCAGTTATAAGTATTAGACCAGATATAAATGCTGAAGAAGTCCTTTACTTTTGTTCGTCCTTATTTAGAATCAAGTCGTGTTGTGAACTTTTTGGAATACTAATTAAAGCAGATAAACTTCAAATTTCACTTAAATGTTGTGTGGACATACCGCCTCTTTGTTCAGTCACAAAGAATTACAATTCTGTTTCTTTTAATTATAAATCAGAAATGTCAAATGAAGATTTTAACTGGATTGTAGTTTTAGAAATTAGAGACAAAATAAATCATACAAAGCTAAATATCCCCGACTATTTGGTCGAAATGCATGTAAAAAGAATAAGTTTGAAGGAAAATCTACTCGACTTCAAGGAACGCATTGCGAAAACATATTTTAACTGCGACTACAAAGCTCTCCGTTCTAGTTTAATATCGAAGGAAATATTGCATCTATGGTGTTCCACTTTTCCCATCTGCAAATGTTTAAAGTGAAAATGGAAATCAGAACAATTAATTAAACAAATTATACCCCACTCAAAATTACACAAAATTACAAAATTGTATATTTTTAATAAAACAAAATAGGTTTTTAATAGAATTTTATAAATACTATACGTCACTAGAGGTAAATTCCACTAAAGTATAGTACAATAATTGTCCTCACAATTAAATTAAGCAAATATCTATAATTATAATTGACAAGCATTTAAGGTCCTGCGCAGTAGACACCTTTTTATTTTATTTCGATTCTCCTACTCCTTAATGAACTTCTAATATATATAATATTTAAGATTATATATAAAAAAAAAATGCGCACACATTTGAAAATTTTGTATTCATATGATTTTATTATTTAGCAAATACATTATGCATAAGTGAGATCTTATGAAAATAATAAACAAAAGCAAACAAATCAGTTATTAAAATTTACATATGGACTTGCAAATGAATCTATGTACATATGCCAAAAAAAAAACCAAAAAACAAATTCATCTAAAATAAAAAATATAAACACAACAAAAAAACCAATCACTTGAATTCTTCATTTTTATCTTTTTAAGTAACTGTTTCTAAATTTTGGTTATTTGTAGTAATAATATAGTTTTTATTAAAATTATGTATTGTGTAGGTATATATATATATATACATACCTCTTTAATGACAAAATTTTTTATTTTTAGTAATTTTATCCACTAAATGCCACTTACTATAGAGAATATATCGGAAACGAAGCATTATATGAGGGACGTGTATTTATGTGTCCTAAATAAAATTAACTAACCACAAAACTTTTTATTAAACACGAGTGGTTTCTGCTATATCGTGCGAAGTCTATGTCAGTAAGTAAATTACTGCTTTTTTAAAAACTTTAAATTTGACTTCAACTTGAAATATAATTACTCAACAGGGGCCCCTAGTATTATGTATAATACAAAAAAAATTAATTAAAATATAAAATTTATCTTAATTATGTAAGGTAATATTGTATAGTATTCATATTAAAATCATTAGTATAAGTTCTTAAAATTGTGTATGGATAAAAATAAATAAATAAAAATAGTGAAAATAACATTAATAACAAAACAAGAATAAAAATGGATAACACAAATAATAACTATTTGTGAAAATACTAAATTAGGTAAATATTTTGTATAATTACAATTTCATAAATATAATTTTTTTATTTATCAATTAATGTAGAAGAGTTATTGATAGAAGAAATAAGAAAATTCCCAGAAATATACAACAAAAGTTCAAAATGTGTCTATTTTTTCATTAATACTTTGTTTACTTCTCGTTCTCGTGCTTTCACAAAACTGTATTTTATTTTTAAATTAAAATTATTGTGTTATTCGTTATTGAATTCAATTTCGAATTAAATAGTATAACTTAATATAAAATATATTTTTAAAATAGTAAATAATATATACGTACTAATATATTAACATTACTTATATAATAAATTGATATATATTAACATACAGTGAAATTCAACGGGTAGTTATTATAACACTATAAAATAAATATATATTAATAGTTTGTTATTAGAAGATATAAATATAAAAGGTTACAAACAACATAACCTTAAGTTTACGATTGTAAACATCTGAAATATTAGGTTTTTTTTCTTAAAATTTTATTACTATAGTTAATTACTTTTTCGTTTTAAATAAGGTTCAAATGGTTCTTATAAATCAGTTTTTTGTTTTTGTTTTAACGTGGGTTGTCATAAATTGGATACAGAGGTTTACAACTTGGTAACCCAAAATTTTAAATCGTAAAATTCATTGTGGTTTTTTTTTCTGAAGTTTAATAATTTATTTTATTTGTATGTGTACATAAGTATATATTTTGAAATTTAATGTTTTTTGAGAATTGCCGTTTATGTAATAAAGTTGAGCAAATATGTATTAAGAACTATGATTCATAATGTTTTAATCACACCACAAAATTAAAAATAAAATAATTTATTTTATTCTATTAGTAATTTTAAAATAATTAAAATTTTACTTTTCTAATTTAGTTATTTATTTTCCCCCGAATACGTACAAACATTTATTTCGGATATAAAACCAGATTGATATTTGGATGTAATATAACAAACAAGACCAATGACATATACTCGTAATTTACTGTACTGTTTAAAATGTTTAGCTGTGATCATCATCATCATCATCATTGGAACGACAGCCCAATTGTGCCTACGAACTTCTCTCGATTCAAAGACCGCATTCTTTAATTGACAAAATGCCCGGATTAATAAAATTTTGGGCAATTTTACTACAACAATTCATTCTTTTGTTCACTTCTTTTAAAATATTTATTCTAACATATACCTATATAAAGTTTGACAATTTTCAATATTTCTTCAATTGTCAAGTGTTTGTTGTGGAATATACAAGAATGTGGAATAACAATTTTATGGTTAATATTATCATAAATTTGCTTAAAGCCTAAAAATATGTTTACATCAGTTTTAAATTCCCTTCCTATTTTGAAAATTTGTTTAACAATCTATAATAAAAGTATTTTGTCTGTGGTTGATTTTTCTTTTCTCAAACTTCTTTGATATTCTCAAATTATTTTCCCAGGAAATGGTTAAAGTCCTATTTCCTATTATTTTCGATCAGACTTTATATGCCACATACAGAGAAACGAAATGCTTCTACAGTTTTTAGTTAGCGCCAAATTAAATTATTTTTCAAATATGTACTTTTATTTAATGGGTAGTAAATATACTATATATAGCATTCGTATGTTACCCCCATCTCTGAAACTGAGTTGAAAAATTGCCAAAATTATTAGAAAATAAATTTAAGAATATATTTTTAAACTCTTAATTCAGTATTTGTTATTTTCTGATTTTTTTTTTGTTTTTGATTTATGTAATCTGCTCCAGGGACATTCATTTTTTTTTATACATGTATTTAATACATCGTAATTTAAATATAATATGCATGTATAGTACATTTTTATTTTACCTGGATTATTTAATTCTTCATTCTATTCAATTCACTTTAAATTATAAATATTATTCGTTCTTTACAGCATTAAAATATTCCTTTAGAATTGAAATTACAAATGCTTGTACTGTTGCTTAACAAAAAAAAAAGCAAAAAAAAAAAAACAAAAGAATCATACTCCTAACCACTGGAGTTACAATAGCTCTTTAAGGTAAATCATTTATATTTATTTATTTTTTTTTATTGTGATTATTATTTTCCCTCCTGGCAAAATGCACTTAACTCTACCACTCTTGCAAAATGGTGGAAAATGTTTTTTTTTTTTTTATATTTTTTTGATAAAAGAACGATAACTGAGATTTCAATGATTGTAGCATTGAATGTTGGGAACGGAAGACATAAAAGTATTGTATAACTATTTACTTCTGTATGTCATATTTTGTTACTGTATATAATAATTCAATGAACTCCGAGTATTCAAAGAAAAAAAACACAAAAAAACAAACAAAAAGAAAACAAATAATTTTAAAATGAATAGAATAAATTTTTTTTTGTATGTCTATAGAAGAGAGAAGAATAAATAGAAACAGCTTTAAAATTAACTAGAGGAATTCCCTGGAATGCTATTTCATATCTCATCTGTATGAAATGAATTAAATACATTATAAAGTGAAAGAGGAAAGAATTCGCTATTGTCATTACGTTCATAATTGATCTGTTCTAATTTTTTATTTTCAAATCTAAATAGAAATAATATGTAGGTACATTTTGATTGTGATAATTGTCATGAATTAATAAGACCTGTATTTGTAAACACATGTAGGTATACGATCTCTCATATATATCTTTATAAAATTTATTTTGACCGACTGAAAATTACATGTATTAAGTGTTTAAGAATAGTTTACTATTTTCCATATCCACCTGCTGATCAAAATTATGGTTGTTTACTTATAAAGGAAAGGAAAGTAATGTATTACATTTAAAAATAACCGTCCAACGATGTTCTGCTCCATTATCAAGTGATGAACCATAATTGAATGCATTTTTTACTATGAAAAAATAAAAATTGACTTCAATATATTTTTTAAAAAAAGGTTATATTGAATTTTTTATTTATAAAAAAAACAGAAAATGTATTAGAAATATTTATTAAAGGCAGGCTTCTTGGACTGTGTAAAAATTTATAAAGATCGTGAAAATTTTGTCTCGCATCACAAATATACCGCCGACTTATAATTCTGTGATTTTTTGCAACACGTAAAATCTAAAGCTGAAAACTCAATGTAGGCGTTTTGAGCTTTGAAAGCTTTGACAACGGTTTTTACGCTTTTGACATTTCAAGTTGAATATATTTGTTAAAATTAAAGTAAACTCAATGACAAAATGCGTTACGCGCTCCAAGCACAAAGTTGGTCAATTTCAACTTTTTTCATGCTTTATATGCTTTTGACAGTTTTTGTTTTTGTTTGTATTGGTAATATTTCAAACAAAAATTGTATTGGCAGTTTTTATGAAGGTAGCTATTTAAAATTTAAAACTTATTATTTAAAATTTCGGAGGTATATTTCAAATATTAAAATTATTTAAAATATAAAAAAAGAAATTATAAAAAAATATTCTGAAAATTGAAAATATCCATTTTAAATAGTTTTTATAAAAACTTGTTTTCTAGAGTAAAAATTTTTAAATATTGTTATTTTTTAACAAGAAATATTTTTAACAAAGTGTAAAACGTACATTGTACATTGAATTTTCAAAGCGTTAAAAGCCAGTAAACGCTGAAAAATCATCAAAAGTGTAAAATGCTGTCAAAGTTTCAAAGTACTAAACGCGTACATTGAGTTTTGACCTTAACCGTTGCCGTACGCACAAGTTTGTAAAAACTTAAGAAAACTTGCGCAATTAGTTTTTACCAGAAACCATTCCAGTACTGAGAGTTTTTTTTCTAAAAAAGAGAGAAAACATATGTTTTCAACTTAGTTCAACATAATTCAACAACATTTGCTCGAATAAGTTTTTGCAAGTAAAATTTTTACCTGTAAAAACTTATACGTAAAATTTTTGTTTTTATTTTTTTGTTTGTTATGTATTTACATTTGCAATTTCTGATACGCGTCTATTATGAAAATTTTGTTTTAAAAAAAAAAAAATATAATTTAGTGGAGGGTAAACTTCATAATTCTCTATTATTATAATATAATTAATTTTATATTAAAAAAGGATTAACTTCTACTATTTTTTTTTCTCTATTCTCTCATAAGTTTTTGCCAGAAAAGTATGGGAATGGTCCTAATATATCAAAATCTTGAAAACGTTGGTTTTTCTAAGGAGTTTATTTATTTATTTTCTAACTTTAGCTTGCATAAAAGTAAATTTCAATTGCTTCATAAAGATTCGATTTCAATTCACTCGATTGTTTCTCTACAAAAATGGTAATCTGAAATAAATAAAAAAATTATAGTTGCAATGCAGTAGTTGCAAATGCAATAGTTCAAATGTAGTCGGTTTAAGTTGGCACACACATATTTTCATTATTTATTTTCAAACCCACATACTTAACTAGCTATACTTATTCAATGAAATACCATGAAATCTTAGTCCAAATTAAATAAATATATTTCTTCTATAGTTTTATCTTTTTGAATCAATGTAGCAATTCTGTTAGGGGTCAGGTGCAATTATTTATTGCTACATCAGAATATTATATTTGCACAGTTATAAATATAAAATGTTTAAATTATTTGATTCGCGATATTCATTAACATAATTTTATGTTGAATGAAATAAAGAAATGAGAAAAATAATATCAGAATAAAATGAGAGAGGAGGCAAAATGATTTTTAATGAGCACCAACTTTATAATTTTAAACTATCCTGAAATAGGTGCAATTGCATAATTACATAACATTTTTTTTAATGGATTTTTTTTTGGTTTTATTCAAACTTTATAAATGAGAATTGTAATGGTATATTATTTTTTTAATTATTTAAAATGATGTACTCCATTCCTATTTATTAAAAATATATTTTAAGTTTCATTTAGCATTTATATACTTAATATTGTAAATAATTTAATAACCCTCGGGAATATTTCAGACAAATTATTAACATTAAAGTGCGTTTCGTAAGAAGAAAAAAATATTTTAACAATACTGAATATGAAAAATATGAAAAATATGGAAAATATAAAAAAGATATAGTTTCAGTTATTATTGCGAGTTTTGATTTTTTTACTAACTATTATTGGAATTGTAATTTATGATACATATTAGCTTTTAGATTTAGATAGAAATAGTTTGCCCTCAATTTCAAAGGATGCAATTGTGTTTTCGATGCATTTGAAAATTTACATTTCAATAAAAATATAAACAAAATATCTTGTTCTAAAATTTTAAATCTCTTCATTAATTCAAATCTCAGCTTAACACCGAAAATATATAAAATTTAATTGTAATTAGTCGGGGCAGGTTTAATCATTTTTTTGACTCATAGAACACTGTGCGTCAAAAAACCAGTGTAAAAAACAACAAAAGTTAAGTAAAAAGTTTATAGACTTTAAAGACACTCTGTAACAAAAAAATAATTTGCCTATTTTAAGAAAGAAAACTAAAATTTGTGCTCATCACATTTACCAAACATATGTAACTTATATACATATGTATATGTTTATGTAAGAATGAATTAAGGAAAAAAAAGATGCTCGTAATCCAGATGATGATTATATGATGATTTGTTGAAAATGAAAAAATTTTGTTCTTCCTCAAAGAATTTTTATTTTTTATGTATAGTGTCGTACAAGTGGAAAAAAATCACAAAGATTCCATTTTTCTTGTGCATTCTTTATTTTTTTTATTAGAGATTTACATGCTTATATTTCATGCCCCTTTAGTCAAAATAATTTAAAGTTGTATATTAACGTATATATATATATATATCCATAAAACGATATAGATTTGGGTTGCAACGAATATCGATTTTACCTTCAATTTTACTATTTTTTAATTGTTACGAATAAAATTTTCTTGGGATGTATTTTCTCAGTTACTAGCAAAAGTTTTGACAAAGTATTTAATATGTTAATAATGTCTGTAAAACTTTCTAACTCGATGAATTAAAATAAAGCAAAAAACAATGATAGAAACCCAAAAATTTAAATGTAAGGTTTTTTCAAAATATTACCTCATTAATCAATCAATTAATATACCGATTAAGTTTGAAAACACAACACAACACCAGCGGCGAAAAGCGACAGCAAGCGAGTTTCGTCGGTGTATAGACACAACAAAAACGAAATTTTTCGGTGAAAACATATATTTTTGTTTTTATTGAATATTTTATTGAACATTCAATTTATTGAGTATGAAAAATGGATAAAATTTGGAAAATTATTAAAATAATTTCTATTGTTGCTATCGATTTGAACGTGAAGATGAAAACCAATTACAAAATTATTTATCCAGTTCATATAATCGATCTTTAATAATAGCATTTAATTTAAGAAATAAATTGAAAAGTTACCTTTCTAATAATTAAATAAAATTTAATATTAAAATAAAATATTCAATTTTATAATTTTATATTTATTTATTCAGTTCAAAATTCAAAATCAACAAACATAATTCACTAAATTTATTAAGAAAAAATAACGTAAACAGAATTATCACATACAATTATCATATATATGTAATGTATATATTAATCGCGACGGCAGAATTGAAAAATAGAAATGTTTCAACTGCGCGGAAAAACCACCGGCGAAATTTCGTTCTTGTTGTTTTCACTTTAATTTAAATACATTGTATTTTAAACGGTTTTTGACATTTCGTCGCGAAAATCGCCCGTGTTGTATTTTCACATTTAAGAAAAAAAAACACATTAAAAAACCCTAATTTTTGTGCTAATCTTTCAAATAAATAATTTATAGAAAAATATATCCAAGTTCTAAACCCATATAGGAAAAAAATATATTTAATACAAGCACCAAATAAGATCGTTTGAATAACATCTAAACATCATAATACACAATAAAATATGAAGTTTTTTCAAATTAAAAGTATTTTTTTAAAGTCATTGCAACAATTTAAATTACCGAAAAAATAAAGAAACTATTAAATTTCTTTGGAATTTCCCTGGTTTGTGTCTTTGAATTAGGTATACCTCGAAATATTTCTTATTGACTAATGTGAAAGTGAAAGAAAAAAATACGCTATATAAGAAGAACATTAGGCTTAAATTTGACGATATGCTAAGAAAAATTAATTGTATTGCGGAAATTAAAAAAATTGTTTTGTTTTTGGAAACAAATATTTTTTTTCAATGCTTGACCGGCGAAGGTTACGCCGAGAATAGCTGGTTATATTAGATTTTATTAAAACTTCATTCGAAATGCAATTTCAACTAATTAATTGTAAATAAATGCAGATATGTAAAATTTGGTCCAATAAGTCAGGTTGTGCTCAGAATATACATTTTGTCTTTCTTTCTTATCTCTGAGTGTATTTATCCAATGTCCAATGAAAACACACTTTTCCAACAGTATAGCATTTGAAAATTCACATATAACTTTTTACTTAAAAATCGTTCTGTTGTTTCTAATGTAAAATTCATTCTTACCGCCGCGTATCAAATTCAAAAGCAAACAAACGTGATTTGAGTTGCTAATTAAAGCTTTTGAATTTCAAATTGTCATTAATGTTTTTGTTTATTTGTATTTTTAAATCCTAATTTATAATATAATATGGAAAATTATGTTTTATGCTACTTAAATTGAAATTCGTATATATACGATTTTTGAGCTCTCAAACTTTTGAATTTCATATTACACTACCAATCTTACAATTACGAAATTTGTTTTACGAAAATCGGAATACGCGGTTTTCTTAAAACAAAATTTCTAGTATTCCAGTATTCACAAAACTAAATTTATTTGTCTATTTATTGGCACTTAATGTAAGTCTAGTTAGTTTTCAATCTTTTATTTTACTTTTTTCTTTTTTTTTAATAAAATAATTTTTTTAACCTGTAAATTTTTTACCACTAATATAATTTCTTACAATAATATATTATTTTAGTACTTTAAATCATAATATTATCTTTTCTTGGTTCCTATGCATGACCATTGTTTACTCTGTCCGTACAGAAAATTACATTCATCTACAATACCAAATATTTACTGCTCTTATTCGTATATTTAATGGTATCACTACCGCTCTTCATTAGTGAAATTATTTGTGATTGGGTTTGAATTCGTATAGAGGAATTTGAAAAAAAAAAAAAATAAAAAAAAAAATAAAATAATACCGATGGAAAATAGAATGAAATAAAAAAAAACAACTTAAGAAATGTTAAAAATCGTTACATTGAACAATATATTTTTATGTATGCATATTACATATTTATGTATATACACAATAACGGTAAAATACGAAATATATCCTTAACTGTTCGGCATTTTAAATTATTCATTTAATTAATTCCAGCTGTTGTTATACAATTTTAAAAAATGAACCATTTAAACACACCGACTGGGGTCCTTGTGTATTTAATTTTTTGTTTTTTCTTTGACTTTTCGTTCTTTTTATTTTCGTTTAAAAAAAAATCTTTTATCAGACATAATTCTAGTTAAATCTGTACCGCGTGTTCTGATTTGGTATTGTTTTGTTAACATTTATTTCTAACAGTTTTTTTTATTGTTTAGTTCAGACCGTTACAAAAATTGTGTAATAGTAGTTATGGTGTTATAAATTTGACTTTTAGTTGTGTATGGCTTAAAAAGCAAATTTAGTGGAGGTAAAGTACCAAATAATACCATACACTGTAATACTGTAAGGTCAATTTTCACTTTGAATAACACTAATATTATAAACCGGGTTGCATATTCATATGTTAGTGATTCACTTAACTTCAACCTTTTGATAATTATGTTTGGTATTGATTTGCATGTTAAACTTCCTCATTTTTTTAATTATTCGAAAGATTTTTGTTTTTTTGGTACGAATTGGGTGTATAGATCGATTGGCTAAAATTGCAATGAATGGCAAATCGAGTTTAAAATGTGCAACAACGGAAAATTGCTATGAATGCTAACATTGAATATTTTACAAAATAAATATTTTTAACATAACAGATTTGTCCGACCATAGTTTATTAGTACTATTGTAAATACATCTTTCAAGAAGAATACATTTCTATATTGATAGAATCTGTTAGTTTTACCTTAATCTAAGACTCTTACAATATGAAAAAGCATTATATGTATATTAGCATAGCTTATTTCGTGAAGCTGAAGTCGATACATCAGTAATCAATATTAATTGTATATCACTCACTCAGTTATCAATCATCATATTTAACTCAATTCTAGTATAGAATATTCAATAATAGTTAAAATAATTTTTAAATAGTTTCAACTTATTTTATATCTATTTTTAATTTTAATTTGAAATTTATTTATTCAATTATGCATATAGACTAAGAATATTAGACTTCTTCGAAAAATTTATAATGAGGTAACTAACTAACTATACTGTTTTTCATTAGTTGTGTTGTGCACAATGTGTAGTTTAATTTTTTTTTAAATAACAAGATGAATATCACACGAATTAACGTAACGATTATTCATATAATCCTTAAATCTAAAAATTATTGTAAGTAAAGGAGAGAGGACAATAAAAATATAAATTTCACAAAACTCACACAAAATAAGAGAAATTTCATTACAATAATAATTCCTCTTTATATATAAAACGATTAATATAAATCCAATTTCTCGGTTTAGCATTTTAAATTAAAAAACAAAAACAACAAAAAAATAAATAAATAAAAATGAAAATATCCTTAAAATTAATGTGCACAGTAAAAAAAAAAAAACGAAAACCACGAAAACCGTGATCTTTTACTTTCTCCTTATAATGTTAGAAAACGATTTAGAGAGTGTTTATGTTAGATAAATATTTTTTTTTTTTTGTAGTGACATCTACCGACAAAACCATTAAAAAATAATATTTATTATTTTTATTGTGTATATATACATTTATGTAATTGTATTTATGTATGCATAGGCCATAAGGAGTTTTAAAAGAATTAATAAGAGATTTCGAAGACACTATTTATATAGAAATTTAAAGTGCTTATATATACATATATATAGGTTGTGTATATATCTAAGAAATATCTAATTTCAAATACAAAGACAAATGATCCTGCAAATTATTTTACAATATGACTTATTTACAGGGCGTTTAAAAACAAACTTGTTGTACTTTTAAGCTTTAATCAATAAATTGTATATAAAAAACTATTGTAACGCTGGACTTAACTTATTTGTAGTGTTTTAATCTTTTTAATGGTAATTAAATTTTATTAATAATATTCAATTCATTTCAAAATGATCAAATATTTGTTTAGCTTAGCATTTTTATTTGTAATATATACATCTATATCTATACTATGTTACGCTGGATAATTTATTCGTAGTGTTTCTCTCCTGTTGGTGGTTTGTTCGAAAAAGGATAAATTCATTTTAACGTTTGCTTGGTATATCTTCCTAACATGTATGTGGCCATCTATATGCCAAAACTATAAACTTTAAAAAAAAATTAAAAATTATCTTAGGAAGTTACACCAGTCCAGCCAGCACCAACGCAATCGATCACGCAAAAATATGTACCTAAAGAATGCATTCGCTATCGATTCTATCGTAAACGAATGTAATCGATTACTGCTCTCTCTTTTTTTCGTGTATAATTTTATGTTTAGTTCACGTATGTTTTTTAGAGTGCAAATTGTAGTGAATAAAAGTGATAATCCTTTTAAAAAGTGCTGTAAGTGAATAAAAGTGCTGGCTGGGAACAACTATAACTAAGTACATTTTAAAAATAGTTTGATATAGTATAAAAATAGTGTAGGTGTGTAGGTCGAGAGACTGTCTATATGGTTTATTTATTTATTCATCTACTAGGAAATTAATCTTTCAGATATTGTTTAAAAATTAAAGATCTTGAAATATATTTTGTACAAATTTAAACATAAATAATTAGAAATAATTATTAAATTCAATCTATTCAATTTACTGGGAATATCCCTTACAGATTTCAGCTTAAACTAAGACAATAAGAATAAAAATACCAAATACAATTAATTTAAAAATAATGAAAATCTATCACGAACGAACTGGTATTAAATAAACGTTGATAGTTAACTATATACGCTTGAAAAGGCCATAATTAGTTCTATGAGGTTAGAAATATCTACGAGATTGTACATATATATGGACTATATATAAATTATAAAATAGATAGGAAATTTATTTTAGCTGATAAAACATCATAAGAAAACATACTGAAGTAATTATTACGTCTAGATTCAAGAACTTGAATATCAATGATGAGTTGACATTTTGCAATGACCTGCCAATTAAATTTACAAGGCAAAATATAACCTTTTCTAAAAACTAATAGTTTTTCTGAATTGATTCAATTCTTTTTATATGTTTTGTTTAGTATAATAAAATGGCATCCATAGGTCCAGAAACATTAAATCAAATTTATTTATTTGTTTAAGCATACGAAAATAGAAAGTATGTATATTGAACGCTTGTTAGTAAACGAATGGTTGTACTCTATTTGTTTTAGTAATATATCATCATCCATAATGGGATTAGTATAATACTAATTTGTTGAAGATGTTTAATGTTTTATCATATGACATGATACTGATTGAAAAATAGATTGTGTATTTTTTAAGGTGGAAGTTGCAGTTGGAGATTTCAATGATAAATTGCGGCTGCGGACAATGTAAAACTAAGCTTAAATAAATTAAGTTCAAGGGGATAACCAAAAGGGGATAATCAAGGGGATAAACAAATGTTGGTCGCATATCTGAAATTAGATCTAATATACGAAATCGATTTGTAAAAAATTGTTTTAACCATTATTTTATTATTTATTTTATCATTTTTTATTCATTTATTTTGTAATTAAGCGTATGAAGTTTTACAGCAAAGACTATGCCGAGATTCATAATCTTGTTGGCGGAATAATAACAAATACTTGTACTAGTATCAAATTGTATGCTAAATTTGACTATTTAAAATTGAAAAAATTTGACTATGCTAAATTTTCCTATTAAAAAAATTATTTTATATTTGGAACTAACTTGATGTTCATGCTAAATTTCTAAAGAAAATTTGAACAGAACAGAAGTGTTTGAAAAAGATTACAGAATAGAACATAGAATATCCAGTTATCATCACTGGTTAGGAAATGAATAATTTTTTTGTGCAAACCCTACTTTTGAAAGAAGAACTGTAATTAATGTGATAATTTTTTTCACGACATCATGTATAAATATGTGACTGTAATAGTTGTATCCTAAAAATTGTACATCCTAAAAGAATTTCAATCTTGTTCTATTTCCTTTTTATTTTCTAATTTTATGAAAAAGGAAAAGGAAACGACTGTCAGCTTTTTATTTTTTTTTTTCTTTTCTCTTTTCTATTATATTGTTGTTTTTTTGCTTTTATTTCGTTTTTATCTCTAGAGCTAAGTGCAACAGTGTGTAAATAATTCGTTTTTCTTCTTCTTATTTTTCTTGTTCTTGTAAATTGGTATGATGCGCTTAATACCTATACAATATAACTGAAAATTGAAGAGAGAAAATAACATCCATGTATAGAAAGAAGGTTTACCATCAAGGTCATCAACAAAGACCGTAAATTAATTTTCTCGAAATTATTACTTTAAGAGGCAATATTAATGTCAAGAGAAGTCAAAATTTATGTGGACATTAAAGGATCATAAAATTAAATGTCAAAAGATTTTTGTTTTTTTGTAAATTACATGGTATGGAACTGTGACATCGAATGGTTTTTATGTTGATTTTTTTTTTTTTTTTTTGGTTTAAAATTTTTGTGGCATTTGATTGAAAAATTATTTGAAAAATTATAAATGGACTAAAAACCATTTTTTTTGCTTGGGTATAGGGATTTTTTTTTTTTTGAACTGGAATCTTTCCAAATTTTTTGTTTTTGTTTTATTACATAACATAACCTTGTTATTAATCTTTTTGTAGGTTAATGTGTATACGAGTATGTAACAAAATTCAATTCAAATATCGCGAGAAACTAAACGATGTTGAACAGTAGAATAAACATCTGGTTTGTAAAAATTTAGTAATTCTGTAAAAAGTCCTGTAATATTAAGAGGAGTACAAACAACAACAAAAAAAATCTATAAAACTAATATATTTAAAAATTTTTAATTGTGGTCTAACCTTCATTATAACAAATTGTCAATTTCATTTTACATTCATAACTCTGAGAACTCAGTAGCGGATATTTTTTCTTGTGAGAAAAAAATAACAAATATAAAAATGTCTGATGCTCCAATTGGTCGTCCAAAGAAATTACCTTACGCTTTTTAACTGGATGGAGAAATATTATTTAATTTCTGTTGTAGCTTGTCTTTCAGTTTTCTAAAAAATCCATAAACTATCTAATTGACTCGAGAACAAGCTAAATTGGGCTGAAAACAAACGCAAAGAATTAGCAGAGCACCATCATTAGCAAATTGATTTGTTAAATAAATTAATTACAAAACAATTTGCGTAAATAAATAAATCCAGTCTATTGAAGTACATAAAATACTCCTTAAGCTAATTAACGATTAACTTGTAATATTATTGATATTTGGGTAAACCTTAACTTAAGTTCGTTCAAAATATAAGTACGAGTACAATTTCTAAATAAATATACTTAAGATATAACCGAAATGATAAGATTCAGGTAAAGTACTAAATGTTTGGTTGAAGGTTAAGAAATAAAAACTTGAAACTGGAAAAATTGCAATATGATTTCTGTTTTAATGGCATAAACAAAGTAATTAGAGAAATAAAGCGAAATTGGGCTATAAAATCGACCTATAATATATCGATCAGGATAAGGTAGTTAGTAGTTATTTTCATTTATGAATTACTAATCAGAAGATTCCTAATTCAAATCCCACTCAGGGCGTTAAAGTTTAATTAACATTTTTCCTTTCTGAATTTTAATAATAAAATAATAAAATTTGGTTGGGAAAGTAATTTCGTATTACCTAACTTAAATAAAATGGAACTAGACTATATAACAAAGCTTATAGATAATGTATGTAGTTTTTCTCATTTAGGCATAAATTTGGTTATAAGTAAAAGATACTCGTCAAACACTAATCGTTCAATTTTATGTAATTGCATCAGTGCCGTATTTAATATTAAAAACGGTAATTACCCCTACTGATGATAATCATAAAAAAATGAAAAAAAATCATCATACCAGGATATTTTTTCTCTGAATGCCTTTTCGAAAATTTTATATTCGTTTCAATAATTTCGACCCTAATTAATAATAATTTTTTATTTTCATAAAACAACAAAAACAAAAAACCTATAAAGGATAATTAAAGGATTTTTATCTGTCAAAAGTCATAGTTCATGTGTAAAAAAATAAACCAGCCAAATACATTTTTTTGTCATTTTTAATTCCTTCAAATTGGTTTGTACTGTATTAGTGTGTTATATATGATTTGTATGTATGTGCATTGGAAATTGGACAACGATTCATTTTATTGGCATTAAATAATGTGAAAAGTCCAAAAAAAAAGAATTTTTTTTTTTATTTATTTAAAGATAACAACAAAAACAAAATGTTTCAAGGAAATGCAGTTCCAATTCCAATTGATTCCAAATCAAACCATCGATTCTGAATTCCAGAAAAAAAAGTATTTAAACTAAAATTTAAATTTAGTAAAACAAATAAAATTAACACAACTCATTTGTTGTATTATTTACAATTGTTTTTTAGTTGTAAGAAAATACTCATATTATTAGTTGTTGTTATTGTATTTTGCCATAAAATTTTTACTTACTTACTTGTGGGGGCGCTACAGACCTTGAAGGGCCTGAAGCAAAATTATCCTCCACTGACTTTGGTCACGAATGGAATCTTTCGAGTTGGTGATTTAAAGTTTTTGCATATCTACCGATACTTTATCTCTCCAACGAAGGTGTGGCGACATATGGATTTTTTAAATTTTTGTTCTTATAAAAAAATAATTGCTTTAAAAAAATTCACTTATTCCATTTCCGAAGAACTTTAAATTTAAAAAGGAATTCAACTAAATGAAATCATATATATGTTAGATTTGTTAAACAGTTTGTGAAAATCAGCTTCATTATGAATTGTATTCCATCATTTCAATTTACTCTTGGTAGGTAGGTACCGACTATATTTTATTTTTATATTGATTTTACTTCGAAAACAACCGTATTGGTAATAATTTATTTAAAAAAAATGAAAATTTTTGTATGTTAAAATGTCTTATACATGGGGGGTGAAATTTTAAATTGAAATCTCTAATTGGAAATTAAAACGATTTGAAAAATATATAATTTTGCATAGTCTCCTTTTAAATATCTATTTAAAAAAATAATAATGAAAATCAGTTGTTAGAGGGCTCAGATTTCAACCGTAATTTTTCAATTTACAAATTTAATATAAATGATGTATTTTCAACAAATGACTATGACATCAAAGAACGTATTCAACGCATGTCTATATTCATATTCACCACTAAAACTAAGAAGCGTCAATCCTGATATCTGTTTAAAATATCAGAACATAGTTTTGATTTAAGCTTCTTGCTTATATATTCATGGCAAGTTCATATGATATTTGCTTTTTTTGTATATACAAACAATGAAGTCAAATGTTAGAAATATACACATAGTATTTTTTGACAGAGCTTGAACTACCTAATTTATTTTCTCCTTTTTAGTGCATTTAATGTTCCTACCAAAATTGTGTAAAAGCAAGTTTTTAAAAATTAAAATTTTTTTTTATATAAATTAAGAGATGTTTCCTTTTTATTAAAATTAACAATTATACAATCTGTAAAATAAATTTGAACAATAAAATTTTAATGTAGGTTCGATAAACATAACAATATATCACATTATTTCAGTTATATCTTTTTTGTATTGGCAAATACATTTCTTTAAAATGTATTTAATAGGTAAAATAAATATTAGTTAAATTTCCATAAATTTCGTGTATCTGAAAAGGAAATACTTATCTTTTATAAATTTTCCGTTAAAACCTATATATTAATGTTATCCTACTAATTCATTTTTTTTTCTTACTAAAAGTGCAGAAAACCAAATATGATAATCCAAAAATAATAAAAAAAAAAAATTGACTCAAGAGAGAGTTGAACTCACAAAAATAATAAAAAAAAAATTTGACTCAAAAGAGAATCGAACTCACAAAAATTTCTTATATTAACGCTTTAACCAACTGAGGTAACACCCGATTAAAATTGTCTCACCAAAATACAGACATATTTTTTTTTGATTGAAATTGAATGAAAGAAAAAAACGAAGACACACGAAAAACCGTGCCTTTACTAATCGTGTGCTTGTGTATTATAATAATAACTAGGGGCCCCTGTTGAGTAATTATATTTCAAGTTGAAGTCAAATTTAAAGTTTTTAAAAAAGCAGTAATTTACGTACTGACATAGACTTCGCACGATATAGCAGAAACCACTTGTGTTTAATAAAAAGTTTTGGGGTTAGTAAGTTTTATTTAGGACACATAAATACACGTCTCTCATATACAGCTTCGTTTCCGATATTTTCTCTATAGTAAGTGGCATTCAGTGATAAAATTACTAAAAATAAAAAATTTTGTCATTAAAGAGGTACGTATATATATACCTACATAATACATAATTTTAATAAAAACTATGTTATTACTACAAATAACCAAAATTTAGAAACAGTTACTTAAAAAGATAAAAATGAAGAATTCAAGTGATTTTTTTTATTTTTACTTTATAACATTTTTTATTTGAGATGAATTTGTTTCTTTGTTTTTATTGGGCATATGTAAATAGATTCATTTGCAAGTTTATAATGTAAATTATAATAACTGATTTGTTTGCTTTTGTTTATTATTTTAATAAGAACTCACATATGTATAATGTATTTGCTGAATAATAAAATTATATGAGTAAAAAATTTCCAACTGTGGGCGCAGTTTTGTTTTATATACAACTTATAAATTATATTAGAAGTTCATTAAGGAGTAGGAGAACCAAAATAAAATGAAATGGTGTTTACTGCGCAGGTCCCTAAATGATTGTCAATTATAATTATAGATAATAATATAGAAATATAGATGTCGTGTCTATATGGTACCTAGATCTGTTTAATCAGATAAACCGTTCTATTCTTCCCTGTAGATAACAGCGTGGGCATATTCACTATGTTAGTTAGGCAATTTTTAAGCCCCACTCAGTAACTTAAATCCTCTATATATCATCTTTTGTCACCTTTTTTGTTAATAAAGGGTTGTGTATTCGTTTTCCAGAAATAGATTGATTTTACGAGGTGTTGTTGAAAAATATTGTGAATAATCCCCATTTGAGTTCACTTTCAGTACTTCATTTTATTCCGTAAGAATGTACGTATGTAGTACCTATACATAAATATGTAGTTATATCTTTTTTAAATTTAAAAGTATTTAATTTTAAAAATTCATATTGCAATAAAATAAAAACATAGAAATCTTATAAATAATTTACATTAAGGAAACGTGCACTCAATTAATAAAATACAAAATTAAAAAATATATTATTCAAAAATTAAAGAGAATAAAAATAAGAAGAAGAAAAAAACTAAAGTATAATAAAAGAGTTCTGCACCCATTCTCATAATTATTTTTAATTTATTATAGTTTTATTCATTTTTTTTTTTAAATAAATTCTCATTTTAACTGATTCGGACTTTAACAATAGACAAACAACTTGGAAGGGAATGAATGAAGTTCGAATGGTATATATTTAAAAATTAAGTCAAATAAATTTTAATATGGACGATCAAAACCGATTATTCAAAAGATTTCTTATTTATTTTTATGTTTTTATTGAGAAGATGAAAGTGTATCTTGAATGTTTTTTTAAGGGTAGACAAAATTTCTTCTTTTTACAATAATTCCATAAATATTAATAAGTTCCAGTTTTACTTAAATAAAAATAAAAAACAAAAAAAAAAAAATCCATAAACAAAAATTATTACAATTTTTCTCTGAGTCCAAAGCGGTTATTTTTGTTTTCTGTGGTTCCCTAAGTACAAAGTAAGCCCATAATTTATTTCAATTAAACACACAATTTATAAGTGGAAAGAAAATGAAATGATAATGAAAGAGAATTAAAAGTGGTATTCCTCTTTTGCTTCCAATTCTAAAAAAAAAAAAAAAACACATTCAGTAAAAAAAGATGAGAGTATACTTTTATGTTTCGTTTGTTTTTTGGAGCAGCAGAGGTAGACAATAATTTATCTGATTTTAAAATACATAATTTGAAAAAAAAAAAATTCAACGACGATGAATCTAAGTTCGATTCGATTCCAACAAAATATTAATAAAACCCGTTAAAATTCTGTCTATGGAAATTTTAATTTAATTTACTCTAATGTACACCTTATATGTACACTTTCAGATAATAATTTGAACCAATTATTGTAAGTCCTAAATGTCTTTCTAATAGACATGCTATAGTCTGTAAAACCTATATTAAAGGCAATCAAACAATGTGAAAAGCACGGATTTTAATTACCTAGAAGATAAAATTATTTTTTTTCATTAGATGACGCGATTGATACAACAGCCATAGTGGACTAATAAACTATTTTGTAAATATTCAAAGATTCAATGAAAATTCTAAGCTTTCTTCAGGAGTACGAAGAAGAAAAACAAATGGTAGGCAACAAAGTACTTTTTTTGTTTACAACGAAATTTAATAATTAACGAAATTGACCTAGTAGTCCTAGTCAGTTTCCTAGTCAGAAAATAAGACCTAGTCAGAAATTGAAAAAAATTATCTGAAACAAATTAAAGAAGATAAGTAAAGCATTTGTTTTTTTTTATTTATTTTACATGTATTATAAGATTAAATCTAAGTAAATATGTTTAGAAATGAAAGGAGCACTAACTACATGGTCTTTGGCTCGTTAATTATAAGTAAAGCAAATTAAGTATCTATATGCTACCATAACAACTTTACACAAGCAATATTGGTTTTTAGTTGTAAACCCTCATTAAACAAATGCAAAATACTTAGCGATGATGTGGCATGCTAAAATTAGATGAAAAGGCATCATGTTGAAAAGAAAAAAGCTATAAGTGAAATGATGCGACAGTAATGCATTTATTTATATTATTAAACCGAAATCATCAATAAATAATAAAACTTAGACTTTAAAACCTAGCTAGGTATGCACAAATATGTGAAACAAGTAAATATTCATAGTATTCAAATTTTCATGTTCCATTTTCGATTTACATATGTAATATAAATTTCGGGAGTGCAATATACAATATATAAGTACAATAAAGATGATGATATTTTGCATCACCACGTAAACCTGAACTAATCTGAACTAATACATAATTCTTTATATATTTATTAATTATTATAATTCTCTCTAAAGGAGCTTGACGGAGCTCATACAGAGTATAGTATGTTATAAAATATTTACAATTTAATTTGACCTTAAGTAAACAATTTCAAAAATTCAAAATAATAAGTATAATAAGTATATTATTGGTTAATTTTAATTTTAAATGCAAAAATTCGAAATATTACGTAGTTATACGATAAAAATCCTAATTAAAACTCTGCGCTTACATTTTATATATACAGGGTGTGGCAGAGTGCATATCAGCTTTTTACGACGGGAAGGAGCCGTTATTTTAAAATGTAAAATGTATGTATAATAAGAATGAATGTATATATCAACTGTTGGCAACATTTTTCAAATTCATTGAGGTTCTTGATAGCTCTGTTTTGTATCCTTTGTATCATATTTAAATTTTTTGAATATGTATTTCCCAACACAAGGATTCCATAGGTGATCATTGAGTGAAAGATAGAGTAGTATATTGTTCGTTTTGTTTCTAGAGGAACTCTTTTCTGTATAAGTTTTAGTATACAAGCTATTCACCCAGCTTTTATTGCTACCTCATTACATTGTGAATTCCAGTTTAGGTTTGAATCTAGTATTATGCCAAGATACTAATAAGTTTGTGTTATTTCAATTTTTGAATTTTGAAATATTTAATGATATATTTGTGTTGCTTTTTTTTAACATATATTTTGTTTTTTTTTTATGTTTGCAGTTATTTTTATGTGGTTATAAATTTTTTAAGTGTGAAATATTAAAATTTCCATGTCATTTTATTTTTAATAAAAAGAACAAGTTCGATTTATTAATTAATATTGATACATAGACGTTTTATGTCGCCATTGTATCTATATAAATATTATTATGATTATTATTTGTGTTAACAAACAAAATATTTTTAGCAAATTGTTTCGTTCATCATAACACTATTAGAACTCATGAGTAGGTATTTTTAGTGTTAGACTACCTATACAACTCCTATTTTAATTTTGATTGATTTTATAACTTATTAGAAGATGTCAATAGTACATCTGTGAGTTAAAGAAATCGACCAAAATTCCAATGCTATTTTTATAAAATAAATTTATATGGTTATTAAGTTATTTTTAATTTTGACATACATACATTAATTTCTTGTATATCTTTATTCATTGTTTTTTCTAATTCTCCGTTATCATTTTCCATGAATACCATCACTAAATCATCAGCATATACATATAAGCTTTACCATCTCAATTTAAATTTAAAAAACTATGCTTATATATGGAAAACACAGATGGTTCTAATGAGCTGCCTTGAATAACTCCGTAGTCAACTTCTATAACTTGATATTTGATAGCATATTGTTTCCTTCTACAAGTATAAATACAAGTAATTAGGATAATAACGTCCTATTTACTTTTGTAATTAAAATATTGGTAATATAATAATTTGCCATAAAATGAGCCACATACGGGCGCATTGAGTTTCAAATTGCATGTCCAATTGTTTTTATTCTGATTTAGCAAAATTTCAGTCCCAGTTTTTCAATATTCAAATCTCTTTTTTATTATCATTTCATTTAGATATGTATATTAATTTGTTGTTTTATGTATATTTAAATTCCAATTAAAATTTTTGTTAAGGGGTTTGTATCCAACAATTAATTATAAACTACAAATAATAAATTCTATTTAGACTTATGGAGACATTTTCCTCGTTCTTCTTCTTCTATTGTATTTTTCTATATTTTTTGTTCTTGTTTTTGTTTTTTTTGTTTTTTTTTATTGTGTTTAATGTTGCAATTCAATTGATATTCTTTTTAGAATTGGATATTTGGAAACAGCATTCATATAAAGAGAGGAAAATAAAAAAATATAATAGAATGGACTCATAAATTTCATAAAAATGTCAATTTTATTACATAAATCACATCAATTTATTTTTTTATATGTATATGTATTTTTAAAAAGAAAGAGACACAAGAACAAAATATGTATAAAAAATAAAAATCATATTTGATCAATATGATTAATTATTGAAGTTTATTGTTATAACATGGTCTAATATTGCGGCGGTATATGATAGAACGAATATGAACCTATATATGTACTATGAATGGAGATCAGAACAAAGTAAATCATAATTCATATAATGAGTATGATGACATTTAATGAAGGGATTGTTTTGATTTTGTTTGTTATTCAAAACTAATTAAAAAAGGTTGCGACAAAATTTTGTATAATTCTGAAACACATTAATGATTGTTCATTTTATTTTTGGGTTAGCTATGTATACTTGTATTGAACGGTCACTTATATTAAAATGTGATCAAAAAATCTGTAATTTGTTTTAATTAAAAAGTGTGTCAAAATACAAGAGAAAATTTCGTCACATTTTTTTTTTGTTTTGGGATTGAATAATTGTCAAAAGTTAAGCTTTCAATCTATATTATTGTCGTTGTATTTTTTTTTATATTATTTATAGTATTAATTAACACAAATTTAATCAGTGTTGAATATTTTAGTTAGAAATTTATGTTAAAATTAAAAGTTAAGGCAAAATCTGTTGTACTTAAGTATAGGTTTTTGTGTTTCATCACTTCAGAAAACAAAATTGTTTTCATAATCAATACTAGAAAAATTGAACGTAAAGTGTAATCGGAAATTTCAAACTAAGATCAAATGCAAAAACATTTGACGATTATGATTTTGTTTCATTTGCATTGCAAGTTATTTTAGTAGTTTGTCGCAATTTTTTTAGCAGAAAAACTTAAAGAAATTTAATTTAAGGAAATGAAAACGCTTGCATGTGCATTTGCTTACTAAAATTTTCAGAAATATATCGATAAAAAAAAAAAACAAATATAAATAAAATAATGGGAATACTACAATATTGTAAAATATATTTATTTATTTTATACTATGTTTAAATCAAACAAGTTACAAAAATGATTTTAATCTTACAATAATATTTACAATTAAAAAAATATATATATAAAAGTATATAATAACAGAAAAAGGAAGAAGAATCCAAAAAACAAAAAAAAAATAATTAGAATAATGAAAATAAAAACGAAACAAAATCTTATCATATAAATTTCAATTAATATAACAAATAAAATTACAAAATTAGAACCGGTTTTACATGTTTACAAAATAAATTAAAATTTTTAAAAATAACTATATATATAATTATTAATAATATTATATATATATATAAAAAATATTTTGATACCCAAGCGCTATTTAATTTGAAAATTTAAAATAAAAAATTTCAATAAAGTTGTTACAGCATCTAAAACTGTTTCTTTTATTTCCTAATACAGTCTGTTTCTGTTTCACTCATTTTATCTTTTAATGTGTGATTGAAATTGCAAGTTCACAAGACGCATATGACGTGCAAATGACATCGATTAAATGATTTTTGTCTTTTTACATTATCGATTACACTGCAAAAGCAGTCAGTTAAGTTTGACATTAAAAATTACGTCACTAAAATCAAACTGTTTAATCGATGAGACTGTAAATGCATTTGATTTTAATTTGGCATTCCGATTACAGTTGTATTTGATGTAAATTTTATCAGTAGAATGAAACTAATTTGGTTTGATATATTAAAATTTTCGCTGTGTCGATTGATATATTAATTAAATATAATAACCCAGTGTTAAATTCAGAAGGATTAGATCCTATTAATTTACAATTTCTTTTCAAGAAACTTATTAGCATCGTGAAGAAGAGATCCTATATTCATTTTTCGGTATAGTTGTCCTGGTAGTTGACCTGACCCCGCGGTACGGTTTGGTAAACTAATACAACATTTTTCAGATTTTGGACATCTTCATTTTATTTACGCCATGTGTCCAGAGCGTGTATAATTGGTGATATTTTAAACTTCCGAAACTTCACCGAAATGCAGATTTTCAAATGGTAAGAGGTATTTTTCGATTTTTTATTTTTTGACATAGAATCCGATTTGCATTTTCCAATGACCTCTTTCCATTTGAAAATCTGGATTTTTGTGAATTTCAAAATCCATTTCCGGGGTCCTTTTAGGAAGTTGAAAATAGATAAAGCACCCTCAATTTAACAACTCCTTCCTCTCCTAAAAAACTGATATGCATATCCGAAGTAACATTGTCCAAAACTCAAGAGTAAGACTACAAAAAAGGGCTCATAAGACTCTCATAACATACTTGAAACTCTCATAACTTTAACTCTTGTTACTAGAATTAAATTAGTTCTCATAGCATTGTTATTATGAGATAATTATACTCATAGAGTATTACTCTTATAATAAGACTCTCGTATCATAATACAATTGCTTTGAGAGTTCAACTCTTAAAAATAGTTTATAAAATTGTTTAGTTATAAAAAGGTTGAGTATTGTTTATAAAAATGTAGCATTATGAACTCTCATAATGCTCTCATAGAGTTGAACACTTGTAAGAAGAACGCCATGAGAGTTTAAGAATGTTAATTTAACAAAAAACAGGATACTAATTTAGAAAAAAATATTTTTTGATTTTATTTTGTTTAATTTAATTTTTGGGAGTTATTTCACCGCAATGATGTAATAATGAATTCAAATATGTAGTTTAAAACAGGAAGTTAGGTACTGGTGTTGTAGTGAGTATATGAAATAAAAATGTAAAATTAAAATATTTAAAATTTATGAGTTTTTTTAAAGTAAAGACAATCGATAATGTATATGTATATATAATAATATATATATAGATAAAACTTTGAGAATCATAAATTTTTATCTAAAAGAAGGAAAAGAATAAGAAAAACTGGTTGTTGATATTTGCTCCTTATTGTTTATGGAAATTTTGTTTTTTTTTTTTTTGTTTGTTTGTTTGTTATTTTTTAAAGGACATTTTTATTTTAGAATTTTCTCTATTTTAAGAAAGAATAATGCCTAAATGAAATATGCATAAGTTGTTTAAGAAGATAAACCATGATAAATGAGTGGGTAAAATCCTCTCACCTTTTATAAATTTTTCCATATTCATGACTTTCGTTATGAGTGATTTAAGAATAATTTATGTTTCTATAGGTTTAAACACCTATAGACCCAAAATGAATGGATATGGATATGCTTTTGGACTATAGTTAATGAATTTTTAAATTAATGTGCTAAAACAAATATTTTTCTTTGTTTTGTATATTGAAGATGGATAAAAATTTAAGTCTAATACACGTTAAAATTAATTAAAAAATTATTTTTCAAGCTCTTAAAAGGTTTTTTTTTTTTTTGTATCAAAATAACATAGTTATCTTGGTTAATTTCATATTCAACTATGTTGCTATTATCGTTTTTATTCATTTTCGTTTTTTGATTTCTGAATCTGATTTTATTAGTGTGTAAAATTCGATTTTTCTATAAAATAGAATAACTTATAATAACTTCGCTGGGTAGCGCAGTAGATAAAGCACATAAACTTGATATTATTGTATGTTGTGTACTTATGTATATACACAATTGTTAATATTTTTAATACTTGCAACTTGTAACAACATTTCTATATATAGCGGTTCATTATCACTCACTTTAGCATCATTATCTATCCCAGCTTTAATATTGTCATAACATTTCGATACAACCCAGTCAATTAATATTTTTGAGGATTCGGTTACTCGCGTTACAGTTTCTACTGTTTAAATAAATTTACTTGAAATATTTCCTTAATTTTATTTTTAATTTAACTTAATTATTATCATTTTTCATCCAATTAATGTTAAAATCACCCATTATTATACAATTTTCAATCATTTCACTCCACTCTTCTATATAATTATTTATTTCAATTAAAAAAATCTTCATTTATATTAATATAATTAAGTGAGCGAAATTAACTCTTACCAATAATTCGGCATTAAGTGAATAACTGTAAAAGATTGGTTGGGAACGACGTGTATAGGGTATTGATGCACACTTTTTAATATATGTAAGTAGTAAATTATTATTGCTAGACCAAAGATAGAAATTGTTTATATCAGTTTGGAGTAGGATTGAGTCGTCAATGGGCTTAATTTTTTTGGAAAATTTTCATATCACCTGCATAAATTCGTAATTCACTATTTTTAATCACAGATGCAACATAATTTTTTTTTTTTACGTTCTTGACAGTAACTTAGGTAGAATTACCTCTTCGTGCTTTATAAAGTACGGTACTGCAATTTTACACTACAATATCTACAATAACGCACAGAAATAACGAATAGAAGAGGCCCCAAGTGACTCCCTTGGAAAACTCCTGAGTTAGCTACGAATTATGTCGACCTAAATAAGACATTATAAGATCTATCAACTAAATATGAATTGATCAAGTTTAGGAAAAGTATTGGGAAACCTAGGTTTCTTAATTTGAGTAATATTATACTATGAGGCAAAATGTCAAAAGCTTAGCTAAAATCTGGGTAAATGACATCTGTTTGCAGACCTTCCTTCATATTATTAATAAAGACTGATGTTGCTTCTACAAGGGTAGTTACCACGGACTTACCTTTTATAAATCCATGCTAATTATGTATTATGAGTCAAACACAATTAATTCAAACACTTTAGGAATTGAGGATAATTTGGCAATTAGGACGGTAATTAATTACATCATCTTTACCATCTATTTTGTGGGTAGGTTTTATAAAAGATTTTTTCCAAATTAAAGGAGAAGCGAGTGAACTGGATCACTTTTTTAAGATAGATTCATGAACTCCATCCGGACCTGCGCATCTATTATTATTAAGATTAACTCAAAAGCATAGACGTATGTGGCGTCATTTTTAACAATATTAATTGTATAAGCATCTCTTATTATTTTGTAATTTAGCTTCATGTTGCGGAGTGTCTTTCATTTTAAAGGGGTAACGTAAATGTACCTTTCACCGCCCTAGTACATTATGCCGCCCAAGCCCTCTTTTTGAAAATACAATACTCCCACGCTTTATATTCAAATTTTATTTTTGAAATAAAAAAAGAATATTATTTGCTCGTTGTAATGCAAAATAATGCACATTTGTATTCATATTAATAAATAAGTTATTGATAGAAAACTAAACTAGGTAGATTTTAGCGAAAAAATTGGTTCAAACGTTTAAAATTTTTTTATTTTGTTAAGACCATAATAATTAAACTATGATGTTCACTTATTTATTTTATTCAAATAATTGTAAAAGATATATTATTAAATATATTATAATACATACTTTCTTCAATTTGTAAATAAAAATATTTTAAATTGCTAATTTGTTTTGAGCGGGAATTAGGTACACGTAAATTTATGTTGTACGTATTTACGATCGACCGAGCGGAATTAGGAAAATGATATCTATATCACCTATTTTTGATTATATAAGGATGCAGCTGGACGATTTTAAATTGAAATTGAACAAACTAAGCTGGACCTAATTACGATCTATAAATTTAATTTCGCAAATGTGTTTTTTGTTACAACTAAATTTTGAATTTTTAAAAAAAATTTGTATGAAAAAGCGGGTAGGTAATACGTGCAATATGACCTAATTCCGAACTAAATATGCAGGTGTAAGCTATTTGTACTAAATTCATACCAAGATTTATATTTAAAGAAAAAACTATATTTTAATTGTTGAAAATAAGCGAATATTTTCCTTTTATTAGTAGACGAAATACGTGTATCTGTATATGATAAGCATATTTAGTAAAATTAAAAGGAAAATTTTCGACACTTTTTAACCATTAGATAAATTTTACTCTAACGCTAACTCTAATGAATAAGTTTTTCCAAAACTATGTTTTATTTATATTATATTTTGTATGATTTAAAAAATCTTTGAAATTATCTTTCCTTGTGGCCACCAAAATTTTATTAAGGCGTTCATTATAAATTACCAAAATAATTTCTTTGTATACATTTCACAATAAGTTAAATAGAGGAATGAAAACCATGACCATTTCTGGCAGATTTTGGAGATGGCGTGTAAAAGAAGATATTCTAATATATTCAGACAGTGACATAGTCTACAAAATTGTGCCTCCAGTTTTAATGAACAGCAGAGGACAATATCCGAAATCATACAAATAAAAAATGACAAAACTAAGAATTAGTAAATGTGATTTTGACTTTGTATATGTATATGAAATATTTTGTATTTTTATTTATTTATATATTTTAATTGTGCATTGATATTTAAGTTAATTATGCTATATTGAATTATTTTTTTTTGCTTGAAATAACTGAATGTATATTTTTATGTGTAACAAATAATTTTACTTACTATATTTCAACTTTTTTTTTTTTTTTTCAAATTACTTATAGTAATATTGATTTTTAATTGTAACAAATATTTTTTATAATTTAACTAAGTACTAGTTAATTAATTAAAAAATTAATTATTAATTTGACTCTTAATAATTATTTTAAATAGCATTTTTAAATAAAATCGTAAATATGTACTTGAATCGCAAATAGCTTCAAAAAGCGGAATTGAGTTCATATAAGGACGGAATTAGTTCAGATTGAAATTGTCGTACAATCGGAAATACGTACAATCAAACTTTTTCTGGCAGTTATAATATTTTATTTTTTATTTAGAAAAAAATAAATTATAATTAGATGAAAATATTTTTTTTTTAATTAAAAAATACTAATTGTTGTAATTTAAAAAAAAAAAATTAAAAAAACTTATGTTTTGCTTATTTTGTCAACCTTAACTAATTTTTCCTTAAGGGGCGGAAATTGGTACATTTACGTTATGAAGTATTTAATTGGGTATTATTTTAATAACATTGTTGTTAAGTATTATTAGTAGTAGTAATTGGAGGTAAGCGATCGATGAAAACATTTTGCTTATGTTTAGTGTATTGCTATGGAATTATATTGAGTTAATGATTCTTTGAAAACAACTGTCACAATTGATTTCCTTAATTAATTAACATTTTTAAATATTATTTTTGTTTTTTGAACAATTCCTAAAATTACTTTAAATTTTCTTCTTTATTTATTTTAGTTAACTAGGTTAATAAAAATAATTATTATAATCTTCAAACAGTTTAGGAACTTAATTAAGAAATTTTTTTAATAATAAACTGTATAAAAATTTCTAAGAAAATATTTTTATAAAAAAAAATCTCTTATCAAGCTAACATTTTAATTCGAAAAACAAACAAAACACAAAAACCCCATCTCTTAAAATTTTTAAAATTGTTTTAATAAGCAAAAAAATATTTTACTTAAAATTACTTAATTATTTCCTAATAATTGTTATTTAATATTAAATAATTTGAATAACTTTACAAACTTTAAAGAGTGAAATAAAAATCAGGTATTTTTGAGAATAAAAGGAATTTATTATTTACCCATGTTTCAAAATATTTTCATTTTAATTTAAGTTTATATTAAATATTTTAATTTATTCGTACTTTCAATATTAAAAAACAAAATTTCATCAGTTTTCTCACATTTCTCAATTTTAGTGAAATATTATGTTAGTAAAATGTAAGCATAAATTAATTCTAATTAATATTTATAATTTTTATTTTTCATTTCTTATTATTTTATAGTTTTTATTATTTATTTTCTTATCATTATCATCATTATTATGATTTCGGAAATTATATGTAGTTTAAAAAGGATATTAAAACCACTTCCTTTTGTTTAAATTAAGTATGTACGAGTACTGAGTAGCAGAAGAAAATTTTCAATATTAATGTAGTATGAGAGTTCGATGCAAAATATTGAAAATATTAAAAATATTTTGGATTTTTACCTCTTCTATAATAATTTTTATTACATTTTTATTAATTTTTATTTTTGCATTGAACTCTCTAATCGAGAAGCGTTAGTTAATAGCTTCAATGCTCCGGACTTCAGCGACGAATATCAGTGGAGGATTTTTTTTTTCCTTTTCGTTTTCACTTTCTTTTCTGAATACTTCCTTTGGATTTAGGTACGTGACTTTTTGAATTTGGCTTGTAATTTTTATTTTGAGCAAGTCTGAAACTTTTTGTTGTTTGCAGATTAGTTTGGTAGCTGAATTTTCTCTACCTCTTTTTCGAACGTCACATATATACGTGTTTATTATCACATATACGAATAGAGATTTAAATGATATGGGCCAAAACTGTAAGACACTGGAAAAATTGAGAGCCTAAAAGTTAATATAGCTAAAACCAAAATCATGCGCACAACTCTTACATCACAACATTCAACATACCATTTGAAATAGAAGGCTGGTTGGGGCAGTAGGCAGAGCAGAATGCCTATCTTTCAACCGAAAGGTCCCAGGATCTATTCCCAATGAAGTAGAAATAACCCGTTATCTCTTTTTTCGACCCGGTCTAGTACTCTTTGTCATTGGGATAAAATAAATGACAAAAAGTAATTGACAGTATATTCTGGTAACAACTTAGAAAAAATAAAAATGAAGCTATTCTATTTAAGAAGACTTAGTTCCTGACAATAGCAGTTGTTTTCCACATGTAAGGAGTTGATAAGCCAGAAATTTGCTAAACAAATACGCGAGAAACATTGTAGTAAAATGGGGGTGCCCTTTGCGTCGGAAAACTGAAAAAAAGATGGAGAGCAACAGTCTTAGCCGAAGAAAGCCCCCAACAAAAAACGTGAACACAACTGAACATGGTAGCCGCAGATAGAAGACGATGGAAATACATTATCTCCGCCCTATGCCCCACGGATGGGATTGCAATGTTGTGTAACTTTGAATAACTTTTATTCTTCTAATCTCTTGTTGCACTGGTTTATTCTAAAGGTCTCTATCAAGTTCACTGTTACGATAATACCCACAGAGTATAATATCCCTCACTTCCTTGTTTCAAAATCTCTCAATAATTTCTATGTTTTTAGCGGATTCATTTATATGACTGCTATATGTATATATGTATCTCGATTTAAGATTTTGTATATACATACATAATAATTTTGTGATTAGTGTTGCCGGAGTATTAAATCTGTTGTATGGAATCTCATCAATCTGCGTGTTTTATTATTTATATTTTGCAGTTATGATAATTGTGGGTTAGTATAGTAAGAAACTATAGTGTATCAGAGTATTTTAATAACTAATACTATTCTATTTTATTCTAAGTTTGTTCGTTCTTTAAACTATTTATATCTACCCTCTAATTGCTTACTTACTTAGGTGGCCAACAGACCTTATATCCGTTTACATCATTATCCGGCATATTCAGTTAAATGGAATGCAGGCAAATGAAAAAAACAGGCAAATTAAATTCAGTCAAATATGATGATAGTAACCCAAAAAATATCATAATTAGTTAAATTTTTTGACAGTTTCTGTCTATTTAATTCAGAAAAAATAGATTTGAAAATTCACGTTAGCAGCAACACACTTCCCTACTAAAACAAAAATAATACTATAGAAAATAATTTTTCGTTTTTTCTTAAGATACAAGTGTGGTGCAGCTAAAAGAAACTTTAATATATGGTGGAAAGGGTAGTAAAATCTTCTAAAATTTGCAAAAAAGAAATATAGGGTTTTCATGACTTCCAAGTAACTTAATAAATTCTGTATTTCTATATACCTATACCTATATATTTATTTTAATATTTTTTGTTTTTTTAGATAATCTGTTAACAATGAATTTATTAAAAAAATATTATTATTATTATTATGCTATTTTTATTCGAGTTGGGTGGAACCACAGGAAATAAATGTGTGTATTGTGTACAAAATACTTATGGCTTTAATTATGTAAAACCTCTGATTGGATTAAAACCTCCAGTTAATGGATAGATATAGTAAAATTCACCACAAAATATATTGGAATAATTTAATTGGAATTTAGTAGTTATGGTGGACTCTACTAGTTAACAGGCTATTAAATAATTTTATAGTTATATAAGTGTTTGTCAAACTTAATCGCATAATTGAAAATATTTAAAATGTAACATTAGGTGGAACTACTTCAAATGTGTCTGGTGTCTGCATTATACGCGTTAATCTGCAAAAATGAATTTAAATATATTACTAATATATTTCTAATAGAGTGTTAATTTTTACTGAAGAAATTTCAAAAATGGAAATATTTGGAAGACAATAAATAAATTGAAGAAAGTTAATTAATAAAAAAAAGTTAAAATATTCAAATTTTAAATAAAAATAATTTTTTTTTGTCATTGAAAACAAAAAGTTTAACAATAATTTAAAAAAAAAAGCAATAATATTTAAATAAAAATAATAAAGGATATTTGAATAAAAGCAAAAAAACGTATTTTTTGTTTTGTTTATGTTTTTGAAGTGAATATTTTCATATCATTAAATATCAAATTGTGCTAAATACAGATAAAATCTACGGCAACATTTCAAGGTTTTAAAAATCAGCACAATTATTATATGCAACATGAAAAGGGTTATAGAGAAAGTTGAATATTTCAACCTGGTATCCTGATAGTTACATCAAACGAGATAGTTGCGTAAAAACAAGAGGCTCCAGATTACTGTCCAGGTTACTCTCCACAAGCTAAAGTTTTGCTGGATTTGGTCTCAGTAGCATGTGCCCTGTGCATATCCCTGTGTAGATTGGCAGGTCCACTCTATTCAGTGACATTACTCAACTTGTTTTTTCCCCGTTTGGGTTTCCCAAAACCTTTTTGTTTAGATGGCTCCAGCTGCATTCATTCAAAACCGTTACACGCTCCCATTCTTGTACGTAATCTTTTACGGCCTGAATTGTTATACCTAAGGATAACCTCTTCTCTGGCCCACATTTTTTTGCATTCTCTTTGTGAGTTGATCTGCTCTGTTATTGCTCTCTATGGCTGCATGACCTGGGATCCACTGAAGTAATACTTTTTTTTACATTCAGTGCCATATGATTTAAAGATATTCCTATTTGCGGTATATTCAGCATAATTTCCAGCGATTTTGTTGCTGTTGTTTTTGTAGCGCCAGTGATACCTAGACAACATTGTCATTGAATCTGCGTAAGGCTTTTTATGTGTTTCGTTTTGTCCAAGACTGTCCACCCGACCCTTGATCTTATCACATAATTGTATATCCAGTTGACCACATTTGGAGAAAGACCCAATACTTTCCCTATATCATTTCTGCAGAACCAGTAGGTTATCAATGCTTTATATTTCCGTTTTTCTAAGTGTTTTTTGTAGGTGATAGCAAGAAAGATTTCAATAAACAAAGCTTCAACAAGAACATATTTCACCAAGTGCCAATAAGTCTTACATCTTTTTCACAAAAACTTAATTCTTCAAATTCAATGTTCAATTATTTCTTTTATACATATATAGGTGTGAAACGTGGAATATTGCAGAAAATATTTGTAAACAAAAATTTTGCGGCGAATTCAATCTTCTGGTCTGATATGATTTTTAATAAAAAAAAAAAATGAGAACGGGGAAGAATGGAAATATGAAAAATTGTTGCAAAAAGGAAACTCAACAAAATGGTTCACGTACAATGATTTAAAATTTGCTTTTAAATTTAATACGCATATTTTCAAATTTTATCTGTTTTATATTTCTGATTTTATTTCGAATTAAAATTAAGTATTTTAAATAATTACATTTATTTTAGTTTTATGATGTTGAAAAGGATCAGCGGTTGATTTGGTTTAAATTGATTTAATTTTCATCGATTTTTTTTTTTTTTTTTGAGGTTAAATCTGAATATTTATGAGATTGAATTGGGTTCGAATTCCGAATGATTATTTCCAAATTACATATTATGTAAATTTTAATTGAAATAAATTTTAGGATTTTTTTTTTTTTTGTAATTTAAATTTTGATTTTATACTTTTACAAATTCTATTCGAAATAATTACGTAAATTAATTGTGTGCGTGTATGTGTGTGTATATATATACTATGTTGAACATTATTATTATGCAATTAAATTTGAAATTTTTTTTTTAGTTGAAAGCATTCAATTATTTATTTAAAAATTTTAAAAATTAAGTGATACAATTTGGTTATTTTACAATAATAAATAAATGAATATGATTTCTCAAAACAAAAAATAAAACAAAAACAAAAATTGTATTAATAAATTAAAATTTTATAAATTTAAAAAAATATAATCATTGCGAGGACATATATTTCTTACTCAACTGAGGAGGTTGAAGAAAAAGTTCTCAAAAATATTGATTGCATATCGAGCTTTCTTTGAAAGATCCTAGAAATATATAAATACATACAACTCTATAGCAAATGAGTTGACTCACTTTGTTTGTATTTTCAATTCGTTATTAGTATTAGTGATGGCATAATGATCTTAAATTTTTTTTTCTCATAGCGATGTCCCATAACGATGAGACTTAAAATCTTTTATAGATAGTAATTTCCTACTACTGTTTGTCAAACTTAATCATAATTGAAAATATTATTTGAAATTTAACATAATGGGTTATTCCCGAAGTACCTTTCATGCATAAATTTGGTTGGCTCAATACACTTTTCATATAAAAAAGCTCATACTTCAATCTAAAATATTATTTTTAACGAATTTATATTTTAAACGTTCTACAAAATCTGGTATTCTGGATTCTAGCCTCTAAATGTTATGTCATTCTAACAATTCTAGAACTCGTATAAAATCTTAAAAATGTTGTAATATGTTTTGTTGATTATATTTTGAAATTTTTAATTTAATATAATTTAAAAAAAAAAAAACAATTAAAAAAGTTCTTGTTTTTTGTCTTTTTTTTACCTTGCATTGTTATTTATTTATTTATTTATGTTATTGGGCAATGTAGGGGTCAAAATAAATTTTTATTTTATATCTGTATTTTGGTGAAATATTTTTCAGCCATTATTTGCTCATCTGGTTAAGGTGTCAAGTAAATATTACAAGGTTTGTGAGTTCGATTCTGCTTTGAGTCAAATTATTATTTAAAAAAAAAAAATGTCTTTTTTGTTATTATATTATAAAATTTATAATATTAATTTTTATAATATAATATAATAACAAAAAAAAATATTTTTTTAACAAAAAAAAGTAATTTTTTATTATTATTTTTTTCTCACAAGAATACTTTAGTTTAGAATAAATCTAAGCAACTCAAATTATGTATATTGTATACTTATTACTTATACATGTATTGACAGTTGACAGTGCAGTTGACACGATATAATATTGATATATCATGTAGATGTGTGTATATATATTATTGTCGTGCTTTATAAAATGTTTGCTGGTATTAAATTATATGTTGTGTTCAGTACACTGTTCTAGGACGTTCTAAAACGTTCTAGAGTAAAAAAGAACACGTTTTTGTGTTCATTAGTTTCCGTTACTTGTCCTTTTTTGTCCGAAAGTGTTCTGTTCTGTGTTCATTAGATTGTGCGAAACTGTTCTAAATAGATCTTTTTTGTTCTGACTTTTTTTGAGAACAGTTTTGGACAACTTTTGTTGTTGTTGTTTTTTCTTTAAATTTTGACAGTTAAACAAAGAAATTTGAGAGTAAACAAAAGTTAGAACAAAAAAGTTCAAAAATGATCAAAAACGGTGTTCAGTAGATTTTTGTGTTCTAAGTGGTTCTAAAGTGTTTGACAGTTAACTGTCATTGTCCAGAACTGTTCTGTCCGATTCTGTTCTAAATCTACTGAACACAACTAATATAAGAGATTTTATGTGAGTTCGATTCAATTCTTTTTTGAGTCAAATATTTATTTTGGTATTATTTATGGATTATTGCATTTGATTTTTTGAACTTTTAGTACGAAAAAAAATGAATTAGTACGATAGCATTAATATAGGTTTTGAAGTAAAATTTATTAAAGATAAATATGTAATTCTAATATTTGACTTCAGACAGGAAAAAATAATTTTAGATAAAATGTTTGTACGAAAAAAGCAAATATATGAACTTGCCATGAATAAAAGCAAGGAGTCTGAGTCTAAACTACATATTTGCTGATATTTTAAACAGTTAATTGGGATTGACGCTCCTTGCTTTTATGCATGGCAAATTCATATATTTGCTTTTTTCGTACAAACATTTTATCTAACATTATTTTTTCCTGCCTGAAATCAAATGTTAGTATTACACACATAGAATTTTTTAACAGAGGTTGAACTACCTAATTTATTTTCTCCTTTTTAGGGCATTTAATGTTGCTACCAAAATTGTGTAAACCTTCGAAAAAGGAAGTTTTTAAAAAAAATTTTTTTTTTATTATTAATGTAAGTTTAATAATTTCAGTCACTATTTTTTTATTTAGGGTGAAACAATGAGATAAGCACCCTATGGTTATTACATAATAAAGATTTTCTATTTCAACAACTATGTTGCAAACTGTATAATATATGTACATTAATTTTAACATAAATTCTCACACTAGAATAAGAAATATTTTTAAATGAGAAATCTTATTTCAAGTTTTCATCAAATTTGAAAATCGTAATCGGAGTTGCGAATATTATTCAAAGAGTTATATCCCAACTGAGCACTATAACATATTTTTACTATATCGAGGACCAATATTCCGGATTATTTGGTGTATTTTTGTATTTTGTTGAAACCTAATTCCGTTTACATCCGTTTACATCAAGTGAGATATGTTCAACATTTGTAAAGATTGCTGTAGTCAGATTAGATAACATGGATTTAACAGAATTGGTAAAATTAATGAGAACATTTGTATTGTTTTTTTTTGTTGTTGTTTTTAACAGGTTGTTAGGAATTGTAACCCATCTGAGTAGCTTCGAATTTTATGTAAAAACGATGTTGCATCTTTTCGTAATCATCAGCTATAACTGGATACATATAACGACTAACTGTAAATATTTTTAAAAATATTTGTTTTTTATTACTATATATATATTTATTTACTAATTTGAATATTTATGAGATATATTATACACTTAGTACTTCAGTACCTTAGTACTTAGTACTTCAGGAGTAAATCATTTTAAATGCCTTCAAATAATTGTGATATCGATTGTATAAATTATAGACACATTAAGAAATATATTCAATACATAAATTCCAAATCGAAATAAAAAATTAATAAAAAAAAATTATTTCAAAGAAAACGTTTTTTTTTACACCAGTTTATTCATCATTCAACTTCTTACTCCGCTCACGCATAACTTCTCATAATATTCTATTATAAAATTCCAATTTGTATCTCATTCCACTAATAATCCTTACTATATTACATAAGTAAATATAAAAAAAAAATGTTTGTCATCATTATTTTAACAAACATAAAAAAGTGTTAAAAGCTTAACAGTAAACGAAAAAAATGTAAATTTTAAATTTTCATTCCGCTTGTTGGTATCATGGTTTTGAAACCATATATAGATGTACATATGCATAGATGTAGCTTTTAAATACCTTTAATGTAACATTTTTGTTTATTTTTAGTACTATAAAAAAGTTTTATTCATTTTTATCAGTTCTTTCTAAAAGATGAAGTGCGAAATAATAAGCCCTGTTAACTTTTGGATATTTCTTCCAACGTTTTGAAAAATTTAACATAAAAGTATATCAGTTCTATCATTGCATTTAATCCTAGATTCAGTTAGACAATATTTTCAACATTATATCTTCTTTAGTTAATTTAAAATACTGATATAAAAATTAAAATATAGAAAGAGAAGGAATATATATGGATAAAGAATAAATACTTGTAAAAGTATGTCCGATTTCGATGAAATTTTAAACAAAGAAACTGATTAATTATATAACAACTATTGCATAACATTGAGAGGCTACATATTCGAAATATTTTACTGAATAGGAATAGCCGAGTACTCTGAACACTGAATGAGAGTTTGAATTAATTGCTCAAGAAACATTTGGTATTATTTACCAAGATACTATAATGAGTACACTATTGTAAAATTCAATCGAGACTCAAATAAAGCTTTGGTTATTTTTTGTTTTTGTTATGTTACAAATACTATTGCGAATGAATGTAAAAAGGAACATGCAGACCACATAACAAAACAAATTAATCAGTCACTAACACAAGATGAAATGCCTAAAGTATTAAAATCTAATAAAGTAATTCCAATATATATGTATGTATGAGTGGTGATGTTAATAACCTTAATAACTTCAAACATATATCAATTTCTTCTACGTTTAGCAAATTAATTAAAAAATTTGTAAATATTCAGTTAACCGATTATTTAAATACTGTAAACCTAACCAATATTAAAAGCAATAAGGATTTTAAAAAAAACTCAAACACTCAACCTGCATTATTTGATTTAATATCAGATATTCAGACTGGAATTGATAAACATAAAAAAGGTCGTTGGAGTTTTCTTTGACTTAAAGAAAGCATTTAATTCTGCCGATATAAAAATATTGATAAAAATACTCTATGAGTGTGGAGTTACAATACAGTTTACATTCCACAATATGTGGAATGTGCAACTGTGAAGAGCACTTAATGGACATTAATTGTGGAGTTATACAGGGAAGTCCATTAGCTTCAACTTTGTTCCCATTTCATGTTACATAAGTACATAACTTAATGTTGATTTATGCGGAAAGCCATTCATGTTTGTGGATGATTTAGCTATAATATATACAGAAGACAACTTTACTAATATATAAAACTCTATAAACCTCGACATGGATGAGCAAACACAAATTTACCCTAAACATTAACAAAACCAAATATGATCTTTAGAGATAATTTATATGACATATGCTTCATATTAAACTGAATAAATTGTAATATTGAAATGGTTCATCAATACAAAAACCTGAGTTATACTGGATAGCGAATTGAGTTGAATTCCTCAAATTAAAGAAGAAATATTGAAAGGAAGAAAAATTGTTGGAATATTTTAATTAATTGCCAGGCGAGTGCCAATCCAAATAACAACACTGGTGTATTACAGTATGTTTCTAAGCGTCATCACATACAAGTATGGGGAAGTAGTTTTAATAAATTTATAAATGATTTGCAAATAATTCAAAATAAAGCAATAAAAACCTTTTTGGCTATACAAGAGAAGATGTCCTTCCAAACATATACATAGTACTGATAATCACAACATCTTGCCAATTAAGTTGGTGATTGAATCCAATTTGGCTACTCATGTATATCTGGTGGCCACAGAAAATTTAAATGCAAACATTCTAGTGAGAAAAAACAATGAATATGTACCATGGGTACACAACAAGATTCTTCCAATATCAGATTCAAAGGACTCTTTATAATAGAACATACAAATTGTACAATACAATCCCTAGTGAGATGAAAGATTTTAATAGTTTACAAAAATTCAAATAAGAAATAAATGTATATTATCTTTCCAAAATCTGGTACATAATGAATTATTAAATTGAATGTGTTTAAGTAGTTAGTTAGTAAGTATGTACAGTAGGTTTAGTTGTAGTTATATATCTTATCTTTGTTTTATTAATGTTCAATATTGAATTATTTTATAATAAGTGAATCTTGCTGGTACTGTTATCGTTTTGTTTTTTTTTATTATCCTACACTTTTTACACTGAATTATATTATTTTGTATATTTTGACTTTTAGTTTATTTTTATTAGATTCGAATAGTACAAGCAATTGGGTTCATTTGAGAATTGTTAAATAAATAAATAAATAAAATGTTCTTGACAGTAACTTTGGTAGAATTATTTTTTCATGCTTAATTAAGTACGGCACTGCAGTTTTTACTACAATGTTTTTCTAGCATTTATTCATCCAAATTTCTGGCTTATCACAACTCATTAAATTTTGTGGTTTAAAACGTTTTGAAATTGAAGTCAGTGGTTTAAAACGCTTTATATTTGTTGATTCTTCCTTTCTGGTTATATTCATTTTATTCTTTACAGATATTTAAATTCGCCATTATCCTTTTTTTATCCACTTAACGAAGCGGATATGAAAATAAATCGATGATTTGGGGTATTAATTATTACACCAAACAAATTTGCTACATACTAAAGGTACATTATAAACATATCTTAACTTTAAAATACCTTAAAAATTATATTTATTTTTAAGGAGGAGATGTGAAAATTATTTGCTATGTGGTTTTGAAGGATAATTTACGATTATAAAATTTAAAAGTTTCTCACTGACTTACATTTACTGTTCTTAGTTTGTTTTATTTAATTTTTTTTTTTTATTTATGTCAACTTTTTTTTTCTAAATTCTTTACTGTTTTTTTTTATTTTTCTTGTTTTTTTTTTACCGTTAATCCTTCTTTTACCTACCTTTTTCAGTAAGATTCTCTTGACGCAGATTCCATGCCATTGCGTAGATTCTAACACTTAAGATAAAGTAAAAAATACAGTGAAAGGAAAAAAAGTTGCTTTTTTTTTATTCATTCAAGGACGAAAAGAATGTAAATTGTGCCCTTACATGCGAATACAAAAAATACAGTTAAATATAAGAAAAAATATTAAAAAAACAAAAAAAAAATTATTTAATTGCTTTTAAATTGCACGTTATAAAAAAATATTGTGATAAAAAAATTTCCATAAAAAATGAAATCAAGAGATGTATAAAATAAAGGGGAGAGAGAGGGGGAGAGGGAGACAAAAATTCAGGATTATATAAAAGCAATAAAAAAGAGTATTTCTTTTTGTGGTAAGAAGAATTGCGATTTAATTGCGTAAAAAAGCAAATTGGAATTGTTAAAAGATTCACTGTCAACTATATTTGCCTTTAAGTATTCGGAATTTAAAAAGCCATTCATAATTTTAGGAGTGTAACCATTTTTGTTATCAATATAATCTTTCAAAAAGTATAATTTTTAACCGGTTATTTTGGGCTTCATTTTATATATTCAATTTCTTAAATATTTATTTGGTGATTACTAAGTAGTTCCATTTTAATTTCTATTAATATTTTCATAGTTCCATTATAAAGGATTTTCCAATAGTGATGATACAATTTAAAATGGTTTAACTGGCAACACTATGTACTAGTTTTTGACATTTATTATGTCATTTGTGTTCAGTAGGTTATGCCATTTAATCATGGAAAGATACAGATTTGAACAATGTTTAGAAATTATTAAATTGAACAACTTGAAAATGATGAACATTTTTATCAAAAAATTGTATTCACTGATGAAGCTCATTTTTGTTCAAATGGTTATGTAACCAAACATAATTGCAGAATTTGAAGTGCTGCAAATACACACGAAACTGTTCAGACACCATTACATCCAGATAAAGTCACTGTCTGGTGTGCAATTCATGCTGGTGGACGATACACAGCACTGGCGAATGATACAGAACAATGTTTTCAGAAAAATGTTGTTTTGCCTGCTATTATTGATAATTATTTGCAGGATATATGGTTTCAATAAGAACACACATCCACCTTAACCTCAACACACATTCAACCTTAACAATTGAAAACAAAATTTGGTGATGAATTTATCTCAAAAAATGGTCAGTTAATTATTCCCTCAGGTCGTGTGATTTCTTTCTTTGGCAATATGTTAAGTCACAGGTGTATGCTGATAATTCAAACACAATTGAGCAATTAAAAATCATTATTGAACGTGCTATTGATAAATATTGAAATACAGAAAAATTTTTGGGAAAAAGTGATAGAAAATAATGTAAAAATAAAAATTTTTAAAATATACTTTTATCCAAACCAAACTAGCCCCCTAAAAAGTAGAAAATAAAACTAGTGGTGGATGTTGAGCATCTAGAACTACTATAAGATAAAACACAAGAGTATATAATGAATCTTGCTGGAATATTGTTAATGGACATTTTTAATATTTGCCGCTTGAAAACAATCACGAACATTAAAAGAACATCACAAAGCGTTTCCAAATTCCAAACAAACACTGGCAAGTTAATATAAAAGTATATAAATTAGGTTGACAGAATGCAGTACGTACGAAGAAGTCGTGGTGGTTATTTGAATGATGTTAATTGTTAAAAAAAAATGTTGTGTCTCATTTAATAATTTATGTTTTTTTTTAATGTTTAAATTGTATCGTTCCTATTGAAAAACACTTTATTTTTGCATACCTATTCTTAAAGCTATTTCAATATTATCGATGTATCGGTGTTTTTGAACCGTGGGTATTTTGGTTTTTATTTTTTATATTTTATTCTGATATTAAAATTTATTTGGTCTTCGAATAAAATTATATACTGGTATAAATATTTAGAATAACAAACAAAATGGTGAATTTTTAATATCTTATGTTTATTATTGGAGATACGGGGTATGCAGATTAAACTGGTCTTTTACACGATATTTATCAGCGGATTGTCGTATTTGCTATATTCTTATCAATCTAGTAATATGTAAGATAAATAAGCTTAAGTATAACTAAAATTACATAATAATGTATACAAAATTCAGCTTTTTAAAATGCACAAAATTCTGAAGAAATATTTAAAGAAAAATCTTATTGTAAAATCATATTCGTTATTGTAGAAATATTCATTGACAATACAAAAAAATTCGATACCACGTTAAAAAATGCGGTAAAGAACTGATCTGGTTAAACATGACAGAATTCAAAATAGCGGCGATTAAAGAAGAAAGGGTGGTGGTAAACGTTATACCAATTTCTTTCTTCAAATAAAAATAAAACAAACATGCATGACAGTCTGGTTTAAAAACTCATTTTATTAATTAAAAATTCAAATCAAGAGATGATTCAATCATTCAATGTAGAAATTCAAATTTAAGACTCAAAATCTATATGTGCACACAACAAAGGAATTAATTATATTTATAGTTACAATTGTTAGGAACAACTTTTTATAATTTTATAGTTTTTTAATTGTATTTCACTTTGTGAGATTCATTAGAAAATTGAAGTTTTTAGTAGTGGGATGGGAAGTGGGTGATTGTGGTATTTTTTTTTAATGTTTCAAGAAACGCATCAATGTACAAAGAAACGCATAATGAAATAGAATTCAATTAAAGATTTCTAGTCTAGTTTTACTTTTATTATTGTGAGTGCCATTTCAATTTTTAATTACATTTTAAGAGAATTTCCTTATAGTATAGGAGAAGAAGCAGAAGAAATTGAGATGAAACGTACCAGAATGTAATTTTTATGTAAACATTTTTCTTAAAGCTAAAAAAAAAAATTAGATTTCCTTGTCTTAGAATTTATGAATGTCATCATAAGTATTTTTTTTTTCAAAAACAAATTGGTATAATATTAAAAAATATGGAACTGGAATACTTACCTGGTGTACATAAATTGTAAAATATGTTTTTTTTTCTGCTAAGCCAATTTTTTTTATTTGTAGAAGAATATATTTTGTTATTTTTCAATCTTCAAAACAATCCAAATATAATTCAAGAGCACTTCAGAAAGACGTAAAGGGGCAATAGTTTAAAGTTTATTCCGAAAACTAATAGAAATGCCGATTAAAGAAAATTGGGTCATAATAAAATCTTCAGGGCTTAGTGATAACATTTTTTTTATTTATTTATTTATTTATTCAAATAAGAGCCTAATGGCTCAAATAAGGTGTTAATATATAAAAATACATAATATCGATTTTTTATCAGTGGATTAGAATAAAAATATTATTTTTTGTTTTTATATTTCTTCGTTCGGGTTTAAAACGTTTTTCATGAATATACACATAATACAATTATAGTGGTGGAATGTGCATTGAAAGATTATAATCTAAGACTAAAGACATTGATTATTAAATAAATTTGTCTCGGAAACAAAATGACGCTGATTGCAAATTTCATTCTCATGCGGAATAAGAGAAAAATAAATATTTAACATGTCTACATGAAATTTAATGTGTAGCTTACTATAAGCTCAACCTTATGTTTTCAGAGACATTGTTAATAAGACTAAATTGATAATGAAAATCTGCAAAAAGTATTTACTCCTAATATATCTCGTCAGGGTCAGCTTAAACCTTTTACTATAGAATATCTGCAATATGTTATTTAATACATTCCACGTTTTCTTTATCATTTGTTACCTAATCAAAATTGTTTATTTGAACAGATTGCAGCAATTACAATGTTCAATATGATGATAAGATATAAATGGAAAGAAAAAATTAGATTGTTAACTCAACAACAATTCAAACACATTTAAGCTTAACGATTTTTCACAAAAAAAAATACCCTTTTCATATGTCATATATTTTAGGGTCAATAATGTTTGGTTATATAATATCTTTCCCAGAGCTAAAGCGATATGAAAATATAATGTACTTTACTAAGTTACGTGTATTAAATCACAATTAAATCACCTTGTTTAACATGTTGGTATAGTCATGTATTATTATCCATTACTAACAATAAAGTATAAAAAATAAGCAAAAAACGTTAAGGCTATTATTAATTATTATAAATACTTACATAAACATTAGCTGCTACACCATGATTTAAATGTTTTCGCATTTACATATTTTGTACTGAATTAATATCCTGCCAGTACTTTCAAGGACATTTTTTATTGATTATTTTAAATTGTATTTTTTTTTGTTCTTTTTTATAATATATTTTTTTAAAAATTATATTTTGCGTATTTATTGCATTATATTGCATTGTTATTTGCAGTATAGTCAACATTTTATTAAAATACTTTTGTTTTTATTGTTGTTGTTGTTGTTCGCTTAACATAACAACAACTAATTATGTATGTTGATTTAAAATTCAATTAAAAATTGTTAAAATTATATATATTTTTTTATGTGTTCGAAGAGATTATGAACGCAATTGACCATATTTTGTAAAAATTTATTTTATCAGCTAAATAAAAATTAGGTATATTAAGTATAAATACACACGAATCAATTCTCAAAATCAATTTTTGTTTTACAATTTTCAAGACATGGGAATGAACAAAGTTTCTGCTTTACTCAAATATTTTTTATATCTAAATAAATATAGATTAACTTCGCTTTCATCACAATTACACTTTACTTAAGTCAACTTTTTGTGTTCTAAATTAATTCCCAAGAAAATATTTTTTACAACATCAACTTAAATGCCACAAACGTAGTTTGTTTCGAACCCCGTTTCATTTTTTGTTTTTTTTTAATGTAAACTTTTATTTTTTGTCTTTGAAATAAACCTAGCCTAGAAAAACGCCTTTAATATAACTAATTACTATAGTAACATTTGAACTAATTATAAATGTGTAATTTCTAACTATTTTTTTTGGTTCGCTCGTAATTATTAATGTATGTTAACATATTTATTCTTATATACATATATTGTAAAAATAAGGCTTAAAAACCAATATTATATCTTTTTTTGTTAAATAAAACCCTAGACTAAGCTAACCTAACTTAAACTAATCATTAAGCCTACTTAATCTAAATTAACCTCATTGTTAAACCTAATATGTATTTAGTACCTAATTCTCATTGAATGTGTTTTCTAACCACTATAGTGATATAGTATAGACACATGATTTTGGTTTTGAATATAAACATTTTTATCCAAAAAAAAAATAAAGTGCTCTGGGGTTATAAAACCTGTGAGCATAGTCTTTTTAATGTACTCGTCATTGTGGTAAAATATATTATGTGAAACCATTTTCTAGAGGTGCTCTATCAAGATGTTTTCGAATCAATTTTATTAGAAAATTGTTGATTCTAATTATGTTTATTTCCATAGCTTTTATGCTTTCACTTGTACACTCTTGGTGAAATTTAATAAACATTTTTAAAAAATTAAATACTCTTGTTAATTTCACAAAATTATTTTATTTCGACACGTGTTTCGACCTTTCGGTCATAATCATGGATCATAAATAGATGATCCATTTCTTATATATTTCTTTTCATCCATTTATGATCCATGATTATGACCGAAAGGTCGAAATACGTGTCGGAATAAAATATTTTTGTGAAATTAACAAGAGTATTTAATTTTTTAAAAATGTTTATTTCCTTTTACAAACATTTATTAGACTAAAAATTTTTGTAGTCGGACTCAGGCTTTGTTGATATATTAGTACAAACTTTTATGCATTTTCTTTCGAATTTACACATAATTTTTCCAATAGATTTGCGTTGATATTGTACCATGGGTATAACATATGTAATGTTCGATGTAGTTTAAATTACTATGCAGAAGAACACCGAGATATTTGACAACGTTCTTGTTTGCTATAGTGACGTTAGGAGATTTGATAGAATAACATTTTCAATTCTTGTATTTCGAAATAGTACATTTTCACATTTATAAAATTCACTTTTAATTTCCATATTTTTCAATAGTCCAAAATGATATTGAACATTTTTTGAACTTTTGTTTGAATGGTGCTTACTTTGTTATCCACTGAATAGACCATTATATCATCGGCAAAAGCCCAACGGCCACAGCTATTTCCTTTGACCATGTCTAATAAATTCATTAATTCTGCTATTTAAATGAAAAAAAGAAGAGGTGCACCCGATCTCTCTCTCTCTGCACTCATTGGTCGTTAATTTTAATTAAAATTAGTTTCACATTACCATAATTACTTTCAAGCCTCATAAGAGCTAACATTTTATCACATATTAGAGAACACAATAGTATAATAATATACAATTTTAAAATTAGGTTCACTTAATTTCACTTAAATATTAAACTTCTTATATTTATTTTTAAAAATGATGCACGCACGACATGAGAGGCTTCCATTCAATATCATTGGGTACACGCTTTTGTTGTAGTACATTTTCGCTTGATATTGCATGTCTTATATTTACTCTATTGCAAAATAGTTGGCCAAAATTTAACCTTTTCATCATAATAAAAAATGTTGTGCAGGAATTACTAAGTCTATAAAAGATTTGATTTTATATCGCAACTACTCAGATTTTATGAAAAAAAAATGAGATATCATTATGACAGTACTGAAACGGATTTAAAATACAAACAAGGTATGGGTAAAATTTTTTGCAATAGAGTAGTATAGTATAATTCTTATTACTAATTTTAGCTTGTATTTTTTTAAGAACTATACTTGTATTTTCTAGTTAATGCTGATTATATTATTAATGGTTATAAATTTTTCAATAAGGTTTACAGACTTTTAACTTCACGTTAATTTATTTTTTTCTTCGTTCTTTAATCTTTGGTATTTTTTTTCTCTATCAATTTTTATTACTCAATTTTAATATATTGTATAGTCTTCAGCATCTGACAGTGTAGTCAGTCTAGTCATGAATCATGTTTTGAGATTTGCACTGTTATTGAACCACATATAACAAATTTGTGTTTGTTAATTCCGCTTTGGAAATTATTTAATTGAATAACAACTGCATATGTGTATGGATCAATTTCTAATAACAAATACTTTGGAATTTGATAATATTATTAATTCATTTGGGTAATTAGTTCATAACACCATTCAGTCCACACATATTATATTCTATTGTAAAGTATCTGAGATATTTATATTATACATAGCTACAATGTAAATTTTAGAATAAATTTTTTAATAAATTTTTAAAATTAGTTTATGGCATACAAAATACAACATAGATAAAATTTATTATACGTATTAGAAAAGAAATTTATATTATAGTCCAGTATTAAGAGGTTCCCATGTGCTTTAAAATTAATATAATACTATTTATATAAGAATACATAATCATATATACATCTATCTATATATATACAATATGAAATAATTTATAAAATTTATAGATAGATACACTAAATTTAGTAAATTTATGTATATATATGATTTGAATTATAAATGCATAAGTATAGATTTTGTACTAAATTATTATACAAAATATAGAAAGCATATTATTGTTTTATTCGGATTTAATTTCGAAATACAAGTCAATACATTAAATCAGCTATTTACAAAATATTTATTATAGTTATAAAATTATTTTTAATATATATTATGTATGTTTACATGAAACGTATATTATAATATTTTATATGATTTTTTATATATTATATCACATAAGTTTGACATTTTATGTAATTAGATCTAAAAAAAATTAATTCAAATATGTACCTAAATTAAATGTAATTGAATTTCAGAAATTATTTTGTTTTCATTAGATACCTACTAATATCATGGATTAAGAATACTGTAGTATAGTATTCTAAATCAATGCTACTATTGATATGCAATTGCAAATTTCAATATATTATCGGTTAAAAAACTTTCATTTTCGGTTGTGCTCCTTAGTGGATGTATTTAAGAGAATGACGAGTAATGATTCAGGTTCCTTAATATACACCCTACAATGTAATCTGTTTTATTCAATGACTATCAAAGTGTTTATTGATCCAATATCAGTATTGATATTACATTTATTACATTTACGTTATAATTATACTTAAAGTGTAGCCTTTCCATACAGAAAAAAGCGAATCCATATACACGCGCTCATACAGAAAAAAGCGAATCCATCCTGTACCTTAGCCTGTATGTTTATTGGGGAGCAATTTTGTAAGTCTTTTTTCTGTGTCCTAATTAATATAATTTATAACAATTTGTGCTCTTGTGTGAAAAATATTTCGAATTTTCTTTTTAATTTCGAATGTAAAATTTTTCTGAATCAAATTATAACAACAAAAACGATACTTGATTGAAATTTCGAAGATTGAAAAATGTGTTTGCCTTTTTTTCATTTTGTTGTGTGTTCTACAACGTGAAAATTATTACTTTCTAAATTCTGCTACACATAAAAAACAATTTTAATATAATTTTTATGAAGAAATATTATAAGCAAAAGAAAACCAAAATTTTTTTAGCCACACAAAAGGGAAAGGATTAAAAAAAATTGTTTTAGATTTGGTTTTTCTACATAGAAACTAAGCAACATTTTATGTTCTAATTTTTTTTCTTCTTCTCTCTCTCTCTCTCCCTCCCTCTCTTAATGTTTTCTTTAAGCATGGTAAATTCAATTTTTCTTTTCTTTTTGTTTATTGCGTATATGTACATATTTAATTTTAATTTTCTTTATGGTATGTTTTCATTAAATTTAATTTTTATTTAATTTTTTGTTTTTGTATTGTTTTTGTTGATTATTTTTTTCTTCTTAAATTTTGTTTTTGAAAAAAGGATATTTGAATAGAAGAAGGCCAATAATACATACTACTGTATTCTATTACACTATATGTAAATATACAGTCTCTAAAGAAATTTATTATATGTAGTTGTAAATTTATGTAATTAATAAAATGTAATTTCACTCAATTATTTTAATATTTTATACGAAATGATGTCTTAAGGAACTCTGTAGATTTTACTATATGTACATGAGTAGAATTTGTTTTCATTTGTCTTTATAGTACATGTGGCCTGTAAACAAATAAAGCAGCGTCGAATTTATTAAGTAAATCAAAATTATAAATCTCATTGCGTTTGCGCACGGCCCTTTACGTCTAAACTACCTGTGCTGTGGGGAATAACAAAATAGTATACGTTCTTCAATGACTCAAAATATATTTACATTTATACATGAAGCTCTAATTGTTGGTGTTATTATCTAGTATACATTCCGATGATAATCATCCGGTGTTATTTTTCCGCCTCAGAATAAGTATAAATAGTTACCAGTAAGTGTACGGTTCTATTCCACAGTAACTTTGTTCCATTATGATTTTGGCGTGTAACATAACATAAAAAACAATACAAATAAATAACCTAATCCTTAAAAAGTGAATTTCCATTACGTGGGGTTTGAATTTGAATTTTTTCGGTTGATACATTCTAGTTATGGGTGTCTTAATCAGTCGGTCACACTCCAGTGTTATTTTGTAATATTTCATTTTTACTGTAGACCAATCAAAAATTTGTATAACTATGTGTTGTGAAAATTCCAAGCAAACATTAACGCCCTAACTTTTTCCAATGAGGGAAGATTTTTTATGTATGATTTGTAGAAGTTTAAGAGTAAGTCGTCCTTTCCTTTAACTAGTTTTTTCATTTTTCATATAGTAAACGGTACGAAAGTACTCAAAGGTTTACAGCCTAAGTTTTGGCTTTAATATAAAAAAAAAATAACTTTTCCTCGGATCCATTGTGATTCCGATTTTGATTTTTCAATTTTGCACAAAGTAATTAACTAGATTATTATCACTATTCAATCTAGTATCGTGAACGATCGTCTAATAGAAGAAATGAATTTTACTTCCCAGGGGATTGGAATCCGTCATATCGATAGATTGCATTATTTTCTGCACTTATATCGATTAGGTTATAGAAAAGAGACGTAGAAAGTGCAGTGTTAATTATAAAAATGCAAAAATATTGTAATGCGACTAATAATTTTACAAGAAACTGTAGGTATATATGAATATTTTTACTTATAGTAGTTCTACATTAATAATACATTGTGTAATGGTCTGTGTTGAAATAGAGATTTATTTTGTATACCAAAAAAGGTATATTATATACAATATATACATATTAATAGTTATATTGTAAAATTTATATGGGATTAGAGGATGTTATTGCATATTATTTCGTGTAGGAAAGAACAATATTTGATTAGGAAACTAAATAATAAAATGAAAATAAAACAGAAAAGCAAAATAGCAATGTGTAGAAATATGAATAAAAATTGTCGAATATCAGAAGTTAGTTTGAATTTGAAAATGTCATTATGCTATTTTACTTACAATATTATTTTAAATATTTTTAATGATTATTAAATTTAGTTAAGTAATTTTAACATTAAAAACCAGTCAGTCCTTGTATATTTGAAATAATTTCAATTATTTATTTTATAAGCAAAATTAAAAATGAAATACTGGCATTATATAAAAATGCCACATGTCCAAATGTCTTTACATTTATATAATTTGTTTATAATTGTATAATATTATTTAAAACAAATAAACATTTTACAATGATAAGTTTTTTACCGCAGATTCCTTTTCGTATAATGTCGGAATTAAGCCCTCCAAAGACCAATGTACCATTTTTCAATTCAAACCAATACACTGTAGATCGACTATTGACTTTTTCTACTTAAATATTCGGTTGGGTAAGTTCAAAATTATTTTCGGAATAATTTTGGTGGATGAATGTTATCAAAATAGTAATTTTCCTGAAGGGAACATAGTGGTATCACAAAGCACTTTATTTCGGAAGTTCTGTAGTATTGCCATATTTTTTTTCTTTGTAGCTCTGCATGATTAGATACTGTACGTCAATACAAGTTTTAATATCTGTAATTAATAAGAAAAATTTAAATTAATTTTATAATATTCATATTTTAGTAAGATTTGAATGAATTATTTGTATACTGAAATATTTTCTATCAGAAGTTAGAACTATCTATCTTTTTATCGGTTCGAAATTCGCTTTAGTGTTGAATCGTCATTCTCGTTCCCAGCAATTCGAGCACCTGCCTAGTACATTCAAGTTAGTAGATTTTCTTTGCAATATGAGGAGAGAGTGATTTTTCATTATTTTACTAAAACTTTTCCGTATGTCTAAAGAATTAGTTGAAAATACTGAATCAAATACAAGCCTTTTAGTAGGTGTGCGTAACTGCGTAACTAACTGAATTCACATTTTACAATATTTAAAAACTTTGTTTAATTTACTATGAAAACTTGCAGCCATGTTTTGATAATCCATTACGTTCTAAATTCTTCTGATTTTATCATTCATTATATTTCATAGAAATACCATAACGTTGTGTTCACTCTTGATTTATTTAAAATGCAATTTGTAAGTTACAAATTTACCACATTCATGTGCTTTCAGCAGATTCAAAACAAAATTTTTTAAGTCATTTATTGAGAAAATACTTTTATGTATTGATTATTGAAATTTATTTCAGCTTAATTTGGTGACATAATAAATATTTTTTTTGTAAATTAAAACATTTTCGTAAGCTTAAAATTTTTACATAATCATAGAAAACAGATGTCATCTTTTTCTATACATAAATGTTAAATATGTCTGTCTGAAAAATAAAATGTCTCCATTTAAGTTTAATCCCATTGAAAATTGCAACGTAATTTAATTTAATTTCATTCTGATTTTCTTGTTTTTATTTCTACCATTTTGCAATTGTTATACTCAATTCGTAAAGTAATTTTGAATCCACTCATGAATTGATACACAGTGATATCCCATACGAAAAATAAAATAGTGCCTTTTTTTATTTGTTGATAAATTTGTATGTGTACAATTTTATACAGATGCTCATGGTTATTATAGGACATATGAAAGGATACAAGGATGCTATTGCAAAAAAAAAGGTAGCACCTAATCGATTTTAATATTTATTACAGTACTTTCTGTGCCTATATTTCTGAAGTTTTATATTTCGTTTTTATTTTCTGATGACAATAACGATTGTCTGTTAATAATAGGCATTCAAGAAAATGTTTTTTTTTCTTTTTCTTTTTTTAATATTTTCATTTTTTCATTTTTTTTATTTTTGATTTATCGTAAACACGTTCTTCATATGATGTTTCCCTGTCAATTAGCCTTCAATTCATTTTCATACTGTACTTATAACATCCCTTTTGATAGATAATAATACGGTTTATTTTTCTCTCTCGCTCATTTTGTATTTTTTGATTATTATTTTATATGAAGTTGCCAGATATTCTCTTAATTGAACTTCATTTATTGAGTATTTGATTCAATTTAGCTAGAATTAAGTTAATTTAAATTTTTACATTTAATTAATATTAAATTTAAATTGAAAGTTATTTCCATTTATAATAATAAGGTAAAATAATATCGTATATGATTATCATATTGTATACTTATTTTATTTAAATTACTAATGGTTTGGACTAACTTTGGAAATGTCATAGCATTAAGGCAATCAAAAAAGTTAAATTCAAGTGCAAATTTAAACCCACAACAAAAACTACTAAAATAAAAAGCTACATTTTATGTATATTGGTTTCTCTATTATAATTTTTCTTAACAGATGATTTTGACGGTCTAACAATGTCTTTTTTCTGTATAAAATATATTTCCGAAATGATTTATATTTTTCTTTTGCAAACATTCAATAAGATATCTACCCCTTTAGAGCCAACAAAATATTATCACTCTTAAAATGTAAAAAAATGTAAATGCATCTAATACTACGTTCGCATTTGCCGAATTAACTATGATTGAGTCCCTAACTATAGTATAAACATAATTTAAGTGCGATTTGTTTTTTTTCATATAAAACTAATCATACTTGCAATTACTAATTATAGTTAAAAATAAATCACACTTAAATTATATTAAATTCAAGTTCACAACCCTGCTTTTATGTTGTATCGTAGTTTTTATCGTATTTTTTTATTTTTGTGCAACCTGACAATGATATTTTTGAAGTTTCAAACAAGTCAAAATGTAAACAAAATTAAAATGTACCCAGACCCACATATTCAACAAGATATATTTCAGACAATTAATTGTAAAAATAATAAAAGAAAATAAATTTGTGTAATTAAAAAAAAAACGAAAAATCCCCAAAACTAAAATATACGAAAGAAAAATATATACTATAACTAAAAACAAGACATAAACCAAAAATTATTAAACAAAAAACTTTTTTCCAGATATTTTTTTGTTGTAAATTGTACAAATGAATATACATAATGTTGATTTAATTTATTTTTGTTTGCTCCATTCTTTATTTTTTATTTTGATAAACAATCAAAACGTCAAACTCAACTATAGTTTGTATAATGCGAACACTTCTATCAACCATATTTAACAAACGTAATTTAAACACAATGCGAACATGCTATAAAACCCACCCCTTAAGTCTGAAAAAATTATATAAAAATTAATTCAATATGGCAACTCCAATCGTATTTTCATCAATTGTGAAAATTCTTGCACTGTAATAATTTTTGAGTGTACATCCTACTCTCTCGTTTTCTATATAATATATGATCTCTATATATCATTAAACATATATAAACATATATATATATATATATACATATAATATAAAAACACTTGAAGAACAGTTTCCTGCTCTTAACTCATTTAATAGCAATTGTGAATTCTGAAAGTACCCGACCAACACTTTATGTATGCTCCGTGTATCATAGAGATATTACAACAATCAACAAAATCATCATCACCCTCATCATCATCAGCATCATCATCTTATCGTCATCATAACAACCATGATCGTTGTATAATCATTTCATTTCTGTATGAGAATGTTTGAATGTTGAAAAAAGGACTAAAAATATGATACACTGGAGACCACTTTAGGTTCGTTCATCATCAATTGTGATTTTGATTGTGACTATATATATATATATATATATATACATTTACTATTTCTATATTTAAGGTGTGTTTCATTTTATTTTCATTTTTTCAAACAATAAACGTGATAACTAACCGTTTGCTACTTGAATCATTAAATAAAAATAAAAAAAATTGGAGAAGGCGAACATATTTTTCTATTTTACTAGGACTTTATTGGAAGAATAGTAGAAATTAAAGAAATAGATATAGATGTGTTCATATATAGACCAGTTTTGACACATAAAATTAAAAGAAGTGAAAAATATTTTTTTTTTGGATTATTATTTTGTTTGATTGTTGTTGTTTTTTTTAATAAAGTGTCTAAGTGTATTTTATTGTAAAGGCAGGCAGGCAGGCAGGCAGGATAAACGAATGTAAAAGAAAATTGTGAAAATTTGTTAATAAAAAATATAACTGTATATTTTATATCGTATATTAGTGTAACTGTATTTGTCCATAATATATTAATAAAGTTATTATTATTTAAGGTGTTATTTCGAGATTTAAGGTGGTCTGATATAAGATATTACTAAAAGTTATGATTATTTTTTTAGCACGAAGAGAAGAGGATAATGATGAGTTATTATTATAGAAATTTAAAGTATATTAATATAATATTGTCTATTAAAAGTATAATGGAAGAAAAAAATATAGGTTTTTTTTTTTTTTTGGAAAAATTAAGAAGTCCTAATACTTTTACATGTTTTTTTTCGGCATCATTTATGAACGGTATTTCTATTTCACATAAAATACTGGAGGATTGTTATGACGTGTTACCATTCAAAGATGCCTTATTTTAAATTCAAAACATACAATACATCATCAGATATACTTGTGATTATGTGAACCTTATAATTATGTGAACCTCTGGAAATAGATTTATTTATAAATTTCAGAACAGGAACTACATAATATAGTTCGATATTGAAAACTTGCCGACCGACAATGTGTAGCAGTTTTGTCATTTTTTTTGGTTTTTTTATACATAGCCAAAACACTAGGTGGGGCAAATATACCAGTTTTAATGGTATACGTTTGGCCAGAGTGTGAAAGGAAAATTAGGAAAGGAGGAAAGTAGAAGTGAAGGGCGATAATAACAAACGAAGGTGTTAATGTTCGTCTTGAAATATAGAATTTATCACGTTTTTCGAACACAAAAGATGGAATTTGGTTCCATATTCGGGATATTGAGGTTATAAACGAATTTCCATAACTTGTCTTCTGCCATCTGGGGATTTCTACGGATGTTCTTAAGGGGAGATACTGATTTAATTTCCACTGAGCATGTGCCGGTGCTTACGAGATATCTATAACAAAGTGATAGAACTCTGACTATGCGACGATGTGCAAGAGGAGCAAGATAAACTGTGACATTTGGGTCATTTATTAGACCACCGTTTTTGGACTTTAGCTTTCAAACCGCTGAAGCTTATTTTCCTGAAACAAAAGTGAAGGATCAAAAATGGAAATTTTTTGGTGATTGTACAGCTCTGAGTTTTAGAAGTGTTAAACTCGACTCTGTTTTTTAAGCCCCAATTAGCTATTGCAACCAAATCATGGCTGAGGGAACTGGCCATGATGTCTCTTTTCGTTGATACAGCGATAGGAGTAGCTTCAGATTTTTTATGAAAATCGTAGGAGGTTCCTAGAGTGCTAAACGTCGGCAAAATTGTTGATTGAATTAAAAGTGGTTTGGAGCAAATCATTGCCTATCGTGGATAATACCTTGGCTGTCTAGATATTAGGTCAACTTTTCGTTTATTAAGATCTCAATCACTTTAAAGAGCATCGATATTATAGCTATAGGCCGGTGTCTTACTACTAATATAAAAATGTTTGAGTTTGTTGAATTCTTCGAAGAAATGTTATTTTATGTTTGGTTATCAATTAAATTAAAAATCGATATATAGGCAACGAAGTTACTCTACAATATAAATTTGTAGTTTAGCACAATTAACTTAGTTAACATATCAAAAATTCAAAAGAAAACCTTATTGTAATTGATTTAATTGTTAATATGCCAATACTACCTTAAAGTAGTATCCGAGTTGATTATATAGTTCTGAAAATTGTACAAACGAAAAAAATAGGAAGATGCTATTCGTATATTATACAATTGGATTATGAGGTAATATAAAGTTGATTATAACGAATTTTAACAAATAAAAAAATTTAACCTTTGCCATGATCATAATAAATTGAAATGGTTCAGTAAGGCAAAGTTTGAAGATTAAAGTGAGATGAAAGACGATGATTAATAAATTTTTGTATCTCTTCTAGGTTAATTTGTCACCAATAGCTTGCATTTTAGTTGTGGATATCATCTGTTACGAAAACAGTTGTTGCAGTTGTCTATACTTTTACAAAACTATAATCGCTTAATTCGGGTAGCAAAATTTTTTTAATGAATGACATCATGTCCCATTAACCCTTGTTATTATTTCATGTAGTAAAGAACTTTGCGAATCGGCTCGTCTTTTACAGTAATCCCATTGCGATTCTGATTTTTTCATAGTTTAAATAAAATTCCATAATTTAATAATAACTTAAGTATATTTTATTATAATTAGTCTTTTGTTTTACATCTTCATCGTTTCTATATAAATTGTTTCATAACATTTAAAAAAAAATCGATAACTTTATAAATACATACATAATTATATGTCTACTAAAATATATTAACTCACGTTTTGGGGATGCGAAAGAAGAGCAAAATAAATTAGCTGTGTTCTTTTAATCCGGTCCACGTTTTTTTGAATTTAATAAAACCTAGACCTTGAACCGCATGAAAAAAACACAACTAATAACTCATATTCTATAAACTTGCCATAGAAGGAATAAACATCGGAACTCTAACCACCTTAATATTACTGCAGTTGGACCAAATGAATACTGGTAATTTAACGATTCACACGATTCTCAAGTACATTTAGCTTTTTGTTGGTTTGAGCGAATAATTTAAAGAAAATTATATCTATATCAAATAATTAACACACACATAAAAAACTAGAATATCATATGAATAGTAACTTTGACCTAATCTAGCTTTATTTAGTCAAGTTTCAGTTAATTTTATATATTATCGAAAAATATTAAAGAAAAACATTTAAAGAGCAAAATTATTTTTAACTTACTTCTTAAATCAGTCATCTAAAGCCACATACATTTGTATACCTTATAATAACCTATATATAAATCTCTGATATATTACATATTATGTTTTCGAATTCACCTTAGTCATCAATAGCATCAAAATAAATGTAGATATATGGCAGACTAAAATCCAATTATTTTCTGATTGATTTTTAAGTAAAAATCAAAGATAATCTCTAAACGAAGTTTCCATTTTTTTTTTTCTTTTTCTCCTGTTCAACATTGTCATGGTAATACATTCAGGTCAGTTAAGTTTACAATCTAATCCTTAAAAGCATACAAAAGTTATTTTCTATATCCAAAACGTATTTATAGTGATATGGCAGTATGACACATACACATCTCTATATACATACCTGACTATTTTACGTAATACTTAAAAATTTAACCCTTTAGGGAAAAATTCATTAAGTCAGAATATTTCTAGACCTGAAAAAAAAGAACAAATCAGCAAAAAAAAAAAAATACCAAATTGATTAAATTAACAAAAAAAAAACAAAAATGTAAATACATATATACATATATCAAATTTGAAATGCCTATAAAATAAACGTATGGAATCGTTTTTGAAAAGGATAATATCAAGAATAACACTAATAATAAGAATAAAAGAACAAGAGATTATTATATAAAAGACTTAAATCTTAGAGAAAAAGTAAAAGTTTAGTTGAATTATTATAAGGGCAATCATTATAATTAATTTGATTGGGTATAGCACTTTGGGGAAAAACAAAATTGCTCAAATCGCTCAATGAAACGTTTAAGTTTTTTTCGAAAATTGAACAACACTCATGAAGCGGTAATACTTGTGTTCAACCTCTTCTTAAAAGCTGTGCAAAAATAACCATTCAATAACAAAAAACATAGTCTATATTAAAAATGGGTAGGGTATGCAATTTCGATTTTATTAATATGGATTATTCATAATTTTAGGGGAAAGCATAATTTTGCTAGATTTTCAAAAGGGAGATTAATTCATATCGCTCCCATCAAAAATAAGTAAAGGTCAATAATATTTAAATTGAAATTGTATATTACAATCATGAAGCGTATCGCGAATAGTTCAGTCTCATATTCGAATTTAATATTTGTGTTTTACATTGTTTTTGAAAAATTTCATCTGTTTAGTTTTTTAAAAATATTTTTAATATGAATTCTGTTCAACAGAGGATTATTAAATTTTTAAGTAAAGTTTCGAAAAGCTTAATAGGTTTACAAACTATATTGATTGAATTATTAAATGAATTTATTTAGAGCTAAATCTAATAAAACTGGAATAAAAGTATCGACACAAAGAATTTCGAATTATTTTATTTATTTTTATACTAATTTACTTCGAACCTTTGTTTCACCAAATTTATTGTTCTTCTACTAAAGTTTTCTTAATCTAAACAATCTACATTTTTTTATTTTTTTTTTCTCTAATATAAAAATTTAATTTTTGGGTAAGCTTTGGAAAAGGGGCACGACGGAATGAAACGGAATTATACATAACGGTACCTAACAATGTCATAAATGTTTCATAGAATACCATTTTTGACGAAAAGGTTATTTAAAGGTCAAATTGACCTTTTGAAAAATTTTCTTACCGTTTCGGTAACCGTTTCGGTAATACTAATCCAAACCAAATAAGTTTCATATTACAGGCTGGAGAAATCCCTACAATGTTGATGTAAAGAAGCTTCTCTATGTTGTTGTAGAGAAAATATATAAAATTTTAAATAAAACACTACAAAATTGTAGAAATCAAAACGTCAATTTGAACTTTAAATGACCTTGCCGCCAAAAATGCTCTTCTATAAGATATATTTGTAACATGGTCAGGTACCGTTACTTAAAATTTCGTTTCATTACGACGCAACCCCTCTTCCAAAATTTATTCGAATTTTTTTTCCTACTTCTCTAATTTTTTTTATTATTGCCCATAAAAAAAAACATAAAAACAAAAATTTTTAATAAATTAATTAAGAGGATAACTTAATTATAAACGATTATAAAACAAAGTTTCGTTTGTCTAAATTTATTCCTCTTTAAGAACGAAAATAATTCAACATATTATATGAACTAGAGTATCAAGGGATCAGTCATTTATTAAAACAATTATATATAATTTTTTATTTAATATTGTGGAAGATGAATGTTATTTTCATTTATTTTTTTTTAATTTAAAAATTATTAGATTCTGTCTCTTGAATTGAAATCGGAACTGTTCTAGAAATAGTAGGTGCACAATATTTATTTAAAAATTTACTTAATTTTATGCTGTATTCATATTTGGTTTTAGCTTGATTTGTTGAGAAATTGTCAAGTCCTGATTGGTAGAAATTGCAATAGTTGCATTTCAGTGTGAAGAAAAAAAATTTAAAATATATTTTTGAAAAATACATATACATATATATTGAGGCTTATAATTATACTTCTATAAAATCGCCTCATGTATTAAAATACTACTACTTTTAGTTCTTTCAAGGGAATTTGCAATTAACGAATAGAATAGAATTGGTGAAACTACGTCCTATTATACATTATTAATTAACAGTTGAATTCAAATTTAGCATTCCACCAATATCTTCCATTAATTTTAATGTTATATTTTTATTGTGAAATTTCTTAAATTTTTTTTTTTTTTTGCTACTTCATTTTTTTTAACAAACAACTTGTAGTGCAAATACAGAATATACCAATTTTGTTTTTGTCTGAAGCAGTTTTTAAAATTATTAATTCAATTTACAATCATTTGGTCCAAAAGCAGGTCTTCGATGGAAAACGTTGCTACAAGTTAATAATAAACCATTGTCAATCACAAACACTGATGAAGGAAGTAGTTATGTTGCTTCCGAAATATCGATATTTGCAATTAAATATTAAAAATATTATAGTGAATAGATAAGCTGGCAACAACTAAATTATTTTTAAAAAAATTGTTACCTCATTTTGATAAAATTTTTTTTTTGTTTTTATTTTTTTTTTGTTCCATTTTTATTAATTCATTATTATACATTTTAGTATTGTTTCATCGTCTGATTGGCATTATTGAAACATTATATACAATCGAGTTTAAATTTAATTCTTATTTCACAATAAATACAAGGTAACATTTATAGTAAAATTAATATACATAAGTTTTTATACAGAATTTAGTATACTACTGTTTATGAAATTGAAAACTACAAAAATTTAATAAGATTCATAAACAAAATTTATAAAAATTTATAGTTAGATAGATAATTACAAAATTTAAATTCAGATATAAAATCAAAATCAAATAAAATAAAATAACCTTTAAATTCCTAAAAAAAAAAAAACGTTAAAGATAAAATTCAAGTAATAATATCTAAATAACCGGGCTCCAATAAATATTGTTTTAATTCCATTTTGAAAAACTTTATGTTTGACAAATCTTTTATTCTTCGTGGCAGAGAGTTGTATAACCTTGAAACAAATACGAAGATTCTCTGATACGATAGTAAAGATTGACCACCCACAATCCTAATATCATTTCTGTTCCTGGTGTTAAAATTATGACCATGACGCTGTATAGAATTAATATTAGAGTGATCAACATTATTAATAATTTTGTATATTTTCAAAATCTGCTGATACTGAGATATGCCTTTAATAGGTAGAATTCGATTATCTGAGTATAATCTATAAATACTATGTAGCAATGGCAAGTTCAAAATATTCTTTAATAACTTATTTTGAGCTATTTGCAAAATGTGAACATTATTATTACATCCCCATATACTTGTACCATAAGATAATAAGGAATGACCAAGTGCAAAATACATTTTTAATTTTATTTTGCGAGTTATCTTATTTTTAAATTTGAACAAAAGGCCGTTTAAGGAGCTTAACCTACTTACTAAGTGATTAACATGAGGTTTCCAACTTAAATTACTATCTAAAAGAATTCTTAAAAACTTAATTTAATTAATTTCTTCTATAAAATTACTACCTATTTGGGTTTTTATTTTTTCAACTTTCATTTTAGAAGACTTAAAATTAATTACCTTAGTTTTCGAGGAATTCAGAAGAATTTTATTGATTCGGAGGAACTTTTCTATAATGATTAAATCGTGTTTAATCATACTTTCAATATGTCTTACTTCATTACCTGGGTAAAAAATACTACAATCATCCGCAAAAATAAATAATTTGCCATGTAGAGGTAATTTATAAATGTCGTTAATAAAAATTAAAAAGAGTAATAGACCTAGCGAAAACCCTTGTGGAACACCCGTACTAATATTTTTAATTGTACTGTTTTCATTTTTGTTACAAACATACTGCACTCGCTTACTCAAATATGACTCCATGACTATCAGAGATTGTTCTGAAAACCCGATTATATCCAATTTTTTTGAAAAGAATTTTGTGATCAATAGAGTTAAAGGCCTTCTTTAGATCTAGGAAAACGCCTGCTACCATTTTAAATTTATCTAAATTTTCACATAGTGAATCAATTACATCTGTTACAGCATTTTGTGTACCAATACCTTTTTGAAATCCATATTGGTAAGAATACAGAAATCGGTTTTTAGTTAAATAATTTTCTATTCTTTTATATAACAATTTTTCTATAATTTTTGAGAATACAGAGGGTATCTTAGAGACTTATCACCATTCTTCCATATTGAAACAACCTTTTGAAATTTTAAAGCTGAAGCAAACGTACAGTTTGTAATTATTTTATTAAACAAGGACGAAATGAAATTAGCAAAAGTATTAGCAGAGTTTTTAATTATTTTTGTTGGAATATTGTCATGTCCAACTGATTTCTTATTTTTTAGATTTAAGATCACATTGAACACTTCTTCGTTATTTGTAGGAGTAAAGGTATATTGTGAAAATTCCCCGTTGAACGTTCCAAAGAAATTTATATGATCATGCATTGTAGACCTTATAGAAGTAGATATTGAGTTACCAACACTAATGAAATAGTTATTAAACTTTTCTGCTATAGATAGTGGTTCATCTATATTTATGTTTTCAGAACTACGTAAATATTTCACACCTGTTTCATTACTTCTGCCTGTTATATTGTTTAGGAAGTTCCATAATTTAGCTTGATCTGATCCACAATTTTTAATTTTGTGATTATAGTAATTGCTTTTACAAATTTTAATACATGAATTTGTTAATTTATTAATTCTATTGAAACTGTCTCTTAAATTATAATTACTAGGATTCTTTTTTAGCTTTTTCCTCAAAATATGTTTTTCTTTTATTAGATTTTTTAAGGAATCATTTAACCATGGTACTATAAGATCTCTCTTATCAATGTTGGTGTTGAAAGAAAGATGATGTATTTTCGTTGATTATAGAATTCAAATCATTGGTGAACTCAGTATACATGTTTTCGGCATTTAAATTAGAATATTTGTTCATAGTTAATAATGAGTTTATCATGTAAGTGATTCTAGAGTAATTTATTTTGTTTATATGAACATTCTTGCTGCTATTAATGTGAACAAATTTATTTAAAGATATCATCAGAATATTGTGATCACTAATATTATTTCTTATGGTACATATCTTTGTTTCAATAGAAGATTCATTACAATACACATGATCTATACTTGTATGTTTACTTGGTCTAGGTATTAAGTCATGTCTATGATCATAGTTAAATGAAGAAAAAATGATAAACAGCTATGTTTCTTTATATTAATACTTAGATCAATATTAGTGTCACTAGCTAATATACATGACCGAGTTGCCGTTTTGGCAAGAATATTACTGACAATGGATTGAAAAGACAAAAAATTACATTTTTGTGATCTGTAGTAACAGACTAAATGTATTCTTTACCGTTCAAAATTTGATTCCATAATTTTTTTTTAAATATTTCAAAATTTTTCTTCTCTAAAATAAGATGCAATTACAAAATATCTCTTCCCTGTAATAAGGGGGGCTTAATTTTTTTGTATTATACTTTTAAAATTCTTTAGTTCAAACTTTGATGATATCTGATTTTTCTATTTAAATTAAAACTAAAAATTATATTTGAAACATTGTTATTCATTCTAGCTTCCATCTTTTTTTTATTTTCCAAATAAGGATTTTCTCTTTAGAAAATAAAAAATATAGAAAACTTTATTAATTATATGAAACATCACAAAATAGTTATATGGGTATGTATACTTTTTTTTTTACTTTCGAAATCTTAATGTACATACATACATACATATTAAAATTATTTTGAAGATGATGATCTCTGATATGATTTATAAATGATAGTAAAAATTGTTTTTTTCAATCAACCTGAAAACTCTTATAAACATAACCTGAAAATATTTTTTTTTCTAATAACGTCTGGATTATTATTAGGTTTCTATAGAAAAATGAAATTATATGAAATTTTAATTACCTTGTTAAATTTTAATGAATTCTATAGAATTTTTTCGTCTCAGTTGAATATTATGAAGGATAACATATGATGTTAGAAGGTCATGTCAGAATTCTGGAAATGAATTTGAAGAAAATAAAGTTTTAAAACTTTAAGTTTTCAAAACAAAATTAAATTTTTGTTTTCTTAAACTAGAAATATTAATTTAAATTAAATATGTATAGCTATATTATTTATATAACTATTAATTAAAAAAAAAAAAACAAAAACAAATAAAAAATTGATGATGATTGAAATTTGAAATTTTGAATTTTTGTTAATTTCTTAATTTTTTGAAAGATTTTAACAGAATATATTTTGTTTGTTGGTAAATTTATTTAATTAAAATTGTTCCATCTCAAAGCTGTCATGTTATATTTATACCGTATAGATACTTTTTTGTCAATTTTATTGACAATATTCTTGGCATGAGACTTGCAGCAAATTCAAAAATTTTACTAACCCATACATTTTTGCAACTATCCTTTCAACTGATATGAGCAATCGACGTCACAGATCTACGTCTATTATCTTGTTATATACTCTCACAGTCTCACGTGAAGGCACTTAAGTAAAAACAGCAAAACAGCAGGGGGCTTCTTCTCTTTTGAAAGATAAAATTAAGAATTGAAAACCCAATTGTCAATCAATCATTTCTATTTTTATGTAGTATTGACAGTTATTTAGTTTGTATACCTTTTGGGGTTATTTGGGATCTTTTATTATGTTTGGGTATGATTTTATAAAGTAGTTCAATGTCCGGCTGGATATAATTTTTTTTTGTGATTAGATTTTGTGGTTACATTAGATTTATTCAGAAAATTAAGTTAAAATTTCAATGTTTTGCGAAATTTATTTTCATCATTTGAAATTAGTTTGATGATAGCAGCACTATAATAAAAATTAAAATATTTTTACGTTATGGAAATTTAAGAAAAGAAAATAAATTTAATTTTAAATTAAATAAAAGACCTGGGGGTAAAAAAAATTATTTTAATTGAAAAACGCTTTATTTTATCCTGCGGGCATTGTATTGTTAATATTTTTATCCTGAAGATATTTAAAATACTTCTCAGTTTTATACTCGTAAATAAAATTTAAAAAAAACATATAATTTTTTTTTTTTGTAATTTCTGAAATTCATGTAGGTATAAAATAATTATTAAATGGATTTTTAATGTGCAAAAATATAGGCAAGAAATTATTATTTTCTATCTTTTCCAAACAATTTATATTAAAATTATTATTTTCAGCTCAAAAATTTTATTTAATTTTGAATAATAAATAATGTACTCGTATATTATAATAATCTTCTAAGAAATAAATTATTCAAACCATTGAGTTTGAAGATATTATATCCAGATGCTCTTAGATAAATATTGATGTTGACTGGTTCGGTAATAATCCAAAGTTAAGTCAAAAAAGATCAATTCAAGACTAAAAAGAGTTAGATTAGAATCAATTCAAAACTATTTCGGATACTGTACATTATTTTTATTATAACTAACAATCCTAGTATTATAATCTTAAAGTGTTCTTGAAAGAAAATATTTCTTAGATCTTTTTTTCTACTATTGGGAAATAGAGGCTCAAATGCAAACAAGTTAGAATCAAGGGGTTCAAAATCTCTATTGTCAAATATAAATCTATTGTATTCTACTGTTATTGAAAACCAAGCTTTACTTATATTCCTATTTCATTCTCTCATCTTTTAAATCGATAAATATTTTTTATACAAATTTTTTATAACTATTATTTATGTTTGAAACAATTAATTTTAATTTTCTTTTAAATTTTTTTTAATTTGTTCATTTATTTAGTTTATTTTTAACTGATAATTTTTACAAATAATTCATTAATTCACAAAAGTACTGTACATATTCGAAATATATAAGCATAAGATAAAGAAAATAAAGAATCTTTTATTCTAAGTATTTATAATAAAAAGAGATAAATTTTTAGCCAATATTTTGTCTGACATATTCAAATGATTTCGTTTTAAATGTTGTTAGATTTGTGTAACATTTTAAACTATTTGGAAGCTGATTAAACATATTTAGGCCGCTGTACATAACAGTTTGTTTAGCTCTCTCACCCACTAATGAATTGCTGTCTAAAGTTAAATATACCTCTCAAGGCGTGATGTTGAACATCTTTTACGTATATATTAGTTAGTCTACATTTTGAATACAAATACAAGAACATTAAGAGCGTTACTTTGTTTTATATCTAACTAAGACAGTGAAGTTAACATACAAGAAATCTACGTAAAAGGATTACATTTTGACGTAATCCGCATACATTTATTTTGGACTTTTACAAAAACATATGTTCTTTGCTAATTTTTTACATATGTCATCAATGTTCTTATCAAACCTCAATTAATCTAGAAAAATGATCAATTATTTCAATATTACATCCATCTACATTTATCACAAATTCTGAATTACAGTTAATTACTGAAATCAACTTCTTTCTCCATGCGTCATTAATATACGTAAGAAATAATAGAACTCCAAGTACACTACCTTGAGGTATTCCTAATTTGACTTCAACTTTCTGCTGATATCACATTTTCTAGCCTAGTTCTCTGCTTTCTTCCAAGCAAATACGATTCGAACTATTTTAGTTCTAAACTAGTGAGACCCAAATCATTAAATTTTTTACAGGAAATGGTTGTTTGTCCACAATCTCGAATGCTCTTTTCAAATCCAGAAAGATAATCACAATCATCTTTTTTCCATCTACCGCTGTTCCCCAATTTGCTATAACCAAATTTAGTAATGATTCACAACTGTGGTATTGTCTAAAGCCAGGCTGGTAATTTTTAGATACGCCTACACATACACAACTTGCTCTATATGTACATACATAACTTTTTCTAAAATTTTTGCTTCCAACGAAATCATATTTATTGGTCTAAACTCACTTGCTTGTTTTGTATTTTTCACTTTCTCTATTGGTACCACAATTGATTCTTTGTAACTTCTTGGGAATATACTCGTATTTAATGAGCTGTTTACTATATCTACCATTTTATCTCCAACCAAATTGTATATCTAGTATCATTGCTTTATTAACGAGTTTAAAATCTTTCTTGTGGTTGATTGACACTATAACTCTTTTAAATTCAGGTAAAGAAATATTTTTGAATGTAAAACTGAAATTGTAATGTAAAAAAATTTATGGTGGAATTTTTTGAAGTCGTTGTTGGTATACTATACCATGCATTTGTAATACGTTATTGACAAAATAATTATTAACATTATCAGCAATTCTTATCTTATCAGAGAATTTTACTCTGTCAAAAATTACTTTCTTTATTTCACGTTTATTTTCCTTTAACACGTGAATTTTTATTACTTTCCACATGTTTTTCTTGTTTTCGGCACCATCAATTTTATTTCTAATGTGTATGCATTTTTGGTTTTATTTATTTGATTAGAATACAAAATTTCTTACACGTCTGTATGTTTCCCACTATTGATCCCATTATTGATCCAAATTACTCTTCTTGTAGCTCTTCATTAGACCAATAATTACGATCTGTTCTAAATGATTTTTTAATAACAAATATTTGTACAATATTGTTTAAATTTGTTCTAAATAGATATGCTTTTAAGTCAATGTCCATGAAAAAAGTTCTCATAATTTGTGAATAAAATGTTTCCATTACAAAATTTGGCTTATTAGCTATATTTCAAATATCTTATTCTTTTATTGTTTTCTTCCGTTCTACAATTTACTTCTATTGTATTTTTATTGATTCGTGATCACTAATATTTAAAGATTGTCTGTATCTGTTGTTGCTCTACATAAGTTGTTACATAATACGTAGTCTATCAATATTTTGGATGTTCTTGTAATTATCGTAGGATTTTTAATTAGCTGTTTTGAATGAACTATCATTAATAATTTGTTTAATTTTATTTGACAGCAAGCTATTGTCAAACCAATCAATGTTGAACTCTCCCATATTATAATAATCTTTGAATCAAGTTCTGCAAACTCTGAAAACTTATCAAAAAATTCATTACTAAGGTAAGCGCTATTTGGTGATTTATACACTACCTGCTGCTAGGTACATACTAAATATAGAAATATATACTTTAATAATTATTCACCATAAATGTAGGCCAATACTTCTACTTCTTATAATTTCATATTATTATTATTATTATTAAAATAATCCATTTATTTCAAATATTATTTACATAATGTAGTACTTATAATTAATAAATTAAACTAATTATTAGATTCCAAGAAATCATTCGAAATATGCCATACTAATAAATTAATTATTTAAACGGTTTATTTAATTACAACAAAAAATTTTATTTTTATTAAATATAAGAATCAAGTATGTAAAGTATTAGAAATAAGTTGAGATCATTCAGTTGCTACAAATAAGCAAGAATTAAATGACCTTATATACAGTTCCAATGATCTTTAACAAAAATCAAAACATAAATATATTCAAGTTTCTCGACAATACAAAAAAAAAAATATAAAAATACTTAACTTTAATTTAGTTTTTTTTTTTCTTTTTTTTTTAAAGTAACCAAAAATTTTACAGATTCTAAATTTTGAAAATACAAAAAATTAAATTTAACAAATAAATTAATGAAATAAAAATTGAAAGAAAAAAGTTAGCAAAAAGTTAGAAGTCTGAGAGAAATTAAAATTTAGTTAATAAATAATTCAATTCGAGAATTGTCAAATTTAAATAACCAATTTTTAAGGTTTTTAGAAAAGGATGAAATGCAACGTTCCAATTTTAAGCTTTCAGGGAGGCTGTTAAAAATTGTGGGAGCCAAAAAGTATAGAAATGTTGAAAATGAGCGGTATAAGCTTTACAATACTAAAATTCCTGTTAATTGATTCTAAGATTATAATTTAATACAAACAGCTGATTTAAATAGCCCGACCTAATAAAAAATACTTTTAAAGACTTATAAAAATATAAATGGCGAAGGGGTAAATTTCCAAGGTTAACAAATAAAGGGAAGCTAGGATTAAATCGACTTTTCTTGAGAATAATCCTTACTACATGCTTTTGTGAAACAAGAAGTGGGGAAATTTTATTGAAATAAGCACCTCCCCAACAGGTGATACCATACTGAAGTTTTGAGTTAAAAAGAGCATAGTAAACCATTCTCAAAACTTTAGTTGAACAATACAGACTTAGATGGTACATATATCTTGTAACCTTAGTATAATAATTCTTCAAATGACATGAATGATTAGACCAGTTTAATCTATTATCTAGAACAATATCCAGATATTTAAACGATTCAACAAGTTCAAGCTCAAAACATTGTTTGTCACAGGCCATCGAGTCATTATAAGAATAAATATTATTATCATATAAGTTAAAAGAAAATTTACAGCAACTTGGAGAGTGAAAGAATAATTTACAATCAAGTGGAATATTACCGCTTAGGTTGAATAAGATGTACTTAGTTTTGTGACTAACAACGAGGTTATGACAAAAGAGCCAAAAAGAACTAATTGATTTCTGTCTTTGAGAAAAGATTCAAACCAATTCAGAATGAATCCTCTAAAACCTGCATTAGAGAGCTTTTTCAGTAACAGTTCATGACTAACGGTATCGAACGCTTTCGTAATGTCAATAAAAAGAGCAGCACTAGACTTATTATTATTGAGACCAATGTAAATTTCAGAACAGAGTTTCATTAGAGCATCTTCTGTAGATTTCGTTTTTCTAAGTCCAAATTGATTATTACTGAAAAAGTTGGAAATTGGAATTTTTGAGGCCCATAATAATTCTATGAATTTCAAGTGATGAGAAAGGTTAAAAAAAAATACTTTGCCGTTGATAAACTTCATCGTTAAGTTCCGAAGAAATAAATGAAATGTTTCTAGCATCAGTTTGGGTACTAAGAGTGATTTCTTCGACAATCCCTGAGAAAAAATTGTTAAAATGATTACCAACAATTGAAGGATCATTAACTAATTTCCCATTTATTTCCAAAGAAATATTTGAAGACGTGGAAGAATTCCTGTTTAATATAGAATTGATGATTTTCCATTCAGCTTTCGTGTCTCCTCCTCTCATAGTTCCATTACTTTTTTATATAACACATAACGCCTCCTGTGTGCCTTGAATTTGTATTTACTCTTACAATAAATGTTATAATCTTTCAATTCAACAAATCATCACTACTAATAAAGTCGTTAACAAAAAATATTATATGTATAGATAAACTGAAATATGAATAAAACTCACAAGAATTAAGGATGTTATGTAAATTTAAAAATAAATCAATTTAAATTATCATTTTCAATTTCTATTTTAAAAATTTTCATTAAAACATCTAAAAATATGCAATTAAATTAATTTTTCTTTCAATCAAAATATCGCATTACATTTCTACAGTACACCTCTACAATTATTTCACCTAAATTTCTTTTTAAGTGTTTCAAAGTGTTTTAATTACTTTTTCAATCTATTTAAATCCTTAGAAGTTCCATATTCTATGAATCCTTTGAGTGGGTTCAAATAGATAAAAGAATAATTACGTCAACTGTTGTTCAAATAAATTATATTATGAGGGGACAATTATCAAAAAAAAACATTGACCTGGGTTAGGAGAAGAACAAAAAAAAAATTATGTAAGAATTCAAAAGAATAAAATCTAAATGTGGGAACATCGTCTTGAAATTAGTATAACTACTTTTAATTTTTCACAATACATATATGTATACAATATACATATTATGTATGGTACTAATAATCCCACTTCATTTTGTTTGTAAAAAAAAAATTATAACTGCTTATGTAGTTTTTCATATGTCGATGAGAATGATCCTATCATATGGAACCAAGTAAAACTAACCATGTCGGAGAAAAAAAATCACAAACGTCTACAGGTTTTATTATCTACAACTTTTTTACTTTTAAATTCATGATAATTAACATTAATATTACAATGGACCTTACCGGTCTAAATGTATTGGCGTACTGTCGGCAGCCACTACTAGCTAACATTAATATTTCGATATTTGAATCAGTTCAACGTTATAATCAAAGTTAGAAAGAAGGGCAGCCAAAAATACCATGGATATTTTGTAACAAACTGGTAGATGGCTTCTATTATTTTTTATTATCTTATTTTCTGTAACTTACATTATAAAGTGAAACAAGTATAACTAATTAATGTTTTATCAACGACTATTAATTTTATTAATTTTCTAGTATATCAACTTATTAGACGTGGAAATCTACTACTATATTATCAATAATTCCGCCTTTTTAAATAATGGAATAGTTCCATGTTACCCAAATTAATTTATTCTAAACAAATATTCAAAAATTTAATTATTTCATGAATAATGAAATCTGATAGTCCAGTCAATTAATACTAACTCGAAAAATAGAGTAGCAATACACAGATTAAAATAAATAGATCGAAAATTTTTCAAAGATTCCATAATAATGTAGCGCTCGTCTACTCTGAATAGACCAAAATGAAAAAAAAACGAAGTCGGTATCAAAGTACGTATTTAGTTCAACTAAATGTAACCAGTGTGAAAAGCAGTGTTGTACATCATTAAAAAAAAATGAAGTTACACTAGTGGTATTATTTTATTACTGATGGCATGATTCTTGTAGTTAGAACGTCCACATCGAAAACAAATCTGTTCATAAGAATTCCTAATTCTAGATCCAAAGTTAAGTATAGAGAGCATTCTGAAGAAGAGTTAGAAAAAATAAATTTCTTATTATAATAGCGGTATTTGTTACGGGATAACAACAAATGTGCCATATGGTGGTTTTTTACTTATTATTTTATAAGAAAATATTAGCAAGTGCAAATTAGATGCTTTCTGAGTTATAATTGAAAAGCGTGCAAGAGGGAAGATATGATTTTGTTCGATTGAAAGGTTCGAAGGATTAGATATAGTTATAGTTTTAATATACTCAAAGTATATGAATGACTAAAAACAGCCCTTATATACTATTTCGTATAGTATACCAGTTGAATCAATCTATCAAAATCAGATCCCGGAGAGAGATTTTAATGTGTACTTTCGTTCTTTTAGTCCCAGCCATTTTTGTTTTGAAATTCAAAAACCGTTTTGTATACATATCGACGGTACATGTATGTTCGTATTTAACAACAACTGTTAAATATATATATAATAAATAGTATCAAAATTTATTTTTGATTGATTTCAATTTGAATTTTCATAATAATTTATATATACAAAAATATAAATGGACTCATAAATCATACTAATGCCATTCAGTATGTTTTGATCACGTTTTCCACTCAATTAAATAAATTTTATACATGTATAGGTATGTAAATGTCATAAGTTACATAAAAACAAAAAAAAATATATTTTTTTTTTCAAAAGCATTTTGTCAAATTCAAAGGACACCATAATCCCAGTCACTTTTGATAACATAAAATAATGCGCTCATTGGTATTAAAATAAATGTCAACAACATCATGTTAATATGCGAGAAAGAAAACAGTCTAAGAAAATATAATTTTCTCTTTAGTACAGTGTCAACGTTAGAATATTAATTGTTGATCGTTGCAAACTGTTTTGATGCTTTCGTTTTTTTTTCCATACAGAGTGTATCGCTTTGATTGTAATATTTTATAAATAAGTATAGTAAGATAGAATTAAGGGACATTTTGAGATCTAAGCTCAGGCTTTATTCTTTCTAAATTTTTATAATTTAGATGGTTATGACGTGTAGGATACCTACATATAAATGAACATTTTGTTTTGGATAAAACGATATAAATATGGGGTGATATAGAAAATGCAGTATTAGAATTTTAACTACAATTTAGTATGTTCCATAACGAAATATATACATACAATGTGTAAAGTTTAAAAATGCATCTCGCTTCAACTATGAAGAAAGAAATTGAATATAAACATTTTAGAATTAATTATGTTGTATGTAGTACACATGGGACATACTACATTGTAGCTAAAACTCTAAATTACGTATCAATAATAATGATAATATAAAAACAAATAACACTATTTTTTCGCTGACTGGCGTAACGTTATTGGTATAATATTAAAAATCTGAACTTAAATATTAACAAAAATTTTTTAATGGTTTTTCCCGTTGTTCGGAATCAGTTTTTATCGTAATTGTTGATTATGAAAATAAATCTATTGAACGAGTCTCAAACTTAAAAGACCTTGGTGTACTCTTTGATAATAAATTGTGTCTCAAACAACATTTAATAAATCATTGATAAATCTAACTCCATGCTAGGCTTCGTCAAAAGATTTTCTAATGAATTCAACGATCAATATGTCCTTAAATCATTTTTACGTTTCTTGTTCGACCTAATCTTGAATATGGCAGTCACGTGTAATCACCTCATTACCTTAATCATATCAAAAGGATTGCTACACAAAAAAAAATTTTGAGATTCGTGCTGGGTAATTTACACTGGTCGAATTCAATTATTCTGCCACCTTCTGGAAACTGCTTAAAATTATTGGATCTTAAATCATTAGAATCCAGAACGGAGGTTACTAATATTATATATTATCATTATCATATATTATAACAGAGTTAGTTGCCAACATTTCATCTCAAAATTATTCAATCTATTCCCCAAAAATGAGAGAAAATAAATCACCACAGCACGATCACACCTACACCAGTACACCATCCTATTTATACAAATTTCAAAAGATTGCATAAGTAGCATAGGTAGCATATGAGTCTTTCATCATTAAATGTAGGTAGGTACTTAGGTACAGACAATGTATTGTGTATCGTAGTACGTTGTAAACAAAATTATTATTGTTTTTTTATTATATCTATTCATTGATAGTGAAAAATATCTAAGTTCTGTTAAAAACATTAAACTTGGCTTTAACTTGAATTATAATTAATAAATAGGGGTCTCTAGTATTATTAAAGTTTTATTAAATAATGAAAATGATTTTGCTTATGTTAGTGATATGATTCACTTACATATATTAACAACACAAACCGCTTTATATAAGAAAATATTTTTCGTTCAGTATTTCATCGTACCAATAATAGTATATGAACCTAATAGAAGGTTAATATTCTATACTTATAAAAGTGAAAGTTTGTTTGTTACAAGCCCACAGTTTTAATGATACAGTTATTAAATTTTTCATAATTATTCATTGTTTTTGATAATCAGATTTGTTTTTAGTGATATATTTAGATTTATGGAATAAAAGTCGAGTTTCTTTTCACTTAATATCGATATTTGCAAAATAAATGCAAATGATTAGTGAAAGGAAACTCGACTTTTATTCCATAAATCTATAATTATTCATGATCAACAAAGGAACCGGACTTACAAAGCTATCAAATGGCGGTTTGGGTAGCTGCAATACATTTCCTTGCACCTATCAGAAATGTTTCAAAAAACAACTGTGGTACAATAAAAATAAACAAACACATATTTTCCAGTTTATCGAAATTCGGGCTGGTTTTGGAAGCTGTTATACAACTACTAGAGCTCATCAATAATAGTTCAAAAACCAAAAGTGCTATAGATCTTTTACACTTTATACTTTAAAGAAATAAAGAGATACGACTGTACCGATTTAAAAAATTTGAGCTGATTCGGGTCGGTGCCATTCAACCCCTAGCATCTATCAGTATTATTTCAAAAAAACAATTGTGCTACGGACATGAAAATTTATTCTATGAAAAACAAACCAACACATATTTTTCAGTTTATCGAAATCCGGCTGGTTCGGGTAGGTGCCTTGCGACTCCTAGCACTCATCAGAGGAATACTTCAAAAATGAACTGTGTGACATACATGAAAATTTACAGTCGATTTCGTATAAAAAACATTTGCATATTGCATATTGAATTTAACATAGCTTAGTAAAAGCCAAATTTCAGAAGACTTAAATGTCAAAATTGAAATAGCAACGATCAATACAACCATATACAAAGTATTGAAGAATTGACTGAAAAAGTATTTCCGAGTTTTAGGAATGAGTATAAAAATTTTACATGACTATGTGAAATGGCTATGTGAATTAGCTCCAAAAAATGTAACAGTTCATTTTATTAATCAAAAACTACTGCAGAGTATTCAGTCGATGTAAATACAAATCGATCGAAGCAAGGAACGTTTTGGTTTATACTCCATCAGGGAAACCCGAAAAATTATATAGTTTAAGTTGTAGTATTGTTGATTTGCTTATCGTATTGAAAAAAAATATTAGAATAGTTTTGATAAACCAATTTTTTTCAATTCAATTTATAAATCAAACTTCATTGAAGTAAAGTCTATACATTTTGTGTTCGACCCGGACAACGTTGGGTAACTTAAACTATAAAATTGTATAATTTATTGTCAATATTATATTAAGATCCAGAAAGATTAAGCTTAAAATCATATTTTGTTAGTTTAATTTTGTATATACTTGTTTTGTAATATGTTTGTATTAAGCATAAATAAATAAATTGGACCCTGCTTCATTTTGTGGAAGAATTTGATTATAATATATTTTGATTGATTTCGCGTCGGGACATTATCGTGTCGGGTCATTTTGAAATCGTATACCATGTCGCAAAAAATTTATTTTAAACAAGTTTATGGTTACCGTTAATATGTTTTTCTACTGCATAATAGCATCAGAATACAACTAACAAATGTTTATAAATGAAATGCAATGATTGTAGATTTGTAAAACATATTTTGCTTTATAAAATGAAACCGATTTGAAATATGAAGACATAAGAAAGTTATGATTGAATTGTGTTAAAAATGCATTTAAGAAAAGATTTAATCAATCACTTGGAAGAATATCTTCGACTGTCCAATTACTAATAAGAGAATTCTATAGCGAAAATTTCCACCCTATGCGCTACGGATTGGGTTATAGGGTACAATAATGATATAGCGAAATTTAAGGCCGATGGACATTTTTATTTTTAATTTGAATAGTATGAAGTCTGTTTTATTATCTTTTTACAATTAAAATCGTCTCTAATATGAATTTAGTATTAGTTAGGGCCTTATATAGTTACAAAGGCCTTAATTATCTACAAAATTACAAAAAAATAAAAGATACCGACTCTGCTTCAATGAATGTTAATAATTTTAATGAAATTAAGTCCTTCTTATGAGCATATTAATGTTAAAAATATATAAAAAAAAAATTCAATAACTCCTCTTTGAAATTTAAAACAAAAGATAACATCAAATAAGAAGTTTTTCAAAAATTATTTTTTTTTCTTTCTTTTTTTTTATTTTTACAAGGAAACCAAGGAAATACCTACCAAGAAAAGAAAAAACCCAGTACACCCAAGTCATAAATTTTATTTTCTTTATAAAACATTTTTTTTTTATTTGTATCAACATTCACTCCTCTTTTATTCTAAACAACCGTTCGTTAGTTAAGAAACAAAACAACAACAATAAAATACAGTTACATTGTTCAAACCATGGAAAAGTTTTTATCCTGTTGGAATTGTTGTTGCTATATTTAAAGAAAATCCTACCAACCAACCTAAAGGAAACTTTCATGAAATTTCTGAACACTTTTCACGGTTTTTATTTTTGGTTTTTGATTTGTTTTTTTTTTTTTTTTTTTTTTTATATATATACATATATAAATTTTGTCTTATTATTGAAACGCCTAGAACTTCTCTAGGGATTATTGTTCGTTTTTTATTATTCTTTTAAATTTGCTGTTTTAAAAGTTATTCAGTTGACAAAAAAAAAACAAAAACAAAAACAAATCATCAATCCCAAAATGTCTATTGTTACCAATCACCACCGCTAACGCCGCCACCGGCTACATATGAGTTTATTATACATAGTTGTGACTATTTATTTATAGCTTTGATCTGATGATCATTTGACGGGGCAGAAAATAAATGAATATATGCTACTGGTGATTCTGATGATAGTATACTCTATTGTGATATTGGTTATTATGAAGACAATTGAGTCCTTTTGTTCATTGTGTTTTTTGTTTTTTGTTTTTCGATCCTTTTTAATTTAAATGTTGTAGAAAAGTTGAATAAGAAACAGAAATTTAGTTAAACTTTAAGAAAGATACAAATCAAAATAAAAAGAATACAACGCCGTTGCGTAAACTTTGTTTTCTGTTTTTTATTGTGTTTTACAACAAATTTATTTATTTTTTTTTATTTTTCGATTTTCAGTACAATTTTTAAGGAAATATTTTATATATGTGTCGTATTTTAGTATCTGTATAGTGTTTTCTTCACTTAATATTATATTTAGTTTTTTTTTGTTTTTAATTTTATTACTAAGATTGTGTTTGTAAGTGTATTCTGTATTTGATATAAGATGCGTGACAGATTCTAATATCTGGTTAATTTATTTTTCGGTAATAATTTTTTAGTTTAAGTTTAAGTTTAATTTATTATGTCTTAATTTTTTTACAATTATTTAATACTATCAACTTAAAAGCTAATTTACAATTATATATACTAAATTACAATGTATGGCTTAGTAGCTCATTTAGAGGTTTGTAATACTCCTAACAATATGGATTATTTGTTTGGTTTTATTTATTTATTTTTTTTTTATTTTAAAATTTTAGCCAGGACAATTAAATTAAGAATGTACAAGACCATAATACAACCGGTCGTAACATACGGACGCGAAGCATGGACCATGACAATTAGTGACGAAAATAAATTGAAAGTATTCGAAAGAAGAATACTGAGAAAAATATTTGGTCCCAAAATAAATGACGATGGTGAATACCAAATCAGATCAAACAAGGAGCTAGAAGCACTAATTGAAGGACACAATATTGTTAAATTTATTAAGGCACAAAGACTAAGATGGGCAGGTCACGTGGTGAGGATAAATGATCAAAGGATGCCAAAAAGAATACTAGACGCAGTACCGTACAATACAAGAGCAAGAGGTATACCAAGATCACGATGGCTGGACGAAGTCGAGGGCAACTGTCGAAAGATTGGAGTTAACGGATGTAGGACAGTTGCAAAAGATAGAGCAGAATGGAGGAAAGCTGTAGACGAGGTTAAAGCTCACCCCGAGCTGTAGAACCAACAGATGATGATGATGATTATGCTTTTTTTATCCCTTTTTTTTTAGCGAAAACTTTCATCCGGTTTTCTAATGTAGTTTTATTTTTAACTGACTAGCAGACTTATACTAACTTCATACTAATTTTAAAATTTAAAAGAAAAGATTTTAGAGGGAAATGAAAGAGAGGTAATAATTTTTTTTTGTTTTTTATTGTTCTTATGTTCTTGACATTAGCTTAAATCAAGTATACTACTGTAAGTTTTTACTTCATATTTTGGTACAATGTTTATTGAGTATTTATTTATCATTATATTTGTTTGACTTATCAACTTATTAAATGTGGTAAACTATACTACTATTTTCAGGACAGGAACTATAAGTCTTCGTAAATAGAATAGCTCCACTTAATTTAAATAAGATTTACTCTTAATTATTTTTAGCCATTTATTTTATCTCAATGACAAAGGGTACCGGACCAGGTCGAAAAACCCATAAAGCATTTTTTTTTCTTCGCCGGTAATAGGGCCTGGGATCTTTCGGTTGAAAGGCATGTGATCAACCTACTGCGTCACTCAGCGTGTAATTAATCTATGTTAAGGATTGCTAGTGGATTAGTTGTGTCTTAATAAATAAAAAATATCAAAGAACAACAAAAAAACATATGATTTGCGTATCACCTGAACATTGGAAGTGCTGCTTTCCCTTAGGACAGTGACATACTTGAGATTATTTATTACTAAACGCAATCGATCTAATATATTAGTTATTGAATCCTATATTGATTATACATATTATCTAACTATTACAATCAAAACTCATAAATCGGTCTAGATAACTTATATGCCAATCACTGAAATAATCCCTGAAGTAATGATCACGATCACTAAAACAATTGGTAAATTAAAACTAATCTAAAATCAAACAATTAATTTTTCTTAAACTATGATCAAAATTTGTTATCCTTTTGACTTTATATTGATGTAGGAAAGATGGTTTTGGTTATTTCATATTAATATATTGATGAAGTATGAACACATCATTTTAAGATTCTATTACAGGTGTGATATTAAAATATTTGAAAATGTGGTAAAGCACAGGATTCTATCTTCTATAGCTACAGCGGTATTTTATTTTAGGTGATGAATATAATTGTAACAATTACAAGGTGATGTTTAGAACAAATTCATTATATTAACTTCAAATTGATTTTAATAACTCGTTGTATATTAATTTTCTATTTTGTATTGAATTTAATGTGATCGCTGGATTTGCAGTTCTAATTCAGATTCTATTCGTCAAATCTTTTCTTTTGAAATAATTCTTTTTATCTAAAACTAAAAAAAATGAATATTTTTTTTATATATATTTCTTCTATTAGATTCTGATACAAGCTATCATAATATTTTAAAAATTTAAAAAAACTTAAAATATTCAATAATAATTTTTTAAAAATTTGAATGTATAACATCAAGTGAATCTCTTATATATAATTTTGGTTTTCTATAAAACTTTCATGCAAATTTCGTAGTTTATCCTATAGTTGTAATAATAATTAAAATTTCATTGATCTCTTTTTAATTCCATTTTTCTTGTCTGGCTTATTTATAGAATATTTATTTATTGAACCACCCAACCATATCAAATACAAAACATAGAAATTATCTTTGAACACCCTCTGGCTCTTCTTCCTTGATACATATATATATATATATGTAGACATATATACTGATTTCAGCTCAAACGACGTTATTAATGCTATCGGGGGAATCCACTACAATATTTTCCATTCAGTTAAAAATCCTTGTATCATTTTTTTATTTTATTTTTATTTTTGTTTATCGTTTTGATTTTTTATTTTCTTTATATGTATTTTCATTTCCATTTAAATCCAGATTTGTTTCAAATGCGATGTTTTTATTGTTTGTCTCAAGGTTTTTTTTTTTATATTATTTCCATTTTTTGTCTCTTCAATAGAAGAAAATCTTTTCTTTGTTATTATTATATCATGTCATGTTATGCTTATTTTGTTTTTGTTTTTGTTTTTGTTTAATTTTCCTGTATTCATTTTTAAAATCCTACTTGATGCGTTTCTTCAGAAATTCTCTTCTCATTCTATCAACAAAATTATTTTTGCTGTGACAACAGAACAGTTTTAAGGAAAAGAGAGTAGAGTAGAGTGGAGAAAGAAAAAAAAAAGAAAAAAGTATGAATGAATGAAAGAAAAGTGTGATGTCCTGGTATCATAGCATAGCTGTTGTGTTAAGCTTAAAGATTTTTGTCTCATTTTAAATCTCATGCAACAAAAGCATGACATATTTTGAAGGATATTTTTATTTTTTAATTTATTTTTCTTTTTGTAATTTGAAATAGACTGCTCAAATGCAAAATAATTGGATCAGGAATTTTTCATGAAAAATTTACGTTTTAAGTGCCTTTTTTTTAATTCTTAATTTTTTATGTTGTTGGTAAGTAGCAAAACGAAGTTATTTTTATATTTTATTTACAATTTGAGAAACACGTTTCAAATGCTTAAATCTATAAAATTGAATTTTGTGTAAATGTAAACCACTTTATTTTTTTTACGATTAAAAATAAATTCTTAATAGTGTTAACAAAACAAAAAACATGCTCTTAAAATATTTTTTAAAATTTTGTGTCGAAAAGAGAAAATTAATTATTGAAAACCTTACAAACCATAACAAACATTACAAGCCATTCTCCAATGCTGGCGTTGACTTGGAACTTTAACTTTAAAAAGTTTGTGAATTCAGTCTCCAATGCTGTCTGTTAACTTATAACTTCAAATGTCAAAATCAGTGCATTTATGACAATTGAATTTTAAAATTTATTGTTTCTAAATTTTAAAAAATAAAATAAAATAAAAAACTGTTATCGATATGGATAGTTAAGATTTAACAAGAAAAATTAATATTATGTTTAAAGTGTATACTATACATACATATTATATATATATTATTCTGAATTTATCTGGATGTTTATAAGTTCGACGGAATACTCCAACACATATACAAATTGCAATATGTATACAAATTGCTTTGGTGCTCTTTTTTAACCCCTGTCTACCATGCTGAACCTTTGCAGGAAAAAATACCATTGCATGAAATATATTTTTTTAATTTAATGTTAGTCTTCTTCGCAAATAATAAGGAAAAATAAAAAATAATAATAATAATATAAATAAAACAAACAATTTTTTGCTTTATAAAAAGAAGGACTAATAGAAATTTTATCAATAGTTTAATATTTTATAATAACCAAAAGGCAAAGAGCATTTAACACAAAAAAAAAACAAAATGCACTTAAATTATTAAGTTATTCTTATTACTTAAAATTATACACAATATGCATATGTGTCTACATATTTTGTTTTTTTTTTAAATTTTTTTTTTGTTGTTATGATAATGATCATAGCATCATAGTTTTGCTACCGTATGTATTGCCTGTACTATAGGTATATATATATACTCTAGCCAGAAATGTGATGCGATGATGAGTAAAAATTCTTATTTATTTTTCTTTTTTTGTTTATTGTTTTTTTTTTTAATATATATACATATATCTATATGATATATGAATTTATGATCGTATATAATATTTAGTATATATTATGGGGTTAGGTTTTAGTTCTGGAAAAAAATGCTAGAATTTATTTTGCTTCCGTCATTTATGGCGGGTACCAAGCTAGTATAAAATATAAATATACCCAAATTGTAATAATATCAATTTTCTGAACAATATTAAACTAAAGCTTTTTTTTTTGTTTTTCCCGATTTTTTTGATTTATAGGGTTATTCTCAAGTCCATCGGAAATTTTGTTCGAATGGAAAAATTCATTCCAAATTCGAAAAAATTCGTATGCTGAAGTCCATTCATCTGCAAACTATATTTGCAGATGTCAAAATCATATGTTTTGTATAATATTTTTTATATCTAGTACAGTTGATATGTGGTTAGGTGGGTTATGTCCATTTCAATTTTTTTTTTTTTCTTTTTTAAAGAAAAGAAATATTATTTAAGTGGTAGCGTTCAGTGAAATTAATCGATAGATCTAAAATACACAGATCTATGGATCTGTTCACTGAACGGTGTTGTAAATACACCGGTTAATGTATCGCGGTTAATGAAAATGGATCTGATAAAATTCTAGATATATTTCATGATCCGACTTTTTATATGTAAAAACAACAACAACAATTTTTATGCTGAGTGATGTGACATCTACTGTAAGAAAAATTAAATGTTTATATTTTTTTATGAAAGTTGTTAAATTTGAATCACCATTATTTTTTGAATTAGTATGAAAATTAAAATTCTTGAGGAAAATTTATGTAAATAAAACTTAAATTAAGAGTTATAAAAAATAAATTATATGTGGGATTATAATTATTATTTTATTAAATTTTAATTGATTTTTAAAAGTGCTTATTATATTTTCCGGTGAGACGCAAGTATTGCGGTAAATTTTTGTGGTGAATTGCGTTCATTGGGCAGATATGGTACATGGTATATGGATCTAAAATGGATTCCAGATCTACCGGCTAATGCTACTGAACCCACCCAGTGATTTGTATTTATTCAGTATACAGAATTAATTCAATAGTAAAATACCTTAAAAAAAAACAAGTTTTTATTTAAAAAAGTATTTTAAAATTTTATAAATTTTATAAAAAAACTATATAAACAAAAATTTACTTTACATTTTGAAAATAAAAATTATTTAGCACAATAAAACACTTCCTAACAATGCTTACAAAAGACTTTTTGTATCGAAAGAAATTTTGTTCATTTCTATTCATTTTTCAAATATTTCGATGGACAGCATACACAAAAAAACAATTTCGAAATAAAATTGACATTTTGCAGCGCGTGAGTAGAATTCGGAGTTCAGCATATCACATCTGGAACTTTTGTTCATCGAAACAAAATTAGTCTTGTTTATATGTATGTCTTTACAAAAATAAAGCAAAATGATAATAAACAACAAACTGTCAAATAGTTCAGCGTTCAGCTTTGAACATTGCTTAACTTTAACGTTCAAAAAAATATTCATGCTTACTGCCAACGCTCAGATTATGATTATATTAGACTATGATCAAAAATGAATTAAAAAAAATTTCCAATGTTTTGAGATCAAAAATGTTTGATATCGGTTTTAATATCGCAGTGAAACAGCAGAGTGTGCAGCGAAAATTTTGAGTATACATTTTTTAAAATCTACTGTAACCGGATTTTGTAATATATTATTAAGCATGCAATGTGGTAATATGTAAAAAAATTGTAAATTGTAGTTGATAACATGATTTAATTTAAGCTCTAAATTAATATAAGTCGATAATGTCAGTATATGTTAACTATATTTTGGAATGAATAAACAAAATTAATTAATTACTGTAACCGGTGTTTCCAAATATAGCGAAATTAAATGAAAAAAATGTCAAAAAGCGTATATTTCAGCAAATTTTTGTATTTTTTAGTTAAAATTTTGGAAAGTTTTGGTAACAATTTTAACATGTCGTCCATAAAATTCTGAAATGAAAACATGATGCCAATAAAATTCTGAAGTGATTGAAAAATATATCGTCAGAATAGGTGTTGATTATTTTCAAATAATGTTGAATTTTAGGTATGTTTCTCATTCTTTTAACATTATTAGTATTTTTCAATGACACTGCAATTCCAACTCACTTTTTTTCAATATCTTCATCATTTTTCTTACATTTATATCATCAATAGATGAACTTTGCAAATCAATTATATTATTGCAAATAATATTACCAAAAATATTTGAATTCACACAACCTTTTTAAACACAAAAAATATTAATTATAGCCGTTTCAAACACAAAACGTTTATGCAGTCAAAATTATGATCAAAAATGTCAAAACTGTACTCTGTCTGTTTTTTACACTGCAGTGGCTATCTATGTATCTAAACAATATTTCAGTACAGTATTGAAAGCGCAGATAAACTTTTTTCACTGAATTTTCGATGTCCCGAAAGGATTCATTAGTTTCCATATAGGTATTCAAACTTTTTTAATAAAAAAAAATAATAAGTCAACCCCTTATGAGTATTTGAATTAAGACACCATTGGGTTAAAAAAAATAATAAATCAAAAATAATAAATCTATGAATTCGACTTTGAGTAATTTAAATTTTATTTATTTATAAATTAGAGTTCAAAATTTGGCTAATTATTTTGCTACAGAGTAGTATGTATATAAAATAAAATGTATTAAATGGTATTTAAATATAAAAAAAAAAACTAAGTATCAGCATGTTAATACATTGATGAATATATAAATTTCGTATTCTGAAATAAAATTAATATTATATGGTCTAGAGATATACGAGTATGAAGAAAGTAATTAAATAAAAACAATTTTTTTTTTTGTTGATTTGAAAACATTGATACAAGAGAAATGAATGAATACATAATATATATGTAGATTGATGAATATATGGAAGAAAATCCCTTAAGAAAAATAAATTCTCAAAACTCATCCCACTACTATTAACAATATTAAAATACACAGTTGTCATTTTCTTTCTTAGTAATCCCTTTATTTTTAAATTTCTTATATATTTTGTTTAACTTCACATTCCATAGGGAATTAATCAGTTTGTAAGAATGTACTATTTTTTATTAATTACCTTGAGTAGTAAAACTCTATTCTATTAGAAGCTATTTGCGTTTCGGTAAAAATAACAAATAAGTTAAATAATAATAATCATAATAAAAATTAATTTGTATATATATATGTATATGCAATGTATATATATACATAGTTAACTAATTTATCTTCTTTGAATGGTGTGATGTCACAAATAAAGCTGACGCATACAAAACATGTGTCAAATCAGTTTTCTAATATCTAAACTAAAATAAAAACTATAATATATGTATATTACATTATATATTATTGTATATTATTATATATTAATTTATATCTTAGAGCCATTGATTTTTTTTTTTTATGATTTGTTCTAACTGGATTAATCGTTAGTTCGTGGATTAATCGTTCACAGAATAAAAAAATTCTTGCAACAAGATGCAGCTAAAATAAACTCCTTGCAACAATTTTAAATAGCAATTAAAATGCATCCTTTTTAACACCAATTAAAAAAATCACATTAAAAAAAAAGTTCTATAATTGAGTGTCTTCAATGACACAAAAAATTTAAAAGCAACAGTGTAAGTCAATTTAACTGCAAGAAGTTATAAAAAAATTCTTTCTTTCAAAGGTAAAAGAATTTTTTACTCAATTATAAAATAAAAAAAAATAAAATAAAAATAAAACAAAGAAATAAAATCATCATTAAAGATTTTTCATTTTCGTCGAGTATCTTTTTCTCAAAACAATTTATTAGAAATTTTTCAAGTTTTTGTAATACATTTCAATCAGGTATACAAAAAATTTTCAAGTTTTTGTATACCTGATTGAAATATTTCTGCTAAGATTCGTCCTTCACAATAGAATATTTTTTGTTTCTAAAAAATTTAATTTTTTTTAATTCTTTTAATATTGCAATGTCACTATAATACTATTTACCGTTATTTCAATATTGCGCTATCTAAGAAATTCAAAATAAATTATCCTGTTTTTTTTTTTTAATTTTGTCATTTTTTGAATAGAAAAGTACTGAAACTTTCATAATCAAAAATTTTACGTAAATATCGTTGTAACAAAATCTTGAATTTCTCATTTTTTTTTTGCTTCCGATCGAAACTTTAATGTTTTGTGTCATTTTCATAGATATTTTGCAGATACATAAATGGACAATTAGACTTCAACTTCAACATACAATAAAATCTTCATCAAAATACAATCTTGTCCATTAAATTTGTTTAATTCTAAATAATTTGTTCTAGAAATTTTCCCACTTAACACTTTTACTTTCAGTCCTTTATAATGGATCGAAATTTGAACAAAGCTTTTTAAAATTAATTTATTTTTGGATCACTGAGTTAGAAAGTAAGGCAAAAACATTATTTTTTTAAATTCAGATTTTGAAAATGAAAGAGTTAATCTGAAGTAGAAATAGTTTAGAACAGTATGACAAAATAGAGAAAGTTTTATATTAGGTACGTCCTTTTATTTCTCATAAGAAATTAAATTTTTAAGTTCTTTATCTACGCAATATATATTTAGAGCGTGTGTTACGAAGCTTTTTGTACCTACTTTCGTTATATAAATTAAGATTGTCGAAAAAGAAAAATTATAATAATAAGCAACATCGAATTGTGTTCATGAAAAATATATGTTTGTTTGTGTATGTTAGATACAGTGACAGAAATTCAATTAAATATTTTTTGTTTTCAATGTTCAAAATCGATCGACCTATTTTTGGCAAATATTTACTTTGTTTAAATATTTTCGTTTCAAAGTGTGTTTTTTTGTATTCATTTATTTCAAAACCAAAACAAGATTTTTACTAAAATAATGTTAAACATATTTTTTTATTTATTAGTTTAGCCCAAACTTCATTACAATTATTTTTTCAAAATTATTAAATTTAATATGAAAATAATAAACACAAAAATTTATGAAATTTGATAACGAAAAATGGCAAGCAACCAATATTTAATATTTAGAAAAATAAACAAAAAATTATTAATGGTTAAATGAACTTTGTGTAATTATTACATTATTGAGTAACAAAATGTAATAATTGGGTCTAGGTTATTTGAAAAATATTTATTGTTGTAATTTCAGTGTTAAAAAATTTCGCGAAATTAAAGATGCCAAAGGATGAATATCTATAATAGACATTGAGTATAACATCTCTTTATCAGTTAATTTTTTCCATATACACATCTTCTACATGTATTTTCGACAAAAAAAATTAGCGTTTCTTCTATGTGTATAACTCTATATAATTGATTTCAGAATGATTTATTCGAAACTGAGTATAATGTGGACAATGGACATTTAAAAATAAAGTAAAGCCACATCACATAGTGTCAACAGCTATAAAAATGATGAAAAAAGCAAAAAATGAGGTGAACAAAAAAATCTTGAAAAAACATCACAAAGCTCGGTTCTTTTAACATCACAAAACGTTTTCATATTTCCATTAACAATATTCCAGCAAGATTCATTATATACTTTTGTGTTTTATCTTATAGTAGTTCTAGATGTTCAACATCCACCACTAGTTTTATTTTTACTTTTTAGGGGGCTAGTTTGGTTTCGATAAAAGTATATTTTAAAAATTTTAATTATTTTTTCATTTCGTATTAACAGCTTATATCTACCGTCTTTTTGAATTTGAATTTGAATAAAATAATTTTATTATTTGTTATAACTTTTATAAAAAATATGGAACCAAAATTAAAGGGGGATATAAGAAAAGATATCCCTTCCGTGGCCTAATCGGTTAGAGCACAGGAATATGTTTGAATTACGATGTGGTAGTCATGGGTTCGATTCCCGTGGGGGTATAAAATATAACTAAAAAAATAGCAAAAATATTAAAAAAACAAAACTAATAATCAATAAAAATAATTAATATAATTAAAATACTTTATATAATTAAAAAATATTACCTATATCAATATTCATATATATTATCATACAACACAATAACCAAATAACATAATAAATAATATTGGACAAATACTAATAATAATTACACAGTTGTCAACAACTGAGAAAAGTATATGTGACATGACGTACCCAGTAAACATAGTAACGTCAGGCCTAAAAGATGGATAAAATCGCAGCAGCAACTTGAAGAAAAAGATGACGTCGTCTTACCACGTAGGCGCAGATAAAGTTATCAAAGTGGTCTTCTACAGTAGGCCGATCCCCTACTTAGACAGTACAAACAGATTAAAAATGAAATTAGACATTGCCTCGGAAATACAAGTGAAAGTAGAAGCTAGAAATCGAGTACGATGGAAATGTCAAGTGAAATACCTATGCTCCCAAGAGGAGTACGGAGAAAAAAATAAAAGATAAGAAAAGATAGACGAAGAAAGATAGAAGAAAACATACTTTTAAAATATATTTTATAGCATTTTTCATTAAACTGGGTGTTAATTCTCTTTTGCTTGACATATTTCTTAACAATTTTTATGGTCTTTTTTAAATATTTATAAAAAATTAATTTTAAGTCACAAAATAAATAATATTAATAAAATATGTCACAAAAAGAAGTACAAAATAAATTAATTATTTCTAGTTTCCTATCCTGTTCACACTACGCTCTATAACGTGTTAGCAGCGAATAACTTGTTATGCAAAGTGTTATAACTAGAAATTTTGTATGCAAATGAAGCTATCAGTATAACATGTTTCCGGGATAACACGAAAAATTAAAGGGTTGCCCTTGAAAATTAATTAAATATTTTCGATTATATTGTTATTTTTTTAACAACTCTAGCCGAAAAATTATTTGCAATGCCAAGTTGTTGTCAAATAATTTGTTTATTTTATTTTTTTTAAACAAAAAAAAGATAAAAATAAAATTTTCATTTTTCTATTATAAAGCAACAACAGCAAAATATTTAAAAAAAAAAAATATTCACATAGACTTAAAGTTCAAATGATAACTAATTATCCGTAGTGTGAACGCCTATTTCTATAAGTAGTCTCGATAACATGTTATACACTCGTAGTGTAAGCACCATATAATTTAAAAAATTGAGTTCTTATTTATTTATTTTTTTTCTAATTGCTATTTTTGTTATTATTTTTGTTGACATGACATTAAGTGTCAACAATACGAAAATACGAAGATACGAAATGAAAATTAAATAGCTCTGAGGCTTCTTATTTTTCGTTCGTAAATTTACGATTTCGTATTTTATCATGCCCGTTCGTTTACAAAGCTTCATATGAAATGTATAGCAATTTTTTTAATCAAAATGAAGCAATTTGATTGGTTCTTAGTATTAAAGTGTAGCAAACTAGCGATATAAAATAACTAAAATAATGCAATTCGTAATTCTACTAAAATGCGTGACGCCCACTACTAACTGAATACATATATTTTAAAGAGAGTGAAAGTATTTGTTACAGTGCAGCATTCTTATAATTTTATGACTTCAAAAAAATAAAACTTAATTTAAAAAAAAATTTAAAATATTAGGTTTTATTTGCATTTTCTTTACTGTATTTGCATCTGATTTCCAAATTCAAAAGAAAAACTATTTTAGAATGTTGAAAAGTTTCTATGAAGGTGAATTTTGATATTTTTTTTTTTTAAATTTATTTATGGCATTATTATTATCATCATCATCACAATCAACAGCATAATCATCAGTAGCTACCATCACATTGAAAGTACCTATTTTCTATATTCACTCCGTTTCTTTATTATCTAAATAGAAAGTTACAATAATATAATTTATATTTCTGAATACTTGTATTCAGGATTCAGGAAGTAGTTTAGATATCTTTATATATAAATATTTTATATTTATATATATATAATGTAATATTGTATGCATTAAAAGGATTTCCACTTGAATTATAACTTCCTATGTCTAAAGTTTTATTGTTGTATGTATTTAAGTTTTGCTTCAAGTACTTTTTTATAGTTTAGTTTAGTTCTAAAAAACAAGGATATAAGATTACCTAAATAAATAAATATATTTTATATTGAAATAGAGAGTGTTTTTCTATTAGTATAATATATAATATAAATATTCTATTAAATTATCACCTTCAATAAGAATATTTTATTGAGTAAATATTTAAAGTAAATCAATTTATTTATTTATAGAAAATATTTTATTATCTAATTATAAACTTTTTGTTGATTTAGATTTTTCGGAGAGTACTTTAATAAATACTTTAATAAAGAAAAATTACACCTGCCATTGCATACTTAGTTATGTCACTGTAATTATAATATATGCCTTTTATTCATATAAACTTAAATTTTGCAATTTAATTATGGTAAAAAAATAAATTTGCCCCACGGATGGTGTTACAGGACATTGATGATGATGATGAATAAATTTTGACAAATCACTGATTATATGTTACTATTTTGTTTGACTAGTGTCTAGATCATTTTTTATACCAATTTATTTTTTAATAAAACGTCATTTAATAAAATAAAGATATAAATTTAATTTAAAAAGAATGATAAAATAGGATGGTAATGGAATAACGACAATTATAATATTGATACATAGTTCTAAAATTGATACATAATGTACTATTATTTTTTCTTACATTTGTATTACTTACTAAATGCACTTTTAATAAAATTTAATATATCTATTACTTAGTTTTTAAAAATTTTTGAATTACACACCCTGTATGAGCTATGAGCTCTTTTAGAGAAAATAAACACGAAAATAAATAAATAAAAAAAATACATAAGAAAGAAAAATAGTGAAAAAATTTTATTGGCCAACAAATAATTTATTTAGTCTAACCTAACCTTGAGCTTACTTTCTATTATTTAAGTGTAACAATCAGAATGAAAATAATGGCTGCAACTATGTAAAATTGTTTATCATCGCTCAGAACACAACAATGTCATTAACAAACCTTCTTGTAAACATCATTGTTAAGTTGGGGCGATTCGCGTAAAGCCTTTCTTATATTAGCTTAAGTGTTAAATTAGGATTTACCTGTGTTGGTTAAAGTAATTCATTAAATAAATCTGTTAAATATGTATATAAAAACAAATCCAAGAGGGAAACCGATGTTGTTATATGCACACAAAAAACTTATTTCATACAAATTTCTATCAAAGAAAACTAAACAGAAAGTATATAAAACACTAATTCGCCTGGTTATCAAATAAGGTTGTGGTACAGTTTGGAAATTAAAACTGAGTGATAAAAAATCTTTCAGAAGGTTTGATAAAAATGATAAAAAATTTTCTGACAAATCTGTGGTGCTAATAAAAGTTAAAAATTCACTAAAAGATCCACACTCTTGAATAAATATGTCTAACTTGAAATTGAGCTTACTTAATTATATTACATCGATCCACTTTAAGCGTTTTGTACATAAAGCTGCAACAATAAATATTTTATATAAATATACATATAGAATTTTTGTTTAACAATGGCTATAGGTTGGTCGGTACCTACCTTTACACATATCTTTGTGCTCCTAAAAATGTACTCGCGAAAGTTTGTATTTTTTTAAATAAGTAAAGACAACATCTTACGGTAACACTTAAGAAGTTCATTTACACTAAATAATTTCACTATTAAAATTGATTTATTTTTCAAAGTAAGCAAACTTCATTTTAGATTTCTGTATGAGTAATACAGAAATTTTCCAAAAATAATTTCTACATGTTTTAAAAACTTTCAAAAACTTTTTTTATTTATTTTGAAGTTCAATTGTTCACCTCTACTTATTAAGTTTTCATTTTTCATTTGTGTTTTTTTGTGTTGTTTATTATTTTTTTATTTATTTTATGCTTTCATTTTTGTTTTTTTTTTTTTAGTTTTCTTCCTGTTTCTCTTTTATCTTTACTCGTGCTTCCTTACAAAGTTATGATGAATTTCGTCTTTAATTTCTTTTCTAAAAGAAAAAAACCAAAACACTTGAATATTTTATGCATATAAAATTTTACAGTTAAAAAATGTTAAGTTAAGATGTCTGTTTAAATTTAAAATTCATTTACTTATTTTATTTATGAAAAACATATGAATATACAGAGTGTTTCAGAAAAAAATAAAAAAAAAAATGATGTAGGTACTCAAGATATTTTAAAATTTTATTTTAACAAGGTTTCACAACCGCTACATTTTGAAAATTGCTGAATATGTAAACTAGTAGCGTAACGAAATCTCGTCTCTTAAAATCTCACTTTTCATAATCTCACTTTTCACAATCTCGCTTTTTCAAAATATCGTTTTAATTGCAGAATATTTGTAGCCGTTGATGGAAGTGAGATTTGTGAAAAAAATTTATTTTGAAAAATTGGTATTTTGAAAAATAAGATTTTGATCAAACCATTTTGAAAAACGAGATTTCGAACCCGTCATATACTATAAAGTCATATACTATAAAAGTATATTCCAAATTATTAAAGTCTTGTTTTTTAAATCAATGAAGACAAAGCATTGCAGCCAAATTTGTTCAACACGTAAATGAAGACTGAACAAAATATTAATCAAATGATAACTTAGAATAGAAACCATCAGAAGTAGTGATTGCAATACCGGATGAAAACATTAATGTTTGGCAATTTTGTTTTACCGGTATTGAAAAAATTATATAAGACATTTGAAAAAGACATTAAATTTTTTCATTCATAATTAAATTCTTTTAGCTATATAAAAAAAACTATAAAAACAAAATTATAAAATTCATACAGAAAGTTTATCTAAAGTTTTATCAGTCATTCTACATCTAATTTTAATGAAAAGTGGATTTCCCGTTGGAAAGACTGTCTCTGCTTCTACACTAGTTGGTAGTTAGTACATAATGATGTACCCTCTGTAGATTCAATCCTAATACTCTTTCTACTTAAAAAAAAAAACTATTTCTTTTTTAATTGTTTGTTCGAGTCCTAAAGAACTTTTGATTACCGATTAAACTGGTTTTTCAATTTTTTTCAATCTACGTCGTTGAAATTTTATACAATTGTTTCTGAGTAGTTAAAGTACACTTTAACACACTTTTCAAAATATTTATATGTAAATTTTGAATTTGATTTGGCACGTGTCATATTATTTAAATTAAATAAATAATGATGGGATGATAGAAAAGCAAAATCGAATTTTAAAAAATCGATCAAAAGCTTATAAAATCAGCATTAATATGTTAAAATTGATTTAATATAAAAAAATAATTAATATTATGTAAAATACCGAAATACCGGTATTTTTTCAACAAACTTATAAAATCAACATTAATATGTTAAAATTGATTTAATATAAAAAAATAATTAATATTATGTAAAATACCGAAATACCGGTATTTTTTCAACAAATACCGGTATCCAATACCGCAGAAAAATGTCTGGAATACCAGTTTTCTGATATTCGGGATCCCGGTATTGTAATCCCTAATCAGAAGGCGAAATTTAAATTGTGTAATCCAATAGTCACCTAGAATTAGTTTTTTTTTTAAATTCTTATTCCAGTTAACCAGTAGTTCTAGCTGTTTCTCATAATAGTATGTTCATATTTTGTGTTTAAATTACGATTTTTAACAAACAAAAAGTGTTCGCATTATACAAATCATAATTAAATTTGACGTTTTGTTTTTACTTCGCTTTCGCTGTCATAAAAAAAAAATGGAGAAATATTTTTGAAAAGAGAAAAACCATATGGGACAATATTCATTATCAATATTTTATTAGGCAGTTACGAATTTAATTTAATAAATTTTGTTTACCCTTTTATTTGTTTGGAACTTGAAAAATCATTGAACAAAAATTAAAACATATGATAAGAATTACGATATAATATAAAACAGTGTTGTGAATGTCAATTTAACCAAATTTTAGTGTGATTTATTTTTAGTAGGGTTACTACAAGTATGATTAGTTTTATATGAAAAAAAAATAAATCACATTTAAATTATGTTTATACTATGCTTAAGGACCTAATCATAGTTAACTCGGTAAATGCGAACATAGAAACTTTAAAAAAAAATCACAAGATATTTAGTATTCTCGGGCAGTTTTTCCTAATACATACAAAAGAGCAACAAAAATATTTTGAGTGTATGGTATGGCTTAAGAACTAAAGTTGTTTACCTCTTGATTCAATAATCTCAAGCCTTGACTATCCATAGGAAGTAAAACAACAGATAGTGGAAATGCTAGTGTACAGAGGAACATTTGTTGGTGATAAAATTTGAAAAATGTCATTGACAAATTCAAAAATACGATACAATTACGATATTTGTGAAAAAATATCTTTACTCAGTAAACAAGAAGCTAATCACGGTTAAGCATTAAACATGATTAAATCGTGTAATATGAGTATAACATAAACATAACTATGATTTTAAGTGTAATTAGTTTTCTATGAAAAAACAAATTATACTTAAATTTTGTATTTACTATGATTAAGGACTTAATTATAGTTAATTCGGTAAATACGAACATGCCATTAGTTTTATGAATTTTGAGATATATAACTATAATAATGTACATCTCTTAAATTTGAAATTTTAAATTCATTGAAATCACCCTGTATATTATGTACATAAATCATATCAGTATAATTTATTATGCATACATACATTTAGAATAGATGTATACACAAGTAGATATTATAATACAAAAGTTACGTTAACTTATTTAATTTGATATCTTTTTAATGTTTGTATACGTGTATAAATATAAGCCAAAGTGTGAGTATAAAAAATATAAAAGTTTTTTTCATATGAATGAAATGGTTTTATATTACCTAGAATGTGTTATATTCGTACAAATAAGATTCGAAGGGAACCTATATATATTCATTAAAATTGTGAAGTATGCAAAATAAGATGTAAAATAATTTAAGCATACAAATTTAGTATAATCGAAGATCCCTATAGAATCTGTTTGAAATAAAAGTGATATCTTATTTGAATAGAATCGTGTTTATTAGAATAATAATTGTATAGGTAAATTAATCAATTAAAAGTGAAGTATTTCGAAGAAATTCAACTTGAAGTGAAAACGAGATTAGGAAACTGCAACGTGTAGTTATGCTCTATTGAATACCTAAAAAAAATATTTGATAAGGTTTATACCAAGCCACGAAAAGTTAGTACATATTTTGAAATCTACTAAACTCAAAGAAAATTAAAGTTAGAATAATAGAAAATACCAGAGCAGTGTTTGTAAAATTTAAAAGCACACTATAAATAACCTTAAAACCAGTAATACGTAAAATCAGCAAGTAAAAGAATGAAACTTCATCTACCTTATATATATTTTGCTATTTAAACTTATACAAGTATATTTATTTCTATACAATTTTACCTTGTTTGAACAAGAAGGTGGGATTTCTATTTTCGTTATATGGGAGCTAATATTTCTATGTACTTTCATCGAGTGGATTAATGATTATAGAAGTGCAGAAAAAAAAGAAAAAATTAAAAGATGTGGAATCTTTAAATGCCGTGAGAGAAAAAAAAATTGTCTTTTCTAACGATAATATACGTACATGTTAACAAAAAATCTGGACAGTTAAAAATCAGGCTCTAGTGTGCATGGTTGTCGGTGTTGCGTCAGCGTCGTGCAGATTATGTATGTATTTTACTGCGCCTACATTAATATACATAGTGCACTTGTTTCAAAATAGAAAATGGCTTAAAAAACATGTAAAAAATTAAAGTATAAGTTTAAATTAAATTAAAACGAAATACAAAATAAATATAATTATGTATTTTAAAAATTTGAAGAAAGATTTGAAAAAATAATATTGGAGTGTTTTCATAAATGCTTCAAACTAATAACAAATTTGCCGTTGACGTACTTTACAACCCTACTTATAATCTACATTTAAGTAAATTGTAACAATTTTGCAAAATTTCTGTTCATTTAATATGTCTTTTATTTCAATCATTCTTTTTTATATTTTTCACTTAATCGTTTTCCATGGCAAATTTCGTAGAAATTAACATTTTTAAAAGTGGTGTTATTTATAGTCAGACCTACTTCGGAATCACTACTACTTATTTAAAGTTTTTGTAATATATTAAAAAATATGGAGTAGGCATTTTTTTAAAATAACAATTATTTTTTTATATAGAGATAGCAAGTGGGATGCTGTAATAAAACTCGCAAAACCCAGTACATATTCATTTTTGACTCTAATTATCAAAATTTTTTTGATTTAAAAACATGTTACGTAATTTCACCAAATTGACAAAACAAATTTTGCTTGTCCTGCCGCTATGTACAAAAAATACTACAGAAAAATTTTTACTCGTCTGCGCGAGTTTTTTTGTTTATAGTTGTCAGCTCTAGAAATATATGCACGACGCTGACGCATTTTTTTGTGCAACTGTGATTTGGGAATACATGAATATACTCTGTGAAAATTAAAAAATTATTAGAGAAAAAGTCTGTGATCCCAAGATTCCCAAGAGAAGTTCAGATAACGAAAAAAAATTAAGTATATGTGTTGTATTTTTGAAATGAAAAATATTTGTAATATTTTAGAAAATATTTTGCAAAATTTCGCAGTCATTGTATAACATTATCATTATCCTTGCATTAAATATCATATTCACTTTCTTTTATAACTTATATTTATCGTTTTGAACTTTACGATTTTCATCTGTAATGCAATCGGTAATATTCGATTTTGTATGAGTTATCCTAGAATAAGCAGCATCAGATTTTTTTTATTTTAAATCAAGACCCCCTCCCCCGTCTCTTATCATTTAAATTTTTTACTTGAGCTTTTCTAATTCAAAATCGTTTGGTTTATTCATTTTAAATTTCCGCTTGTTTCCTTTTATATCAGTTATTTTGATTTACAAGATCATAACTGTGCTATTAGTCGTATTTATTATTTTTCGTTTTGATTTTTGAGGTTTTAACTTCATTTTTCAAAACAGAAATGTTTATGAGCACGCGTCTTTAAAATTTTATTTTTATTTTTATTTTTTTGTTTTACAGTTATTATTTTATAACTTCTTAAATACAATATCGTTGATGAGATGTGAATGTGAGTTGAAATTTTGTTTCAAATTTTTGGTTTTATAAATAATAAAAGTCAAAATTTTTAAGGATATCATTTTTATTTCACCTTGAATATGTAGTTGAAATAAAAACAAAAAAAAAAAAAAATCAGTTAGAACGATTAGAAGTAACATAAAATTTTTGGCAGGATTTTTTTTTTGTTTCTGTTTTTTGGTAGAGTGTAACTAATTCATACGGAACAAAACAAAACAAAAAAAAAATTATATGTGACGCTTGAAGTGAAATTTTTCAAGTGTAAGAAATTTTATTTTTTATTGTAAATGACAGGATGCGCGTAAAAGAATTAAATTTCTTTCACATATCCATACATACATTATGTTCATACGTATATATATACATACATAGATAATAATGAATGTGTTAAAAAAAAAAATTTAAGCTGCTTAAATTTTGTGATAAGAATTTTGTATGTTTTTTGGAGTAAATTAATCTTAAAAGAATTGTGGAAATTGTTTTTTCAATGATGATTGTGTGAAATATGAGTATTTAAAAAATATTTAATGAGGTTGTACAATTAGAATTTCAAAAAAGGTTTATTTTTTTTTTATGTATATTTATCTGAATTTTGAATTTTGCATCATTAATTAAATGGTTTTCAAAAGTAATTAACTTTTTGATGAAATTTTTTTTGTGAATAAAATTGTTTGGTTAAAGTATACATTCTTTCTCATTAGTATTTTATTTATGGGCTTTCCATACTATTCTCGCAGTTGAGTTCTACAAATTGAAATAAAAAATTTAGCCTTACAGTGCTAAGTCGATATCAAAATGATTACCCATTATCAATCAATTCCAATTTTTCCTACTGTCAATCAAATGATCGCTAATTAATTGATCGTGTTTTCTCCACATTATTTTTAGGTTCAGATTTTAAGCCATACCTTTATACACGAGTACACAGCTTGGACTAGTTGATGATTGTTTGGAAGAAATGGGTTATTTTGTCTAAAAAAAACTACTACAAAAAAAACCGAAACGTTCTTACATAAGAAGCGTACAGAAGGTGGGGGTGTGATAAACCAAAAACAAATTAAAAAATTAAAAAGTTAAAAAATTGAAACCGATATCAAATGCTATTCTAAATAAACAATTTCACAATTTAAAACTTCGTATTAAAAATGCATATACATTGGAATGAGTTCCACAAACACTGTAAGTCTACAAACCAGAATTTCAGTAAAAAAAGAGTAAAGATTTCGAAATGGCAATTCCCGACCAATTTTTTTCTCTATTTAACGGTGGTTCAACATTTATATGTTTATATTTTTTTGTCATTATGTAATGTACCTACTTGCATTGCTAGTTTGCTTTTTATGTAAAGCTTTATTAGTAATATTTTCTTTTCTTTGTGAATTAATTGTGTTGACGTCCTGTTTTTATAACCAAACAAATTTACTATAGTTGTAAAATAAATTTACTATAGTTTTATTTTGTGTAACTTGTTGAAGAGTAATATATTTGTTATAGGTATTTCTACAGATTATTATTGTATTATGTAACTATGCAAGTGTTGAATGAAACAGGCTACAATATACTGATCTTATTAATTGATGTGGGACTCTATTTTTTATTAGTTTGAATTATCCCGCAATTATTTTGTTTTTTTTAGTTGCTCTAATATTTGTGTTTCCCAGGTTAAATTTAACTATATATCACCTAAATATTTGTACCTTTTAACTATTTCTAATTGATAATCATTGTAATATATTTCAAAATGCGATCAGTGTGCTTTCTTTTAAACGTTATAAATATTGTTTTATTTGCATGTACATTCAGCTCATGATGATCCATCCAATTTTTTATTAGTTCCATTTTTATTGCATTTTTGCATTTATTTGATTTATTTTTATCTGCATAGTGCATACATATATGGGGTACTCCTCAACTGTAATTTCAGTAATCTGCTTATGTATAAAGAAAACAACATAGGCCGTAGTGATCTTCCTTGTATTACTCCATAATTGTTTTGTTCAGTACTTTTAATCCTTTCACATTCAGCATACTGTTGCCTATCATGTAAGTAACTCTTAAACCATATGTTTTCTTTCCCCCTAATTCCATATTATATTAATATTTTCAGCATTATATCTCTATTGTCTACTGTGTCGAATGCTTTTTGTACATCAAAGAAGACAGCTGCAAATTTTTCCTCCATTCTCTGCAAATTTTTCCTCCAGTATGTAGATTAGAAATCAAATCAAAAAGTGCAACTTGGGTATACCTACTTGATTGCTTTTTAAAGCCATATTGTTGTTTTTATTATTAAATTTGTTTTTTTTAAATAGTTTGTTAATAATTGTTGTTTTACAACAGTTTCAATAGATTTACTGAACCCTGATGATTGTGATTGGTTTAAAATCTTCAGGATAGTCAGTACTACCTGTATTCTTTGACACAGATATTACTTTACATATTTTAATAGATAGATAAATAGTTCGTCTATTTCCAAAATTTGTTAATACATAATTTATAATGACAGAGTCTTCTTATTATATATTCGTCTCTGATCTTGTTTTAGAAATACCGTCTTAATTAATTAAACAAATTAGTTACATACTTAATGTCAAATCCAAAACAATATTGATTTTTTCTAAAAATTATTATTTTTATATTTGTCAACTCCAGTTTCAAAATTATGTTACGTGAATAAGCCCATATAATATAGTATTCCAAATCTCTGTGTAAAAGCAGTTAGGGTGTTCATCCCATAGACTTGGAATTATATAAAAAAAAAAAAATATGTACAAAATAAATAAAATTATTTGAAATATGTTATCATGTATTTTGATTTTCATAATCTCTGAATTTCCAACAATAATAAAGTTTCTGTGAAATAATTAAACATAAATGTGGGCCCGCATATAATATTTCCATGATAAATAATCCTTTATCCTTTTCCATTTAATAGACATAAATTAAATTTTTTTATTTTAATCATATCAACATTACATTAGTTTTCATTGGTTCTGAAAAAGAAATTTTAAATTTTAAATTTTAAATTTTGAATAAAATTATTATAACCAGATTAAAATGGCTTTATACCTAATACTATACCTTCAAATGTTTTCGGTAACAACTTCTGCATATATTAATAGTTATATTTAGTAAATAATACTATGGTATTTATATTTTGTAATCAATATTAAATATAACTATTATGAATATAATACCTGTAATCCATTTGAGTGTTATGTACATGTATAACTAAATTTTCTCGTATCTACTTTGGAAAATTTATTGACAACTTTTCCAATTTATAAATACGATAATAGTGGACAGGTCGTAAAAACGCAATGTGTATCTTATCAATTCAAAAAAAAATTATAGGTCAAAGTTAATTTATCTGGAGTAATAAATTAACAATTTTTTCATTAATTGTTAGTTATATTTAACACATAAAATTTACCAAATATGACACATTTATGAAACGGTTAAATAGAATTAGATACAAATTAGCAATAATATATTGAGTTAGTACTATAGTTTTTGCATTAGTTATTTCCAGTCAGTCTAGACTAGTCAAATGTATTCGTAATTGGTTCGAAAGGTATATTACGCATATATAATATACATATAATCAACTAATTATTGTTTTTATTCCTATTATTCCAAACCAATTCATTTCGTTACCAAGCTTTGTTAACATAATTTTTCACTTACAATATTCCGTTTTTCGATCTTTTCATTTAGAATTTCCATTTCCAAAAACAATTCCAGCAAATCTCAAGAAGATACGAGTTTCATAATTTCAAATTAATATTCATTTTTTTTTTTATCTTCTCATTTCATATTTTGGTTAAAGATTACCAAAGACACTAGAAATATTTTTCAGAAAATTCTGACCATTTTAACTGATTAAATAAAATAAGGTACCATCATCATCTCCACCTCATTCTTTTTTTCACATAAAAACATAAGAACATAAGGATTTGTAAATTTTTATGGTTTTGTTTATTTTAAGGATACAAGAGAAAGGGGTTTATTATCTGATTGAAACATACAAAGCTAAAAAAAAAATAAACAAAAAATTTATCATGATTTATCAAATCTGACATGTTGTGATTTTATCCTTTGAAAATACAAAAACATGTAACCCTAAAACTAAGTAAAAATGAGAAAGGCAAAAAAAGGTTAAAAAAAAAGATAAATGAAAAAAAGCAATATTAAACCGTTAGCTTGGTCAATTCTACAATACCTGTTAAAAAAAAAAATTCAGTACAATTATAGGAAATCAATTTAATTACTGCTTGAGTGTAAGCTTGATAAATTAGAATTGATTAAACAAATAGTAAATATATTTTTAGATTTAGCGCAGTCTGTAAGTTATTTACTTACTAGTTGAATTCCTTCATTTGCTACCGTTCTGCTTCGAAATAATTTTTGATCAATATAAATATCAGAGAATTAATTGTTCTACTAGAAAAACAAATTTTAGATAGAATCGAATGAAGACAAATTTCTTAACAAGCAGTGACACATTTGATAATTTATAAAACTACTAGGGGCCCCTATTGGATAATTCTAATTTAAGTTAAAATAAAATTTAAAGTTTTTAAAAGAATATGGATTTAATATGGAATGTGGAATATGGATTAAAAGAATGGTCTGACATAGACTTCTTACTACAAAGCTAAAAACGTAACGTAAAGTTTTTAAAGTGGTATGATTTGATAAAAGAAAATATTTATAACTTCTCGCGTATATTTTCTTCTCTATCTAATACCTACATTGATCGGAAATAATTTGCTTTGTTTAAAAGCTATTTTTTTTTTCAAGCTGTGATTATCCACTGCTAAATACTACTTATTGCACGATAATATATCTGATGAAAGAATATGCTGAAGCACAGCTTGTACAATTTTTATCTCCTTAATAACTTAAGTAATTGTAATATTATGTAAATAAACTCAAGTTCGATTAATAATCAGATAAATATTATCCATTGTGTAAGTTATAAATCTAATACCAAGTTCATAATACTCTTCTAGTTTCACAACAAAATACAATAGAGGTTACTTGGGTTAAAAGTAAACATATCCATGTGATTAACTGTTTGTTAAATACAAAAATTTTATGTAGCAATCATTGGTGTCGGTTAGTGTCCAGAAATTTCGTCAAAATTTATTATTTTTAATAATTTTTTAAATTCAAAAAATTTGTTTTAGGAATAAAAAAGGAAAAGAATCCCTATTTATCTACTCTAGGATGAGTAAATAAACTTATTAAATTTTTTTGTTTTGTTTTAAAGGATAATTTTTGGGTTTTGTTTTTTTTTGTTAAAATTTTATCCTTAATATGAGTTTTTTTTTATTTAAACAACAATGTAGAATTTCTTTTTTATTTGTTTTACACACAACAGAAGAACTTCTGTTTTAAAAGTTATCGTGTGAAAATTAAATTTATCTAATTAAGTTATAAATTTCAGAGTTAAAACAAAAAAACATCATTTTAAAAGATCAAAAAAGGTTCAAACAGGTGCGGTTTGGACAAAAAAAATATGATTTCATTTTGTTTAATTACATACGTGTTGGGGGTGAGAATAAAAATTCAAGTTGTTTAGGATAATTTTGTGTTAATTGCTGCAAATGAATCTGAATATGTTACAAAATAAACTTTTGACATTTTAAAGTTTTTATAAATTTAAAACAAAATTTTTGAATTTGTATGTGAAGAATTATTTATAAAACATTCAAGATTATTAGTTGAATAATTAGTTTGCCTTTCATTAACAGTTCTATATTTACTTATAGTGATTTTATTTATGTTGCCAAATATTTTAAGCAAAGTAATTTATATTTTAGATAAACTGATGAATTTATGAAAATTAAATTTATTTGCAATATGACTTCTGATATGATCCAAGGTCTTGAGAATCAATGGTTTTAGAATATACAATAGATGTTATATACTTTATAATATTTAATAGAACTTAATATTAGCAAAATTAATTTTCAAATTTTATGTGCTACTCTTTAGTAGAAGATATTCCAACTCACACAATATGTCTACGCAATTTTAACTTCAGATTGAGTTTTTTGTAAATAGTATTTAAGATGTCAGAAACTTCAGAAAAATTATTCAACAAAAACAATTCATCCAGGTACATTAATATTTTTTTACTAGCTTGGTACCCGCCATAAATGACGGAAGCAAAATAAATTCTAGCATTTTTTTCCTTCATTAGAGTTTTCATTTCAAGTTTAAGAAAAATACGTATTTGCTTACGAATTTATCATACCTTTATTTTTGTATTATAACGCTTTTAATTACCATATAAACAGAATATTTGTAGTAAGGTGCAAAATTTTCTATTCGCTAAGGGTCATTTACTCGATAATTTTAGCGGCATCCTTTTTGCCAACATTGAAAATTTATCGTATAATTCAGAATTAAGTTAATCCTGTTAACATTCAATAACATTCGCTGCGTAAGCTTAGCGTCAAAGTTTATAACGAACAAATAATATTTTATAATGAGCCACAACTTTGAACGAAAACAATTTTAAAAACAAAACTAAATAAAATTGTAAATATAAAAAAACAATAATATTGTAGATACACATGATATTCATTTTATAAAATAAAAACTCGTGTTGGAGAAAAAATTAAAATAAAAAAATTTACTTCAAATAAATAGATATTTACAAAACTGTTCATAACTTGTAAACCATTGATCGGTTATTTAAAATTTCATTCCATTTCAAAAAATTAATTATCGAACTGTTCATGTTAACATTCATACATAATTATTATTTATAATATACATTAAAAAGAAGAACAACAATCAATATGGTTTAACCGATACCTATATATACCTACCTACTATATTCAAAAAAATTCATCCCTCTCTATAACATACATTTCCACACACTTGAAGAAAACAAATGTACCTAAAAATTATAAATTTACAAAGATAAGAAATAAAAAATAATAGTACAAAATTTCATTTTTAAAAATGTATAGCTTGTTATTGTTTTTATGTGTAAATCAGCAGAACCAAAACCTAACCCCATAATATATACTAAATATTACAAAAAAAATAAAAATAAATAACAATTTTAACTCTTCATATTTCTGGCTAGAGTATATATACCTATAGTACTATACAGGCTATGCATACGGTAGCAAAACTATGATGCTATGATCATTATCATAACAGCAACAAAAAAACAAAAAAACAAAAAAAAATATGTAGACACATTGTGTATAATTTTAAGTAATAAGAACAACCTTTAAGTGCCTTATGTTTTTTTGTGTGTTAAATCCAAATGCTGTTTGCCTTTTGGTTATTACCATATTAAACTATTGATAAAATTTCTATTAGTCCTTATTATTATAAATCAAAAAAATTGTTTGTTTTATTTATATGTATTATTATTATTTTATATTTTTCCTTATTATTTGCGAAGAAGACTAACATTAAATTAAAAAAATATATTTCATGCAATGGTATTTTTTCCTGCAAAGGTTCAGCATGGTAGACAGGGGTTAAAAAAGAGAACCAAAGCAATTTGTATATGTGTTAGAGTATTCCGTCGGACTTACAAACATCCAGATAAATGCAGAATAATATATATATAATTATATGACCAAATATTTATATGCATTTTTTTAAATGTCAAAATAGTTGGACAAACACCTTGACAGCATCTTACAGCATCTTACCGCAGTCCCTGGTACCTACCTAGTATAGTTGATAATTATAGATAAGTGATGATAAGTTTAGATAAGTATAACTTAGTATTGGCTAGTATAAGATTTTTAAATTGCAAAGGTAGTGGTCATGTTCCTGAACAGTGATTAGGTATTGATATAAATTTAAATTTTCTATTTATCTTCCTTTGAATCCACGGAGTTTTCTTTTTCGTCTGAAGGATTTTTCTTCCAAACATTTAACATTTTAAATGAAATTCAATTAATTAGTGCGATGGTGCGATGGATAGTATTTTTAGAGTCTTTAGCGACTAGATATATAAAATTATAATTTGACATCGATTTCAGAATAAAAAATTACAAAACCAAAATTCATCAAATTAAATAATTTTAATTTTTGTTTTCAATTAAAAACCGCCAAGGCATTTCATTTTGTCGTAAATTATCAAAATTATTTAAAATATTAAAAAACATTGTTTTTTTTTCCCCCAAAACATACACAGTAGTACAAAAAGGATATCATGTTTCATTTGCGGAAAAAAAATTGTTGACATTTTACGAGTACATTGTTTTTGAAATCAGACATTGAATTGTTGGATTTTATACAATACATACATATTTGTGTTCGAAATTAAAAAAAAATTACAGTTAATTTCTGATTCTATTCAGTAAACACCACAAATAAAAAACAAAATGTATATTTTTTTGTAAAACGTTAAATAAAGTTAATCACACGTTCATTCGTGTAAAAAATTAAATAAATCGAAATAAACAAAAATATTAATTTTTTTATCGTTTATTGAATTGCCAATAATGTAATTTTTGTGGTTGATTAATTTTATTCTAGAAGTTCTAGCCAACAGGAAAAAAAAAATTATGTGAAATTTCAAAAAAATCATAACTTTGTTGTTAATTGTTTTGTTAATTTCATTACAACTATCTTAATAATTTTATTATACATAAAATACAAGATATCAAGTATAAATTTTGATTTGAATGAGAGCTTGTAGTGAAAGAGAGAAAATCAAATGATTTATGTCATTCCTTACAAACCAGGTGGCGTTGACAATGGATCGCAGTACTTTTCTGACTGAAAAGTTCAATTATTTCAATGTAGTACCCCATAGCTCTAGACCATATGTCCATATTGGTCTCAATATTGATTTGTATATCATTAATTTTCTATAATTTGAGATCTTAGAATAACGCCCTATAAGTAGAGTTGATTGAACTTTCTTCTAAACTTTGAGAATAATTCAATTCCCAATTCACATTTTTGCAATTATGATTGTATGCAATTTTAAATCGAGTACAAAACACTGAAGAAGTCTGCAAGTAGAGACGAAATACGCGTATCTGTAGGATAAACATATTATAGTAAAATTCAAAGCTCGACTATTTTCAACAATATTAACACTATTTTATGAAAAAAGAGCCTACACCAAATCTATTATTTTGAATAATGTTTATTTCTTTACTATCCTTCTTTTTAATATTTTATGCTTTAAATTCTGCGAAGGCAGTTATGATGTTTATCCGATTATTTTGGCCTCAAATAATTAAAAATTGATATTTTAAACATGGAAATTTAGAATTATTTGTCTTTTTGAAAAGCTGTCATATATATTTAATAAAATGTATTATTTACAAGTTTTGGCATGGGAATATGTGGGAACCACAATTACCACGAAGTTCATGAAATTGAGTGAAACCTGTAAAATTGCAAGCAGATCGGCGGAACAAGCTTTAATAAAGTTCTTCAGGGTTTTTAAAAATTTTAAAAAACTTTGTGAAAATTAAGTTTGATAAATTGTAGTCGACGAAAAGGGAGTTTGCTAAATAGAATTTGATAACTGGTCATCTTTCGATGATGTAGTGTTCGTAGTAGTCGCGCCTGTGCAACAAAAAAGATTATTTGTTTGTAGTTGCGTATCATCAAAAATTCTAGATAAAAATTCTGCGCAGATAAAAATTCTGCGCTTGTGTTTATAGTAATCGGTGTCGCGTCAGCGTCCGGCAGATTGTGCAGATATTTTAGTGCGCCAGCTTTAGAATGATTTTTAAAGTGCATGTCATTTACACATGTAATAAATAAGACTATTTAAGTAAAAAATGCAAGTCTGCAAGTTTTTTATTCATAGTGACAGAGAAAAAAATCTGCAAAACACCGACGCATGTTCTACTGCAACTATGAACACGCCTAAATTTTTCAGTTAAAGTTTAATAATAAACTCCAGTAGTGTCTTTTAATCTGATAATTCATGATGATCACTGATAATTCTTATTTTCATTTACAGCTCTTTATTTGTGTTGATAGAAATTCATAGTCTATATATATATAGACAAGAGTTCCTTGTTTGTTATTAATGTCGGCCAGAAATAAATTTTGCATATGTCCCCGAGATATTTGCTTACAAGAGTTTGTATTTGATTTTTTAGCTTCTTTGCGAATGTCGTTACACCTTAATATAATAGGACTATTTTACATATATATTTTTATTCGTTTGTTTAGTAGTGAAGACCTCCATTCCATGTTGTTTGTATATGGTATATGCTACTCTTATTATATTTGCCTTAATTAACTTGCCTTGGACTTTATATGTTTGTTTCAATTTGCTTCAATTCAACCAAATACCCATTTCAATAACCATTTAACCAAAGTATATCCATAAAAAGAGTAAGAACTCATGTATGTATTCATTTGTTTCCACACAAATTCATATGCAAATTTGATAAACATTGTCAGAAATAGCCGATAATAAGAATTTTACGTGTAAGAAAAAGAAAAAATATAGTAAACAAAAGAGAGTAACAAAAAAAGTTGGCTGAAATTAAATAAATAAAGTTTATAATTTTGAAAAAAATTTTCGACAAAAATTTCGTTGAAATATTTAACAATATTATTTTCTAAATTGTATCAACTAGGCATAAGATTTTTAGGAGACCTAACTAAAACAGCGTTATCATATTCTTTAAATTCTGTGATTTGTAAATAGATGTTGTCCTCAGTATTATTTTATAATCGTATACCAATATAATAAATATTTAGGTTTACTAATATAATTAATAAAAAATAATAATGTTTGTAACTCCAAATTATTACTGACAAAAATGTTAATAATATCTTATATTATTGTAATGTAATTATAATTTAATATTTTTAATAGGTATATACGAAAATAATAATGTTTAAAACGAAAATATTAAAATAATAAAAGATCAGAATTAATCCTCGTATAAGGGAACAAACTAAATTAGAACTAACATTTTTTGCCACTTTGCCACATATAAATAATGGGAGGGAACGTAAACCAAAGGAGAATAATGAGAACGCAAAAATATTTTACAGTTTAAAGGAAAAGACAAACATCTGTTTTGTACCTTTTCTCTCTCATAATAAATTTGGTATACGATAAGTAAATGTAAATTTTAACTCTTTTAACTAATGATATTTTGCTCGGTTTGATATTTCTAAAAAATTAGGTTTGATATTGCTTAAAAATGGGAGTGTATATTCTTGTTAATATAGAATATAGAAATTCCTTGCATTCAACTAAGGGGAAATTTACATATGTGTGTGTACTAATAATGGAATATAGATATTTGATAAAGTTAAAATTTGGTTTCTCTTTAAATTCACTATATTTATTGACATTTCTATGGTGTAAAGAAGCAAAAAAAAAACAAAAAAGGAATACAAAATAAATGTGTGCAATACAAATCATTATATTTCAATCATTTTCTATTATTATTCAATTTCAATTATTTTCAATCATCATTTTCATTATATTTTTTTTGTGTTTTTAATTTGGTTTCTTTTATTAATCTCTTTCTTTTATTATTTCTCTTTCTCTCACTAAGTATATGTAAATGTACGTACATGTGTCATATAGGGCTTGCATTTGTTACATACATAATCATATGGCTTAGTTTAATTGAAAATAATGTGCAAACATTATTTATGGAAGAAAACAAAATTTGAACCAATCAAGTATCAGTTATCTATCACTCAGTTAGAAATTACTCTTCTCGAATGTAAAAAAAGTTTCATTTCGATTTATGCATGTATATATTATACTTTTATATGCCAATTTATGCTTAGGCAGCGTTTACACGTCGGACAAAATCGAATTATACCGTAGATAAAGTCGGATGAGTGTTTACATTTCAGACTTTTTCTCAGATTTAATCTACGATTTTACGTCAAATATTTTTTGTGTTTAACAGGGTTTCTTTTTATAAAGTGCGTAATTTTTTATTGGTGAAAATTTTTTAATACGTAAATTAAAAAATTCAAAGGTATCTAATCAAAAATCTTCAAAATTTTTTTAAAAATATACATATTTTTATAAAAATATACATATTTTTATAAAATTTGTTACAGTAATATAAAATATAATTACACATTTGAAGTATGAGGAATAATAACCAAATTGCGTTAGAGTGAATTTTAGTGCCATTTGATTATATGTGTTGTTCTTTGAAAATATATTATTTTTCATTAAAAAAATATTTTCACTAAAAAGTCGAAAATAAAATAAGGAAAAAAAAAATTTTTTTTTTAGAAATATTTGCCTTCAATTTAAGCGTACTAAAACTACAAAAATAAACCTTAAAAGCGCAGCTTGATATAATGTTTTCACAGCAAGTTATGACTGTAATTACGGAAAAAGCAAATTAGCCGAACTTTTTACCAAATCTCTTAATCTCATCTCAAGACTTCCTAGAATTTCGGTTAATCTGGTTTTTCCGTAATTACAATCATAACTTGCCATGAAAACATTATATCAAGCTGCGCTTTTAAGGTTTATTTTTGTAGTTTTAGTACGCTTAAATTGAAGGCAAATATTTCTAAAAAAAAAATTTTTTTTTTCCTTATTTTATTTATTTCTGAAATCATATTTTTATCTGTTTCTCCATTCGTAATAATTATTCCACTGAAATAATTGAGGCTTGTCGTAGGTTCTACATTGAAATAAGAATAAAGAGAAAATGTATGAACGAGTGCAGCTCTCCATTCTCTATTTTTTGTCAAAAAATAACTTTTGTATAATATATTTTTTTTTCTTGCTTTTCTTTTATTATGATTCTTCATTGCAAACTTTTATTTTTTCTTTTGTTTCACTTGCTACTTAACTTTAATTTTTTAAACAATAAATTAAAAACATTTCTAATTTGTACAATTAAAAACTCTGTAATAATATGTATTATATATTATATACGTATATATTATATGTATATACATATCCTTCTTATGAGAATTATCTCTTTAAGCATAAATCGTTGAAATAAATAAATAAATATTGAAAAGTTTGGACGAAAGGACGAGTAAATAATAGAACTACATCAAAAATACTGTTTAAAAACTATTTTAAATTTATTTTAATATAAATTTAATTTTTCAAAATAAATATAACTACTGTCCTTTTATTTTGTTTCTGTTTTTTTTTAAATAACTACTTCATTATATTATAAAAAGCAAGTGATACGCTCGAAGAAAATACGAGTGTATTGCCATTCAACATTGTTTACTTCATATATAATTAAATTCATTATTTTTAAATAAAATTAATAAAAAAAAAACAAAACATGTATCCTGATGTATTTAAAGAATCAAAAAAATATTTTATACTGAGATTAAATGAAATGCAAGACACGATTTTTACTTTCGATATCACAACTTAATGTAAATTAATATGTTTGGTTAATTTATTTTAAAACAAAAAGACAACGCGATAATAAGAATAACGGTAACAATAACAAAAAAAAAAATTGGTATAATTTTAACATGGTCATGATATTATTATACCATTCCAGCCATAACTGTACATTATCATTACCAACATCATCATCAATCAACGACATAATCACGTTTTATTCAATGAATGTAATAATTTAAAATGGCTTAAAATTTACAAGGATTTTTGTGTACAGTAAATATTGTGTAGGTAGAGGTGTGTCAAATAAGTTTTAAAATAGCAATAATTTAAATTTAATTAAATTATTTTATTTTTTTTTTCACGCCTCTCAGTACTCAATTAATTTAATAAATTATTAAATAAGACATTAAGTTGAGTGCGTATATTATGTACATAAAGCTACAAATTTAAACCAAATTTAATTAACTGTTAAAGCCGAAAGTCTCTGATGATAACGTCTATGATTGCCATAATTTAAATACTGGTAATTTTTTTTTTTATATATCTAAGTTTTTATTTTTACCACTATTTTTACATTCTTAAATTAGTTTAGTTTACAAAAATGTACAAAAACGTTATATTTTATTAACATCTAAGCAAATTTTTATTTTTAATGTTAATTTTATGCACTATTTTTAATCATTTTTAATATTATTACTGTATGTACAGATTTTGCAAAAATTTGTCCCTGAAAATATTGAAAAAGATACTTCCTACTTAAACCAATATTTTTTTATTAAAAACTAAAAATAATAACAAAAAAACTTAACGCACCGAATCTATTTTAAAAACGTTTGACCTAATTAAAAACAAATGTGTTACTTTTTAGTGCTAATTCTAATTAGTTTTTTCCAACCATCAAAATTTTGATTTAATTTAATTAATTTATCCTTATCTGGTACGGACATTTCAAATCTTAATTTTTTTCCGTTCCGTTTAACACTGTTAAGCTTGGGGTAGTGAATTAGGGTTATATTGACAGTAGAGTATATGATATTGATAGGAACGTATTGTTGTTAAGTATGTAGTAGAGAAACGGAACTGAAACTGGCCAACAGATTTATTTGTAGACTCGCTGATTAAATAAATATATAATATGAATACATAATAATAAATATTAACTAAAAAAATAAAATATATCGCTAAATATGCTAAATATGGCGATGTATATAATCAATATAATACATTAATATCGAAACATGTGTGCATCTGTTGAAGATTGTAATTTTTCCATAGATTGTCATTTTTTTTTTTATTTTTCGTCAAATGATGAATGAAATTTGGTAACAGTTTTAACAAAACTCTAATCGAACTGGTAAGATTGTGAAGTTGATACACTATGCTCCCCAGAAGGAGTAACAGAAAATTTTCAACCAGCAACGTGAAAATTTTTACAACAGTTGAATTCTTCCTGCTTTTATAAATTTGATTTTGTTTGTGACGCCTTACAACCTTGTTCACTCTGTTTTGATAATTCCCTTAATCCCTTAATAATAGACAAAATTAAGTATACAAAATTATAACCAAACCTTTAACCTTTTGTTTGCATTAAACTTGTTTTTTCATTACTAGTTAGCGCATGTGTCTGTTGTAGCGTTCATGTACTTTTGTTTACTTCTCTAATGGTAACTTCTCTAATGGTTACAGAAGTTGCAATTTGGTGGTTTTTTTTCTGGTGGTGGATGCTGTAGATACTTACACCTTGATTTTGGCAAGTTTGTCTTAGATGAATCATTACAATAATTGAATTGTTGCATATGTAATTGAAAAATTTCATACCTTTTAATTTTTAAATACAATAAAAATTCACATTATGACAAAAAAATATTTAATTAATTTTTTTTTAAATTATAGGTGGTTTTATGGGTGATATTGCATTGCCAGATGATTTCAATGAATCAAGTGAGTTATATCCAATAGTAGCATCAACTTTATTACCTGAATTTGAATCACATGGATTAGAAAAAAAATCTACAACTAAATTCATTAATCAGAATTTTTTCATTAATCTTACTACAACTGAAAATTATTCATCTCTTTCTAAAGAAAAATACAACAGTAAAGATCATAAAAATTTAACATTAAATTTATCTGATTCTCATGATGATATCAAACTGTCACCAGATGTTATGAACGATGAAAGTAGTAAACAAAATACAAACAATGATGATAGTAAAAATGTTGAAGTTGCCAAAGTTAATGGACATTTTAATAAAACATTTCAACAAGAATTGGAAATTTTGAAACAAGAAGTTTACAATGAAGGTCTTCAAGTTGAGGAAGAAGGTTTAACTGATATAATTAGAAAGAAAACAAAACTGCCAAGTACTAATAATCAAAATCAAAATGAAAGGAACCGTAACGATCCTATTCTGGTGAGTGAGTTTTTCTCTTATTTGAATTAATATTAAAATTACACATTTTATGCTTGTGGTTGTATTGTTTTATTTATATATATATATATATTTATATTTTGTATATGAATAAAAGTAAATGAAATCATAAGAATTTAGTTTGAAGGAAAATAAAAATTTTTCTTCAGCTGATGATTTCATTTTGATAAATGTGACGAAACAGAGATAATTCTACATTCGAAATATCACTACTATATAATATATATATATAGATATATATATATATATATATTCAAAAATCTGTGTGAATAGGTTTGGGTGAATATAGTCTTATCAAAGCAATTATGTATGTATGAATGAATTTCTTTTCATTATAAGGATATTAATTTGTTAAGATATTGTATTTTTATTCATATATACATACATCCATACATACATATAAACATATAAAGCTTGTTATAATATGTAGGTTTGTATTATGTAATTCTATTATTGATAAGTACAATAATAATAATAATAATAATCTTTTATAAGAGAACTTGATAATGTTTATTAAAAAAATGAGAAGACCTACAGGGAAATTTCAATTAAGCACTTGAACTTTATACTGATTAAATGATGGGAAAAGCTGCAACATAATTCTGTATCTTCTTTTACAATAAAGTGACTAATTATTAGGCTTTTGAATATGCTGAAATTTTAAAAATGGTTTTATATGAAATTCAAATATAATTTCTGGTCTTGGAATTGTTTTCTTCAATTCTTTGAAATCAATTTGAAATATAGTTTGGTTATCATCATCAAAATGAAGATAAAATGATATTATGAAGACGAAGTTATACTACAATAGATGTACTATATACTCTATTGTAAAAAAGTTGGCCCATACCTTGTTTGTTTTTTAAATCCGTTTCAGTACTGGATAGTAATTAAATTACCTTCACAACACTTTTTCGTGTGATGATAAGCTCAAAGGTGGAGCCAACTTTTTTGTAATAGAATAGTTAGTAATTGTTCATATATAAATAACATATGATTGTAGCATAGGTTGTACTTATGTTAAAAAATAAAATGTGATTGTACATAACAATTGTCTCAACGTAAGAACGGGTGGTTCTTCCCAAACTTGGAATGATCAAAAACATAAGTCATGTTCAATATTCTGATAAAAAACTTATTAAATTTCTCCTGTTGATTTTATTAAATTATGCACGAATTTTGTTGTTATGAAAATTCTTCATTCGGATGAGTATAGGATTGTTATTGCTTCTTCTCCATTTTATTAATTCCGGAAGCTAAGACTATAATCGAATGTTTTTCGCAGTCAAAATCTTACTTTAAATTATTTTTTGTTAATAATCAAACGACAATCGTATTCAATATTATGATTTTATACAAATCTCATTACTTCTTATACATTTTATTTTTATTTAATATTTATTTATTTAACCCAAATGAGCCCAATCGCTCGTACAGAGTTTGTTTTACAAATTATAATTCAGTGCAATTAAAAACAAAATGAAATACAATGAAAAAATATAGTATTAGAATTAGACAAAATATTGTAAAAACAATCAGTATTTCAAATTTGTTTTTGTTTCAATTATTATTATGCTTAGATATATTACAATCACTTATGTTAGACTTTGATAAAATTGATTTTTATTGTAAATTTATTTATGTTGTTATTGGCTTTTAATTCATTGGGCAATGCATTATAATATTTAAATCCTAAATTATAAATAGCGTTGAGTCCATTGAATATTTTTTTTCCGACATTACTCTGATATTTTTTGCATTTCTAGTTCCATATTCGTGACATTCATTGTTGTAAGTTACTGTAGTATTCGTATTGATATTATAAGATGTGTAATTTAAATTTGATAAGAAAATTTAATTAAAGCATTTTGTGCTCAATATGTATTGCTTTTGTAGAAGCTTTTTTATGGTGGTCACATAAATTTTTTATGACTTTGTTCTGAAAAATTTGGACTTTATTTAACTCTTTATCAAAAGCATTTCCCCAGATTTGAATGGCGTATGTTATATTACTATGAAAAAGACTATAGTAAATAGATCTTTTCAAGCTTAGTAGTTCAGCAATTCTTGTGCTTTTTTATATTGTTCGCTAATTTGTGTATTCCAGCTTAAGTTGTTATCAATAACTATACCTAGATATTTGTATTGCTCTATAATTTGAATGTTGCAGGTTGCAATTACTAAAATGTATATTCAATTCATCTGTTATTCTAGAATTAAACAGCATATATTTGGTTTTATTGGAATTAATAATAAGTCGGTGTTTCCTTCCATCCACTTCCTTATCATTAGATTATCTTCATTTATTGCGCTTTTCAATTGCTTATACATGTATTCTCATCATAAACAATCGCCAAATCATCCGTATACATAAAAGGAGATCCACTTAAATTAATATTTAGTAGACCACTTATGTAAAAGGAGAGCAGAGTGGGCCCAAGAGAACTGCCCTGGATTGCTTCAAAGTAAATTTTTTACCAATTTCAAACATTCAGAAAATTGATGAGTTCGATTTTACAAGTAAGATTTAAAGCAAATAAACTCTTTTCCACTGATCCCAAACTCATATAAAGTTCTTAATAATATATTTCTATCGACCGCATCAAATGCTGTTTTTACGTCGTAAAATACTACTGCAACTTTTTTCCTTTAATCAATTTCAGCTTGAATTCGAGACACAAGATCAAATAAGGCCCCTAGAGTATTGCTTATTATTACATATATTGCTTATTGTTTGTCAATTCCTCTTTATGCAGATAATCAGTAAGTTAACTATTCACATAATTTTCAATAATTTTATAAGGTCTGAAGTTATTTATATTTTCTCTCTGGATCATGTATTTTTATAAATCGGTACAACTTTTTTAATTTTCATACATTTTGGCATTTTTCTTTCTCTCAATGAAGAGTTTGTTATCTTTGTTAAAGTAATCGATTAGTTCAACTTTACATTCTTTAATAAATGCTGATATTTCATCCGCTCCTGCTGAGTTAGAATTTGTTGTATTATTTCTGATTTTAATTGTTTGTTTCTCATTTGCATACTTTGAAATTCGCTAGAAGTCTTTTTTTCCAGATAATAATTTTTCCAACAACCTTTTACTGTTGTATCGCCTAATTTAGAATAAAATTTGTTGAGCTGATGAATTTTTGCTGTTTTGATTTCATTTAATTCTATATTTTCAAAGAATTAACTTCCTTTTTTATTAGGTTCTTAGATTAAATTTTTTTTAATAATAGACCAAATTTTCTTTGATTACCACCTGCAATCAAAAATTGTTTACTATCATATTGTTGCATAGTTGAAAATCTGCTCTAATATACTTGAGTTGGAATATTATAGCTAAGTAAATGAAATAACGTCTCCCTTCCGTAGCCTAATCCTAGCACAGAAATGTGTTTCAATTACGATGTGGTAGTCACGAGTTCTATTCCCGTGGGGGCATAAAATATAACTAAAAAAAAATAGCAAAATATTATATATAAAGTTCATGTCTCTACATGAGAAACTTTTGGAAAAAGGTTGTCCATGAACAACTACAGAAATATGTTGAAACAAACAATATTATTGCAATGGAGCAGTCAGGCTTTCGAAAAGGATATTCATGAGAAACTACATTAAACTGGGTGATTTTGAATGAAAAAAACTGGCTGATGCAGGAGATTCCGTCATAGCAGTATTTTTAGACCTAAAGCGTGCATTTGAGCCACAACGAGCTAATTTGGTTTAAACATATTTAGTAGGAAGAAAGCAGGTTACCAAAGTTAACAATGTTTTATCTAATCAGAGAAATATTAAATTAGATGTTCCACAGGGATCAGTGTTGCGAATTATAATGTTCCTGTTATATATTAATGATATTGGGAATATTCTTAAATTTTGCCGTATAGTCATATTCGCCGATGATTGTCTGGTATATATTAGTTGTAGAAATCATGCAGACTTAGTTCGAAATCTAAACACAGGCCTGCAAAATATACATAACTGGCTTTGTATGAACAAGTTAAAGCTCAATGTCACAAAAACAAAGTGTATGCATATCAATATTAGATCTGCAGCCTCTACTGTTCCTACTGTTTATATTAATACTGAGATTGTTGAACCTGTTACGAGTATTAAGTATTTAGGTATATTAAAATAGAACACTTAGACTACGTATGTGGAAAAATTAACAAAAAAAATGGCTTTCTACGCCGAATTCGAAGCAGTCTTTCTTTTGCAACACTGAAAATGGTGTATAATGCGATTATTTTACCTCATTTTGATTATTGTGCCACAGTCATATTTTCCGGGTCATCAGAACACCTGAACAGGATGCAAAAGCTGCAAAACAAAGGGATGAGAATATTTCTAAAATGTAGTAATAGATCAGGAGTTGAATCTATGCTTCAAACACTAAATTGGATGAGCATAAATCAAAGAACACATTTTAAGGTTTTAATTTTTGTTTTTAAGTTGAAGTATAACTTACTCCCACAATATCCAGCCAGCCGTATAATCTGAGAGGAGGAGAAAGATTTGGAGTCGCACGATTCAACAGAACAGCAGGTCAAAACCAATTACTGTATAAAGGTTGCAGTTCAATTACTGTATTGCAGTTGTTTAACTCACTGCCGAATGAGATAAAGTGTATCAGGAACATCAATCGATTCAAAAATACTATTTCAAAGTATGTTATAGTAAATTTTTAGAATATTAATTTTAAAGTTATTTTGTTTTTATTTTGCTTATAAAATTTAATTGGTATTATTTGATTATTAGATTTTTGATGCATTGAATTAATTGAATTGAATTTACTTAAATTAGTATTAAATTATTGTAAATGTTGATTATATAAAGTTTTATACAAAACTAATAAAAAAAAAAATAATAATTAATAATTAATACTTTATAACTAAAAATATTACCTATATTAATATCTACATCAATACTCATATATCTCATACAACACATGATATTAAAAAAATATACAAAATACTCTCATATTAGCAAAAACTGCCGCAAAAACAATCAGAAATTGAAATTTAAAAATGATACAAGGAAGGTTAGATTTTCCCTTTCTAATAGTATTCTAAATAATGGTTCGATATATTATAAAATAACAGTTTATTACAACACAAAAGGCAATACGACGAATAAGGTTTAATCGAATGGCAACAATAATTAAAATCCCTTCGTTTCTTCAAAAACAAATATAAAAAGTAAAATCTTAGAGAGATCCAAAATACTGTCCAAGATTCAAAAACATTCATAGTTTCTTTAGAATTCCTCAAATTTACGACAGAACCCTCAAAAATTATTTTTGCTGATAACAACACTAACAACAATTTCATATAAAATAAAAACCAATAAAAAAAAACACGTTCAGAAACAGCAGAAAATTCTTATTTTATAATTAAGAGAAGTGATATTAAAACAAAAACAAAAAAAAAAAAGTCTCAAAGTTAGAGTTTATCTTCATAGCATTCATAATCATATAAAAAAAGGAAAAAAAAATAAAAAATTCGGTGACTTAAGACAAAGGGGATGGATTGTTAAAATTCTTTTCTCTTCTATACTATTCTTCTGAAATTCTTTTGAAGTGTAAGCAATTTAATTTAAGATAATATGATACTAGAGAAGATAAGCAAAAATTTCTTTAGACTCCATATAATTTCACAAAAATTCATCTCCAATGTATATTTATATATATTTTTATTTATTTACGTATGTTAAAGAAAAAAAGAGAGAGATAGAAAAAGCAAATTCAGATGAATTATTTGCACCAATTTATAAACTCGTATTCAGTTACAGGATATTACAACAATGATGTTATTTAAGTATTTCACAATTAATTCCTGTTTTGTCTCTCGTTATCTTATTTTTCTGTGCAATATAAAGGAAAAAAAAATTTTTTTTTTTAATTTTGTTTTGCTTAACAAGGATAGTGAAAACGAAAGCGAAAGAGTGTCTTAAAGAGGTTGGAGGTGGGAAGAAGTAAAAAATTTCCATTGAAAATGTTTTTTTTTACCATCTTAGCAACGAATGAGCAAAGAATGAGCACAGTAAAAGTTACAAAAAAAACGAAATGTACAAAACTATCGAGATACGAATCATATTTCATACTTCCTACATTTGAAAAGCTTCCCTATTATCTTTTCTTATTGGTGAGGTAATCATAATTCTTAAAACGACGAATGAATGCCGGAAAAATTATATGCAATGTAAATCATACTAGACGGAATAATCTGTGTAAGGTTGAGAGATATATATTGCAAAACCGGGATTCCAGATACCGAAAAAACGGTATTCTATAGACATTTTGTTGCGATATCGAATATCGTTATATATGAAAAAAATACTGGCATTCGGTATATTTTATAAAATATTATTTTTCTTTAAATATAATTAATTTCAACATGTCAACGTTTATTTTATAAATTTTTTATCGGTTTTTTGAAATTCGATTTCGATTTTATATTTTCTCATCACTATCATTGTCATCACTATTATCACATCTAACTTACATAATATGATATAATGTCAAATTAAATTCAAAATATAAAATTCGGACATATAAGTATTCAATTACGACATACTCTAGTTGGAATTTATCTCAACAATGTACCCAGGTCTTTCGCACTCACAATCACTAGATAATACTCTCCTCGGCACGACTTTATTCCCACAAATTATTAAAATATAGCCATTAGAAAAATTATTATATGTTTAATAAAGAGGTTATATTTGCAATCTTCTAAAAAATACTCAGAAACAATTGTAGAAAACATGGTAGAGCAGTAGGTAAAGTACCTGCCTTTTAAGGTTTCAGATTCGTTTCCCGAAAAAAGCAAAATGCTTTATAGGTTTTTGAACTGCTCCAGTACCTTGTGTCATTGTATTAAGGTAAATAAAAAAACTATAGACACACATCTTGGAAGGGAAAAGGGCCTCAAAGTTTGGTAGCTAATATATATATATATAAATAAAAAATAAATAAATATAATTGTAGGAAATTCCAACGACATAGGTGGAAATAACAACAATGAGGATTTTACCGTCAATGATATGTAATTATTTTAGCAAAAAATTACAGATATAGCTATCGATAAAAAATTGAAAAAAATCAGTTCCATCAGTAAGCAACAGTCTTTAGGACTCGAACAAACAATTAAAAAAGAAATAGCTTTTTTTTAAAGTAGAAAGTATATTAGGACTGAATCTACAGAGGGCTCATGATTATTTGTTAACAATCACATGTACTAGTGTAGACGAGGAGAGACCTTCAATGCAAGTTTACTTCGCAATAATTTTAGATACAGACTGACTGATAAAGTTTTAGATAAATTTTGTTTCTGTGAATTCATTTCTTAAATAAAATATTATTCCAGTTTGGCCATTGGAAAGTTTTGGAATTTTTAAAATACATTTCACCGAATAACCAATATTATAGAAAGTCAAGAAAAAAAGAAAGTCTGCTCAACGATATTCCTGGATGTAGCACAGGCTTTAGATAAGTTATAAAACGAGAAGAGCTAAACTTAAATTACACAAAAATGTACACTGATTACTAGGTAGACACACTGTGCTCTCAACTAAAATTAAGCTTTTGCTATACCAACAAATCCAGAAACCCATTTGAACTTATGGAATTGAGCTCTGATATTGTGCCAGTCAAAGCAACATAATACAACATTTTTAAAATAAAGTACAGCTATGTGATAAAGTTCATGTTCCGTGGTATATTCGTAGTTTTAACTTACATAAAGATTAGGGTGTCAAAATGGTAAACAATGTTATCCAAATTACCGCACAAAGTCGTCAACAAAGACTACAACAATGCCGAAGCTATTCAACTCTTGGACAATGATGATACGACATGAAGATTGAAACGAGTAAAACTGTTTGAATTTTGGCAGATTTAAAGTTGTAATAGATTTTATAAAAAAAAATAAAAACCGTCTGTTTACGATCGTAAGCGTTTTTGCGGTCCAAAATTGAGTATTACCAATTAAAGTGACCACACGCCACGCTGTTCCTGCAAATACTGTCTTTATTAAAATTTCATTTTATACATAACCATTTTCACTATTTCAATGCATAGGTGAAAAAGAGAAAACATAATATTTACAACGATTTGGAAATTATAATAATAATATTAATTACAGTTAACTTTTTATTTATGTATAATTACATATATATTTAGTATATTATGTATCTGGTAAATTAAAGCAAATATGTACATCAAAAATTAGATTATTATTTTATAAGTTTGACGATTGTTGTGAAGTAGTAAATGTTCCTGGGGCTTAATTAGATTTAACCAGATAGTCAATAGGAGTAATTATTGTTTACACCAACCATAATATCACGGTAAGCGTGAACACGGTCTTAGGTTAAATATTCTGAAAATGTAGCCATTTAAGCTTTAAAGAAAAATAGTATATTAGTATGTATTATTTGATTACTAGATCAATAAATTTACCAGTGTTTTTAAAATGAAAAAAAATATATAGACAGTTTTAAATTAAACCAGATCTTTCTTTGATTTGTTATTGGAAATGAATTTCTCTTAATCTATAAGTCAACATAGATACTTCTTCCTTCATGAGCGATGATATTAGCTTTTACATTATCCTCGAATTTTGTACCTTCACTGTAATAAATTGTGAAAACAACAATCAAAGTACAACAACAACAAAATAAAAAAAAAATTTTCTATGAACAATTAAGGATCACGAAGGAACACAAAAAATTCATTTCACGATGAACATTTTTTCGAAATCTTTAACTTCTTATTCTAAAAGAAAAAAAAAGCAATTTCTCATATCCTTTAGATATTTTTTAGTAATAATAACAAAATTAAAAAAAAATATAAAAACAAAAATTTCAATTGATTCTCTCGGCTATGAATTTAATTTGCATTTTAAAACAGAATTTTAAGAGAAAAAATCTTATCACAGTGAAGAAAAAAAAATCACTACACAAAACTAATTAGATGCAGCCAGTGAGCGTTAAATTTTAATTTCTGATTTTTTTTTTTTTTCAACATTAAATTTAATTATTAATTACTGTTCACATAAATTTAGAAACAAGAATAAAAGTTATAAAAAACATTGACTTACTCAAAATTTGAAAAACATGATTTTGATATCGAATGAATTAAATTAGAAATCTTTACTGACATTAAGCGAGATTTCGTTGAACGTCAAACTATACAATATAAAATATAGGACAATATATCTTTATGGATCAGATCAGACCATTGTGAATACAGTGATGTGATAATCGAAATTACTTAATTTAAAATGTTTTACACCTGAAATCACCACATTATTATTATTACACTACAATAGTGGTAAATACCCTGTGCAATTGCACAGAAGTAGCTCTTTCAGACACGATTTTATATAAAAACAATATATTTGTTTTGGTATAATTGTTGCTGTTTTCTGAATCGCTTGATTCCTGAATATATATATACTTTATAATGAAATGAATACTAATTTCATTATAACTTAACAAAATAAAATCCCATTACTCTCAACGTAGTAGATCGATAAATTAATGTTTTCGCATAAGATATTAAAGAGGGTTTTAGGACTTTATTGTATTATATTCTGAAACGTAATTTAAACAATTAATTAAAAAAAAACAGTAATAGTAAAAGGATAATTTCGAGTTCGAATCCCGCTTATGTCATCAATGTATGTACATACAATGCTTTTCAATTATTATTTGAAATTTATTTGGAATACATGTTCGTTGTCATTTAAAATAAAATGGAACTTTGGTATTATGAAGGCAAAGTTTTATTTTACAATAGATGTAGTTTTACACATTTAAATCAGCTGCTATACCAAAAATTAAAAAAAAATTGATAAGTAGACAATGTTATTGTCTATGCCGTTCTTGTACATATTATTGTAAATACCAAACCCTTGATGTTAATCGTTCAGTCTCCAAAATTATAAAAATATGAGTTATAAAAATCTAATCATTTTAATGTGCTTGTATTTTATTTATCCAATATTTTTTTACTCTTTTAGTGAGCAAATTTATTTGTACCTGTTTGTACTTTTGTATTATCTATATACTAAAGAGCGTTAACAATATATTTTTAAACATTTGACAAAACCATGATTGAATGCCCTAAAACTGTATACAATTGTATATTAATTATTACTTCTATTTTTTATTTTTGGTTGTTTGGTATTTAATTTTAAATGTTTTAAGTATTCACCACCGTTTTGAATATTTTTATTTTTGGCTTAAGAGCTTGCTAAAATTCTAATATTTTTTGTGGTGTAATTTACTATTTAGCTATTCTTGCTTTTATACTCCGCACGTCATCGACCTTGTATATTATTTATAAGATATATTAAATAAAATAATCTTTGGAGCATTTCGAACAGTCAAATTATTTGCATTACCAAATATGTGCCTATCTTCTTTTATCTATGAAGGGAAAGTAATGATTTTGAGCTTATTTTGCGATGTTAAAGCTGTGCTAATTTTAGCTTTGTAACTTTTTTCAAAGCCAACTCCATAGAGTTTTGAAAATAAATATGCACAATAGCAGGACAGTGGTAAAAGTTTTGAGGGGTTTTTCATGTTTTGAAAGTGCTTTGGAATTGTAAACCTATATTTTTGTGCCTTCTGACGAAGTTACAATGTATTTTTATATCTATTTTTTAATGAAATTAATTCTCTTCGTTTAAATAATAATGTACGATGCAACAGTAACGATAAATTTTAAAATGTCTTTATTTTAGTGAAACAAAAACAAAACCTTAATTTTTTTATTTTATTTTTTTTTTGTTTTGATGTCTTTAAGAAATATGTCTAATTTGAAGAAGCTTCACATTTATATTATTGATTTTATGATTTTTTGCTATTATTGGTTGTTGTATTAAATATATAGTTTTCCAATATCGGTTTAGAACTTGGATATGTTTTACTATAAATGATTTTTTGAAAAATTGGTACAAAAATGAATATCTTTTAATTTTTTTTATTTTTTAATCGGTAACTTTTAGCAGAAATATTTTGAAAAAGTTTCACATTTAAGCTTTTCGGTTCCTAACGCTGCTTTTTGCTTTAATGCACCGAAAAGTCTTATTAGCAGTACATTATGTTACAAAATGAAAATTAACAGAATCCGCGAGGGACTTGAACTATATTGAATAAATACGAAATATTTACAATTGGGGTGTCCCACAACTGAGATTACAGAAAGAAACAAATTAAATCATTAAACTGGATCTTCCTATATACAATAACTATAAAATTATTAGTTTGGGAATTCTTGTTATATACTATTATTAATCAAAAATATTATCAGAATATTTGAACATAACTGAAATAATGAAAAATAAAAACATATTTTTTTTGTTGTTGTTGTTTTTTATTTATCAGAAACAAACGAGATAATTAATTATTTTTTCTGTTTTTATTTAATTATTTATTTATGTATATAATATATACATTTTTTTTGTCTATTAATTTCTCTCTATAGTCAATTAATGAACCAATAAAACCATCACATCGAAACACATATCAATCACCAGAAATATTTGTTGGAGTAAATAATGCAAATCTAAAAAGTGGTACAATAATAAATTCACCACATCATTCTCATCAACATCATCAGCATCATCACAATCATAATCATCATTATAGTCATCAATATCAAAATCAAAATGAAAAATCTATATTAGGATCATCAAAATCAACAAAATTATCAACATCAATACCAAAAGATAAATCAAAATTGGAGACAACAAAAAAAATTCTTTTACTAACACCAGAAACAGAAAAAGCATCAGCATCAATTGAACAAGAAGAAATTGAAGAAGATAATCGTGACACTGTATTAACTATTACAGAAACAATGGATGAACATTTAACGAATATAAAAAATTCAAATCAAAAAACATTATTATTACCATTACCATCACCATCATCATCATTATCATCATCATCATCACCATCATCATCATCATCATCATTATTATCATCAAAAACAACTATTGTAAAACCATTATTATTGCCTAGTGGAATAGAATTTAAATCAAAAGATGAAAAAATTGATAAAATTACCTCATCTTTAAGTCATATACGAAATGTTGACTTAAGAAAAATTCAATCGAATACAAAAGATATTGAAGATGATTCCGGAAATAATTTTGTTTCGGAAAGGAAAGTTATTATATTGCCAACATCATTACCAGTACAACGTTCAACAGCGGCAAATGTATTTAGTAATGCTGGTGGAAATGGTGGTAAATTGGATGATATTGAATTTCTTCAAGTTGATGGACCAGTTCGAAGACGACATCGTCGTGGAAGACGTCAAAGAAGGTAAGTTTATGAAAACAAAAACAAAAATAATAATAATAAAAATTAAGTAAAATCAATAATTTTTGTAGTTTGTTTTTTTTCTTTTTCTTTCATATTTCGTTTTTCTTTTGTTATTAAAACCTCAAGGGTTGAATTTAATTTGAAATTATTTTTGTTTTCTAGAAATTGATTAAAGCAGGCAAGGCAGCCAGCATCAGGAAATTTTCTCATAATATGTTGATATATATTTTTTTTGTGCAAAATTTTGATTTTTGTTGCTATTATTTTTCTTTAGTGAATCTTATAATCGGAAACTTACCTAATGTTATTAATTATTATGATATTTGAAATTTCTTGGGAATGAATAATTTATAGAAATTATTAAAAAAATTTTAGAATAAAATTTAAAACAAAATAAAAATATTTAATTACTTCCCAATGGTGTATTCTATTTGTTAATTAGAATTGAATATTAGGATAATGTGGTGGACATAAAAATATATTGTTTAAATAAATAAAGTTGATACTTCTAAACAAAACGTATTACTATTAAAAGATAAATAAATTATTTACAAGTGTTTCAGAAGCTGTAAAAGGGAATTTAAGGAAAATTTGATTATTTTCTAATTCTTAGTATTTAACTATTTTAAATTGAAGTTCTGGTCTGATAGGTCTTATATCATAATATTTAATCTGTACAAAATTCGGTACAATTTTCAGAGCCATTTCTAACCCGATTTTCATTATTTTTTTTATAAATTATACATATATATTTAACAGGAATCGTAGCAATTAGAAGTTTCATTTTAAACTTTTACCCATATAAAAGTACATACACACATCTTCACAAATTCAAAACAAAAGTAAAGTATAAGCAGGCATTTTAATTTATATTCTCATAATCCAAATAAGTCCACCGAAATGTAGATGTCGCACTATATTATGGGAATATTGAATGAAGAAATGAATTAAAGAAGAAATTAAATATGTCAATTGTTGCCCAAGAATAAAATCGTAAAAAAGAAACAGAAATGATTATTTCAATAAATTGTTACAGAAAAATAAATACTGGACCGTAAAATAATTGTTGAAATGCTCGCTTTTGATAATTTTTAACAAAAATACACACTATTATGTAGTACCTATGTATTGTATGTACATTTGCTCTATTAATCATATGCTAATATACAGGTTTATCATTACTTTTTTCACTGTGCTGTGTAAGCTTCAAATGATTATGAATGGCGCAATATGACTCCAATTTAGAAGTTTCTTTACATATAAACACAGAGGCATATGGTTCAATATTTAATTAAATGTATGAATCTGCTAATAACGAACAGCGTATTATTATTTATAAAGTCATTCAAGAGATTTTAGAACATAATACTACTGGAAATAATGTTTTCTGTATGACAGTTTATGCAGGTTGTGGTAAAACTTTTATTTAAAATGCATTGAATTAAATTCATTGAATCTTAAATGCATAGTATGTACATATAGTGGGATAGCTTCTACTTTATTACCGGAAGGTAAAACTTTCTTCACAATCTTTTCAAAATTCCAGTATTAGAAATTTCTGCTTCCAGTAATACTGCTGACAGTTCATATGCACAACGTATTAATGCTCCCTCATTAATTATCATCGACGATGTTTTAATGTGCCCACTTATTGTTTTAAAATTGCATCTAATGAAAATCGATAAAAACTTTTTGGAGGAAAAACAATTTTATTATGTGGTGATTCTCGCCAAAGTTTGCCAGTAATTGCTAAACGTGCAACTCTTATTGCAAGTTGTATAAAATCTTGGTCAGAATATTCTCTATTTCATAAATGTACTCAAAAAAGTGGGGATGGTAAAATACCAATTTTTACTCAAATTAGTCCAGATACAATTGAAATTCCTAATCAATTAATAGGCACAGATTCTATCATTAATGATATTTATGGTAACGTTGTCGATATTGTTCAATCTTCAGAAATTTTAAGATGCGTTAATTTCCAATCATTTTAGCATTTACTATGACTATTCATAAATCTCTTTTGATAAAGTTGGTATTCTTTTATAACAACCTGTATTTGGTCATGGTAAATTATATGTGGCTGCCAGTAGAGTTCGTACATTTGATGGTATTCGTTTTTATATTAAAGAGCAAATAAATCAGGGGCATCTTATAGAAAATACAAAATAACCTGGTTTTTACAAAAAAATATGGTTTACTTTTTAAATAAAATCAAAAATAAATTGTTTACTTTAGTTTTAAATTATATAAAAATAAATTAATTTCATTATTATTTATCAAAATGTATAAAAAAGTAAATCCGAATAAAGACAAGCATTAACAGAAAAGACCTTATAAGTCTACTAAATATATTTATTAGAGTAAATTATAAAAAATTTGTACGATTTTTTTTAAGCTCCTTCTAGTTAAATGTTATTATTGAAAATAGGGGTTTGGTTAGCCGGAAAACGATTTTGACACAAAAATAAATTGCAATTAATTAACTCAATTTTAATTTGAAAATTTTACTATTTTTATTTTTTTTAAATTTCAATTTTAAAAATTTCAGGCGATCAAATGCCACAAAAGAATATCGTGAAAGATTACAACGTTTAAAAGAGGAATTAAATCATCCTGTAGCCACGGTTGATGATACAAAAAAACAAAGAAATTTTAATAAAAAAAATTTCGAAGAACGTCAAAATTTAAAAAATTTACAAAATCGAAAAAATGGTAAAAAATTCAATTTGAAATTAGCAGTTACACGCCAACAAAGTGATGAAACAAAAAAAATAAAACAAAAAAATTCATCACCAATTAAAAATGATAAAAAATTTATAAAAAATTCATTAAAATTACAAACATCAGATCATAGTAATGAAAAATATTTAAATTATTCGAATGAATTTTATGATAATTTAGATATTATTACAAAACGTAAATCAACAATGGATGCAATGACAGATGAATTAAATGCTGCCAATTTAGATGCAATTATGATGAATGATGAAATGTAAATAAATTTCAAATACATTTTTTCAATTTTATTTAATTAAATAATTTATTATAAGTATTTTTTATTTTCATTTTTTTTTTTTATTCTTATTTTTGACTCAATAGAAACTCAAAAACACTTAAGCGTCATCATCGTATTACACGTGCTGTTACTGCCAAAAAAGAACGCGTTTGGGATTATGGTGTCATACCATATGAAATTGATGGAAATTTTAGTGGTTCACATAAGGCATTATTTAAACAAGCAATGAGACATTGGGAAAATTTCACTTGTATTAAATTTGTTGAAAGAGATCCAGAAGTTCATCCGAATTACATAATATTTACGATAAGAAATTGTGGGTAAGAAATTTTTTAAAATTAGATTTTTACAATTTATCTGAGGAAAAGATAGAGTACCTGTATATATAATAATAAAAGATGAGTTGTTGGTAGGGGTTATAACATATATGACTATACTATAACAAAACAGTTGAATTTGATCAAATCTAGATTGTTTAAAGTATAATAGTTTTTTTTATGATTTGCAGAGGTTTAAGACGAATAATAACAACATTGTTCGATCTTTGTCACAAATTTTTCTTCTTCTTTCCTTTTTTCCTAAAATAGCAAACGGTATGCATGTACTTAAAAATTCATAACCTAAGTTTTGGCTATAATAAAAAAATGCAAGCAGGAGGTGGCACAGCAAACTTAACTTATATGTTAATAATAAGAGGGTAAAAAAGAGCTTAAGTTATCTTGATGACCGGGCTAATAATAAATTCAGTCAAAATATGTTATGTAGTCAGTTAAAAGATAAAAATGTTCATTTAAGAGGTGAAAAATACGGTCTTTTATAATGCTGTTAAATAATGCTTCCTGACTTTTTTTGTTACTCGAATGAGTTACAACTTCTTTTGGTATATTAATGACGATCCTCATCGAATAGATGTGTCCTGAAAAACTGCAGAAATTCATTCCTAAACTTGGGTCATTCTAAATTTATAACACTAAATAATTTTCTAACAATTTTTAATTGTAATCAAAATCGAACTCCTTCTCAGTGCTTGTCGAACTCCTCATATCGAATATAAATATTAATTTATATTCAAAATTATCTCAGACTTGGTAAATTTAATGAAAATAATTTTATTTTCATTTATTATGATTTAAATAATTTAAATTAGCAGAAGACAATCTTAACCGAGTGTCTTGATGGGTTAATAAAAAATTCATCTCATTTGAAATGAACTTATTTAAATTTTCTACAAACCAATATATAAAAGACACATAAAACAAACCATTCATTTAAATCCTTTTCGTAATCCTGTTTCGAATTTAGTTTATCTATATAGAAATTTTAAAAACAAAAAAAATCTAAATTTCAGTTTTACAAGGATAACAGCAATGTGCTTAATAAAACACAAAAATACACTGGCTCACTCATAAATCTTAGAATTTATATTTGCAACACAAGAATAATGTTATAACATCCTTTTTAATACAAGTAAAATTTCTATAGAATTCCTAGATCCTTATTATTGTTCTATTTTCGTTATATAAACTATACATAAATTTACTTCCGCATTGTGACATGTTATTTTTGCGTTCCTGTGCTCACGTACTTTGTTGTACTCACATAATGTATATATACATTGACCCATACATACTCACATTAAAATGTTATTTTATAAATATTAAAACTAACTTTGAATAATTTTTTTTTTATTTTCAACCTCCCACATAAAATTTGTTTGTTTGTTTGTTTGTTTTGTATCGATGCATAATAACAAAGTTGCTGTTCATTTGTGGGTAAACGAGGTAATGGTGGACAAGCAATTTCAATAGGAAGAAATTGTGATAAATTTGGTATTGTTGTACATGAATTAGGACATGTTGTTGGATTCTGGCATGAACATACTAGACCAGATAGAGATGCACATGTTGTCATTGAACATAATAATATAATGAAAGGACAAAATTATAATTTTAATATGCTAACAGCAGATGATGTCAATTCATTGGGTCAATCATATGATTATGATTCGATTATGCATTATGCTAGAAATACATTTTCAAAGGGAACCTATTTAGATACAATATTACCAATTGAAATAAAAGGTAAAAAACGTCCTGAAATTGGACAACGTATACGTTTGAGTCAAGGTGATATTGCACAAGCAAATTTATTATATCGATGTCCAAAATGTGGTAGAACTTTTCAAGAGAATATCGGTACATTTTCTTCACCATCGTATCAATCGAGAGAAAATGCAACAAATGTAGAAAAATGTGAATGGAGAATTACAGCTACCCATGGGGAGAGAATAGTTTTAAAATTAGAAAATTTGGTAAGTTGAAGATTATGGGATTTCTATTTCACAAATAATAATTCCTAATCTTCTAGAATTTGTTTAAATCGGAAAAATGTCAAACTGATTATTTAGAAATACGTGATGGATATTGGTATAAATCACCACTTTTAGTAAGAAAATGTGGTAAAATTGCATCGGAAACAATTGTGACTAATTCAAGTCGTATGTTAATTTCGTATGTCAATACTCATCGCAATGCTGGTTATCGTGGTTTTAGAGCTGATTTTGAAGGTAAGTTCATTAATTTGATGAGATTTTATCAAATAAATTTTTATTTATAGCGATTTGTGGTGGAGAACTTTTTGCTGATTCTGAAGGCCGTTTGGAATCACCAAATTATCCATTAGAATATTTGCCAAATAAAGAATGTATTTGGAAAATTACAGCAGCTGAAGGATATCAGGTTGCTTTAAAATTTCAATCATTTGAAGTTGAGAATCATGACAATTGTGTTTATGATTATGTTGAAGTTCGAGATGGTGATAATTCTGAGGCGCGTGTTATTGGAATTTTCTGTGGTTATAAGCCACCACCAAACATGAAGTAAAATTAAATTTCAAATGTGAAAAATTTTAATAAAATAATATTTTTTTTTTTTTTTGTATATTAATTAAGATCCACTTCGAATACAATGTGGGTGAAATTCGTTTCGGATAGTTCAGTACAGAAAGCCGGTTTTTCTGCAATTTTTATGAAAGAAGTTGATGAATGTGAAACAGCTGATCATGGATGCGCTCATCATTGTACAAATACATTAGGAGGTTATGAATGTAGTTGTGATATTGGTTATGAACTTCATAGTGACAAAAAGAATTGTGAAGGTTTGTTATTTTTGTTTTTTTTTATTGGTCTTAAAATAGTTTCTATTTCTAAATTATTTTTTTATTTTATTTTATTTTAAATTAAGATGCATGTGGTGGAGTCCTTGAAGCAATAAATGGTACAATTACATCACCTTCATTCCCTGATCAATATCCTGCATTAAAAGATTGCATTTGGGAAATAATAGCACCACCACGTTATAAAATTTCTCTTAATTTTACTCATTTCGATTTGGAAGGTGTAAACAATCAACATTCTGATTGTGGTTATGATTCAGTTTCTATATTTTCTAAATTGGGTGAGAATCGTTTAAAACGTATTGGAAATTATTGTGGTACAAAAATACCACCAATTGCAACATCAGAAAGTAATGCATTACGAGTTGAATTCAAATCAGATAAATCAATACAAAAGAGTGGTTTTGCTGCAATTTTCTTTACGGACATTGATGAATGTGCTGTAAATAATGGTGGATGTCAGCAAGAATGTAAAAATACTATTGGATCATATATTTGTTCATGCCATAACGGATATACATTGCATGATAATGGACATGATTGTAAAGAAGGTGCATGTAAATATGAAATTTCTGTACCGTATGGAAATATATTCAGTCCGAATTATCCAGATTCATATCCACCTAATGTTGATTGTATATGGCATTTTTCAACAACACCAGGTCATAGAATAAAATTGATTTTCAATGAATTTGATGTTGAATCACATCCGGTAAGAGTTTGGTATTTTAAGTACATATAGAGATTTTATTATTATTTCTGTTTTTATTTTTTTTTTATTTTTTGAATTTATAATGGGATTGAATTTAATTATTGGTATTCAATAGAGATAATTTAATTATTTTATTTTTTATTTTTTTATCTTTTTTTGTTTGTTTTTTATTTAATAGAATTGTGACTATGACCATGTAATAATTTATGATGGTGAATCTGAGGATAGCTCTAAATTAGGAATATTTTGTGGTGATAAAATTCCCTATCCAATTTCAGCTTCTTCGAATGAAATGTATATGGTATTAAAAACGGATAAAAATAAACAACGAAAAGGATTCCAAGCAACGCATTCCACGTGTAAGTTTTATTTTAATGTTGTATATAAAAAACTAAAAATACAAGTATGTATACTAAACATTCTTTATGATAAAAAAATACTAAAATAAAAAAAAATTGTTTTTATTTTATAAAATAGCATGCGGCGGATTCCTTGAAGCCACTGTACATATTCAACAATTTTATTCTCATGCACGTTATGCTGATCAAAACTATGATGAAAATATGGATTGTGAATGGACAATAAAAGCAAATCCTGGCAGCAATGTACAACTTTTCTTTAATGAATTCGATGTTGAAGACTCTCCTAATTGTACATATGATTATGTTGAAATTTATGCTGGCATGGAAGATACAAGTGGACCATTGCATGGTCGATACTGTGGTGATAAGGTAAGAGAAGACTATATTCACAAGCACAAAAAAAAAAAAAAATATTAAAATTGAAAATTGAAAAAAAAACTTAAATTTTTATTCAAAATAGATTCCACAAGAAATTATCTCTTTGGGTGATTCTCTATTGGTACGTTTTCGAACTGATGATTCATTTACAAGTAAAGGTTTCTCAGCAGCATATGTATCAGTAGAACCATTGGAGGACAGTGAAGATTTAAATTCTGATAGTCATGAATCAATTACACCATTCCCTGGTTATTTAAAAAGCATTTACAAATCAGAATCAATTGATTCAGAGGTATATGAATATATAGACAATAGAGAAAATACAATTTCAAATCAAGAACGTTTTAATGGTAGACATACAAACTATCGTCATTTATATGTTTAATTATTCTAAATAATATAAGAATAAAAATTAAAAATTAAAAATTTACTATAGATTAGAATTAAAGCTGATAATTAGGAGTTTTATTATATAAGTTTATATAAAAAAAAATTATATTAATTATATATTTAATAAAATAGTCAGTCAAAGAACTGTTTCAGTGTGATTCAATACAGAGAAATAATTATATATGTATATTATAAAATATATATATATATATTATAATAAAATAAAATTAATTTTAATACAATATTGATGAATAAAATATTAAAATTATATGAAAATTTAAAGTTAAAAAAAAAATGTGAAAGTGAAAATGAAAATTATAATTTTATTTTAATTATAACCTCAAAAATGTAGATTCTAGATTTTCATATTAAAAGTGTAGCTGTTTTTAAAACATTTGAATTTTATTTGTTGTTTTCGTATAAATTAATTGATCGCTTTAATATGCAACATTGCCAAACTACTTTTTTGAATTGAAATATGCCAAGTATGTACTATAATTTTATTAATATTTTTTTATTTTTTTGTAAAATTCAAATTTTTTAAGATGTTTGAAATGTAAATGCAAATCAGAGTATCAGACAAGTACTTTTACTGCATAATCAGAAAACGAAAGTTTTATTCTTATTTTGGGGCCTATCAATATCAAATACTGACTATTAGAATCATTATACATATTATGAATACTATTGTATTCTATGACAAAAATTTTACATAGGTACCCGATGTTAAAATTTGAACTTACAAATAAGATTTGTGAAATATTTTAAAAAATTAATAATTTTAAAAATTACTTGCGCAATCTTATACAACACTATTAAATAAAGTATTTACAAAATGAAATAATTTAAAAATAATAAAATTCATATCAAAATACATACACACAGTCGATCACAAAATTATTTGTACAATATAAAAAATAATTTATTCCTTTTAAGAATTAAATATATACATTCATTTTTTATGTAAAAATAGCATTGAAAAGTTTTATTAAACCAAACTCAAATTTTGAAGGTAAATAAACTTATAACAAAATCTAATAAATACACTTTTTTGATTGGAGGACCTTTTACTGGACCCTGAATATTTCATAACTGGATCAAATCGGGTCATTAGGCTCTCAACGAAATGACCATGCGTTTCAATCTCCTCATGTTCTTGATCATAGGACAAGTCCTTCCCTAGACTGATGTTTCTTAGATATTTTGCCTGATTTTCCTCAGACCGCTACCCTGATGTTTGTACCCATTTCCTCATTTTTAAATCTGCTATTTCATGTGTGATAAATCGTACACAAAATAAGTCTACCGAGCTGCGACAATTTTGCAAAAATTTAGGTCATTAACCCAGTGCTAATAAGTAGTATAGGTAGGTAGGTAGATAGTAGTGGCTGCTGACAGTACGCCGACACACTTAGGCCAGTGAGGTCCATTGTGATACCACGGAAACTTTCCTCATATAGTACCCTACTCGTTGAACCAATTTGAGCTTTTAACGAAGCGGCGGAGATTTTTGATACCAGTGTTTTCAAGATCACCCAGCGAGTCCAGAAAGAAAGCTTGTTGCCTTCTTTTATAGTATGTATGTTTCTACAATGCCACTTAGGCGAAGAAACTATCTAATAAATTATTGTATTATAACTTTTGAAAAAAAAAAAAAAAGCTCCTAAATGGGTTTTTCTTTTATGGTAGAGACCAGGGCAGAAACAGAGTAAGTGTTGGACAGTTTCGTCCTCCTCCTCCTCCTCTCTACACGTTCTGCAGAAGTCGTTTGAGGGGAGTCCTAGTCTTCTGGCATGTTTACCTGATTGGACAATGACCCGTAATGACCCCTACTATAGTGCTAATATCACACCTTTTCATAGTTAGTAGGTTAAGGGATCGCTTCAGGCTCAACATTGGCCAGATTTGCTTGGTGATGTTGCAGTCTGGTCTAACTGACAATCTGAAGTTTGATAAGTAGCATAAGAAGGAATAATTATTAGAGATAAGCTATCATAAGTATGAAGAAAGGCCGTCTTCTGATGAAGAAGGCGTTGTGGGTCTATCTATCACTATTTTATCTTCAATTACATTCAATATGTCAAAAACATGAACATCTCTTCCTTGGTACCTTATTATTCTGCCATAAGATTTCCAATCTATATCTAGGACAGTCGGACAGCCTTATATTTGGGAAGGTCTTTGTAAAAATAAGATTTAGGATGTGCTATATTTAAATTGGCGTCTTGCATTCATTTTTGAAAATATCCCTGATTTAATCAAAAAATAAACCACTATAAATTACATTCAATTCTGATTTATTTTCTGGATTTCTAAGAAGCCATTCCTGAGGAAATTCATATGTTATATATGCGATAGGTCCAATCATGTATCCAGATAAAATTCATGTGCCTGTGTGATATGACCAATCGAATAGGCACAGCAACTTCATTGTTCATTTTTGATCTGATAATGTACTGTGAAAGTGAAGCCATGATATATAAGGGAAGTGATTAAGAGAATATACTGTTTTAATTTGGTTCTATTGCAGTAAGAGGTCTTTCAGAACTTGAGATGCCACGAAACTTGATGATTAAGCGAAGTAAATGTTATCATACTCATATTTCGTGAATTCGAGAAAATAGTAAAAAAAAACACATATTGCGCATATATGAACTCTTTATTATCAAATAACTGAAGGAAATACATCCAAAGGTGATCAAGAAGTGGTACAAAATTAACGATATCTTAAGAAGAAATTAACAAAAAAGAACTTAACTTATTAAAAAATCCGTTCCAGTCAACCAAAACCTTTTAAATAGTGTTGACAGCAATCGTAAAAACTCAGTAAAACACTGCAAAACATAAGTACATATTTTAATTATTAACTTTCTAACAATTAACAATTTTTTTAAGAATTAATTGTAAAATTTTGAGTTTGGATCAATAGTATTTTTCAAAGCTATATTTCAAAACTCTTGATTTTTACATCAAGTATAGGCTAATTAATTTGCTGTACGTCTAAACGATTTCGTGATTGACTGTACTTCCCTAAAAACAAAAACCATATCAAGGCAATTAATATCAATGTATAAAATTTAAGATGAAATATGTAATTAAAAATTTAAACAATTTTATATTTAAATAATATGAAGTTAATATTTTAGAATTATTATAATTATTAGATAATATTTTTTTGACAGTTAGGTGCCTATTATGTATTTCGATAACAATTACGATTTGATCGAACGAAATGTCAAAATGCAAAATTGCCATTATGTATTTCGATATCGTTCAGAAATTGTCGACGAAATCAATAAAGTTTATCGATGCAAAATTTTATCACGAAAGAGACATCGAAAGAGAGATTTTGTACAATTTATTTCAATTTTGAATTGAAAAGATAAAATAAAAGAGTGACGCTTGGACACCTGGTGTTTGTTTTATATTTGCGATATTTTTTGGAATAAAAATAAATTTAAAAGTTGAAATGTTAGTAGGTATTTTACTTTATTCTTCATAATTATTTTGTATTGAAATAAATTTTAATAGGAATGAAAGGCCAGTTACGAATAAACTGCAATTTGAAAGTTAGTGTATATAAATTATTTCAGTAATTCTACTTTAATCATAAAAATTATTGTTTGTGTGACTTTTTCTTCTAGTGCGTAATGAAATTTGATCCATTTTGGACATAAGTATAAACTGCAAATTTCATATGAAACTTCCTGAAGCACAACAGAAAAAATTAGCTCTGCTAGTCCGACATGAAAATCATTTCCTACGCTGCAAATCATTTCCTTGGTACAAACCGCACAGAATCTTAATACGCTGGCCAATTTAATTATATTTGGAATCGACGTGTTACTTATTGGCTATTTTAATTTTTACCCTAATTTTTCTAATAAATCCATAAAAGCAATGTTGTTTAACAGGAAATTTTGATCAAAACTGTTAATAAAATTAAGTTTTGTAGATAATAACCCATCAATTTCATGTATAATTATATACGTATAATCTTCCAAATCCAGTGGATTGGAATAATCCCGACTATATGTTGGCTTGTTTTTTAACTCTGCAATTTGATAGCGTTTTTCAGCACTATCAGAAACTGAAAAATTTAACTCTGCTAAAATCATTTTATTTATAAAAACATTTAATTTAATAATTTTTATTTTAACTTCAACTTAAAAATTTCAAATAGTTATAACACTATTGTTTTGTTTTTTTTTTCGTATAATAATTTGAATTTGACAGTCAAAGAATCAAACATATGTCATTTTCATCGTAGATTTGAATTTTACAATGGCTGCATTTTAAAACATTTTCGATCAAATTTTCATCGAAATACATAATGGCACTAACGATTACAATCGAATAACTCTAACGATAAAGATGAACGATTCGATGAAAGTCGATCGAAATACATATAGGTACATTAATTTGATATATGTATACTTCCATATATTTACAAGTTTCAGTTGAGTTACTTAAAAATATTAATTGATATCCAAAATATTAAAACATTTCAGTTAATACAAGAAATGTATTAAGTATTTGTTAAAATGTAAAAATATTTCCAACTTTATTTTAATGCGAAATTAAATTTTTTTATTAAATTATATATATATATATATATTATAAATAATAATTTATAATTTTTAAAATTCTCTTCCAAAAATAAATTAAGTATTTAAAGAAACATTTTTCCAGTAATAAATATTAAATTTAAATATTTATTTTTACTAATTAAACTTTAAAAAACTGAGATTTGAACACATTTAGATATAATTTATAATTCTTTAAATAAATAAAATGCAAAACAAAAAAGATTATAGTACCTATAAAATGTTATTTCATATCAATTAACAAAACTTAACGAAAGATATATCGTATTGCGAAAATAGTTGCTACATGCTAAGAAAAATGCAAATTTTTGCTTAAAATATAACGAATGTTTCTCCATAATAAAAACGTTTTAATAGATAAATGCCATAAGCGCTAACTGTAATGGACTTATGATGACTTAAAATACGTTAAGCTTTGCTGGCAAATTTGGTTTAGAATTTTAAGATTGTTTAAGATGCTGTCAAAATTTCACGAATTTTAAACTCAATTAAATAAAATTTCTTTAAATTAACGAAAGGTTGGTTAATCATTGCAGCTATCAGTATAACACTCCTTATAGTCATATAAAAGATTAAAGTGCATTAAGTCTATTACAGTCACTGCTATAAATCCAAATAAAGAATCAAATTCATTGATCGAATCCTATTCTACAAAGAAATGATTATTATCATAAAAATACGATTAATAAAATGATCTCCACTCTTTATTATAAAAATATAAATTAAAATTTACATTCGTTAATTATGAAACTAATAAAATATGAATCAAAATTCAATTTCAAATTTTACACACACTTTTAAATTAATAAAGGGTGTTACTATTTACAATTTATTTAAAGAATCTCAGGCTCAGCAACATTTCAAGCTAAATTTAAAAAATTTAAAATATAAGATAAAATGTCAACCACAAAATTAGACGAGTTTCAAAATTTTAAAATCTAACAGTTAATCGGACTCTTAACGCTTTTAAATCCTACGTCATTCATAAAAAGGAAAGAAAGTCAGTTCTTAGCATTTTATTTATATTCGTTCCAAAACATAGTGTAAGAATACATTTTTTAATGCTCGTTAGTGAAAGGGTTAAAATCAATATGAAAACATATTTAGATTATTTCAATATAATTAGAGCAACTGTATTTAATTTACTCTCTTTCTCTCTCTCTCTCTCTCTCGATTCATATAATTTAATTTAATTTAATTTAAAATTAATAAAATATCAATTTTACATAATATACATATGTCTGTACATAAAATTATATTTTATGGACTTGTTTAATAATTATAATTAAAAAAAAATAAAATAAAAGTAAGAAACAAAAACAAAAACAGTAAAATCAAACAAAAGGATAGAATATGAAGGAATATAAAAATAATATACAATACCATTAATGGAAATAACATAAATATATTTAAAACAAAAAAAAAATAATAAAAATACAAAATATAAAAATAAAATAAAAATGTTTTTGAAAGACAATAAATTTCTGAAAAATTTCAATAAATTTCAATTTTGTTTGTGTTTTCTTTATAATTTTGTAGCTCTTTGTTTTTTTAATTAACATTTTAATAGTCGTAACGAAAATTTATGTATACCTGTGTATTTCAGAGTTTGTTACAATGTTTCTACTCTTCATACATTCTACGTAATTAAAATGATTAATAATATTATTACGATAATGTTGTATTAAACAAAAATCAAATTTCACAAGAATTCAATAAAACGGGGTGAGTCTATGAATGCTTGAAGGATATAATGTGGAAAACCAATTACAAACAAGTTAGGCAGCAAAGACAAAAATCATTGTTAAAAGAGAGAGTAGAAACAAGTAAAGTAAAAGCCCATTCACAATCAGCCAAAATGGAATTGCTCAGAAATATATCTCTAAAGGATGAAATTACAAGCGGCAAGACAAGAAGATCTTGTGACGTCCATGATGTTAATCATATTCTGTGAACATAAAAAATCTACTAAATGAGGGGTCCATTTCCAAAATGCGCCATGTTAGATATTTTTAATTCCGAGATATTGATGAAAAACTAATTTCTCTTTTATTAAAAACTTGTAATATGTCACGTTGTTAAAGAGTTTAATTAAAGATGTTCTTGAACAGCCTGTGGAACGTTTTAGTCCCATACGAAAGCAATAAAATGAATTTTAAATTTGAATATAACCAGTTTTGGAACTGCAGTTATTATATAGCTAGTTTTGAAACTGCACCATTGAAAAAAGACTAGTTTTGAAACTGTTGAAACTTTTAATTTTTTATTCGCAAATGTTGTAAGTGTATAGTACAAAAAAATACATTTATTTTTGTTAAACTTTAATCCTTTTTATTTTAATTAATTCAAATTTTGTTTTTTATTATAAGTATAAATAACATAAAATTCAGGCAATTCATAATTACATATATAATTTAAACACAAACAAAAAACATAAAATATGTAACTATAACAAAAATATAAAAATATAAAAATTCGTATTTTAATTCAGTCAAAAGTAATAGGAATATACGAACAATGTTTTTCTTAGTAATTAATATAAAAAATGGTAATTAAAACCTGGAATCATTATCAAAATTATCTGCTTCATGGTGATGGGGGTTAGGTGATGCTTGTCCTGCTCGTTCACAAAGCCCACTATGGTGGTCAAATAATAATGTTGTATAAAATTTTAAATCAGGATTACAATACAATTCAGTACCATATTGCTTTTCAAGTAATTTTTGAACATCCTCAATTTTTGGTTCTTTGACTCCAATTGGAAGAAATTGTGGTTTACAGTGCTCCAGCTTGCATCCTCTTTTCAGAAGAGACTTATAAATTCCGAGATCAGACCTATAGTTAATTTCACCCTTAACAAAAACAGTTGTTCTGTTAGTGTTCCGAGTAAGAAAAACAACGTTTTGTTTGTAAGAGCTTGAAGTGTTGAGTGAAGTGAAGAGTTCAGTCAACACCTAACTTCTTTACAGTTCCAAAATCTGAAAAAATTTCATAATATTCCTCCGGTTTGATGATAACATTTCTTTTTCTAATGACCTTCTCAATCCTATCGAATACACAATCTGGTGGCAAAAATGAGTGTCCTACAACCGGAAAATATCAGTACTATTTCTTTTAAATATGAAGGTGCATTAAACTTAAACTAATAAGACAACATTCCTGTCATTGCTGAATTTCTATTTTGCCCGGGACATTCGTCGGCAAAAAGTTCCAATTTTGTGTAGCTTGTGCTTTGTAGATAATTATACAAAGCGGACACAATTTCATAACAGCCCTTCAAACTTTGATTTTCTAGTCAAGTATATATTGCTACTGCTGTTGGATTTTGAGATGCGTTAGAGTTTCCGCTACAAATAGTAAAGTTGTACAAAATGTATGGAATTTATTTCAGTAAACTTTGATTTATGAACCAAATTAAAAAAAATTATTGGGTTAGCGGTTTTTTTTTTTTTTTTTTTTTATGATCTTGACAGTAACTTAGGTATAACCTTTTCGTGCTTAATTAAGTACGGTACTGCAATTTTACACTACAATAACTACAATAATTTGAGTATTTTATTTTAACAAATTACTGGCTTATCTACTCATTAAATATGGAAAACTACTACTATTGTCAGTAACTAAGCCTTCTTAAATTCTTTTAAGCCTTCATTTTATTTAATTTGTTACCAGATTATATACACTCTCAATTATTTTTTTGACATTTATTCTATCCCAATGACAAAGGGTACTAGACCAGCTCGAAAAACCAATGAAGCATTTTTTTTTTTTTTTGCTTCATTGGGAAACGGTAAAAGACTTGATAGCTTTTCAGAAAGTATTTGAGCTTCAAGGCTGTAACACTTTTGTCTTAGAAAACATTTGTCATATGTTAGTATAAATAAATATATTAAAAAAGTGTAAATTTTCATGTCTGTAACACAGTTGGTTTTTAAAATATTTCTGATGGGCGCTATAAACTCTATCTTTAAAACTGTGAACGTGTATAGCGAACAAACAAATAAACTTTTCCTTCTATAAGTATAGATTAATTATCACGCTATTATAAAACTTGGAAATTATTTAAGTCAAGTTAAATTTTGATCAAGGTATAGGATTTAGCCGAAATATTATTCTGAAGTGTACTTCTAAGTCTCTGACAGTACCTAATAGAAATTCGTAGAGATTCGAAAAAAAATAGAGATTCGTCCTATTTCCATTATTTATTTGTTACAGTTTTATAGCTTGAAATATGAAAAAAAGTAGCATTCTGCCAACCAACTGCAAAAACAACGTAATCAGCTGGCTTTAATTTTTGGTTTATTTATAAAATTCTCCGAAAAGTACTCGGTCCAAAAAAATTACAGAATCGCTGAGTCACCGTCGAAATGTAGGAGCAGCCACTCTGTTTTATAAATATCTATTGGGTAATTGTTCTGACGAAATTAATACCCTTATCATGATTCTCGAATCGAATATGAGTCGAAGTGAATATGCTAGTCGAACGTTCGCGTAAATGTGATCACGATTCGCGAAAAAATTTATTCGCTGTGGAAAAGTCGTTGCTATCCTAACACTTGAAAATTAAATATTTTGACAAGTAAGATTAATAAAAAAACTTTCAGTTGAATAAAGATGCATTATTTCATATCTTAAATTCAGTGAAACATAAATCGAAGCCTTAAATTAGAACAAATGGAATATATTACCAATAGTAACATTAGTCTGTGCAATATGATGAAGGAAATTATCACTGGCAATAATTAAGAGTTTTGATTGTTTCGAATGTATTTACTGCTATTTTTCATTTAAGGTTTCTTCAAGTGTATTTGAATTTGTAACAACTCTTAGAACGGCTCTCTAGATTAATTTGGATTCTCTGGATTTTGTTCTTTGTTCAACAGAGCATCGACAGCTTGTTCCTACGCCTGTTGTTTTTATATATTTTTTTTTGCAATACCTGTAATCATATTATTATCAACACGCAGTACATAGACGAATAAACAAATAAACAATGATTTATTCCACTTAATCCTAATAAATTCCAATTTAGATCCTAATAAATTTAATACGGTTGCACATCGATTCCACAAAACTTTTAATGCACTTTTATTCCATTTTACTGTTCCCACAATCCTAATCATTATTCTCTCAATTGCACCAGCTTATCAAACTTTTATTTTATAGCTGCAAATAATATCATATTATTATATTATTCATAAATTTTGTAAATAATCTCACATTTTTTTTTAAATTTACCCTCCCCTCCCTTTTTACTCGAAAAACAACAAAATATTTTTTTTTATTTTTGTTTTACGGTTATCACTTAAATTTTTCATTCGACTTGTCGAACGTATTAAGTTCGTTTCGCTAATCATGATCGCATGATAGCGAATTCGTCTACTTATACGTTCGATTCGAGAATCATGATAAGGGTATAAAAGTATTATGCCAAAAATACAAACATTCCAAAGAAATACTCACAGAGCAGCCCTTTCCCATAAATTTGTAGTCGAGCCTCTTCGAACCAGAACTGTGAAATACAAAAATTCTTTCGTTAACCGAACCTCTAAACTATGGAACACTCTACCGTCTCATGTGTTCCCCCAAAAACACAACTTGGAAGTTTTCAAAAAACGACTGAATCAATTTCTGTTAAGTTGTCCGTAATTCTGTGTTACTAGTTCTTTTCTATTTCTCATCTATTCTCTTCTTATTTTCCGTATATATTATTTATTTATTTCCTTTTATACTTTCTTTTATTCTATCGCTATACTAACTGGTAAAATTCAGCGAAGGCATCTAGGGTGTTTATCCCGTTAATTTGGCCATAAAAAAAAAGAATGGATAATATTTAATCAGAAGCAACAGCGAGCTAAATAATATGATCGATAGTGAGGACATTGAATGGTTTGCAAATGCCCAAAGACTAAGATGAGCTGGTCCCGTAAGTCGAATGCACGAAAGTCGAAAACAAGCAGTGGTGCTGAATAGAAAGTCCCATAGTAGTTGTGAAAAACGATGCTCAAACACTACAAATCCCAAATTGGAGACAAACAGCACAAGATCAGTCACAAGACAAGTGAAAAAATTGTCAATTAAACCTTACATTTTATATAACTTATAAATACCAAATAGTACCGAAGATAATCAATTTGTAGTTGATAAAGTAGACACAACAGACAAAAAATGAGCGAAAACAAATTTTCATTGTTGTATACTAATTTCTGAAAAACTTACAATAGAAACTTTATAACATTATTAATTAAAAAAAATCATCCTTCTATTCTCTCTCACTATCTCTGCAAATTCCTAATTTTGTACAAGTTAAAAGTAAACACTTTAAAACAACATTTATGTACAAAACTCTTCAAAATTAAAGGTGCCTAAAATATAATCACTTCAAAAAAAAAAAGAGCAAAAGAAATCTTTTCAACATTTCAATACACCTACATACATATTAAGTGGTTTACCCTTAAACATAGAAATTATTCTAGTTCAAGATCAAAATACACCAAATAAAACATAAAACAAATTACCTTACCTCCTGCTGCTACTTTGAGTCATAAAAAGTGAAAAAAAAAAACAAACAAAACAAAAAAATAATAATAATTTTCCAACTGATAATGCACCACTTAAACACAATCTACCCATTCAAATGAGGTCTAGGCTATAATCTAAAACAGACCTTCTTACAGTAATACAAAATTAACAACAACAAAATATGTTTGTGTATTATTTTCTTCAATTTTTTTTTTACTGTTTTGTTTAGTAAATTTAAAATACAGAGTCTAAAAATTTCACTTTTAAAAGCCCAACGAAAAAGATTTTTTATTATTTTTATTTTCAATCTAATTTTTTTTTTTTTTCCCCTAACACTTTATTATCATTCACATCACAGAACATCGGTAGTATCACTTAATATAATATAATACACAATCGCATATACAAAGAATAACTAACATTTTCAAGTTAATCATATATCCCAGGTGCACCTCTCATCAGGTGTAACAACACAAAAGAAAACGAAACTATACAGAAACAAGTCAAGGGATAATAAGGTTTTCATAATAATAATAATAACAATAATAACAAAAACAAAACACCACAATTCACTCGTAAAGAACACAAAAAAAAATAACTGAAGCCCGCGTGTTTTTTATACTCGACTTCAGATGGCATTTTCGCTTGAGTTTTTCAATCCAATCCAATTTCAAATGAGTGGTGATATAAAATAAAAATAGTCATAAAAAAAAAAGAAAAACAAGAATCCAACAACAAAACAAATATAAAGTGAATTCATAAAAATTCTTTGTTACCTGTTGTTCTTACCTTTTATTTATTCTTCTATCGTCGTTCGTATCCCCAAACATACAACTCTTCTGATAAGAAATTTGTATTTGCAATGAGAATTAGAACAATACTCTTCTTATAGGAATGAATCATCATCATTATCATCATCAGCAGCACGTCATGTCTGTTCTTCCATGCAATATGAATTTTTAGGTATGATTTTTCTTTTTTTGTGATTTTACGTTCCCTTCTTTTTAAATTAAAATGTTGTAATGATGACGACAAAGTGGGTATGGATATGTACTTTATATTATAAGTGTAGGTATTTTTGTATAAATGTGTAATTAGATGTGTACCTTCATTTTTTCATCATTCTCATGATGATTTTTCAAAATTTTATTTGTTTAGATTTCAACTGAAGGACAATAATTATGAAAATGAGTTGGGTATTATGTTTTTAGAATTTGAATTTTTTCGAAAATATCAAATTTGAAAATAAAATTTCGAATTTAATTTTTTATATAGAATAATTTAAAAATAGATTAGAAATAGAGATTTCTTGGAACGTTTTTGTTTTAATTTGAAAGAATTTGAAAAGAAATTTGCCTATACGAAAAATATTAATTTTTTTTTAATTTGAAAGCATTTGAAAAGAAATTTGCATGTACGAAAATTTTTAATTTATTTCAAGGCCGGTATCCATACATACTTATACTTGCTTATACACTGAATTTAGGATATTTTACCATTCGTTTTGAGAACCAATAAAACCTAAAAGCGAATATCCTAAAAGTATTAAAAGTATACGAGGTGGTGGTCCGGTTTAGAGCAAAAATATTTTAATCATTATCTTCAATATAATTTATAATTTAAATTTGTATTTACTAATTATTTACATATTATAAGTGTAAGAGAAAACACGTCTTACCATTGGTACCCACTGAAATAACTTTCGCTTCAAGTGGGGTATTATTTTTTTTGGTTTATCTATCTCAATATCCAGTGCCGAGCCATGTTGGTCGCCCTACTTGTGTGCAGATTCGAATTTGTCCACCCTATTTTTAAATATAAAACAAACAAAAATAGTAAAATTATTACAAATTTGTTATATACATATATATTCATTTTATTAAAAAATGATCAATAAAAAATCGAAATTAAAATAACAAAACATAGCTTTTAATAATCCAAACAATTATAATGCTACGATAGTGTTAGGAAAATTGTGCACTAATCATTTTCTACCATTTTTCCAATATTTATATTACATTCATCTCTGGTTCAAATTTTATTTTCACCAGTATCTTCAATTCATCTGCCATATAAATTCCATCAACATCCTTTTCATTTTTGTTCGTATCTTAGTTTCCAAATCCATACAACATTTCAATATCTCATCATTAGGAACATTTTTTTCAATTTTGAATATCGTATAAAAATTTAAAATCATCGTTATATGAATTTATTAACTGGAATTGCTCATTTAGATGCAAGATGCTCATAAGATGTTCATCATAATCAAATTCGTATTTTGTATTTTTCGACGGCGAATAACTAAAACATTTGGAAACTCAGTTTCTACTTCCATTATTTTAGCTAGTAATTTTGATTCGGCTAACAAATCATTAACTGTTGCTTTGTGCTGCACATCAGGGTAAAAAAAAAAGACAGACAGTTAATTTATAAAAAAACTTGTTTGTTGTACATTGTGTTTGCCCCTCATACTGGCACCGTTATGATACCCTTGTCCACGCATATTATAAATATCAAGACCTATTTCTTGTAGTTCGATTAAAGAAACTTAATCAATCCATCTTCGGTTGAATTGGTAATAGGGCAAAAACCAAAAAAAATGTTCTCTAACTTCCACATATTTTGATTGAACTTCCAATTTAATTGAATAAATCTTATAATAACTGTAATTTGTTTTACATGACTGATTTTGGGTGTACAATCTAATATTACAGAATAATATATAGTTTTTCTTACTGGTTGAAAGTAATGCAATAATTTCGTTCTGTATCTTCTCACCTAAATATGACGGCATTATATATGTTTCAAATTGTTTTGAATTTTGTATTCTTCTACAACTTTTAAAAAATTTCTATTCCTGGAATGAAATAGTGAACTTTACGGTCCTAAGAGCCAAATTTTGTCTTGATAAAAACTGTATTATATATACCAAACGTTTTACGTACCAAACGCAAGAAATTCAATGCTCTTACGGAAAAGTACCCGAATAGAAATTTTACCGAAAATTGAAAGAAAAGGTTAAATAGGTACAAAATAGGACCTACAATAAAATATTGTAATTGACTCCTACTATTTAAACTATTTAAAAATTGTTCTCTACGTACACCACTAGAGCTACTTATTGATTTTTGACAATAGACGATTTTTCTGTTTTTTATGAGACTATAGATACAATAATACGACTGAGCTAACTTCAAAACTGAATTTTAATCAGTTCTACTGTAGGTACACTCTTTTATATTGTACTCTAAAATTATTTCAATTTCTGTTCTAGGTTGAGGTAATTCAGTGAATTATATACATACTATTTATTAAATTGAATATAATGCTTTTTGTACCCAGAGAGTATTTCCCAATTCAAGTTTAGTGCTGGAGATATGAAATTTTTCCCAATGGTGGGGTTTAGGGCCAGCATATAAGTAAGTATAGGCTGTTATGTAAGTCATACAAGTGAAAAATAGTTATCAGGGGAAGAAGTAATCTTCTTTTTTCTATGACGTCACATTATGTTTGTGTGACGTCGTACACAAGATAGAACTTGACTTCTTGCCTATAACTATATAATAATTTATAATGTGAATAAATAAAATTATTTTTGTAATTCAAATTGTGTTACACTTTCATTCCCCCTTATTTCTTTATTTATACTCCTAGGAGTATTTTGGAATAAACTTGTTCTAGACGATGATGGGTCTATCTTTATATTTAACCTGGGTTACAGAGGGTTAAAGAAAATCGGATTAGACAAATTAAGTCTAAACAATATCCACTACAGCTCCGAAGGAATCGAAGCTAGACCAACATTATCTTTTTTTTAATTAATACACCTAAAAAATGAGACCGATGGAATGTGTTATGCTGGCGGAAAATTTAAATTAACATCATATTAAATCCACCACCTGAGCCATTATTTTCTTTGGTTACTGGGCAGAACTAATCAAAACATTTCCTGAAATTTATTCAGTCGTACAATTGCTGCTTTCAAATGACATCATTTGGAGCTTAACACATTGTTCGTAATAGATTTATGTCAACTTTTAATGTAAATAATGTGAATTTCAATTCAGATATTAATATATGTTTTGATTTATACGAAAATTCTAACCAATTTGTTGAATATCAATATTAAAGATTTGAGAATTCAAATTGGTTTGTTTTGTCATTCGACACTTGATACTCGACACTTGATACACTTGAGACTCGCACTAAACCTGTCACATCGCACTAAATTTAATAAATTTAATTTTGCGATATCTAGTGTACTTGAGACTACACCAAAATTTTGACAACAAATCAAGTGCGATTTGACAAGTTTAGTACGAGTACCAAGTGCAAGTGCGAGAGGTTCGGAAACGCCCTAAGAATATCGCTTTCCACAAATTTATTTAATGGGAAATGCAGATGAAGAAGTTGATCGGCGTTATTCAATTAATCCGAAATTAAACAAACCAATTATTCCTGAATTGCAAATACTATTACATGAACATAATAAATTGGTTAGAATGTTTCAAATTGATAATGTACCTGCTGACAATTATGGAATAAAAATAAGTGCGGATAAAATGCCAGCTGGCCAACATGTACGAAGGTTCAATGCACCAAGATTTGAAGATGAAATAGCGATTGTCATGGTTGGAGAAGAATTCAATAGGCGTGACATTATTTTGTAATGTAGAAATAACCAGTAACGCGAACAGGGTTACTCCAGTTGATATATATAAATCTTTGGATGTTGATGAAAAGGATTTGCTCAATTTTAATACCTTTTTGTACTGATTAGACTATTTTTACGAGCTTTTATTTATTAACGGGTACTATAATGAAATATAAAATGAAGCACACCCTTTTAGCTTACACTTACACTATTCAAATTATTATCAATTCCAGCTCAATATAAAGTAAACAAAAAAATAAATTTGTAGTATCCTTTAATTATTATCAAAAAATTTTAACAAGTTTTGAGATAAACGGCTTCAAGTGTTCTTCATTAAATACATCCAGTAATGTTATATATACCAAAATATATTATTCATTAATAAAATGTATATATATATATACAAGGTAAAATGAAAATGTATACACGATTTTAAGGAACGTATTGCGTTTAAATACTTTAATTTAAAATCACTACAAAAATATTGGATCAAAATTTTGAGTGTCGTATGAATCCAATAAAATTAACCAAAAGTTGAAATTAATATAAAACTTGTTTTCCTCTTCTAAAATTCTGGCCGACATTTTTTCTTATTCTATTAATTTTCCAGAATTATATTTATGCCCTTCATTCCTATCTGCTATAAAAATCTTTTTCAGTCTTACACTTTGTGTATTCTCAGAATCAAGTCAATATGAAGCTATCCCTTTCCCAAAGCAATTTTTCTGAGAAATTTTTCATCAAGCGAATAACTGTAGGTGGGTATACAAAACATAATTAATTTTCCCATTAATCATTTTAATTAGATACAATAATCGATTTTTATAATAATCAACGCTATAAAACAAGGTGGATATCCTAAGAGTAGAAATCGTATTTCTAAATTGTATTTAAATTACTGTACTAATGATATACCATATATATACAGGGATGTTATAGATTTTGGCTAACTAACTATCATGTAGGGAGGCAAATATTTTTGCATGTAACGTTTATTTTTCGATTACGAATATTTACCCATTTTTTTTGTTTAATTTTTATTGTTTGTTTTTTATAATTATTTTATTTATATCATCAATGATGCTCATCAAACGCTTGTAGACTTCAAAAGTTCCTCTGAAATAATATTTACAATACTTATTTTTTTTTTTATTTCTTACAGCTAATATGTCAGGACCGGTATGTAGGCTTTTAGTCCTATTGTTGTCCAATAATTGTTACTATGAATTTGAATAGTCAAAAATATTCGAAATAAATTAAGAACGTATGAGAAATTATAAACATTAATAATGTGTTGAGTTTGTACCTCAAACCCTAAAATATTTCGAAAAATAGTCATATTGACATCAATATACGACTAAACATGGAGAAATCCTAACAAATCCAACATGGACTTACATATTATTTTGATAGGTTTTAAATCTTATTTTGACAACTTCTATATTATCGACACCTAATAAATCTTGGAATACTAAAAAAGTGTATAACATCGATTGTCTAAATTGAAAGAATACATAGATAAGGAAATAATTTATTCCATATTATAAATAATAGGTAAATATGTATATTGTTAAGCAATAGTTCAATATAGTTCAATATCCCACAAATTATTTGACACAAAAAATGGTCTCGGTGTAGCCGAGTGGTCAGGAACACTCGCTTGTAGAATGTAGCAATTGAGAGAGTCCAGGTTCAAATTTCACATAATTAAAATTCACTTTTCTGTTTTCAATTCAAAAAATTTACTGAAATGAAAATTAAGTATTCTCTATAATACAACGCTATTGCAAAACAGTTGGCTAATACTTTGTTTGTGTTGTAAAGCCATTTCAGTACTGGCATAATGATTTTTCATTTTTTTCTTATTTTTCATTAAAATTCCAGTATATGGCGATGTAAAATCAAATCTTTTATAGATTAATTACCTATACACAACATTTTTTATTGTGATGATAAGTTTAAAGGTGGGCCAACTTTTTTGCAATAGAGTAGTATATTCAACACATGTAATCACTTTATTTTATTTGTTTGTGTTTTTTTATTACCTCACAGGCCTAAATCCTGACCAGAATTTGGCCTTACACTTTAGGTATATCTATACTAATTATGAGGGAACAAAAATTATCTATGAAATAATTAACTCCATATTTCAGGACTAAGAAAAAATAGCTCAAATAAACTGACAAAATGTTGGAATAAATAACTAATATTCATTGTCCTATAACGGTATCAATATAACAATACTAAACAAGAATTATTACCACAATCAAAATTTACTTTTGTAAGTATATTAATTTTATTTCATATTGATCAGATGATGTTGAAGAAGTAATGAATCGAAACTGGATGCATCTGTGCAAGGCATCCTAAATTAGGGTTGCCAGAATATCTCTTTTAAAAAGATAATGTACTCTTTTTTCAACACGATTTTTTTGTTCACTCTCTTTCTTCGTTCGGATCTTTTGTATCTCTTTTTGCTCTCTTTTTCTCTTAAACTGAATTTATCCTATTTTTTTTATAAAAAAAAAAGATCAAAAATAGAAAAATCTTCGTTGAAAAAAATATTTCATCCGATCAATTTAAGGAAAAACCTTTAAATCTGAAATGGATTAAATATTTCAAAGAAGGCAAAAATGTAGAATTTTATGAGAGAAATCGGCTAAGACAGTGTTAGATGCTCACATGCAATGAACTCAAAAAAATATGAAACAACAAATTATGAAAAAGAGGTTTGTGAAATTGAAATATTGTGATTTGTTGCGGAAATAAATTTATAGAAATAAATTTATATTACATTTAATATAAAGTCTATTAATATAATAAACATAACATAATTAATTTATAATTTTTAATGTTGTGTTCTGGTTTTATGAAGAAAAAAACTGATGAAATAAAGTCTTATTGATTCATTCATTTTAACAGTTGATCCTACAGATAAATCTGCAGGTCAATTTTATAGGTCATTTTTCCTTTCGAAATGAAATATTTGGTATATATTGTTCATATACACATTATATATTTTATATTAATTTTATTAGTTATATTATATCTTTATTAATTATTAAATTATATTTGAACCGATGTGGTTGTATTAAAAATTACACTTTTCAGTAATTTTCACCACTTTAAAAAATTTTCGGTTCTCACGGTGTTTGAACCCGTCCTCCTCAGTCGTTACAGTCTTATTTATTTTTTGGAAACATTTTTGTCTTGATATCTGTAAATTATAGTCAGTAAATATTATTTTGCATAATTTAATATTATACCCTTCTCTTTTTGTCCTCTTTTTTTCGGAGAAAGCTCTTTTTAAGCTTTCCCTTCTGGCAACCCTATCCTAAATAGACAGGTATGACATGTAGCACTTTTTTTTTGTTAAAATGGCACAAAAGAGGTTAGTTAAGTAAAATGTAAATAAAAAATTTCTTATATGAAAATTCTTATTAGATACGAATTTTCTTTTAAAACTTTTGGAATTAGAGAAATTTCAAAATTTAATTAAATAAAATTTGAAGCAGGTGTTTTTTTTTGTGTTTTTAAAAAGAAAATACGAAAAAAATAATGCCAACATTGTGCAGTGTGCTGTATCGAATGGAAGAAGTTCTCTAGAATATGTAAAGCTGTTTGCGTTTTCTGAAGGTGATTATTCCAAAGTATGTAATTCAACACTTTGCTAATAAAGAAATGGAAAATGGTAAATTTTTTTATGTCAACGGTGTTACAATCTTTATTCCATCAAAATATCGGAAACTATTAGAAAGTGCAATCACAACCATTTTTCCGGATGCCACACCTTATTACTATTACAGTCTATTTATCTATATGAACGAAAGCAATATTGTGTGTTAATTGTGAAACAAAGCGGAAGTGCACTAGAGTAGCCCCAGGACATATTAAATCAAGAATGATTCAATTATTTTTTTTTTTATTTTTTAAACAAAGTATTTCTTAATCTAAGCATGTACGAGCACATATTTATTTTTTTAATTTTAATTACAATTTCGGTTTTTATGTGTTTGTTATAGAACTCTTATAGGTAATTTTAACTATGATATTATGGTAGACAAATCATCATATTATCTAACATTATAATATTTATATGAAATAAAAGTTTTAATTGAATAGATAAAACATGTTTAATTATTAATTATTTAATTCACTTAAAGCTCTTAAATATTAGTAACGGAATTTCATTTCAGCGAATAAATTAATTTAATTTTAATTAAAATTTGCATTTTTATACATACATATATTATATAGTTCTGTTGTGTTTGTTATTAACTGTTTTTGACTGCAACACCACTTTCATTCATTAATTCAACTTCGAATTCCAATCGTTTAACTAAAAACTTATCAAATATTTTCCTGTCCTACTGTACCGATTCTCCAGCATTTGTAGTTATGTATAGCCATTTCTTATCTGAATAGTCGAAAATATTTGAAATAAATGAAGAACGCATCACGATAAACACTAATAACTCAACACAGTGCACCCCTATACCCCTAAAATAGTATATTCGGAAAATAGTCACAGCTGTCAACACTACGACGAAACATAGAGAATTCTTATGCGATATTTTAAAAATTGCATCAATTTAATATTCAAGTATTATAGATTCAGGACCTAAGGTTCAAGTTTACATTTTTATTCTAAATATTTTTGAGAATTTTATTAAATCAATGTTGAAACGGTTGAAATTGAAACTTAAACTAAATTTAGAACCAAATACATAATCTGACGACAAGAAGAAGAGGTAAAAATTATGATTATTTAAATTGCATTAAATTCATTTATTATTCTATACATACACATTCATACATCCAAATGTATTTATAAACAAACAATCATCTGATTTTCATGTTAATTATCATAATAGTATACTGTTACTAATGATAGTAACGATGATGATGATGTTGATTAGAATGATATTTTTTATATCAAAATAAAGTCAAAAAAGTATGTAGGTAAATATATATACAAATATTATTTTGTTATTTATACATCATTACTGTATCATCATCATCATCTGAAACAGAAACAGTATATATTGTACTACAGCAGGTAAACAGGCAAATAATACACAAATTTTTAATATATAGGTAGGTATACGTTTATCGTTCTGTATACGAAAAATAATATCAATGATGGTTTTAAGCACGTTTTCGTGCCCTAAACATTCATTACACACAAATTTAGGTAGAAAACAATTATTTTCTGTTCTGGCTGAAAATAAAAAAACAACAAAAACAATAACAATAGAAAAGAAACAGCTATTGCTATAGTACTACGGTACTACCAACAAACACAAACAACAACAAAAACAATTCATTTTCTTCACTGAAAATAATAACGTTTTTTCTTAAAAATAAAAAGAAGAAAAATAAAAGAAAATTTTTTTTTTTGAGATTTGCTCAACATAATCACCAGCGCCAGTTTATATTTTGATTTTGTTCGTAACAGTTTAGTTTTTCGGAAAGGATATCACGTTTCAAATCGTTTTAAGTTTTTTTTCTTTCTTTTTGAAATATACAAAAAAAAAAAAAATAAGTAAATAAATGAATTTGTTTTTTTGTTGATTTTATTTTGATAATATTATCTTATTTTTCGTCTCTTTCTTTTACACGGTTTTATTATTTTAATTTCATAAATACACATAAGTTTTCTTTTTGTTTAAAAGAACAGTTAAAAATCCATTAAAATACTCTTGTTTTCTGTTTTTGTGTTATTGTATTTATTTATATCCTTTATTCTCTTATATAATAATCCTTCAAAAATTTTGCAATTCATATAAACAAACATAATAATATATCAATGCCAAGTGAACAAACGATTCTATAAAAGTGGTTTATAATATTTAGAAAGAAAATGAATTTTAGATTATTTTACATAATAGTTGTAACGGTTATAAGTTTTGATGGCAGTAGTGGTGGTAGTAATGGTAATGAACGTGATGATGGTTGTATCAATGTTAATGGTAGTACAATCTGTGATAAAGCCTATAGTGAAAAATTATGGAAATTTGAAAAATCTTTAAATAATAGTTTTGATAAAATAACAAATAGTACAACAATAACAACAACAACAACTAGATATAATAATATAAATTTAAATTTGATTGAATTATATAAAAATGATTTTAAAATTGAAAATAATAAAAATATATTAAATGATGATCCAAATGATAAAAGATTTAAATATAAAAATGATGATGATATTTTGATGACTGATATTGATGATTATGATAAAGATTTATTAGTTGAACCTGAAGGATTTCTTGGTAATATTGAAATAAATGAGGATACATTTAAAAATTATGAGGTAAGTTTTTACGTTATACATATTATATTATTAACATATGGTCAAAATACAAAATACAAAATATAATATTTAAATTTTTTTTAATAAATAATTAAAACAGGTGCATAATTGGAAAATTACCATTATATAAATTTTGAAATACTAAAATTCAAATTCAACTCCAAAAATAAATTTTTACCTGTATTGTTTAGTAAAAACACTGGACCAAAAATATATTTAAATTATCTTAAATTTCTTTATTATACATATATATATATACATAGTTTACAATCCTTGAGTTTTATCCTTGAGATAAAAATATATATTTATATATATTTTTTGTTTTTGTTTAAATTTAGAAAGAAAACTAGAAGAGGTAATAAGCTAAAAATATAAAGCAAATAATCTGACAAATTAATTAGCAGAGAATAATGGTAAACTAGAATTTAAATAAAAATATTAGAATTATGAATTAACTAAATAATATTTTTAATATAAAGTATATGAAATTTTAAAATTTCAAATTAATTGCTAAACAAAACTAGATCTTAAGGCTTTAATAATAGCAATAATGTTTGAATTTTCGTTCAGTATAGTTATTTTTTATTTTAAAGTGACGAAAATAATATTTAAAATATCATTTAAACTAAATAATTGCCTTGGTTTAACTATAGGTTTTGGTTTTGGGACTATCATAATTCTTTTTTGAATTTTTGTATCGTATTTAATTTTATTGTTTTATTGTCCAATTCTGATATGAGTAGGAATCCAAGCATTGTACGTTTATTGAAATTTTACGAGATCGGTTCAAGGTGTCCGATTCTCATCATTGTCAAAATTTCCTAATATACGGCGGTCAATCTTTCAATTTCGACCACAGTTGGTTTCCTGAAGTTTTGCGGTAATTTTCGAAGCAACTGTACGTTGTAGGTTAGTTTTACAACTTTGGTGTGTACCTTAACATGATGTGCTTTATGTACATAATGTGTTTCACATTTTTTGCCATTTATTGTAATCGTTCTGACACATATTTATTTCTTAAAGTACAATAAATTTTGATTTTTGAATTGCTTTTTTAAATTTTTCATATACCTATGGAACAAAATTTTCGAACAATTTTGAATTGGAAATTTGAATTATTAAAGCTTGTTACACCCAACTTTGAAATTCATTAAAATCATATTCCACAGACATAATTTTACTACAATACATTGATTAAAGGCCCCAGAATGTATAATACGATACGTCCTGGTCCTGAACTAATTCACGTTAGCAGCGAATGGTTGAAGAATTAGAAGTTTATTGTTAAATATGAAGAAACTTGTAGAAAATTGCTAAAATGACAAATTTTATACTTAATATAAATTTCTAAATACTGTTTTCCTATTTTGTGCAAACTTTTGACATTGAGAATAAAGCGGGAAATCAATTAACGTATTATAAAAGTTAAAAAAATATATAGAAGACAACATTTTATAATATAATTCATGTCTTCTTTCATTAATTATCAATCTTCTTCTATATAAAATATTCTTAAATTTCGTCATCTTCCATTCAAACTGGTTTTTTATTGTTTATTTTTTTTATTTGTTTTTTTTTTTTTTTAGTCAAACGAACTACAAAAGAAGAAACCAACAACAAAAACATTGCCATCATTTTTCCGTAATTTAGACTTAACAAAAATTCAATCAAATTCAAAGGATATCGAATATGATCCTAGACAAAATTTTCTTTATGAAAAGAATATAATTACGGTATCAGCACTGCCAAAGCAGGATTCTTCTTTTGAAATTATTCAAATTGATAAGGATGAAATCGAATATAAGAAATTAAAGGATAAAGCGATGTTAATGACAACAATAATAAAAAATGAAAGAAAAAAAGAATTACAAAAGGAAGAAAGCGTAAGTAATAATACAAAAGGAGGATCCCCTCAATCATTTGTAAAATATGAAAGTAGTGAGAAAATAATGCAGAGAAATAATTTACAACATAAACAAAAATTTTCAAGGACGTAAGTATAATTAAAAATTTAAATGAAAAATAAAACTGCGATAATATTGAAACAAAAGATAAACTTACTCCATATACCTACCTTCGTTAAATTTTATTTTTGTTATTTTTTTTTATATATATATACTTTAGAAAAAAAGGACGAAGAGTTAGACCAATAAAAAATTCTAAAAGAAAAAATTTAAATTATCGTGAAAATTACATGGAACTAAGACGAAAAGTTAAAGAAGATATAAAAGAAGAAATGAAATTGAATAAAAATTTATATCCATCAGGAGCAGGAGATCAATTAATTGTAAATAAAATGAGGGAAAGAAGAGCAGTTATGCCTCGTAAAGAACGTATTTGGGATTATGGTGTTATACCATATGAAATTGATAATATTTTTAGTGGACATCATAAAGCTATATTTAAACAGGCAATGAAACATTGGGAAAATTATACATGTATTAAATTTGTTGAACGAGAACCAAAATATCATATAAATTATATTTATTTTACAATTAAAAATTGCGGGTAAGTACCTGTTGTAATAACTAAGAAATAACATTAACAAAAAAAAATACCAAAAATATATAATTTATATTTTATTGATTTCATCAGTTGCTGTTCATTTGTTGGTAAACGTGGCAATGGAAGACAAGCAATTTCTATTGGTAGTAATTGTGATAAATTTGGTATTGTTGTACATGAATTAGGACATGTTATTGGATTCTGGCATGAGCATACACGAATTGATCGTGATAAATATATACAAATAAATCGTGCAAATATTCTGCGTGGTCAAGAATATAATTTTAATGTATTAGATCCTGAAGATGTTGATTCTTTAGGTCTGCCATACGATTATAGTTCAATAATGCATTATGCAAGAAATACATTTTCAAGAAGTATGTATTTAGATACTATAACACCAATTATACCGAAAGGTCAACATAAACCAGAGATTGGTCAACGTATACGTCTAAGTCAAGGTGATATAGCACAAGCTAATTTATTATATAAATGTGCAAAATGTGGTAGAACTTTTCAACAGCCAAAAGGAAAAATTATTAGTCCAGGATATATAATAGGTGGAAATAGATTTATAAACCGTTCTCATATAAATAATGATAATGATGATGATGATGATGATATGATAGAATATTGTGAATGGCGAATAACAGCAACGCATGGTGAAAGTATAACATTAAAAATTCGTGAATTACAGATTTTTACAAATGATACAAGTGGTGAATGTAAAGATAACTATTTAGAAATTCGTGATGGATATTGGTTAAAATCACCGTTAATAGCAAGAATTTGTGGTAATAAAATTGAAAAGCAATTTGCTAGTGGAGTTCAATCGAATTCAAGTCGAATGTTATTAACATATGTAAATAATATTTTGCCAAAAGGATTTAAAGGATTTATAGCTGAATTTGAAGGTAAAAAAATATATATAAATACTTAATTAATTAATTTTTATTTTTCATTTTAACACAAAAACTGATTTGAATTTTGAATTTAAAACAAAATTTCATTCTAATAATTTTTTTTATTTTATTTTTTTTTGCTTGTTTTCTGTTTATGTTAAAAGCTAAAAAAGTCTGGATTATAGAACAATAACATCTGGCAACTCTAAATTAGAAAAACAAAATATTTTTTTTTTAAATAATAATAATTATAAAATTTCAGTAAGTGTTTAATAGACAAAACTTATAGTTAGTAGGTATAATATTTTATTTTGCATAATTATTTTATTTTTTTAATGTTTGGCAAATTTAAGATTTTTTAATTGAAATCAAGAAGAGATTTTAAATCAAAGTATTTTATTTTTTATTATCTGGCCACTCTAAAAATTTGAAATTCATAAAGCAATTCGTTATTCTCTTAAGGAATATTTAATCAAGGTTATTTGAATAAATTTTCAATTATTCAATTTAGGGGTGCCAGAATTACATTTTTTCCAAATTGGAATGTTTTTTAGAATTTAGATTTTTTTTTTGTCAATTTTGAAATAAGATATTTTATTCTGAGCTATACAAAAATTAAATTCCATGAATTGGAAGGATTCAGTAGACATTATTAAAGGCTTAAAGCTGTTTATATAAGTATTTTAAGAATTTTAAGTAATCTAAGAATATATAATTCGATACCGCATACTGGTTTGTAGATATCTATATTTAGAATAGACATCATTTCAATCGAAACATAAATTTTAACAAACAACAATTTAAAAAAGAAAAACCAATTTTTTATTTCAACTGAATAGGTAATGTCTTCCTTTATAGTGTATACGAAACTATAACATTATTAATATTACTCTGTTTGCTCCAACTTTTCCGAGAAATTCGTTTGTATTTTAGCACTATTAATAGTATTAACACATTAAACACATACATTGCATATATGTAGGTATATATGTAGTAAATTTCAGGAGATAAAAAAAATTTGTGTAAAAATTTTAAATTAAAAATATTTCAATATTCATCTGCATGGAAATTTTAGTATTTCAACCATTACCAATAAAAATCCAATAGAGTTAAGTTAGAATACAAGAAAAGTAAAAACAAAAACATAAAAAAAAATAATCGCAACGACCATAATTCAAAAATAATCTTTTTCACGTTTTTCTTTTTCTAGATACTTTAAATTTTCCTACACACACAAATATACACACACACACGCCTATATAAAATAATATTTTAGAGAAAATTTTAAAAATAAAAAATCATAACTGAAAATACAAAAATCTAATTTTTTATATTTTTGTTTGTTTTTTTTTCTCTTTTTTTTTGCTTCTGTGTTATTCAATTCAGTAACTTGTGGTGGAACATTCTTTATTACTGAAGCTCGTCGTATTGATTCACCGAATTATCCTTTAGAATATTTATCCGATAAAGAATGCATTTGGAGAATAACAGTTCCGGTTGAATATGAAGTTGCATTGAAATTCCAAACATTTGAAATTGAAAATCATGATAATTGCATTTATGATTATGTTGAAATACGTGATGGTTATACAACTGACTCTGAACTGATAGGAGTATTTTGTGGCTATAAATTACCACCAACAATAAAGTAAGTAATAAAATAGAAAAATTTAAATTCAGAGAAAAGTAAAATAAAATATTCTATACAGTACAGTAAGTAAGTATGTATATATGATGTACCAGTAATATAAAAACTTTAAAAATATCCTTGTGAATCCTTATTTTTAAATATTTGTGTTTCATATACATCCTATATATATATATCTATTACTACTATACAATATAAGTATATATACTATAATACCCACATTATATTTATTTTGTATAACAAAATAGTTACAATAAATTTTACATAATATTATAATTTATAAATATATATATATATATATATATATATTATATGTAATGTACATATAAATTTTGTAGGTCAAATTCAAACAAAATGTATGTTAAATTTGTATCGGATTCTACAGTTCAAAAAGTTGGTTTTTCTGGTCTATTTATGAAAGAAGTTGATGAATGTAAGTTGGGTAAACATAATTGTCAACATGAATGCGTAAATACATTAGGTAGTTACGAATGTATTTGTAATGCTGGATATGAATTGGAATCAGATGGGATATCATGTGGTGGTAAGTTTAATATATATATATTTTGTACTTTACATTAAAATGTGTAATAAGGAGTATATATTATAATATTATGTTATTGTTGTTAGTTACATTTCTCTAGACTTTAGGATATTCATGCATTATGTTATACAACATAGATATTTATTATTACATACATATATTTATTGTTTACGTTTGTTTAATAATGCTTTATTATGTATTTTGAAAAATCAAGTTACAATGTAAAATTTTTGTTTACTCGGCCATACAAAAAAGATAATATGTAATTTATATAAATATTTTGCATTGAAAAATATTACGAATAAATTTTTGAAATTGCGTTACTATTGCATCCTCTTAATTTAGTGCAAGCTGGGAGATTATAGTCTTAGAAATTACAAATTATAAAATTAATGTTTTTAAAATATTCGATAAAGTCCGGTCATTACTAAAATTGTGTAGATATAGGTCTTCATGAAGTTAAAAAAAATTTCTTTTTGTAAAAACATCAATCGAAAACGCTAAATTTTCAAAAATAGCAATTATAGAAGTGTTCAACTTTATTTAAATTTACTTTTTGATGTGTATTTTTCCATTCAGTATCAATTTGAATAACAAGACATACACAATTTACTAAAAAAAAGTTGTAACAATAGCGAGAAGAGTCCGTTTTGTTTTTTTAAAAACTTAGACACAAATACCAACTATTTTTTGGATAAAACGAAGATTTTGATAGTTTGCGGAAAATCAGAATTTTTGCAAAATACGTTTTTTCTTGCTTTACAATAAATTTTTGTGTTTAATGGCGATCGAAAAAAAATTCTGCATTTTAAAATGTAATATTTTCACAGTTCTGCCTTCAAAACGCAGAATGCTGCACCTTAATATATTCTTTGTTTAATTATATTGTCTGAGTAAAGGGTCCAAGTAAAAATTTAGGCGTGGAAAATATTACATTTAGAGGCAGAATTTTTTAAAATAGAATAGAACGTGAAAATATTTTCGGTTAAACATTTTTTTGACAATAGAACGCAACAAATGCAGAATTCGGATAGAGTCCACAATTCTTTTTTAGAATAGAATTGTGCTACATTCCACGAAGAATGCTAACTCCATGGCTAACATTTAATACCCCTTTATCGTTTATCTACAAGAATACGCTCTCCAAAATTAGTTTGCTGGTAAATTAGTTTGCTGGCGTTAGCACTCTTTGTGGAACATAGCATATTCATCATTAGATTTGTGTGTTGAATGAATGTTGCAGACAAAATGTTACTCAAGGTAAAACACCGCAGCTAAATTGAACTCATCAAACAAATTTTATATTACATATTTTCAAATATTCGGGAAATTGGAACTTAAAAAACTATACTTAAAAAAAGAGGACTATTAGGATGGAATTTGAGGTAATTAAATAGACGTGAACGTATTTTTATGAACAAATTGCGCAGATATCAAACTCAAAATTATGCCTAGATATGTTTGATATCATGTTTGTGTAAACTTTACGTTAGCGCTTATATGTAAATTGTCCAAAGTGTTCTTACAAAAGTAGTAAACTCTCGCACTATTAACCCTTACAAATAAATAAGTTTTTAAATTAGATGCATTTTTGGGTTTAAAATGTAAAATTAAAAAAATAATGTAAGATTTATAGTTATTTTAAATGGTTATTATGTAGTAAACGCCTATATTTATGTAAGTTGGTACTTCTTATATGTTTATTTGTGTATTGTATGTTAACATAGAGTCCACTCAGGCTTACTAAAAATAGAAATAATTGAAATTGAAAATTACGGAAATTACTGTTGTTATTTCACCGGTTTTCATTATCCTTTTTTAAAATATATATTTATGAAAAGTTCATATGGGTATATCATATATATGTATGTATGTATATTCGTTTGGATAAATAAAATTTGTTGAATCAACATTTTGTCGAATATACAGTAAATTAGTGGTCAAAAAATTAATGGATCGTTTTAGGTTACCTGCCACACAGTAATTGATTTAGATTTTTTTCTTATTATTTTTTGTTTTTTTCTTTTTTATTGTTTATTACGGGAAATTTCATATTAGAGGGAAAATGATAATAAATCTTTTTTTAATTTAATTAATAAAATAAAAATAGACCATAAATAAATTATAAATACAAAATGGGGTTAGGTTATATTTTAAAATGAATTAAGTTTAAGGGTAGATTAGAATAATTTGTTACATGTTATGTTATTCATTACATCATTACATATTTTATTTGTATCTATATTTAACAATAAATTACATTATTTGATTTTGAAAGGAAGATACGCCTCTTATTAAAAATTTCAAGCAATATTTTAAATAATTTTTTCTCCGAAATTATTATTGTCATTTTCATGAAAACTATTTTTAGAATTAAAATAATCAAAAATTTTGTTCTACTAAAATTGTGTAATATTTCTAGTAAAACAACTATTTATATTTAGTTTTTTAATTTTTGCACCGAAAACTAATTCAAACTCGCAAGCTTCTACATTTGTTTGCAAGAAATGAGAAAATTTAATCTAAATAGGGAATTGATATATTAATATTATGTAAATTTAGGTCTATTCCAGAAATATTCCTTATCAAATTTTTTATTATTATTAAAATACAAAAAAAATTAAACTAATATAAAAATACAGGAACTTTTGAATTTAATTCAGGTCAAATGTAGAAAATTTTCAGATCCAACCAAGGGCGTTTATTTAAGTTAATCAACCTGAACCTGCAAATTAATCAAGCAAGGCAAGAATTTATTAAATGAAAAGTTTATTTGCTTACCATTTTTCTTTTAAAAGGTTCACGTGAAATATTTCTACAAAACTGTGGTAAATTGGGAATGCCACCAATGAATTTGATTTATTAAAAATGTTTATCATTTAATTATATAATTTAAAAATTAATGAGTTCTTCAATTCAAATTAATTTTATTCTGCATAAAGTATTTAAATATGTTAAATTTGGTCAGTTACAGTTTTAAGCAAAATATTTCAGCGAAAATCATTTAATCAATCCTAAATTTTTTTACTTTTTCTTTTTCATTTGTCAGATGCATGTGGCGGAAAAATTGATGCAACACTTAGAAATAAATCGAAATTAACATCACCATCATATCCAGATGTTTATCCGATATTAAAAGACTGTGTATGGGAAATAAAAGCATCAGATAATCATAATGTTTTCTTAAATTTTTCCCATTTTGATTTAGAGGGTTCAAAATATCAATTTAAAGAGTGCAGCTATGACTTTATAACAATTTATTCGAAATTAAAAGATAATCGTTTAAGACGTATTGGAATTTTCTGTGGAAGTGAAATTCCACCATTAATTCAATCAGAAGAAAATATTTTGAGAATAGAATTCCATTCGGACAAATCAATTCAACATACCGGATTTCTTGCTGAAATAATGACAGGTACCAAACACCCACCATTTCCTTTACTTTAGTAAATGTATTTTTAAAATATATTAATTTTAGATTTTGATGAATGCTCTGTTAATAATGGTGGCTGTCAACATAATTGTGTTAATACTTACGGTTCTTATAAATGTTTATGTCGTCTTGGATATACTATAAATGAAAATGGACATAATTGCACAGAAACAAACTGCAAATTTGAAATAACATCATCTTATGGTGTTGTACATAGTCCAAATTATCCAAATCATTATTTACGTAATACGTATTGCTATTGGCATTTTTCAACAATACCTGGTCATCGTATACAACTTTCATTTCATGATTTTGAAATTGAAAATCATCAGGAATGTATTTATGATTCAGTAACATTATACGATGGTAAAAATCAGAATAGTTCAACATTAGGAATTTATTGTGGTGAAAAACAACCATATACAATACTATCTTCAACCAATGAAATGTATATGGTATTAAGAACTGATGCTGGCCTTCAAAAGAAAGGATTTATGGCAACACATACAACTGGTACGAATCAATTTCTTTCATTTCTTAAATCATTGTTAATAATAATAGAATCATATTCTAAATTCTATTGAATTTCATTTTGATTACATACAGTAATAAATAATAGTATGTACAGTGATACAGAGTACATATTAAGATTATTGTTAAATGTTTGATTGCATAATACTATATTTTAATTTGTTATATTTTTGTAGAATGTGGTGGTTACTTACGAGCAACAAATGAGACAAAACATTTTTATTCACACGCTAGATTTGGAAATCGTCCTTATAAGAAAAATATTTATTGTGTGTGGAGAATTCAATCTGACATCGATAAAAGTATCAAATTAAGTTTTGTGAGTTTTTCGGTGGAATATGAAACTAGATGTAATTATGATTATGTTGAAGTAACTGAAGATAATAATCACCCAATGAAATCATTACATGGAAAATTTTGTGGAAATTTTGTAGGTTCTTTTAAATTTTTATAATTTTAATTTAAATAAATTGTTCTAACACAATTTCATTTAATTATTTTTAGAAACCCCCCAAAATCATATCATATTCTGATATGTTAATAGTAAAATTTGAAACAGATAGTAGTACTTCATTAAAAGGATTTGCAGCTTCTTATATAGCTGTGGAACCTCCAGAAGATCAAGATACTGATAATGAGGATAGTGATAGTAATAATAATTCAACACCATTTCCAGGATACTTTAAAAATTTCGATGCAAATTCATATGTACAAAATAATAGGCAACCGAGTCGAAAATCACTTTAAATATTATTCAAATTTTAAAATTATATTATGTATTTAATTCCTTTTCAATTTAATTAATAAACAAGGTTAAATTATTTTAATTTATTTTTTAAATGGATTTATTATGTATAATAGAAATTATTCAAAATTTATTCCGAAAACCATTCTGTATTAAATATATGTATATTAAAAAGTAATAAAATGTATAAAAATTTATAAATATATAATATAATAATGTATAAATATGTACATATATACATACATACATTCTATATTTCAAATTAATTATGTATTACCTAGATAGTTTTTAATATATTGTAGAAATTTTAAGTAATATAATTACAATAAAACTTTTAAACATTCAGTTGAACTTGAATTTTTTATCTCCAACCCAATATAATTTTACATCTAAAAAAATCTTTCCTATTTTTAAAAATTAAAAGTCCCGTATATTTATTTTTCTTATCAAGAAAAACATTCCACAGGTTACGACTTACGACATAACAAAAATGAAGTCGTAAATAAAATTCGCAACAGATGTCGCACTCTAAATATTTGTACAAACGTCACATTTGCTGTCTCGCTTCATTTTATTAAATAAACGTCAAAATTGATGTTATATTATTGTAAATTGTAAATAAACATAGTTCTAGTTTAATAGTAATTCATAAATTTATTAATTAAATAATAATGTATCAAAAAAAAATTGATAAATTTCAAGGCAATTATAAAAACAAAGAAAATAGCAACTATCAGGCTTATGAAAATGAAGAAATAATTAATAACACATGTGGAAATATATTTTTTGAAAAAGAAATTGCCAAATTTTCATTAAATTGTGGATTCTGTGATCAAACTTTCAATGATTTAATTTCCTTTTCAACTCACTTTTTAACACAACACTTAAAAGAATGGAATGAGCGTTACATTCAAGTTAAATTAGAAAGTGTTGATATAATTTGCTACGAAACTAAGAATGAAAGTGAAGAAGCGTTAAATGATGTTCCAACATTTTCAAACACAAAACCTAAAAAAGAAAAACTGGAAAAAGAAATGGGACTAAGTGAACAACAAAATGAATTCTATTTACATTCAAATGATGAAGAGTTTGATAATGAAAGTAATTTTGGTGATGATAATTTATTAAATGCATCTTTAAATAAGACTAATTCCGATACAATGGACGATAGCAATTCAATGTCAGAAGATTTGATGTGCATTGTGTGTACGAAAACGTAAAATAAAAAAATCATTGTATTTTGATTGTACATACATAATAATTTCAATTTAATTTTAGATTTGAGACAATTAATGAGTTTCAAGTACATCAAGAGGAAAGTTCATGCGCAAATTCAAATCAAACAAATGCACTCGGTTTTAAAGAAGAGAATTTAATATCTGAAAATGAAATTAATATTAATTTAAAATGTGAATACTGTAATTTGACTTTTAACTCTAAAACATCATACAATAAACATATCAAAAAATGTAATTCAACCACGAAAAAGAGTTCAAAAGAAAAGGATCATACAAAATTATCTAAAGAAAAATTAATATGTGAAATTTGTTGCAGACAATTACCAAATGTATCTTCTTTAAAGCGACACAAAAATTGTCATTTGAAAAACAGTGAAAGACCATTCAAATGTTTAGTATGTGGTAAAGGTTTCAACACCAAAAAACATTTAGAAAATCATAAAAAAATTCATTTTGAGTCACGAATTTATGAATGCGATTACTGTTTTATGAAATTTAACTCAACGACTTCAAAAAATGATCACCAAACGAAACATTCAAATGAATTTAGGGAGCTTGTTGGAAATATTGGAAAAAAAATGGCTGTTGTACAACATATTAAAAAAGGGAACACAGAGAATTTAGTACTTGAAATCAATTATAGTGTTCCAGATGGTTATTGGCGCTGTAATATTTGTGATAAAATGTAAAAGAAAAACAAAAATACAAAATTGAAAAAAAATTTTTAATCGCGTTACAAATGTTTAAATTTTAGGTTCAAAAATTCATACAAACAAGAAGAACATAAACGTTTTCATGATCAAGTCAAACCATTTATTTGTGAATTGTGTGGAAAAGGTATGGCTTCACAACACATATTAAATTATCATATTTTAGTGCATAATGAAGATAGACGTTTTAAATGCTCAAAATGTGAAGCTGCTTTCTTTACATCGGCTCATCTCAAAAGACATGAACGAACATCTTGTAACTCAGAAAAACTTTTCCAATGTGATGTATGTCAATATCGATTCAACAGAAAAGAACACTTAATGGCCCATTCTTTAACACATAGAAAGAATCGGACAAAAGATTTTAAATGTGAATTTTGTAACGCAGGGTATTTAACATCGAACTCATTACGTGTACATAGAAAAAAGCATATTATAAATACAGAAGGACCCTTTAAATGTCAATCATGTCCTTCGGTATTTGCCAGTAAAGAAGCTATTCGAAGACATGAAAAAAGACATGAGAATAAAGGAGCATATAAATGTGAATATTGTGAAAAAGGGTAATTTAAATTAAATAAAATTTCTAATTATATGAAAAAATCGTTTTCTTTTTTCATTTTTAGATTTAATGATAAAGACGATTTGAAGCAACATATGAAACGATCACATTTCGATGAATTCAAAGCTAATACATGTAACATTTGTAAAATAACTTTTCTAAAACAATCTGATTTGACAGATCATTTAAAATCCCATAATACCTCATAGTGTAATATTTAACAAGAAAATAAAAATTAATTTAAATAAAGCCAGTAATTTAATAATTTAATTTGTGATAGAATTGTAATAAGTAGATAATTCTATTCAAACTTGATCAGATATTTTTAGTTGTAAAATATTTTAATTTTTTTATTGTTTTTGATAAATAAATTTTCAAAATATGTATGTAATATGTTTTATAAATCGCTTTTGAACAATTTTTATAATAATCTTCGTATAACATTCGATTAAAATTTCAAAACTCTAATCATGATCTACAGTTCACGAATACATTACCAGAAAAAAATTATAGTACATAATTAGGTTTAAATTATTTAATTACTTAACTTATTTACAAAATAAACATATTTTTCGATCATTTTACGTTAAAAAATCTCTAGAACTTTATTATTAGGCATGCATTTAATTTTATAATAATACCAAGCTTTTGCTATAAATTAAAAATATTTTTATAAATTTCTCACTACAAAACCTTGATGAAAACTAAAATTAAGAGAAAAAGGTAATTTAGAGAATAAGGTGCTTAATGAGAGATTGGTTTTTTGGCACGAAATTTTCTATTGTCATATTGAATTACTAGTACAATTGAATTGAATTAAGTTTTATTATCCATACATATAAATATGTACTCTGACTAAATCACAAATACCCACTAGGTCACTTTTACTATAATAACGAATTTAAAAAAGGCAACATCCATTCCATTCAGTTAACTTAAACCAATGACTAATCATGCACATAATGTACTTATATAGTCATTACTCAAACATACTCAAACGTATTACTTCAGTTTGATTCAAAAACTGATGAATTTTTAAATTGAAAGGGAAACATTTTGTAAGCTACTGTACTAAACATTGGTATGAATCATATTTTCTGAAATAAATCATTTGCTAGTCTAGTATAGTATCTAAATAAATAATAAATATTGTTACTTAATAAAAGTCTAGACATCTATAAACTAAACCTTTTGTTACAAAAATTTTAAATGATGTGCTAAAACTAATTGATCAATCTTTAATAGAAAGAGCCATTGATTCAATCCAATTCAAATCTCGTTAGCAATAAATGAGTTTTTGATTGTTGAAAATTAATCAACAAACCAACTTTAATTAAATTTTTTTTTTTATTTTATTTTTTTTTAAGTACCAAAATTTTAACAGTTATTATTATATTTTTTTAGGATTCATCCTTATTTTCTAATTTTATATAATTTTCACACCTTATTTTTTTATATTTATGCTGCCGCTTTTGCAAAATAAGGAAAAAAAATGTTTAAAAATAAATTAAAAAAAATAAAAACAGAACATCATTGTCGCCAGTATATCCTTTGCAAAGAGTAATCATAAGAAAATCAAAAATAGAAAATTAATAACAAAAAAAAATTAGATCAGTAGCTCTTGTTATAGTAGGCACTTCCGGTTGATCTAATTTCGGAAACTAATGAAAAAAAATTTGTTTTATTGCTGTTAAGATAAACTTCAAAAATTGTTATTTTGATTCTTTCAGGTAAATAAATATTATTTCTTGCACGAACATTTTAAATGGATACAAGTTATATACAATCATACAAATGTACTTATAATCTTACATCCATACATAAAATATATGAAAAATAGTAATTATTTTTTTCATTCATGAGCGCAAGTGCAGGGGTAATATTTAAAAATTTAAAAATGTACACTTGAAAAAATTATTTTGTAGAACTTTGTTTTATTTTAAATTCTTTATTAATCAAAATGGATGAACTCAAATCCAAACCAACCTAGAACCCACTGAAAATCGCTTCAAGATTATTTCTATTTAATCGTTACTTGAATAATTCTGAAAAGTTACCCTAGGAAGAAATTCAAAGATTGCTAAAATATTTTTTACTTTTGTGGTTTATTATTGATATTCTAAATTTTATCTGATCAACTGAGCAAAAGTTTAAGATTAACATTTTTCTTCATAGGTTTGGCTATTATTGATTGCAACAGTACTAAGTAACAAATAAAGGTAACAGTAAAACTTGAAACCACACCAAGGAGTAATATTTCACTGATAATTAGCCACCTTACAGAGTAAATGATAATTTTTTGGTTTTGGAAGTCTTCAAATGACTTCCTTTTTCTCAGAATCACACATTTGATGATGAAGATAAAAGGCTAAGTCAATACGTTGCTACGTTAGCTTCAATTACATTTCTTCCAGTCACGTGTATTCTGTTTCAGATCTAAATAGTACTGTATTCGTTTGTACGACCTGAATATCACCACTGCTCAGTACTACTACCGTGACCGAATCTTAAAATTACAAAGAAAAACGAAAAAAAAAAAAAATAAACCACAAAGAATAAGGATAAGAAAACAGAAAAAAAGGATAACAAAACAAGTGAATTTCATGTTATTATTATTAGTTTTATATAATAAGGATCTAGGATAATAATTATAATGTCCTTAGATTAGAATTCCATTAAAAAATCATTGGCGGCTACTTTTTTACATGTCAATGTTGTTTTTTTTGTTTTGTTTTGTCAAATCGAATGATTCGTAATTATTATTTTATATTTTGCGGTTTTTTCAACAATAAAGTAAACACAAAAAAAAAAAATAACAACAAAAGAAATTATTTTTTATCCTTGATGATGTATTATTATGTGGCAAATTTTGAATTTATGATTATTTTAAAATGTTATTGTGTATAAAGGTTAATGGTACTCTTAACTTCAGGAGATGGATAGATGATAATATTAATTTCATGTTTTCATTCAATGCTTGTGATATAATTTTATAAATGTTGTGAGTGTACCCTAAAGACTTTCATATATGATTTAACAGGAAAATCTTACAATGTAAGGACTTTTAATTAAATATAAAATTTATTATTAAACAAAAATCCGTTAATATTGAATGGAGACTGATGAAATTCAAATATACAAATTAATAAGTTAAATGTATTCACAAGAAAATATTTTAAACTAAACTGAGCAGTCAGAACAAATAAATATAGAATGTGATGTGAAGAAGGACTCAGACTATGATTTCGATGAAACTATCAAAGGTTATCTCAGTGCGAAAAGACTAGAATATATTAAAGTTGGATTTCCGAAATGTCGATTTATTATCATGGTAGGTTTTTTAATTATAGAAATATTAATTTATAGAAATATTTTCAATGTACATATAAAAACTGTATAATAACGAAGGAGTCTAAAACTCGATTTGAAATGTAGCATAATCGAAATAAGAAGAATTTTTTGCATTGAACCGGAGAAATTGAAAGTATAAGGTAAATTAGTGTATTTACAAAACTTCTTTCAAATTAATTTATTTGTTATTTTTTTCGGAAGCAATTTACTTACAGCCTTATAAAACACGAAAAATGTATCCCTTCTGAAATGACCTAACGACAAGTTTCCGGTATTTTTTTTTCTTTTTTATATTTTTACATTCACTCTTATACCAACAAATATCAACACATAACTCTAACCATATAAACAAATTTAATATTTTAGTACCAAATAAAGAACGAAGGTTTTCATAACCAGTCTGACCTCAATACAAAAAAAAAGGAACAACACAACACAAAAAGATGCAAAAAATATTTTTCAGGAATCCAGGCTTTCAAAACCCAACACTAGTAAAATTTTGTGAATTTTTTTATATTTGTTTTTTTTTTTTTCTTTTGGTTTACATTTTAATCTGATATTCATAATTCGTTTAAAATATTAATACTGCCTGTGCGGTAATAATGGGTAATGAAGTGTTGGCTAATTGGCACAAGGTGTCCTTTTGACATTTTTATTATTACTTTTTTTTTTTTTAATTTCATTAAAAAAAAATTTCGAATTTGGTCTACAAAAATTTGCTCCACCAAAACAAAATGCGTAAAAATTAAATCACGGATTATGCGGTAGAAGTGTAAAATTTTAAAAATAAAATGAATAATAAAAAAAAATCTCAAAGTGTGGTCTATGGATTAACATTAAATTTTTTTTGTTTGATAATCACCAATTAAACATATTTAGAAAGTGTGTTTTTTGGCATATTGACTTGTGATGTTTTTGATTTAATAAAAAGTAAACTAAAAACAAACGAACAAAAAATAATAATAATCGATTTTTAATTAATATCACCATTGGTGGTATTTTAAGTTTTTTGTTTTTTTTTTTGTTTGAAAGGACACCTAAGTTGATTAATTTGGGGTGGTAAAACATTTTTTTGTGGCTTTTTAAATTCCAGATGCTAATTAAGAAGTGATTTTTTATTAGAAACTGTTTTTTTTCTTTTGTTTATTAAATTTCGCTAACCTTACTTTCATTTCATAAACAAATAAGCACGACTGATGTCATTATTATTCAGTTAATTTGGATTACACGCGTTTTATTAATAATGATGGGTGGTATGGTGAAAAAAACAAACATGTGGATAAAATGATAACGAAAGATGAATATTTTTAAAACTTTTGTTATTCGGGTGATCGTGTCGAAAATAAATTTGTAATAAAATAATAGAGTTGAGGGAAACACTTGTTGCTAATGTATGCAAAAAAATAATAGAATCTGTACAAATTTATGTAAAATTTTTAATTTTGTCAAAGGAAAAAAATATACAGAATATTTATTCCCTTTGACCCAACCACTACCTTGAATTGAACTGGATCATAACACAACATTATTAGAATTATATTATAATTGTCTTCACAAAGTCAAAAGTGTGGTTCTACACGTCGATCTACATGATATGTAGATCTATACTACCCAGAAAGTGAAGGATCAGGGCATGGAAGTTAAATTGAATTTTTCTTTCATTATTAATTGAATAGTGAAATTTTACAAAATCTGTTGAGAGTATATACAATTTGGTATTAACTTAAATAAAACGGAGTAATTCTATTTAAGAAAGCGTATTTCCTGACCGTCATGGTTCTGTAAAAGCTTACTTAATTTGTTTTTTTTTTTTACAAAATTGAGTTTAATATGATATAAAAATATAAGCAGTTTCGTAAGAAGTTATTGAATACTAAAAATTACTTTAATCTCCATTTAAACAGAATTTTTTGAGAACGAAAACTACCTAAAATAATTTCAAACTTTTTTTTGCAAGAAAAGGACTTAGTGAGTTTTTATCCCCGTACATCAACCTAGATTAATTCAAACAAAAAATGGATTTGGTAAAATTTCAATTAAACCTCAAGATTTACAGAATTATAACAACCAGCATATGTCTAGAATTGACCGAAATAATCAAATGATCTCAAATTATTTTTCGCAAAGAAAAACAAAAAGAGGGCACAAAAAAGTAATATTTCACTTGCTAAACTTCTGTTCTGGGAATTCCTACTACATTTGCAAACAATTGAATACAAATCATTCGTTTATACAGGGAGTTATTAATAAAGTCAATATTTAATCTTCAAACAAATGAAGAGTATGAAATAACTTTAGTAACTATATTTCGAGGTCGCCGATTAAAACGTATGACATTGGCTTTTTCTTGTGTATAGTTTCACAAATGATTCAAGTATCAATGAAACGCCATCGCCATGTCCTTCTAGAGTAATGAGTTCGTCAACATCAATAACTGATATACATTATATTAATTATTTACTACCAAAAACACAATATTATGAAAAAACTTCGACTATACCTAAAAACTGTAAAATAAAAACTTACTTGTTACAATGTAGAAATAAAAATTCCAATAAAAAAAATTAAGCAAACATCATATACATACATGTCAAAGTTGTTCAGGCAAGCCGATATTCTATCCAGAATGCATTGTAATTTACCATTCACAAATATTTGATTACTCCTAATATGTTTGTTTTTTGAATTTTTCTAATTTTTTTTTATATACATCCTTGTAATTAGTACTTCCTATTTATTTATATTTATATTTTTGTTATAATTATGTTAAATACATATTTGAAATTTTAATTCAACTTTTGAAATAATTTGAAATTTATAAAATGATGAATCAAAATTGAAATAAAAAATTTAAATCGAATTTAAAAATATGTCTGCTTTTTTTACTAAAATGAATACTGGTTTACAAGCATTACATATAGCATTGCCTTGTATATTGTTTAACAGGCCAGTAGATTAAAAAATTTGAGTAAAAATAATATTCGGTTTATGTGTAAATCAAAAGGACATTTTTCTTTTCAAAAGATATTACTTCTGGCAAAGTTTGGACTAAATTTAATTTACCAATATGGAAGGGGAGTGTTTAAACTATTAATATCTAGAGCCGCATTAAAAATTTTTAATGCTTTCATTCATAATTTTACAAATTAAAAAAATCCACAAGCAAAATTATTCTATATCCAGGCTTTCACTTCAACTTCTATCAGAAGACTAAAAAAAAATCTCTCTATTTTGATTTTAGTTTTCATAGAATTCAAAATATCTCACACACCAAGGCTTATATGGAAGCCTGATATAGTATACAAAGCAATGCATATAGCATAAACAGATTTTTGACGGAAATTCTATTCGATACTAATCGTTTTATTTTCTTTTTTCAACATTGGTAGATATTTCCAAGATTTCTATGTATTTCTAATTGTATATATATTTATTTTCAAATAGAAGCCCAGTCGACAGTCTTACTTAGTACCATTGAATAAATATATTGTATATAGAGAGTTAAAGCTAGAACAAAAGTGTTAACCAATTTTTGCGATCGAGTTGTACTTAATTTCTGTTTTATGATTTGGAGTTATCTGAATATGTGCACATTTTTTTTTCTTTTTTAGAATTGTTGGATAATTTCATTATTTAATAATAATGAATATTAATGTACAAAATTGCGTAAATTGAATAAATGAATGAGTAAATTTAAGGTTATTTTCATTGATTGATCATGCAAAAATTGGTTTACACTTTTGTTCTAGCTTTGGCTCTCTTTATATACAATATATTTACTCAATGTCAGTACCTATATGGAAATGATAGTGACAACATTTTTTTATTCAAAACTATATATTTAATTTACATTACAGTTACATAAACATAATAAAAAGCCATATAGTCTATCAACGAAAATGTATAATATATATAGATGTGTAAGTAATCTTTGGTCCTTTGATATCTTTTAAACTTTAAAAGTTATAAAAAGTGTGTTTTTGATTGCGCAAACAAAAAAAAGTTGACATGCACGTGTTAATTTAATTTATTACAACTCTTTGGACTTTTTTGGAAACATTTAGAATTAATTAAATTTAGAATACAACAAGATTAATCTATCATTCATAATCAAACATCAAGATTATTGATTTTTGATTTTAGTTAACATGGCAAGTTATTAAAACAATTTTCCTAATAATAATATTTTCCAGTAATAACATAACATTTAAGTTGCAATTGGATAGAATTTGATCATATATAAGTAGATATAGATAATATAAATTATAATAAATTCTTAAATCTTATAAGCACGTAAATATTTAAAAAAAAATTTAAATTAAACCCTTAAACGTCTCGTGTATCATATTTGATACAAACCATTGAAATCTTCACATTTTTTAATATATTTAATCTATGTCCACAAAGTCCATTGTATTTTATTTAACACGAACTGTTTTTTTTAACTCAAAATTCATCATCATTGTCCTGCAAACCCATCCGTGGGGCATAGGTTTTTTTTTAACTCAAAATTACTCTCATTATATGGTTTTTGTGTGTGTTTGAGTAGAAATTTAAAAATAATATTCAGTTTGTCCTGACTGCAGCAGAACAGCTAAGTTGCAATTAGAATAAGTGTGAACATATTTTTAAATATTTTTGGCGCGTAAAAAAATTTGCAAGTATGTATTACAAAATATTGTTTTTATTACAAATAAGTAGAAAGTTTTAAAATATATTATGATTTGGTTCATCATCATCATTTATGCATTGGTCCATGGAAAAAAAATTATGGTTTGCTGGATAAAGATATTGAAGGAATTATTGGCGGTGGGAAAAGCAAAGATATTTTTGATGATTCTATAATGATGAGTTTAGCGACTCTGACATATAAAATATACCTTTAGATTTTTTTGGGGAAGATTTGGGAGATGAAATTCATAAATTGATTGCCTGAATTACGCCCCATAATTGACCACTTGAATACGAAATTTAAAACAGTTGCATATAGTAGAGATTTATGTGTGGGCGAACAAATGTGTTCAAGTAAAGGCAAAAGCTATTTGAAGCAGTACATGCCTAACAAATCTCACAAGTGGAGTTACAAAATGTTTGTATTTTATTTTTAAATGAATTGTTAAAATATTTTTTGTAAAAAAATAAATAAATTAAAAATTAAAAAAATAAAATTAAAGAAATCAAATTTTTAATATTATGTAAATTGTTTTTTTCTTCTCTGAAACCCATTGTATCAAATTTGATACCATCCTTGAAACCATGAAATCTCTAACCCGAAATCGTAAAATTAGAAAGTCCCAGACTACTTTTTTGATACCCAGAAAAAAATCGTTCTTGATGAACCTTCACACACAACTTTTTTTGGTTCAAAAATACCAGGTTGGTCTTTTAAGGGTATAATTTAAGATAATTATTAGATTTGGTTTATTGGTTTATTTAGTATTGTTCGAAGTTCGAATAAAGTAAAATAAATAAAAATATTTTTGAAAAGAAGCATAATAATTATTTAAATGTCTTTTAAAAGCTTTAAATTGATCACCTTATTAACGCGAGAGGTTAATTTAGGAAATTTTCAATCATTATTTTCATCTTACCTGTACAGAAATTTTTCAACAATTGATGCAAACAAAAATATATTTTGATTTCTTTAGTAAAAAACATATTTGAATCCACTTCAATAGACTATACACTACTTTTAATAAATAATTTATTAATTTAGTCCTTTTCAACTTTTATACTTTCATTTTTGGATAAATTGAATTGAATTTTCAATTTTCATTCATAAAAATTTGAGGAATAAGTTCCACCACTGATAAGGCTTACTGCCATTATAAATAAACATAAAAGGATATCTACCTGAATAATAACCGTCATCACTATACACTCTATAACTATAATTCGTACTCTATTTTAATATATTTTCTCTTTAAATTCAAATTAAAATTGAAAAATCGAATTAAATGTGACTTTTTTGTTATTATTATTTACGGTAAAAAAAAGGACAACGAATTATACTTTTTCAAGTTGAGGAGATCCTAAGAAAATATTCACCATCGAAATGACAAGGATATAGGTAATTTTGTATTTGATTTCCAGGAATTTTTATAACATTTCAATAACCACATATTATGAAGTACTTGATTACACCTTATATACCTAAAGTTCCTGTTTCTTTGGCATGAGGTTGTATATTTGAAATTGAAATTTTATAAGGAAGTTGCTTTTGAACAAGACAAAAAAAAAATTCTGCACTCTCAATGAAAAGGAAGAAATCATTTAATTGATTCTTATCTAAAGGATAGAAAAATAGTTTCATTCTTCGGTAAATTCTTCCTAAAAAGTGAATTGTATTGGATTAAAAAAACATAAAAAAAAACAATTTTATTTTGAAGAGAGCTCAACTCAAAATTTTTCAGTCGAGTGATTTTCGAAGAAATTTTAAATTTAATTAATAGAACAATTATCAAACCTTGTTCCACTGTAATAGAATTAATTTAGTCAATCCCAAAATATAATAAAACTAATTTTTAATTTATGAAATCTGATTGAAAATGGAAACATTATACCAAATCCATCAATTTGGATTTAGAAAACAACATTTAACTGTCGAAAAAGTCCATAGAATAACTGATGTACTCGAAAAAACATTGGAACAAAAATGCATCTGCTCTTCAGTGTTTCTTGATGTTGCACAAGCCTTCGAAAAAGTAGGGCAGTGACATCGGAGGGCTTAGCGACAAGCTACGTCGCTTGCTCCCCGAAACATATATGTCGATTTGATCACAAGGAGAAGATTACTCTGCTCCCACACAATATACGCAGGCGTATCACAAGGTAGTATACTGCGCCCAGTTTTAATGAACCGCAGAGGACAATATAATGTACTTGAAATCATACAAATAAAAAATGTCAAAACTAAGAAGTAGTAAATGTGATTTTTACTTTGTATGTATATGAAATATTTTGTATTTTTATTTATTTATTTTAAATGTGCATTGTTATAATATTTAAGTTAATTATATTATATTGAATTATTTTTTTTTGTTTGAAATACTGAACAACGCAACCATGTTTAATTTTTTTTAATTTTCATATTGAAATAAATGCATATTTTTATGTGTAACAAATAATTTTACTTACATTATAACTATTTATTTTTTTTTTTTTTCAAATTACTTATAGTAATATTGATTTTTTATGATAATAAATAGTTTTTATAATTAAACGAAGTACTAGTTAATTATTTACTCTGAATAATTTTACTCTTAATAATTATTTTAAGTAGCTTTTTTAAAAAAAATCGTAAATAGGTACTGTGAATCGCAAATAGATTCAAAAAGCGAAATTGAGTTCATATAAGGGCAGAATTAGTTCAGATTGAAATTGTCGAGCGGCAGAAACTTTTTCTGGCAGTTATAATATTTTATTTTTTATTTAGGAAAAATTAAATTATAATTAGATGAAAATATTTTTTTTTTAATTAAAAAATAGTAATTATTTTTAATAATTTTTTAATAATTTAATAATTTTGCTTATTTTGTCAACTTAAACTAATTTTTCCTTAAGGGGGCGGAAATTGGTACATTTACGTTATATATTATATTTACTGATTGAAATCAAAATAACAAGAGAAACCGAGATGAATGAAATATAATTATTTTAGTTTGTAAATAATTCAAGCTCATGACAGAATTTAACTGATATTATGGGTAAAACGATATTTGAAAAAAACCAATTAAGAATTTTCAATATTCATCCTTCATTTGATTTTGTTGTAGTTATTGCCGATTTTTTTTTTATCCAAAAACCAATTGTTTTTTTTATCCAAAAACCAGCTGCTCATTTACATCATTTTCTAATCATAAATTTTTTTTTGAAAATATATGCCGCCACCCAAATCTTAATTAAAATTTCTATTTAATGTGTTTCTAAGAAACTAAAACATTTGTTTTATCAATTTATTGATTATGAACCAACAACCAAAACCAAAACAAATCATCGTTAATAATTTATTTTAAAACAAAAAACCAAATTCCCTCACTTTACTATATCATCACATCTTTTGCAAAAATAACAATAACAAAAACCAAAAAATAATTTTTATCTAATCAATTTGAAATTTTCATAAATTTATAGTTTTTGCAAAAACATACAAAAATCATAAATATTAAAATTCACAGACCTAAAACAAAAAATTGTCTTGCTCTTTATATTATAGCACAGTTACCCTTGAAGTTATTGCACATGCATCAATAAAATTTCAGCAATAAATTTTCTCAAAAATTTAACCGCAACCGCTTAACCTGACAAATTCAATTTTAAAACATTTAAATCACAAACTCTGTTCCAGAAAAAAGGACTACCTAGATTATTTTTATTCTTTAATACCGACAACCAAACCATTTTTACATACAGAGACCACCTCAACTCGTATTATAACTACTTACTATTCACCTTTTTAAATCTCATAAATGTCATTTTAAAATTGATTTAAAACTTTCCGGTAGAAAATTATTTGACAGAAGAGAAGGACACACGACGACGATTAATAGAAATTACAAAAACAAAAAAAAAATTTTTGTATATCCTTATTTGATTGCAGCAATAGGAAGGAAGAAATTCATTTTTGAAAATTGAATCGAAGGAAAATTAAAACAAAAATAATAACTGAATTTTGGTAATCAGAATCACTATCTATAGCTGTATCTTAACAATAATAATTTTAGTTTAGTGTCGGTGCAGGAAAAGGCATATACATCCAAATTCAACAATGACAAAATATCAAATCTTTTGCACAATCTAGATTGGTATATACCTTAACCAACAAATTAGGTTTTTTTTTGTTGTTAAACAAACTGAGTACATTGCGTAACCTACGGGTGCAATTTATTTCTACATTATTATAAAATCGATCGTTTTTAACAATGAAAATGAAACAATAACAATTTTGTATTGGTATATTTTGTCACACATTACCCAATATATAAGTATCTGTCTATCATTATCTCTTTCTCTTTTTCTCTCACATTCTTCTTTATTATACATTAAGTTTGATTTTGAATTGTTTTCAAAAATTACACCTGTCTAGCTGATTTTGGCACATGCCCTTTTCAACAAACAACAAATTAACAATTTAGAGTTAACGAATAATGAATAACGAAGATTGGATCGCTTGAATCGAATCATATTAGATTGTTGTTGTTGTAACAACAATCGATCGTATTTAAATGCCTATTCAATTTGTTTTCAGTTTTTTTTTTATGACAACGGCTTCTGGTGGACAGTTTTTTTTTGTTTTGTTTTCTGATTTCCTATTTTTTTATTGTAAAAAGCCCTTTTTTTTGTTATCCTTTAAATTCGATTTACTGTTTATTTGTTTGTTGTTGGTTTGTTTTATGCGGGAAATTGTTTGATTATTTTTTTTTTTTGTTACAAAATGATCAGATGCAAATGTTGAAAAAATAATCACTAATTTACGGTGACAGTTTAACACTTATTGTTAGTGGCTCTTGTGTTTGTTCGATTATATGGATGCATGCATATGTAGTTGGATTAAATCAACAATTGGAATTAAAGGGTGTAAATGTCATATGATTAACGTCGATCAATAAATTGAATACAAATTGTTGCAAAGAATGCTACTCTCTTTTTTTTCAAGTGTTGGCGGATTCAATTCGCGTTATTCAAGGTACAAAAAGGGTTGATTACAAATTTAAATGAATAATGAATGAATTGTAAAATAATGATTTGGTTTTTAAGAAAGGGGGGGAGATTGGGATAAGGATATAGAGGTAAATAGAATTTTAGCAGTTTTTTTTTTGTTTTGTCAAAATAAAAGATACAATTGGAATTTAGCATGCAATTATAAATATTGTTGTTGGATGTGTATAGTAAGTATGTTAAGGTGAAAATTATATAAAGATTATAATAAAGAAATACTGTTATTTTATTTGCATTGTATTCGAGTGCTGCAATTAAATGGGGAATTTTAAATATTTTTATTTGGTTATTTAAATAAAATGTAATTGGTATGAGACATCAGCCGGACTTAAAACAGAAAATTTACATTTTAAAGAATAATTAAATTTTTAGATTCTGTGGCCACGTGGTACTGTTTTTTTTTATACATATTTGGTAAAAACATGTATTCTACGTCAACTAACCAAGAACTTGAATTTACAACTAATTTCAATTGTCAAAAAAAAAAACATCAATAAAGTTTCATCATTCAGTACGACTCGCGCTGTATTTTTTTTATAGTTCCATCATCTGAATATATTCAGAAAATGTTGAACGTACGAAACTATATACTCAATCAACAACTGTCTAATTTTTGTATTCTACGTGAATCATCTATGTATATATAATTTCTTGTAATACTCTCATTTAATCAGTCAGTAATCGTAAAATATAAAAATGCATAAATCATCGCTACTCTAAAAAAACGATTTATTTTTATTAACTTTTTATTTTTTAAATCTCTTAATTATTATTGTGTTGATGTGGCGCTAACATCCATATCACACCCTCTAACTTGAAATTACATTAAAATCACTGTACAATATTCTCAGAATTATATTTTTAAGTTGTATTGCGATGATCGTCCTTCATTAAAGGATGATAAAATTCTCAATCGAATTAAAAATAAACTGTTTTATACAAAAATAATCCTTTCTAAATTATTATCCTTCATCCACATACATTTGTAATGTATGTATATAGAAGAAGAGTTCTGTAATATACAAATATAATAAATCATTTTCTTTGTTTTAATCCTTTTTTAATTTCTAAGGAATTTATTAATTCAAGTAAGAAGAAAATTCTATTTTCATTTTAGAAGTTCAGTTCGCGCTTACCCAAACTAATAAAATTTGAAATTGTATCAGTAAAAAGGGTCAGATTTTAATAACATAATAATTTATTGTCATTAATCTTTTGGTCAGGAACACGATACGGTTTTCATATATATGTACATATATACATATATGTGATTTTTATGGTTGTTAATAAATTCAGCACCTAAGGCGTTAAACGTGTTTTTTTTTTGTTTTGATAAAAAAAAAATTATATTCGAAATAAAGAATTATATTCATTTATTTGAAATATTGTTTTTCAGATTTAAAACATTTTGATTTAATACGTATATGAAGCATAACATTGTAATCTTCTTAATACTAATTAGAGTTTATGAAAGTAAGTTATTGCCACTCGACAGACCGCTGAAACAAAGCCAATAAGTCTGTCAACTTACATTCTTATTAATGAACTATTTAATGTGTTAGACAATTTTTGTGATAAGTCAGGAAGGATAGGACATGATCCATCACTAAATCAGTCTAATGACTCTTGAAAAGTGTATTATAAACACTTTGTTATAATTAGCAAAAAATAAAAGTAGATTGGCTTATATTTGATAATTTTCGACATAGCTATAATTGGTGAAACACAATTATCACGAATTTATCTTGTAGTATATCAGTTTTCATCACGAAATTATTGCAACAAAGTGCAAAGTGTAGTATGCTGATATATGTTATGCAATATTGACTAATTGGATTTATTTAGGATAGAAATTTTATCGGAAATTTGTTGATAAATCAGTTTGGTCGGCCGCTATGCTATGACTTTATATATGGCCTATAATTCTGTGGCAGTAATTGAAAGTTGTTGAAACTAGTTTTAAGTTCAGTCAAACTTTTAATCAAAGCTTAAGATGTAACAAAAAAATTTCCATTAAGCTGTTTTGTATTATACACATTTTGGATTTAACATAGCTATAGAAAATTAAAACTTTTGATGTAAATTGTTTTAGAAAAAATAAATTCTTCAAATTCACCTGAATGGTATTTTAAGTTGTTTTGGGAATTGACATGTTTTCCTTACTCCATAAGTTTATACTAGATTACATTGTTTCAAATTTCATGAAATAATTTATTAAAATAAAAAAATTAGATAATTAAATAATGTAATTGTTATCAGGTTTTCTTACACTAAATGTTTTTTATATTTGCTTGTAAATATCGATATTCGGGAAGCAACATATTTCATTCATTCAGAGCTCATGACTAACTTGCCACTAGGAGCGATAAAAAAATTAGTCATTTTTTTCTTCCTAAAGATTCATACTGCAATGGGGATCGGGATTCGATCGTTCGTGACGGAGAGGCTAAATTGCGTTAATTGAAATCGCATCACCACCGCATTAGATTTCAATTTCAAATAATTAAATTTTTTTTCCAAATAGAAGAAAATGATCAGAAGAGTCGTCTACTTTTGTTCTAGGTGCCGGTCAAGAACGTAGTAGTGAAGGATTGGGCCAACTTTAACGTACTAAAAACTCCTATCCTTTTGTTGAATTTAAAACTAGTCTTTAGGACTAACCATTAATACAATTTTGGCTGTATTTTATTTCAGATATATTTGATCAAACAAAATTAGGAATTAGGTTACATTAGGAATTATTGTAAGATAAAAAATTTTATCCTAACACAGTTCGAACTGTTTCGACCGTTTAAGTTTTCTAACAAAGTTTTGACTGTCAGCTAAACGTGAAACTTCGACATTGATAGAGAGACGACTTTTATGACGTACAGAGAGGGATCCTGAGATCTCTAGTTTTACACACATTATTAGATACTTTCAAAAGTTCTTCTTTGAGTGCTTTATTCTGATGGGTGCTGCAGTTCAAATCAATGGTTTTGTGTTGGTGACCAGTGAAATACAAATTTTACTACTAAACAAAATATTTGTACTAAATTTGAAAATATACACATACACTCACAACGTTCAATTAGTTTTACGTTTTACTTTTAATTTTTTCTTTAATAATTAAAAAAATATTTTAAAATAAAATTTTAGTACTAAAAAGAATCAAATCAACATCGGAAATATTTAAACTACATTTGTAACACGAATCGTGTTTTAATGATTTTGAAATTCAGGAAATTTCTCATTATCTTACATCGTGTATACAGTTTTGCTGCATTAATTGTGTAAATCCTATATATACTAATTGGGGTAATTGTTTCAACAATGTTATTTCGCAACAATTCACCCCTTTTCATAATTTTCGGTTTGCTTTTTTTTTGTCTTACCATTCTCTTGAAATTAATTGTTTGTAATCGAAGTGTTCGTATACGCATACACTTTAAAAAATGTTATACTAAGATTTATATAAGCCGACCGAGGGCTTTTGAAAAATATTTCAAATAAGAATTAAAACGTGATTTTTATTGACGTTGCAAGCAATGGCAAATTTTCTTTTACTAATTCACAGCTCCATTAATATAAAGCTTAGAATAAAAAATGTAAAGTAACCATAAATATTATAAGAAAAGCTTGTTGTTATTCATAAATATGTATATATATGTATATGTATTAAATATTAGGTAATTAAATCAATATAATAGAATAAATCAAAAGCTAGTAGATTTTATGTCATACAAAATGCACAATATTAACAAAAAAAGTAAAACTAAAACAACATGTTTTGATACGTATATATTTATGTTCTTGATAAGAATTGTATAAAAAAAATTAATATTAAATTGATACATGGGCTGAACAAGTTTATATTAAACTAAATAAAATGGCCATGAGTGGGAAAAAATTCTTTTACTTTATCGTATACAATTAATTTATAAATATAAATTCACATAGATTCTATTATTTATTCATTCCCGTGAAATTTTATGTCTACATATATATTGATAATATTAAAACATATTAGATGATATGTATACAAATTTATATTATTTTTAAGTATTATTATTATTATGATTTAATAATCAATGTATATCTAATCACTTGTAATATATGCATATATATAATATTTATCATTCCCATCAAATTTAAAGTTTTCCCCTCTATTTTTCTTTCAAAACGTTTTCCAATGATCTAAAATTGCAATTAATAAAATGAAATAATATGATTTTCAAATTATCGTATTAGCATAAATAATATATTTAAAACAGAAAAACTACAAAAAAATAAACAGTTAGTAAATATGTTTAGATAAAAATGTTAAAAAACAAAACTAATTTTAAATTCAATAAGAAGAAATTTAAAAGAATCTATTCTACAAAACCATCAAAATATTAAGAAATGGGTGTTAAATTTATAAAATCAAATCAGCCGAGTTGAAATATTGAAAAACATAAGTTCATTTTTGGCTGAATCTGTCATTTAATAATTAATATGATAATGTAATAGAGAGAAAGAGAAAGCAATACCAAGCTTTCATATATCTATGCGCGCATAGATCTATTTTATATATCTATGCGTGGTACCAATTAATTTTACATTCGAATAGCAAGTTCGGATAATCGTTCGAATACGAATTTCATACACGGTAGAGGGCCTGTGTTACAACCTTTATGAATACAACCTTTAGAAGAATTACACCTTCAATGAGAAGGAACATATTATTTGATGTTAAATTCAAAAAACTGCTTCTTTAAAACCATAGCGAAATTTTTTATTTCGGTCAAAAATCTTTCTTTCAATTCAAGTTCTTAATAAAAAAAATTGTTTACATAATAAACACTTTAATTTATTGAAAATGTAGACTTCTTTCTAAGCAAAAAAAAACAAAAACAATTTACTGAAATAATCTTGAAGAGCCAATCAAATCTTTATTAACGAACATTTCTTTTGTTCTACAAAACTCCTGAATTGACGAGAGTTTCATGAGATTTTATTTAAAAAAAGAAAAAAAAAAACCAAAACAAAAAAAAAATTTTAAACAAAGTCGTGTGACTTGTGCTTTATTAAAACAAAATAAAAACTTCAAACAACTTAAGTAAGGATAAAAAAGGATATTATTGAACAAAAAAATATCCTTTAACGTATGTATATTAGTAGAGTATTAAATTGTTTTAATTCTCTGAATACTTATGAGTTTGTTATATTTTTTTCTGTTGTTGTTTTTTTAAAAATTATTATTAAGGTTATTCTCTACCTAACCTACTGTTGTAATCCCAATTGTTGGTGGTATTTTGAATTGTTTTTAAAAATTATTTTGTATAATATAAGGATCATTAAAAGATTTCTCTTGAATCAAAAATTGTTACTTTTATTTAGTAAACACAATTCTTGATTGAGTTGTTGTTTCTGAATGATTATGTTTTTTAGAATACGCAGTAGTGATTAAGCGATATTTCTTAAGAATTTTCCAATAACTTCTTGTATTTATAGTTTTATTTATAAAATCTTGTTGTTTGTATAAACAAATCTTATGATATGAGAACTTAAATTGTAAAGAAATTTTATATTAAATTAGTTTTGATGTAAACAGTTTGTGAGTTCTTTGTTTGAAAGTGTATAATGTAAAGATTTTTATTTAAAATGATTTTAACCTCTTTTGATTGAATGAAACCATGGATTTAGTTCAGAATTAAAGAAAATTTTATGTGGGTCATTGTATAAAAATGATTAAAAATATATTTCTTAAATTAGTTTTAATTCTCACCTATAATTTCACTCCTCGTATATCACAATGTGAGATTTTATTCTTCTTTGCAATATGTTTTCAACCTTTTCGTATGTTTTATTTGTTGTTTTCCATTTTGAGTCCACTTTCAATTTTATCAATTCATTTTCTACATTGGAAGTCTAAATTTTTTTTGTTAAAAAATACTTCTTATTCTTGTCACAGCCTGTAACTTATTTAACTACTTTCTATAAAACAATAAGTGTAACAAGGAGTTGTTTGGTACTGGAACTCATCAGTATAGGAATTTAGTGTAAAACTACACCTATACAATTTTTGATTTTTGCTTTGATTGATTTCATAAATTATTTATAGATTTTATTAATACATCTGTGAGTTATAAAAATGGATCAAAATCTTAACATACTATTTATTATCTATATTAAAATTCTAATCACTTTTGTTTGTGACCGTGTAACTTTTAAACTATTAGACATATCGTAACCATATTTACATCATAAGTTGGATTGATAATCCGCTTGGCTTATGTCTATTTTTTGGATTGGTATTCTGAGTGGACTGTATATCTCAAAAACCAAAGGTGTTACAGACCTGTAAATTTGTACTCAAATACTCTAACAAAAATGAACAAACATACCTGTTACAGTTTTTCAAATTTTTAAGTAGTTTGGCTAGCTGCAATACAACTCTCAGTATCCATCAGGAATATTTTACAAACCAAAGGTGTTACAGACCTGCAAATTTGTACTGAGATACTTGAACAAAAATGAACAAATATACTTCTTATCGTTTTTCAAAATTTTGAGTGATTTGGGTAGCTGCCATATAACTCTCAGTATCCATCAGGAATACTTTAAAAATAAATTGTGTTACAGACATGAAAATTTACACTTCGATACACTTTCAAAAAAAAAGAATGAAGACTGTTTCGTATAAATAACATTTGCAATAAGCTAATGAATCCAACATAGCTTGGTGAACATACAATTTCAGAAAACTTAAATGTCAAAATTGAAATAGCAACGATCAGTACAACCTTACAAAAAAATATTGAAGAATTGATTAAAAAGGTATTTCGAAAACTTCGTCTGCAACTGAAAGAAGATTGTTTGTCTCATGGACTCATGCATATTCATTCTCATATGTGGGTCTTTTATGGGTAGGTATATCGGGTAGGCCTTTTCGAAATATTGTATAGTTTTAAGTTGTCGTATTGTTGATTTTGTTATATGTAGTTCTGAAAAAAAATATATTAGAATATTTTTGTTAAGCCAATTTTTTTTAATTCAGTTCATAAATTAAACCTTATTGAAGTAAGTTCTATATACATTTTTTGTTGGACCCGGAAAATGTCGGGTAAGCTAGTTCTACTATAAAATAAATTTATAAAATTATATAAATTGATGTCTATATATTTTTGTATACTATTGTATAGTTCATTTTGGTTGTATTAATCATATTTGGTTTTATCATTTGAATATACTAACACAAAATTTGTGAAATTGAAAGCACGGTAGATATAGTTTCGTTAAAAAATAAAAATAAAAAAATTTCTATGTGAATATGTGAAATTATGATATTCATCAAAAGTGCTTTTGATTACTATAAATACAAAACGTATTTGAAAATTATGTTGTATGATTGATAGTATAAGCCAAAACTTTATGCAAACAAGCTATATACAAGTGGGTTTAGCCAGTGGGTTTATTTTTATTAGTAATTGAGCAGAAAAAAAAAACACTGATGCGCAGCTAATGCAAATCTCTGATATTTTTACTCATATAACAACATTTTCCATATATTTGACAATGTATTTTTATAATCATCAGATTCATTAAGCCTCAGTCTTTCAAATGTATATAGTCAAGTACATATTTAAAAATATCAGTAACGCTATCGAACCTACGTACGATTATTACGTATAAAACGGGTACATGCATTAAAAATAGATTTTAACAGGATCCTAGATAATTCACCTACATTCATTCCAGCATAGGCTACATAACAGTGCATAAAATGTGGGACGATTAAGGATAAAAGTATTACCTATATAAAGTATAAGAGAATTTCCAAAGTTTAGAGAAAGCATTTTTGAAAATTACATTAAATGTGATCATTCCACGTTAAAGTTTTATTGAGAGTAACACCCACATTTTTAGCTTTGTTTACAAATTGTACAACTGAATGGTATAGATAGTTTAATTCGTGCGAGATTTGTTGTGTCAATATTATACGTATATACATAAATAACCATAGCCAGCGTTTTAGACGAATTTAATTTCAGTCCATTGTTCTCATATTTTCATTAAATTTTTATAATTAGATTGTTTCACTTTTATCTGGAAAAATGTTTGCATAAAAACAAATTCACTTTTCATTAAAGAATTAATTTCTCTTTCTTTCATTAATACTTTCTTTTGTTATTGTTGTTGTTGTTGTTGTTGTTGCTGCAAAATAATTCAAACATTACCGAAATTGTATTCAAAACATTATTACAAATTAATGCAAGGACAAAAAATATGTTATGATATTTATTTGGTTTTTTGCTTCACTTGTAGCATCAGCAACAGCCACAGACAATAACAAAAACAGCATCTAACAATAACAAAAACAATAACAAAAACATAAACAAAATAATGCAACATTTAATCGATTTTAAAATCATTTTAAATACAAATTTTTATCTCGTACATATAATTTTTTCTATAATTGTCTGCATCACAGATGACGAAAAACAGGTGGCCTCAAGCCTCTTGTTGTAACTGCAATATCAAAACACTAAAAAAAATGTGATCCTTTACTCTTCACTACAAGAATATCTGAATCCTTTTGTATTTTATTTTTAAAATTTTTTTTTTTTTAATTCTTTGGATTCTACCTTTTTCAATTGTGATCTCCATTCTATACAAACGTTGCTATATTCAGATTCCAGTAACTTGTAACTTTGTTTTTTAACTCTAATTTGTTTTTTTTTTATTTTCTCTTTTGTACTGATCTCTACATGGATGAATCCTTTTTCTTGACGCAATACAAAAAAAAAAAATACAATAACAAATAAAAAAAATAACTTTTTATTATTACAGTTATTATTTTTTAAATTTTTTAAGCCTTTCACGGCAGCCGTAAAAAAAATTATATTTTCTAGGAATTCACAATATTAAGAATCACTTTAATAGATTTCTATGAATAGAGAAGTTACTTACAATTAAACTCATGAAATATAGGAATATTTAAAAATGCTAATTAAAAAAAAATTATATATCAATATATATATAAAAAAAAATGATTAAAGAAAAAGGAGGCAAATATAACGGTTCAGCTATTGAAGAAACAAAAAATGAGAGAATAAATAATAAAAAGAAATCAAAAAGAAAAAAAAGGGTTCATCATCATCATAACAACATTGATTGTACCATTTTAATAGCATGATCATATGTTATGAATTAAGGATATACGGTAATTAATAGCCGGAAGATCAAATCCATAAAAATTAATTTTAAATTGTTAAAAATAGTTAGAGGAATAAATTGATTTGGATATCTACAAAAATTTTTATTAACAGTTAGAAATAAAATTGGCATAGAAGCTCTTGAGTTTTAGGTGCCTATTATGTATTTCGATCGATTTTGATCGAATTTGAATAGAATTATTCGATTGAAATCGTTTCAGCCATTATATATTTCGATGAAAATCTTGTCGAAATTGTTTAAAAGTGCTGCCAGTGTCAAATTGTAATCTACGATGAAAATGACATAAGTTTGATTCTTTAAATGTCAAATTCAATGATTTTTATTCGAAAAAATCAAAAAATAGCTAGAAATTATAAGTATTAACTTTAATAGATAAAAGAAAGATAAAATTATATCAGCTGAGTTATATTCTTCAAGTTCTGATAGTGATGAAGTTTTTCACTTTTTTTAACACAAAATTAAAATAATTTGTACAAAATCTCGCTTTCGATGTCTCTTTCGCGTTAAAATTTTACATCGATAAATTTTCTCGATTTCGTCGACAATTTTTGAACGATATCGAAATACATAATGGCAATTTTGCATTTTGACATTTCGTTCGATCAAATCTTAATCGTCATCGAAATACATGATAAGCCCCTTAATCTTTTAGGATAGAAACAGGGAGCCTAGTGTTATTCAAATTATGTGCAGTGAAAACTGTGCTATCAGAGCTATCATCTGAAAGATCGCTTTTCATCAGAATATCCATAGATAAGTCAAAACTACGTCAAATCTAATATAGGATATACTCGGTTTGCAATTCAAGTAATATGATGGGCATCGGACCAACCTAATGTCTTTATTAAATACAACACCCAAATTTTTAGTATGATCAACAAATGGAATATTTTTATTATTCATTATCAGAGGTGGGAAATTGAAGGGTAAGTCTTTAGAATATATCTCGAAGGCTTGTGACTTAGCGGGATTCAGCATAAGTGGATCACTGCAGCCCATTGAGAAACAGCTTCCAGATCAACATTCAGTTGGGCTATATAATTTGTAATCTGAGCAATATAGAGTAACTAATATAAATCTTGATAATTTTAGTCAATTTCCCTATTTTTGAATAAAGAGACAAAGTTAAAACAGAATTGTTGAAGATATGGATAATCTATGATGGCAGGATAACATGCAGTAGTAGCTTGATAAATATACAGGTAAAGTAACTAGAACATTTTTATTTAGCTCGCATTAACATCAAAATCCCCAATATCATCACTAACTCTTGGTTTATTCAAGCCTAATTTTGATTTGGTTCCACATTCGAGGTGTTGAGGTTATATAAACGAATTATAAGCATTAGTGATAGAAAAGTGTTTTCAAAGAGCAATCGCAGCCATTATGTCATTGTACTGATAATAATCTCATTCAAATTATAAGGTACGAGACGTCCTTTGGTCATGTTGTTTATCCTAATTTTCATCAAATCTTTTATACGAATGTGAAGCATGGAAATTATTAACACATAAATTAGAAACAGAAAGAATTATCTCACGCATTCATGTAGTATTTGTCAACAAATATCTTAGACAGATTCTACAGATATTCTGTGCAGATAAAATTTGTAACAAGGGAATGAGGGAACGAACAAAAATTAAATAAATCAGAAAAATTAATTGTTTTGGCCAGATACTTCGAAAAAATAGTTCTTGAATTGAATCATCAAGGTCACAGAAAGCGTGATTGATCAAAAACAATAAGCAAAGCAAGCACATTAAACGTAAAAAAACACAGGAGGTAAACCCGATGTGCTGATCGAAAAAATTTACTAATCGAATAATACAGATACAATATTTGAAATGCCTATTCTCTATTTGAAAATTATATAACAACTAATGCTAAACCCTACAATTATCTGTCAACTGCTACAAAATACTTTTTCAAATTTAGAAAGACTAACGTCCTGATTTCGACTAACTATTTCTTATAACATGTTCTCATTGTGCTTAAATTACGTTTCGTAACTATGTTTGAAAAAAGTGTTTGCGTTATAGGTACTTAATCATAGTTAAGTTTGACGTTTTGTGTATAGTTCACTTTCGCTGTCACCACCAAAAATATGGAGAGAATATTTTTGAAAAGAAGATAAGTGATTCTTATCGAAAAATTAATAAATTTAGAATCATTTTTGAATCATGTTTTAATTTAAAAAAAATTATGCTAAATGCTATCAATATGTTTTTAGGTAGGTACAAATTTATTTTAATAATTTTTGTTTACATTTTTACTGTTTTTGTACAAAAATAAAACACGATTAAAACGGTATTACGGTATAACGGTAAAGCACGTTTGTGAACGTTAATTTAACATAATTTAAAATTTTATTTTTAGATTTTTATTAAAGATTTATTATTAAAGATTTATTTTTAACTAGTGTTACAATTAATTTTATATGAAAAAAACATTTAGATTATGTTTACACTATATGGTTAGAGGTTTAATCATAGTTAACTCGGTAAATTCGAACATAGCATTACAATAAATAGTAATATTACTTTTTAAGGCAATTCGACTATAAAAATTAATAAACATTTTATAATTGGATAAATATCTCTCGTAAATGTTAGATGTCAGTTCAATTCAGCCTATAAATCTTAGTAGCATAAAACTATTGGAATATAATTCAAAAATCCAAAATCATTTATACTTTCACATTTTTTGCTCAAAAAATATGCACACACACATCTGCAAAAATAAATTTCTACTAATGAATTTTTTCATTTAATATTCTCATATTTATTGCGCATATTCCATCCAACTGGAATCAACCAATGATTTTCAAGTTAAATTCATCTTTTTTTTTTAAGGTATACTGCAAGTGTTTTTTAAAAGTAACTTCCAAACTGTGGTTAGTGATACTTCCAAGGACTTTCCTATTAGGAAGTAAGATGCAATCAAAATTAATTTTTTTTCTATATATACCTATATTTAATTCTAAAGAGCTGAAAAACTGAAAAAATAATTTGATTGAAAAAAAAATATAGTAATAATAAAAAAAGTTGTCACTGTTGGCACCACTGCTGAATAAACTTCGTATTGGTGTTCACAAAGCGTGCAAAAGAATGTTAAAAAAAATTTATTTTTTGTTTTGAAATAATTTCTGTAATTTAATACGTTCTGAATCCAATCATTTAGAATTGATACGTTCATCGCGCATTTTTTAACAGTAAATATAAAACAAGGACAATTTTTTTTCTGGAATTATATATATATGTATAAATTTATACCGGAAATACCATCACACTTTCAACCTGTTTGTTAAGTAACAAAATAACCAAAATAAAAATAATATCACCTACCTATGAATTTCGAAAATTCGAAAAAGTATATAATATTCGAATTTAAAGTTTAAATTGTGTTTGAATTGCGGATCGAACATTTTAAAAAAAACCCTTCCGATCCTACCAGTTTCAATAAGAGGGTATATTAATTAAACTGAATTTAAATTAGAGTTAGGTTATAGTGTAGTTTAATAATATTCAGTTGATTGAAGGATTCAAATATCCTTATATCTTCTCTTTTATTACGGTTCATTGCGATTTGATTGATTAATTTGAGTATCGTGTGGATTGCACACTTCTATATTCCAAATGTAATTTTATAATAATAAAAAAACAAAAAATAACAAACAAAAATTATGAGGGAATTGAAATTAAATTAAATTTTTTTCATGTTATTGGTTGGTGGTAACCTAGTGTATGAATATTTTTTAAATAAAATTGAAAATTTGTGGTTATTGACTTTGTAACTAAGTTTTGTTTTTAATTTTATGAAATGTTCATTAGGGGCTGTTTTGTTCGTTAAATAACATTTCTGGTTTTTTTTTTGTATAGTTTGAAGGTATTCCGTGGTATAAAATTAACAACTTTAAACAAAACAACTCTCATTCATTAATCTCATTTAACGGCTATATAGTTTTTTGGTTACAAATATATGTACATCAACTTAGTACTAGCATTGCAGAAAATATTCAATATTAAGATATAAACAAAAAAATTAAATACAACAAATGAACATTGTCAGAATATGAAGTAATTTATAAAAGAAGACTTACAAAAATTTATATATGCAAAGAATTTGTGTTCGATTTATGCTTAAATATATAACAAATTTCGTTACACGTAAAGTTGCATCTATAGTTTTTGAATAAATCTATATTCTCTACTTTCCCACAACTCCACTTTCATACTTTTAAACTCTTAATAATTCTAAACACAAGTTCTAGGAAATTCAAAATGTTTTTATCTTTTTGACTTGGTTACATTTTTTTTTGTTTTTTATGATCAGCTCCTCGTTTAGAGTATATTGAAGATATATTTTAATTACAAAATAACAACTAAAATATATACAGAGCAAAAAGAAAAATAAAATTACAAAAAGTATCAAACAGAAAAATAATTCATTTAAAGCCATATTGTATAAATTTTCAGTTTAAGAAAGAAAGAACAATAAACTAAAATCAATCTATTCCAAAATATTTTTATTTCTAAATTTAATTTCAATTTTTTTAAAGATATTTCTTTTCCAGGCCCAAATATAATTACATTGTTGAAATAATAAGTGTATTCACGATTAAGTGTAGAAGGGTAGTATAGGTGTACATCTACAATGATTTGTACAACGATTTTGGGAACGCACCGTTGTACTTTCAATATTGTAGGTACTCGATGTAGAACACAATTCTCGCGGTTTGTTTACATATAATTTATGACTATGAGAATAAGTGAGAAACAACTTTCTTTTTTTCACTTGTAACTGTACATTAATAAAATAATTCAATTAAAATATCTTTTCAATTTAAATTTTTTATTTAATAAATTACCTCTGCCTTTATCTCATCCATTTTTCAAATATATGTATTGACTTTACAAATGTCAAACTTAAAAAAGTACAATGACAACTAAAGTACAATAGGTTTGAGTCTCGTAAAAATCTACAAGTTTTGTAGAATATTTTTTCATATAAAAGTTTTACAATTGCAATACACTTTTACACCTGGTACAACATCACCTTCCTCACTATACACCTTCTATTTACACCTAATTCGTGAACACCCTTAATAATAATCATTCATTTTAATTTTGAACGCCTTATGTCTAACTTTAGAAAATCTTGTCCACAAAATCTTATTATACAGGTGAAGTGACATACACATCATAAGCTTTTCTTGTATTATAACTATACTGTAAAAAAAAAAACACTAAATTTATTGTATTAAAGTATTGCCTACATTAAATGTAGTGAATAAGACGATAGTGTGATAGATAAAACTAGCTTTTTTTCACTCATTATATAGCGTGAATTTTACGTTTTCAATAGTGTTATTTAATGTAGTTGAAGATATTTTGTTGAAGATGTTTTTAGCAAAATCTGTAAGGGACTACCCAGTAGATTGAAATAAATAAATAAATAAATAAATATAAACCACTTCAAAATGAAGTAGAAAATGATTCGATTTAGTGTGAAAATACTCTTCCCATAAAGTGACCATATATTTTATGCTGAATGACCAGTTCAAATAAATATGAAAAAAGCTTAACGCATTCCTCAGGACATAATTTTCTTAGTTTATTTAATTGTTCGGAATTAAAATATCATAGATTTTTCATTTTATTCATTTAATTAATATAAAAACAAAAAAAAAATAACAATAAAATAATTATTATTCTTTTAATTTTTTATTACAAGAAATAAACTTAATAAAAATAAACTAAGAATAATATTTCATAAATAAGTGTAAATATTTAGAATATTTATACTATATTATATATTATATACAGATTGAATATAAAGGATTCGAACCCATGACTAAGAAGTTACAAATCGTATTAAGGGGATTCGAACCGGTCGCATTGGAATTCGAACTATATAATAATGAGCGGGCGTTTAAAACATTTACCAAGAATAATTTGGCATTATTTTTCTAATAAAATAAACTTTAGCGTATAATATTATACATTAAAAATATATTCTTTATAAATTATAACTACAATCAGCTATGTATATCTTTTATTTATATAAATTACTGTAGAACATTTAATAACCAATTAAATCATTGAATCAAAATAACTTTAACCAATAATATTATCAATAATTGATTAATAACTGTAATATTTTTAAATACATATAGAACTGATGCCCATCTTAAATGGACGACGACAGGAAGATAAAATACAATGAATTTTTAAGAAATATTTATACTAAAAGATTTTTTCGGTCACTATTAAAAAGTACCGGAATTTTAATAGAATTTACGTTAGAGAATATGGAAATTTGGCTTTATAAACCGTTTCCCAAAATGTAACTATGGGTTTTTAAAAGTAGTTAATTGTAATAAGTCACACGTAGGCTGCAAGTATAAATGCATGCTACCCTCTTGCTGTAGTTCTCACTCTATTTTTCTAGGAACAAAAATGTATGGTGTAAACATTTTACCATTTCTTACAATATTGGGGTCATTTTGTATTGATAAAAAGATCTCTAGTTTAATCAAAGAAGGCGAACATGATGCTAAAACAGTTTACAAATATTATGATATGTTCCGACAATTATGTGTTAAGAGGAATATTTGAACAGGAAGATATAAAATTGGGTGAGTAGTGAGTAGTCAAGTAGAAGTCGATATAGATGAATGCCATCTATTTAAAAGTAAATATCACAGGGGAAGAACATTAGCATTTGAATCAATATGGATTTTTGGAACAATAGAACGAAATACAAAAAAAATTAATAGTACAACGTGTTGATAGTAGAGAGGCTAGAACTTTATATAATATTTGTGCACATTATGTTTTACCAGGAACCATATAGTTTATGGTGATGGATGGGGAGGATACTCACTAATAGCCCAGGAGTATAATCTATTAACACTGACACACAAATATTATTTTGTGGATCCTGATAATATATCTATATATACTAATAATATAGAACGGGCATGGAGGTCTTTAAAATCATCATTACGCGGTGTTGGAATGCAGAATATAGATAGTCATCTTAAATTATTTATGTTCAGGAGAATTTATCTCAGTGGAAATTTTTATGCTAATTTAAAATTTATGTTAAAACTGTTTTTCAGTATAGATTAAATATTATTTTATTTTTTTATTATATTATATTTTTTTTTAAGTTTTTTTTTAAATTTTATTTTTATTTGTCCATAGTCATGGGTTCGATTCGAATCAATTGGGGCGAACATTTGGGGGGGTTACCAGATGTACAATACGGGACACTTTCCGGGACAATTTTCAATGCAGGACATACGATTTAAACCCGGGAAAGTCCCGCATAATCCGGGACGTATGGTCACCTTATCTTCACAGTGATTTTTTTAATGGAATAGTAAACTGCTCTATAATAGTGCGAAAAAGCATTCAATTTAGTGCGAAAATCATCTTTTTTAGAAGTAAGTTTTTCGTTATAAGAGTAAATTGCTCTATAATAATGGGAAAAAGCATTTAATTTTGTGTGAAAATTACCTTTTTCCGAAGTAAATTTTGCATTAGAAAAGTATATTGCTCTATTTTGCTTTGCTTAAGTAGCATGACAATGCATTTTATTTAGTTTGAATATAATATAATTTTATATCGTTTAACAAGATTTAAATGCAATATGGTAGTTTAAGAGAATGTTAAATTTCTACCGCAGTTTCCATATTACATTCTCACATTTCGTAAATTACCTTTAGAGTAGACTTGGTTGTTCCTGAAATATAGCTGATAAGAAAGATTAATTAAGAACCCTTTAAATTTTTTTTTTATACCTCAATTTTAATTAGTTTCATATAATTAATATTTTTATACATTTTTAACAATATTAAAAAATAAAAAGAAAAACAAAATTTAATTCAATATGTAAAAGTAAATCACATTATATAATATTCTTCATTATTGTATTACTTTATTTTGTTAACATACTACGCAAATTGTAATATTAGGGGTATTTAGCAAAATTTAACAATATTAGTTGGAAATAATGCCTTAAATTAAAATATAGTGTAATTCATTCTTAAATTAAATTAAGCGGTTATTGAATCACCAAATGATTTCATCATATTACAATAATTTATTTTTAAACAATTATTTCAAATTGTATACTTCGGTATACATCTTCAAATTGTTGAACTTCGGTATATGATGCTTATACCCAAGGTATCCTCTACCATATATCAACAACTAACAATTATTACTTAAGTTTTTATATTTTTATCTATAATATAATATGAAAGTTTTAATATATTTACATACACCAATACTACACTTATTTATTATTAAAATAAGTTATTAAGTTATTATTTAATGTATATCACATCTTTTTTTTAACTATTTAAATTTAGTTTCATCTAATTATATTTGTCTTTATTCATTTTACTTCACTTCAATAAATTTTTCTTCACTAACTTTCTTAAAGTCTTCAGCGGATAACAAGAAGAATGGTTATGAAATAATTTGTTGACGGTTTAAAAAAACAGACAAAAAACACACAAATAAATGCGTGAATTCACATCGTCATGAGTAAACAACAACTGCATAGCGTCAAGTCACTCTAAAAATTGTATAAATTACTATTAGATGAAATTTTAAATCGTTATGTTGAGTTTTTTCACTCTGCAATAGTAAAATCACACTTTGCATATCACCACTGAGAAATGTGATTTTACTAAGTATTTTTAATTTCACTCTGAAAAATAAGTTGATTACTTTGAAAAACTGTGTGATTTTCGAAAATTTTGAGTATTTTCGCATGTATATTTTGGAGTTTTGGTATATCATGATAACTCAAAATCATATCAACTACCAGAATTTCAACAACAAAATTTATAAAACCACCAGTATAGAGAAAGTTATTGTCTCTGATGGTCAAACAAACATTTATGAAAATCAAATCTAAAATCTAAAAACAATCATTTACGAAAACAAAATGTTAATATGTCTTAGGAAAAAAACGGAAATATAAGAACATTAAAGCAAAACTATTGGAACCTTCTTTGACGCTCCTGGTAATCAAATTTAAGCTTGTATGAGACTTCTTCAGTACTTTTTCGTCAGATAAATATTGTTTATTCTATTCATTGTCAAACAACAAAATATCTACACAGATCATCACTGTGCTGACACTACCTTCATATTGGATATAGATTGACTCAACCATCAGTAAAACTATTATGCAATTAATTTAAGGAGCTAGAACACCATTACTAGAACACAATTAAATTTTGGTAAAAATATTTTTTTTTAAATCTGCTAAAGACTTATTTTAATTTACTTTAATTTTAAAAAATATAATTATTGAACAATTAATATAATATCTGAGGTCATGTGTTCTGGAATTTGAATTTTCTTTTCTAATTTATAGCTGGGTACATGCATTATTTGCTATAATTTACAGTGCTAAAATAATTTGTTGCAAAAAATTAAATTATCATAAAAATATTTTTTTCGTATTTAAAATTTTTTTACAAAAAAATGTTCAAGTCAATCAAGTTCACATTCAGTCAGTATCATCAAGATAGGCAAAGGTAAATAAATATATATAGCTGTATGTACATTATAAATCGTTTGAACCTTTATGCCCAGTAAAACAATCATAGAATTATTTGCTTTAAGCAAATAAATTTAACTACCCTATCATATCATACTCATATGAACCATTCAATATGGACCGTGATCTCAATGGAATTTTTCTTTTGTTAAAAAAAAAAACTTATTGAAATTCTCATTTTTAATTTTCAATAATCTCATTTTACTCATTTCATTCAAAGTTCATATACAATATAGGTACACAATATGTATATATATATATTTTTTTTGTATTAAAATTGTTTACTCATGCAATTGAATATGATGGTGAGCTAATTGAGAGTTGAATTTTTTATTAGAATTTCTACAACTATAGACAATTCCAGTAGAGTAGCCTCTTCAAATATTGAATTGTTTGTAAATAAAAATTGAACTGAAATGAATTGATTATAACTTTTTATTATTATTTCTTTATTTTTTAAATTGTTTAAAAAATAATCCTTTTAAAAAAAATTCAATAAATTGGACTTAAAGTTGATTTGTATATATATTATATTGAAGAGTTCAAGATTATCAAAATATGTATATAGTAAATTCAGGATTCTATAGAACACAACAACTATTGTATTTGAATTATGATTCAGGTTTCAGAAAATTTGTAAATATATGATAATCGATTTCATTTATCTAATCTCAAACAAAAATTATAAATTGTAATACAATGTACAATAGTTACTGAATATCATAAGAAATAACATCTTCAACATGCAAAACAAGTACCAAAAGAAATGTCATTTATTAACAAAATTTCCAAATATTAGTAACTATTGAATATGAGGAACGTAAAAATTATGAAAACTAACTCCAAATATCAATTGAATAATAAAAATAATGTAAGGATATCATTCTACCTTACCTATCTAGATCAGAAGTTAATATTTCAATTTATCAGGAGCAATTGCAGTGTAAAGTTTAGTTTTTAGTTTTAATTTTTTTTTAATTTGATTTGTTTCAAATAACTACATAATATTATGCATTAATTTTGTTTTGTAAACTGTTTGTTCTTAGCAGTATAAATAAAATAAATAAATAAATAAAACATTAAACACAATGACACTTTACAGGTAATATATACATATATACAAATACAAATACAAATATATAATACAAACTAGATTTGCCTGAACAACCGATTTTTTAATTGTGAAATTAAAATTCTAAATCATATAAAAATATATTTTCCCTTTACTTCATCTTAATCTAATATAATCTTAATCTATCCTCGAACACACAAACATTATATATATACCTATATAATTCAAAAACAAGTACAAAAACAAAATAGATCTTGACCTTTGTATAGATTTAATAAACTACAAGATACAAAAAAATATTTTAATTAGATAGCTTCATCCTCATATGCTTTCGTTTACATTTAAATACAAAAAAACAACAGAGAACACTGCAATTACTGCAACTGCAACGTTTGCTGATGACACAGAGTGGTATTAGCAATATACACAAGCTAAACTGCTGCCTTCAAAAAAAATATTGCGAAAATATTAATCAAAAATTGAAAATTGGCTGAAAATATGTAGAATCAAGATTAATATGTAAACAAATCAGTGCATGATACTTTCACCACTATTAGAAGAGCAGATTTCCTGACTGCAACACTTAATAATGTTTAATTGACACATGCAATCTAGCAAAGTACCTTGGTATGTATTTGGATAGACGTATAAATTGTAGAGAGCGTATTGTTAACAAAAATAAGCAACTTAGATTGAAGTTTAACAGTCTATATACAAGTTATTAGGACGATATTCGTAGCTATCAATGGAATGGAAGATCTTGCTATACAAGCCCTTTTAAAAACCTATATGGTATAGAATTGTGGGGTACCTCAAGTATTTTTTGGGGTACCAACATTCTGGAAAGGTTTCAATTTGCGATCGATAGTAAATGCACCATGGTTCACCAGAAATGATGAAATTAGAAAGGACTTAAAACCAGAATCGGTTAACGAAGTCATAGCAACAAGAAGCTCAAAATACTTTGCCAGATTGAAAATACAAAGGCTGCGGAGGCTGAACAAGTTTCACCTGATAGAAGGTGATTTATGAACAGTATAATGACAAATCTTCACTAGATCGATCAGAACTATACAACTTCGGAGATCAGTCAATGGATATCACTAGCCTAATTATCATTTAATAGTGACATTCTATTAAAATAAGACACTTTGTCTGTAAAAATTAAAAACACGGTCCGATTTCTTTTTTAGCTGTCAATTGCGTAGATAGTAATTTTAAGCCTTACTTAGTATACACGTCTAAACCGTGTTACATTTCTTTATTATGTAAAATCAAAAAATGCATCTCTTGAAAATTGATTTATTGTTGGAAAACTAACCCAATTTTATTGACATCAGATGGATTAAAAACAATAAAGGATCCCGCCGCATGTCTTATTGCTTGAGCTGAGCTGGTACGCGGTTTTATTATATAGTTGATTTACTATACATTATATCATCATCTTATAGCGCTGCAGCTCTGGATGAGTTTTGGCCTTCATCACTATGCTCCTCCAAAAAGGTCGATCTTGTGCCGCTTGTCTCCAATTTTGGATTTGTAGGGTTTGAGCATCGTTTTTCACGTCGTTGCCCATCTGCTTCTTGGACTATACATTATATAGAACATATTAATGCATAAGAAGACTAGTCGATTTCAAAATCGAATAATATGTTAGTTTACCTTTGTTTGAGAACTTATACTTTACAAGTAGGTTTCTACTTCTTTATGTCATTATAATTATAAACCCTGTGCAGTTTAACATATTGGTCATGAGAATTTAAGAATATTGAATTTATCCATCATATTTTTTTTTTTGTGTTCTTTTATTTAGTATTTCATACTATTATTTTATTTAACAATACAATTTAATAATATTTCATTATTCATAAAAATAATAGTTTTATTAAATTTAATTTTATATTTCTAATTCTAAAATTAAATTAAAACTGTAAACATATAATTCATTATAATTTAAAGACGTTCATTAACATTTTATTACATTACAACAATTTTGAGCACCATTCTTCAAACAAATTTTTTTTCACCCAAAGTCTCTACATTTGAGATTTATTAAGTGACATTTTCACAATAAGATTCATAATTTCTTAATTAATTCAATAATCACTTATTCATGTTTACACCTCAATCTGTCAATAATCTTAAATTATATCTATAGTTAATAATTTAATTAATTTTAATTTATTCATAAAATATAGATTCGCTTTGAGTATAACCGTGATCTTATCATTAATGTTCATATCTTCACATCAGGGCTAATATTTACTTTTATATATACAAAAAAACTTAATTTTAATATAAAATTTTGTTATATACGAGTACAATGATTTCCAATTAGTAGACATTTCTATGATTATAAAATTTTAAATTTTTACTCGAGTCGCTTTTCACTAAACAAACCAGGGTGTATATTGGAAAAAATAATTTGAAGGTTAACGCCTTCTAATAATAATCATAATTTTTAAATTCATAAAAAGTTAATTTAATGTTGATAAAATTTAGAATTTTGAAAAATAAAAAAAAATTTATTGTTATTATTATTATTTTTAACATCCCTTTATCCTTTTTCAAATAAAACAAAATTCTGCACCCGTTACTCTCATTTGAACATGAAACAAAAAAAAAAAAATTTTAAATTCTAAAGGACTTGCATGGACATAAGGAACATAAAAAATTATTAAAAAACATTAATGATCCCATATATCAAGGTACGAGAATTAAATATTTTAAAAGACTAACTTTATAACAATGTTGCAAACTCGAACCCAAATTTTTGTTTTTATTGTTTTTCTACAGGAAAAATTTTAAATTTTTGATACCAATTTTTTTTTTTTGTGTTTTTATTTGGATTCTATAAAATAATGAAGTATATTATACATTCTTCTCAATTCATTTTAACGTTTATAATCCACCTCAGTTAAATATTTTGATACCTCTTCTCAATTATTTCTCTGATTCTACACATTTTTATATTCGCTAGAATTAATTATTTACTAATGAGATCATTTTTTTTTTCTTGCTTTATTTGTTTTTATACAAATTTATTAATCTTAAAAGCTAGATTTCTTGTTGTTTCTATATTTTTTTTAAGTCTACTGCTTCTTACATTGGTGTTCTTAGTAGATCTATTTTAATTTTAATTTATTGACTTATGTAATATGTTAATTTTGTTCTTTTTATGCATTTAATTTATATTTTTTTTTGTTAAAATTAAAAAAAAAAAACCCAAAATTCATCTTAATAATAAATTAATACTTACCTAATATTAATGTATAATAATCTTTATTTTTTGTTGTTTTGACTCCTTAGTTCTTTGCTTCTGTAAATTATGTTTTTGTTCTTTTTTTATTTATTTATAATGTTTAAGAACTTTCTTCGAGATTTTAAGCAAGAAAGCTTCTTGCTTTTTAATATATGATACAACATAACCATACATTAACAATAATTTAAGGAAAGGAATTTTCCTAACAACTGATGATTGTTCAATAATTTGCTATGAAATTTCCAAGATCAATCTGGCCTGTTCGTATACGACATGAACTCTTCAGTAATTCGTTAAATAAATACTCGAAATATTCCAGATGTATAGTGTAAAATTGCAGAACCGTACTAAATAAAGCACAAAAGTTAAACCTAAGTTACTGTCAAAAGTGTAAAAAAAAATTACTATTAGAAGCGCCAACACCAAACCAACGCCAAAGTGAGAATTATACTTCATTTCGGGTCGTATGAAATAGGATTAAAAATGAACGAGCCTAAGACCAAGTATATGAAGATTCTGGCGCACAGAAACAAAACGATTTGCCCAAAATATGAAAATAAATTACTATAATTTTGAAAAGTAAATAGCTTTATGTATCTAGATATCTTAATGAATAATAAAAATGGCATGTATTTGGCAATATTGTTCAACACCAAAGTCAAATGAAAATATACCTGGACGAAGTCAAGAACAACACTGTCGAAATATTGGGATTAACGAAACAAGAACAGTTATCCAACATAGAGCGGAATAGAGAAAATTTGTAAACGAAGTTCGTTCTGAGGTCTAGATAATGATGTTGTTGATGATGAAAGTCCCAGGTTCGATTCCCGATGAAGCAAAAAAATTATTTATCGGTTTTTCGACCTGGTCCAGTACCCTTGTCATTGGGATAAAATAAATGACAAAAAATAATTGAGAGTATTATCTGTTAACAACTTAAAATAAAATGGAGCTATTCTATTTAAGTTCCTGACAATAGTAGTAGATTTTTCCACATTTAATGAGTTGATCAGCCAGTAATTTGATAAATAAATACTCGAAATATTGTAGATATTGTTGTATAAAATTGCAGTACCGTACTTAATTAAGCACGAAATTCTACCTAAGTTACTGTCAAGAACATAAAAAAAAAAAAAAAAAAAGAAGAAGTTCAATTCAATATTAGTATACTGTTATTTATATTCCACCATATTGATTAAATTATAAATCATATTAATCTTAAGTTCATTCAATATTGATTGAATGACTATTAATAAAAATTAAAAATAAACATATTTCATTTGTAACGGCAATAATTAGGACTATAATTAGCAAAAAATTTGTAGATGTTGACTCTAAAACATGATTTAGCCACTGAAGTTGTCTATGGTACACAAAACTATTCAAAATAAAGACAAAAAAAGCACAATATAGGTTAACATACAATAAGAAGAATATCTTTTTTTGTCAAGAATATCTCAGTATTGACCGAGTCAATTATGTATGATCAATTTCACTGTAAATATTTTTAAAATAACTATTTTGATTTAGAATTGCTCGTTTTAAAATATTATTTGTAGTTTTAAATTATTACTGATCATTACTCTTATGTTGTAAGGTATTTATTTTTTTAAATTTAGATTGTGATTCAAGACCTCAACGTTTCTATATTTGTGTACATATTAGATTGAATCATATTTAATCGGACTTATAGACGTTACAGAAATAAAATCTTATAATTAATTATTTTTATTCCATTTTGTACATCAATATTAATCTTGCCGAATTCTCTTTGATTAAAAATAAAATGAAACTACAGATAAAATTAGAAATATGGAACTCATTATGTGCAACTAATTAACAACAATATATAGCAACAAAAAAAAATATGTCCTGTTGATACAAAATATAATATCGTGTAAACAATTAGATTCTGTACAATCTGAACAGTAGCTAAAATCGAATACTATTTTAATACAATAACACAATATAGAAGTACAAAAAATATAAAATTAGAGCAACAGTAGGGGTTCCTCGGTTTCAAATTAATTTCATGAAACTAAATAATTATTCAATTTGATTTGATATGCTTTCAATAACACTAATTTATTAATGTATATATTGTAAAAATTTCAAGTTCACATAAATACTGTATATTTGATTTCCAATTAGTGGACATTTGTATTAATATAAAAATATTAGCAATTCTGTGGCCACAAGCAATAACCGCTTAAGTCTGAAATTGATGTTTCGAGTAAATTCAATTTTAAACTTTGATTTGATTTCTGAAAAAACTTTAATAGTAAATTAGGTTCAAACTTTGTAAAAAATAAAGCATGCTTAAAGAAGTACTAAAACTGTTACAAACCTGAATGAAAATACTTTAAATAGCTTCGTAAATAATGGAAAAAACAAGTTAAGTGGTTATACCAAACACTTAAAATAACATTCCTTAAACTTAAGTATACTTAAGCGTTTATTGCGAATCAGGTTGTACTAACATTTTAAACTTATATTGAAATAGGTTGTTATTGCTAAATTGAAATTGAAACAAAATGTCACTTAAGGAAAATAGTATATTAAAACAAAATATTTTTTATAATAATATTTTTCAAATTATTTATTTATTTTAAATAAAAACTATAATATTTCAAAATGCGACAAATTCAATGACAAATGAAAATAAAAATGAAGTATAAAAATAAAACAATTAATATTTTAATTCATTAACAAAAAAAAATCAGTACCTATAATACATAATTCAAATTTGAATTGAAAATATTTTGGAAAAATTAAAAATAATAGATCACAATAATTTATTTTATAATAAATTATTATGTAATATTCGTTTTAATTATAATAATAAAAAAAAATTAGTTTTCTTCTGTATCATTCACTAAATCTGGATGAATGTCCGGAACATCATGAGTTTGAAGATTTTTGTAAAAGAAGTGAAAAGAACTATCAATAAGGGGCAACAAATCTTCTAAATCCTTTTTCTTTTTTGAACTAATTTTAATATCTTCTTGAATTGTTGGGATATCTTTAAAATCGATTGATGAAACTCCTCGTTTTACAAAATTTAAAACTTTAAATGGCTCGTCACGACTCAAAGAATTTTTGTATAGTATTTTGCCAAAGTTGGTTTTAGAAAATCTGAGCCATCTTACATTTTTCCACACAAATTGCTCTCCTATTTCATTTCGGGATCGCAACATAAATTTTTCTTTTAAACACATTGAAAAATTAAAAAAATCATGAGTTTCCATTTCTATGACATTAAATTTGGTTTTAGAGCTCACAGTTCTCACAAAATTATACCAATCACGTGGATGGTGAATCGTTGCATCTGTTTTTTTCTTTTTCCTTTCTATAGTCGCGTGATCGACGTCGCACTCCATGTGCGTATGACCTGGTTCTAAATATTTGTGATCAATAGTATCTAAGTTCTGATTACATTGAACAGCTATTGCAAACATTGTACACATAAAAGAATTTCGATTTTGACCAGGGCATGAATCGCTATAATATACTAAATTTTTAATTTGAAAATTATTAGAAAGACTCATTATGTGCTTAAAAATGCAGGAGGCTATTTGATTGCCACCTCTACCAGCAAGAGCCTCGTGCCACATATAGCAGTAAGGCGAGTTCGTAACACAATCATGAATTGTGAGATTGTACGTCCATAATTTTCTTTTATAGAATGAGGTATTTGTTTGCAAAAATGGAGTTGGCAAACACTGCTGGAGATCGAAAGCGTAAACTCCAATAGTTGAGTCAGTAGTAGCAAGATTTTTATCAGTTCTTTTTGATTCATAAGCGCCATCAGCTGCAGCATGATGATCTTTTAGATGATTTTCTAAGTTCAGTAAAGTCTCAGGGTTATTTTCTTTTTTTGTAACTTCAATTTGTACTTTCAATAAATCACATTTATTGCACGTGTCAATTTTAGGCTTCTTGAATTTGATATTCATTGCTGTAAAAAATTAAAGTTTATTGTTATGTTAATATATTTAGAATTAACATATAATAATAATTGTAATAAAAAATATTACTTTTAAAAATTTCCGAATATTTGCTAAGAGAGACTGCTTTATTATTTTTAAGTTTTTCGCAATACAATTTGTGCATTTGCGTAAGAGTCAAACTTGCATGTAAATATTTACAACTGGTATCTCTCCTTGAATAATGGGATTCGTAAGCGGGGAAACTGTCTATATGTTCTTTTATACTTTTAATAACATTTTCATCACATCTATTAGTACCTGAACCAGATCCTCGATAATCAATCATTTCTAAATTAGGATATTCTAATTTTTTTTTTATTATGTTTTTCAAAAAGCTTTCAGTTTCATTAAAACAATTTCTAAAGCATTTTTGACAAACTTCTATTTGCTCACCCTTAAATTCCAAATTATATTTTATATGGTATTGACGATTTCTAGGTTTAGTAACATGTTTTTCCTTACGTGCCGTTTTTGTAGGTACTATTTTCATTAATGAAGATATGAAGAGAATTCTTTGATTATAATTGCCTAATGACCAATAAGATTTGAAAATTTCTTGCTGCGTTTTATACGAAATTTTATCTCTACATCTTTTGCGGCAATCATAATTTAAGGAAATGCATAATCTTTCTGGTACCAAAGATCCTTTTTTGTTAATATATGAATCTCCCTTATTACGATTCTCCTTAGAGCTTTTTTTAGAATAACGATTATTTTCACTAATCTCTACTTCGGAAATGTGATTAATAGATTGTTCAGTTCCAACCAAATTTTCTTCAATTTGTTTTCCCAATTCAATCATTTCGTAGTCAAGTTCTATATCAGCAGAATTGCTCTGTTCTGAAATTTGAAAATCAGGATCTTTAACAGAATCATCCGAGTCGAAATCACTGTATTGTGTTGGAATTAAATTTTCATTTTTTTCATTAATATCGCTTAAAACTCTTCTGTTTAATGTTAGCTGATCGTTACTAGAAATGGTTTTTTCAAATTTACTTTTGCTTAATTTTGAAGGTTTTCTAACTGGTTCTGTTACATTTTCAAAAAATTATTGTTTAATTTAGCGTTAAAAAATACGTGTAATACCAATTTCAAATAAATTAAACTTACCTTCTTTTCTTTGTGTATTCATGCGAGACTTTTTTGCTAATTCTAATATTTTCATAGTTCTCAACGACATAGTGTTATTTTTAAAATCAAAATAAAATTTAAACAAAATATTTTATTAAATTTTATATTTACTTTATTTCATGTAATTATTATTCATCAACCTCAAAATTAACACTAAATTTTATTTTAGATTGAATAAAATTACAACCTCTTCCAACAAAATTTTATTCTTAACTAACACATGTTGTCATTCAATGCACATGCTAAAACAACCTAACAGTACTTTAACCGCCAATTAGAAAACATGTTAAAACACAACAACCACTTAAATCGTGTTAAGACTAAACTTGCTAAAATTTTATTTTGGAATAAAAACTTATCTTTAAGTAAGAAAACTTAAATAAAAATATTCAATTTGCAATAAAAGCTTAAATCGATATAAGTTTTTGTAGCTTGATAAGGTATATTTAGAAAAATGGTAGCATATATAATTTGAAATAAAAGCTTAGGTAAACATAAGTTTTTGTTTTAAATTAAACATCTACCAAATAGTACGTCTACTGTTTTCTTAAGTTGAATTAAGCGATTATTGCATATGCAGAGCAATTCCATTTCGACATAAGCGGTTAGGTTTTTTCGTCATAACTCTGATTCAAATAACGATAGAACTACAAAATTTTGCTGAAGTGTAGTATTCGACATAAGGAATTGCTTGGTATATTTATTTCATTTTTGTCTTAAGTCGACCTAAGCGGTTATTGCTTGTGGCCACAGAATTGATTAATTGATCAGTCAGTTTTCAAGATAAATTGTAAGAGTGAATCATGATTTAATAAAATTAAAAAATATCTCACCCTATTATTTTCAAATTATTATTCTAAATACCAACAATCACTTGTCCCTTTGGTACCTTAATATTTGATTATTATTCATTCTAACCCACTAGCATAACTTTTTAATAACAAATAAAACTGAAAGAATTTTGAAGAATTGCGGTCATTCTGTTTGCCATTCACATTCACATTATTGAACAAATTAACCTTAAATTTGGAAATTTTAAATTTATTGTGAATTATTGTAATGTACATAACTGGATTAATATTTTGTTGTAACAGTTTGAAATGGAGATCTTACCACAATAAAATACAAAATACATTGCAATTACCATTAATGTTATGGTATAATCTTGAGAGCAATTCAACCAAAATTGAACAATTGAAATTTGGCACACATTTTAAATTTATCTCGTGATTCTGTCAAAACCTATCATAAGTAAAGACAGGAGGTTTTCTAAATGAAAATAATTATTTAATGAAATCATACAGGGTGATTTATATTGTAACAAGACTTATACTCAATTTGAATGTTATTCTATTAGATTTTATTCAATTTGTATATATACTATATAGATACATTATTTTATTATACTTTATTTGTTATGTTACAGTTCTCCATCCTATTGAGATAGAGCCCCAATTTTTTAAAGTTATGTTCAAAAAATGCAGAAACTGCATATTTTAACTACACTACATTCCATTAAGTTTTCACAGTTATTTTAAATATTTTCAAACAATTCATTCATTCAATTAATGTTCTAAAATCGAATTAATCAATACAGTAAATAAATTTAGACGTAGAAATAAAATCTATCTGGAGTATGTGATGGAATACAGCTAAGGCTATGCCAAACGTGTATCTCATTTTCAAAGTAGTCAAACTTTTCAAAATAAGTTTTTTTCATTTTTTACGCACTACCCAAACACTAAGAAAGGATTCCTTTATAAAAATTGTTGTAAATTTGAATAAGGATAGGATTGCGAGACATAAGTACCTCACACTTTTTGGTATGACTATAGCTGGTATTCCAAAGCATGCGTATCAACTTTTTAAGAGGGAAAGGAGCCGTTATCTTAAAAATTTAAAAAAAAAATTATTAACTAAATCAAGGGTGCTCTATCAAATGGTGACATTTTCACGAAATTCGCCGAAATGTGCCGAAATTGATATTTTCAAATGGAAAGAGGTAATTTTTTATGCAAATTTGGATTCTACAACAAAAAATAATAAACTTATACGTTATCAGTATTTCTCTTTAAAATTAATAAAAATAAAACAAAAATCCTCCATATTTCCCTTTGGTAAACTAAAATTAATAATAATAATTTTTATTAATAAATTTGTTTTTGATATTATCATATTTTTTTGTTTCAGTTTTGGGTACCTACACAGCTTAAACGAAAAAAAAATTGTATTTTACTTTACAAAAGCTTTTTTTAGACGCAAAATTCGAATTTGTGCAAATAAAGTACCTCTTTCCATTTCAAAATCTCGATTTCGGCCAATTTTGACGAATTTTGAACTGAAAAAACAGACTTGCGGTTCTTCTTGGAAGTTGAAAATATACCCAATCGATAAAGCACCCTCAATTTAGTTAAATTTTTTTTTAATTTTAAAATAACGGCCCCTTCCGCTGTTAAGAAGCTGATACGCATGCTTTGGAACACCCGGTATACCTACATAATGGAAATGACTATATTTACATAAATATTTTAGGATTCCAAAAAAATTGGATGAGATAAAGAGATATGCACTAAAGAATGATGGTCATCTTGTAGAACATCGAAACACACAGTTTTGCTCGTACTTTTCAGTTAGTACCATTGGGATCCCCTTTGTACAAAGTCTTCATATTAGATCTCCAAAAAGATGTGTAATTAAACTAGTTTTAATATTGGAATGGAAGTTTGAGGTCGTAGGTGTTTTTCGTGAATAAAAATTTCATACTCCATAAGACTGTGTTACCGTATCTTATTAAAAATGTTCTTATTAAAAAAGAAAAAAATTGAATTGATGTGTCTCTAAAGTTATGTTGGGTTGTTTTTGGTTGTTATAAAAGCGATTTCCAGATATAAAGATTTTGCAGAGAAAATAGGATTCGGCAAATTTACATGTTATTATGTTAGTTGGCTATAGGGTATACCAATTTCACATTTAAAAGACTACAAATGAAATTTTTGCATTGTTAATCCTACAAGCTTTGAAGGTCCTGAGTCTGACGTAAAATCATTCTTTACTGATTGCAATTACGAACGGATTTTTGCTAGTTGGAAATCTTAAGGCTTTTCATTTCGCCCGATATTCAACTCTCATCTTCGATGAATTCCCCCAGGGCTTGGATTCGAAAGATTTTTAGCTAGAGTTTTTTTATTCTTCCACTCTACAAGACGCAGTAAATTAAGGCGTCTGAATTTATTTTTTTTTAGTTCGGTACATGTCGTTAAATAGCTGAAATAATTCTTAATATCTTCTCCCGCAAACCTATTAGCCAGACACATGACCTTAAATTCTAAACTATTTATGTATGTTAAAAATTGTAGCTGTCCTATTTTTAGTAAGACCGTCCAATTTGAATTGATTCAAAACTCCTGTTACCGTTGCAATCTCTGATGGTACCGAAAATCCACAACTTTTATTTTATCTAAAAAAATTTAATCTTTTTCTTGATTATTTCGAAAAAGATTTGCCTAATTATTGTTCGTAACATTTTTTAAAACCCTATCTTATGATTATCTATACATGTTCGTTAAAATTTTAATATAAAACTTTGTGCTTACACTCATACTGAAATACTGTCTTAACTCCAAAATATTCCAAATTAACTTTCGAAATTGATCAATTTAAACATACCAAAAAAAGAAGTAAAAAACAAAACAGAAATGTGCAAAAAAAAAAATTTGGACAGCATGTGTCAAAACTTAGTGGTAAACCGATATTAAAGAAATTAAGGAATCAAAGAATTGTATAAGAAGTTGGCCTTTAAAAAATCTAACTTTTGTTTTTTTTTTCTTGTGCCACAATCAATGAAAATAAAAAAATATGTAATTTCAAAAGCAAAAAATAAAAAAGATTACGTTAATAGTCCTTTTGGATCTAAAGACCTAAACCATTGAACTTATTTTTTTTTTGCATTACTAATGCCATTTATACCGTTTGTTAGCAAATCCAATTATAATTCCTTGTTTTGTTTTTATAATTTTATAAATACGAATATCCTTCTGAAGGATTTACGTTTTTAGTTATTTTTTATTTTTTTTTTATATATGTATAAAAATATAGGAAGAGAACTAGAAATCGTAAAGTATGTGTATTGTAAAATCATTGGTCATTCAAGAAAAAAAAAACATAAAAAAGAAGAAACATGTAATGTCCAAGGATCTGTTTTTTTTTTTTTTGAATCTTTTTAAACGCCATATGGAAAAGAGATCAATGGCGACCACATAATTTTACTTTATCGTTTTCATTTCATTTTTGAATATTTGAACATCAGGCATCAAATCTAATATATATGTGTATATAGGATGGTTAAAGGAGAAGCGTGACCGCCACGAGTTTTAAGTTTATCTGAAATAGATTTGTTCAAATTAGTTTACACATGTACGTACGTGTATATCTATCTATATATATATATATATTTTTGTAGACACCTAGACAGTAAATTTTTATAAATGATCGGTGCAAATAATCTTATATTTAGAAGTGAATTTATAAGGTCATAGGATATCCCTATCAAATATTTAAAATGATAATCACATGAGCAAAGAAAATTTCTTATTTTGACCAAATGGTAAAAAAAAAAAATAAAAAGATTTGAATGTGTGATGTGAATAATATTTCTTATTGTAAAATATTAGAAACATAATTAAAAAAAAAAAAAAAAAAATAAAACCAAAATTAAAAAGATGAACATAAGGTAAATGAAAACGATAGAAAACTCCCACAATTCAATAAGTTTTCATAGCAAAATCAAATGACAAAACCAAAAAGAAATTTTATTTTATTTCAGTGGGCCATCTTTGATTTGAAAAATATCAAAATCTTGCAATCTAGAAATCTATCTATTAAGTTCACATTAGAAACAGTTTAAACAGATTTTTTTTTATTTTTTTTTTATTATTGATAAAAATCAATTAGCACTAGCTACAAAGGTGCCAATTACACATCATTGTTTTCATCAATATTATTGTCCCATATATGTCCATACAATAATTTCTATGATTATTAAAATTAATATAAAAATTGTTCTTTTTATAAATTAACATTATAACATTATCTGAACATTCCCCAAAATGTCATTTCATTTTTTTCATTTCAGATGTGTGCAAATTTCTATGTTAGGTTCGTTGTTTAGAAATATGGAGAGTCAATAAGTTGCTGCGAAGCTTGGGAATTGTTGTAGGGTATGTGGAATAATTGATTGCAAAGTTGGATCAAAATTGACAAATATAGGCGGATTTTCCTCTTTGATGAGGTACCTATAAGTTAGGTTTATGTGTCCAAATCGTAGTCGAGTGTAGCACTTTACTTTCTTTGTTGCCACAGTTGTGGATTATATTGGTGGTGCTCTGCTTGGATTAATTGTTTTGTATTGATGGTTGTAATTTCCACAATTTTTTATTATGTTTTCAGTAAGTTTGTTGAACACTAGTTTTGAAATGGGTTTTCGTAGGGAATGGTGTGAAAGTATAAGGAGTGCCAATTTCGTTGCATAAGTATTCCTAAGTACCCTTAGATCCGCATTAGCTTGACTGTTTTTTACATTTTCCGTTTTACATTTCGTGTTATTTATTTGTTGTGTTGCATTCAAAGCTGATACGGTGTCAGTGCAGATTATCACTCATATCCTCTTAAACCCATCTCATGAGATTGCGTGAAAATATCTCTGAAGAGATAGTTTTGTATTATGTTAAACACCACACACGCGATAGCAAATTATCGCGACTGCAAATGTCGCGTAGCGTGAGTAATTTCTGTTAGACCTTTCATAGGACATGATAGCCATTTTTATATCCTCAAATATTGTAAAAGATCTCGCCAAAGTATTTTATATTTTTTTTTATCAAAAAGTCAAAGTAAATAAATAAATTATATAGCGAAAATAGTTAAGTAAAGATTAATAAACAATTTTTCATTAATTTTTTTGCATTATTATTAAAAAGTTTGTTTTTGTTTTGAAGAAAAAAAGCTACTGTTTAAAACTTTACTGTTACTGTTTCAATACTGTTTATGTACTAAACTGTATTAAAAAATTATATTTAAAAAAATATTTTAAAACTCTAAGCTAATTCCACACTAATACTATCAAAAAATTTCATAAAGCATATTTTATTTATATAGCAATAATATTTTTTGACAGTAAAAAGTGTTCAGTACTACCAACATAATAAAATGTTCAATCCCTTCGCTTACAGTGTCTAGCAGAAATGCATATTCAACCAAACGAAACGCGATAAATTTTTTCTTCTCGTCAGCGATGGGTAAGAGAATATGGGTGTATGTGTTTTCCGTTTTTTACCAAAACGGTTGTTGACAACACAATTTCAACGACGATCGCTCAACCACATTTTCGCTGTCGTCGAAATAAGGCTATTTTCTATTTTTTTCGCTGGTAGTTGGATTTGACATTTCTGACAACCTTTTTAAATATAAAAAAATAAAAACAAAACAACTATTATGAAATTTGATAATAACATAATTGGTCTGTTTTTTTAAAATTATATATTCTACAATTTATTAATATTTATTTTTTTTAGTTAGATACATATATAAATTTAGATTTTTTAGCGATGTATTTGGATCTGATGATGCTACAAATAAATTAATAAATTATTCAAAATTTTTTTTAAAATATTTTAATAAAATATTTTTTTAAGTTGAAATTTTGCCATTTGCTTTTCTGTTTTGTTTGTTTAGTTTTATTTATCGTTTCGTTGCAATTATGTTTCATTTGACGAAAAATTGTTGAGCGAAGCAAATTTCGTTGATAGTCGGTGGTCGGTGGTCGGTGGTCGGTGGTCGGTGGTCGGTGGTCGCAATTGTGTTTACCGCTTAATATTACATAAAAAAATCAGTTCAAGTTTAATTGATAATTCAAACATGAATGCCAACATATGAAATACAAAATAAACTACATCTTAATTCAAATATTTTAATGCTTAACGATATTTTCCATAATTTCTAACTATTTAAATTTAATCAATGACGAATTGTTAATTGTCATTAATTAAATTAGAAAAATTTATCACAGACGGGTCAAAACAAAAATTAAGAAAACTTAATAATAATAATAACAATAATAATAGGCTATAAATATAAATATTTTATAATTGTGTAAAAATAATTCTAATAAACCTAGTAAATTGCCACCGCAATCGCTAAAAATCAAATAAATTGAATTTATTTTAAAAAATTGTATACAATTCCAAACGTAATATTCTACAATTAAAATTAATAGAGAAAAAAAAACAAAAAAAAAAACTAAAATTAAAGAAATTTTTGATTTTTTATATTTCATTTTTCTCATTACGAACATAACAAAATAAATCAAAATTCCATTCTAATAATTTGATTACTCAATTCAAGATTCAAATCAAAATAAAAAAACCCTTGACCATTTCAATATTCAAATGCTGAAACAAGGAAAATTCAAATATTAAAAATGCTGACATATGAGTGTAATTGAATTATACAAACATTAAACAAACAAACAAACGAAATAATAAAACCATTACAATTATAACGTGGAAAATTCAATGATTAATTTTCATACCTGATTATTATCAAAATTAAAATTTACATTAATAATGTTGTGCATCAGTGACCCTTTCGCTCTCCAAAAAAAAACAGTTTCAATACACACACACACATCAACACACCCCTTTCGAATTTAATTATTATTGTTACTCTCTATTACTTAATCATCCATATACAATAACAAAAATATTTTGTTTTTGTTTTTATTAGATATGGCAAATTCAAGGATAACAATTCTAACCTAATTGCATTTTCCTTGTTATCCTATATTTTTCGTTAAATATTTAACAAGGCCAAAATTAATTCGATACATTATAAAAAATATACAGTAAAGGTAACAACAAACAAGATTTTTTATTATTATTCCAGACTAACGCTTTAAAAACAAAAACAGAAAGGAAGAAATAAAATTTGTTAATAGAAAGAATGTTGTATGGCACAAGGACAACACAAGTGCTAAATAAACAATCATTTCAGTTCTCTGTTATCATTTCTGTTGAATCACATTGTAGGTTGTATATATTATACCGTACTTGAACGATATTTTTCGTTTTATTGAAATCTTCATTAGGCAAATCATTATAGGGGGAAGTTTTATTTTATTTTTTGTACCCAAATGAAAATAAATTTTATATAAATGAGAGGATATTTTTATTTTGTAAATAAGTTTGTAATATCATGTTAGTTAAGATACATTTACTGAGCCTTATTGTGGTAAACGTTTCTTGGTATTGTTGAAACGTGAAGATTAGTTCGCGTTTAAAATATTTAGAACAACAAAATATAATACATGTTCTTGTACATTTGATTTAAAAAATGTAATTCATAAATAATTCTATTCATGTTGAACATAATATTGCCTCTAGTATATCCAGAATTGATGACAATATTTGTGAGGAGGATCGGTTGATCTATATATGTTTATATAATTATCATTTGCCATAGACTGCTGATAACTAACTACCTTGAGCAAAAAATCTCAAACAGGCAGTAAGCTTTAATTTAGATGTTAAAGATGATGGTTTAGTTGATGGTTTAGTTATATTCCTTAATTTGTTTTATTTAATACATATTCAAAAGGAGTTTATTCAGGCAAAAGTTTGTCGTAAGACTAAAAGTACATATTAAATGCTTAAAATGTTACAAAATAAGAGATAAATATCGTTCATTTCAATAATATCATTATTCATTACAAATATACCTTAAATTTTGCCTAATTTTGGTCATCCTCAATAAAATATACCGCTGCACTATCCATTTTTAATATTATTTTATATTTTAATAAATTTTAAAACAATAATTTTTTATAATCAATTTAAAAAAAAATGTTTAAACAGTTTTGAAATAATACAAAATTTGACTTTCATATAAGATAAAAATTCCCACGTAACATTTTATTGTTATAAAAACAAAATTAGTGCTATAAGACTCCTATATGATTCCCGATAAGCATTAAAGGTGTTATAATGATGTTTTTATGGGAATAATGAAGCAATTATTGTGGGAGTTGTTATAATGGGATTTTCAGAAAGTGATACAGCAATGTTGTTATAAATCTAAAAGTGCGTAATCCTATAACAAGAGTTAAAGTGTTGTTATAACAATAGAATTACTAGAATAGCAGTAGTAGTGCTATTTTTTCACTGCATTCCTATAATATACTAATATATAAACTCCATAAAATTATTATTTTAAAATTAAAAATAATACCTATCTCACTCTGGTATAACATAAATTATTTCAAAAGAACTTAATTTCAAAATAAAAACATATACACTAATATACATAATATGTATACTAATCCTATAACAATATTACAGCAATTGCTCCGGTGCCTTATAGTATTCTCCATTTTAGAGCTATAACGTATTTAAAACGTTACGCAACAACAGCGGATCACTCAAATTAACACTAATACTGCTATAAGAGTGTTACGTGGGTTAGAAACTGTGTTTTATTATTTCTCTCAGTTTTTGACATTGTGTCCAAAATTATTTTCGAAATTTTTCGAAAATATTAAAAAAAATTATTTTAATTGATAATTAGAACATGAATACCAATTACATACTAACATACAGAATATCTAGCGGATATCACGTAATTTATTTAATATCATGCTGAATTTCGATTGATGGCATCATAATCAGAAGACTAATAATGACTAAACTTTGACAAGTTTTTTAAGTCCATTATTATTCAATAACTTCAAAAAATTAAAGCATCTCTTGAATATCTACCTTATGCTGCTGGAGACTTGAATTTAAAAGTTTTCAATATACTTGATTTGGATTTAAGTTTTTTTAATGTGTCTCCATTTCCTACAAACATTTTGAAGAAAACAAGTTTTTTTTACATATTAGGAATTTATTTTATTCATCAGAAGCCCCTTATATTTTCATTGTATTAGCATATAAGTGAAGTGACCGTAATTTAGGTAGAAATGCCCTTTCGTATATTAAGTACGGTACTGTAATATTTAAGTAGATGAAGGCAAGAAAACTACTAAAGCAAAAAGCTTTTTCAAAATATTACCGCAAAAAATTACCGATTAAGAAATTAAAAAAAATACGATGTACTAATTTTTGTGCTCATCATCTTTCAAATAAATTATTTATAGAAAAAGATATCCAGTTCTAAGCCCATGTAAGACGACTATATCTATACTTATAAAAGGGAAAGTTTGTTTGTTTGTTTATTTGTTTGTTTGTTTGTTTGTTCGCTATACACGCCCACAGTTTTAAAGATAGAGTTTAGAATTTTGCACAGTTATTCATGGTACCGGTATGCAAATAACGCGGTACTTTACAAAGCCATCAGATGACAGGTTCGGGTTGCTGCCGTACAACTCTTACCAAGACTCAGGAATATTTTAAAAACCATGTGTGTGACAGATATGAAAATTTACATTTGGATTCTCTTTCACAAATAAAGAAATTCAACTGTTACCGATTTCGAAAATTTGGACTGGTTCGGGTTGCTGCCGTACAACTCCCAGCACGTACGTCCCGGGACTATTACAAAAACCAATTGTGTTACAGGCATGAAAACTTACACTTAGATACTCTTTCACAAATAAAGAAATTCGACTGTTACCGATTTCGAAAATTTGGACTGGTTCGGGTTGCTGCCGTACAACTCTTGGCATGTATGTCTCAGGAATAAAAACCAATAGTGTTACAGGCATGAAAATTTACACTTACATACTCTATCAGAAATGTTTCAAAAAAAAAATTGTGTTACAGACTTGAAAATTTATTCATAGGTATTCTATGAAAAATAAAAAAACATGTATTGTCCTGAAAAAGTATTTTCGAATTTAGGAATCAGTATAAAATTTTTACATGACTATGTGAAGTGGCTATGTAAATTAGCCACAAAAATGTGACTATTCGTTTTATTAATCAGAAAATACTGCAGAGTGTTCCAGGGGGTCCATGTGTACAAATCGATAGATACAGTTATCGATGAAAATGAAGTTGTTGTTCCTCTACGAAACTTGAAGAAGCTAAAACTACGGTACTAGATTAAGAATAAGAACTTGGCATCCTAATTTCATTTAAGTACAAATTCCAATTGATTGTGGAAAAAACGAACATTTCTTTATTTCAAGAATACCTCAACAGCAAGGAACGTATTTGCTTATACTTCATCAAAGAAAGATCACCAAAATATTGTTTACAAAAAAATAATTTTAATATAAGTATAGCTTAAGTTGGAGTATTGTTGATATTTTTTTATCGTAGTGAAAAAAAATATTAGAATATTTTTGATAAACCAATTTTTTTCAATTCGATTCATAAATCAAACTTTATTGAAATAAATTCGATTCATTTTGTGGTCGACCCGGACAACGTCGGGTAACTTTGCTAGTATTTAATACAATAACCAAATAGCAAAACATAATAAAATCAATAAAATGTGAGGGTTTTTCAAAATTTGAAGTATTGTTAAGGTCATCCAAATAATTGAGATTTCTCTGGTTTGTGTCTTTGAATTAGTCAACTCTAAAAGTTTATAATTGGCCAATGCAGGCCCATCTTCAAGTTGAAATGAATGTTTATTTTATGAAGTAAAATATTGACAAGCAGAAAAAAATTTTCCTATTATTCCAAAAATGTTATTCTTAAATTGGACGTTAAGAAAAATTAATTGTTTTGCGGAAATAGAAAACCTGGTTTTGAGTTCAATGTTAAAAATGAAGAGGAAATAAATATTTTTTTAATGATGGACGGACGATTGCTACGCTGGGAATAGCTTGTATCAACCATAATTAAATATGGAACTACTATTAATAATTATTAGATCTTCTAAAATAGAATAGCTTTAAAATTGAATAAATTATTTTTTCATTGAGTTCATTCCAATGAGAAAGACTAATGGACCAGGTTGAAAAATCTATAAAGCTTTCATCCGCCAATCGAATCTTTCGGTTGAAAGCCAAGCGCTCTAGGAAATGCGTCATCCAAAATGATTGTTATTTAAAAATATCTCAGAGTTGTGAGACATCATCATTTTGTAACTAATTTTCTAACATGAATTGATAATTATCGAATTTAAATATAATTATGAACCACAATCGAAAGTAGAAAGAACAAAACCAGTCAAACTACAATATTTATTCATTATTATGAGTTCAAATAAAATACAACCAACACGCGTGAGTAAACTTAAAGCACGCGCTCCAAATTCATTTGTCCGAATTATGTAAATTTTTTTTTTTATTTTGTTTTACACAATACAAACTTAAGGAACAATTATTCCTTAAGGTTAATTTTTTTCTTTTATATTCTCCTTCATATTGGAGAAGATCCTTTCATGCATACAGGTAGAAAACGGTTGTTTCCAAAACAACAACAACAAAAACTTGGAAATTATTAACTGTTAAAATAAAAATTTTATTTTAATATTTACCTTTACCTCTTTTTATTTTTTTTTTGTTTTTGTTTTTATAATTTATGATTCACATGAATTCATATTTGTATTCCCAAAAAATTTCTTATGAAATCCAGAAAAATTAAGTATGAAATGGGTAAGATAAATATGAGCCACAGATAGGCCATCATAGCCAGAGGACATGAACAGAGCACGAGGTTTTCTCGTTTTGTTTTCATTTATCTGTTGTTGTTGTTGTTGTTATTGTTAGTAAAGCCGTTCATAACAAATTTAAAACTGAAAATAAATAACGGGGGGAAGGAAAATATTAATAGGATAATGATTATTTGAAGCCGAAGAATATCAAACATACACAAACATACCATAAACCATCGAAACAACGACAACAGAAGAACAACAACAGATATAAATACTATTTATGGTTCATGACTTTAATTTTATATATTTTGAATTTTAAATTTGGCGCGTGGTAATTTAAATATCTAGACAAAACAAAAAAATAAAGGGTTCATTTGTTGGTTGGTTGGTGTTTTTATATAGGAATATGAAAAAAAAATTATTTTTGATATTTTATTATTAAATCTGACTGAATCTACCAATTGTTAATGTTAATATAATTATTTCATTACCTTTTTAGTAAAATAAGTAATAATAATGATTCCCTCTTAAAACTCATATATTTAAAATGGTGAACATTTTTTTTAATAAACCGATGACATGCAATAATTATAATGATATTGAACATAAATATATATGTATTATATATTAGTATATATATTAGGTGGTAGAATTCAACTACTGGGTAGGATAATGAGATGTTATTTAATATGATTTTTCACTTCATAATTTCGAATAAAAACTATTTAGGTAATTAAAGTCATCATCATGGGAATTTACGAGTAAAAATTTAAACTTTTAAAACAAAAACAAAAAACTTGTATGTATGTCAAATTTTGTTTTTTTTTTTTGTTTTTAGTTTAAAAATGTTTGGGTCGTATTAAATTGCTTAACGAAATACCAAAAAAAACTTAAAATGCAATCATGTCTAAAATAAAAGCAACAAAGTTGTTTAATTAGGTAATATGAGATCAGAGGTAATTAAATAAATAATTTCAATTAAATGAACTTTTCGATTACGTAATTAAAAATATATAGACCCGGATGATTTATTCTCATAGAAATTTTGAATCATATCCAAAATTTATTATTATTAAAACTTATTTCTCTGCTAAGAGATGTACCATGTACATACTCTGAATTTAATATTTATTCGAATATGATTTTTCTGATCAACGTTATACAATTAATTGTAAATTGTGTTTACCTAATTTGGTTTTCAATAATATTTTTTTTTCTTTATTCAGTTTTTATACAAATAAAATTAAACTAAAAATAAATGTAGTAAATGTAGTAAATATTTTGTTTTTATCTTAGCCCATTTTAATATACCCCAGGATATACAAAAGTGCGCTGGAAGTAGCTATTAATGAAGATAAGAACTTCGTACATGATTATCAAATCAGACCCTGCTCTGCTGACTATATTCGAATTAAATTTGATAGTATAACATAATTGAAAAAGTCTCAACATACAAATATTTAGAAATGATTTTAGATGCAGACCTCACATGTCTCCACTGTTCAAATAATTGACCAAATCAAAAAAGTCAGAAGGATAACATAAATTTTAAAAATGATCGAGATAATAATATGGCAGGTTTTAACAAATAAAATCTATTTTAGCTTGTTTCATGGCACAATTCATCATTAATGTCCTGCAACCCCATCCGTGGGGCATAGGGCGGAATAGTTACTTATTACAGTTACTTATTGAATATTAGTGGTGGGGTAGTACATTTAACAAAAATATAAACTCACTACACCGATTACAAAGTAAAACAATAAAAAATATATTTCAACTCCATAATAGAACTCCAAATGCAGATTAAAATACTGGTCGAAAAAATGCAAATCACAAAAATACACAAAATGTTACCCATGGAAATCTACTCCAATACTAAATTAAATGTTTTTATAAAAACTTGTTTTCTAGCGTTACTAAATATTGGGTTTTACATATATGAACAGCTAACGGTGTGCTGATGTGCATGTTATTTTATCTAGAGTAAAATTTTGTGGACAAGATTTTTTTCTAGAAACATAACCTAGATACTGAAATGTCTTAATTTCTTTCATATTTAACCTTAGAACAGTATTCGGTTTTGTTTTGTAAAGCTGGATTTTCATTGACCAATATTTTAAAATCTTAAAAATTTTATTGGCTCTAAAAAGGGAGATAGCAAAAGCCGGTGTAAAGAAACTATCACCGATATTTTAAAAATATACTTTATCAAAGTATAGTATCCCAAATTTTTTGAAAATATCCCCAATTTTAGTGAAAATGTCCCCGATAAATGATATTTTCTGTTCTTGTCGTACGCGTTGAGCTCTTATATAAAATAATGTCATTTCATGTTATTTCCCTTTTTAAAGCCAATAATTTTTTTAAGATTTTAAATATTGGTCAATCCAGCTTAAGTTATATTTCGGTTCTTAAAACTTCATGTTAATATAACCACGGTGCGTTATATAAGTTTAAATATAATATCTCAATGTTACTGGCTGCTATGAGACAACATTAACAAAATGAAAAACATGGTTTATCTATTTTTTAATTATTGAATTTTAGAATTTTCCTTTCCAAAATCTTTTGTTAATTTACAAGAGGGGGTTATAAACATAACTTTCTGTCACTGCTACAACACTAGTTCATATTTTGCTCCTGTCGTAAATATTCATTACATATTCATTACATATTCTAGGAGCAAGACCGTCATGATAAATCAGTAATTGATATAGAACAAAACAAAAACGTTATGATTTCTAATGTTACGAATTGCTTCGAGTATGTATGAGTTTTGGATCCCATTTTCAAGATCATTGTTTAACACAAAATTTTACTAACCTTGAAACAAACATTTTTTTTTTATTAACAATTTTTAAGTCCTAACACAATGACTTGTTTTTTAATTAAAATTAAATCTTGAATTTATTTTTTTTAAAAAAAACACAATTTTTAAGGAATTGCATAGTCTCTGGACTTACATTATTGTCTCTGTCCTCAGTAGTCATAATTTCTGTATTTAACTAGATTTTTAGATTTTATCATACCGCCAGTGTTAACTACTCATCCTACTTCCTGTATTTTTAGGAAATATACATAGTTATTAAATTTATCAAATAACTGAGTACATATATATTCCGACTTAAAATTACTGTTTACGTTTGTTTTTAAATTTCTAATCGCATTGTAATTGTCTGTTGAACAACTTTCTTCCTTTGTCTAGGATTCGGATTATCTCACATTATCCATAGCAAAAAATACTTCTTTTTTTATTTTGTTCAACATATTTTATGTTTTTATACACATCACTAAACATATATAATTTTGTATTTATCCCTGAAAAAATAAGAAACTGAATCCAAGTTTGGAAAATAATGATTATAGAAATTAATTTAAATTTTAAAACAAACGACCATTTCAAAAATAATAATTTTGCTTTGAAAGGTTGAACCAAATTTTATCTATATTTATCAATGATCTTAATGACTTTAAAATTTACTATACATATTCTCAATGTTATTTACACAAAGACATACCGAGATGATACCAACCTCTGTCTCTTTGTATCGTCCTTATTGTTTTATTATCTTTTCTACAACTCATAATCATCACTGAACACCTCAAACAAAATTATTTTTTTATTTATTTTTTTTTTATCTCATTATCCTTGATATTTTGATAGAAAAATCCACAAGTTAACAAGATCATATCGTCACGCTTTCACCAATCAAAAAAAAAAAAAAAAACAATATTAATTTGATGCAGAGAGACAATTCTAACGAGATCAAGTCAAAGATCACAAAATTTTTGTATATACACAAGAGTTTTGTAACCTTTTCGGTAGACTTAAAATAATTTTTAAAAAAATCCTTTTTCTTAGTTGTTGGTTATATTTTATTTTTTTTTTATTTTGCGTGCATATCAATTGCACTCAATTCTCGGCAAATTTAGCACTCGGCTTGTGGTCATAATCATAAAAATATCAATGACATAGCAAAAATGAAATAAAAAATAAATAAAATAAAATTAAAATTTATTTAGGCGCCAATTCCAATTCCAATTCTAAAAAGAAAAAAAATTCTTATACTATTTTCGTGGATGAGAACTGGCGGGAGCGGCTTTCATAGAAATCAAAGGAGGAATTTTGTAAATTAAATTTTCTTTTTTTAATAATTTTTATCTGTTTTAAATAGAAATGAAAGTTTATTTCAATGATATTTTAGTTATTTGATAAGAGTTTGTTTATGTTATTTTATTTAATGGCGTTGCAGTGCAAACCGACTTTTTTGTTTATAATTTTGTTTTCATTCACATTCTCATAGGACCTCAGTAATTATTAACAACAAAACTTTTAAAGGATTTTAAAGGATATATCTCTCTAGCATACAGAATTGTGTTTTCTTCGACTAAATTATAATGGTTCGATGGCATGGTTCGATGCTACCAAACTAATGCTGATAATGTAATATGAACTGAACCAAATATTTCAGTTCAATATAAAACAAACAGATATGTTAAATATAGTTTTTTATTAATTATAATTTTTTTTTTTAAATATTTGTAAAACCAAAAATAAATAATTTTTGGTTGAATAATAATTTTATTTTTTATGTTAGTCATAGTCATAAAGTATAATAAGAGGGTTGGGTTTTTAGAAAATAAAAAAACACCAACAATATTATAAATTTCATTGTTTTTTAATAGAATACAAAACTCGTACTATAAGTTCTTACAAACCGGCGAAAACTCATCCAAGTTTTGACAAGTAAACCGTTCGAGTACTGAAAATTTTTCTGAAAATGAGGGGAAATATGTGTTGTCAGCAACGTTCTTTTGAATAAATTTTTACAAGTTAAATTTAAACTTAAATATTTTTGTAGATTTTTTTTAGGTTATGTTTTATTTTATTATTTACTTTTGTGATACAAATCTGTTTTGAAGTTTGTAAATTAATTAAAATCGATATTATTACAATTAATTTCAAAAAACAACTTTTTAATTTACCTCCATAAATTCAAATTATTGTTTAAATAAATGTCATTGGTTTGACAGCTGCATTTTTAAATGCAACATTTTTACAATTCTGCCTTCAAAAAAACAGAATTCTGAACTCTTTTCATTTCACATACGAACCAACAAAATTTCAATTTTGTCTTTAATAAAAATCTCTTCATTAGATGAAAATGAAGAATTATCCAAAAGCTGCGATTTAATGAAATTTATTTCAGAAATTATTACTGTATTCTTTTTATTGTATTCTTTTTACTGTATTATTTTCATTTAGATTTTCCTTGTCACTTGTCTACTTGCCATATTAACATTTGATATTTCCTTTGTTTGTTTTTAAATTTTTTTTATTATGTTGTCTGATTGAGGGCAAAAATGTTTAGCCGCAGAAAATTTGAAATCAGAAAATGTTACATTTAAATGCAGAATTATTAATAAACGAACACGAATTTTTTTTCGGTTCCACATGTTTTCGCGAAACGAACGAAAAAAAAATAAAAAATTTTTTTGAGAAACGAATTCACCATAAATTAATTCAAATCAGATGTTTTAAGGTGCGTTACACTCTTACACATCAATGTTTTCATCAATATTATTGTCCATATATTGACAATATATGGGCAATGATACTGATGAACGATTAAACATCAATAATGCACTAAGCAGCTTTTGTATTCATTCCAGTAACCAAAAATTGTCAGGACTAGTTTTTATCAACATATTGTCAGAAAATTGTAGGCACATTTTGTCGTCAAAATTATGATAACAATTTGTCGACAAAATTTGTTACAAAACTGTGGTTGTAAATCTATCAACAATTTTTCCACAAAATGTTGACAAATATTTGTCATGACAATTTTTGTTCAACAATTGGGTGACAGGGTTTGTAAGTTTTTCATTTATTTTAATATGTATTAATATTCCTTTCATCAGTCTATATTAAACACTTTTGAGAATTGGTATTGTTTTGACATTTTGTATTTTGAAAAACACAACAAAGTTTATCTAAAAATATATGATATGAATGAAAAACAATTGAAATATAACTTGTTTTTTAATTATTTTTGTAGAAATTATAAATAGAATAAAATATATAATATGTACATATATATAAAAACCAAATTGTTTTTATTATTAAAAATGCTCCTAAATTACTGAAAAACTGTCCATAAATTGCTGATAAAACATTCAAAAATTGTTGACAAATTGAATGCAAATAATTGACAAATTGGTGTGAAAATTATCCACAAAATGATGATAAATTATTCACAAAGTTTTACCAAAATAACCCACAAGATAATGACAAATTAGCTAGAAAATGTTGGAAAAATTGTCTACTAAACTGTAATAAATGGGGTCAACCCTACCGACCTTTTTTCAACAAAAATTGTCACAAAATTTTGTCGACAATTCACCAAAATTTGTCACCGTTTTGTGACATTTAGCTGCAAAATGTTGGCAAAATTGTCATCTAAACTGTAATAAATAGGGTCAACCCTACCGACCTTTTTTCAACAAAAATTGTCACAAAATTTTGTCGACAATTCACCAAAATTTGTCACCTTTTTGTAACATTTGGCTGCTCAGGCATATTTTGAAATTTCGCAATGACATATTGTCGAAGTGTTCTGAATATATTGATAATTTCGAAACATATATCTATATGAATATTGAAAATATAATTTATGGAGAAATGTTTTCGACTTCAATTTAAATTGCATTTTTAGAGAAAATGTTGTGTTATTTTTATTACATTTTAATAATATATCAGCTGTTTAATTACAATACTTGCTATGATTATTAAAATTAATGCTTAGTTCACTGATTCCGAGCATTTTGTTCCGAACAATTTTGTTAAAAGAGAATTCTTAAGATTGCGATTCATTGCTTCAGAACATTGTGTTCCGAACAAAAAAAATTTAAACAGCAGACATTAACATTGGAATTTGATTTGAATTAATTTTAAAATTTTTGTTCATTTCAATCTCAATATATCAAATCATTGTTATTCAAATAAATAAAGTTATTAAATAATAAATAAAATAATATTGTTAATATACAATAATTCTTAATATAAAATAATTTTTAATATATAAAATAAATACAAAATTGTGTAGAAGTGTTATAAATATTGGTTTTTCAATATTTTTATGAATTGTTTATTTTTTTTTTTTGTTTATGCTTTGTAAATTGTAATGTAAGAAATGCAAAAAAATTAAAAATGACAGCAAAAAAAAATTGTTCCGAACACAAAGTTAAAGTTAAATCCACTTCCACAGAGAAAAAAATGTTCCGAACATTTTTGAAAATTGAGAGAATTCAAATTTTCATACAAAAAATATGCGCGCGCATGGGTTTGGAACATACATTCTGAATCAGTGAATCAGGCATAATATAAAATTTGTTCTTTTTATAAATTAACATTATAGCATTATCTGAACATTCCCCAAAAATCCATTTTTTTCATTAGCTGATTTTTATTGATGAGATTATTGATGGGGTCAGCTCCAGCTGATTGAATTTTTGATGAGAATAGAATCATCTCACATCAAAATATGGACCAATTTTTCATCAATATATGGACAATATATGTTGATCATTCATTGCACCTAAACTTAAACAAGAAAAGAAAACAAACAGTTGTTTTTGTTTTGTTGTTGTTTGTGAAATAAAAATAAATTTATATACCTTTTTCTTTTAAATGCGTATTCCTAATTAATTATATTAATTATACTTTTAATGTTTATTAAATTAGCGATAAATTTCGTTTATAATTTATCAAATAAATTTAACAATATATTAATTATAGTTCGATTTTTAGTTTGTTTTGTTTGAATTTATAGTTCGGATAAAACGAACAAATAAAAAAAGAGCAGAACTATTTTAATCATTGTTTTTTTCCAATATTAAAATGACATTGTGGATTATGGTAAGATATTTCCTTTAAAAATTAATGATTAATTTAAATTAAAAGAACTAATTTTGTTTTATTTTTTAATGTTCTATTAATTGCTTTTGAAGTCCATAACAGTTTTTATTTAACAATTACACTAATACCTCGATATACGGCACCTCATAAACGGCTGTTACGCTTACGGCCTTTTGTAATTATTACTCTTTTCCTTTAAACGGCTTTAAAGCGAGGTAAATTTGAAAAATTGTGACAAATTTCAATTTTAAAACGTTTTTCGGAAATTGCCCATGTTTTCAAAAAAATATGGGAATACATAGGCACTGCATAATATGTACTTTTTTACGTTACATGTTCTTTTAGAGAGAAATTTAAAATCAAAGAATGTAAACGAACATAAATATGTACATATGTACATTATAAGAGACTTTCTCTACGGCCTACAATTCTTTTTTTTTAGTCGCATATCGTGGTATTGCTAGAAATTAATGTCAAAAAAACTATATCAAAACTGTCAAAAAACTTTTACTTGAACGATTTATTTTCTACTACCTAAATTTATATATAATAAATGATTCGTTATACGGTATTTCGCTTTGCAGTATTAGATTATTTTACCCTTCTTATTTTTCAAGTGAGAATTAATATGATATTTAAATTGCAGTCAAATGGCATCCCAACTTCATATTTGTAAATATTGCAGATATTTCTTTTTGTTTCCTCTAAGAACAACTAACAGCTTATAAGAATTAGAATTTGGAATATTTAATGTCAAATCATAGCACAAACTGGTCCCTAATTACATATATGTATGTTGGGTTATTTATAAGCCAATGTAAACAATGGAAAACTTAATTTGGGAAAATAAATAAATTAATTAATTAAAAATAGGTTTGCAAATACCGATATTTCAGAAGCAACATACTGTGTTCATCAAACGATTAATTATTTTATACATAGAAAAATTAAAAGCATTAATTATTCTGTCTGATAGCAAAATGAAGAAGTTGTATTTATATTATTATGTATAACAAAAGTTGTACAAAGATCAGAATAGGATATATTATGTTTTAAAAGAATAGGAAAAAAATTAACAGATCCATAGAGGATACAGAAAATAAATATCAAAAATTATAGTACTTATACAAACCCATTAACTGTAAAGGATTCATTATTATAAAATATATGGCAAAACAAAATTTACACAAACATAAACGAAATTTGTTGCAGTTGCAATTTATGTTCGTTCCGAATTTTTTTTTTTCTTACGGAAGTAACTTTTTAATTTCTCATTCTGATTTATTTTATAATGGTTTTAGTTTTTAATTAATTTTAATACCAAAAAATTTTCAAAATGAACCTTTAAAAAAAATAATCTATAAATTTGAATTTCATAAAAACAAGTTTATCTCTGATTCCTTAAAAGATTACCAAATCATTTTGATCTTGTTTTTCGGTTCGTTCCGATTGTTGTGTGTTAAGTGTTCCAAAAATACAACATTTTTAAATTTAATTTGGATCGTAAAATTAATCAATGAAATGGGATGTAATAAATTTTTATGTCAATAAATTGTTTTTTAATAAAAGTATATACCTATTACCTATACATAATATATTGTTTAAGGATCCTGTCAGTTTAAATTAAATTAAATAGCAGAAATATAATTCAATTTATAATTTATTATATATCTATAAAGTTATTGAAATTTCGACAATAGTAAGAATACAAAAATGAAAAATATCATTTTGAATTTATATATTTAAAAAGGAGCAACAGTAGCTATCGAGAATTAATACACTTTATATATGTAAGTTTAAAATCAACTCCGCGAAAATAGCATCCTTTTATTAAAACCGCTATGAATCACAACAGTAACACCCATTTTTGTTGAAAAAACAAAACTGAAAACACCATAGTTCGATGTTTGAAACAACAAACAATAAAACCAAAAAACAGGTATTCCAAATTTAAACATATGTATTTAGTTCAAATTATCCTTAAAATGAATCTTTTTGTTTTTTGTTATTATTTTCGAATTTTTATCTGATGACAACCTATTTCACAGAATCAAAGGATTTTTGCTACTGAAAAGAACAATTTTTTTTTTTATTTTTTTTTTTATTTATATTCAATTCGAGTTTTAGATTGTTATCCATGTAATGAGTAGATGAGAAAAAAATAAACAACAACATGAATAAAAAAAAAAAAACTGTAACTAGTAAGTGAAAATCCTTTTCGGTGAATAATCAAGGATAATTCTCCAATATAAATGTTCATAGTACAATACATCAATACATTATCCTTAACCATATTTTTTGGTTTTCTTTTCAATTTTAATTTACAAAATTTGATCCTTTTATAGAATCCTTTTATATTTGTTTTTGTTTAGGTATGTATATGTAGGTATACAATGTTATATAAAAATAAAAATTTATCCAATTTTATCTTAAACTATTTATATGTAACTGGAGCATAAGTGTAATTTGTTTTTAAAGGATATTTTTGACAGTTATTAATAGATTGTGTAATTTACGATGAGAATTCGATTAAATATTTTTGTTTTGTTTTGTTTTTTTTTTTTCATTTTAAGAAAATATTAAATATCTTTGCGCCTTTTTAATAACTTTTTGTAAAAATGAAAAGTTAATTTATCGAGTTGTTGACTTTCTTTTAATTTATTAAAAAGACATCAAGTGTAATAAATTTCCAATTTGGTTAAATGAAAAGGCATTACATAGTAAAAAGTTAAATTTTAATACCATACACATATACATTTATACATCCAATGTGTTGGACCGACACTTGAATATTCTTCGCAAGTTTGTTATCCATATCGTAATATTGATATTTCATTCATTGGATCAGTTCAGTGTAAATTTTCACATTTTACAATACGTACATTTTCATGGTCCGAACCTTTTTCAACTTCCTCCTTACGAGGAGAAGATATAGGTTGATTTTGATAAACCTGAAATCTTTCCAATGACGTCGATTAGAGGCTGACATCACATTTATCCATCAAATTATTACTGGGAATATGCTGGCACCTAAAATTAAGGATTTAATAACTTTTAGAGAGAATCCGCGTAATTTATGTTCCGTTGAACTGTTTCACAGTACTGGACTATAATGGTAAATTTAAGCTTGGGTCTAGAATGTTGGGTGAATCTAACTCGATTGCTTGTTTTCATACTAACCTTAGCAAAAGAAGATTAAAAATAAAACTATTCAATCGATAAATAGTTATTGCAAATGTTATGTGTTCTTTTTCTTTTGTATTTGAATTTATCTTTTTAGCATTCTCCTAACTACAGTATGTATATTCATTTTCTAATTTTCATATTTTTATCTTTACTAAAAATATTAATATGTGTTAATGAATTTAAATTTTCCATTTTTAAATTATTAGTTACAACATTCTATATTTGAACAATAGTAAATTATTTGAACCAACTTACGACGATTGATTACTAGCTCTATTAATAGATTAACAAATACCTCAAGATTTTCCCGTCCCAATATTTATATACTTTTATCTTCTTTTTATTTTGTATCTTGCATATTATTAATTCAATTCTGCATATTTTAATAATTTTTTTAATACATCAAGAGTGCGATGTAAAAATGTTTTTTTGATGCATTTCAACTTGTAGTTTAACTTTTTGTGTTGAAAATTCTTTGCAAGTGCACAGCTATAAATACTAAATATACCAATATGCCCCATCAAAAGATTTTATTCATGACATAAGTCCTTCTAATGGGCAAAAATAATAATTTAGGGTACAAAAATTGTAATTTAAAGTCTATAATTAAAATATTCAATACCTACTGGGTTGATCGTTGATGACAGGATTTAATCAATTTATTTGAGAACTTCAAATATGCTGAACTACTATAGATATCATTAAGCTCAAATACGTCTTGAATGTGTGCAGACAACTGATTAACTCTAAGTCGCATTTTATAGTAAAATAAAATATTATTCTTGTTATTATTATTGCTGTAAATAGATTATAAAAAATAATATTGACTTTGCAATCCATTTTAACAAAATAACCTCAAAATATCAGAAAATTTGAAGTTTTTCTTAAAATAATCAAATATGAATACACTACGTCTTGATCCTATTTTCGCTTTGAGTCCTTACAATACCATTTAAATATATTTATAGTTATTTTCAACATTATTGAATTAAAACATATATACACACACGTCATGATGTATATATTATATACAAACATATAAATATATATATATATATATACTCAAAACGCAAAATATAAACAAGTTTTTTTTTTATTTATTTATTTTAAATTTTGATATAATCGACATCTATATAGTATCATCAAGTTGTCCTGATAAGGATCTAATATGCTACTTGTATATTGATACTTGATCTTTATCATTTGATATTAAGAATTAAAAAAAAACAGAAATAGAAATTGAGTAGTTTTTATTTAAAAATAAAAAAAAAGTAAAGGACCCAATGTGGTGATGATGTCCTTTTTTTCTTTTGCTATTATTATTTTTCGAAAAAGAATAAAACAGCAGGTAACTAACATGAGAATTTTGAATAGAGAATTGCTGTATAAATTACAATATTGAATTTTTGATAAAATATTATTTAAGGATGAATTCAATTTATTTTATTTCTAGGATAACTTCACTTTTTCATATAGGTACCATACAAATTTTTGTAAATTTTAAACGAATATGGAAATTAATTTCTAAACAAAAAAAAATAAAAACAAAAATAATTTTAACTAAAATGTTTTTGTTTTATCTATATACGGAGTTGCTGATCAATTCAAATCCTTATTCAATAATCAAAGATACAAAATCTACAAAGAGTCTACTTTTGGGTAAAAGGTCACCTGAAGAGATTTTTTTTCCTGAATTTAAGAAAAAACACTTCTAGTCTTAAAATAAATTTATTATTACATATTGAAGATGCTGTAGATTTCCTGGAACTAATTTTTATTTGAATTTAATTGTACTTCCGGATTTGAATTGAATTGAAGATTGCGTGATTGAAATCGTGAGAATTTATTTTGGTTTTTTTGGAAATTTATTTTGATATTTTTTTATGCTCTAGTATTTTTAATAAATTTTATTATTTAATGATTTTTGGACGAATAAATAAATAAATATATTTTATTAAAATAATTAGAACCCAGATGTCGAATACATTAAAATTTATCAATGAAAAATGGATAAATTTAATACAAAATAGTTGTAGAACGAAAATAAGTTCAAATAGTTGTTAAATACGGACTACTAAATTCAACCAAATGAAATCGAATTATATTTATGTAGAATAAAATCTGATGTGAGAGTAAAGGCTTTTGCAAAATATAACTTTTATGCTAGATTTTAAAGCCAGTTTTTTATGTTTAGACAAAAAAGTTAACAGAAAAATCTCACCATAATTCATTGGCTTTTTTTGAAAATGGCTTATTTTGGTTAATTTATTTTATTTAATAATATAATAATATTAAATAAGTAATAATATTAAATATATTTTAATATTAAAAATATTTTTTTCTACTTACTCATTTCGAAAAAATATTTAATTATTTAAAATATGACACTTTGAACAAAAAAGCCGCTCTTTTCCTAATACAGCAAAAATTGAAATGAATCACAGATTTTTATGCCGCCATCTTTTCATAGCTTTTTATGTCGTTATTTCATTGTGCTGTACTCCACGAATAGTGCTAACTCCATGGTTAACATACGCTTCATACTCCATTGTCTACAAAAATCCACTTTTTAAAATTAGTTTGTAGGCAAAAAGGGATGAAACGTATGTTAACCATGGCTTTAGCACCCTTCGTAGAATATACCCGATTGTGATCAGTATATAAAAGCACGTAAGTTATTAGAGCATTTCACAAAGTGGAATATAAAAATTTTATAATTATTACTAGAAAAATCATCAAATATTGTGCGGGTTCAACACAAAATGTATCAAATTTACTTCAATAAAGTCTTAAAATCTATAAATCAAATGTAAAAAACTAATTTCTGAAAAATATTCTAAAAATTCCATAACAGATATTTAAATTCATCAGGGGTCAGAGGATTCAGATACTGTGGTAGATAACATAAGGATGCAATATTTTTATATACATTTGTACTTTATTATTAATTTTGGATATCTGATATTGTATAGCTATTGTATAGCCTACTTTTGGTTCTGACGATGAAGAAACATCTAAAACCTGGTGAAATCCAACAAATTTACAAAAAATTTTGGATAGGTAACTTATATATTTTAAAATTTAAATAAATTAAAAAATAATAAATTTTAAAGTCTCAGTTTTTGTATATAACCAGCGATCGATATTTAAAATTGATTACTTGTTGATTAAAACTAATTGAGATTCTGTTTAATCTAAATTAATGTTTTTTTAAGATCAATTTTTTGTTCAAACTATCATCATATCATATTGCAAATAGATAGTTTGAGTTTGTGTCATTGATTCATGTAACAAAACTAACAGGAGAGCAGCGGAAAACAAGCAAATCAATTCACAAAATTAAAAAAAATTATGTTTTACTATTATTTTTTATTTCTTTTAAAATTTATAACCCAATAGCGAAAGTCCTAAAATATTTTTTTTTCACTAAATTAAAGAAAATTTCATTTCGTAAAAAAAAATCCTCGAAAGGCAATCAGTGGTTCAGAAGTTATGAGCCATTTCATCTTCATTATTCCTGTTTTTTTACAGTAAATTTTTTTATTTTCATTTATTTTTAGTACACAAATTTTTATTTTAAACATAAAAAAAAAATTAGCATGGAAAATCGAAACTGAATTTTTTTCTATGTGTCAGAAGAGTGAACCACACAATACATATTTCAATTTGATCATAATCATATCATATATTATCATTTTGCTCTGCCTACTACGCTTTATACTACGAAAAAATTGTTGCGAAATTTTTAACTAAAATTTAGCAGCCTCACAAATTGTAGCTCTGCTCATCTAATCCACTTACTTAAAACAGCCATAAAATGTCAAAGTCAGAAAATTGTTTATGTTAAACACGAAATTATTTTTATAATAAAAATTTAGGAAAAAATGTCAAATAGGTTGGGGCCAAAACAACTGGGCTGGGAACAAAGCAAAATAAAAAAAATCATTAGACTTAGATTTTGTCATTTATCAAATTTATGATGTAAAATTATTTAATTGGAGGATAACTAATGGACTGTAGGAGATGAAATGTAGGATTAAATAAAACCGTGAACAGTTTTTTCAAAATTCACAAAATTATCAAAATGTCTATATTAAATTTAAATATGTAGCAATGTTTTACGAATTTAGATTGTCAAAATAGAAAATATTTTTTGTTTTTATATTTCTTTACATACATTTATATGTACATATATATATATATATTTTGCGCACAGAGTTCAAACCGATGATGAATCGATAATGAACCGTTGACAAATTGGAACGATAACATTTACACACCCATATGAAAATGCAATTGCAATTGATGGCATACTCTAAACGCTGAGAGTCGGCTTTTAACACATATCCAATTACCGTGCGATTTATTATGTCTGTCAATTGGATTCTATTATTTCTTTTGTGAAAAGAAAATTGGTTTAGATAAGTTAAAATATAATTTTGTGATGAAATGTATTTAAATGATTAAACTCTGTGTGAGAATGGGACGTTCAATTAGTATTTAGTAATAAAGTAATGTCGTTTACGTATTTAGATATTGCCATTGATTAATAATACTATAAAGATAGACATTTTCATACAACAGAAAATGTTCAGCTCAATTTTTCCAAATTCTCTTCATTATATATATTTTCTGGGGTATATTCAATGTGTTGGTGCATTTTCTATATTCAATTTGAATTTTTAAATTGTTGAGCGTTTTATACGACTTTATTCTCTAAATAATTTGTATGTGTTTAGTTTCTCTATACTGTTCTTGAATATTATTGTTTTTAACTTTTTGTTATTTGAATTTGTATAGGTAATTTGAATTTTTTTTTAATTGATAGGTACAAAAATTTCAAATTGGATAGCTATTTTATCGAGTAGTCTTTTAAGAATATTTTTTTTTTATTTTTCTCTCAATATACATACATTGTAATAAAAGGATTTTTATAATTGTTGATATTGTGCATGTATATTATTTGTAATAATAAATTATAAAATTATAATATAATTTTATAATGTTTAGGAAACGAAAATATTTTTCTTGTTTTAATTGAATAATTTTCAAAAATAAAACAATTTCAAAAAATTCAAATAATAGTGAACATTCATCCACGTAATGATTTCTAATATATATTCATACATACATATACATATATGTATAAATTTACAAATAGAATCAATTTTTTATTTTTAAAAGGCTTTCTTTTTGGTTTTTTCAATATGTGGATATGTATGTACGCATGGATTTTAAAATTATAACAGAATTTAAAAATATTTGAAAAACTCATCATTAATTTTTGTAAAATTTATAAAAAATCTTAACGGTAGAGTAAATTGAAAAGTATATTTAATATGCTTTTTTGTTGCAGTAAGCACACAATTTATTTTTAAGATAATTAAAGCTTGCAACGCACAATTTTGCAATGGTATTTTTCAAATTCAGAATTTTCTACTTTGTCATTATTTCCATAACAAGAGCACTAAATATCAATATCCAATATTCAAAAGGTTTTTAATGATTTACTTCAGCTTTCAAAATATATTGTTGTTGTAAATAAAATTCATCAAATTCGTAATATAATTGAAAAAAAATTTGCAACTTATTGTGCATTTGTGGATTAATATTGTGGATTTGTTTAGAACTTTTAATTTTTTAAGATAATCTAACATTTTCTCTACGAACAAATATGGAAAATAGTTGTTTGTACGTATTTTTAGTATAAATATTTGAAGAATTTAAAGAAAGACCAGCAGTGTACATATTACTCACAACAGCAGGTTTACTTTATTACTCATTATTATATGGAAAAATTAAAATTATAATTATTTTGTTTTCGTAGCTGCATATTTGCATATGTAAATAATTGAAAAGCTAAAACAGCTAAGATTTTTTGCAAAGTACTGGGACTGATATGAGTATTTCCAGTTTTGGGCAATATTTTTGATGAGCACTTTTCTCTTTGGAAACAATTTTCTTAATTATATCTCAGTAAATAATTTCATAAAATGTACCAGTTACCAAAATCATTTTTTATATAAATGAATTTCTAAAGGGAATAATTTATAAAGAAAAAGAAACATCTTACAGTATAAAAAGGGATTGTATAGATGGTGTGGAAGATTTAGATGGGGATAGAAAACAAAAACTAGCAACAGAAGCACATTTCTTTAGGATTCAAAGTTTACATGAAAGTTATAAGTACGCATAGGGTTACAATTTATCCAAAAATAATTTGAATAGAGTAACCTTAGGAGCTAACAAAGATTGGTTCTAAAACTGCTTGTGACTAATGCAGTACAAATCGAAATACTTATGAATTACTTGGTGTCAATAAGGTAGACTCTTTTTTTATGATTGGAATGGAAATAAAATTTATACTTAGTTTGATATGGCATCTTATAAAATCTGTCAGAAATTCTTTTATAAAACCCGATTTTGAAAACTGGAATAATGATATTATTAGCTTTCAACAATTTTACCTAAAGTTTGTAGCACCCATATTAATTCTAACACATTTGAAAAAATGTCAGTAAAATCAGCTTTTCAATTATTTAGTCATAGTACATATGCAGCCAGCAATAAATAACACTGATCGAATTTTTTTTAATTTATTGAGTAATAAAGCCAATCTGACTGTTGATTTTGTTTTAAGAGTTAACTAGTTAATTGATTACTCAAATTCTTCAAATTTTAACACAAAAAATTAAAAATTTTGAATTCACAACCGTTAAAAATTCTCCGTTTTTATTCTTAGAGGAAAGGCTAGAATATCTTAAAAAATCAAAAATTAAAAGTACCAAAAAAAATGTTTCCATTAATGGAATTGCCCAAAGAATAACTGCTGTATTATCTTTATCAAAAGATCAAATTGATAGAATATTAATTTCTTGATGACGCGCAGCCTGAACCAAGATCCGTTAGAAAATATGTTTTCTCATATAAGATCTGCTGGTGATTATTGCAGAAATCCATCTGAACAACAAATTGGGAATATTTTTGCTAAGACGAGGCGAGTATTTATAACGAAAATACATCCTCAAATTGTGAAACAGATCACAACAATTATTTGGACATTGATGCCAATGATTTGGCTCATGAAGATTTTATTATTGAAAATTGTCTTGAAGAAATGAGAAGGAAAATGTTTTAGCTTCAACTTCAAATACAGTTAAATCATATATACTAAATCAGTTAGTAATTTTGAAGCGTTAGCAATTAGATATTTTGCTGAATTTTGCACATAAAATGTGTCAAATTGCAATACATGTGCATTATACTATTTTTAAAAAATGAATACAAAATTTGAAAACGAAATTTAAATAGCTATTCATAATGAAATATTTGAGATGAAATAATTGAACGTAGGTATATAAGTACGTATGTACCTAAAAACCGATTTGAAAAAATTTAGAATTGTATTTTAAACAACTTTAACAAAAATTTGATTCTATTTGTAAATTTATACATATATGTATATGTATGTATGAATATATATTAGAAATCATAACGTGGATGAATGTTCACTATTATTTGAATGTTTTGAAATTGTTTTATTTTTGAAAATTATTCAATTAAAAAAAGAAAAATATTTTTGTTTTATAAACATTATAAAATTATATTATAATTTTATAATTTATTATTACAAATAATATACATGCACAATATCAACAATTATAAAAATCCTTTTATTACAATGTATATTGAGAGAAAAATAAAAAAAAAATATTCTTAAAAGACTACTCGATAAAAATGCTATCCAATTTGAAATTTTTGTACCTATCAATTCAAAAAAAATTCAAATTACCTATACAAATTCAAATAACAAAAAGTTAAAAACAATAATATTCAAGAACAGTATAGAGAAACTAAACATATACAAATTATTTAGAGAATAAAGTTGTATGAAACGCTCAAAAATTTAAAAATTCAAATTGAATATACAGAAAATGCACCAACACATTGAACATATCCCGGAAAATATATATAATGAAGAGAACTTGGAAAAAGTGAGCTGAACATTTTCTGTTGTATGAAAATGTCTATCTTTATAGTATTATTAATCAATGATATTGCTAATATAATTTAAGTTTATCATTTTACTTTCATAATTCGTTTCTTTTTAAAACTTAATTTTTGTGTAGATGTTGAATAGTAATAACGGCAAAATAAATATTTGTACTTTATTCGCCTTATAGTACAAGATCAATCAATATAAAAAGAAAATGATTAACTCTATAGATTAAACAAAAAATAAAAATTTCATAATCTATTTTTAACGATTTTGCTTATTACACCCATTATCATACGAAACAATTCCTATATATAAAATCTTTCAAAAAACTGGTTTATTGATCCTCAATTATACTTAAAACCAAATTTGTAAACTTATAAAAAACTTATTATATAAAAATTTAATTTGAACTAAAATTATATAAAAAAAAAATATTTGGAACCGCCTCAATTAAAGTAATCCAAAATTTTTACGAAAAATATAACAAAAAAAAAAACAAACAAACAAATTTGTTTGTTTGTTTTAAGTTTGGTGAAAATTTTTATACTTAAAAAAAATCTTTCCCGTTAATTATACCCCGAAAAAATTTCCGTCCAATATCCTGTCCTATATATTTAATTTCGATACATATATATATATATATTGATTTTATGGCAAACATTCATTTTCAAATTTGTTCACAAAATAAATTTCCTGTCTTGTCAAATTTTCTCATCGATTCAGTGCACATCGATACAGTAACAGCACAATATACCAACAACATTAAAAGAAACAATATAACAATAACAACAGATTCTTTAATATATAGCGTGATCTCATTGAATAAATTGCGTCAATAATCCTCACCATCATCATCACCATCAACTATTTACAATCAGAAAATTTAGAATTACTGAAGAAGCTCATAATCAAAATTCATAAACCGTTTCTACACCTTTTTTAACGCCTTGTCTCTTTGTTTTAAGAAAAAAAAAATAAAAAATTAAATAAATAAACACCAAATCACAAAATTACAAAAACAAACAAACAAAAAAAAAAAAAGAATATCGCGTTGTTTTTCGCGCAAAATTAAAAAGGATATGCCTTTAATTAAATTGATTGATCTTTGATCGACAAAATGACGAAAGATATCGCATGCATAATGAAAAATATCGTAAATTATAAAATGCGCTTTATGGATTATTTTAATAGAGGTTATTTTCAAATTTCAAATTAACAAAAAAAAAATAAAAGAATCGAAAATTTTACTTTGAATTGAACTAGTGCGAGAACGTGATGGATCAGAGATTTTTTTCACAATAATTCTTCTTCTTGGCATCTTAATTGCTTAATTCATTCTATTTTTTTTTTTTGTGTGTGTGTTTATTTGTACTGTACTGATTTATAAAAGATGTGCGCCTTCTCATTAAACGCTTTTTAAAGAAAATTTCACATTTCGAAATTTACAAATTATAATAATCATCGCTAACTTGAATTTAAAAATAAGGCTAGGGTCAATATCTTTTTTTTTTTTACCATTTTTTAAACATTTTTGGCAAATTTTTGTTTTTTTTTTTTTGTTAAATTGGTTCATTGTTTTTTTGTTTTTAATTTTTGGATTATATTTTTGCAAGGATCATGTAGGAGGATCGAAGAAATCGATAACAATTATGAAGATTTTATGGTTTTATTTATCTTAAAGAAACAATTTTTTTTTTTAACTAATGGGATTTTTTCTACGAAACTGAAATTATGTTTGGAGATTTAAAATTTTTATCATTAATAGAAGAGATAAAGGGATGAAATATTCAATACAATGACTTATTCGATGTTAATTCGATGCATTCTATTATAGTTGTATTGTACTTTATTTTTATTCGATACTTTCAATTTTGATTGATGATATACGAGTAGAGTATGCAACGCTAATGATGTCCTACTTAAATGAATCTCTTCAAATGGATGTCAACGAAAGCTACGGCCGTTGAGGTCTAATTGATTATAACAATAATAATAACACCACGCCTAATGTTACCACGCCTGTTAAGCTTATCGTATCATATCCCTGAAGAAATTGTTCATTGATTTAGATAGCAATTCCTTTTGCTATACGACATACATATTTGTATTTTGCTAGTCCGATCAATAAAGAAATTAATTTCATAATAGACTTTCATTTCTTCCAGTTTGCAATAGTTTTTGTAGAGCGTTCTTTGAATAAGAGATATTTTTTTTTTGGCAAATTTTATTTTGTAACTACACTCGCTACTTCATGCTTTTTGCGTAGAGTGTTTTAACTTTTATTTTTATTATGATAAATTTAACTATATATATATATCTTCATTATTTTTAGTTTTGCAGAACACTACTTTTTTTTCTTTTTTTTTTCTTTTACAATATTAATTATATAACAAGTTGTGTAATTGTTATTTCGATTTTTAATGTTATTCTAGATATCGTTTTTATAGTTTTTGTTTATTATATTTATTATAATTTATTATTTTTTCTTCTTCTTTTTCTTTAAAATTCTTTTTAACAAAAGTTTTTTTTTTACTTAGAATATGTTCTTTTTTTGAAATAAATTATTAAACTCTATATCTATAGAATATAATATTATATATTAATTAAATAATGAAATAAAAACAAATAAAATCAAAACATTAAAAACAAATTTGATTTAAGAACCTATTTTGGCTAATCCATCTATAATTTTATTACTTCTTCAAGCCCACTACAGGACTATAACTATGGTCAAAGAATATATAAATAGTAAGAAGCCTGATCTGATATAAATTTTTGAAGAAAAATGTTTATACTGTGGGTTCACATATTAGACCCACATATAGAAAAAGGGGTAAAGCGATCACCGAAAACATAATTCTCATTTTTATTTATTTCGACTTTTGCCATCTTTCTATGAAATAATTATATTTTACAGTATACGATAATATGAATATATATATATGTAGCTATATACCTAAAGTATAATAATATAATATTGAAAAAAGTATGCAGTTAAACATACAATAATAAAGTTAATGATAGAATAAATTATCTAAATCTAGAAAAAATTATAAAAATAATCTAATATAATAATAATAAATCATAGTAATAAAAGAATAAAATTTATTAGTTATGCATTAAAAATCGCGAACTGTTTACGGAATACCGCTTTGTTCTCAGAACTTGGTTGATATTTTTATTTTTTGAAGAAACAGGCAATAATCCATTTTTGATAGATTATTTGTTTGTTCTTTTTGTTTGATATGAGATATACATACATAAATATATATTTATACATGATTAATAAATCAAAACAGACAAAATTAGCAAAATCAAAAAATTTCTTTGCTGAAAATTTAAAAATATACCTACTTTACGTATCTAGCTATGTATTATAAATTTTTTATTATGAATCTTTAATTTGACAAAATATTGAAATATATATTCTACATTATTGGTAATTGGTAGTGGTTAATTATTGGTTACTGTATTTTTTTTTTTTGTTTTTGTTTTGTTTACAAAATTATACCGTTTTACGCTCTTTAATTTTTATTTTTGTTTCATTTTCTTACCCCCGCCGTGCCCACCTAAGTCGAAAAGATTGACAAATATTTAGAAGAGACTTCTTATTATTATATGTTCTTTGTTATGGTATGAATGAGCCTATCCATAGAATGATAATTATGGGTAATAAATATAAAGGCCTGTAGTTGACTTTTCACTTTCAAAAGAAATGTTAAAGAAACGACTACACCAATGCAACAAAAACCCTTTTATCTAACTCCGCTAACCAAAAAATAGTTTGCATTAACATTTTACTAATTTTATTTCCATTAGATATTTTTGTTTTCTATCCTTTTTTGTTTTAGTTTTCAATATTGCTATACAATTTGAATTGTAAATTAATTATTTTAAATTTTATTTTCGCCAACTTTTGTTTTTTTTTTATATTCTATATATTTATGTATAATTTCTATAATTTTTCTTCATGTTAAATTTTAAGTTTACAAAATTAATTAATTATACTTTGTTTAAATAAAATAAATAAAATAAATAAAATAAATAAAATAAATAAAATAAATAAAATAAAATAAATAGGTACTCCTTTCGTCTCTTCTCGTTCATTGCTTTATTTCATTTTGTGCACCAACTCCTTAGACATAGTAAATAATCACTGAGATTAGACAGATTCAGAAAAAAAACTAGTATTAAAAACGATTTCATTTTGCAAATTTTGACAAAAATAATTAACTTATCATCACTAATGTCCTCTAACCCCATTCGTGGGACATAGGACAGAAATTAATGTATCCAGATGATTAATTAAATAAACTAAGATGAACTCAATATTGGATGTAGTTAATTAAAAATAATATAAAAACAATCAATTTTAAAATGTATAAAAAAACAAAATCAACACAAAGATTCCCGATTTTATAAAAACTTTCCATCTATTTTTATTAAAAATCTCAGTTTCATCAAATTACAAGTATTCATAATTAAAAAAATGATTGCTCCAATTAATTAAAAAAAAAAACACCAATTCACACTTTTTTTATTACTTAGATCAATTAATTTTCTGCACCTTTTAACATTGCAAATTGTCACCGATATCAATATACATTTTTATAATTTCCATTATTTCGTGAAACTTTCTTCAAACATTTTTTTTTTCCTTCAATAACATACAATTTCAGTTCATTGAACATCAAACATCGATGTGAAAAAAAAAAATTGTGCAAAAATATCCCTCATAACCAAAATAACTCTTAATATTAAAAACTCTTAATTACCTGTTAAAAATTCCAGTTAAAAATTCAATGAAGAAAATTAATTTTTTGACAATATCTGATGACCATCAAAGTTCTAAAATAAAACTCTATCAACATTTTTTTTCGTCCCTTTTTTAGTATTTGATCTAAAGACCCCCCTATATCTGACGAATTGAATTGAAAAGCGCGTATGTAATGCGATATCTGATATTTTAACAACCAGCATCACTACCAAATAAACGCTAATGTGCTTCTCTTAAATGGCATTTAACTCACCTTTTATTTTTTTTTATTCCTGGTACGTTTTGAAGTTAATTTTTTGTTATACATTTTTTTTTTGTAGATTTATTTAACGGGTTCACAAAAAAAAAAAAGTTTTGGTAAATTAATATTGGCACACAATTAAATGCACATATTATTAACAGTCATTTAAAATCCAATTGCAACTTAAAGAGTTTATATTTTTTTTTGTTTTTTTGTTTCATAAAAAAAAACAAAGATTTAAAAAACCACAAGAGGCAAAATAAAGTCGTCACAACAATTACAACAGTAACCAGATCATTTTTTTTTTCATTCTTTTCAATATTTTTTTGGGACAGGCTGAGAGGTGCTGTATATGCAAAAAAAATCATTTTTTTAAATGTGTTTTAGGTCTGAAATTAATGTCAATGGATTGTCGATTCAGACAATGACAATTTGTGAAAAGTACACGAAAATCTTGTAAAATGTAATTTAAGACATATTTTTTATTTTCTTTTAATATTTTTGTTTTCATTGGGCCACATTAAGACTTCTTTAATGAAGCGATAAACTGCTTATTGAATTGACAATAAAAACAAAATGAACATAAAGACACTCGATCATACTGAAGGATCATTGTAGTATGAGTTGAAAAATTAAATAAATTTTTTGAAATTTAAATTTTTTTCTTCTGTAAAATATTTTTACACCATTGTCCATTAATTTTTTATGATTCCAGATTGAAAGCGATTTTGATTGGGAATTACTGAAAAGGGTACGTCTAAACAAAAGAGTTTTGTTTTTCAAGATATATAATGATGACATAAATTAAGTAATTGTTAATAGAAGAGTAATACTGTATGAAGTGATGACATCAGAATTGATGCATAACCGACGGTTGAGGCAAAAAAATTTAATCTCCCGAAAAATAGCAGAACCTTCTGGTCGTTTGCTAAAAATGTTATGTACAATTTGGCTAAGTCTTCTTTTGTTCTACTGATTGATGACGGTCGAATCGTAATGGACCCAACCGGTAAAGCCAACTTATTTGCAAAACTCTTTGCATCAAACTCCTCCCTACCTCCTACAGCTATTAATCCACCTTTAATAGAGTTTTCAATTGGAAGACTCTACTTTAGAAGAAAAGCTGTAGAAAAAGCCCTGAGAAACTTTAAGTTAAATAAATCTACTGAACTTGATGGAATTTCTGTAATGGTTCTCAAACAAAACTATGCCTTCGCCATTGGTCCTTTTCAACTGGTCATAATATCCCAGTCAATAGAAAGCGCGCATGTTCATCCATTCCACAAAAAAAGGTGAAGAAAGTGATCCCACGAACTACTTAGACCTACATAAATATTGTTTCGATTCTCTTCAAAGTTATGGAAAGTATAATTAATGAGAAATTTTCGAAATATCTTGAAAGTAAAAGCATAATATCAGATAGACAATCTACCGGTCTAATGGTGACATAATAACTTGACTTTGCAAAAACCTCAATATTACATAACTCTGGTTAGACTGATATTGTTGCTTTAAATATTTCGAAAGCTTTTGATCGAGTATGGCACGCAGCTTTAATAACCAAATGTCAAGCTATTGATCTAGGGACGTATTTTCTAAATGGATTGAAGGTTTCCTTTCGAATCGTTCGATTCGCGTTTTAGTAGACGGCTTCACATCTGAAAAACTTAATATAAATGCTGGTGTTCCGCAAGGATCTGTTCTTTCACCCACTCTCTTTTTGATTTTCATCAACGATTTACTCCAAACAAACTTCAATCCAATCCACAATTTTGCTGATGACATTAGTACTCTGGTGGTACCATTCGATTTTCTCACTAAATCTAATGCTACAACTACCGAAGTTGACAATAGAAGAAAAATAACGGCTAACATGATTAGCCATAATCTGACTAAAACTGCTGACTGTGGCAAAACACAACAGAGTTGAGTTTAACTCGTATAAAACTCAAAACTATCTTATTTCAAGCAAAATTCCAGGATTTCAACCTAGTCCCTCCTTCTAAAGCGTTACTTGAAAAAACACGAATAGTCTAAATATTTAAGGCATGCGCATGAATCAACAAATTATTTGAAAGGACAATATTTTTGATATCGCGAAAGAATTAAGCACGTCGTCGATGTGAAGCTGTTTTTTCGCCTTTTAAACTTCTTAATATCTATATATCATTTATACGTCCCAAGATGAAATATAATTCACATATTTCACATATAATTCACTGGCGCTTCCCTTACAGCCTTAGGCTACCTTGACCGCGTTCAAAATCGCACCATTCGTTTAATTAGCGTCCCTAATGTAACTTCATCCCTAGAACTTCTCTTGGACATCGATGTGTAGTCGGAGCAGTTTCTTTGTTTTATGAATACTTCGTAGATATGAACACATGCTCAGCAGAAATCAAAGTACTGCTTCCTCCTCTTAAAGAATTCTAATGCAAAACAAGAGAAGCCGCAAATGCTTACCACTACACTGTGGAAATCCCAAGATGGCATAGTGCGTACTTCAAGAATGTGGAATCATCTGCCTTTCTGATATTCAACTTAAAATTTGCAAAAGCTTAAAGAAAATATTAATACCTTTATTCTTCAATACTAATCTATCTCCCTTATTTGCTTCCTAATTTATCCTATTCTATCCTATTCCAGCCAAGCGGCACCTATTCATACCTAACACTTTAACTGTTTATAAAAAAAAATGTGAAATATCAGGTTTGTTCAGTAAACTATTCTAGAGCAATCTAGAGTAAAAAAGAACCCGGTTGTGTGCTCAGTAGTCTCCGTAAATTGAACTTTTTTGTCCCTAAAAACGTTCTGATCAGTATTAAGTAGATCGACCAAAGTAGTTCTAAATTGATCAATTTTGTTCTGAATTTATTTTAGAACAGTTTTGTTTGTTCTTGTTTTTTTTTGTGTTTGACAGAGATCACAAAGAACTTTGAAAGTTAACAAAAATTAGAAAAAAACAAAATTAAAAAAAAATGTTCAGCAGATTTTTCTGTTCTAAGTAGTCCTAAAATGTTTGGCATTTAATTGGCATTTAACATTTAAATAAGATTCAAAACAGGTTTGCCCGATTCTATTCACAATTTACTGAGCAACCTTTTAATTTAGAGAGACGAAACTAAACAAAAAGTTTTTATTTTGAGAATTTCTATCAAATAACAAACTTTATTATCAAACTCCAAGTAAACAAGAATTAATTGACAGTACAAGCCATTATCGTGAAGATCTTTGGTGTTAAAGAATAAAATACAACTCATTCTTTTGACATGTGCGAAGGTCTGACACATCAACACAGAAACCTTAAAACATTTTTAAAAAGTGTTCCCATATTCAACTAAAAAATTAAAAGTATATTAAAGGTCTATTAAGAACTCTTAAACGATACGAGACTTCGTCTTTTTCAAGTTTATAAAAAACAAAAAAAAGCCACAGTAAAAATATTGATTTGTTCAATATTCAAAACCGAAAAAGATGTCAAATAATGATTTAAGATTCAATGGATTTACTAAGAAAATAACGGAATTATAAAACAATTCAGATTAGAAGATTAGTTACCAACAATTATCATCAATTTGTAAAAGCTCAGAAATGACAAATGACTATACAAGTAAATTATAACCCATTGTTTTTTTTGTTCATTTACTTTAAGGGTGCCCATTTTGTTCAATTTACCTTTTTAACCTATATATTGAGACTGAAACATCACTGTTGAACTGTAAATTGTCCTTCGTAAAATTCTAAAATAATTAAAGTTAAAACCAATCATCAAATTTGACAAATCAATTTAAATATAGAGTCATTTACCTCTTTTCTCAACTTTAGTCTGTTTCCCTTCCTCATGGATCTTTTAATAAATAAATTTATATTTAAATAATAAAGAAATCTTTAAAATATTTCTGGACATTGACGTGCATTGTCACATGACCAAAAAAAAAACAAATCATATCAAATTATCACTTTTTAATTTTTTTTTTTTCTTGTGAGACCAAAATCAGATTTATTGAAATCGAAGAACATAAACACAATGAAGACGCACACACACACATAACTTTAAAAAAAAAATAGTAGTTGAATGCACTGTGATGTCTTCTAGTCGATCATCTCGTTTTATTTTTTTAAATTTTTCCTTGGGAATTTTATGTTTTGTTCCCTCAATTCTCTGATACTATAATGATGGATTTAATAAAATGTTGTGTAAATGGATTTAAATTTCAATTTTATAATTTTTTTTTTGTTTTTTTTTTTTGGATCAAATGAACGGTGGTCCATTCACTCTACACATTTTAATTTCTCCTTTATAAAAACAAAAAAAAAAAACACAAAAAAAATAATCAGAAAATATTTTCTGGTCCATTGCCTTAATTTAGAAAATTTTTGTGTGTCCTTAGAAAAAGGTGCGTATTATTTACGTTCCTGCAACATCTCATATATGTATACATATAAGGGTTAAAAAGCTTCTCATTTCAAAAAGTTGAATGGATTGGAATTGGAGAATTGGAATGGGAATGGGAGATGGTAGGTCTACTTTGAAAAGGATTTGTGTCCACTTGGTTTATGTCATGTTTACATACTGATATTATTACACTGCATTTAAAATTTAATATTTTTGTTTTTTGTTTTTGGAAAATGATATTAGAGACCTCCTTTAATAAATCCTTTAATAAAAATTTTAAATTTTTCTTTAAATTTTTTGAAGAGAAATTTTTTTTTTTTAATCTTCTTCTTTCGAAATTCCTAGAATCAACAGATTATTTTACACATCAATATTAAATAAATGGATGCTAAAGAAATTTTTATTATTATTATTATTATTTTTTCATTAATTATAATTTAAATTATAACTAACTTAACCCATCTTTGGATCTTTAGAATTTTCTCAAATGTGTGCTCTTTCAATTTTCAATTTATCTTGATCAAAACTTCCTAATTGAGAGAGGATTCATATTAAATTTAGTAAAACTTTTAATATTGTTGCATTTGATAAGATGATGATGAATCTCTTAAATAACATTACAAATGGAATCTGAAATATAAAAAAAAAAAAATTTTTAAATGACAGTTTGATTGGAAAATTGTAGTAGTTAAGAGATTCTTAAGAGGAATTAATCGGATGATCACCAATTAAGAAATTAATTTTTCCTTTTTTTTTTGTTTTTTTTTTGTGCAAGTTTTTTACTTTTTCATAAACATTTAGATAAAAAGAAATGAGACCATAATGTACTTCATATAATGGATATGAACAAAAATATTTAAGTCTATGTGGTTAAAAATCCAATTTACATATGCGGGATTAAAGATCCAGTTTACTCTTTTATTTTGTTTATCATTTATTTTATCTTCTTCACCGGTACTGTATCTGCTGTACACTTGTGATTTTGCTGCACTAGAAAATAATATTATTGCGACATTTGCAGATGATACAGCGGTTCTGGCTGTTGGAGAAAATAACAAAGAATCCACAGAAAAGCTGCAGAGAGCTATAACAAAAATCCAAGATTATACAAAAAGATGGAAGCTAAAATTAAATGAAGCTAAGTCAGTACATGTGAATTTCACAAATAAATAAATTGACCATAAACCAGTATATTATAAATGGTCAAGAAATACCCCATTCAAATACTGCCAAATATCTTGGTATGACGTTAGATGTGAAACTTCGCTGGAAAGCTCACATCAAAAACAAGAAAGAAGAATTACAAATCCGCTATAGAAAAATGAACTGGCTCATAGGTAAAAATTCTACCTTAACAATACAAAACAAAACTTCTGCTCTATAAACAAATACTGAAACCAGTATGGTCATATGGCATCCAGCTATGAAAAGAATGGGGATGTAGCAAAAAAATTCCTTTTTTTTTTGTTTTTTTTTTGTGCAAGTTTTTTACTTTTTCATAAAAATTTAGATAAAAAGAAATGAGACCATAATGTACTTCATATAATGGATATTATTCAGAGGTTCCAGAATAAGGTCCTAAGAAACATTTTGAACGCGCCCTGGTTCATAAGCAACTATGACCTACATATAGAGATTTGTAAATAGAATCTGTCGATAAGGAAATACAGAAATTTGCAATAAGTCACGAAAAAAGGCTTCAGCACAATGTAAATGTGGAGGTAGTCGAGTTCCTGGATAATAGAAATATAGCCAGACGACTCAAAAGAGTAAAACCTTTTGAGTTAGTGCAGCAATAATCACCCACATTCTTGAGGACTCGTCGCGCTGGTAATCGGTAGTTAACCCGCTCCCACGTTTAGATAGATTTGTTTTTACGGCACTTGTGAAGAATTTCGTTACGTTGGCTGCCAACGAAACGAGGTTTTTCACAAGTCTTCCATAATTATAAATTCGTTTGGAGAACTGGTTGGTTTTTCGACACTGATGCGATGGGTCTTCAAGGTTATGGATGAATACGTCATAGGAAAAGTTAGATAGACATCGCTTGATGTAGTATACATTGAAAAATAAAATAAAGCCAAGAAAAAATTTCTTATTAATCCTGTAGGTCTAGGTCAATATAGGAAGCGGGTGGTTTAGTGGGTAAGAATCCCACACACAATGTCAAACTACGGGGCTCTCTTGAAGATTCCCACCAGCTTGCGTATAAAAAAAAAAAAAAAAAAAAAAAAACTTCTTCACAAATACTGGAAGACTTTTGATTTAAAATTTTATATACTTATTTTTTATTATTAAATTAAAAACCTTATTAATTACCACAAACTATCTACTATGATTACGTTATAAATTTATTATACAAAAATATTGATTTGGTCCTCAGTCAAATGTGTTGAGTAGAATTATCAAAATTCGAATAAAAACCTTTAGGATTAAAACTGTTGAAATTTAAAAATTAGATTTTTTTTTCATTTTTAAATTTACAGTTAAATTCTGCGACACAATTTAACCTATAAATTTTTTATGAAATAAGTCAGAGTACTACATTGTATCAGCACGTGATTGTTTTAATGTTTGTTTCCAATTATTTCCAAAGAGTTTCAGTAAATAAGTTGCAGAGATATAATTATTTTTTCTAAGCTGTGTCGATTCAAGAAAGCTGGTAAAGCAAATGAGTATGCTAGAAGTGCACCTTTAGACAGGCACATCTCCAGCTACCTATTTCACAAAGAAGCAATCTGAACTTCCAATCGAAAATAGCCCGAAAGACCTGGCTGCAATATACCCGAACTTATATCTGCCCCATACTAAACCATAAATAGTCCCTTAAACCTACTATCACTAACAAGATTATCAATTAGGCGATACTGAGTTATCGCAGGATACAGCCTTATCGGTAAGCACACCAGTAAGTTTCGGTTCACTTAAATAATTTCTGCATAGCTTAAAAAATGAAGAATAGGACGAAAGAATTCTACAACTTCTCTGTCTCTCTCTCTGCCCCCCATTATAATTAATGAAATGAAAACTCATATATGTGCATACTTTTTAAACTAACTGGGTGATCTTGAAGGTACCAAAAATTAAGTGTATTCAATCAATGAAATCAGATTTTACCGAATCTAAAATTTCTAGTCTTTTCATTCTGACTTAACAATCTTAATGTTAATGATGCTTATGAGACCTTTAGATATTAAGACTAGATAATTACTAGCTATTATTATAACAACGGAGACACCTCGAATATTTTTTTCTACTTGCAAATTCAGCATTCATTTGAACTTGAAAATGGGCTGTATTTTAGTCAGTTAGAAACAGTTCGATGTAACTAATTCAAAGACACAAACCAGGGAAATTTTAATTGTCTTGATGACTTTAAAAAATACTTTTACTTACTAAACGACAAATGTCAGAACTAAATTATAAAAATAAAAATTTCGACATATTTTATTTTTCTATAAATTTTTCAATAATTTAAAAATACTTTTGAAAATCAGTTTTGGAAACTAAAATCAAATCAATCACCATTCAAATCCATATTGTTTTTGGTAAATTTACATTAAAAGTAAAAAAAAAAAAAACAAGAGTTGAAACGAGCGATTATCGAAAAATACTAATTTAAAATCAAAAAATTAAAAACAAAAACATCAGAAACAACACAAATAATGAGCCTTTAAGGAAAATTAAAATAAATATCATCTTAAATTTAATTCTTTATTTCCTCTTTAATCAAAATATAAGCGGACGCGCGAAATACAAACACTCTGATATTCAAATCGTTTGAATTTTGGTGTATTTTTCTTTTGTAGTTGTTGTTGTTTTTCTTTGTTTATAAATAAAAAAAATTAAAACAAAATAAAAATGCGAAATTGGATCGGTTTAAGAAAACCTATAATTTACTATATTGCAACTATAATAAATAATTGGTTTCTGGTGATATTGAAGATGTTGATGATGTTGAAAATGGAATAATGATTTCTTCCAAAATTCGAGATTCAGAGAAGCAAAAAAATAGTTTCTAGACTTTTTGTTTTTTTTTTTTAATAAATTGTTTATTCACCACTGAAATAAGTGTGCGCTCTACATTATTGTATTTATACAGATTGGGTCAGGGGTCATTTAAATGATAGTTGATGGTATATTTTTACATTATTATATTTTACTCAAATAAATCCATTGAAAAATTTAGAGGGGGAATAATGTATATTTAATTTAAGGTACTGGTAACAATTGAGCAATATGTTTCTTAAAGTCCATTGCAATTTATTCATTGTATAGCTCCAAATTTTATAACAAGTGATTTGATAACAGTTTGATTATTTAAAGGAATTTTTGCTTACTCATTGGTTAAGAATTTCCAGTAGATTAAACAAAAATAAAAATGAAGGGGGAACATTTAAAAGAATTGCACATTAATGTAGGCCATATTTTTTTATTGTAAAATAATTACCTAAGTATATATTGTAAAATTGGATAATAGCAGAATACGCGGAATTTCTTATCCTTGTGAAAAAAATAATGAAATTCAATTAATTTTTTTTATTAATCTCGCTACATGTACTTATACCAATGAAAAGGTACTTCATCTAAGCCATCTGATGAATGATTATAAAAATTTTTTATACATAAAATTAATCTATACACTCTGTAAGAGCTTATAAACTCACTTGAGAGCCTAATAAATAAATAAATGACCAACCGAGAAAGGCAGTTTTGAATACTATACAGGTCAGTAGTATTTAGGTATAGCTGTACCGCTCCTGGATCACCATTCCTGAACTACTTTGATTATTATGTATGTACCTGTGTATGTACTTTTTTCATTAAAATTCAACATTTCTTCAAAATATCAGGACATTTAAAATTTTTTTATATTAAAGTATTTTTGATATTACTTGAAATGAATGACATTTGGGATAGGTCCCACGAAGAGTGTCAACGCCATGGTTAACATACGTTCCATACCACTCTGGTCTACAAACTAGTTTTGTAGACATTAAAGGGATAATTTCCTCCTTAAGAGATGAAAATGTTTTATCGTATGATACAACAAAATAGTGGTTCGAGTGTTTTTAACACAATAACATTTACACATGTCGCAAATAAGATTTTCTCTGCCCCAAGAGTGGATACCGAACACTTTGAAAAAACCTTTTTTTTCCTTTATTTGCCATCAACACAATAACACCTAAATTTGGGTACCGAAGCCCTTTAATACGTATTAAAATGGTATTTCTATGAAACCAAGTTAATAATAATTATATAGCAAATAATTTTTAAAAAGTTGTCATTATGTCCGAGGTTCTCGAAATCGAAAACGAGATCCTTAAAAAAGCGTTCTTAGCTTACTGCATATGTCAATGTGTATATTAGAACAGTTAATAAAATTATATTTTTTTCAATCATTCACAATTTATTTCAGGAATTCAATCACTTACAATCTTGTACAATTGCTTACTAATTATAAAAACAACGTAACAGCTAGCTAATTTGCAAAAAGATTAAAAACTCAAACACGCTCCTTGCCAGAACACCAACTTATTTTGTATAAAGAAATGCATTCTTACTGTTTGGTTGTGCTAAAATTTACGAAAATATTCAATTTTAATGTGAATTCCAATCATAGTACACCATTCATTTATTTAATTCAATTTATTTTACTTCTAAAGTCATATAAATTAATATTAAGCGTGATTGTCACAATTCACATGAGTAAACGCCCGTTTGCACTGTTAACATGCTGGGAAACAAAAATTTTTATTATCGTGCTACGTAAAGTTAAAAATTTTGTTCTATATGATACCAACAACAACAATTCTATTCACACCGAATAAACATTTCAAATTGTATTACTGATATCTGATGATGAATCAAGAATCTTTATAGATTCAAACAAAATTTAGGATTTTCCAATAATTAGAAATTTTCAAACTTTATGTAAGATACTTACAAAATTTTAAACAAAAATTTGTGCATAACAATAAATTTCTATTATCCTTTTTTTAATAAATAAAGTTTTGCTTTCATATACATATATTTAAAATAATAACCTTAAAACTAATTTGCAAATCAGGAAATTCTAAAAGGCGTTAAGTTCTGGCTTATCCTTCTTATATAAAAAAAAAAAAAACTATAGGTATTTTTACAACTTTAGAGTCATAAAATAGGAATATCTAAACAATTAGTGTTATTATTATTTTTACTGCTTATACGGTAAATCCAAGGTGTAAAAATTATAAAATTTTATTCCAAAATTTAAAATTTTAACCATTATTCGTATACCTCTTTAATACACCCTTCGATTGTAAAAGTGTAATAAAAGTTAGCGCATATATTTAATTTGTTTTACTTTAAATGTTATATATGTTACCTATAGAGGTAAAGTCCGAAAGGCTGTAAATAAAATATTGATTTGAAATTTAGAAAAGAAATATTTTCTGGTAAATTTAATTTTACTGTATTTGAAATAAATTTAAAATAATTTTGAGCTAATTAATTTTGAATTAAAAATTAAGAAAACAAAATAATATTTTTTCTTATACAATTATTTCATGATTCCCATCAAGTAACTGAAACAATATTCAACTTTGCGATGAACAGCATTGATAAGGGTAGGAATATATAGACTTATAAGTTTATTTACTTATTATAGTTTATAGATCAAGCTTCATGACAATTATTATTACTTTTTTTTACAACGTAACACATTCAATTTACAAATTAAAATTATCTAACTTAGAACTAGGTATATATAGTTAAAATAGATTGAATATATTGCACACATATTTTAATTACTATATAAACATTACGTATACAATTTATGTTTTTGAGCCTGTTTCGAGAGTGTGCAGTCAATGCAGTTTATATGTTTATTACCAAATAGTGATATTCTATATGAATTAACTATAATAATTGCTATAATTGGTTCTATATGGAAACTTGAAATGTAAAGAAGTTTTATTTCGTAAAGGCGATTATTATTGAATTAATGTTGATATTATTCAAAATCTGTGCAAAGGTAATGTTTCTTTTAATAATTTCAGTAAAAAAAATAGTATCCGCCACTTCTCATCTTAATTTCAAAGATTTCAAATGAATTAAGCCCACGCTATGTTCGTATGGAGGTTTAACATTAATGGATTTGACCATTGGAAGTTACGCAAAGCAAATCTTCAAAAATGTCTTTGCACTGCCTTAATCCTATTCTAGAAAGGTTACCAAACTTGACTAGCATACTCCAAATTTGGTCTAACGAGACTATAGAATAAAAAGATTTGAGAACAATATAGAGATCGGTAAATTCATTTGACCAACGTTTCACAAAACCTAGAATATAGAATTATAGCTTTATTAATAATATTACAAACATATTTGGTTTAGAGTTAAGCTTGTGGTCAAAGTAAACTCCTAAGTCTTTAACTGAGCTAGTTTCGGAAAGCCTAATGCCATTTAAAGAATATTTAAAACAATCCGACTTAAGTCGGCGTGTATAACACATATTTATTCACATTTAAAAGAAGATTATTATCTGTTCATCATATTTAAAGAAGTTATCTAAATCACCTTGTTAGAGTAAAGCGTCTCCTAAAGAAGTAATTTTTTTTTAATTTTCATGTCATTCGTTGAAATTTTTTAGTTCACTATTAAAAATTACTAAGCAGAGATCATTAACCGAGATTATAAAAAAAACGGTCCTAAATGACTCCCTTGTGGGACTCTTGAATTAGCATAAAGTATTTTTGCTAAATAAAACATTATTCAATATGATTTTAACCATTTCAGAAAAAAATTTGGGAAACCATCAAGTATCTGTATCCTTAATCTTAGAAGTGCATGTAGTAAAACTGTAAAGGCTTTACTATAATCGGTAGGTATACATGTAACATCCATTTGAAAACCTGCTTCCATATTTCTCGTAAAAGTTGAAATTGACTCAACAAGATTATAGTAACTGTGGATCTTAGATCCACAAATCCATGTTGGTTGTGAACTTTAAAAAAGATTTACAGTGGATAATAAATGGAATAATACAACATTAACTTAAAAACTTTAGAAATAGAGGGAAGTTTCGCGATTAGTCTATAATTAGTGATTTCATTGTTAGCGTTCTTCTTATGAACTGGTCTAATAAATTAATGTTTTCAAACATAGGGAAAAATAATGATTTGAAAAAAGAATTGAACATTAATGACAGTGGAATTGCTAAGGCACTTTAGCATTTGTTAAGTATAATTTCGGGAAAACCATCTGGTCCAGGAAAGTTATTAGTCTCAAGATTAAAGCTTCATTAATATCAATATTAGAACAAGTAGTTTGAGGAAAATTATTCAAATGACAAAAACCATCATAATTGTGCGAAAATTGAATTAGTGTACGCTGGGCTAAACAAAAATATTCGCCAAAAAAATTTTGATTGACGAATCTCCAGCAATGTTTTGGATTCGATATTAATTTAGAAGACATTCCACGAACAAAATCGTTATAAAGTAACACAGAAAATGCGTTGAATTCATCAAAAAGACAAGTAGGTAATGACAATCAAAATGATTTATATTTATAAAATAACTGTTTTTTGACAAAGTGAATTACCTAATATTTGTACAAAAAAATTGATTATGTATGCATTTAGGACCTGTCTATATTATATTCGCATTGTTATCACGAGAACTCACCTGATCATAAATATATGAAATACCTACCCACTTTCTTCGCAATTATATTTAGATATCTATGAAATGTTATAGTAAAACGTTGTAAAGCTGCAAATTTTGGAAACCTTACTTTAGTTTCATCTTTTGTTTTCTAACTTTTTTAACATATTTAATTAAAGCTAAATAATTCAGAAAACCATCAGTCTACAACCAGAGCCGTCTTAAACCTTTCGTATGGCATAGGCATGTTTTCTTCTATGTATAAGGATAAGAAATTTGTAGCAGATTATTAAATCACAAATTACAATTAATACCCATAATTTGGAATATATTATCATTAAATAAACATGTAGCCCCATATTAGTTGACTATCATAAAGTAGAGTTTTATTTGGGGTTTCTCTATCTCTATCTGTAGGTTTAAGAACTCTGAGAACAATTATTTTAGTACCTATATAAACCAGAAAACCCATCTATTTTAAACCTGAAAATCTAAAGCTAGAATTAGTATCATATTAGGTTGTGTAAAATAACTTTCAAGTTTAGCTAAAATGTAAATTTTCTATACTAGAAAATTAAAAACAAAAATAATTCTTAAAAATTCACAACAAAATTAAAATGAAATAATTTACAGCATCCGAACCTTTAAACTAGACCAACAATTTTTCACGTATACCTGAAAACATAAACAAATTTTATATCTTTAAACCTAATGAATAAATTTTACTGAAATCAAAATAAACTAAAATTCTCTCATATTTTTTATTTCTCATAATATAGGTAAGGTACTTATTGAATATATGTATATATATATATATTTTTTTTGAAAATTCCCAACACATCCCAAATACCTACCCAACATAAAAATTTAACTGAAAAATATTTTCAAAAATTTCAGGTAAAATAAAATCTTTAAAAATCTCCTGTTCACTTGAAAGACTCTTCTCCATCATAAAATATAAACCTAGCTATATCAAACAAAATATACAACAACAATCTTTACATATCATATCAAATCCACACATGCATATTTAATATCAAAATAATAATAATCCAGCAACTTTCCAGAGACTTTTTTCACTTCGACTCACTTTCGCATCCATTCAATACATACACACATATGCCTGAAATTTATCCAATCCAAAGCAAGAAATTATACTGTAAAATCATAGGACGGCGCTCATTTTGATTGGTTAACAGGCACGTGCTTAATACAGGTAGAGGGGATATTTTTACCTGCTACCTATAAAAGCAACTGAAAAGAATACAACATCAGTTAGAATTGTTTTGTGCATTCAAAGGATAATATTAACGCATTATACGAGAAAAAGAATTAAATAAAAATAAATAAAATTTTATAAACCAGTGATTTTCAAACATAATTTTTTAAAGAACAATAAACAAAAAATTTAAAATGAGTTCGATAAGTGAAATGTATCGGTATTATTACGATTCAAATTTACCAGTTTTAAAAACTGAACCAAAATATGACGAAATTTTATATTCAACAACTTCAGTTGGATCAAATTTTATTGGATTATCATCTGAATTAAATGGACAATATATTGCAACAGCAACAACAACACCAGCAGCATCTTATATTCAACAAACTCCGTCACATTTAATTGACAGTACGGGATCTTATTCGGATGGTTGGAATACACCATCACCAGCTAGTTATCGTTCATCAAGTCCTGAATTTGTTGATATGAATAAAATGTTACCATCAAATGGAATAATTCAATCTAATACAAATGGATTATATTATGATCCGAATGTGCAACCACAATCACATCATCATCAACAACTACAACAACAACAACATTTATCACATCAAACACAATTTCAATATAACCCTGCTATATCACCACCATTATCAAATAGTTCATCGACAAGTGGTGTAACATCAATTGTTGTTGCACCAATAAAAAAAAGAGCTTATACAAAACGTAATAAGACTTCTAATCCAATATTACCATTAAATAATAATCATGGAATAACAAAAATAGAAATTGAAAATAGTGAAATTATTAATCAAAATCCACAAAGTAATGTCAACAACAATAATACAAATTTAATTAATTCAACCGATTTTAGTACATTTGATTTTGCTGATGCGGGGTTTTTTGATGAAAGCTGTGATAATGATGATATGGGTTTCTTAAATGATGAAGATGATGATGATGATGGTTATTTAGATGATCAAACAATTGGAAATTTAGATCCATCAAATGAAATACCAACAACTGTGATTCAGAGCGCTGCTAATGGTAATGGTACTACTGGTAAACGAAAACGTGGAAAACAAGTATCACCTGTTGTTAAGAAAAAAAGACGATTAGCAGCTAATGCTAGAGAACGTCGTCGTATGCAAAATTTAAATTCAGCTTTTGATAGATTAAGACAATATTTACCATCATTAGGAAATGATAGGCAATTGTCAAAACATGAAACACTACAAATGGCTCAAACTTATATAACAGCGCTTCATGAACTTTTACAAACATCATAACGTGATTTAGATTATTAGTAAAAAAAGTATAATCATTTATATTAAATGTAAATAATGTAAATTTGTATTATTGACAATATAACGGGAACTTATACCAGTTTTACAATACATATTTTTTATGGATATAACTGTAACTTAAAAGACCCAGTCTAATTTAATTGATATTTAAATATTTTTTTTTGTAAATTAAAATAATCGGAGGCTAGATAATGCCAATTATTAAACTAATTTATATTTTTTTTTGTATAAAATGTATAAATTTAAAATCATTTCTTTTTATAAAAATAATTAAATAAATTTTTTAGACAAAAATGTAAATAAAAAAATAAGTTAAGTTTTAAAAGAATGAGAACTGATAAAACTTGGAAGACATTTCATTTAAGGTTATGTGAAGACAATTTTTTTAACAAAAAAATATTTTTTTTATTTGTTAAATTTAATAACACAAATTATTTTGTACTAAGAATGTTAATTTTTAATTATGTTTATTTTTATAAAAAAAAGTATATAAAATTTTCTAAAAAGTATTTAAATTTGCATTTTATTTTTTTTAACAAGGATTTTCAGACTTTTATATTCGTATAGTTGCGAATCTTTGAAATTCATTTTTTTTTGTTATTCTTAAAATATTTATAAGTTGTTGATAAATGTGATTATTTTATAGCTAAAGACAAGATAATATAATGGGAGTAAATATATATAATATATATATATAAAATGAACTGAATAATTTTTATATCACAACCTGAGCGGAATAATAGCTATCAATTAAACTAATCAAATTCGTCTATCTATACCAAATGTTGCAGATTAATACAAAGAAAAACGTTTCTATTTTATGACACAAATATGTAACATAATTTGCTATATTCTAGGAGGTAAACCACATTTTTGCACGATGGATCAATGTGCGAAGTTAAAGTAAAGCAAAAAACATGACACATGAAGCAAAAACATGACACGTTAAAGTAAGTGACACAATCCAGAAAATTCTATTAAAAACTATACTAATTAAACTTAACAACTTGTATTTTGTATCGTAAAATTGTCCACTGATATATGAATTTAAATTTTTCCGGATCAAATAATAATTTTGTTAAAATTCACTAAAACAAAAAAATTGCATAAAAAATAAAACTAGGTATGAAATTTTATTTTTTTAATTTCATTTTTTACTAACGCAGTTAAAAAATTTAATTAGATTATTTAAAGTATTTTTAAATATATTTAAAGTGTTTTTATTTACATACATATATATTTACTTTTATGACTTACATTTGATTTAGGCTCAGTATTCTGTTTTGATGATATAACAATCAAAATCGACTAATATATTAGGTAATTCAACTTAGTCAAACTGAAACATATCTAGAGTTTCTAATTTTATTCTTTAGAAATATTTCACTTAGAGCATAGCATAATTTTAATATTAGTTCTAATTTAGCAAACCTTTACGTATGTTTGGATGATTTAGTTGATGGGCAATTTACACAATTCCCACTTGTGACAGCTTTCATCTATTTTAATCAGTGTAAATTAATATCCAGTGACTTGCTGGCTAACCAAAACAAGGAAAATTTTCACAAGTCTTCCAGAAATGCAAATTTATTTAGACATGGGCGCGGACCAATTTTTCATCACTGAAGCGATAAGTTTTCAAGTATATATTGGTGATTATTTCATAATAATTTTCTGTTTTATTTTTAATAAATTTTTGTTATACAAACACTTTCCTTCCAACCCGAATCATTCTGGCTACACACAGATACTACAATAGTGTAGTAAATCACATTTTCCAAGTAAACTAATTTATTTATGAACATTTTACTACACGTGTTTAGCTTTCAATAGATCTTAGCTTCATTGTGTAAAATTTGAATACCGTTACTTTTGTAATTTTAGTTTTCTGAATTTTCAAAGTTCAAAAATTTTAATTATGAAGTAGGTATATATGAAATAGTAAGTAGCAATATAACTTCTTTTTTTTTATCATACAAAATAATTTGATTTATTTAAAATATAGTGGCGACAATACAAAGGCAAAATCGAATTGTTGCAAGTTTTACAATTGAACACTAAAATCAAAAAAAAAGGCAAGAGGTTTTTGTGAATCAATGCAAATAAAAGAGACAAATATTCATTTAGTGAGTCGACAATTCAGTTGTTTGTGCTGCATTAACCTGTTTCGGTGTTCATCCAAAGTTAAATGCTAACGTAATGCATCGTAATAAAAAATAAATATATTAAGACCATGTGGTATTCCCGAATACAACAAGTATATGTGTTGTATTAGACTGCTTCGATCAAAATGTGTCTCTTTATCGCATTGTATTCAAAGGCAAAAATGGTATAGTAAATGCATGTGCTCAAGCAAAATACTTGGCAGTTACATAGAAAACAGCAAAATGAGTTAAGTCAAATTCATTCCATGAGGTTGTTGTCTTGGGGGCCTCTCCTAATTTATGTCAATTTATGATTGACAATACATTTTAACATCATGACAGACAATACAATTTTTAACCTGAATTAGCTTTAAGTAATCACAGCTAAATTTTTATTATCTTATTCAGTTGTTTATAGAAATTCAGAGTTTATAGAAATCTAAACTAAAATATTTCGCAATAAATAAATTTTAACAATCTCATGGCAGTCATCAACTATTGCAAAAATTAAGCTACAAAATATAAAGGAGCAGGAGCCCCAATGCTTATTTTACTCGTACACGATATAATGATGACTCAGCAGTTGAGAATACTTTTCGGTATGATGGATAGTACAATTTGTTAGAAAATATAACAAAAAACGTTGTACTTTTAAGAACTGAATGTGTAAACTGTAATATTCGTTTTTGTATAGATTGTCTTATACCTTACCATGTAAAATATTGATTTAAAAATTTTTTAATTCAAGAACTTTTTTAGTTTTAGTTTTTATACTTTAATTTTTTTCTATCTGAATAAATATTATAATTTTTTAATTAAACTAAAAAATACTGAATAAAAACCTATTTTTATTGTTAAATTTTGATGACAAAAATTTCATATAAAAAACCAGTCACCTAGCGAGCCTAGTGTGATCATATGATGATATGATCACATCACGGTCTTCTTTTGCGTATTTTGGGGAATGCTGATGCGGGATAATTGTAAGAATTGTCAAAATAGTCTATTTGCATCCTAAACAATCTATTTACCCATATCATTTTTTTTCAAAATCAAACAAAAAATAATTCAGGATGTTCGTTTTAGTATGAGACTAGTTTTATTTGTGTTCTTAAATTTTTATAAAATCTTCTTAAAAGAGCTGAATAGTAAAAAACATGAACTAAATAATTTTAAAAATTAAGAACACATGTACGAAAAACTTTACTTTTAATATACCGCAAGGATAAAGGGACTGTATTGTATTCATATTCGCTTTAAGTTTGTATTTTAAACTCTTACAAATTTATTCTGAACCCCTAATCTAATGTTAGTCATTAATTACTTTCAAATAACTATAGAGTCCTGATCAATTAACTAACGAATAACCTAGAAAAAAAACTTAAATATAAATTAAATAAGAATAAAACCTTTAAATAAGAAATCTCTAAATAAGAAAAGTTCATTGTTTGACGTTTTAATTTCCGAAATTTGAAAATTTCAAAACGAAATTTCACATCATTCTGAATTTGAACCAATCGATTGCCGTTTCAATTGGTTCGTCACAAAAGCTAAAAAAAACAACCAAAAATAATATTTTTTCATTAGTTTTATAATATTCAATAGATTGTTAAGGCCCTACTAATATCCTTTTTTTAAATCTCTGGTAATAAAGATTTCACAAAAAAATTTTAAAAAAAACACTATTTAAGAAAAACATTTTTTTTTTTAATTGTCCGCTATTATTTTTTTTACAATATTATTGTAACAAATGATATACACCGAAACGATGCAACTAATTTTTTAAGAAAACAACTTGAAAAGAATTTATTGAATAAACACTTCAAGGATATTTTACAAGGATTCTTATTTTATTCTTTGATTTTTTAATGCGATTTGAACCGGATTTGCGGTGAATTAAATTCTAAACAAAAAGCTTTTTATTTACTTTTTTTATTTTATTTATTCTATTACTAATCAATTTTTTAAATTAAACACCACCATACCAAAGATTTCAAGTTCAGATTAAATAATAATAATGATGACCCATTATTACATATAGTTTTACTGGTTTTACACTAAATATTCATATGTGAGTTTTTATATGTGTTTGTGTGTAAAATTGGTATTGATCGCGAGTAAAAAAATGTAAATATATATAAACAAAGATAAACAAGTATAACAAGTGGGATACGGAACCATTTTTTATTGAATGATTTTTTAAAAACGCTTCTGGAAATTGAATGAAAGATGATAATAACAAATAAAAACTTACTAAAACAAAATAATAACAAAAACTGACACAGTATCATATTTTTATATTTAAAGATTGTTTACTTTTTTTTAAAAGTAGGTATGCAGATCAATTTGTCGAAAGGTAAAAGATTTAAAATAAAATTATTCTGATTGGTTATTCCTTGATAATTCGAACTAACAATAGAGTGATTTTAAGTTGCCTTTGTGACTTCTTCAAATTATCGCCAAATTTGATTAATGTAACGACAATTATACAAGTACATATTACGAAATCGGTCTAGATATTAATTAAAATTAGTGATACAAATACCTACGAATTACCTAGAGTTTTTAATTTATGTTATCAAATGGTTAACATAAAACAAAATTTTTAACATTTGAACAAAACTGATCGTGAATTTTATGGCTTATAAATTTTTAATTATCTTTTTTTTTATATTTTTTTTTCTAAATTTATGATTATCAATTTACGTGTAGATGATGATACCGAACTCATGGTAAATAACATGATTATGGCTTTAATAAAATATTGTCTATGAGCTTTGGGCGTTGATTGTAAATTATTAGAACACAAATCCTTATATTTGAGAAAACCATCCGTGTATTCATAAATGCTGTAGGCTGACGATCAGTCAGTCACCAATTGGCGTAGTTTGCAATAATGAACAAAAACTCTACTTAAATCTAAACATTTATTTGATGCAAAGACTTATGTTCATTTAATACGAGAAGTTTTTTTATACCTATTTGCGGAAACAAAATTTTTTTTTAAATGGATAAAAATTTAATATCAATTATTTTACAAGCGATAATAGAGACCAATAGTGAAATTGGTGCTAACTCACAACATGGATCTACATCAATTTTTAAGAAATCCAGAAACAAAATAATTTCAAAAATATTGAAAACAAATAAAAATATACCAAAAGTAAAAAAAAATTATTAAAACTACTAGGACATTTCCGGATGAGGTTTATTTCGAAGTCATTTTAGATTGAATAGATTGGACACCTTTACAATAAGTATTTTAATTTTTTTAATAATAAAATAAAGGTCAAAATATACATATGAAATTATTTTAGAAGTTAAAAAAAAATAAAATCCGGCTTAATTCCATTTTGGAAACAAGATAAGAAAGAACGTCCTAAATTAAAATTGAAAATTTCCTTATATTCAACCGTCTGGAGACTAACTATACAGATTCAGAGAAATATCAAATTTATTTGACATCAGTGCCGGATTTGCCCTTAAAAGTTATATTTATATATATTACAAAATTTCTTTTAAAGTTAAGAAGAGACTAGTTGTTGTTACAATGAGTTTCCTAGGCGGATCAATACTATCGCGAGTCTTATAAAACGCGTCAAATAACTCAAACCGTTCCCACGCAGTTATATACATCTCTTCCGCTATTTTTATTTTTTTTTATCCGCCTAATATAAGATGAAAAAATTTATTCATTCCGCTCTTGTTATTGAGAAGCTCGTGTTTTCCCACATTTTACAGATTGACTGCAGATTTTCATTTATGAATACAAGGCATACTTCGTAAAATATTTGAAGCAAAACAATTATTGTAAAATTGCTAATATTAAAGAAAATGAAATCAACCAGCTAATAAATTTTTAAGACTCAAGACATAGTTCGCTTCATGTAGACCCAAAGGTTAACAGCGGTAGAATATTGCCAAAATGAATGAACAATGAAATATAGTTTATAGCAGACAATACCTAAATTCAAAAATTTGATGGATGAATAATAAAAAAATACCGTGCTCGAAATTGGGGAACAGTTACTGACTAACAGGTCTTAAAATATTTCAACGAATCGTTTCTTTTCTTCTAAAGATTAGATATTTTCGAAAAATGTATTTTCAAAAATTAACTAAAAAACCAATTAATTTATTAAAAATATTATGATTAAAAATTTGTGTTTTTGTTTTTTTGTAATTTTACGCCTACAAAACAACAAAAAAAACTAAATTCAAGAAACTCAATTTTTTTATATAAAAACAAAAACACAAAAATAAAAACAACAAAAAACTTCCCAACCGGAAATTATGCTTCTTCAAAGTATTTCTTTCCATTAATAATAACTATATAGGGAATCGTCCATTCAAGGATCCATTGTAAGGAATCCTGTTTAATAATTTTGAAAATGATACGACGTTAAAAAAAATTTAGAAAGCAAAAAAAAAATTTTGGAACAAAAAAACTAAAACACTTTTTTCATTTCGTTCTTGGTCGACTTTTAAATAAATTAAAGTAAAATTTAAATCGCCATATATTTTAAAAAAACACAATTAATTTACTATCTTAGTATTAAAAAAAAGGATAATGATTGTCAGGAAGAGTTTTTAGTGATATAAAATAAAGATCATAATTAACTTCAATATAAAGGATTATTCACTATACTTGTTACGTATGTAATCAATCGAGTTCATCAGAAAATACAGCCAACTATGAGCCATTCTAGCTAAAAATAAACAAAAATAATTCTGAAATCAATTGAAATATTTAAAGAAAATCAAAACAGTTTGGAATTATTTACTTTTATTATTTATTCATTTAATTATTCAAGCTTCTCAAAATGAGCTACGGAGCTCCTACAGAGTATATAATATATTTCTTATATATATATGTTTTAGAATGAAGCGTATGTATGACTCATGTAATACTAAAATATGAGTTTATGGCACATTACCTAAATTCACATTGAAAAAATCATATTGCAAAAAATCGCTTGGCAAAAAACTCATTTCGCAAAAACGCATTTGTCAAAAAGTGTAGATGACAAATTTTTACTTTGCACAACATCCGCTTAGCAAATATTAAAATAACGTCAAATAACATAAATAAAATATATGCATACATGTATATAAATATTTTGTAAAAGGCGTATATACTTTCGATAAACTCATATTTACTCGTATAACTCGATTTTGTAAGAAACTCTGAATTTCATTTCGGAATTCGGAATTCGGAATGTGCCAAATGGGCTACTCACAAAAATGCCGTTCCCAATATCCGCTAAATGCTTTGATAAATGCGAAATGCAAATTTATTAAGTGATTTTTTGCAATTAGAGTTTTTTGATAAGTGAATTTAGGCGAAATGGATGTTTGTCATCTAAGTTTTACCAAGTGATACGCCACCCTAAAATATATGAAAAAGCCTCACTGAAATGTGTTTTAAGAAGTTTAAAAACTAAACCAATACCGATATACGCAGTTAGGTAACTTGAGAATAAATTAATACATTTATCCAGTTTTCTTAGTCAGTTATCTTCGATATTAACGTAAGTTATCAGTGAGAGTGAATGCAAATTTAAATAAACCAAACTTAAGACTATCAGACACCTTAGGGCTATCCTATAGGAAGAAGAAAATTGTGACGTTGTTCGTCAATTTTATTTGAATAACACAACAAAATGTCAGTGTATGGCTATTAGCGGTGTGTTATGGTGTAGGATTTTAGAAAATTGAAAAGCACCTTTCTATGGTTTCGTTTCAAATCACCAAATTATTTTTATACACCTAGCTTAATTCAAATTTACTTGCAGTGTTGTTTCCATGGTTTTAAATCTTTGACAAATTTTAGTAAACTAATCTAAAAATATATTTTTTTTTTTATTACACAAATACCATGTACTTTAGTCAAAAAATAAATAAAAAAAATCTATATAATAAAACATGTACAGGGTGTGACTACAAATTCATTGCCAATAAAAAAATTTAAGAATTAAAATGTTTTTTAGCACTTAAGAAACTTTGTATTTTTGTTTATTTTAAATTTTTATTTTGGATTTAAAAATAAGTATACCTACATATATTATTAGATTAAGTTATCGAATGAAGAATAAGATTTATTGATTAGATATTATGCAAAAACAATGTTGTTATCAACAGTGTAGGGATTTGTAGAATTCTTTATTTAAAAAAAAAAAAAATTTAAAAGATAAAAATTTCTATAAAAGCAGTGAAGAAATTCAACTTGAACTTATTCAAATATAAAATCATTGCTTTTTGTATACACAACAACAAAAACGAAAACAAAAAAAATGAAATTTTCATTAATTGTACTCCTTGGCTTGTGCGCTATTGCTGTAAGTTGATAATAAATTATATTAAAATTACAAAAGTCAAGCATTTTTTTTGTTTCAAATTTTATTAAATAATTTATTTTCAATTTTATTTTTTATTATTATTGTTTTATTTATATCAAAATAATAGGCCAATGCTCAACAATTTGAATATACAGCACTTGATGCTGCTATACCAGAAGGTGTTGCACTCGATGGCATTAAAGAAGCATTAGAAAAAGCTCAAGAATATGCTAAAGAAATAATTGAAAATATTCTTAAAAAAATTAAAGAATTAGCTGACAAAATTAAAAATGGAATTAATCCTAATATAACAGAAGCTGTAAAGAAAGTCGTCGATTTTATTAAAAAAATTGTAGATCTAGCTAATACCGGAATTACTGCTAAAGTTTGTATTAATTTACATTCAGAAGAACTTCAAAAAATCATGGATAGATTAAATTCTGGTGTTGCTGAATGTCAAGCACAAGCAATGAAAGAACTTGAAGTTATTCAAGTTGAAGTTATGAATACAATTGCTGAAATTCAAGGATATGCTCAAGAATTATATGATGTTGTAGGACAATGTTTAAATGAAGAAAATGTTATAAATAAAATTTGGTGTATGACAAAGAAAATCTTTTATGTTAGAGATCAAATTAAATTAGCCTATGAAGCAGTGGAAGTTACAATGAATAGTATACAAGAAAAAGTTCCAGTTATTATTGAACAAAATCAAGCATGTACAGCTGGTGTACAACAAGAAGTTATGCCTGAATTAAGTGTTATTATGCAAAAAGTACAACAATGTATTGCTGAGAATAGATTCTAAATAACTAAAATTGATTTTATATATATATAATTGAATCAGAAGCGAAAATAAACGAATGCTTTTCACCGACAATTAAAAAAAAATTTTTTTGTTTTAATTAAAATTAATAATAATTTATTGAAAACCAAAACTAATATGTATATGTAGGTATATCAGAATTTAATTACAGTGTTATTTATTTTTTTTAATATATGTATAGAAAATCAAATAATATTGGTAAATTCGAAATATTTATGTTAGTAGAAATCAAATAAAAAAGTAAGCAGGTTTATTAGTAAATACACCAACCAACCAATAACAGATTTAGAACTGATATTTTGTTAATTTAATTAGATTTTAATATAGAATAGAAATTATTATCCAACTGAACAGTTCAAATGGAATGAGTAAATTTTGCTTTCATATTGTACATAGGTACACAATTTTATTTAAAAATGTTGGCAATTAGTTCTATACAACTTCTGATTGTCTTAAATTTTTTTACAAAGAAATTATTGACGATATAATTAATATCAGTGCTAGTTCTGGTAAGTGAATTTAAGCCGGTACAAACTATCGAGTTTATCGACCGATTCGGAGAGATCGTACGATAATCTGTGAAAATATTTTTATGTTAGTGCTGATGATCAAAATATTTGTAACAATCAAAATCGTATATGTACATATGTATATAGTATGGTATGGTATATATATGTATGCTTATATTGATCATTTTATGTTTAGAATACAATTAAAAAATAACAAATTGTAAAGCTTAGTTAAAGTAATATTTAAAAATATCCGATTTGATAAAATTTATTGTTTGATCAAACAGCTAAGGCTAAGATCACTAAGGCTTAGCTGTTTGATCAAACTAAATAAAGAAAAAAAAATCGAACGATCAACTACAAGTAAAAATATGCCGAGAAATTCTGATGTAATACTAACAGACAGACTTTTTTGGTTTATCGGTCCCGATTTGCGTTTTGTGTTTGTTTCGCATGAAATTATCGGTCAACGATAAAAATCTGTCAGAAATAAGTATATGCAAACGAAAAAAATCTGCCGATAAGCACTAAGTAACACACACTTAAAGAAAATAATAGAGAAGTTATCGTACAATTTGAGTTTATAACGGTTGTGAAATAATTTTTACAACAAAACTTGTTTACTGTCACTTTTTTCTCAGTATACTAACAAAGCAACATAAGCTGTGTTTTCATACGGTTCAAGGTCTAGGTTTTATTGAATTCAAAAGAATTATGTAATTAGCTTAAAAATTTAAAAAAGTTCAGTATTTAAAATTAACTTTGAAATATTATATACCAAAGAATGGTAAAGAAAATTAGACTGATATTGTGGAGGACACAATAATTAAATAAACTACTCTGTTCGAGTGTTGTATTAAGAAGAAATTTATTATAATTATTTTATCTTAATCTAAGTTTTGCATTTGTATTAGTTATTATTTTAAATTATTAAATCTTAATAAGTTAGAACTGTTCAATTTGACAAAGCATGATAAACACTCATTTTCCATGAGCAATCCAATTTTAAGCATTTATCAAGCTCTGTCAAATAGGCACTACAATATATAGACTTTATACGAAGTATTTTAATACTTACAGTAAAATTATTGAAAATCTATTAGCTAAGAAAATGTTAGTGAAGTTTTCACCATTATTTCTTAGAGTATAGCAATAAGACGTTCTTCCACTAGTAATTATTTATCCTGCTATAACACTTGCAAATAAACTTGCTTCCATATTCCAATATATTTCAAAATTTTATTATTTTTTAATTTTGAAGTTGAATTTTAAAGTTTGTTTGACATTTCATTCGCTTATATTTATTTATATATAGGGCTTATCACCATATTAGGATTTATCAAACCTATTCGTTTTTAAAAAGAGTTTTGATTTGAAACTAAAATAAAAAGATATTGCAAATCAGAAAAAGAAAAAAAGAGAAATTGAAAAATCGAAAAAAAAACAAATAAAAAGAAAAAATGTTTGATGAAGAAATATTGCGGGGAATTCTGGCAAGAAAACATTATACATATATAGCTCATAATATTTTTATTTGAAACAAAACACTTTTTAATATTATTATTTCTAAACAAATAAAATGATTATACCGTCAATGTAAACAAAATCTTTTAAGCATGTGTACACTTAAAACTAAATTTTTAAAATCCGATAGATTTTGCTCAAGTGAAAACATGCTATTCACATCACACATTTTCCAATTATTACATGTCATAGTAATTTTGACTTGGTATACTGAAACCATCATTTAACTTCCTTGCTTTTACTAGTTGTTCATTCCGTTGTTGTTCCCAAGTAAGATTTTCATCATTTTCGAAATGTGGGCCCTTTTTATTAAATTATTACCATTCGAGTATACCGAAGCCACTTAACAAATTATTTTATTTAAATTTTTACCAAATCAAATTTTTTTCGTTATTCCCACCAAAATTTATAACAGTAGTTATTAAATATAATAAATTCTTACTTGACTTTATACTATTGTACCTCTATAATTATCGTCATTAATTAAAATTTAAAAAGATTTTTTTTTTAAATATTCCATAACCTCAAAATTATATAGTTATATATAGTAGTCGATCCTAATTTTCTATGGTGTGTAATACAGGTTCAAGAAGGATTTAAATACAATTTGTTTTTTTTTTAATGTTTTGGTTTTTGTTTTGCTTCTTTTTTTTGCTTTGTCTCAAAATTGTTTACAACAAAAGAACCCACCTGTAAAGGACAAACCTTCCACAATAAAAGAATTATTTTGTTGTATTTTTTGTTTTCTTATTGTTATACTTTCAATAAGGATAATAATCACTTTGCTAATTCCATTTAATGTATTGAAAAACATTTAACAAAACATAGAAATATAAATACGATTTTATCATTGTAATGTTAAATAATTTGCGGGTTTGTCGGCTTTTATAAATTTCTGATGGGTACTAATTCTAAGAAAAAAAATTTTTACTTAAAGACTTCCATTATGAAATTGATAAAACGTTTATATAATAGTTAATTTTTGACATTGTGTTTTATTCACCTAAAACTCATTAAATGTGGAGAACTACTACTATATTATCAGGAAATAAGCCTTCTTAAATAGAATAGCTTTATTTTATTTAAATGGTTACCAGATTATACGATTATCATTCAGTTCAGTTATTGTGAATTTATTTATCTATTGTACCTACTTGAAAAAATTTTAATATTATTATTATTACTATTATTATTATTATTATTTATTACTATTATTAATACTATTATTATTATATTTATTACTAATATATATTATTAATATTATTATTATTAATTTTATTAAAACTAAAATTATTCATTATTTAAGTTTTTCAAGTACAATAGATAAATTCACAATTTTTCAAATGTGCACATCAAAAGTGAATAATCACATGCAATAACTGAAATAAAACCCTTCCAATAACCACCTTATTAATTTTGAACTCTTTATAATAAATTAATAACAATTATTAAAGATAACAACAACAAAACATCTTTCTAAATGTTACATATGAAGAGGATTTACCAACAATCAACAACAATGTAAAAACAAAATAAAAAACAAAAATGTGCAGATCCTCAGAATAACCCCAAATCATGAAAAAGAAATCATATAATGCAAAAGAATTGTGTTGACGTTAATCAGAGTTGCATAAATTGAATAAATGAATAAGTAAATTTAAGGTTATTTTGACCGAATAATTTTAATAATAGTAATGTTTTAAATTGTAGTAGGTACTATTTATTAATATTATTTTATTAGTTGATATCTGCGTTTATGAAATAAATAGTAATTTTTAATAATTAATAATATAAATATGTAATACAAATTACAAAATTTGATCTGTAGTGTATCAATAAATATTGTATAGTAAATTAAATATATACCCAAGAATCGAGGTACTATATCAAAACGTCAGATTTATCAAAAACAATAAGATAATAACCATTATAAAAAATTTATATTCCAATGAAAATGTTGGCGAGATATCAAGACAATATATTTTGTGAAATTAGCACATATTTTATTTTATATGTACCTATACCTACATTCAACAATTCACACTTTTTTTCAATTCAACCAAAATATAAAAAGGAAACTTTTTGAGAATTGAACAACAGAAAAATAAAATTGTAATTAGATATATAACTTTATATGGATCTATACCAATGTGGATACTGTGTACAGCCAATACATATATATTTATAATTTGCACAGCATAATATAGAGTACACTATATTTTGGTAATCAACTCTAATCTTTATACGATCAAACTACTTTTGTGTATTTTTATATATTAACGGTCTTTGGTATTTCTTTATTTGTAAAAAAGTAACTAAGTGTAAATTTTCATGCCTGTAATACAATTGGTTTTCAAATATGCCTGAGACGTGCTGGGAGTTGTTTGGCAGCAACCCGAACCAGTCCAAATTTAACAGTGGTATTTCTTTTTTTGTGAAAAAGAATCTAAGTGTAAATTTTCATGCCTGTAATACAATTTGTTTTCGAAATATGCATGAGACGTGCTAGGAGTTGTTTGGCAGCAACCCGAACCAGTCCAAGTTTTCGAAATCGGTAACAGTCGTATTTCTTTATTTGTGAAAAAGTATCTAAGTGTAAATTTTCATGCCTGTAATACAATTGGTTTTCAAATATGCCTGAGACGTGCTAGGAGTTGTTCGGCAGCAACCCGAACCTGCCATTTGATAGCTTTGTAAGGTATCATGTCCGGTTGCTTTTTGCATCATGAGTAACTGTGCAAAATTTCAGAACCCTATCTTTAAATTTTTCAAACAAAATTTTTTTTTCTTTTTGCGTTTGGTTTTAATATTAACAAAAAAATTCCAACCTACCTACCAAACATATAAACATATATATATATATACATATATATATACATATATATAGACACTGGCAAGTTAATATAAAAGTATATAATAATTTTTTTTTCCTAATTAACAATTTTAAAAATTTCAATTTATCCTATAATAGACCGGACTAAATTCACGTTTTCCGATCTAATTTTTTTCGTTTAATTCTTCAAACAAAAATCGGACACTTAATTTCCTCCTACACATTTAAAAAAAAAAAAAATAAAAAAATATAAACGAACTATATGATTTTAATATAAAATATTTGATATACGCATATACGAGACGAGAACAATATTCTCATAGATATTTGATTGATCCATGATCTAACTATAGCCATGAAAAAAAACCGTTTTACAAAGAAAATAAAAAAAAAATTTCGACTCTTCCTTATAAAAAATAAATATTTTTTTTTTTGTATATATTTGAAAAAGTGAATAGGTGAATCAAAAAGAGGCGCTACCTTGGGCTGATTGACACATTTATTTTCATTTCTTTGATATGCACCTAAAAACATCAACAACAAAAAAATAATAAAAAATCTAATCTAGCTTAAATGTGTTTGTTTGTAAATATACAATTACAGTATACAATATAGCAAGTCGTACGCAATATCCGATTACAAGAATTACGTATTTATTTTTGTCTTCTAAGGATTTAATAAATATCCATGATACAACAAATAGGGTAATTTAGAATAAATCATACATCAGTTGATGCAAGATATTTGATTTTTTTTTTTTTTTTTTTTTTGACTGATGATGGCGCTACTACCCTTATTATCTATTGCTTGAAAATTCACAAAAGAAAAATTGATATTTTATTAAGCTTGTCCTCATTTCGAAACACTCACATATTTTAAGTTTAATTCTCTGTATATTTTTGTAAGTGATTTTGTTTTTAGATTTTATTTTTTAAATAACATATGAGTGTTGCCATTATGCGTGTGAAAACTGATACGCCTATTTTTAACAATTCTAAAATCAAAAATAGAATTTTAAAAATGTTTTTAAAAAATTTCAATTTTTATACATTATGATGGTTAATCCGCAAAAATTCGATAAATAATGATTATAGTCGTAGGTAGTTTTGAGTACAATAACAAAAAAAAAATTGTATCAAAAATATTAATTTTATACTCAAAACTAAATTGTTTAATTTTAGCAATTATTTTAAGCACTTGAATATTACGTCAAAGAAAGCTTATCTTTTCAAGTAGTTACTGACTATCTATAATACTTTTTATAATCAACACGTATAAGTATATAAGAGAATTATTTAATTAAATTTTATTCATTTTATTTTCGAAATACATTTGGATATATTTTAAACGACTGCAATAATGAAGCTGATTTTAGTCATAGCTCTCGGGCTTTTAGCCGTATCTGTGAGAAATTTTTTAAATTATTTTTAATTAATAATTTTTATTAAATATTTTTTTTGTTCTTTCAAGGTTAACGCCAAAGATTTAACTGATAGTTCCGTACCAACAGGTAAAATTTTTGATGAAATCCGTAATATTGTAGAGAGTGGAGTTGATTATGGAAAGAAAATTCTCGACAAAGTCTATTCATTAGAAAACGAAATTTTGGAAGAAGCTAAAGATAGTACTGATCTAAGTGTTAAGAATACTTTGAAAAATATTGTTGAAGCTATAAAAAAAATTAAAGATTATGCTAATATTGGAGCTGCTGGAAAAATTTGTGTTGAAAAACATTCACAACAACTTGAAGATATTATGACTAAAGTAAACGATAATATTGAAGAATGTCAAAATATTCTTAAAAAAGATTTGATACCAGTAGAAAGAGAAATTTGGCAAACATATATGTTAATGTTCAAGCATATTAGTGAAATGTATGAAGTTATTGAACAATGTATGAACGACAATGAAAACAATAAAATTGGATTAACAATGTGTGTTGTAAAGAAAGTTAAATTCTTTAAGGATCAAATTACATCAGCTCATGAAATTTTAAAAGCAAGTATTCAAAGATTAAAAGAACTTGTACCAAAAGCTTTAGAAGATTTTGGAAATTGTATTCTTGAAGCTGAATTAAATGGTGTTAAACAATTACCAGCAATTACATCCAGTGTTGCAAAATGTGTTAAAGAAAATGTTTAAAAAAAAAAAAACGAATGAATCGAAAATAATTTTGAAATAAATTAAACGAAATTAGTAAAAAAAAATGTTATTTTTAATTTTTTTTTTTTATTAATCCAACTATAATTTCGTATCGAAATTGTATAGGTTTTAGCGAATTGATTACTTAATATTTCATAATTATTTTCTACATTATTGTTAATTAATTCGAAGTCTTGTTTTTTTAATATATTGACGAACTACGTATGTAGTTTTAATTACAAGAGAATATTGTTAATACGTAATGGAACTGAAGACATCATATTCATATAGTGTTTATTTCAACATAAGAGTAAGATCACAGAGGTTGTTGTGTGGCATGAATGATCGAAAATCCACTCGTTTGTCCATTTAGGTATCAGATATTTTGATCAGACGTAATAGTTTATTCCATTCATAAATAATTGGAAATTTCCATAAAATCAACCCAATCAAACAGTTGCACTATTATAAGAAAAATATTACATATATAAATTTATTTAAATGAAATTTTATTTTAATGTTTTTACAAATTTTTATTGTAGTATTTTGATATTTTGAATCAAATTCGTATTTCACAAAATGAAAGACACTTTACTTTATTAGATTACCAATGTTTAATTTTTTCGGAAGAAATTAATTTATTATGCAACTAATAGTTCTTTTATAAATAAAGGGCTATAGAAGTCTACAAGCCGGCCCTGACATATTAGGGCCACCTCCGTGAAAAATAGTTGGTTTCAAATATAATAGTGTTGTTTTTTAACCCCTTAATTTTTTCATTTCACTCATTTCAATTATCCTTTATTATTCATCAACAATATTAAATTAACAACAATTCATTAAGAAATTCAAATACAATGAATATTAAAGTATTATTTTAGTGACATTTTAATTTTATAAGTAAAAATAGTATCAATGTCACGAGCATTAACCAAATGCTAAAACATTTCAAAAATTTACAATTACAGTTATAAAAACATAAATTTATAAATTTATATATTCACTCTAAAAAACCAAAAAAACGGTAGAGTGATTTTGTTATTGAAATAATAGTAAATTTGCTATTTTCACTAGAGTAATTTTTTTTTTTTAATATAGTCAAAAGTAAAAACAGTTTCGATATAGTAAAAGTACTTTGAGTAGTTTTAATTTTAATTATTACAATTACAGTATTATTTCTCAATAGATAGTAGCTTTAATACATGTTGAGTGAAAATTTACTGTGTTCAAATTAGTTTCACTACATTTAATAGTAATATTTTGATATGTGAAGTAAATTTACTCCATGTCACAATTTCGAACAGAATTACTCTATTTTTGTAGTAATTTAGTAACGCTTTCTTTTTTGTACTCATTTATTTTACTTTAATTGGGTAGTATGCGTATGTATGTTTTAAAAGACTAATGTGGTCGACGATAGCGCGTGTTATAAAGTATATTTAAAAATTAAGTTAAAAATATCTAGTGTTTATTAATACTATAAATATTTACAAAAAATAAATATGAATTGTTAATATGCAAGTTTAATACTGTAAATTACAGTAATTATAGAGTACAATTCACATGTGTACTCGCATCAAATAATAAAAAATGGCGGTTTTAATTGCCTTATTTTTAATCAAAAATTTAGCACTTATAATTCATATAAAAGTCATTGGCAGAACTCATAAAAAAAAAATACCAAAAATTTAACTAATATAAATTTAAGTTTAATGTTGGAAACTTTGTTTTTTTTTTAATATTATAAAATAAATTAATACAAAATTAACTGCATTTTTTAATTTGAAATTTTTAGCATTATAGTTATATTTTTTCCATTGCAAAATCTTCTATATTCTGAACATTTAGTTTTGTTTTTATTTAAATTAAATTTGAAATTTGACAAACTATTTTGAATTAACAAAATTTAAATTTAATTTAGCATCTTTTTGATTCAATTTGGCTGTAAAATTTCAAATTATACTTTTTTTTTTTTTTTTAATTAAGTACGGTACTGCAATTTTACACTACAATCTAAAAAAATCAAACCCTAATTTACTAATAGGAAATTTTTTGAAATACCCAGCGATGCTTCCTACTTTCCGAGAAGTACTTTCTTTATTGTCTATAGTATTTCTTACTCTTTAATTGGCATAAAATTACTATACCATTGTATTAAAATAATTTCATTATTAGAGTATAATTTACTCTAGTATTTTTAATACAAAAGTTCAAGTAAATTTCACTCTTTTTTTAATAATTTTACTACAAAAATAAGAGCAAATTTTCACTCCTTTTACTAATTTTACCCCTTTTTTATTAATTTTACTACAAAAATAATAGTAAATTTTAATCTTTTGTGGTAGTAAAAAAACTTACTACATTTAATGTAAGCACCTAGATTACCTACAATTATTGTAGCGAAAATTTCTTAGAGTGTTGGAATTTCCATCAGATTCCATCGAAACAGAACTAGTTATATTCATTTACTTACACTGATACATATACATAGGAGTTTTATCACCATTTTACAGTAATATAAAAGATTTTACGTTAAGATTTTGGTCAATTCTTATAACTCACAGATGTATTAATAACATCTATAGGTACATAAGTTATAAAATCAATCAAAGCAACAATCAGGAGTTGTATAGGTAGTCTAATACTACGAATCAAATATATACCATACATATGGATCGTTACAGTTATACCATATCTAACAAGTTCTAGTAGTTTACAAGAGTTTTGCTATTACTAAAGTACAACCTATATGAAATATTTTATTATAGTATTAGTTTTGTGTTCCGCCATAAATGACGGAAGCATAAACAGAATATTTGTAGTAAGGTAGAAAATTTTCTATTTCATAAGGGTCATTTACTCGATATAATCATTATAGCCACATTTTATTAAGTCATCATTCAAAATTTGTAGTATAATTAAAAATCAAGTTAATCGTTTTAATATGCCATAGCTGCGTAATTTTAGCGTCAAAGTTTGAAAAAAAAACGATTGATATCTTATTAATATGGGTCATTTACTTTTTGACGTGTGCTTGTATGACATTGGCCAAATCTAAATGTCGTTATTGTCATATTAGATTTATTTCTATCAATGTATTTCTTGATGATGATATTCAAGTAGTGTTGTGATGAACGAAACAACTCCTAAAACTTATTGTCATAATATATAGGTTCAATAAATTGCTATTATGTTTAAACAGTTTGGAAATCTATTAAAATAATTTTAATTTTAACTTCTTTTGGAAGCATAGATTTCGGATTCTTTTGGATTCTACTTAAAATTTACTGTTATTTTGAACTGAATCAAATATATTTATATTGGACTGAAATGAAAGCAATTGCACAAGGCTTAGGTACACAATTGATTGTCTTTATATATAAATTAAAAACTAAATTCTGGATCTACACAAAAACGTCAATTTAATGCAAGCAAAAAAAAAATCAGAAGAGCTGAAACGAAATTACAAGCAATGCAACAATATCAAAATTTTAGGATATGATGCTTTATTTGGACAAAACTGTTTTAGTAAAAAAGAAAAATTATTAATTTCGATATTTTCGATTTATTCGATTTTATTTTTTTTTTTACACATTTTCTTTAACACATTTTGCAACACTAAATGCAAGTTCTTGTAATTGTTTAATACCATTCATTTCAGCTTTAAGAACACATTTTCCAAATTTCTCTAAAGCTGCTGGAACATATTCATCCATTCTTTCAATACTTGGTTTTATGATTTCATACAATATTGTAATTTTATCTTTAAAAAATTTAACTTGCTTTGCAACACACAATTTATATCCAATTTTATTGTTTTCATTTTCATCCTTACAATTATCAATAACTTGATATATTTCACTAATATGTTGATGCATTTGCATATATGTTTGCCAAAGTTCTCTTTCAAGTGGTTTCAAATCAGTCCTAACAATCCTTTGACAATCTTCAATATCATCACTTACTTTATTTTTAACATCTTCAAATTGTTGAGAGTATTGTTCAAAGCAAATTTTTCCAGCATTTCCAATATTACTAGAATCTTTAATTTTGGCAATTGCATCAGAAATTTTGTTCATAGTATCACGAAGAATTAGATCGGTACTATTTATAGCTTTTTCCAAAATATCATTTTTTGATGATAAAATTTTGTCGAGAATTTCATTGCCATAACCAACACCATTTTCTACAATATCACGAATTTCATCAAAAATTTTACCATTCGGTACTGGACCACCATCAATTAAATTTTCGGCATAAACCTTGACAAAAAAAAATATATATTAAAAAAAATATTAAACAAAATATATAAATAAATATGTAATTAAAAAAGTAATCCTTACAGATACGGCTAAAAGCCCGAGAGCTATGACTAGAATCAGTTTCATTATTGCAGTCGTTTAAAATATTCAAATGTATTTCGAAAATAAAATGAATAGAAATTACTAATGCGATTCTTCTATATATAGGTAGAAATTTTGATGTTCAGGCAAATAAGCAACTACTTGAAAAGATAAGATCTTTTCGAATATTTCTAGAACCTGTTCAAATTCTAACTTCAAAGATTAAATAATTAAAATGTATTTGTATACTGGTATACAACATTTAATTTTAGTTTCCATTATCGTATAAAATTTTTTGGAGTTTCTTACGTTATTAATTATGATATAGGATTATGGATTTACAGTTTTTACTTGGATACATTCAAATTTTTGTAATATTATTACCTGGGTAATTGATATTATCTTATCAACATTAAAGCTTGAATTCGTTTATAAACCTTAATAGGGGAAAGTTCAAATAATGGAAAAATTCTACAGAAACTGTACTGGACAGACTTAAATAAACACAAAATTTCTTATCACATGTTATCAAAAGTTTTTAAAAATGCGTATATCTTTTTTTTTTGTTTTTTTTTTTGGAAAATACACTTTAAATTATATTAGAATTAATTTTGATGTTCGAATCTTTTCTTTAATGGTTGATTGCTGATAATTTATTTATCTCGGATAAGAAATATTAAAATTTTTAAGTCCATCAAGCTGATCAACTGATAAGTGATAATTATTGAATGCTTAACTTTTTTTTTTTATTTAAATTACTTTACAATTCAAATAAAGTTTTCGAAATGATCCCACTACCATTTTAGTTCGAAAATTCAAAGTTTTTCAAAAATCTATACATGTATGTATAAAATAAAAACAGATTAAATTCATTTTTTAGTTAAAAAATCGGTAACTCGCTTAATTTGGTTGTATTCATTTATGTAGTGTGGATCGGGAGCATCAGAACAGGATTAACGATAGTCCTGTACTCCAGTTAGAATTATTTTTATTTGCTACTTTTTTATTATGTTTGTAATGAAAAATAAATTATAATAATATTGATTGCGTCCCTGCTAGATGTGAGTATAGATTGTTATTGCTTTTAATACGTTTCTTTTTGTACGTTCAAAAACTAGAACCAATTTTCCAATTAGTTGGGACTATTTATAATAAATATAAAATAAATGGAATAGTTTGTGCATTGCATACACCTATAAATAATAAAAATTACAATGATTTACAGTTGAGGATCATAATATAATCTTACTTCGTTTTGATTTGAAATTCTTACAATATGTGGGTCTTTATTTTACATACCATAGGTTGTTAGATCGTATGAATTTTATTAGATAATCTATCTAATATATTAATACGCTAATAATGGACGTAAAAGTTTCCATCTCGAAGGATTAAAATAAAGCAAAAAGCAGTGACAGAAACCCGAAAAATTAAATGTTAAGCTTTTTCAAAATATTACCGCAAAAAATTACCGATTAAGAAATAAAATAAAGGTGCATTTTTCTATCTCTTTTTGAGATTACATATTTTGAATGTGATTCTGGAAAGATATTTAGTTTTATACAAATGAATTAAATACAGATTTTTCTAACGAAAAACTAGATGTTTAAACAATTGAGCAAATTGCTCAATTGAGAAAAAAACACTGAATATTTAAAGGAATAGACAATCTTACTGAAAAAAAATGACATATTAATGTTTCTGTTTTTTTTTTGTCAAAAATATTTAACGATTATGGCTTAGTTTGACTCCACATATACCAACTTGTGAAAAAAAGTAATACAGCAGAAACAAATATGACTTAGTTTAATAAGACACTACTATTTGTCAACCAAATACCCCAAATTGAAATTTAAAAGTTAATTTTTAATTTGTCACCAAGAAATTCAAACCCGATTGGAAAACTTAATGTTCAGTTTCTGTTTGAAGCAAATCGTTTTACGCTAGAAAACAAGTTTTTATAAAAATAAAAAAAATAAAAAAAAAATATTTTTGTTTTTATTTTCAATAAATTAAAACTCAATGATCATTGCAATTTCAAACTAATAATTTTTCATTTTTTGGCTCATATAAACAACAAATCTATACTGTGCATCGTCGCATTATACGCGTGCCAACCCACACTTCATAACATTTTTTTTCTTTTTTTAGTTTTCAGTAGATTATTTTTTTTTTATTTTATAAATTTATTCCAAAATATCGACAAAAGAAGCAAGAAAGTAGACCAGATGGGCTTTTACAAAACCAGCTAAAACGATTATCTTTCCGTTGTTATTATTTCCTTATATAGATACATACATACAATACATGTACACACATATACCGTAATTTAAAAAATAAAAAAAAAAATGAATTTCACATTATCCTAATTTTAAAATATTTCAGATCCTCTTGTACTATTGTGACTGGTATTTTTGTATGTAACGAAATTTTCATTTCACAACAATGTGATGATAGCCATATGTTAACCTTTTTTTTGGGAGAATTTAGCTGAATTGTAAAGAAAAAATTAAAACTGGAAAGAAAAAAAACATATCCTTGAAATTAAAATTTAAATTTTAGTGTCAAATTTTGGGTTTAATTTACAAAATAATATTATAAAATTATAGAAAATTATATGAAATGGAAAATGATAACAAGGGAGGAAGAGAGAGAGAAGAAGAGAGGGGGAATTAATTAATTTTAGTTATTGAGACACCACCAATTACAAAATTAATGATTTTCTACTCAATATTCTTATTTTTGCAGTCCTACCTGAGAATCTCTTTTTAACTATGCTCAGTTGAAACACAATTGCTTACGACGGGTGTAGGACAGTTTATCGAAAGACATATTTCAAATGGACTTTTTCGCAAAACTCTCTTGGTATAAATACACTGCACAATTTGCATAACCATACTTTACAAAAAAGATTTTTGGCAAAAAGGGACATTTGACAAACGGAAATTTCTACATATGTAATGTGAAAAAAGTCTATCTGTTAAATTTTTGCTTTCAGTAATATAAAAAAAAATTTGAGCAACTTTTAGTTTTGATATTCATAAATTTTATTTCAAATTTAAATAACCGGTTATTAAAAACAAAAATTTAATTTTTTTATAATCATATTTTTTTCTAAAATTTTTTTAATAACCATGTCTTTTACAGAATATATATATATTTTTTTAATACAGGTGGATTTCCGAGGTGAAATTTTTAAATCTTTGCGTTGACAAAACGAATTTGTTTTATAGTTCTTCTAGAGAAGAAAAAGTTTGAGAAATGTACCATAATTTATAATTTTTTATTATATTATATAAAAAGAATGGTTTGCAAAAAATTAGTTTTACTAAGTGTCTCACTAGAAGTAATGTGTTATTTAGTCAAATGGATTTTTGCAAAAAGAAAGTTAGCGAAAATTTAACACAAAGTTTCAAATTGAATTATTTTTTGGAATTGCTTCGTTCATCATAACACTAATAGAACTCATCAGTAGGTATTTATAGTGTTATACTTACCTATACAACTCCTATTTTCATTTCATCTCCATCATTTCTATTTCCATTTTCAAAATGAAAAGTGTTGTAACACACTCTCCACTGTTACTATCTGAAATAATTTTGTTTGTTAACACAAATAATAATAATATTTATAGATACAATGGTGACATAAAATGTCTATGTATCAAAATTAATATTAATAACCCAAGAAGTCTCATCTAATTATTTTTCTATTTTTTCAACTTGTTGATATGAAAATGAAACGAAAATAAAAATTGAAGAAAGCAAAAAAGAGTAATTATAAATTTGTTAAAAATCAGAACAAAACACAATTGTATTTAGTTCATGTATACAGATATATTTCAATTTTTTTTCAAATCAAAGTTTCAAAATAAGAAAAGTAAAAAAATTTTAAGCACAAACGAACCTCTAATGAATTTATGTAAGTGCATTATTTCTTTATATTGATTTTTATTTGTATTAAAAAGCATACTGAAAAGTAGGTTTATTTATAAATTTTTAGCAAAGAATATTTATTGATTTTGTCGATTTTTATTTATCAATTATATATAAATATTTTTGTATATATATATATGTACATATGTATATATATCTATATATACCGGGTGTTCCAGAGCATGCGTATCAGCTTTTTAAGAGGGAAAGGAGCCGTTATTTTAAAATTTAGAAAAAAGTTTGTTAACTAAATCGAGGGTGCTCTATCGATTAGTAATATTTTCAACTTTCGGAAAGGATCGTTAAACGGTTAATTTAAGATCAAAAATCGCCGGAATTGGCCGAAATCGAGATTTTCAAATGGGACGGGGTATTTTTTAATGCAAATTCAGATTCTACGACAAAAAATAAAAAAATTATGTTAAATGATTTTTTTTTTTGTTTTCTTAGTATTTTTCTTCAAAATTAATAACAATAAAACAAAAATACTCAATATTTTCCTTTGGTAAACCAAAATTAATAATAATCATTTTTATAAATTGATTTGATTTTCATGTTATCATATTTTTTATCTTAGTTTTGGGTTCCTACAAAGTTTAAGCAAAAAAAAAAAAATTGACCTTACAAAAGTTTCTTATTTTTTGATGTAGAATCCGAATTTGCATTAAAAAGTAACTCTTTCCATTTAAAAATCTCGATTTCTTCAATTTTATGTTTGTCTTTATGTTATTTTTAGACTCGAAACTACCGAATCGATTTGGATGAAATTTTCAGAGTATATTACTGGAATAGAGGGAAAGATTATAAAAGGCCTACCCGCTTTTTAAAATTCTGACTGATTCGAGTAGCTTCCATACAACTCCCAGCACCTACCACAAATATTTTAAGAATCAAAAGTGTTATAGAGCTGAAAATTTGTACTCAGGTACTGCCTCAAAAATAAAAAAATACGTATTTTATCGTTTCTCAAAATTATGAGTGGTTTGGGCAGATGCCATACAATTCCCAACACCTATTACAAATATAATCAGCAAACCGTTTATTAAATTTTATCGTTTTGCAATAATCTGAGTGGTTCGGGTAACAGCCATATACAACTTCCATTACCTATCAGGAATTTTTAAAAAATTAAAGTTTTTATGTAACTGAAAATTGTATTTCAAGTACCCTCGTATATAAAATAATGACATACGTTTTCTAAAATTTTGAATAATTTTAATAGAGATTCATATATAAATTCTGAGATTTTTTTCGTTTTGTTTTGACAGATTTTAATTTTAATTGATATTAACCAGTTTATTATTTTTCATAACTTTATTATTTTTTAAACTTAAAAAATAGTTGTCTTTTTCAAGAAATTATTTGAAAAAACCGAAGCCGATCAGGTACTCCTTCAAAAATACAACAATGACATCCGTTTTCTAAAATTGTTAGTAATTTTAAATGAAATATATTAAATATTTTTATTTATTAAAATACTAAAAAATTAGATAGCAAGAACCTAACGGTTTCTTTCCAGTGGTATTTTTTTTATATATAAGAATTATTCCACAATAGACGCAAAAATAGCAATAAGAAGTACCAAAAATAAGTCAATGTCACTGTTAAATTATATTCGTCTTTAATCTATATCACTCACATTAAAATAGCTCTAAATTTTTAATTAAAAGTAGCAGAATTGTCTTAGGCGCCAGCATTTGATTTGAATTAGGTGGCATATTATAAGTAGGTAACTAGTGTTTTGAAAACTGTGTTTTGATTTGTAATCCAAACATGGGTTCATTTTCGTAAAATTTATTATGGTATTAATATATTAGTTAATATTTCTCCATCGATTTTATAATAGAAGACAATAAATCGTAAATGGCATTGTGTACTTGTATCTATATATAAATAGACGCCATCAGCCTCCTATATTAAATGTAATAACTTTAAAGATTTTTAACTTATCACAGGTAAATAAAATTAAAACCACCATAAAAATGTCATAAAACTATATACTGATAATATTTCGCACCTTTAACATATCTTTTGGCACCTAAACAACAAATTTCATCAAATATATTTTAAAAGATTATTTCAAGTACAAAATAGAATTAGAATTATCAATACAAATTGGGGTACACTTCTTAATTAAAAAAAAACCTTCATTAAAAACAAAATATGAAATTGTCCTTTTTGTTATCCTCGATTTTTTTTCCCTATTATTTTTGTTCTTATGATTTTTGTTTTGCTTTCAGCAAATGAAGTCATAAATTGTCATTCCCTGTCAAATATTCTGTACTGTATTCTACTTAAAGGTATATGGAATGTATGATTATAACTATACTGATAGATAAATATTATTGATAGACGCGATTTACAAAACAAAAACTGTAACTTGAAAAATTTCATTCGTACTTCTAAAAATTTTATCAACTGTGAAATAACATAAGTAATTTAAACTATATGTATATTATGATGATATCCTGCCTGATGATGATGTAAAGAGAGTAACATTACTGTTATACTACTTAATTTTTTTTATAAACCTTTATCTTAATTACGGAAATAAATTTTAGCCAAAAAAAAAAAAAGACTGTTCACTGCGGGATCATTACAAAAATTGTTGTTCGTTTTTTTTTTTTTCACATTAAAATTTTTATACCTTGGTATATTACCGAAGCTCGATCCGATATCGATCAGAATTTAAAAAGGATCCTTGATTAGATTGATCGGTTATTTTTGTTTTTTTCTTTCAATTTTAATTTTGTTGTAGTTTGATCTGTAAGAACCAATCAAGAGTTGTTGTGTTCAGGATAAAAATTTTAAGAAACGTTATTGAGTATTAATTTTTATTTTTGTTTAGCTCATCAATATTAGAGCTGGGACTTCTGTTAACATAAAGTTTTCTGGATTTATTAAAAATTTGATTTAAATTGAAAAAAAATCCCTTAAAGACTTATCTTTCTATTCTAGTTGTAGCTTCTAGTAAACATATGGATTTATATAATAACGAGTAGTCTAACACCGGAAGATCCACATACATCTATATTAAGTCCGCTCTGTCCACAAAATGTATTGCTTTAGTATTTTGATTTATTATAATTTTTATATTTTTATAATGAGAAACAATTAACACTATAGGGTGTTTTGTTGATGCTATAACTCAAGTGACCTAATGGTTGTCGCAGAACATTTTTTTTTATTTTTAGAATCGCATGTTAAACCTAATTTCTAGAGCTAACGTAAAAAAATTAAGAACTTAAATAGATTATGAATTTTCTGCCCATATAGCTATCTTCATCATTGTCCTGTAACCCATGGCGCATAGGGCGGAACCTATAGATATTCCTGCATATTATTTCAAAAAGTTTTACTTACAGACCGAAGCTCTACACTAATATACTTGAAAAGGAAGTGTTTAATAATTATTAACTTCTAATTCTCAGTAGCTGCGACAGTGCGGATTTAAAAGAAAACGTTTTTGTGTCCTTCGCCTTTTATAACCAAACTGATCGTTACCTTTTTTGATACTTACTATACTTGAATTTAATTACAAATTAGTTTGTTCGATTTTATAAGAAATTTTTGTTTTTCATAAGATAATTTTTAAATAACTTTACAAGAAGGTCCTCACACTATTTCTATTGCTCCCACTGTATGTGATCAAATACTTATTATGTATATATACTCTAAATAGGTATACTGAAAACATCAGAAATACAGAACCTGATATCCTTCAAAATAATATCAATCGACATGATTTAATAAACCTCTTCAATGGTTCAAATTTTTTGATTGGTTTTCTTAGAAATTTTAAACGATTTTTGATACAAAGAGAAGAAATAAAATTTTATGTTATGTCCTTAATATCCTTCTGTTCGCAATCAATTGTAATAATTTTAATACACACACAAACAAAAACCTGATGAAAAATGATTTTAGAATGCAATTTAAAAGTGAGAAAAAAAAATTATCATTTCAGATCGATTGACATGATTACAATTTTAAATTGACATTTGATTAGAATAGAAATACTGATGTCAAAAAATGATAATATCAAATCGATATCTTAATTAAAGGATACCTTTAAATTTAATCTATTGCTTATTGTTTATTTTTTTTTTTTTATTTAAAACCAATAATTTAAGGGAGGATTTTCATATCGCAGCCATAAAACGATGGACATGACCAAAAATATTTTTAAGAACTGTATGAACTCTATAGAGATTTATCAAAATTTTTAAAAAGGCGGTCATTCTGTCAGGCATGTAAGGTATTAATGAAGGAATAATTTCTATAATAAGAAAATATAAATAATTTTAATTAATAAATAAATTACATCATTATTTTATCCTTATACCTTACGTAGGATTATTCATGTTTCATATTCTTCAGAGGCAGTAGTGTATGAATGAGTGGTACCATTACAAACAAAATATGTTGTTGTAACTGGAAGGGTTACAAAAAAAAGGATTTTATCGTTGTACAGTTTTATAAAAAAAAAATAAAAATTCATACATCGATTATGATGACTTGTCATTTAAAAAAAAAATGCTTTTAACAGAAATTAAAAGCATAGAATTGAACAGATTAATGAAAGGTCGGTCCTATAGTCACAACGGCACTGCTACTGTTAGGCCTATTGAAACATATAGATATCCTTTTAGATAACTCTATAATAGTCTATGTTATTCCTGATCTTTCAATGAATATGCAGACACGTTTAAGAAATATAATATAGTTTAAAAAAAGGAATAATTTTTTTTATAAATAAATTGGCAATAAATTTATGCCCTTTTCATTTATTAGAAAATTAAAATATATTGATTTCTAAACTATAATTTTACTAACTTTAAATAGGTCTTAGCGAGTGAGAAGTTTTTTTGGTTTTTGTAACTTATATAAGTTACATCTTTCAATCAAATACACAGCTTTGCAGTGGACAGCACTCTAGTGACATCCTATGATTTTCATAAAAAAATCTGAAGCTGTATCAACCCAAAGAGACATCATGACCACTTTCGTGAGCCATGATTTTAGTGCAATAGCTAATATAAGCCTCAAAAACAGAGTCGAGTTTAATACTTCAAAAACTAAGAGCTCTTTCAAGCGATTTCAAGTGGCTTACAAAAATCAGATATCACAGCTCTTAGCAGCTTCAACTTGCATAACAATTGCGTTTCAATTAAGTTGTAACCAAACCCATTAAAACAAAATTTAGAGTTATATGTAAATTAATAATGTGGTACTAAATACTGAGAATATTCAGAAATATGGAAAAATAATGTTTAAAGGTCAAACCTTTCTATTGCAAAACATAAAATCTCATGTGCATTTTTATCTACTCCTTATTATGGTCATTTGGCTGAAAATAGTAGTAACATTTCAATTACTATAGCTATACATTTAACTATGTCAAGATACATGAATTTCTAATATATTGCTTTTATTATTTATAATAAGTTATTTTAAAGACAAAAAAATCGATCCGATTACTTATGATCGATTAAATAATCCATCAGTAACCATACTAAAAAATGATAGTACAAAATTAATATTTTTGGCAAATACACACTTCTTCCCGATCCTTCTCCATTCCGATCCTTTTTACAACTTACAACCATACAAATAGTTTCGCTATGCATACACATTACACCTATATAAATATATATATTTTTCATATAAACCAATCAATATCCTTATTTTATCAGGTATCCTAAATTAATATAAATCAAAAAACAAAAAACAAAAATAAAAAAATTAGAATAAAAGTCATCTATAAATTATAATCAGGATATGGAAAAAAAAATTTGTTTTTTATTCCTACGATAAATATTCGAACAATGTTTTCAGTTTGCACTTGTAATAATAAAAGAAGAAGAAGAACCAACCAACCACTCAATCCTATTAAAAGATCCTTTAATAATTCTTCTGATCTGACCATATGCTATGAAATAAATTCGAGCAATTCTTAGAGACGTCATCTGGCTATCAAACACTACACAAAATAATAATAACAATATTTAAAGACCAAAGAGAGAAAGAGACAGATATTCCTATTAAGGATATTAAATTAAATTTGAAAAAAACAAAATTATAAAAAAAAAGTGAAATGAAATAAAAGGATGTAAGTTAAAAATATTATTGTTATTTTTTTATCAATTTGTATCCAATTCAGAGCATGAGCCAAGGAATAATTCCTTGAATATTCATTGAAGGGGAATCTTTTTTTTTTGTTTATTTTTTTATTTTTTTTTGTAAATTGTATTGTAAAAGTAATAAGAGATGAGAGATCTCAAAAAATGTTCATGTAAATCGAAATAATTTAAAAATATAAAAACTAAAAAAAATGGAAGGAAGTTGATTTTCAGTTACAAAAGTGAGAAAGATTACAAAACTGAGATATAGACCTTTGTGAATATATACATATACATATATACACTTTTTTTTAAAGATTTTATATGAAAATAAAGAGATGTAATTTACAAATACCAAAACATGCAATCCAATTTTTAATTTATTTTCAATTTGGTTTTTTTTTTATTTTCGAAATCAGCTGAGGCTTGGAATTCAAATTTGATAATTAAAGTTGTAGTCAAAATTCGTGTTTCAATAAATTCAATTAACAAAATCTATTAATATGGTTGATATAATATGGTAATTACGTATCTAGCCACTAATCAGAAAATCATAGAACCGAATACAAGAATAAAAAAATTTATTTAATGACTTACAGAGTTAGTCTTCGAAATTTATTATACTGAACCATAAGCTGCCTCTTAACATACTATTATTATAAATATTAGAAATCAATACGATGGTAATGTTGCTACCTCAAATAAGTGCCTCTAGAAAAACCTCGAAATGGTTTAACGGGTAGGATCTATGCAAGGAAACATTTTTGATAACGGACTACAACAATGAAACTCTTTTTGACCGGCTTCCCGTTCACAATGCTACATAAGATGAACTCTGAAAGAACTTACATTCTCTTTCTGCAATTACACAGTTTACAATTATTTTTTTTTTACAAAGGTTTCTTTGTATAATGTGAAATAAGTAATAAAACTACTGTTTTCTAACAATTAGATATAGGCTTAATCACTACATGGTAGCACAGCGACCAATATCATGTGAATTTTAACAAACTACTAACGTTTTTAGTGAAAGAATGAAATGAGCTGAAAATTGGAGCTCTTATTTCTGTTCAAAAATAAAATCCGAAAATTTTTTTTTTATATTTTATTAAAAATTAAAAATACAATTCACGGGTCTTCCAATTCAATACAATTGATTATATTTTCCTTTTTCTATTTATTTTTCTATTTATTATTTTTTCGAAATTAACAAATATGAATGTATGAGTGAACGAATCATTAAATTCAATGATCCCTATTTTATAAAATAATTGTGATCGGGGACGGATGATCCTAATATTAATATCAACAAAATAAAAACAATAATAAAAGTAAATATTAAAATCATAAAGGTTCTGAGGATGAATTATAAAAATAATTTGGTATCAATATGATAACACGTGTACAAATGACGTGTGCCAGATGGCATGAACTTAAAATCAAAAAAAAATTTATTAATATACAACGCTACATTTACATACTTTCATATTTATTTATTTATTATTTTTGTATTTTTTATTCTTTCATTTTTAGCTCATTATTTTAATAAGGAACATAAATTAATAATGATAATAATTGGTAACCATATCCTTTGAGATTCCTTGTTGGTGTCCTTTTTTGTGTCTTTGAATTTATAAAGATTTTATTGTACTGTTGCGATGGTAGCACACTAGTAGGAGTAGTAGTATAGTAGTATAATAAAGTGGTAGTAGCAGTAGTAGTGGTAGTGAAGTAGTAGTAGTAGTAGTAGTAGTTAGTATATTAGAAACCAAAAAAAAATTTCATTATTAATATTTCCATGTAGAATTTAAATTAGAATATAATGACCATATGGATGGATGAGTGTATTAAAAAATCTTAATATTTTTTTGTTGTCGAATCACGACTATTAATTAACATAAAGTAAATTTAATTAAATGTAGATGAATATAGTTAATGTTAGTAGTTTACTTATTCTGAGAGTCTTTGATCTTGGTAGATTTTTTTTTCTGCTTTACTTCCTTTTAAAGCATCGAGCTTCTACTAGGCTCTGTTATCTGACTCCGTTCTGCGCTAGGTGTTTAATTTCAATTCATGTTGTATTGTTAACTTCTATTTCCTTATGTACTGATCTGTGCCATGTTTCCAGCGGTCTATACTCTATATTACCCTTTTACCCTGCAGATTCCAATCTGGTGCAGAAAAATCTAATGCTTTGTCTTGCTGTATTATTTGTAGGTTTTTTGAGGGTGTAGTACTGTAGTCTATATTCACCTTCTATATATCTTCTATATATCTTATTTTAGTTCTTGTTTAACCATTTCCCATAGTTCGTTGTTTCTAATTATTCTAAGCAAGAATATTTTGCACATTACTCGTAAACATTTGTTAACGAAGACTTGCACTTTACTTGTATAATTCTTGTTTATCACTGCCATGAGATTTCAAAATAGTTTTTCTAAATAAATCACTATGGGGGATCTATCAGTTAAATATGGTTTTACCCATTTCTGAAAAAAAATTTGGTAAACCATCAAGTATCTGTATCCTTAATCTTAAAAGTATTATTGCATGTGGTTAAGCGACAAAGGCTTTACTATAATCAGTATAAATAACATCTGTTTCAAAACCCGCTTCCATATTTTTTGTAAAAGTTGAAACTGACTGATTAATAACTGTTTTTCATCCATATAGAGTTTAAGAATTAAAAGTCGAATTCCCTTTCACTAATAATTTATTTTTATTGTGCAAATATCGTCAATATGGAATTTATTCAACTTTGATTATAGGACCTTCATTAATAGAAAGTTTAATAGAAAATCCGAGAATAATCGCGGTATAGGAAGAAACAGATGGGAAGACAATCTAAAATTGAAGACAAACGGCGTAAGATCGATCCTTGTTGTGATGAACACACGTTCGACGGATCGATCGTGGGGTTTTGTGATGAAGTCATTCGGTCTTTTTCCATCAACCTGTTACTTGTAAAGAAACTCTTGAAAGGTGGCTACTACAGTCTCCAATTTAAATTGGTAGATTATTCGTAATCATCATGCATTTTTGTTGAAGAAGCATGATATTAAGAAGCTCTTCAGCACTGAACCCAACAATTTAACAAATCTTAGTTCATATATAGTTACATAATAAAACATAATAGTTCATAAAAAAACTGTGGCTTTTCTACAAAATGCCGATAAAAAAGGTTTCAGTGTAATTACTAAAAAGGGAAAATATGCAAATCATCCAGCTAAAAAATCAGTTTCAGTTACCTTTAAATCGGGACAAAGAAGGTCATTAAAAAAATTGAGGAATTATTTATTATTTAATAAATATATATTTGATCTTAAGCAAGCTGCATTAAGACGAGCATCAGCTGTATTGAGATCACAAAGGCCAAGAAAGGCTAAAAAATCTAAAAGCTAAAAAAGTCCAAAGCTCACTCAGAGCTGCTGCACTATAGGATGATCATGATAATTCAATTTAATGTTGTAGTAGAATAGTTATTAATTTCAACTGGCATGATAGCCGCAAATGATTTATTTGTAACTGCCACAACTTAAGACCCCCTTGATAGTCCTAACAATCCTTTGCAAAACAACTAGACCGCTTTCTATACTACACAATCAACTTCATATTCGTTCTAGCAAAGTTTCGTTCGGGTTTGTTTCATTTTTCTGATCACATATTCTTATTGACTTCTTAAATTCATGAAAATCAGGCAAGTTATAAATAGAATTTAAATCGAAATGACACTAAACGCATAACGCAAGCTCTAGCGCAAGTCATAATTGTAATAGTGAAGTACTAAAATTATCATCTATTGTCGTGTTTATACCGTAGCTAATTTAACTATAGCTACTAACATCAAAACGAGTTTGACAATTGTAGTAAGTGTTCTTACCGTACTTAGTTACAAATGTCAAAATAGTAATTGGATCTGAAAACAATAAACTTACTGACTTGAATAAATACAATATTTTTTTAAATAATGGATATTTAAAAATTTTAAGTGTATACAAGAGAAGGAGAAGGTAGTATAGTTATGTTTTAATATGTTGTTAAAATGATGAAAACATGTTTTTTCCAGATTGATTATAAAACTATGGAGCGAAAAAGTTGCAACACTGATTGAATCATATGCTCGAATTCTTGAAATTTATAATCCATGCACAAGACTATTAAAAGGGTATTATCGTACTTCAGAAGTAGGAAATGATTTGTTAACAAAATTAAACTGAGAGATTTTCAAAAGAATTTAGAATTTCGAAGGAAAATTTTGTTTATATGTATATGTGATCGTGTTCGAGATAATTTAAGTCCAAAACTTAATTTTGTTTGCAATAGATGTTTTTAAACTTTCCATTTTCAAAATTATTGTTATTAAGCAAATTATTATTATTAAACAAACTAGAACAAAAATTCAAACATTTCTTATTTTAACTTTTGCTTTCAAGCAAAACAATAATCATCCAATTTTAATTCGACCGAATTAAAAGCAAATTTCAAAAATGACACTTGTAGCAACAGTTATGACATTTGTAGCAATAATGTGGTGTTTATACCGTTGCTACAAACGTCAAACCATTTAACTCTAGTTAAATTAGCTACGGTATAAACACGGCATATGATTCAAACATTTTTAAATTTTGTAAAATTTTATTTTAGAACATTTTTTTATAATTTCAACATATTTAATAATTTTATATACATAAGACTACAAAATAAAAAGAAAAAGAAAGTCACTGGCTACTTATTAAATATCTAATATTAAATATATAAATTGTAAATAATTCAGTAAGTTGAGTTTTTCTCACGCAACAGACATATTAGACTATAGTTTACTTTGTTTGCATTCCGTCGGTCAACAAGATGTGTAATGCTTGTAGCTAATTTTGACATTTACTTGAATTCTGTCATTCCAATTTATAACCTAATAATCAGTTTTGACATGCAATAATTATTCTTAGCGGTAAACAAAATACGAAAATGTTTATAAAAATTTTTTTAAGTAACACAATTAAATTCGTGCCAAAAAAATATTTTAAATAACTTACAAATTTCACTTTTCGTTTATAAGCATTACAATTTACACAAATCAAATAACAGCGTTTTTTTGTTATTATTTTCATATATGTTGTTGATCCAGCTTTTTACCTATATCTCTAGTTAGATCACTCTTTTTTTACAGTAATATTACGAGTTCTTAAATTATTTTTTTTTAATATAAACAAAAAACTTTCCTTTACCATTTTCTTATTGAACCCGATCCGGATCTATAATACATATCATTAAAAATATAAACATATATAGAACATATTTGTCTATAAAAACATACAGCATAAAAGCTAAAATAGATAACTATACTTTTAGAATATGCAAAATATTTTTTATTAATCTTTTATTGAAAATAATCTGACACCTGTAGTAAAATAAATTTGAAATTTAATTGGTCAAATTAAAAACTTGTACATTCTATTAATCATCAAAAAAGTGTTTAAAACAAGAAAAAGCAAGCATGATGAAGTTAAGCGACAAAAGAGCCTGACTTGGTATTTAAGCTATTAAGTGAAGTGAAGTGAAGTGAAGTGAAGTGAAGTGAAGTGAAGGATAATGATTTGGTTCAGGACTAGTTCAACTGTAATGTCTTCAAATTCATAAATATAATAGACTAATAGAGATGTTATTATAGACTGTGATCTTTAGAACTCAAACTAGCATTTGCACGCATAATATTGTATTGTAATTGAAGAATAAATTGTCTTATACAAATGCAACTGTATTTTATATTGGAAAAATGTTCATATTCTCATAGGGAATGAAAAATCTATTAAATTATTTCGTTGTTAGTATTGGGTTCAATGCCACCTAAAATGAAAAGCTCAATATTTTTTATTTCAGCAGTATTTTCTGTTCGAATAGTACAAAAAACGATCCTAAAGATAGCTGAGCCAACTATATTTTCCTTTATTGTTTTTGATTAATGTAATTTTAATGATTGAATGATTTAAGGATTTCTAAATTGCATTCTTTTTCCTGATTTCTTTACTTTTTTTACTTCAATATTATCTCTAAATATTTAAAACGTTTACTTGTATACAGTGTAAAATGAAAATTCAAATTAAAATGTATTAATGGCTAGTTTAAATGATTTAATTTAGCCTGTAAATATGAAGTGTGGTTTCGTTTGATTTCTTATCAACTGCTGGTAGTGTGTTAAATTTCGTGCAACAATTGATTTTGATTTCTTCATGTCAACTACTGGCATTTTATACTTTTTTTCATTATTAGTTAACGTGATGTCGGCTTCCTTTTAGTATAAGTACATTATTAGTAATCATTATTAAAATAAATGAGATAAAATACAGTTTCCGGTATACCTGACACAACTCGTACAGCAGAATTTGGTTACTTTCACCATTTTAATAGTTGGTTTTGCCATTTTGAATAATAATTTTTAACTCAGAACAAAGTTTTAATAAAATGTTAATATACGAACATTATTGTGTCAAAGATTGTTGATATTTAAAGTTTGAATACATTTTTTTTTATCTAATATTCTGGCCTTTTTACACTTCTACTTGTTCAAAATGCAAAACAAAAATGTTTTTCAATTAAAAGATATGAAGTATTTGAAAGCCCTATCTTTAAATTTTGAGCTTTATTATTATTATCTTTGATTTAAAATATTTTTCTCAAATTTTAATAATTAATAAAAGCTCATAATTTTTTTTTAATAGCTTTTTGTTTTAACCTCGATAACGATTCGATTTTTTCCGCTTGGCACATTAATAACAAAAATCAAATAAAGGTCACCGCATTATCAGTAATTCAAAGACAGTTAATATTAATTTAACTGCAAGTAATAATTTTAGCTCAGCATATAGTCAGTTGGATTTCACCACAATTAATTGTAATTCAGAATAGTCAATTTCAATTCAGAGAAATCAATTCCTGCAATTCAGAATTGTAAATATTGTAATTTAAAAGTCGTTAATGATGATTCAGATGTACTTAATTGTGAAACAAAATAGTTAATTTGCAGTTCTGAGGAATCAATTATATCTCATAATTATTAATAATTTATAATTAAAAAATAGTTAATAATAATTCAAATGCAAGTAATTGTAGCTCAGCATAGTTAACATCAATTCAGCAAATCAATTGTAATTCAGAATATGTAGTTGATTTCAACTCAGAGAAATCCATTATTGCAATTCAGAATTGTAAATATTGTAAAAGTTGTTAATGATAATTTAAGATGTAGTGTTATAAAACAGAATAATCAATTGCAATTCAGAATCTCAGACTCAAAATCAATCCTATTTAACGGTAATAATGTTTTAAATTGCAATTCAGAAAAATCAATTATTTATAATTCAAAATTTTCAATATTGTATATCCAAAACTGTTAGTGATAATTCAAATATAGTTAATTGTAAAACAGAATAGTCAATTGCAATTCAGAATGTTACGCCCAAAGTCAACGCAATACACAACACTAATAATATATACGAGGTATAAAATGTGTACTAGAATTATAATTAATTTATTAAATAATATTGTCTACAGCATGTACCTAATAGATATTCTAGAACATAAAAAATTAACAATATAATTACAATTACAAATTATTATTATATTAGAACATATTGTTATGTCAGTGTAATGTAGTATAATATACATGTTAAGTACAAAAATTGTTTTTAATTTCTGTATTAATTCAAAATTTGCAAATATATTATACCCCTTTGAAGTATTCACCACAACAAACAGTAAATTAACAATAATTATCGAAAGCTTCCATAGTTAGCTTAGTTTTTTTATTAATAATAAACTTTAAAAAAAATTATGTTTTTGTTTATTATTCAAAATAACTTAACTCATTATTTTGTTATCTACACATTGTTGTTACAAAAATAATTCTTATCTATAGGTACTTATGTTGATAGCACATAATTAATTTAATACAGCGTCATCAGTTTTATTACACATTTTCTCATGTCTAAGTTGCATTTCATATCACAAAAAAAAAAAAAAAATAATAGTAATAAAATTTTATGATTACTATTGTCGGTCTTTTCTAATAACAAATAAAAAATGTAATTTAAAGTTTTTTTTTTTTATTATTTCACTTTTTAAATTTATTTAAGGATGCGATTTTCTTAAACATATTTATGAGAATTTTCAGTTCTGGTTTTAAAAACCGCAAAAAAAACAACAAAAATAATTTTTGAACTTAACGAAACGTTTGTGTAAACATCAAAGGTTGTACGAAACATTAATAGAAACTATCATCGTTTTAATAAATAAAAAAATACCATCCATTTTGATTGCATTGATTTGTCAGGAGAACACCAAAATTACATTGCATTTCTTTTTTTCGTGAGTTTTTTTTTTAATAATTATTATTTTTGCGGGTATAAAAAGGACCCTCCACTAGGAAAAACAATAAAAGTTAATATTTTATATTGACAGAGTGTGTCCAAAAACAACGAATTCATTTAGAATTTTATTTATATTGGTTTTTTAAGATCAAAAATCGCCGAAATTGGCCAAAATCGAGATTTCAAATGGGAAGAGGTATTTTTTAATGCAAATTCAGATTTTAATATAAGAATAAGACAAAAAATAAGAAAATTATGTTAATGATTTTTTTTTTGTTTTCTTAGTATTTTTCTTCAAAATTAATAACAATAAAACAAAAATGCTCAATATTTTCCTTTGGTAAACTAAAATTAATGATAATCATTTTTATGAATTAATTTGCTTTTCATGTTATCATATTTTTTATCTCAGTTTTGGGTTCCTACAAAGTTTAAACAAAAACAAAAAAAAAACAAAAAAAAAAAAAATTTAATTTACAAAAGTTTCTTATTTTTTGATGTAGAATCCGAATTTGCATTAAAAAGTACCCCTTCCCATTTGAAAATCTCGATTTTAGCCAATTTCGGCGATTTTTGATCTTAAAAAACAAATTTGCGGTCTTTTCCGAAAGTTGAAAATACCACCAATCGATAGAGCACCCTCGATTTAGTTAACAAACTTTTTTCTAAATTTTAAAATAACGGCTCCTTCCCCTTTTAAAAAGCTGATACGCATGCTCTGGAACACCCGGTATATTAATCCATTTGTTTTTGCTTGGCATTGTGTGTGAGATTCGCACCATACGTTTACGGCTTAGTCCAATAGAGCTAAAATGATCAATTTTATTCTAATGTATATATAAAACTTTTTCTTTCCCCTAATTTTTACTACTCCAACTTAAAAGATTTTATTCTTTTTAGTTGTGGGGATTCAGCTCTACATAGTCTTGTAGTCTATTTTTCGTGACTTCTTGCTGAATTCTAAGTTTTTATATCAACAAACTCTATTTGGGTTACTATCATTTGCATGCATTTCATTTTATATAAATATTCTGTAAAAGGCGTAGAACTTTGGTTTTGAATCCAATTCGAAAATCTCTCCTAACTCAAAATCTTACATATTATATATTCACTACATTTACATGTATAACATTTATCATATTCATCTATCCAGCCAACGCCTCTGTATATTTAAAAAGCCTCTAAACTAATTTTTGTTTCGATAAAAAAAGATTTTATTTGTATGGAAAATCTTCGTAAATCTTCGTTTATCCATACAAATAAAATATTTTTTTAATAAAGCAAAAATTAGTTTAAGGGCTTTTTAAATATATAGAGGCTTTGATCTAACATATACTGTCAAATGAAATATAGGCAAGTAAAATATAGACAAATGACGGCATTCAGGCAAATAAAATACAAGCAAATTTCAAGAAATACAGGTATATGACACAGCCTATCTATTTATGTAGACCATAGTTTTTTAGTCATATAAAATAGTAAAAAATTTAACATGTTAGAACTTGCTATATACTAATTATCAATAAAATAGAGTGACGACTTCAAGAAGGAAAATAAACTATACCTAAACATTTAATTCTTTGTTACAAAATTAAAACTGTTTGTCATTTTCTGAGACATTCTGTATTATTTATAAAAATATTCTTCATATTGCATTTATATTTTTATTGTTATTATTTTATAAATACAAACCAAACATAAAAAGGATCTACCGTCTCATTTTGATTATTAATAATTTTCTTTATCCTTTTCTATTTTATTTTTTAATATTTAGTAGTGTTTTTGTTGTTTTTTATATTTTTATTTATAAGTAATTTCATACATGAATAAAAATTATTAAAAATATAAAAGAATCAACGATCATAGTTTTTATACAAAGGCGCTTGATTACCACATAATTTCTTTAGATCCTATATATTAATAATTATTATAATAATGTTAAAACAATCGTAATGTAATAATATCCTATAATATTTTTTTTTTTTTCTAAATTATATCCTTAAAAACCTCCAGAGTTTTGTTCCACAATATATATATACTGAATTGATATATTGGAGTTTTCAGTTTATTATGAGTAAAGGCGTATAACGCCTGTCAACATTAAATGTTGGTGGTCATCCTGCGGACAATCAAACATAATAGATAATTTGCTTCAAGCATCATCCAAATATCCATCCTTTATCAATGACACAATAACTTTCAAATTCAATTCAATTTAAGTTAATAACGCGTAGCGGCATTTAACAAACTGTAGGTGTATACTGTCCTCTCAGTATATATATATAAAAAATGAAAATTTCGCTAAAAAAGAATATTCACAAAAGAAATCATAGAATCATAATTTTTTTTTTATCCTTTCTTTGTTTTTCTACCTTTGATTTCAAATATATATGAATACATATGCACAGTTGGATAAAGGATTCCTGCTATGAAATTTTTTTTTCATATTTTCTGTTGCATTGAATTGAATTAAATATGAATCCTTCAGTTTTTTTATTTTTTTTTTATTTTGATAGTGTGAAAATAAGTGGACCAAGGATAATTTTATTGCTTAATTTTTAATATTTTTTAATATTAATATTCGAATAAAAATGATATGCAGTATTATTAAATAACGAATAATAAGTCCTTTTTCTTATATAGAAAGAACAACAAATCCTTTTAATTCAATTTGATTTGGTTTCAATTTTTCTTTTATAAAAATTGATGGGGAATAAAGGATTTCGTATGAAACCATTTTACAATATTAGTTGAAATTCATATAAATTTTCGAAATTACTTCATTTTATGAAAAATGATCACCACTGAGAAAGGATAATCGAAAATTTGAAATAATAAAGAAATAAATTAAGAACTGTTTGATACCCTATTGTGCCTTAGGTTTTAATTGATTATTAAAAGTATAATTTGAAGTATAAGTAGTATATTTTAATGTTTGCTCTGAGAAAAGGAAATCTATAAAAAATTACCAAAATATTTTTAATTTATATTCAACTTGTAATTAAAATAGAAAATGAATGTGTTTCTATAGATAAGTTATAGTTTATTAGTATATTCTTGAACGAAACATTATTGATCTTTTAGATTTGCTGAACCACAATCCACACCATTATACATTATAAATTATTAGAACAAGTACTTAACTCACAATTAACTAAACCAGGATTCGTATCGAATATCTGTTTCGCTATTGATAATTGTTTCCCTAATCAAAAGAATTTAAAAACAACAACAGCTCTTATACCGCAAATTTGTAAAATAATTACTTGTATTAGGAGTAGCATTAAGTCACTCAAATAATACTGAATTATCTAAATACGCTACCGAAAATTTAAAAATATATTTACCAGCTCCAATCGAATCATATAGCGATAATGAAACACAATCAGAAAAATTTAACGATATTTCACCAGATTTATTACAATTAATTTTATCATTATTACCAACACTTCTAAAACCGCTTCTTTAATAGTGATTTATATAAAAAAAATTAATAAAAGAGCCCCTCTAATTTTAATACCATATTTATATCCAAATTTTAAAGATCAAAAATCATTAGGGTCATCTATTGTAAAAAATTTAAAAATATATAAGGACAGCATCAGGATCATCTAGTTCAACAGCACCATTAAATACAACAACAACAAACACAACAAGTGTAACAACAATATCTAGAGAAACTGATTTCGTCGATCTCGTCGTCGACCTAGTGAACGACGAAGATATTTACGATTTTGATATATTGAAGACTTCAAATATTATGGACACATCCTGAGTTAGTTTAATTTTGGTAATTGGCTATGATTTTACTGCTAATTTAAAAGATTGTAAAAATCATTTGCACGATAAATTTGGCCGGGAAATTCAGGCTCAAAATGTTGCTAAAATTATTGGTCTTATGTGTAGAACTAATACAAGTTTATTAGATTATAATGTTAATTTACCAACACCAGCAAATTTTTGGCAGCAAAATCAACAAGGACAGCTAGAACTGGACAACAATCTGATGGAAATGGAAATCCAACTGAAAAGAAATATCAGTTAGTTTAGATACTAAATTTAATTACAATTATATTTTAGATCAACCTATACTAACCATGTAATTCAAACATAAAATTACAATATAACTGTACATTATTGATTTTTTCGTTCTTTTTGAATAACATTATGTGTGCAAAAAAACCCTAAAACTAAATAAAAACGAGAAAAGCAAAAAAGGTTAAAAAAAAATAATAAAAAAAACAATATTAAACCGTTAGATTGGCCAATTCTACAATACCTGTAAAAAAAAATTCAGTACAATTATAACAAATCAATTTAATTACTACTCAATTTTATTCTGTACATTCTTGATTTCATCGTACTTTTTGAATAACATGATGTGTGCCACAATGGTATGAATACTTTATACAAATCGAAACATAAATAGTCAATTGGTAGCTTTTTAAAACCTAAACAACTCATAGAAACATTAAAAAAAAATTGGAAAACGTTAATCTGGAATTATCAGTGAAACAGTACAAACTTTTTTTGATTATAAATAGACTATCACCTCTATCATAATAAACTAAAAAAACGACGGTTGTCGTATATGACGATAAATACAGCATTTTGGTATCATATTAGACCTTTTTGTCGAATAATTCCGCCTAGGCAAAAATCTAGTACCAAAAATTTGTCAATAGATGAGAAAATTATCGTATTTTCAATCGTGTTCAATTATTAAGCGATAGTTAAAGTTTTTAAATAATTTTATGCTAGTTTTAAAAAATAAAATAATTATTAAAAGTAAATTGTTGTTAAGTTAATTTTATATTAATATATTGTTAACTAGTGAATCCCCTGTGCAATTGCACAGAAGTAATTTTTTCAAATTTTATATAAAAATAAATATTTGTTTTGGTATAATTGTAGTTGTTTTCTGAATCGCTTGATTATTGAATATTTATTTAATGAATTTCAAGTATAATACCTAATACTTTATGACGAAATTAACACTAATTTCAATATAACTTAACACAATATTTTAATTCGTTTTGTAGTCAAAAACGTTTGTAGTCACAATTCTGTTATAGCAATAGGTCAACAGTGAATTATTTTATTAAAACACTGATTTATATATAGTTTTTTTCTGTTCTTTAATTCAAATATGTATGTATATTTTGTTACAGAATTGCTATTTATGAAATTTATAAAATAAAGTTTAAAATTGTTATACGAAAGATATTTTATTGAATTTGATTTTGTTTATATTTTTTTTTGACTACGCCTATAATCACAAAACGGTTATAGTCAGAAATATTACTGAAACTTAGCGAATGAATATAATCGTGTTTTACTGTATATATATTTTTAAACAGCAGAAGCAAATGAATTAACATTTATTATATTATAACATCACGAGGAGGTGCAACAGAAGATGTCAACAGCCGTATAAATAAGGCAAGAAGAACATTTGGGAGCCTAATGAAGATATGGCGGAGCAACCAAATATCGAGAACAACAAAGCTAACAATATTCAGAGCATGTGTTAAGTCAACATTAATATATGGCAGTGAAACATGGCTCACTTCGGTCAGAATCAAACAGAAGCTACAAGTATTCATCAACAAGTGCTTGAGAATTATATGCAGAATATTCTGGCCGGCAAGAATTAGCAACGAGGATTTATGGATGATAACTGGCTAAGAACATATCAACAGACAGATAAATAGGAAAAAATGGAAATGGATAGGTCATACACTAAGGAAATCAGAAAGTGATATAGCAAGAAGAGCTCTAGAGTGGAATCCACAAGGACAAAGGAGACCCGGCAGACCATAAAACACATGGAGACGCACAATCGATCAAGAATTAACAGTCAACAATTATACCTGGGACGATATTAAGGAAGTAGTACTCAACAGAGAGGAATGGAGGTTCACTATCGAAGCCCTATGCTACCACGCGGAGTAATAGGAGAAAAAAAAAAAAAAAAAAAATATTATTTTTGAAGAGTATGATCTGATCTGATTTATGTTTTTCTGTTTTGTTTTTAATTTTTGTTTGTGTTTTCGTTTTTGTACTTTTTTCTATAAGTTTGTGTGTTTATTTAAAATGACAGAATTTTTATGAAGCCTTTCTAAAAATTGCCCGTAATTGAAATTTCTTTTAGAGTGTAGATGGCGCTCAACTTGGAAAAACCGTCACTCTTTGGTGTAAATATTTATGTTTTAATTTTATTAACTTGGTTTATAAAATTCAAAAATTGCAATCCAGAATGTTAACAAATACCGAATAGAGAAACTAAAATTTAAAAATTTGTACTAAATTGTATTAATAAAAAAATGCTGCCGGTTCAATTTATTCATCGTGTCTTAAGTCTATTACGATACCAATTTCATATACTCAAGTGACATGAATTTACTCATGTGAATCACATCGCCTAGTCTATTATTATAGGGGTGTATAAATTCGAATTTAAATTGTAAAAGCTCTATAATTAATTAAACATAATGAAACTTAAGTCCAAAGTTCATACAATACTAGTGTATAATGTAGCAATAATTGTCAAAATATTGTCTCCTCTCTATTGATTTTTAGATTTTCCCATTGACTATCTTAGATTTTTTTAATTAAATAAATTCCTCAAATTTTAATCGTATATTCGTTAAAAATTATAACTGAAGCATATTCCAGTGATTCATTAATATTTTACTTAAATTATGATTATTAATTTGTATTAATTTGAAATTAATATAGATAGATTAAAATAGTCTATTCTAATTTATGTTATTAAAACATTTCTGAGAAACAAATAGCACGAATGTATTCAAAGTTCAATTTAAAATCATAAAATTTGAGTCATGGTCAATTCAAGTATTACAAAATGTCTGGAATTTAAAGTTTGTTTTCAGTTAACCAAAAATAATCTAAAACATTGTAGATAACATAAAAATTTAGTTTTAAATTTTTATCATAATTTAATCACCTTATTCTTAAGCTTATCGGATGTTTTAGTAATAATTAGTATAAAAGGTAGGTATTTAGAGTTATAATCCAACAGTAACACTTTAAACATTGTTTAGTGTACAACGAATTAGAATAACAAAACGAAAAAAAACGACGTTTATAAAACGATAAAAATAATAAAATACTAAACTTAACGAAATTTTAACGAAACTTAAAAAAACTTACAGAAAATGAAATTCATAATAATTTTAGCTCTTGCATTTTGTGCAGTAACTGTAAGTAAAATAATATTTTTTATTCAAAAACATAATTCAAAATTTTTTTTTTTTTGTAATTTGAAATTTATTTAATTATATTTAAATTTATTTTTTTTTTCTTAATTCTAGGTCAATTCAATACCAACCCCACGTCATATTAACGATAATCTAGCAGAAATACCAATTTCATATCAACTTGATTTCATAACCCAAGATGGAATTATTCAAACTTTAATAAAAATTATTGAAACTCTAGTTAAGAAAACCCAAGAATATCTTCAACAAATTTTAGACAAATTAGAGAGTATACTTCGTAGCATTAATAATAGTATTCAAGCGATAATTGATGAATCAAAGGCATTTATTGATAGTATTTCAAATGGAACTGTTAAAAAATTAGATGAAATTGCCAAACAAAATGCGATATCAAAACAATGTGTTGAAAATGTTCGACCAAATTTAGATGTTGCAGTAGCTGAACATAGTTTAGAACTTCAATCTTGTCAACAAAATGCTATTGAACAAGCACAAAATATTCGTAATGATATTCAACCATATATTGAATCAATTCGTGATAATATTGATGCATTAGAAGATATTGTAAGTGAATGCTTAGAAACAACTGGTACACCATTAAAATTGATCGGATGTATTGCTAAACAAACTGATGATATTAAAAGTCAACTTTTTGATATGTGTAATAATGCTCTAAAAGTTATATCAACTGGACCAAAACGTGCTATTGAAATAGCTCAAGATACTCGTAGTTGTGCTAAAAAATCAAATGATAAATTCCAAATTGCTATGGAAGGTATTATTGATAATGTAAAACAGTGTATTAAAACTGATAATAATAAACCAAAACCAGAATTACTTTTGTAAAAAAAAAAAAAAATTAAAATTGTATTGTGATAAAATGTGTAATCTATATATAATATGCTAACATAATGAAAAAAAAAAATATCATAAATATAAATTTTGTAAATTTCATCAAAAATCACTTAAAATAAAATTTATTTAAAAAAAAAAATGTTTTTTTTTTTGTAATATTTTTGAATTCCCAAATTTCTGAAATCACAATTTAAGTTCTAAGCAAAAAAAAATATTTTTTCGGTTAATCTCTTCTATATACGAGTACAGCTTCTACTTAGACTCTATATATATATATATATATATATATATATAATAAAGAAACTCGAGTGTGTAATCGAATCAAAACTTTAAATAAAAATTACCACACGCAAGTCATCTCTCAGGTCATTTGATACAATTTTCCAATTGATTTAATCCAAATTTTTCTAATTGATTCTTTTTTGTTGTGTAAACTGAATCAATTAAGGTTCTTGAACTTGATCTTTTATTTTAATTTAATTTTTTTTTTTTTTTATTAAAGTGAAGAAGAAGGAGTTTATTTAAAACATTTAATTAGGAGTATATAAAAAGTAGAATACATAAGTGCAAAAACAATAAATGGCTGCATTGCAAATAATCAGCCGAATTTTTTTTTTTTAATAAAAACAACAAAAAATTGGTTTTTGGATACTGATTTTTCAGTCAAGAATGAAATTTATATTTAAAATTAAGATAAAGAAAAAAAAAAAACGTGAGAATTTAAAAAATATTTGAGAAATAATTAAAAGAAAACGATTGAGTATCTTATTACTAAAATGAAATTCTTGCGCATTTATAGTCGTACCAGCATTCAAATAGCATAGAGATTCATTTTCTATGATCGCAGTACATTTAATTTTTTTCCTTTGTTTATAAACTTTTTGTATTTTTAGGGTATTTTGTTTCTTTCACTAATCTCCTGGTTGTTACCTCCGTAGAGTCAACGATTTACATGTGTCCAGTCTGATTTAAAATTTTCTTTTGCATACAACGGAGTCACCATGAGAAGAAGGTGGTAGTTTTCTAATTTCAGCACCAATTGAAGAACTATAATCAATGTTGTCCTTGATTTGTTCTCTATAATATTTTGCTTCTGTTGTTTTCATTTAAGATGGATTTTTAGCAAAACTAAACTAGTGAACTTCTAAAGGTGGAAAAGCAAGAATGACTCCCATGGCAATAATAGGAATATCTTTTTCTGCTTGTCAAAATTTTGCTTTGCAAAATAAACACATTTGAACTTGAAAATGCAACTACATTTTCAATTAAAAACATTTCGAGGTGGCAAAGACACAAACCAGAGAAATATAATAAAAATTAATTGAGTACTTTTAGGATAATTTTGATTGTCCTAATGACTTTAAAAAAATACTTCAAATTTGAAAAAGCTTCACATTTTATTGATTTTATGATGTTTTGCCATTATTCAGATGATCTTATCTTGTATTAAATATATAGTTTTGTTTTTATATGGGCTTAGAACTTGGATGTTTCTCTATAAATGATTTATTTGAAAAATGGACACAAAAATTACTACTTTTTAATTTTTTTATTGCTTAATCGATAATTTTTTGCGGAAATATTTTGAAAAAGCATTTAATTTTTGGTTTTTGTCATTGATTTCAACTTTAATTCACCGAGGTGGAAAGTTTCAGAGAGCTTATAAGCGTAATATATTAGATTATCGGTTCTACTGCATATTTAAATTATTTAAATGTTTAAAGATGAACAGAGTTGAAATTTAGTGGTTTTACATACAAATAAACAACATGTACAGTGTGATCCCGATAACTTGAACACGTAAAAAAATCAAGGCTGTTCAAGTTATCGAAATGTTCATGTCGAAGGATCACGGTATTTAATAAATATTTTATTTAATATTTATTGAAAAAATTGATACATATTTAGAAAATTTTAATTAACAACAAAAAATGGTTAAAAGTTCAGAATAAAAAAAAATATTAAAAAAAAATATTACATATAAGTATATGTAGTTTTTGTACATATTCAAAGTTATTTTTATGGTTTTTTTACGATTTATAAAAATTAGTAATTTCTAATTGTTTTAACTTATTTACTACATTTTGAAGTAATGAATTTCTCTTAATTTTTGTAGAACAGATAGTTCAGAATATGCACATACATTTTCACTGGGTCCACTGAATTGCTTTGTTAAAGATTTAGTCTCTTTATCACTTACAAAATGAGAACTTGGTTCTTATGATTTAATGTATTAGACAGGCTGTCTACAATACATACTTTCGAATAGCTGTCAGATACATCTTCTTCTGGATATTCCTGATAGACCAGCCATTTTCTCACATATTCAGTATAAGTCTGTCAATCAATATGGTTTAATTAAAAATATTAAACTAAAAATATGTATGTAAAGTACCTGATTATCTACTTCTTGAAGTAAATTTACTATTTAAGAACATTCTTCATCAATATTACCTCTCAAGAGTTGAAAGTGGGACATCATGCTCGGTCGACTCAAAAAATCGCTCGCTCGTAAAAATAACTCCATTTTTAGTCTATAATTCTTGTTCTGCAGGATGACTTGGCGCATTATCAATTATAAGAATGGCTTTGTGTGGAAAATTGTTTTTTTTTTTTTAAATATTTTTTAACTTCAGGTGCAAAGGTTTTATGAAACCACTCTTTAAATAAAAAAGATATAATCTAGGCTGAAAGTTAAAATTTTTTAAACTGCGAGGGTTTTTCACTTTTACAATAATTAGTTAATTTATATATACCGTAGACGTTTGAACCAAGTAATAGATTGATTCTTTATTTTGGAATTTTTTTTAATTGTATTGAGAGGTTTTATTTGTATTTTCTGCTGTTCCAGTTACCAAGTTCAGGGGCAAAAAAATTGTTCAAATTACTTATAGTTGTTAAAGTAAAAATTCGACCTGTTCAAGTTATTGGATAGTTCAAGTCATACTATGTTCACATTATCGCGAGTCTACTGTGTATCTATTTATGTGTGTAAATATACAAAATAGCCATAATTTTCGTTCATTTGGTTACAGTTCTGTTTTTTCATTGATATTCGAGTTCAAAACTTCTATTCTCTAATAATATAATAAACTTCTATAATATTTAGGTATATGTGTTAAAATTTACAAATTTTACTCTAAAGACCGGAAATTATTAAACCGCCTAAAATAAAATATAATTAAAACAAAAAAAAAACTGCAATTAAACCTTTTCACATTCAAACCCATTTCCACTTCCTTTTTTACAAAAAAAAAAAAATAATAAAATCGAAATGAATCATACTATCCGACAAAATTTTTAAATTGCATCCGTATATGAATCTTATATCAAGATAATAAAATCTCACATCGATTTTCACAATATGAAAATATTGAAATGATCAAAATGAGTAATTCCCAGGCTACACACCATATCCAGACGAGACAAAATCATTTCAAATTTTTCCATTTTTTTTCTTTTTTTCTTTTTGTTTTGTAAACATCGCGATTACGCGAAAATAATTTCCTGGGATTGCACGAAATTTAATCCTTCAATATTTTTAAATGAAAATTTGATCTTTGCAGTATTTTTTTTTTGTTTTTTTTTTTATTACTTTATTTCATAAGTAACTTGATGAGTTTTGAAAATTTTAGAAATTTTTATGGTAATGGAATTGTTTACTCTTTTAGATCATACGATTCAATACACAAAATTCGTTTTGTATATGTTCGTTAACCAAAAGATTTAAAAAATTACTTAATTTTTTGTGTTTTTATGTTTTTGGGAGATGTAATTACATCAACAAAACAACACTCAACGTCATACATGCATACATACATAGGTACACAAACATTTTACATAAATCATATAATTAGTTAAATTTACCGTTTTATTTTATTTTGGCCGGGTTAGTTAGTTCTTAACACGAACATAAATTATAAATTTTAAAATTATGTAGGTACCTCGATTGATTTAATTTTTCTTTACCATATATTAGCAAAAATCACAAGCAGTAAGAAAGTAACCCGCCCTCATGCCAATTAAAAAAATTTGTAACTTTTTGATTTACCTTTTTGTATATTTTTGGTTTTTACTTTGTTTTAATTGTATTGTATTTGTGTGAGGTCCTTTCTTCCTTTCAATTTTATACTTTGCCGTATTATCCTTTTGGTAATCGGGCATGGAATAATAGTTATGTAGTTTTGAGTGTAAGTTACATCATCTTTTTTTCTCTTAAACTTAAAAATAGAACATTGATTTTGTTTATTGTACGCAAGAACTGATCAAATATTTAAGAAAAAAAAAAGCGAAAAGTATAAATTTAATCATCACAATTGACATTTATTAGTTTTTTGGCGCCTTTTGCTGTACTAAATTTAGGTTTTTACGAAAAATATAAAAAATAAATTATAATAAACAAAAAATGAGTTTAATTGTATTTTTTTGAAATGATGGTTCAATATTCATTAATTTTCGAAAAATATTTATTTATTTATTTCAAGCTTAAAATCAAGCAGTTATAAATAATATTTACTTAAAAGCACGTTACAAATTTAACAAATTTTCAAATTTTAAAAAGTTACAAAAAAAAAAAATTAAAAAGTTACATAATTCTAAACAAATTTTATTTATTAAATTCTTAACATACGTTCTTAATACTAAATTGCGGTTTAAGGTGTAGAGTTGTTTAGTAGGTGAGAGCTGTTTAGTTTGTGTATTGGTGCAGTTGTTTTTTTTTTTAATACATCCTTTGAATGATAGAAGTCAATTATGGCCTGGTATTTCTTTCCCATTATTAACATTCTATTAATGGGTTCAAATCCACCATAATTAGTACTATGATGAACCAGGGTGAAAAGATTACGGGTTTAAATCGAGAATTATTGTTAACGAAAATTTTACTGAAATATATAATAATATTTTTATGTACAACGGTAGTATCAACCTGTGTTGAAATTACCGGTACCAGAGTGAGAATTAAATAAAGTAAAGATGCAATATAATTTTTTTATCATTTTTTTATTACAAAAGATATTTGAGTATTACGAATACAGATTGATTTATTATACAGTTTTCTGCAGTTAATTTTGTTCCTACTCCTAAAGTACCTACTCGATTTTTTACAATACCTGTGTTATTTTCATTGGGATAATAGGATCAGTATCAATTAGTACATAGTCAAACATATACAACAACAACTGAAGTCTGGATCCACATATACGGTTCAGACTCAGAGTTTATTTGTAAAAGTTAGTACTAAGATTGTTGTGTTTCCAGTGTCAAATATTGTATTACTTATTTTTAATTTTTTTTTAACATACAATTTTTTTTTTCTAATACTGTCAGATTTATGCTTAGAGCAAGCACATCAGACGTCTATTACTAGACGAATGCTTGCTTCATATAATTGTGCAATAACTCATCCATAATCCAGTTGGGTTAGTAAATCACCGCCACTATTGATTAGAAAAATCTAAAAATAAACTAAACCAGATACATGCTGTTAGCTGTTATGCTATTTATTTATTAAAAACACTTCCAAAAGTTAAGCCGAAAGCATCAAAGCTAAAAAGAATAACAGTTGTTAGTTAGTCTCAGTTAAGCGTACATTAAAACGTAATCGTTTTTTAATAGTTAAAACACTTAGTTGGCGATCAAAAGAACTAGAGTTAGAGTTTACTTCACGGAGCATTCTAGTGATTGTCTCGATTTTTGAACATTAATTATATACTAGTATTCATATTTAATTTTAACAAAAAAGTTGTTAAATATCTCGAAGTTCTTCTCTATCGCAACTTGAATTACTCTGAGCATGCAAAATATATAATTACCAAAGGTAACAAATCCTTCATGGCAGTAAAAAAAAATTTTTACATCAAAAATATAAGTAATAGGGTAAAAATAATTAGCTATCAAACATTAATTAGGCCAACACTTGTGTATAGTATACCTGTATGGTATAATATCAGCGCAAGTTTGAAAGAAAGTGCATAAGAGTTTGTATTAATAAAAACCGCAAGCCTGAATCCGATTACAAACATTTTTATTCAAATAGATATTTGTATAAGGAATCAAACATAAACAGAATCGACAATATTATGATAAATCTCGTTCGTAAACATTATGTAAGTGAGTACAAAATACTCCAGATGGTTTAATAGAATGGTTTAATATCTCATATATTTTACCACAATGAGGAGTATATAAAAAAAACTTTGCGCACAGGATTCATAGCCCCTGAGCATTTTATATTTCTTGACCAAAATGCTTTTATCCAAAACCAAAATCATACTATATCACTATAGTTGACGGGCCATATGTAAAGCGATAGAATAAGAAACGGTTCAACAGTAACGGAGATAATCTTCAATTTGATATGTCCATACCAGACAGACAGACAAAAACATTAAAAGAGCAAATTGATGGTTAGAACATTCAATTAGTAATAGGTATTAAACATGTACATTCTATGTTTAAGAATTAGTTTAAGTTAGCTAGGTATAGGTTAGGTTTTATTTAAAATAACAAGACATAATATTGATTTTTTCAGCCTTATTTTTACAATATATTATACATATAAGAAAGTAATATTGTAAGCATACAATAATAATTATGAATGTACAAAAAACAAATTATTAAGCAATTAGAATTGAATTAAGATAAAAATTTAAAATTAATTTAAATGTTAATAGTACCTATAGCTAGTTGTTTCATTAAATCCTAACCAAGCGACACATAAGTGCTAAAGGTATTTTCCTACCTAACGCTTTCGCTGTTTATAAAAACAAAAAAAAAATCAATAATTTACTAGCACTCTTCAAAACTATGCACATACATTAAACTCAATGGCAACACATTTCTTCAAATTTTACACAAATACTATCCATTTGACAGGCAATGCCCTATATAATACATAATCTTTAATAAATATTTCGAAATTATGTTAAAAATTAACTTTTGTGAATATTTTTGTTTTCTTGAATTATTTCATTAGTTTAGTTATTGATTCCAACATTTATTTTATCAGCTATACAAATGTATATAAAAATTTGGCATACATTTTGCAAAGCATAACATCTTTACATTTTTTCGATATTCTTATGAACTGAACATAGGTAGGTACCCTTCAATAAATTGTAAAAACCGAAAAACAAAACAAAATACAAGCAAAATACACAAGACAATTTGAAAATTTGAAAAACATTTCATTAAAACTAAAACTTTGTTTAAAAATTGGCTTGCGCCTCTTCAGAAATAATAAAAACAGGTGCAAAAAACAAAATAAACTGAAATAAAGAACGACAAATTTACTCAATTGACTCCCGCATGATATTGACTTTCAATATTATTTAAATTTATATTTTGTTTTTAAAAAAAAAATAACACAATGCATCTTCTACCATAGTTCCAAGATTTTTTTTTTTAAGTTTACTACGTTAACCACATTAATATACAATGGTTTAGTAATAATTTGATTTGATATGAATACCACACGTTTTGCACAAGTCAATCTTATTAGTTAAAATTTATTTTTGAAAAGAAAATTTATTTTGACATAATTTTGACAAGTTAAAGCATTAATTTTTCATCTGTCCTTGTGTTGACATTTTGTAATCTTTAATTTTAAAATTTATTAAAATTTTATTCACCATTCAATTTGTGATTCAATATTTCGAATAATTTGTATATCCTTTAGAATGAATTTTATTCAAATTTAACAATTTGATGATATTTTGGTATAGCCATTAATATACCATTATCAAATCATAACTGATTTTACAATTACAATCAAGAACACCAGCCCAACAACAATATAAAAATAAAAGTATAATATAACTTAATATAAGCGATGAATAAAGCATAATACTTGCGTGCGCTCCTCATACACAATTAAATAAGTTAAAAATTAGTATAAAGAATTAAGATAAATTTAAAAATGTATTTTCCATAACGCATTGGATCAAAACATGCTTTTCACACTATGAAATTGGTATATGTACTCACTACAGCTAATTTATTTTTTCCAAATATATTTAAATATCTTCTGGGGTCTTAAAAGATAATATTAAACACTACATAATAGTTCCAGTATGTATTGTGTAACTCATATATTATGTCGCATTTGATCAATTGCTTATACAATCTTATAATTTAAAAGCTTGAGTCCAATTATGATGTGAAAATAGTAAAACATAAAGTTGTAAGAGTGTTAAAAGGAGGAGTATTCTATAAAATAAAAATTACAAATAAGAACTTTTTTTATATTTCTTAGAAATAACAAAGTAATGTGTTCCATAGTTTTGAGAGATATTGGAATATTTTAAATTTCACACTTTTAATTCAGATAGACTCAGTAAAGTACAATTAGAATTTACACAGTGAGATTAACAGAAATTTTTTTTTACCACAGTACAACCTAGGGTTTTTAAAAATTTTTGTAAGCCCGGTCATTTGGGTCATAACCCCATTTTTGTCAAACCGATTTCGAAGACAATTCAAGAAATCATGAAGGTAATGTCTCAAGCTTTTGTGAGCTTTTTTCGGCATTTAAGATAATGTGGACGTTGTATTCAACTTTGTTTCTAGACATTTACGATGTCAAGGATAGTACATTATTTATTTTCAATTTCTGGTTTTTTAAAATTAAAAATTGACAAAAAGTATACACAAACACTTTTAAATTAGTTTCATCAACTTCCATCTTAGTTTTTTGAAGTTGAAAAATTTCTACAGTCTTCTCATTTATAGTGAATTTTTAATACGCTTTTAATAGACTCGTATTTACCATAATTTGTTTTGTGTTAAGGTAAGAAGTTTGCAATATCTTATAGTAGTATTTTAATAATGAATAATATTGTTTCAAATTAAGACTCTTCTTAACTATTTCGAAAATAAATAAAGTATTAGCTATATTTCCCGTCTTTTCGCAGATACTTAAGGTGTAGAACTGACATAGAGACAGTCTTATATGATTGATATGTACCAAGAAAGGTTGTGTAATTTCAAAATTTTCAGACCAACCTGATATAAGATGGTGTCTAACGAACGAGGCATGCTTACAGTTATTTTATAATCAAATAGTCGTTAAACTGCTTGAACTAACTTTTTATAAAGCCCACCATTAAACTATAGATTTATTAATGCTATTTTCGTATAATGAAGTTTAAATGATGTAGTTTATATTACAGTTAAAATACAGTCTATATTGATATGAATTGAACCTTTTCAAAGATTTGGTACTTTTGATTACCGACTTGATGATTACCATCATTAATGTAATTTTAATGTTTCGATATTTTACTATATGCAACTGTATACGGATAGCTTGACCAGAAAAGATTGTATTAAAATTCAATTAATCTAAATATTTCACATTTTACTCATTTATTTATTTAATTTATTTATTAAATTCAGCATAAATTTTTAACCAATAATAATTGGGAGTTTTAGTGTTTATTATTTATATTTTCAAAAATAATATTTAATATTAAAGCTGTATTTTCGATTCGAGACCTCTTTATCTAAATTTTGTGCAACAGTTTTTGTGCATTTAAATAAAATTCGCCAAAATTTACTCTTGTGTCATTGACATACCATAGAAGCAAATCCTAACATACTTTTAGGAGGAAATAGATTAAATTATTTTCTGTTTTAACATAATTTTGAATTATTTTGATATTATTATTTTAAAATTATTGTGAACTTATCCCAATAAAGATAATGTGTGCAATAATTAAGAATGTTGAAACATAATGAAGTAAAAAAATTTAATTTTAATAAGAACTGTTTGTTCACAAAAATTCTATAGAAATACTGAGTCAATTGAATTTCCCAGTTTGAATTAAGTCATAAAGAATAAATTACGACTGATAAAATTAAATAAAATATATTTAAAGAAAAGCTTATTTAAAATTCATCTTACGAAATTCATATCTCTGATCTTCAAATCGAAGAAAAACCCATTTCATTACAAAACGAGATAACCTGAGTATTATCGGATTCTTAAGATAATTGAATTTCGATTCAGTACTTCTCATTTTATATAAAAACAGAAATTAATTTTATAAATTTATCATATTGCATCTGCAAATTAACAAAAAATATAAACAATCAAACCAAAATTTAAAATAAAATAAAAAAAGATATTTTTTTATAAAAACAAAGTGAAATTTAAACAGCTAAAATGAAAGCCATCCTATTTATATTACTTGGGAGCATAGCAATCTTTACAGTAAGTCAAAATTCAATCATAATATTACAAAATTACTTAGCAATATTTTCTTTTACTCAATTAGGTTCAAGCCGACTGGACCGATTTTACCGATGAAGAGAGCCAATTTACAGAACTTACTTACGATGAACTAAGTGTTGATGAAAATTTATATGAAGATATTTTAAACCTAGAAGAATCAGATATCAGTAGTTTATCAGAAGAAGATGAACCTGAACAATTCAAAGAAGAACTTTTAGCATATAAAAGAAATCGTACTGCCAGAAGGTTATGCATTAGAAAATATGGAATAGCATTTCGGAGGGTCTTAAGAAGCTACAGAAAATCTATGAGAGCTTGTTCCAAGAACTTAAACAAAGTTTTATGTAGAGAAGATGCTAGAACTAATTTCAAAAATGCAACACTAAAAGCTACCGATGAATTTCACAAATGCCTTCGTAAAGCTTGTACAAAAAAAACTGACAAATCCATTGAAAATACTGAAAGTTTTGAAAACTTAAACGATTCTGAAATTGATACCTTAACATATGATAGTGAGGATGAATCACTCGGTGATATTGATTCACACCAAAGAAATCGTACTGCAATGAGAATATGTAAAAAAAAATTTCGAATTGGTTTTCGTCAAGTTATAAAAAATTATAGACAATCACGGAAAGCTTGTAAAACTTCAGAAAACCGAAAATTATGCAAACAGAATGTCAGAACCGAATTTAAAAATTCTATGATGAAAATTGTCGATGAATACCAAAAATGTTTTCGTGCTGCTTGTAAAAAACCTGCCGATGAATCTAATGAAAATTTTGATATTTTTGAATCTGAAATTTACACCACCCTAACTTGTGATGACAACGATGATGATAAATTGTATGAAATTGAGGAGAACAGTGATTTTATAAAAAAAAATCGTACTACCATCAGATTATGTAAAAGAAAATTTCGAACTGGTTTTCGTCAAGTTCTTAAAAATTATAGAAAATCTATGAGAGTATGCTTTAAGCTTCCGAACAGATATTTATGTCAACAAAATGTTAGATCTCAATTAAAAAATTCTACTTTAAGAATTATCGATGAATTTCACAAATGTGTTAGTACTGCTGGCAAAATAACTGATGAAAAAAGTTTAGAAAATTTTGATGAATTCATGACCATTGAAAATATTTCTGAACTATTCGAAAATGAAGAAATAATTGAATTATCAAGAAATGAAACTGGCAAAAGATTATGTAGAAGAAAATATCGATTGGCTATTTGTAGAAATCAAATAAAATACAAAAAATCCATGAGGGCGTGCTACAATTCAACAAATAAATACGAATGCGAACAGAATGCTAAAGTTGAATTTAATAATGGTAAATTAAAAGCTAAAAATGAATTAGAAAGATGCATTCAGAATACAGATAAATTTGATGAGTTAATTGATGAAACAAATGAAGAAAATTTGGATTTATCAAAAATATTGGAATGTAAAAAAAAATTCGACCCTGAAATAAAAAATATTCGTAAAAATTTATTCGAAGCATTGAAACAATGTTCAGCTTCAGAAAAACCTATGGAATGTTTTCGAAAAGCTTGGCAAGAATTTTTTAAAGTGAGTGTAGAATTAGCTAAAAAACTAAGAGAATGCATTTCTAAAAAAGAGTAAAAAGCTGAGTGAAGTTCTCTCCAAGATTTTTTTTTTTTTATTATTATAAACCTTATGTCAAAAAATTGTAACTTTTCTTTTTTCTAAATTATTTTTTTGCTAACTTCAGATTATTTGTTTTGTATTTTTAATAATGGTAAATAAAACTTTTTTCATTTAAAAAATTTGCAATTTTTAATTCTCTATTTTATTAGAATTCAATACGTAAATTTTATAGCTTTCATTATTTAATATAATTTCCATAATATTTTTTTTTATTTATTTATTTATTGCCATATTCATAATTTTTTAACAATTTTATATTTTTTAGAGCTTATGCTATTGTATTTACACCTACAATTATTCTTAATTATTATTTAGGTTGGCTGACTAATTTTATTTATTATTTAATTTATTATTTAAAGGAAAAATGGCGACAAAAACCATTATTTTCCATTTGTAGTAAAAATCATGAATATCTTTTAATGCATTTTCAAGATTGTTTGTAATTTCAATTGGGCAATTAGACGTTGTTAATATAACGGTGTCATCTGCATATAAGAGTGCAATTAGTGGGCGTAGTCAAGTCTGCTATGAAAATATTTTATAACATGGGTGATAATGTTGAGCCTTGGGGGCCTCCTCACTGAATGCAATACATCCGATCTTATTTTAACCAGAAATTATCTGTTTTTTAAGAAGGTTTGTATAATTTTTATGATATAGGTAGGACATTGAGAAATAATTAATTTATGCTAAGCAGATTTTACATTTTTACATATTTTTTATTTTTTAATTTATTTTTATGATTTTTGTCGTAGAGCTCTTGATGAGAAAATTTTAGTGTTTACTTCTGAATCCGAATTGCTCATTAGGAAGTATATTTTTATCTTGTATAAAGTTTCCAAGCCTTTTCTTAATTTATTTTTACAGGGTTTTTCCTTGTTTTGCAATGTAAGTTACTTCGATTATTTTCTATTTTTCGGGAAATTAGTCTAGTGGCAAAAATTTGTTAAAAATTGTACTTAAGGTTTGATAACTTGTCTTCGAAAAGTTTTTAAGCATTTTAAGCGTTTGAAGTTATTTGCACGTTTTGTACAGCAGTTTCGTTTAAAATGTCGCTATAATTATTAGTTAGATTGTTTAGATTTTTTTTTTTTTTTTATAAACAGCCAAAGCGTTAGATATGAAAATACATTTACGCTTGGTTGGGATAGGGTAGGAAAGAATAAATAAGGAAGAAAAAAAGGGGGATAGATTAGTAATTGCAAAATAATCTGCTAATATATTAGCTTTTTTTATATCAGTGGTTAGAAATGAATTGTGATAACTTAATACTGACATTTTTGTTTCTTTCTTTTTTAAAACTTTACATAGATTCCAGAACGGTTTAGTTGACTTATTTAAAGAAGACAAAAACTGTTTCATTTAATATTATTTTGATCAGAAATTTGTTTTTTTATTAATTTATTATAGTAACTATATAAAATTTTGTTGGCAGAGTTCCTTGAATGTTGCCAACGACGACGTTCTGAATTTCTCAATACAATAAGATGCTTTGTATGTTCTGTTAGTTTTGGTAAACAATCGTTTACCAAGGTTTTCTGCGGAATAGTTAATTCCATAATATAAAATCGTTTATAATGAACGAACCCGATTTACCCAAGATAATAAATTGTTTAAAATAAAAATGCTTGAATGATTGGTGACTCTTAAACCTATGTTAAAAAATGCAAAAAAAACACTGTATATCATGCATTGCTTATTCACAAATCACAATAATAAATGGTGTTGAAACATTCCAATCGTATACTGATTCGAGTTAACATCCATAATTAAATTTCGACTTAAACTTACCAATCAGAATTGGCATAAGAAATATAAAATAATTGTTGAAAGAGAAATATACTCTTTATTATATGAGTAAACCAGCCTTTTGTACTTTTGATTATAAATTTATTACTATCACACTAATACCTAGAGACATCAGACGAAACTATTAATAAACGCAAGCTTGCTACATTTGATTGTGCAATATATCATTATCCAGTAGAGTTCGCTTGATTTAGAGTAGAGAAGTAAAGGTTACAAGTTTATAAATTTGACAATAATATTATACACCTAAATTATAGTACTATAAAAACTAGGCCGAACTAGTAAATATCATAGTTTAAAAATAAAAAAGGTGGTAATGAATCTCAGCTGTAGGTACATATTAAACTCTTTAAAGATTTAAAACACTTATTTGACGACCAAAAGAGATAGAATTAAAATTGACTTCACGGAGCATTCTAGTGATTGGCTCGAATCTGCTATATTCAGTATAGGGTAAAAAGGAATGTGGAACAACACAACGATTCTGAAATTATTCTGATTTGTTCTTTCAACCAAATAATTTGAAGCTTCAGGCACTAATGACTTGCCCGAAGGAATCTGGTGAATAAAACAATTATCTGAAACTACTCGATGATCAGTAGAGTGGATGTAACTCAATGAGTTAAAGTTAGGTGGGAATAAGGTGGAAGTCCCAATGGATCATTTCACGAAAAATTGCTTAAAGTGAAACTTAAAAATTTTTTGTTGAACCGAGAAAACCATACTTGACTGGCGTATTCAAATGATATAGGTTTTACATATGTAACATAAAAAAATTTAAAACTTAATGGTCACATTTTAATGAAAATAGTTTAATGAAACCTAAAGATGACTTGGCTTTGCTCACTATTTTTTTTTTTTTTTTTTTTTATTTCAAAAGTTAACTATAATACAATAATTCATTAGATAGTTTCTTCGCCTAAGTGGCATTGTAGAAACATACATACTATAAAAGAAGGCAACAAGCGCTTTTAGAATAAACTACGTTAGTCTTAATGAAGCTATATAAAAAAAAATAAAAAAAATAAAAAATAAGAATAAAATACAAGAAGTAATAAATTATAAAAACTCAAATAAATCTTAAATAATATTTTAAATTTTAAAATTTAGATTATATATTATTAAGATACACAAATTATATATTTTTATTAAATTTTATATTAAGCATTATATTAAGTTAAACAAATTATCCTATTTTATCATAATGTAAGTGTTAATCCAAGATCTATACTGGAAATTACTCTTGAAAGTGAAGAGTTATTTAATTGGTAGTTGAACTAATATAAAGTCCGAGCAGAATATCTTCTAGAAAATTCAATGACTTGGCATTTAGTTTAATTCCAGCTTATTTTTTAACACCACAAGAAGCGAAATTGTTTATATCATTTTGAAGGTTTAAGCAATCCGATCGGGAAGATATAAAAAACTTCGAGCCGTTTGCAAAGCTAAGAAGCTTAGAAAAATTCATCACTTTAGGAGCATCAAATGTTGAAATTATAAAACTGAGGGGTCCTATGTTCTAAATAAAACTGAATACTCACGAGAAGAGAGATAAGACTCAATTTAATTCAAGTTAAATCAATTAAGGCTATGTGTTTAAAATTATATCATTTTGTATACTCCAGTAGTGATACTGTGAGGGATTTAGTTTAATGTGTAATCGAACCGAGAAACTATCTTAAATCACACAATTTTGAAATTTATAAAAAAAAAAGTGATGTAATTTAAAGTAAAATGTGATTTTAACAAAAATTTAATATAATATTATTCTAAACTTATTCAGAACATACCTGAAATGAACATATTTTATCATAACAATAAATGTGTTTACATCATTATGATGTAACACGAGCATTCTGAATTAATTTATTTAGATACTTTGCATTAATTAAATATTGTAGATAAATTCTACAGACCAATTTTTTTTTTTATTTCAACTCTTATTAAACCTTTAGTACTACACAATCATTAAAAAATACAATATGGAAAAAAAACTTCCTTTAAATGAGTGTTGAGTATTTCAACGTTATTGGCATTGACAAAACTTAACGTGATCAATAAATTAAATTGCAAATTAACTGATTAATTTATTACAGTAATCAAATTGCCTTCAACAATATTTTGTTAATTTTTTTTTAAATGCTTATGCCATTGATTAAGAATAATAAAAATAATATATGTATCTAACATCAGGGTTGTAAATGAGCTGACTCAATTGCTAGATGAAGTCATTATAAACTTAAATATTGAAGACATACATAAATCTTAAATTCGCTCATATTATGTTTTCAAGTTGAGTTGATTTAACATTTTTGAGCGGTGAGTTGAGTACGACTCAAATCAGTTTACACTTCGGGAATAATTATTGATTCATTATGTTATTAAGTAACACCTATTTTACAATGTAACCTATCTTACGATTTGCCATACCTTTATTTTTTGGTTTTAAAACACCACCCCATCATCATATATATGAAATGTATTCTCCGAAATAATGCCCTTCGCAATATCGAAAATACGATCATTCCAAAAAATATTTTGATTTATTCGCATTTCGAAAAGGTTTGGATTTTCCTGTCGTTGTAAATTTTCATCTTGAAATTTAATGGTGCAAATGGTTTTTATGTAATTAAGACAATTTTGAGTTTTTTGGAAGTATTAAATTATGACTCTGTTTGATTTCTCCTGTTCGTGTGGATTAAAAGTTTTTTAAAGTAGAACTTTTTTTTTTATTTTATTTTACAATGTCTAAAGAGAGTTTTTTTATGCTAAGAAGACTAAATGTATAGTGAAATTCAATTAAAATCCAACTAATATTCAAAATTCAAAATTCAGTAACAAAAAAAAAAAGAACAAAATAAAAACATTAAAAAAAATTAAATTAAAATTAAGATCATTAATAAAACTTACAAAAAGAGTTTGAAGAAGGATAGAGTCTTGTAGAACACCAACATAAATTTGTAGTTAACCATTGTATATACCATACTCGATCAAAAGCCATTGAAAAATCATAAAGCCACAACACTAGTTTAACCAGATTGATGCAGATTAATGTTAAGCTTTTCGCAAAGGCAAGTCGTGAGATTACCATTTGCGATCGGAAACAATATCTAGATGAAATTAAATTATTGGTCAAGATTAGGTTACGTCTGTAATTATAATATATATATATTTTATATTCGAACGATAATAACAAAAATGAAAATCAAACTCATAATACCCCTTACCATAATAATTGAAATAATGAATAATATTGTTGTCGTTGCAGACGATATAATTTGATTTTATCAACCAATTTTTATTCAAATTTAATGAAATTAGTTTTTCTGGAATAAATTACTTTTGGCATAGAACTATACGGCGCCGACCTTTACCATTTTTTTCATAAATGTAATTTATTTGCATAAATACATTTAAAGCGTTTCGTTTCTCTTTGATATAAATTCTTATCATAAAAATTGTTGTATTTTGTTAAAAGAAATAATTTTCATAAACAGACACTTAAAAATTTGACATCATCTGGAGCAATAACAAAATTACATACCAATTGATAAGATTTTTTTTTTATTTTATTATTTTTTGTTTTTAACTAAAGTTTTGCACAAACCTATAAATACGTAAAAATTGTCAAATTCACACTTAAATATAGTTTAAAATTATCACAATAACATATAGATAAAAATCGACCAATTTTTGTGATGAAGTTATCATTTTATTGTATATTGATTTTGTATCTTATTTCGGTAAGAAATTCATATTTGTTGCATTTCTTCGATTATTTTTAATTGGATAAACAAAAAAATTGCAGGGACAAATTAATGCAGCACGTCGAAATGAATCAATTCAATCCCACAAAGGTATTGAACATATTTTGAATACAGTTTTTGGACAAGTATCATCACTATACAAACAAATTCAATTGATTATTATGCAATTATCAAATACAGCTGAAGCTGGAATACGTAAAATAGAAGAGGATTTTATTAAAGTTGCTATAAATATTTCGGATTTAGTTAATGATTATGGTGATTCAGCAAAAGATTGTATTAAAAAATTTTGGCGAAAAATAGAACTTGCTAAAACTCAATTGAAATCTAATATAGAAGAATGCGCTAAACATGTTAAATCACAAGGTAATCAAATAACAGATAATTTACAAAAACAACAAAAAATAATTGAAAATAGTTCAAAATTATTTTTTGAGACAATTAATGAATGCTTGGAATTCAGTTCTGGTAAAATTGCTGAATGTATTTTTTTGAAAGTGGGTGAACTTAAAAATATTGCAAATGATGTTACCATATCAACAGAACAAACATTAAAAGAAGCTGTTGCAGGCACATCACGAATATCAAAAGATGGTAATAATTGTATACGTAAAAGTATAGAGAAATTTGGAAGAATTCAAAAAGAAGTTAGCACTAGAATCAGAAATTGTGTTAAAAATTCATGGTCTGATTATTTTTGAATAAAAGAAAATTAATGAATGTAAATTTCGTAATGCGGACAATAATGAAAAAAAATAAATGACTTTTCCAAAAATGACTTGACTTTGTTTTTTTTTTTTTGATTTTATTATTTTATAATTGAATTATTACGAAATAGCCATCTTAAATTCATATTTCCATTTTATGAGATTTCATGATTTCATGATTTAATGTGGTGTTAATTGGTAGATAATATTACCTCTACCCTATATAGGTCAGCAAGAAAAATGTTTACTAAGCACGTTCATAATTTTGAATTTTCAAATTTTTTTAATTTTATTCAATTTGATTTCTCAAAAGAGGCTTACTAACTCGTAAAGGGTATATATTTAAAACTATAGTTATTAATTTAATTCAATTACAACACAATTTCTATCAACATAATTGGTATGCAATATCTTAATATTATAACTCAAGAAAGAAATATATAAATAAATATTTAAATGAAAACAATTAAACAATCCACAAATAATAGACGAAACTTATAAAATTGAAAAAAATAAATTATTTATATAATACGTAAATTTTATGTACATATATGCAGTTGTACAATAAAATTTGATAAATTAAAATTTGCAATTATATAAAAAAATTTTTTTGAAAATGTAAAATAATATTTGTTGTATTAGAAAATTAAGATATGTGTCATTGTTTCATTGAATGATTATGACCTTAGTCTGAGCTGTACGGTCGCATAGTTAATTTATGTATTGAAAGTTAATCAAAAATAGTTAAAAATTTCAAAATAGTAACAATTAGGAATTATCTATAATTATAATTGACAAGCATTTAGGGACCTGCGCAGTAGACACCTTTTCATTTTATTTCGATTCTCCTACTCCTTAATGAAATTCTAATATATGTATGTATATAAAACAATAATGCGCACACAGTTGAAAATTTCTTATTCAGCAAATACATTATGCATATGTGAAAACTTATTAAAATAATAAACAATTGTTTGCTTTTGTTTATTAGTTATTATAATTTACATATGTACTTGCAAATGAATATATGTACATATGCCAAATAAAAACAAAGAAACAAATTCATCTCAAATAAAAAATATAAAAACAACATAAAAACAAATCACTTGAATTCTTCATTTTTATCTTTTTAAGTAACTGTTTCTAAATTTTGGTTATTTGTAGTAATAATTTAGTTTTTATTAAAATTATGTATTATGTAGGTATATATATACATACCTCTTTAATGACAAAATTTTTTATTTTTAGTAATTTTATAAACTAAATGCCACTTACTATAGGGAATATAGCGGAAACGAAGCAGTATATGAGGTACGTGTATTTATGTGTCCTAAATAAAACTTACTAACCACAAAACTTTTTATTAAACACGAGTGGTTTCTGCTATATCGTGCGAAGTCTATGTCAGTACGTAAATTACTGTTTTTTTAAAAACTTTAAATTTGACTTCAACTTGAAATATAATTACTCTACAGGGGACCCTAGTAAAATTTTTTATTTATATACATAAGCATTCCAACATTTTTTTTTTATTGTTCTGAAATCAGTATTTTACGAATCTATAAGCAACTCATTAATTTTTTTCTTGAACAAGCTAAATGAATTTAAATTATCTGTCAGATTTTTATAATATTACGATATAACCTTAAACTATTATACAAGCAGTTAGTTTTCTGTTTATCTGTTCTGAACAAGGAAATATAAAAATTGATCTTGTTTCTGGTATTATAATTATGTATGTATGTCCACATTCCGATTGAGTAGAAAGCTGTGTTTAATTAAATTGTTGATTATTTTAAAAGCAAGGAAATATAATTCGCTTTTACAAATATTTTCGAAGCTAAATTATCTTGGAGAATAAATTAAATTTGTGGGATGTCTGATAGTAAGATAATTAAAAGTTTTTATAGTCTTTTTATGAATAATATCAAGTTTTTTTTAAGAAGATTTGTGAAGTCCTACTCCACACTGGATTGAGATAAATTAAGCTAGAAGAAATATAGGACGAATATATAGTATATATATAATGTGCTTTCATTGAAGAACTTCCTCAATCGTTTTAATATGAAAACATATGGAACAATCTTTTTAATAATGTGGTCGATGTGTTCTTGCCACTTAAGTTTATTTTTAAATATATTTTTTAACTCTTGTTTTTGACAGCTCTTTATTTTGCAACGATAAATTATTGTCAAATAACTAGAGCTTGCTTGAGTTAAAAACTGAATCGTTTATTATTTCGTGAAGACTATACTTACAAACCGTTATACTAACCGTTACTTATAAATGATCGCTTATTTCATATATGAATAGGGTAACCATTATATCAAAATAATATGTAACTAATAATATTAATAATATAAATTATCATAATAAACATATGTCGGGACGCCACACGGGTGATATTTGTTCTTATAATGCCTAGCAGCTCTAGTATTTTATTCATGAAAATCTAAATGTAAGATCATTTAATTTACGTCACAACAACGTATGTTTATTTTTGATTTGGCGGTAAGTTTATGTGCAGACATCCAAATGTAAATTGTATGCATATATTCCACAATTTTTTGTTCAACAGTGTTATAGTTGTTTTCCATGTATACCATAAGTCCATAACCAAATCATCAGCATAGAGATGTGTTTTGTCGTTTACCTTTAATTTTAACAAACTATACTTATTTAACAAGCAAATAATACTTGACTACATATATATTTTAGATACTATATAGAAACTATATTGCACATAGATTTCTTTAAAAACGTAACATTAAATTTACCTTTATCTCACTATTCTGAAAAAAAAATTTTTTTAATTGAAAATACAAGTCATTCTAATTGCGTAAAACAAATTTTCTTAGATTTTACAATTTTTATATGTACATTATGGCAAATTCACTAAGTTTGCAAGAAACTCTATTGTAAAAAATTACAACAAAGACATTCCATATATCTCAATATTTCTTCCTCTATAATCATTGTTTTCTAATAATTTAATGTTATAATTTTTACCCTACATTCTTTAGTATCAACAACGTATGTTCAGAGTTCCGAAGGAAATTGTCCAGAACTGAAAATGCCGAGTAATAAAATGAACGAAGTAAAATAACATTTTTGTGGCAGAGATCTGATCTGTAACAAGCTAGTTATGATTTGTTCAAGATCAATTTCAAGATAATTAATTTTTTTCTGATTTTTTAATTTTAAATCATCAGAAATACTTTAACACTAGATAGGATTCTTATATTCTTCTATTTTATGAAACGGAGTTGATTCTCATCTCTTTCAGGATGAATTTCTCATCGATCAGTACCTACCCACCGAAGTATATACGAAGACTATATAAGAAATAGAATTGTTACAAAAATATTAAAATATTGTCTACGTCTTCGTTTATCTAATTTCTTTGACTCTATTAACTTCTCTAGTCTTCTTTCTTTCTTTTTTTTTCAAATATATTTTTTTTTATTTTTTTTTTTTTATTTTTCCATTAAGAAAATAAATTTATCGTATCATATCAAATTTCATGATAATAATGATAAGAAAATTGTAAAAGCATTTAAAAATTCATATATATATATATATATTAGTTGTAATGTTATTAGGTTTTTGCACCCGAAATTAAATTAAGTTAAACTTAAACTTAAATTAAATTATCTTAAATTAAATTAAGCGTAATCGATTTAATCAGTTTATTATTATCATGATTTACAAAATTGTCGCATAATATAAATAATTCGGTAGATTATGCTTATAAGTCGATAGAAAATTCAACAACAATTTAAAAATGGTATTATATAATTTTTTTCTTGAAGCTATAAATCTTCAGAAGATTAAAGTTTTGTAAATTTGGAAAAAAAATTAAAGTTCATTAAAATTTAAAACAAATCTCTAAGGTGCCTATTACACATCAATGAATTATCAATATATTGTCCATATATGAACCTATATATAGGCACCTAAGATTTCAATTTAATTCATGTCATTGCATAATGTCCAATAAAGAATTTTATACAGATATTGATAGACTTACTAGAAGGCAGCAAAAAAATAGAAGTTTTCCAAAAACTTAAGGAAAAAAGTTCATGACTTTTTCTGCACGATAGAATCAAAACTTCCCATCAGAACAATCTAGATAAATCGACAGCGTATTTTTTCTTAATAAACACTTAAATCGTCTTTAAATATATAGTCAAGATGCTGATAATTGTCAAATTTGAGGAAATTTTGATTAATAAGAAATATTTTTTTATTTATTATTATTTATTTATTTTTTATTTTTATTTCATTGTTTAATTAATATATAATAACTGTTCTATAGACAAGTGGTTTTTAATATATGTAAAAAAAAAAATATACATAAAATAATTAAGGTGATATTTAAAAAAATTTAAGAAAATAAATAAAAAAAAATACAAATTAACATATTTTATAAATTAAACAATTAACAAATTTAAGTAAGTAATTATTTTAATATAATTATAAGAACAGAAGAAAAAAAGAAACTTATAAAATTGTATTCAAAAATAAAGTTAGAGAGTAAAATATCAATTAAACTTATAATTATATATATATTAAGAATTATAAAATAACGAAAAGAAAAGTGTTCTACAAAAGCAAAATATTATATACTAAATTAAGCAAACAATAAAAATAAAAGTTAAAAACACTCTATGCAAAAAGCATGCAGTAGTGAGTGTAGTTACAAAAAAAATATTTGACCAAATAAAAATAGAACAATAATAACGAATAAAAACCGATAATAAGAGCTTATAGCCTTATATAAAAATAACTAAAAATAAAAATCAATATCTTATAAAAAAAACAATTAAGTTTAATTAAATACAAAAATTTACGTAACTATGCGTACTAAGTCATTTACTTGATCATGATTGAAATTAAAAAGCCAGAGTTTAACCAAACTGAGTAATTTAGAACCATAACAATTGTTAGTTAAAGGTGGAGGTAATAAATTATAAAGCCGAGGTGCAATTGCTAAAAATGAGCGTAAAAAATGACGTACATTATGAGGAGGTATGTATATATTTCAGAATACCTACTTCGTAAGTAACCACTTCTATTAAAGAATACTTTGAGGACTCGGAAGTAAAAAAGATGCTTCACAGGTAAAATATTCAAACATTGAAATAAAGGGAAGCTGATGCTTTCCTACGATGGTTTTTTAAAATTAGTCTGATAACACACTTTTGTTGTATTAACAAAGGTTTAAGATAATTATTAAAAGTACCACCCCAATTAACAATTCCATATTGTAATTTAGAATTAAATAAACCATAGTATACAGACGTAAGCAGTTTAGAAGAACAGAACTGCTTAAGGTGATAAAACTGTGTAACAACTAAATGAAAATACTTACTTAAAATTCGTGTATGAATTGACCAATCTAACTTAGAATCTATTGTAACACCTAAATATTTGAAGGAATCAACACAATCCACTTTAAAACAACCTGCGGAACAGTTATACATTTCGTTAAAATTACATAATTTCTGAGTAAGAAGAGAATTACTATGTAGAAGAGGAAATTTTCTACATTTAGCACAGTGATACAAAATATTATCACACATAGGAATAAAGCTACCTAAACTGAAAAACATAATTTTAGTTTTATCACTTAATAATAGTTTGTGATAGTAAAACTAGTGACGGAATAAGTCCAAGTCATAATTAATATTACACACATTTTCAAAAAATGACTTATTATTGTAGGATAGACCAACATCATCAGCAAAGGCAATTGAACAACCCTTAAATTTTTGAAGAAGAACAGAATTAAAGAAGATTAAAAATAATGTAGGACCCAGAACAGATCCTTGAACTTTTAATATCACTGATGGTGTCATCAATTTTAACTTTCTGAGTTCGACCCGTTAAATACGAAGAAAGTAAGTCAAAAAAATTAGCTCGAAAGCCAGCTTTATACAATTTGCCTAATAGGATTTTATAAGCAAGCATACTAGATTTTCTATATAAGCATACTATATAAGCATATTTCTATATAAGCATACTATATAAGCATACTAGATTTTCTAAATCCAATCCGAATATGTTCATTGTTTGTCCTTGTGATCTATTAATGGTTATCCAAAACAAAATAATTGGTGAAAGAATTTTCAACCGTTAATTATGTGGTAGGAATCCTGGTAAATCGAGTGAATTCAAGAGTCTGTGGGATAATTTACGACTTATTTGTATTTTAAAATTGATCTCATTAACATGAACATTTTTAGCAGCCAAGCCATTGATGGTTACGATAATTGTCGCTTATATTAGGAAATACGCTTTCTATCAATGTATTTCTCGAATCAATAATGTTGCAGAAACTTGCTGGCAATTTTATTAATTGTGTATTTCTTTTCAATTTTTCCATTCCCAATATCCAGCAACTGTTTTGAAAATACTTCAGCAAATCATGTACGAATGTTTTCTGATATTATATACTGCGTTTTTATTTGTCAGTATGTTTAATGGGAGCTTGACAGCCGAATATGCTGTTCTTTCACCATCCAAAAATTTGGAGCGATTGCAAATTCAGCAAGAGCGAATGCGATTTTCTCTTGATACCTAACTTTTGCGAGAACAAGCGATATTAAAAATGTTTTCCCAGTTTCACCTGGCGCATCCAAAAAGAAAAAAACGCCCTCTTTCGCTGCAATAGCAAACAAAATTCTATTGTAAATTATCTTTTGATCCTGATGTTAACCAATTGATTGATGTGAAACAAACGTAGCCAAATCGTTAATATTATGTTGTTGTTCGGTCTGCATGTCTTTATTTAATAAATCACTTGCCAGTCGATTGGGTGAAAGCATATCCAAATTTTTGAGTTGGTCATTTAAGATGAGTATGTACATGTCTTCGATCAGTACCAATGCTTCGTTATGTACTGCTTGTATATTTACGTTTTGATCATTGACTTGTAGTCTGTGTAGTGTGTACTATATCTTAACTCATTGAATCTTTAAATTTGTCCCATAATTCTCTTGGGTATGTTGGAAAACATGTTGTAAACAATATCGCAAATAATTGACGAATTCCATGGGAAGAGGAAATAAGTACTATATCAGCAAGTTTGCCACAGTAATTGAACAAACCATAAACAACCAAACCACTCAGATTTTTGGAAAAGGAAAAAAGTTATATTTGTTAATTTTTGTGAGAGTATCTGAGTACCAACTTTCAGGTCTGTCACACCTTTGGTTTCGGAAATATTCCAAATGGGTGCTGGGATTTGTATTGGGTAGCTATACAAACCACTCAGAATACCGGTCCAAAAATAAACATAAGCCAAGTGGAGCATCAATCCAACCTATGATGTAAATATGGTTACGATACGACTAGTGGCTTAAAAGTTGCAAACAAAAGTTATTAGAATTATATATATATAGATTTTATACTACTAAGGGCTAACTAAATCTAGGATCAAGTGATCTAAGATCTATATGTGTATAGCTGTACTGAAGGTATATCTTTAAAATTAACATATTTGATATAGAGCTGAAACTGTAATAAACCTTTTTCATAAATGCAGTATGCCGTGACAATTGCATTATACATGACTGACTTACAACAATATGATTTTAATTCAGGACGGTCACATTACAACAATTTATTGAAGCTTATTAGTACGCATTTTAAAATTTAGTTTTCATTGGTTTTAATTTTGTTTGCAATTTCAAATTAATTTTGTTGCAAATATAAAATAAATAAATATGTAATTACCTTACCTAGAATAAAAATGGAGCAATTAATTTTGATAATAACTTGTGCTTGTCACCCTCAGCCATTTTAAACATTTAAACAAATCTATCTCTAAAAAACAAAGCTCTAAAAAACAAAACTAACAAGAGAAATTTCACAATGCGTAGCTGACTTTGATTTGCTATAGAGAGTTTTGTGTCATACGATTGCTGCAATGTAACTGAAGAACTGTAAAGAAATGTATAAATCATTTTTGAACACATGACAGATTAATGCGTTTGTGAAAAGACCGATATTTTGAAAATTAAAATTGAATTAAAATTTCTGTTGTTGCAAACATAATTAAAGCTTCTCAATATAAATTTTGAGTAATTGCTAACCACAATATTACAATTTTTGTCTAAACAGAACCCAATTTTTGAGATAATTCAAACTTTTTTAATATTTCTAGTATAAGTCAACTACGTAATTTAATATTTCTCCCGCACAGATATCAGAACAATTTTTTTTGTACCTTATTTAAAAATAAATTGAATAAAATTGTATTGATTTTACATACATAAAAACTGATATTCAAATCGCTGCAAATCAATACTATTTCAAGTGAACATCAGAATTAAATTTAAAAAAAAATTAAATTAAAACGAAAAAAAAAATTAAATAATTTCAAATTCGTGACGTTAAAATAACATAAAAAGCGTGCCACTTTTCAAAGTTTTAAAATTTCCTCTTTTTTTAATAATTTGCCCCAATAGACGTCATCACTTACCTAATTAAATACCGTTATTTTGTATTATAATATTTTACTGTTTTTTTTTCTTATAAAGATTTTGATTTAAAAATTACACATTTGATTTCAACCTGTCAACACCATTGCATCATCCAATACTTTAAAATTCGTATTTAATGATTCTGACTAAACATTTGCTTTGAATTGGTCCAGAATTCGTTTCCTTTCAGCTGAATTTTTCTCCTATAGGTAAGGTATAGAATACTTAAGTAGGCATCTTTCAATATTCATCACGAACATTCTTAAATTTTCATTCATTTTAAATCAATTTTAAATTATTATCGAATCGAAATTATTTTAAAATATTTATTTATATTTTATGTGCGCATCCAATTGATTGGCAAAAAAAACGCAACCTACATATATTGTGTGGTTGTTCAAATTTAAAAAACAATTTACAAAACACGCAACATGCAACATTTTTGCATGCGAAAATCATTATAAGCATTCAAAGAATATTCTTTGCAAGAAATCACTATAAATGATAAATATGGGTAAATGGGTATAGTTGGGTTTTTTTAATGCTCCGTTTTTCTATTGGAAGCGTGGGATTTGCTTTGAATTTTTAAACTCTTCATAACAAAATAATTGATGATAAAGGTAGATGATGTATCTCTCGTCTAGTAGAAGATACGGGAAACCAGAAATCAGAAGTAGGTCAATAAAACTGTAATATCAGGATGTTTGAAGAGATAAAGTCATGAACTCTATTTGAAATGATAAAGTCATGAATTGTGAAGTTAACGTTAAAATTTAAAAGACTTGCATTTGATCAGTTATGACATATACATCAGGAACAGTAAGAGCTATCACCAGTAAAACAAAAACAATTTATTATACTGCACTGAAATCAAAATGGCAAGGAATATTACATCAGAAATTGCACCCAAAGCACCCTAATTCGCCAAGGTGTTATATTTAATGTGGCAAGGATGGATTATATGTAAAATATATATATATATATATATGTTTGGAATTTGAACTACTCATCAGATGGATAATCAAATACTATAGCAGAGATAGCACGCGATATAACCTTCATCCAGGCAAACTATCGAAACATTGGAGAGATAGTTGCGGAAAGATAGTTGAGGAGAGATAGTTGGTTGGATAATTAGACATTTGAGAGATAAGTGGTAGACATAGTTTGGGCTCTATATTCTTAAAACTGGCTATGTGTATATGTACGAATAAGTTCAACCCTGTGACAGGAAGAAGAAGCAAAAGTAAATTATTCTACATGATTTATGTGAAAAAAAAACTGATCAAAAATCTACTTCAAAACGAAAATTACGAAACAAAGTTATAAAGCCGATTTGAATTTCAAAAATTTTTAAAAATAACACTACTAAAATAAACATAGTTAATGTTAACGATAACTCTTTTAACTTAAATAAAAAATAACTTAATTACCAGTGTAATACTATATTTTCACTATTTTTAAAATCATAAGAATTTGTTTTGCACCGCTTTTTTAAATGCTTTTCCTTTAGTCGACCTTTTAAATAATATTTCCAACATTGATTGAAAAAAATTATCTTATCCATGATTTGCATAGTTACATACTTTTCATGTTAAGGTTAAGTAAACAAAAAATCCAGTACAAAAATTACGTAGCTAGGTCTAATTCTATTAATAGACGACTACCCAGATAAAGTGAATAAAAATATTCATTTTTAATCGGAGTTTAAAATTCTTTGTTTTAAGCCAATATAGATAAGATTGTGGAATTAAGTGTCAATTACTCCTTTACAATAAAGATGTCAAGTTCGACAACACATAAACATATTTTTGCAAATAATTTTTGTTTGTTTTTTTTTCTTTTATATTTTAGGAATTTACGACACTAAAATTTAAGAATTTCGAAATTTATTTTTTGATGAAAAACAAATTACCTCTGAATATTTCAAATAAACTTTATACTTTGTATTATCAGAAATAAAGTAACACAATTTGTAATTTCAATGGAAAACACATAACTTGGTCTAAATTGTGTAAAACGCTTCTCAACACTCTGGTAAACACATTTTTTAACGGTTTCATTAAATAAAAATATTATACATCAAAACTTTAGACCTAAATAAACCGAATAAGTTCTAAAATTAAATTTATTCGACTCAATTTACCTATATCATGGCAAATATTCCTATAAACACAAACATTTGAGCTTTCCAACAAAATTTTTATTTTTTTAAAATAGAGGAATTTTAAGAATTCGAACTTTACCCAATTTTAGCAGGAGTTTTGCAAGACAGCGTGTTAGGACCCAACTTATTGAGGATTAAAAAGTACATCACAGACTCAAGCAATGGAGCACCTCTAAAAAGTGCTGGATTGAAAAATCAAGCTGAACAATGAAAATTGTCTCACATTACTTATAGGCGTTAGGCGCTAAGACGTAAATTATCACTTAGCGTATATATGAAGAAAATAATAATTGGCAATAAAATGTCATATTACCATTGTCACAGAGAACAATAGTTGAAGAAATTAAAAAACTGAGGGATAAAAAAGCTCCATTTTTGATCTAATTACATCGGAAGTCCTGAAACAACTTCCGAAAAAGCTATAGCAATGCTTACACACATTATAAACGCAAAATGGAATATTGGCAGAGATAATTATGATACCAAATCCATCAGGTAAGCCTATAAATGAGGTCAAATTCTACAGACCAATATCACTGCTACCAATAATATCAAAATCATTTGAAAAACTACTATTGATTCAAATGAGACCGATCATAGAAAATACTAACCTAATTTCAAACTATTAATTTGGTTTCATATCTAAGCAATAGATCAAATACATAGGATAACAGACATAATAGAAAAAGTATATGGCATTGAGGCTTAATACATAAACTAAATCATATATTACCTAAACAATACGTATAGATATACTCTAATCATATCTAGAAAACAGACTATTTAAAATTAAACAAGACGAGGAGTATTCTACTGTCAGAGATATTAAAACAGCTGTGATTCAAGATAATATTCTGGGTACCATACTGCATTTGCTCTACACCAATGATTTACAACAAATAGAAAATATAACTGTAGCTACATTCGCTGACAGTACTAAGATGATGGCAGCAGGATCTAATATTCACGATGCTACAAATAAATTGCAACGAGCAAGCGACAAACTATATATTTCTGGACAAAAAAATGAAAAATTAAACTCAATAAGCTAAAATCGGTTCATGTAAATTTTACAAATAAAAAATTAGTAAATCAACCATCGGTAAATCTGAATGGGGTGAATATACTCCAAGAAAACAAATTCAAAATGCCTATACATGCTTATACATGTCTATACATCATAAGATATTGTTATATAATTAGATATTCAAACATATAGTTGTGCGGTATACAAATATGGAGATGTGCCAACCAAACACATGTACTTTAATATGCTTCAATACATAAACAAATTGCTTTGAGGTGTGTTTTTAACCTTTGTTTACCATGCTCAACCTTTGCATGAAAATAATATTTTTAATTTGATGTTAGTCTTCTTTCGCAAATAATAAGGAAGAAAAAATAATGCAAATAAAACAAACAATTTTTTTGATTTTATATAATAAGTACCAATAGAAATTTAATCAATAGTTTAATTTGGTATAATAACCAAAAACCCAACAGCATATGACAAAAAGGTCAACACTTAACAACCAAGGGTTTTTCTAAGGCTTACAAAGCTAATGCGAATCCATGCCAAGTCTGTATCACCCATCAATTTATCGAATCAGGTAACCCCTCCATTATACATATAACATATACATATACGTATTGGATATTGGATATTGGATCTAAAATCTTTTTTAAAAATAAATAAATTTACTACAATGTAATTACGCAGTTTGTATTATAAATCGTATACTCGTTTAAATTGTTCATAAATTCGCATAAATAACCTAATCAAATATTACCCCTTAAACCATTTAAATACCATTTTAAACTTTTTTATTAGATTTTGTTGATAATAGGGTGCAATTAGAGTCATTAATAAATTAAATTTGATACAATTAATAATTTATTTATTGTTAGATTAAAGAATTATTTTTAAATCGATTAGATAATTATTTGCTATTAGGTTTCAATCAATATAAAAGATCCTTACAACAATTGAAATTGCTCAGTTCATTTTTAAAATTTTTTTTTTTAAAGTTAAGAAAAAAAATATAAAATAATGAAATATATTATTACTATTTTATTTGCTTGCATTGCAATTGCAGCTGCTGGATCTTCTTCATCAGACATTTTTAAAGATGTTCCAAGAATTAAAAGAGTCACTGTAAGTATATTTTATTAATTTTTTTTTGCTGTTACTCCTCATTGGAGCATAGAGCGTTTACTTCCCTTCTCCTACTTTGTGAAGTTATTGATTTGCTTCCAAGTTCATCCACAACCAACTAATTCAGCTATTATGGTTTGATGTTAGGTGTTGTTGAATCTTTCTCTACTCCTATACTGGGTTGGGGTTCTATTTTAAGGCCATTCTGGATATATATTTTTGTGATTTTCTCAGAGTGTAACCGGTTGACTGTCGGTTCTTTACCTATATAGTCTCTATTACTGTCGGTTCTTTACCTATATAGTCTCTATTAAGCTATAAGTCTCTATTGCTGATGATGTTGGGCCAGAATATTCTACAAACTCTTCTTTCTTTTTCTTCTTATTCACGAATACTTGAAATTTTTGATTTATTTTATTTGTTGCCTTTCAAGTGTTGACATTACACAAGCTTTGAATATTCAAATATTAGTTTTCTTGGTTATTTGACCAACCTTTCTTATTGGACTTCATTCAGCAAATACAGCTCTTACGTAGTCTGTTATTGACATTTGCTTCTATTTCTCTGTTATATCTTGTTTATATGTTGCCTAGATAGGAGACATATTTAACATATTTGACGCTTGACCTTCTATTTTGATAATGTCTGTATTGGTGTTATTTATTATCATGATTAGTTTTGTCTATGTTAATTTCTAGATTGATAGCTGAACGTGCCCCGCTGGTTGAAGTGGTTCAGCTTTGTGTTGGATATCGCAGACATATCAGGCATATCATCCGCATAGTCAAGGTCCTCCTTATATCCCGGCAAAGCCTGCTTCTTGCATGATTTCATCTATTACAATCGTTAATAGGAAGTGGTGAGAGTGGATATCATTGTTTTACTCAGTATTTATCGTAAATGAGTCACTTATTTGTTCGCCGTGTAGAACTGCTTGTAGGTCTTCATACAATGTTTCTGTTAATCTTATTAGCTGTTCGGGTATTTTCTTTCTTCTTAATGCAGTCCATATCACAATGCGTTGAACCGTTTCGAAAACCTTTTTGAAGTAAATGAGCAAGAGGTGCATGGAGAACGCCATTCTACAGACTGCTTTATATTCAATGAAAGTTATTAATTCTTTCCAAATAGCCTAATAATAGCGTTGTCAGTAATCAGTGTTGCGGTTAGTTATCATTTTAAATTAATTTCATTTTTATCAACATCAATATTGATTTAATTCGGACCTAAATAAGTAATTATTCATCCCAGTAAATGTTCAAAAGAAAACTATTTCTTCAGAAGCATCTTCAAAAATAAATGAACAAAGTGAGCAACAAATATTAATATTGGGTCCAAATCAAAATCGATTAAAGCTAAACATGTTAAAAGAAAATTTAAAATACTTGTAGATTATTTCGTATCTTGCCAATCAATAAAAATAAACATTTCTGGTTAGGATATTCAAAATTTTTAATTGAATGCTATTAAATACGAACTATAGAGCTATATCAAAAAACATAATAATGTAAAAAAATCATTTTTTAGTATACTTTAATTCCCACTGATGGTCTTACCGATTCAAGTTTAGCTGATGAAGTGAATCAATTTGTTGTGGAAAAAGTAGCTGAATTCAATGCTGAAATTGATCAATTCAATAACATATCAGAGAAGACTCAAGCTGAAGTTGATGGTATATTAGAAGATGCTAAAACAAAAATTGAAGAATTCTTTGAAAGAATTATGCATAAAATTAATGAATTAAAACGTCGTGGTGGCATTTATAGAAAATGTGCTGAACAATATGAACTCGAATTAAAAGAAGCTCGTTTAGCTGCTTTAGAAGCATTCAAAATATGTACATTGAATATTTCAAAAGCTCTAAAAGATTTTGCAGTTGAAGTTGGTGCTGAAGCAGCCAGTATAACTAAAAATGTTTTATATTTAGTTGAAATTGTTAAGAATTGTTATGATCAGAATGGAACTATTAATACAATTAAATGTGCCTTTAAAGCTGTAAGTATATTTTTCTCTATTATATACCTATTATAATAGGTATATAATTTATTTATTATAGCAATTTGTAGTATTTCAAAAAAAATATATATAAATATATAAATACTAGAAATTATCATAAATTCAATATTTATTATTACATACATACATTTCTATAAATATAAAATTCTCAATACAAGAGAACGCAAAAAAAATTAAAATTGATAATAATTCGAATACAAATGTTCGTTATTTGACATAATAATATTATTATGTAGTTACATTTGTTACATTACGCCAGACAACATTTTTGTGGGCTAGTTTCATTATTAAAAATTTTTCACATAATCGAATCATAAAAATAGAAACTTATAAAGTCGAATTTTGATATTTCACATTATTTGTATTATAAAAAATAAATATTTGTGTTTTAACAGTAAATCAACTGAAAATTCTAAAGCTTTGTGTTAAATAGCTTAGGCGCATTAAAATTAATTCACTGTGGAGTACAAATTTTGTAATTTTGTCATTTATTATGCCAATGCTTACTAAATTTAGTACGTAAGAAACTAAATATGACCAACCGTTGGTATTTTATAATAAATTCGTCTAGTAAATATAGTTCATGTTAATTTTTGACTACTTTTAAAACACTCCAATATTTATTTTAATAATTAAAATTCATATATCAAAAAAATATTTTATTTTAAAATACATACACAAAAATTGCATATATTTAGGAGATAATCAATTCACAATATTATAATATTATGTTGTTGTTTTTTCTTACACAGATTAAGCAAGTTATGGAAACAATTGTGAATATTGTTAAATCAATTAAAAATTTAATAATAGCGGTAAAAACTAATACTGCAGCAATTGTTGCTGCTGGTAAGGACTGTAATGAAAATTATATTCAAGTGGCCATAGCTAAATTCAAAGAATATGATAACAAAGTTGCTGAATGTTATAAATTGGAAGCGTTTTTTCATTAATATTGGAAAAAAATAATTAATTATATTTTGTACATAAATTTATATATAATAAAATTGTGTAATACTGATTGTGATAAAAAAAATATTTAAATTATTTTTTCATTTTTTGATTTTATTCAATTGAAATAATTTCAAATTGTATCATATAGAAAACTATTTAAGTCTTTTTCGATAGGTATATCTGAAATAATAAAGCTCTTTGTGGAATAAAAAAAACCGATACTTCTTGCATATATAAAACGTTGAAAAATTGCATAATTTAAACATATGCTTGTGATGTGGGGCTCAACAAAAATACGAGCTCACTTATCATATCTAATGCGCAAAAGGAAAAATCAAAGGCAAAAAAGTAATTTGTGGAAATTAAATGAAATATACGAGCAATTATCGGTGCTCAGAGCCGGTGTAAATACCCCATTTTGCAGCTGCACTGAACTTTGTTTTTGAGGCTTAATTTTAAGTTTTTACTGAATATTTAAATTAAAATAAAGCAAACTACGCAAAATGTGTAATATGGAAACGAAAGCGATGCTTGTTTTATTCATGCATAATAATACTTAGAAAAAACTATTTTTTATTTTATAGTTTCTTTCTGCCGAAGTTAGACTACTTCTTTTCTTGATAGTGAGTTAAGTTCATTTGAGTTCTAATTTCCATTCCATTAATTTTATTTTATTTATTTATTCCGACTTTCGAGCTTAAATCAAGCAAGGTACAATATCAATATATGTACATATATATTATTACAATTTAAGTTAAATTTTATCATTTTATATCAAATTATAAATTGGAAAAAAATAAGGTATGTATGTGGTTATTTCAAAAAATTACAACATTTGACAATTGAGTAAAAAAATTAATAAAAAAGAGAAAAATAATGAATATATTGGGCATAATTTGGTACATTGCTCTTACATAAATTTTAAGGAAGCTTATTAATAAACATTTTTGGTTAGTACATAATTCACTGTTTTTTTTATTTCTTAATCGGTAATTTTTTGCCGTAATATTTTCCATAAAGCTTCAAATTAAAATTTTTAGGTTCCTGTCACGGTTTTTGCTTTAATTCACTGAGGTGAAAAGTTTTACAGACATTATTAGCTTATTAATATATTAAATAGAAAACATTATTGATGTTGATAATCATCATCATCATAATTGATTCTGCCGTACCACAAAGTCACATAAATATTTATATAGAAGACATTATTAATTTAAGTTTAAAAAGAAAATAAAATATCTTTCATTAATTTTATTTAATAAAACACCTTATTTTGACTTTACTTTTTATTTATAAAAACCGTTTTATTTTTATATGTTTTGTATGCATTTTGATACTATCATTACATCACCATCAGCAATTTACGATACCGGTTCTGTTAATTATTTGAAGCATGTAGTCATTAACCCTAATGAATACAGCTAAATTCTAGCCAGTATATAACCTAACATTCAAAGGGTACGAATTAACATTTATTAGTGGGTAGACTACGAATATATTTGAAGAATAATAACAACAACAAAAAATGTAGCTCTTTTTTATCACCTTATGTTTTAATTACTGACCCACATTCGCAAAGAATAGTAGAGCCAAAAATGATAATTCTATAATAATAAAAATAAAAATTATAAATTTGTGACGAAATGGAAATACATTTTCAATTGTTTTAGTATAATTTGGCTCCAAAGTATCAAAACATTGAAAATTATGAATCAGGTGAATTAATGAATGCATGTATTATAGAAAAAATGTATGAAGTCAATTTATTAATGAAACAATTGAATGATATTTCTGCTTGTATTGAATAAACAGTTACTGATGGTATTATTGACTTAAAATCGAAAAGTTTGCTATACAATGATAATTATGTTAAAGTTGTTGTTGTCACACTTAAAGAATTCGCTGTAGAACTCAGTAAAGAAGCTAGTAAATTAACTGAAGCTGTGGATAAATTGATTTGAATTGTTCTGGAATACTATGGAAAATGTGGATAAATTGCAATAGTAAAGTGTGCTTTGAAAGTAAGAATATTTTAATTTTAGTAGTATAATTTTTATAGCACTGCAATAGTTTTAATTACAGTTTTACCATTTTCATCTATATTAACATACAAATGTCATTGAATGATTTAAATTGAAACAAGGAAATAATATTATTTAAATCTCTTAATATAACACTGTTATGATGCGATTGATTTACTTAAATTTGTAGGATATTCTGTAATAGATGAGATTTTCAAAACATCAAAAAATTGTTATTACGTGACATAAATTAAGAGTTCGATTCCAACACTACATTTTAACTTATTTAATTTTGAAAATACCGAAACTAGTATTGTAACTACATATTTCATAGATTAAGTCCTTAAAAATTTTGTACTAGAATTTGTGCTAGAAATCACACAATAATAACTACATAATTTTAAATTTTTACAATAAATTTAAATAATATTTTGCATATATTTTGGCGAACTAATAAAATTATTTTATTAAACATTTTTTTCTTATATCTATCTTCGTTTTTCATTTCAGATAGCCGAAAATAAAGACGTCAACAGTCATACAAAAAATTAATATGTATTCAATCACATTCAACTAAAACTCAAGCCAAAGTAAAGTTGTTTAATCCATACTAAAACACAACAACGAGGTTGTAATGTATATTTTACAAAGATACTACAAATTCAAATATCAAAATATGATATGTGTCTTCAAAGCGCCGTTTTTATTGTTCTTTAATTAAATTAATCTAAATTGACAAATATATAATGTACACAAATAAAAAAAAATATTGTTTTTAGTAAACCTCTATCTGTTGTGAAACTCGTATATTGATAAAAACAATACCGATTATATTTCTATCAAATTCAGTACCTACAACAGCTAACGTAACGTAATGAATAGCTTTGGAGATACATTTTATTTCCCAAAGTATTTCTTGAACTCGATTTTGTGTGTACTTGATTTAAAATGACAGAAATAAAGAAAAAGAAAAGCTATGACGTAGCTCAATAGAAAAATAAAGTATAACAAATGTTTGTATGTTGATCTTTATGCCAGTTAAAATTTCTGTTTTAAACAAGCCATAAACTCAACTTCTTTCACAGTTATTGAAATCTCCCTAATAAAACTGATTATATTGTACATCGTATATTTAAATTAGAAAAATGACAAAAATACCTACAAATTATTTTTAATAATAAGCTTTTATTATTTTAATTTGTATTCACTTGTATTGAATGATTTTTATTAGATCAGCTGCGAAACAAAAGTGCACCCCAAACTGTAAGACAATAAATATCTTTAGATCTCTTTCAAACTTTGACATTATGATTGTAAACGATCTTACTCTTAGGTTTTTTATATATCTTTTTGATATCTATTGTCGGATCGAACACCTTACTTCTGTTTCTGATGCATCTCTTAAATGTAATTTCACTTTTCTTTTTAAACTGAGAGGGTACTAAGTAAAAGTAAGGTACCTTTTTAATTCATTTTTTTTTTACTTTATTTTATTTTATTGAACTTTATTCCAGTGGGGCACAATAAAATTTACAATGTTGTAACACATACCGACAATTTTTATATTAGAGATTAACAATGTTCACAATGTTTGAAGCTTTTTTTTTAATTGTAATAAAAAAAAAATTGCACAACAAACACGTGTATTATAAACAATAAAAACAAAAACAAAAAAATTGCAAAATCAAAAGACATTTTGTGATCTAATCTAAAAATTAATCTTTTAATTTTTAAAATGCACTCCTTAATAAAACTTAATGCAATTTAATACGATTTAAAAAAAAATATTTTGTAATATTCATAGATGATTAGATTACGATATAAGATATAACGTAATTTTTATGATATTCACGCTGATATTTATGCTAGACAGGCTTAACTTTGATATAAAAGTGCAACACATTCCAACGTAAATCAATAGTATCAAAATGAAACTAGTTATTACAGTTACTTTATTAGCACTCTGTGCCATTACAAAAGGATCAGCCAATTTATTTGACGATATTCTTAAAGTGGATTACGTTGAGGTAAAGAAAAATCACCAAAACTATATATCTTTTTATAACTGTGTATGAATAGCACCATTAATTTTTTTTTATTCATTTATTTTAGTATAATTTGGTTCCAAGAAATCAAGTAATTACAAATTATGGATTAGCTGAATCAATAAATGCATTTATTATAGAAAAAATCGATGAAGCCAATTTATTAATTGAAAAATTTAATAATTTTTCTGATGATATTCAGGATGAAGCTACTGACATTATCAATGATGCTACCAATACAATTGAATATTTCGTTCAAAGTTCAGCTATAAAAATTAATAAACTAAAAGAGCTTGGCGGAATTTATAAGAAATGTGCTGAAAATTTTGAATCAGAATTAAAACAAATTCGTTCAAATAGTTTGGAAAATGCTGTTAATTGTGTTAAAAATGTTGTTGTTGCACTTAAAGAATTCGCTGCAGAAGTCTCAAAAGAAGCTCTTCAACTAACTAGAACTGTAGTTGAATTGGTTTCAATTGTTAAGGAATGTTATGAAAAAGATGGAACAATTGCAACAACAAAATGTGCTTTCCAAAAAGTAAGTTTGATTTCAATTTAAAAAGTAAAGTAATATCGTAAGTTGAGCTTTATTGTAGAATTATTGTTTTACAATTATTTCGTATTTTATTATTGTAAAGTATTCCGTTCGATATTTCAGTAGTTTTTATATATTTATTATGTCGTTAATTTAATTCAACATACTCAAATACAAAAATGAATGTGTAATTTCAATTGAAAGAGGAAGATCGCAAGCGTTTAAATCGTTTCGCTGCATTTCTAAACTAGATTTCGATTCGATCACTTATAATTTTACTATTTTCTGTAATAGAAAAAAAATTCAAAACATTAAATGATTATAACATTACATAATTTTAATTATATCACTACAATTTTATTTTATTGTAAAAAAAAATTATCGAAATTAATATTTATGACCATAAAGGAAGTATAATATAGAGAAACTATGCGGAACAAATTTTGTGACGATTTTTTTTTGCTTAAAAAAATTTTGAAAATACCCCATACACAGTAGGACCTAGATAAACTCACTTTAAAATTTTGTAATACGTCATTTTAATGTCTTCGTTAACAGAAACTCATACAAAATATTGAACTAAAAGTTTTTCTTATATGCAGGTTCAACTGTATAGATTCTAGCTTTGAGAGAGAGAATCTTTAAAATGATTTTAATTCTTGTTGTTTTTTTTTGTTTTTGCTTTTATATAACATACATATAGTGTAGTAGCGGCAATGAGGTAAGGTTGTGTATGTCGTATTAAATACACACTTGTTGGGTAGATGTAGAGTATACCAATAATATGAAATACATGGTGTCGGGACAAATTTTCAAAGACACAATTACATATTTAAAAAAATTAAATCCCAATTTAAGTTTTTATAAAAAATTTGAAATTATTTGGTTTTGTAATGAAGGTACTTTTTTTTCTTAAAAAAAGTAAGAATACTAAGTGATTATGCTGAAGTCCGAAGCGGAATATCCCCGAAAAAATTTCCGATCCGAATACCAAAAAATCGGTATTCTGAAATCCATTCGACTGCCAAGTCTGTGCACAAATCAAAATCAAATGTTTCGGAATTTTTTTTTTATTTCAAATAAAAAAGGCGGGGTTGACAGTTTGAGTTTGCTTTTATTTATTTTGTAAAAAGTTATTAATTTTTTAATAATTACATAACGTATATATTCATAAATTAAAAGTAAAACTTATAAACTTTTAATTACATATGTATATACAAATTAAAATTTAATAGTAATTTTTTGTTACATATTACATTTTGTTACATTAAAAACGATAAAATATATTATTCTAACAATATATAAAGTATATTGTTTGAAGCGTTTTTTTAAATTGACATTCCGACGGACTTTAGCATAACCACCTAATTTTTTTATTTCTTAAAAATACAAAACAAAATCATATTTTGAAAGAAACTACTAATCAACTAAAGATTTTGACAATTCTTCCACATTTTATATTAGTTGATAAAAATTTAAACATTTAATTTTTTTAAATATGAAATTTTGTCCTTTGAAATTTTGTACTTATGAAATTTTGTTTTATATAACTTTGTCATATAACCAAAATGCATACATTTTTATTATTTTTAATACAAACAAAAAGCAACTTACTTTACTTTAAATTGGAAATTCATAAGGAAAAAGAGAATTAAAATATTTTAATATAGAAATAGAACAACCAAAAATGATGTTCATTCAAAATAATGTTCACGTTCATTGTTAATGTATTATGATAAGATAATGATAATAACCTACACCCTACCTCTACTATGCACTATGCAGTAAGAAATCAAGGAATACATATATATGAATTACGATAGTGTGCAAAATTACTTACTTACTGCAGTATGGCACAAAAAAATAAGCACATTGAAGTAATTGAAAACATAAATTAATAAATTAGTTATTTTTTCTAATATTATAATATTGTTAATACTAGTAATAACATAATAAATTTAAGAATTTATTTTTCTTTATTTAATTTTTCATTTTCATTTTTATATTGAAGTTATTTTAGTACATTCAAAGTGTTTATTAGTTTTTTATTACACTTCAATTCGGCTTTTTCTCTTTGTTTAAAATATATTTTACAACATAGGGAGGTACATATTATTTGTGCATTTGTAAAATTTTTATTTAAAGAATTTTAATTTTAGAGCCACAAATTCTAAAACATAGGTACATTTTTTTTTTTTTCAAAACCTATCTAAGTGGTGCCTATGAATTGTTATTTTTCAACGCATAAAAAAGTAATTTAAATAGAATTTTACATTTTATTTGAAATTGAAACAAAACTCCAATTCAATCCAAGAACAAAATCAAAGAATTAGAAATTATAAAAACAGTGTAGACGCTTCCATTAGTTTTATTTTTTATTTTGATGAATAAAAGAAAAAACAACAAAACAAAGTTAAATATTTTATAAATTTTTATCTTTTGAAATGTTCAACATTATTCTACGATACTGTACGAGGTACAAAAGAAATAAAATATTTGTTATTTATATTATGTTTAGGCGAATCCTTTTCTTTTGCATTTGTTACTTATGATTATTTTTATTTATAAACAATCAGTTTTACTGTTCGCATAAAGAACTTCATTTACAGTTTCTAATGCCAATTCTACCAGATCGCTTTCGACACTAATAAATATTGAAGATCCTGAATAGTCACATCCTCAAAACCTTCACCTTGTTGCATGTACATAAATAAAAATATGTAACCGTGTGGCTAGAGGTACGAAGCGTGTTATAAGAGGGTAATTCACAAATTTATGGACGTGATGGAGGAGGATTACATGTACATTAATTAAATTATTTATTAGTTTTTTATTAAACTTCAATTCCGCTTTTATTTAGAATATTCATATATCTACCTATTGCAAAATATATATGTACATACACATTTGTGAAATTTTTATTTTAAGAATTTTAATTTTACAGCCACAAATTCAATTCATACCCATATATTTTTTTTTTTATTTTTCAAGACATATCTAAGTTACCTATGATACCTATGAAATGACCCTTCAACGAAATAGTACAAAAATAATTTTTCAATTTATTTTAAAATTTAAATTAATAAAGAATACAAATTCAGTCCAAAAACAAAATCAAAAAATTACAAATTACAAAAACAATTTACACACGGCATTGTTGCAGGTGTTCTTTTGTTTTACCCAAACACATAAAAATAAAAATTAAATCATTGTATGTGTGAATATAAACGAAACATATTACATTTTTTCTATTGCTCTATTCTATTTCTATTCTATTTTTTCTCTGGGGTTCTACGGTGAAGTAAAATTTAAGAAATATTGAAAAAATTTTTTTTGTTCCTGATAGTTTCTCTATAATTTGATAGCATAAAGGAAGTATAATAAGAGAAACTATGCGGAACAAATTTTGTGACGATTTTTTTTTGCTTAAAAAATTTTTGAAAATACCCCATACACAGTAGGACCTAGATAAACTCACTTTAAAAATTTGGAATAACTCATTTTAATGTCTTCGTTAACAGAAACTCATACAAAATATTGAACTAAAATTTTTTCTTTTATGCAGGTTCAACTGTATAGATTCTAGCTTTGAGAGAGAGAATCTTAAAATGATTTTAATTCTTGTTGTTTTTTTTTTGTTTTTGCTTTTATATAACATACATATAGTGTAGTAGCGGCAATGAGGTAATGTTGTGTATGTCGTATCAAATACATACATGTTGGGTAGATGTAGAGTATACCATAATATGAAATGCATGGTGTCGGGACAAAATTTCAAAGACACAATTACATATTTAAAAAAATTAAATCCCAATTTAAGTTTTTATAAAAAATTTGAAATTATTTGGTTTTGTAATGAAGGTACTTTTTTTTCTTAAAAAAAAGTAAGAATACTAAGTGGTTATGTTGAAGTCCGAAGCGGAATATCCCCGAAAAAAATTTCCGACCGGAATACGAAAAATATCAGTATTCTGAAATCCATTCGACTGCCAAGTCTGTGCACAAATCAAATGTTTCGGAATTTTTTTTTTATTTCAAATAAAAAAGGCGTTGACAGTTTAAGTTTTTTTTTATTTATTTTGTAAAAAGTTATAAATTTTTTAATAATTACATAACGTAATATGTACATAAATTAAAAGTAAAACTTATACATTTTTAATTACATATGTAGGTATATACAAATTAAAATTTAATAGTAATTTTTTGTTACACATTACATTTTGTTGAAAACAATAAAAGATATTATTCGTTTGAAGCGCTTTTTTAATTTGTAATTTCGACGGACTTCAGCATAACCACCTAATTCTTATATAAAACAATTCTTATAAAAATATAAAACAAAATCATATTTTGAAAGGAATTATTAATCAACTACAGATTTTGACAATTTCTTCCACATTTTATAATGATTAATAAAAATTTAAACATTTAATTGTTTTAAATATGAAATTTTGTCTTTATGAAATTTTGTCCACATGTAATTTTGTCATGGAACCAAAATGTTACATTTTTAATGCAAACACAAACAACTTACTTTAAATTGGAAATTCATAAAGAAAGGAGAATTAAAAAATTTTAATATAGAAATAGAATATTCAAAAATAATGTTCACGTTCATTGTTAATATATTATGATAAGTTAATCTTAATAACCTACACTCTACCTCTACTATGCACTATACACTAAGAAATCAAGGAATACATGCATATATATGAATACGATAGTGTGCAAAATTCCTTACTTACTGCAGTGTGGCACAAAAAAGATAAGCACATTGAAGTAATTGAAAACATAAATTAATAAATTATTTATTTTTTCTAATATTATAATATTGTTAATACTAGTAATATTATAATAAATTTAAGAAATTATTTTTGTTTATTTAATTTTTCATTTTCATTTTTATATTCAAGCTATTTATTTTTATTAAATTCAAAGTGTTTATTATTTTATTACACTTCAATTCTGCCTTTTCTCTTTGTTTAAAATATATTTTACAACATAGGTAGGTACATATTATTTGTACATTTGTAAAATTTTATTTAAAGAATTTTAATTTTAGAACCACAAATTCTAAAACAGGTACATTTTTTTTTTCAAAACCCCTATGAAATGTTATTTTTCAACGCATAAAAAAGTAATTTAAATAGAATTTTACATTTTATTTGAAATTGAAACAAAACTCCAATTCAATCCAAGAACAAAATCAAAGAATTAGAAATTATAAAAACAGTTTAGACGCTTCCATTAGTGTTATTTTTTATTTTGATGAACAAAAGAAAAAACAACAAAACAAAGTAAAATATTTTATAAATTTTCATCTTTTGAAATGTTCAACATTATTGTACGATACTGTACGAGGTACAAAGGAAATAAAATATTTGTTATTTATATTATGCTTAGGCGAATCCTTTTCTTTTGCATTTGTTTAGTTATGATTATTTTTATTTATAAACAATCAGTTTTACTGTTCGCATAAAGAACTTCATTTACAGTTTCTAATGCTAATTCTACCAGATCGCTTTCGTCACTAATAAATATTGAAAATCCTGAATAGTCACATCCTCAAAACCTTCACCTTGTTGCATGTACATAAATAAAAATATGTAACCGTGCTGCTAGAGGTACGTAGCATGTTATAAGAGGGTAATTCACAAATTTATGGACGTGATGGAGGAGGATTACATGTACATTAATTAAATTATTTATTAGTTTTTTATTAAACTTCAATTCCGCTTTTATTTAGAATATTCATATATCTACCTATTGCAAAATATATATGTACATACACATTTGTGAAATTTTTGTTTTAAGAATTTTAATTTTACAGCCACAAATTCAATTCATACCTATATATATTTTTTTTTTTTATTTTTCAAGCCATATCTAAGTTACCTATGATACCTATGAAATGCCCCTTCAACGCAATAGTACAAAAATAATTTTTCAAATTATTTTAAAATTGAAATTAAGAAAGAATACAAATTCAGTCCAAAAACAAAATCAAAAAATTACAAATTACAAAAACAATTTACACTGAATTGTTGCAGGTGTTCTTTTGTTTTGCCCAAACACAGAAAAATAAAAATTAAATCATTGTATGTGTGAATATAAACAAAACATATTACATTTTTTCTATGGCTTCTTCCTTACTACCTTATTTTCTTTTTTTTTGCAAACATATCACACTACACACATATATAAATTATAATGAAGGATTAAGGAATTACAATATTGTTATCAAGATCATTGAATCCGTATGCGATATACAAAATCAAGAGAAAGATTATAATTTATAAGAGATATTATAATTTACGCTCTGGGGTATTTTGGCATATAAAATATATTTTTTCTCTGGGGTTCTACGGTGAAGTAAAATTTAAGAAATATTGAAAAAATTTTTTTTGTTCCTGATAGTTTCTCTTATTATACTTCCTTTATGTTGATAGTCCTTTTAAATTTTGTACTAAAATTTAGAAAATCATATTATCAAACATTGCGGCGAATTCTGTTTATATTTACATATTAGTAATATTTTGCATAAATTTCGGCGAAGCAAGTTTTTTTTCTTAACTTTTTTTAAAAAAATTTTTATCGTTTTTTTTGTGTGTTTCAGATAAAAGAAATTAAAGAAATCATACCACGAATTGTTAGTGGAATATCATCAACTATTGCAACAGTTACAACTCAAGCTAATGCTGTTGTCGCATCTGTACAGAACTGTAAACAAAGTGAAATTACAAATATTGGAGCTATATTTAAATCATTTGATAATAAAATTATCAAATGTTATGATAATTAATTGTGTATCTAAAATGTATAACTTAATTGCATACAGTTTTATTATGTAATCGAAAAGATTTTGAAAATAAAAATAATGGCACATCTTTAAATAGACTAATTTATTAATTTTAAGTATTTTGCTTGAAAAAAAAAATTAAACTCAAGTCAGTTTTGAGTTCTTATAACGTAAATGTATCTTAATGTATTTTCTTATTTCAATGCATTTCAGTCTGCAAATAACCAATTAATAACTAAAATCGCATAGTTCTACTTTGCTGATGTCGATTGTTAGTGATCGTGACTTTTAATCGTAACAAAATTCATACTAACAAAATTTAAAAATTAGAAACAATAAAAATTTATTTACATTTAAAAAATTAAAAATTATTTTGAGTATAATTTTTATTTTCAAACAAAATAATTTAAAATAGTTTTCGAAAAACAAAAATGTCCAAATACATTATTTTGTTTCGAAAATCTTTTCACATATAAAATGAAAGCTGTATTTAATGAATATTACATAGACTTCGTTTCAAATTACAATTCAATATAGTTTGTAGTCGTAGTATAAAATAAATCTTGATATAAAAAAAAAATATTTTTTCTTTATAATAAATCGATATAACAATTCGATATTATAGCATTTAGGTACCAACAAATATATTTTCTCATGTGTATTCTGTTAAACCAAGAATAAATACAGTTCAATTTATGAATTAAAATCGAAATCCTTAAAGGTAGAAGAAATTTTTAATAGACTTCAAATGAGTTTAAATCAAATTTAACGTCTAAATAAAATACGGGGTACGTATGTTATCTAACCAAACATCAGGTCAAAAATATAACTTTTATTCGCTATCGCCTTGAAATTCTAATAAGTTTAATAAAAAAAAATACATACTCAATTTCATTATAAATTGCTTCCCATCATTTTATTCTTGACACTATATAATATTTTTTTATTTATTTATCTTAGGCAACAACCGCATAGGTATGGAAAAATTTATTTAAAAACAAAAAATTAACTTTAAATTTACTTCTGCAGGAATGCAGTCTATGACAATTTAATAAATTGAAATGTTGTATGGTAACTTGTATGTTTATGCTTATACAGTAAAATTTTAAATTGAAATTTATAATTGAAAATTAAAATTTTTTTAAAAAAATATATTAATTAACCCCTACGTCTCCTTTTAAACATCGACAATTTAAAATAATTATAATGAAGATAGGTTGTGAAATAGTTCATATATTTGTACAGTATTTTTTTTCAATTTACAGATTAAATATTATAATTATAAATAAATAGAAAGATGACATAACTAGATGGCCAAAGTAAAGTAAAAAAAACATAGAAAAATCAGTGAATGTAAAATCCTATTCAACCAAAAATAAAATTGAAATATTCATGTTTATATCTCAGGTAGGTACATGGTCGATTTATACAATAAGCCTTGGTTTGATTTAATTTCAGCCAAAAGAAAAGCAAAAAAAACTTAAAATACCCTTTCATAATTGATTAAAGTGTCAACCCAACAACAGATTTCAATATTATGATAACAAATTGAAAAAAATTATGATTTAATAATTTTGTTTCCATTCTTATCGAAACTGCCGACTTAAATAAAAAATTAAGATCATTATAGAGATAATCAATAAAATCCTTAAACAATTTTTTTTTTTTTTAAATATCTAATTAAAATAGAATTAAAAAAATCTTATAAAATAATACTTATCGAATTGTTTCTAATCGATTAACGAATTGCGAAAAGATAAGAGAAATATTCTTTTTGCTATAAAAATGCGATCCACAAGAAAAAATTTACTTCAGTTCGTCTGTATAATCGAATATACAAATACCGACAACTCCACCAAACGAAAAAAAAAAACAAAATGAAATTCGCTATTGTAACACTTTTAGGCTTATTTGCCATTGCTTCAGCAAACATTGAAATAGATCTCTTTGAAGGAATTTCAGAAGTTCAATTAATTGACGTATGTATTGATGTCTTTTATTATTTATAATTTTATTTACATATAAAAAACAATTTTTTGCTATATTATTTCTTTTTTTTGTAGTTCAGTGACTTTGAATCCTCAACTCAAACATTCGGTTTACCAGATCAAGCTGATGAAGCAATTGAAAATGCCGTAAATGAATACAATAATGTCTTACAACAATTTAATGATGAAACATCAATTAGTCGTAATCAAGCAAATCAATTAGCTGGAGATTTCAAAGAACGTGCTAAAGCTGCTATTAAAGAGGCTGGTGAAAAAATCAAAGAATTAGTTAAACAAGGTGGACGTGTTGGTAAATGTGCCATCAAATATAATAATGATTTAGCTGAGCTTAGTCATGGAGTAATTGATGGTCTTAAAGTTTGTTCAGATGATATTGTTAATTCAGTTAAAAGTTTAACAAGTGCTGTTCTCGGTTATTCTCAAGAATTCATTAAGAATGTTAAAACTTTAAAAGATTTAGCAATGAAATGTTATAATACAGAAAGTAAAATTGGTCTTACTAAATGCATTGTAACAAATGTTACTGAATTCACAAAAATTATTACACACCTATTGACTAAAACTAAATCTGAAGTCACTGAAATTCGCGATAAAGGATTAGCTTTAATTAATGCCGCAAAATCATGTAATGAAAATCATATTCAAACTACAATTACAAAATCTAAAACTATTAAAGCTAACATTAATGCATGTCTTAAAATGTAATAAGCTCAAAGAAAACCGTTGAAATATAATTAACAAAAATAATTTAAAAAAAAATAAAAATCGTTTTAATTTAATCTGTTCCCATTTCCATTTTAATTTATAATAAATTTTCTTTCCGAAAATATTTTTTTTGTTTATTTTTAGGTTAAAATTTTTATACAAAATAGAAAAAAGTTAATATAATTAGTAATCATTAATCATAAAGTATTGTATATGAAAGAAACGATTTACTTTTGAAATCACATTTAGAACAATAAATTTAGTTGCATATGAGAGAGAATGTGTACCACAGCTTGCTTTCCTCTCCGTAAATATTAATCAATAGTTTTAAAATTTAGATCCAAATATGACTACTGAATTACAACAAAGAAATTTTACATAGCCATTACATTCGCATTTAATTATGATAATCAGCCTCACTAGTCACTAACTAACATCAATAAGAGATCAACCTGCAATTGAAATAGTGTTCTATATCAAATACTCTCATCATTTTATATCAAAAATATTTAGGAACAGATCAAAGGCAGTCGTAGCAAACGCTATAATCAAAAAATTTAATTTACTTTAAAATATTATTTATTTTATATGATTAAAATGAATAAAGAAAAAAAATACTCGAAACACTAATCAATTAGGAGATAGAAAAAATATGTGGCTACAATTATTATTTTTGATTTATTAAGGTATTTGATGTGGCATAAATAAACTTTTCAGATTATATGGGTATTAAAGGGATAATGAATTAATAAAAAAATATTTAGCAGATAGAATGCAATACACTCAAATTAACGGTGTACTTAGCAATAAATTACTCATAAAAAATGAAGTACCACAAAGTTAATGACTACAGCCTCTGATATACATGCCCGTCCATAATAAACATTTCAAATAGTGGTATTGCTATATATTGTTGAAATATAATATTTACGCTGATTGATTAATGTTATCAGGGTTATTACCAAAACAAATATGCTATGCGAATTGGAAACTGTATTAAATAAGAACATCAAAACTTAGGCTTAGAATATTTTTTTATAACTCAGTTTTTTTTAATTAAATAAAATATCAGTGATTGACATTCTTCACGTTCATTACAACTTTTTCAGTCTTGGTTTCAAATTCTCCTTAAATTTTTTAACTGATTGACTTTATTATAGAGTTGGTGGAATTCTTTGAAAATATAAATTCAAATTTCCTATAGCTGAAACAAAGTATTTTCGTTAGTATTACATAGTACATACTTTTATGCATATATATTAGCTCATATGTATTTAAAAATTAAATATTTGTGTGCCAGGTTACAATTGAAAGATTCTTTAGGAAAGAATTGTTCTGTGTACACTTGTAAACTATTGCGATCTATTGCTTTACAAAGACGCAATCAAAGCTTCCAATAACAAATGGTTAAATACAAGATTTCGTTTAGTAATAGACATCTGATGTGCTTGCTCTATAAGCATTAATCTGACAGTATAAATATATTAGATTTAGATTACAATACAACCAAACATAACTATAATTGGGCCTATACAGCACCAGAAATGCTCTCTTAACTTACCGTAGTTGAAAAATTCGATATTAGTACGGTGTTAGCTGTTATAACGAAGTATTGCCTTATTGGTAAACATGCCGCAAAACTTTGTTCAATAATTTTCCTAAGGCTTTCCTTAGACTCCACTCTCTGGCCATAACGGCCAGCGTTCATTGTGTGTGTGTAAATCGACAAGGAAATTATTTAAAATAATTGTTTAATGAATTTGTAAAAAAAAATAGTTAATTGAAATTTTATATAAAAACTAGCTTTGTAATCCGCCATAAATGACGGAAGCAAAATAAATTCTAGCATTTCTTTCCTTCATTAGAGTTTTCATTTCAAGTTTAATAAAAATACGTATATATGCTTACTAATTTCGCATACCTTTATTTTTGTATTATAACGTTTAATTACCATATTAACAGAAAATTTGTAGCTATTACTATGTATAGAATATAGAATATAAGGGGTCTACAGAATATTTATAGACCACTGCGAAATGAATTAGGTGAAATTTATGACAGCCTAATAGAAGTAGCTGAAAATTGTTCAACAGAAATATCTCGACATTAACTAAATGTTTGGCAATGAAAATTAAATCTTATAAATTTATTAGTTCAACAATAACATGGCATAAAATCTTGGGGAAAGTAGATATTATTAGTAAAATGATGCAGAAAGTTTCTTCGTAAACAAATTGACTATGAAGAAGTAAAAATATTCAATTTAGTCCAAAAGAAAATTTCAAAATTATTTTTTTCTATATAATACTAGATACAACTACTTTATCGCTTACCGCTCGCTTTCAATCTCTATCATATTTTGAACAAACTTTAGGATTTCTAATTAAATTTATTGACTCAGGCGGCCATATACTCAGGCACGATTTATATAGCATGTAAAGATGAACAATAGGATGAAATTGCTCTACACCTTCTCTGCGCCGGTTCTACATCGTAAAGAAAAGGTGCAACTCAGGATCTCTGCTGCTTTGTAAAACTACTATCTACCTACCTAAGACTATTTGAAATTTTGTTTACGGCGTTTATGTAAATAAAACAACATCTTCAAGAAAAACATTTAAGTAATTTTCGGAATTTTCATTATTTTTTACAGTTATTTTTTTTTAACACACTGTCGTTAGTTGTTTGATTTTTACAACTATACCATGACATCGATACACTTATTTGTTATAATAAGTGCAATTTATTTTGATGGCAATAAGCTTCCAGTACTTTAAATCTAAGTCGAAATAAGTCAAACCGTTGAACGATAAACAACTTAAGTATTATTTTATTATTATTAGTTAATGTACCGTATAATATTACGGTTATACTAACGGTAGATACTTAAAGAGTGGAACATCAAATGTAATGTACAAGACAAATACAACTAAAATGTTTCTACCTATATGACAGACAACCTATAACTCACTTCAAGAGTAAATATTGAGAATCAAAAAATTAAACTTATTTAGGTTATACGCGTATAATTTCAATTACAAAATGCCCAAATTCAAAATCCCAAAGCACTTTTAGTTATCAAAATTCGATTTAAACATCTTTATAACAATTATAGACTTTAATTATTGAATTAAACAGACAATAACAACTCTAAAATGCCTCTTAATTTATAATTTTGCATATTCTGGTAAAATTTTGAAACCAACTATAAAATCTATCCAAATTCTGAATTTCGCATACACATACCTATATGACAGAATATAGGAACAGCAAATAAAGCATCACATTTTTTCTTAATAAACTTGATGGATCTTTTCTCCGAAACCCGTACTAAACAATTCCTTCATTTTGTAGCTGCATACTTCTTAAATATATATATAATATACATGCTGGGTGGCGCAGTAGGTAGAGCGCCTGCCTTTCAACCGAAAGGTTCAATTTCAATTTTGGACCTGTTCCAGTACCCATTATCATTGGGATAAAATAAATGATAAATAGTTTTGGTTAATCTACAATAAATATAGTTTTCCACATTTAAATTAGTCTATACCACAAAAATTCTACAGAAAAAGCTATTTTATGTGATTGTGTATTCCAAATCTCTGTGTAAAAGCAGTTAGGGTGTTCATCCCATAGACTTGGAATAATATAAAAAAAAAACTAAAAAAAAATAATGGTTTTACGTTTTAAAATTTTTAATTTTGTAATTTGGGATTTAGACTTTTTTTTTATTTCTAGGATTTAGACTGGATTTTAAATTTAATCGAAGATTTAATAAAATGTTGGTGATTTTGTATTTTGGAATTTAGAGAGTATTCCACTTATTCGCATAAAGAAAAATAGGAATACAATACCGGTAAACATTCACAGATCATGGCTTTAGCAACATCTGTTCAAGATTGGTAGATCGAGCATAGACAGATGCAGATTCTGCTTAGAAAAAGAGGGATCCCCTTTCATATTCCAGGAATAAACATTACCTGATTTTGAAATTTACATCAAAGCAATGATACCGTTTATCAAGGACATAGGCCTACAATTCTGAGATAAAAGGGGAGGTCTCTAGATAATAGATCTTAAGAGGCCGTGCTTACATAGAACTCCCCATTAAAAAAAATAACGGCAAATATTTATTTTAGTTTTAGATGTTGGTTTTAGAAAACCATACAAAATATTTTTTTTTTAATTTAAAATTATTCTTAATTGTCAAAATTCTAGACATTTAAAATTAAGTGATAAAAAATGGATTTATAATCATAAATCTTTTTTGAATTCTTTAAAACAACAACATTGTAATTTTTGAAGTACATTTAGCTACATCTATGCCATAAGTAATAAAAATTTGAGATAAGTAATAAATGCGTTACATTATTAAAGACAAAAAAAAACCATATAATCTAACCGTCATTGGAATTACCTAAAACAAAAATCGGCATACATATTTAATGTAATTTTTTTTCTTCAAAAATTTACCATTAATTCCAAATGAATGTCAGTAAAGTATTTGATAGTTGAATGCACTTGGTCAACACCGAGAAAAATCGATTAGTAGATGTATCTAAACCAATGTACCTACTCCAGTTAATGACCTCCGTAGTCTAATTGGCAGTAGCTGTAGATGGTAATCACGTATTAAAATATCGTGGGAGATAACTTATTTTCTTCTACTAAACAATAGGATCTCCAACAACACTGTTTTGTAAAGATCTATAAGCTGCGAATCTGCCTCAATGTTCAAAATAATGACCAAAAATTGTTTATTCTTCAGTATCGATTATGATAAAACATTTAAGTTTTCTTTCAGATACAAAATCCAAATTGTGTCATCTCATAATATTTAAGCACAGAAGATGTATAATTGTTTCACAAAAACCAGTATTAAATTTCATGAAATAATTACCAAGCTAAAATAGTTGGATCTTACTCCTTTGCAATTTTAAAAATAAACTTAAAAAAAATTTAAATATGCTAAAACTGACAGACGTTCAGACTAATGAATTAATGAATAATATATGTAATGACGTCTTTAATAGTTGTCGGTAACAAGATTTGTTTTATCTTTAAATTAAATTTACTAACAAAAATCTATTTTTAGCTTTTATTATTTATTAAAAAATAATTTCAACGTTATCAAAATTACCTCTTGAAATTGGAATTTTTAAGTGACCACTTCTAATTTATTTAATGAATTACTTGATTCTGAGATTTAATAGAATTTACTTATCTGAGGGATTCAAAGGATTACAACACGTGAAATAATTGAAATTTTAAAACAATGAAATTTAAATTTACGCAAATTGTTATCGTTCAATTTTTTTTTTTTTTAATTATTTCTCAAGCTTATCGTGAAATCATTGATATTTAAATGTTGCTATAAAAACAAAAAGGAAATTATAAAATTTACTCAGTATTTACTTTAGCATACCACACTAAATTTAACTTTATTCGAAGACAAAAAACACAAAAACCGAAAACCAAAAAAATGAAATTTTCAATTGTTTTTATTTTAGGGCTTTTTGCTATCACAGCATCAGCCACAACTGAATTAGATTTATTTGCTGAAGTACCAGAAGTCCAACTAATTGATGTGAGATTATTTTTTTATCATTAATCTATTAAATAAAAAATAAAAATATTATATTTTAAAATTATAATTTTTTTAATTATTTTAATTATACAAACAGCCATTTGAAGTAATGCCAGAGGGACTTATTTCATACGAAAGTGGAATTGCATTTCCAACATATGTAACCAGTTATTTCCAAAATATTATCGATGAAATGAATACGGTATTGTCTGCTTTTAAAACTATTGCAAATAATGATAAACATGATATTGAAGTTTTGTCTCAATCTATTCAATTGGATGCAATTTCTAAAATTAATGAAATTATGAAAAAAGTGCAAGATTTAATAGCAAAAGGTGGTAAAATTGGTAAATGTGCAGCTAATGAAGAACATGCAGTGATGGAAATTACTGAATTAGTTGGTGAGGGTATTAAGGTATGTGCCAAAGATTTGATTATTGCATTAAAAGAATTATCTGGTGGTATTATGGGTCAATCAGCTGAATTAATACTAAATATTAATCAATTAAAAAATATTGTGATCAAATGTATACAACAAGGTACAGTAGGACAAGTTGTTTGTATTACAACAAATGTAAGTTAAATTGATAAATTATATAACTACTAAGAATTCTTAAATATAATAAAATTTTAATTATTTTTTTTTTAGCTCAACAAAGGTCTTAAATTATTGAAACAAGTGATTTCAAATGCCAAAACCATTTTAAGTGTTTTAAAATCCAAATCTGATATTTTAGTTAATGCTGCTAAAAATTGTAATAACAATCACATTCAAGTTGTTTATAATAAAATTAAAATAGTTAAGAGTAATGTTGAAACTTGTGTTAAAACTAATTAATTTATTCTTATTTCGTTTTATGAAATTGGAATAATTTATACAAGCAATACAAATGAATAATAAAAACAAATGATGAAACAAAAAAAATAATTATTTTATTAAAAAAATTTTAAATTTACTATTATGTTATACATTTATCAATTAAACTCTTCTACATTATTGTTATAGATAGTAAAGTACACGCGAACTATATAGTTCTGTTATTCTGTTGTGAAAACAAAACATAAGCTGTCACAGTTTTTATTAACTAATTCGTGAAATAAATAAATTTTTGTCTATAGGTTGTTTTTTTATGCATAGCCAAAACACTAGGAAGAACCTTGTATACCGGTTGGCTCGGGTGGAAAATTAGGAAAGGAGAAAGGTAAAAGGGAAGAAGAACAATTACAAACAAAGATGTTAATGTTCGTTCATATTTTATTTATTTAGGTCATAAATATTGAATTTATCATGTTTTGGGAACACATAAGATGGTATTTGGTTCCACATTCGGGATGTTGAGGTTATAAACGAATTGTCCAAAACTTATCTTCTGCCATCTAAGTATTTCTACGGTGTAGGGATGAGCACATGTTGCCACACTCTAGAGTAGCAGTGGCTGTTACCCCCTCTAATTTATTAATTCGTTAATTAATTAAGTTTTTATATATTCTATCTGAATTTAACGTTTAAAATGGTTCGCGAGCAACCAATCATAGCACCAGAAATTGCAGAGATCTATAAAAATTAAAAATTATATCAGAGTGGATGGTCCCAAACTGTTAGAACAATTATATGGTCTTAAACACTAGATTACTTATGTTACCGTACCGGTCCATAACCTTATTTTGATATAAAGTGATAATTTCATCAAAATCAAAATAAATCAACATTTTCATTTATTTAATAATAATATTTTGTACTTAATCGAAATTTATAACCTCCTAAACTAATTGAAAAACTAAATATGTATATTGAATGGATCCAAGTCCGATTTTTGATATATTGCTAGAAATAATCTTAATTCAATTGATTTCTTTTGGCAGCATATTCACAATAATTGTTGTAATCTTCTGTACGTTAATATAGCGCTCCAACGTTTTTTCACAATAGCTGTCTTCTGTACAAATAAATAAGTTCCATATCGTAAGTAACTTGTTGTAGTACTCGTAGCAAATAAATAATGTAAGTAATAGAAGCAGTTATCGTCTGCAAAAGAAATTAAACCTGGTGACACAAGATTCTGCTAAAACCATGAAATTTCCTAATTAATAAAGACATAGTAAACATAATCACAATCAATCAAATAATCACAATCATCATAGAACATAATCTCCCCCAATTTCGGAATTACTAAGCTTTACAATAATTACTATTTTAAATTCTCATTTTGACGAATCACACAATATTATACATATATATCAATGTATCAATGTTCAAATGTTGAATATTAATAAATCGAACTTATTCTTTTTTGCTACGGAAATTTTAGTAATTTCTAGCTAAATTTATAATTGCATACATTTATTTTATAGTACACACAATCTTCTTCCTCACTACATATTCTGTCACTTCTATCTTTATTTTTTTCTTTTGCTAAAAATTCTGAAATGGTCGGAATAGAAATTCTTTTAATTGATATAAATTCTAGTATAACATCGAGATGTTCAGAAAAATCAGTTGGAAAATTGTCGCTGTCATCATTTGAGCCACTTGGAAAAATCAATTTCATTTAATATAATCCCCTCCTTAAATGATGCCCTGATGGAAAATCATTTTTCGACGATTTTCATCATAAATTTCATATATTCAGAGATAATAATTGAACAATCAAAAGTATTATTTAAAAGTCTTTGTTTTTCCTTTTCGTGAATTAACTTTAAACGTCTTTCAGAAAATATTTTTCTCGAATGTTCAGTTTGTATTGTAATATCCGATAAATTTGAATATATGCAAATTTGATTTAAGCCTCGCCGAAATCTTTCAAAATGTTCTACAGTTACAAATTCAACTTGTGATTCTTTAGAAAACTTTAGAATAGTTTCAGCTAATTCAATCAATGCTATAAATTTTGTTAACCTCACAGGATATTTTGTCTTTCACGGTGTGAATTTTGCATCTAATTGCAAGCTATTTTTATTATTTGTTTTGTTTTATTTTCCAGGGAATATTATTTTTTTACAGATTATCACATTTTGCTTCTGTAAACAAATTTTTTACAATTTCAAGTTTGTGGAATGATAATTCTAACAGCTTTTATCCATATAGACTTGGCATACCTAAGTCCTTTTGGAAATTTGTTAATTCGAAACGAAAATCGGATCAATTTCTCGTCACTATGTTCTACAAAAATGATTCTCCGCAATTTATTGCTGATCTTTTTAAAAAAAAATTCTCTAGTTCTTACTCGGAAAATCTCTTTGAAGTTGACGATACTAAAGTCGATTACGTCGCAACCTTATCAGAATTACCAAATATTTCGATTGATTTTTCTATTAAGAAAATAAAGGAATATTTGAATAAGTTAAATAGTGATTCTTTCCCTGGACCAGACAAAGTACCAGGATTAATTTTAAAAAATTGTTCTGATTCTCTTTCCTTACCATTATATCGTTATTATTTAACCGTTCATTCACTTCAGGTATTTTTCCAGAATATTGAAAAAAATCATAAGAAAGATGCTAAAAATAATGTCTCAAATTATCGTCCAATTGCGAGACTCTCATGTATTCCCAAACTATTTGAATTGATAGTATTTGATTCAATATATGACATTTGCTCTAGTTTCCTAGCAGTTAACCATCACGGATTTATGAAAAAAAGATCTACTGTAACTAACTTAGTTGAATCTTGTTCAAACATTTTGAATACTATGGAAGCTGGTTCTCAAACTGATGTTATTTATACTGACCTAAGTAAAGCTTTTGACTTATTACCTCGTAGCGTTATTCTTCGAAAGATAAAAAAACTAGGGTTACCTGAAACCTTCTTAAAATGGATCAAATCGTTTTTGTCTAAGAGAACTTATAATGTGATATTTAGATCAAATATATCTGACTCTATTTGCGTCACCTCAGGTATACCACAAGGCAGCCATCTAGGCCCATTACTATTCATTATTTCTATTAATGATGTAACTAAAATCATCAAGAATAGTAATGTTGTTATATATGCCGATGATATGAAAATTTATAAAAAATTTCCTCATCTGATAACTCCACCTTGCTTCAGGAAGATCTAGACTATTTTTTTAGTTAGTGTAGCTCCAACAACCTACTCCTAAACATTGACAAATGTGCTCTAATTTCCTATTCCCGTAGTAGTCAACTATACTTTTGATGCTAAACTTATTAAAAGAGTTTCCCACTTTAAAGATTTAGGTATCCTTTTCGATGATAAACTTTCATTTAAACCACACTTTAATAGCATAATCAACAAGGCAAATTCAATGTTAGGGTTCATAAAGAGATGGTCTAAAGAGTTTAACGATCCATATACAATTAAATCATTATTTACATTGCTCGTTCGTCCTCACCTTGAATACGCTAGTCCCGTCTGGTCACCTTACTACTACACTCATATCAACAGAATAGAGTCAATTCAAAAAAAATTTCTTAGATTTTCCTTACGTAACCTTCCCTGGTCCAACCCAATAATCCTGCCTCCTTACGAAGATCGCCTCAAACTACTTCAATTAAATACTTTGCACTCGAGAAGAGTTGTTGCGGATATTTCATTTATAATTCAACTATTGACTGGCGAAATTGATTCACAAACTATAAAAAGGTATAATCAATAAGCAGATTAATATTAATACGCGATTTCGTTCAGAAAATGTTTTTAACCTTCCTTTTCACAGAACAAATTATGGTAAATTTGAACCCATAAATAGAATGTTAATGGCAGTTAACCAACATAAAAATAGTATAGACTTTTCTTTTAGTAAAGCCAGGTTAAAGAAAATCCTATTCCAAATCCTTCCTTAATCCTACTAATCCTATTTATATATGTAGTCACTAATTCACTAATTATACTTAATTGGTTTCTATGAATCTCTTGTTTTTCCTCACACTTTTTCTTTTTTTTTAACCGAATTTAATTTCATTGAGTTAGCTGTTCATCATTTTTTTTTTTGGTTTATATTCATTTATTTCTAAGTTCATAGTGATTGTTATCAATTCTAATAATTTGCTTTTTATTGTAATTATAATTTAAAAATTAAAGTTTAATTGAAAATCTAAATAAAAAAAGAGGAAAAACCAATTAAAAATTAAATTAAAATATATTATTAATTTAAATTGTTAACTAAACTACAATATTGTAAGCCGTTTGAATTAAATGGTGAATAAATAAAATAAAAAATATAAAACATACGCAATAACATACAATAATTCTTTCTTTTTGATAGAATTTTTGATATATCAACTATATATCAAGATATAACAACAAAGTGGTCTAAATACCCGCTAGAATGTACCATTCTAATGATTGAACGTTCAAATCCCAAATGATAACAATTATTCAATTTTTTAATTTTTAGATTTGCCATTAATTAGATTTTCGCATTTGAATGGTATTTTCAAAAATCTTTTTTTTTTTCAAAACCATGTCTTTTCTAAGTTTAAATATAAAGTACTACAGCATTTAAAAGTTATTATAATAAATTATATTTTTTGGAAAAAAAAATAATAAAAAATAATCAAAATATGAAAACTACAATTCATATAAATTAGAGTCTACAATAACTAATATTAATTTAATTTTTTCAATCCACACATAAAATTAAATGATAAAATTCCTATTTAAAAATAAAAATAAAATATTTTTGTTAGTTTATCGCACAACTTTATTTATTATAAACCAATATGTATATCATTTTAATATTTTATCTAACAATTTTAAACATTTTTACATTCATCTAAAGCAAGTTTAATATTTTGAATTTCATCAAGAGCCATTTGAGCACGTGTCAAACTGCATGATTTAACAGCATCTATTAAAGTTTTTCCTTGATCTTTCAATACAGAAATAATTTCTTGTGCATCATTGATAATTAGTTTAATGGTTTCCTTATACTCGCTTACCTATTAACAAAACAAAAAAAAACAAAAATGTTAATTAATTTACAAAAAAAAAAAATAATAATAATATAAATTAATAAATTATTTACATTTGAAACAACACATCTAGTTTTAGCTATTTTGCCTTCCTTGTTAACACATTCCATAACTAAATTTTTGAATATCAAAACATTTTTAACAGCTGAACTACCAGAATCATAAATTTCAGATCCTAAATTTGAAAGGGCATCAAATACACTACTAGCACATTCTTTAATACTGTCTAATTTTCCAGTTGGAATCACATTTAATTCAGATTGAAAGAATGAAGCACATTCAGCAACATCACCACCATGAATTTTCATTTGTTCGGCATATTTAATACCTTGTTCAGCACTAAATTGAATTTCAGATTTTAATACAGCAACATGATTATTCATCTCATCTTGTGTTTCAGATAAAAGTGCATTGAAAACTTCAATAATAAAATTCAAATCACCAATATTTTCATTAACAAGATTATCAATATATTCATTAGATGATTCTCCAGCTTGAAGTTGATCGGGCTATAAAATAAAAAAAAAACACACATTCATTTAATAAAACTATTAAAATCTTATAAACATTATGTTTTCTTCAAATAAATACCTTAATAGTTTCGATATCTGGAATTTTTTCGACTAAATTTGCTGATGCTAAAGCAAAGCAGCATGCTAATACAACAATTAAATTCAATTTCATGATTTCGATTTTTTTTTTCGTTTTGTTTTTGTAAGAGAATAAAAACTATTGTTCTTAGCTAAATAAAGTTTCGATTTACTTTGAAAGAATTAAACAAACAAACTACCTTTTTATTTAAATAAAATTTTTACTAAAATTTAATTTACATACATATTCACATACATATCTTATAAATACTTAAGATTAACATTATCTTTATCAGATTTAATTTTTGGAAAAAATAATCATTTTTTAATTTGATTAAATTTTGATTTTTGAGTACATATTCTATTCTGTGTCCACTGTGGGCTTAATAATATGTATGATAAATTGATAACTGTTAAAAATTAAAAATCATTTCAAAGAAATATTTTAGAACTATATAATATAGTAACTTTTTTATTTTAACGTCATTAGCCACATATTTAGAACGTAAAATCTGAAGTTTTTTTTTATCAAGGATTAAGAAAGTATTCTAATCGGTTCTTTTTACAAAAAATCATTTATAAAAATGTCTATACAACTGTTAAACAGAATGTCAAAATTAAAATGTAAATACTGAATTCTATAAAAAAAAATTATGTAACTTAAGCTTAATAAATCTTGGGTACTCTTGAAGCATTGACAAAAAAAGAGGAAACAATAAATATAGCAAAAATAAAAATTAAAAGATACAGCAGATACAAACTTATGTATGTATGTATATAATGTAATGAATGATATGTATATGCTAGATTCTGAGTTAGGAAAGATTTTAGAGTTGGGTTCAAAATCAAAGTTCTACAGAATATTTATATCAAATGAAATGCAGGAAAATGAATTACAGGCATGTGATTGTAACCCATCTGTTACAGTACAACAATATAGTCTTAACAGAGTACTCCTGAGCATAGCAAACCTAGCAAAAGTACTCTTTGTTGTATCTCCAAAGCCATCTTAATCGAAGAAAACAAGTATGATGTCCAAAATCTACTTTAACCAAAATTACGTATGAGTTTTAAACATCTCGTTGTCGAAATAACTATATTTAGACAATTGAATCCTGGAACAAAAAATTTAACTTTAAGAGTTTCTTCTAGCTGCTTTACGACATACAGGGTGGTCCATATCTGCATATTCTTCGTTGGAATAAAACATGGTTTATTATTAAATTTTTTTTTAGTTATCCCAATCAAACTCTTTAAACAACTAATTGTATTGCTCAAGTCAATATTCTTTTATATCGTATAGCCATAACGATTAGAAATGTACATGGAGCATCATAAAACAACTTAAAAATGGGTAGCTCTGTAAAACAGCTGTCTAGCCCAAGCACCATAAATCCAGTTCGAAAAATTTCTTACATAGCACAGGTAATACTGAAATAGCACTGAAATTTTATATGACTTTACCTGAAAAACGGTCAAGTCTAATATGAAAGTTATGAATATGAAAGTTGTAGGGGATGATGTAACGACAAAAAAAAAAAAATTAGCGAGTTTTTTTTTTCGATATAATTAACGTTTTTTACAAAAATTTCAGTTGTTAAAAACAAAATTTTAAGCTTGTATAGCAATTATTCAAAAACGGTAAGTCTAGATACTCATCCAACATATGCCGTTAATTAGGTGTATTAATTTTTTAAAAAAAGTTATGAAGAAGTTGTTGCTCTAGTTTGAATTCCTTCGAAGCTGTAGTGGATTTTGTTAAGACATAGTTTTTCTAATCCGATTTTCTTTAACCCTAAATCTCGGGCAACATCGGATAATTCTGTTAGTAAATAAATAAATATGAAAAATATATATCAGCGCCATACCAAAACTGATAATTACAAAACATACAGCATTGGCATACGCTATAGAATACAAAGACGAAAAATCAGTTGCCATAAGTAAAAAATTAATATAATTTATAAAATTTACTGTCAGCTCAGGTGAAACATTATTACATACATACATATAAGACTGTCTTCTGATGATGGTGTAATAATCGAAATCGAATAGATATTTAATAAAATTGTGAAACATACCCAGAGTTTTAACATTTATTTAAAAAAAACTAGCTTAGCTCAAAAGCAATATTTGGGACAAATACCGCACAAACACATATAGAACCAAGTTTGATGTAAGAATGTAGAAAAAATATGTGATATTCAAATTCAATGAAGAAGAGTAAGAGGATAGAGAGGTCATGGTAAAGAACCACGTAAATCAAATGAAAGATACGTCAAAATTGTTTTCAAAACCATCCCAAGTGATAATCGACTACTAGGATGACAACTGTAAAGATAAGTGTATAGATACAGCTGGAACTCATCTTTAAGAATAGTTCCTTGACCCAGTAGTCCTGTAATACGAAGAAAAAAAAGAAAAGGTAAACAATAAAAAACAACTCACTTACTTGTAAGAAAGCAGTCTATTTTAAAGCATTTAGACATAATGAGAAAATAAAAATTTTTTGATTGCATTGATTAAATTTTTTTGAATGAGAACAAAATTAGTCTTTCGATAGATTAGGCTGTTAAGAAATTCTTATCGAATCGAATACAGTAATTTCGAATAATTTTATATCAAATCGAATTTACCGGTACGGCTGAATTCATAAATATGAGGTCTTAACAAATTTTCTCATATATGATGTCTTAAGTTATCTATTTGACCGTTTCGAAAAAACTATAATGCAATTATTTTATGTAGTACTTAGATCTTTTCGATCAAAAAATATTTTTACTTACCGAAATACTTAATACATACAATATTTGATTTTCATCATATATTTTTTAAACATTCAAACTGAAATTGCAAAGAATAGCAAAAGGTATGCGGAATAGTTCATAAATCCACAAAAACATGGATTATGGTAATAAAATTTGAATGAAATCCACCATAAGATGTATATATTATTGGAAGCTTTTTTGAGACCTCGTAATGAGGTAAAGTAGGTACATAAATAGTATACTTATAATTTTAACTAATCACTTTGATGATTCTATAACCAACAGCAAATTTTTGTATAACTAAACATATTTTTCTCGATGTCTTGAATCCTCTCTTGGGAGCCCTAACTATTGTAATAACAATATTCACTTGATCAACATGCTTCCGTATCAGTTGTAATCAGTTAGAGTAATTTTTTTTGAATAGGTAGAATACAGAGCAAAACGTATTTCAATGCAAAATCTTAATTCTAACATTATTCTAAGTGTACTGTTAACGTATAAGCAATATTTTACATGAAGCAAATAATCGTTCATCACTAACAGTGTAGGAAGATAATAATATAAGGACAGATAAACAAAACAAGAAAACCCAACTAAAGTAATTTCATGTTTAAAATAATTTAATACACTTTAATAAGCTCAAATATATTTAACTTTTATTTAAAGTATCGAAATTTCCCGTGTTATTTAAATGTTAATAATTTGACAATGAAATTATCTTAAGATTATATTTATAAGACTATTGTTATTATTTTTAATTTATTTTACATATTTATGTCCCACGATATGGAAAAAAGAATTATTTTTAACAATTAAACCAATCAAAAGCTTTTATTTTCAACAAATCAACCAATTCGAGTACTGATAAGAATTGAAATTGATATCTACATTCATTTTCATCCTTAAAAAAACAGCGGGTGAAACATAAGGTGGAAACAAAACTCTTCAATTGCCTTCTTTTACGGCTAGGTTCTTCAGTTTCAGCTAACTATACTTTCTCTGTGAGGTATTATTATTATTATTGTTATTATTGAATTGACGATAATTTAAATTATGGCCAAATTTATGAACTCATTATATATATAGTCTCCTGCATATACCTGTCAATTTGACGGAATACTACAATACATATACAAATTGAAATGCATATACAAATTACTTTGGTCTGTTTGTTTATAACATTTATTTTTCAAAATTATTATTGTATCTTCATCACTTAAATCTGTTGAAACCAAGAAAATTTAACGTGCAATGATCAAGTAAATGACCCATGCCAACACACTTAGACCTTTAAGGTCCATTGTTAAACCACGGAAACTTTCCTCACTTAAGACTCTACTCGTTGAATCATTTAGATACAAAGCGGTGGAAATTTTTGATATTAGTGTCTTCAAGGTCACCCAGCGAGTCCAGAAGGAAGGCTTCTAATAGATGGGTTTTCCTTTTATGATAAAGACCAGGCCAGGGACAGAGTAGCTGTTGGACAGTTTCATTTTCCTCCTCATCTCTACACGTTCTGCAAAAGTCATTTGAGGGTAGTTCAAGTCTTCTGGCAAGTTTACCAAAAAGACAATGACTCGCAATGACCCCAACCATAATGCTAATGTCACACCTTTTCAGAGTTAGTAGGTTTTAGTAGGTTAAATAACTCTCAGGGAATAGAAAATTTTGCATCTTATTACAAAATAATATCTATTCTGTTTAAATGGTAATTAAAAACGTTCTATCAAAAAAAATAAATTCGTAAGCAAATACGTATTTTTCTTAAATTTGAAACAAAAGCAGAATTGATTCCGTCATTTATGGTAATTTTTAATATTTTATTGTCCATTTATTTTTTATGTGTTTGTTTCTTATATATTTAGTTTTAATTTTATTTATTTTATTTTTTTTACATTTAAAAGTAAGAACAACGTTTAATTATTGAGCTGATAAAGGTTAATGAGCTAATACAGCTTGTCGTGTTTGTCGTGTGTGTTTGTATTGTTATTCAATATGCTTGTGCTAGGTTTTCATCAAAATTGAGTCATTCGCTTCTGCTCCCATTCTTAAATTAAAAAAATGTTATTATCAGAACAAAATATTCTATTAATTTTAGAAACATAATTTGTTTAAGTTTTTTGTTAATCTTTGATATTAGATCCGACTTTAATACACAAATTATTGTTGAAGGATACTAATGTAAACCCGATCATAAATTTCAGTGTAGTAACCTAATTTTGTCTCATGACATACTTTTATAATATGGTTATTTACTTAATCTGCAAAATAAATAACAGAACTATTTGAATCTTAAGCTGGATAAAACCAAAGAAAAAATACGAATAAACATCAGATTTATGACAACAAAATAATTATAGAAATGTGACATGAACAAATTTCTAAATTATTACACATTTTCATATTATTTCTTTGATCGTGTCCAAAAGGTTGTAATGTTAATTATATATTTTTTATACATACAAAATTATTAACACTCAATTAATTTGTAAATTAATTAATAAATAATTTACTTACCAGATTAATTGATAAAAAATGGATTAAATTTTCACTGTCACTGATTTGAGTACAGTAAGTGCTTCTATATTAAAACGTCAAAATTCAAAAATTATTGATTTACATACAGAGAGCATATAAATATATATATGTAATTTTTATAATAGGTTCTGCTATATTAGAATTGATAATAATTTATTTAAATTTTATAAACAAATCTATTACCAATATTATCTTATCATTATAATTCTAAAAATATTCTAAAAATATTCTAAGTCTAAAGATATAGAAAATAACTTATATCTTCTTTATAGCAGCTTTCTAAATTTAATTAGTTTTGATGTACCTTAGAATTAAAAAATAAATATCTTGAAAAACATATTGCACAATTTCCACTATAAGCAGTTATAATTGCAGCACCGTACTAATGTGTGGTTATATGTAATGTACCGTATTAAGTAATTCTACCAAAATTACTAACAATGACATAAAAAACGTTTATCTATAAGTATGCAATTCACAATAAAACAAATTTTCTATAGATTCTATAAATTTTTCAAGAGTTTATAATTCTCAAATTACATTTTCAAATTATACCGATAATATTTTTGTTGGGAGCGTAACTAAATTTCGTCTCTTAAAATCTCGTTTTTCCAAAATCTCGCTTTTGCAAAATATCGTTTTAATTCCATAATATTTACAATTATTACAATTATATTATCTCAATTATTTTTATGCGTCGCTGTTGGGTATAAAAAGGGGCTGGATCGGTACGATATCTAGTCTTTTTCATCTTGTTTTTTCGATTTAGCTTTATTAAAATATTCTTATTAAATTTAACGGTTTATAATGTTTCATAATATTTTATTCTCCATATTCAGATAGTTAGATCATATTCTAGAACGGAGCAAAATGACAACTCACTTAGATAACTTAGATTTAGATAAGCACATTTTTGATTATCCTCTCAAAAATTACAAATCTAAAGCTGTTATTAATAAGAATAACATAAGGACTTGAAATAATTTATAAAAATAAATTGAACAAGAGTAGTTGTAAAGATTAAAAAAAAAAACATTCCTATAAGCACTTAAAATTTATTTATCAACTCATCAGATAATGTTCAAACAATTTTCAATACTTATTAACAAAAGAATTAATTAAATATAGATGGATGATCTTTAAAGAAAAAAAAAATTATAGATAAGCCTAACTACACTATCTAATACTATTAAAATATTACACAAAAATTTTGAGTATAAATACCTCTCCAAATTCAAATATTTTGTATCAATTAGAAACTCAAACGTGTAACTTGTAACACCAAAAACAAAAATTTTTTTTAATATAATAAAATTACTTAATTTCAAAATGAAATTGAATTTATTAATTGTGTTGGCTTGTTGTGCTGCCTTAACATCAGCCAAATCAATTGAAACTCTACGTTGTGAATATATAATCCAAAATGAATTGGAAATGGCACCAACAGGAATGTGGGAAAACATTCAAGATTGTGCTACAGATGTCGTTAATGCACTCTTAAATTTAGGATCCGATATCACTGAATCAACAAATTCAGCTGTACAAAATGTTTTGAAATTTAAAGAGCTAGTTATGAAATGTTACAATGAAGAATCAAAAACAGGACAATTGAAATGTGTCGTTACAAATGTAAGTTAAAAAAAAAATGTTTGATTTTTGAACCACCAATAACTTGTCTGATTTATTTTCACAGGTCAACGAATTTAAAAACAGCCTTTCACAAATCTTCAAAGACACCACTGAAATTATTTCAGTTTTAAAAGAAAAAGGTGAAATTCTCATTAATGCAATTAAATCGTGTCGTTTACATGATCCAGCTCAAGTCTTTTATGAAATCGCAACAAAGGTAGAAAAATGTTACTAAAAAAAAAAAATATGAAATAAAAAAAAAAATTCAATTAACTTGTGTATACTTTTATTTTGAATAATCCTATCGGACCAAAAGTATTTTAATATCATCTTAAAACACAAATAAACTTGTTTTCGTCTTGAAGAATAGAATCATTAAAGAGTTTTTTTTTATAGAAAGTCCCATCATATTAGACTGTAGCTGTAAAAGTAAATGAATTTAGAAGTAAAACCATAGGAGGAAACAGATTGACAATATCTCACAAAAAAAAAATATACCAAACACATATATAAATCAGAGTTGATGAAAACAAAAATTTACAACAACGTTGGTAACACTGGTTTCCAACTCTGGTAATCGAATATTCAAATTACTAAACTGGAAAATATGTAGGTGTTGTAAAATGAAGCGAAACAAACGATTTACGAAGCGAAAATTTTTTTGTAGTATTTCAAGTATACCTAAATGAAATTGTCCAAGATGTTAAATTTTCATATATGTAATCATAAATTGATGATTGTTGCAACTGTACTAGCTATAGTAAGATAAGTAACCGATAAGTAGATGAATGTTATTTACCACTATATTTAGATTTCATTCCCCAACAAAATAATTTGAAAATTTTTTAATTGACTCCTCAAAGCAACGTGATTCGACACAGTAGTTTTTAAATAATTATGGCTCTGCAATTATAATTAGTCTTCGTTTAAATTTCAACGTATAATAATTATATTCGTCTTTGTCTTACCCTTCATTACAGTTTTAATTTCATTGACAATTTTATTTTCTCAAGGAGATTCGTGGTTTTGATCTTCGTGGGCTGCTGCCCACATCAGGGGAGTTAAATAAATTAAATTAAATTGAATCTTTTCGGGTTTGATAACGATGGACAATTTTTACTCTTTCTTTCATTATGTACATATATGTACTTCTGAAAACTTTGATTACTTATTATTTATAATAATATTAGTATATATTAAACACAATGAAATATTTACTACCTACCAAATTAGGGTATCTTATCCACCCCCATATGAAAGCTTCTCAAACTAGATAAAGATTAAATTTTGATTTTCAAATTCTGTAGAATAATACACGACCATTTTGTTTTCTTTTTCTTTTCTTTTTTAATAGTAAACAAAATAATAAAATTTAGTTTATTTAAATATTACAGACTATTTAGTGGTAATTATGAAGAGTATTGCTGATTAATACATTAATCGTTTATCTATATCGTATTTATTATCTATATAAACTAACAACAACAGTAGCAAACCAGCATCAGAAACTTTCAACACTATAATAATTAATAAGTTAATAGATAAATCATACTTTCATAACAAAATATAATTATTTATCTTTTAATGATGAATTTGGTAGAATAGCACTTTTTGATTTTACTAAATTATCTTTATCTTTATTATTATCTTTATTTCGATCTTTTCTTCGATCACGATTCTTATCCTTCGATTTGAATAATGTTCCAAAACTTCCAACATGAGAACTTTTCGATTTAACAATACCACTTCCTTTTCCTGCTACCGCTTCATTATCTTCTTTATTAACTTTAACAGGCGGCATTTCTTTATCTGGTATATTTTTACCAGTACTAGTAACATCTAGTAAAAGACTTTGTCGGCATAATGCTGATAAAGCACCACCAGATTTATTTGTTGATTCATCTCTATTTTCACGTTTCATTTTAACTTTTCTGAATTTTGATGCTAAAGTTGCAAATCCTAATTTACTAGTAATTTTACCAGATCTAGAAATACTTCTAGGTAACGATACATAACGTTCATTCTCATCAAAATTATTATCATCTTGTTCTGTTTCAAGTGTTGCTGTTGAAGATGCTTCAATCATACCAACACTAGCACATTTTAATAGAGCACCATTTTCATTACTGAATTCACTGCCAAAACTTGTTTGACTAAAGCGTTGATTATTCCATGTAGCGTCTGATTTACCTGCATCAGAACTTTCTCTAAATGATGGACTTCGTGATGGTATTTCAAGTAAAAATTCTTCTTTTGCACGTGCCAATTTTACAGCTCTTTCATTTAAAGGAGTTTTCGGACGTTCAACTTCATCTAAAAATTCTCTATTCGAAAATGGTAATAATGGATGCCATAATTCAGCACTTAATGGATGTGATTTTTCTGTTGGTGTTGTAGCTTTATTTTCAAGTTTTCTAGTTATTTTCGGAATAGTATTATCAGATTTATCCGGTACAATACGATATCTTTCGGGTGAAAAATCAGTTTTGTCACTAGTTGAACTACTACGACGCCATAGATTTTCAGCTTTATTCTTTAAATCAATTTTTCTCAAAGCTCCACTTTTACTTACAATCAAACTATTTGGTTTCTCTTTATTCTTTTTAAATAAATGTTCTTTTGGTATAACTTCAATTTTGATGTTTTCAACGGTCTCTGAACTTTTATTTAGATTCTCTAAACTATCGTAAGCCAATGGTTGTATATCACTTGATTGTGTTCCATCAATTGGTTTAACATCAGAAATATTTTCTAAGCTAAAAGATTTTGAAATACGACTCATTTTATTCATATTGCCATTATCTATTGGTATTTCTATTTTATATAATGATTTACTTGGAATAATACTTCCAGCACTTGCTGACTTAACGACTTTTTCAATATTTTCTTGGTATTTATTGGTGTGAGCTTTCACCATTTTACGTTCTAAAACAGGTGATCGAATACTGGAAGGTGTGCAAGTTCCTGAACTAATAGGTGATCTACTTGTTCTATCGCATTCTAATTTTTCATTATATTTTGCAATCATAAGTCGAATTGAAGAACACGGTTCTTTTGGTGAAATTGAAATTTGCTTAGAAGTTTCTATTGATTCCAATGGATGTTTTTGTACTAACACAGAAGGTGATGATTGCTCAGTTTTATTATTAGATGATTGAGATAAATTTTGTTCGCTCGTCGAATTTCTGTATGAATCTTCAGTCTCATGTATTTCAGTTGTTGTAGATGAATCTAAGTCTCGTGATACAACCACTGGTACAGTAATTCCACCAGCATTCGCTATTTCAGAATTTTGTCTTCCAACTAATGTAAATATTTTTCTTTTAGTTTTAACAAAAATATTTTGTTGATCATAATTAACATTTTCTTGGGAAGCACTTGTCATTAATTGAACAGAAGTTTCAGTTGGTGAAATTAAACATTTTGATGATGATTCATTTTGATTACCGGTAATTTCTGATTGTTCAATTGGTTGACCTGGTTTAATTTTAAGAACATATACAACATCTTCACCTACCACACCTGTATTGTCATGTGAACTATTAACATATGCAGTATTGTTTTCAAGGGTAATTTCCTCATTTAAATTGGATTCAGATTTATCTTCATCAATTGATTTTTTATTTCTGCTCAGTCTACGTTTGAGTCTTCGCTGTGTTACCTCAATGTTATTAATAGCTTCATCATCAGTACTTTCACTTTCAGTTTTACTATTTTGACGTGAACCCATTTTTCTTAAACGAGATTTTTTTCGACTTCCATTGCTTGAATTACGACTAATTTTAGATCTATTAGCATCGGATATATATTCTGAAATGGCGTTCTGAGGTTTTGTATTGAAATTTAATGCTGCAGTATTTTCACTTAATATTTGTACATCATCCTTTTGGTTCTGTGGTATCTGAGACTGTATACTGTTACCATTCTTTTTTACTCCATTATTATTCGATGATTTATTTTTGATTTTATCATCCTCGTCCAATGTGACATTTATTTTTGGTATAATTGATTCTGATGGAATAATTTCTAAAAACAATAGAAAAATATATGAAAAAATTTGTCAACAAGGTATTAAGTATACTACTTACTTGCATGTTTACATACTAAAATTATATTTTTCTGTAAATCTTGTAAATTTTGCTCAATTGCTTCAGTTCGCTCATCTAGCAGTTCTTGACAACAAGCTTCATCCTGATTTAATTCATTACACTACACATAAGAAAACAATTAAATAAATAAAATTATATTTCAAAAATTACATCTAAAAATTCGACATTCTTTTTATAATAACGTACTTGCACCATTAATTGACTAACATGATTCCTTACACGCGCCATTGCTTCTTTGCCGGATGAATTTAAATTTTGAAGTCGCATTTCAAGGTCAGGAATTGATTTTTCTAATTCCGTTAATACAATTAAAGCATTCCGAATATTATCTACAGGTTTATTTCCAATAGATTCTAAAATTTCAGCAGCTTTTCCAAACTCTTCAATAGTTTTATCATTTTTTCTATGGTTATTTGTATTCAACTTTGAATCCATAAAACTGAAATTCAATTAAAAAAAAATTATAAAAAAAATTAAAGTTTGAATAAAGTTTTCTATTACCAATCATCACTTTGAAATGACTTCTGGCTATATAAACGTCTTTCAGCTCTTTTTTCAGCATTTGGCATCCCTAACAACATAATATGTTCATCTTTGGGATAAGCTTGTCTAGTCTCATCGAATTGCCGAGGTTGAGACAATTCCAAATTAGACGAGATTCTACGATTTGTTAAATTTTCTGTCTCTCTGAATTCATCAGCATCATTCAATGATAAACAAGATGGCTGATGTGATATTGAAGGCATTGATTGCATTGGAGAAATACTGTCAAGAGATAGAGATCTTCCCAAACTTGGAGATGGTTCATCTAAAATTTAAAAAAAAAAATTTCTAATATCATGTTTTTTGAAATTTATAAAATAACTAACGGGATCGATGTTCTTTCGATTTGCCACCTACTGCTTCTGATTTATATCCAGGAGACAAAAATGCAAATGTTGATGATTCTGGTCCAATTCCTCTAGCTTTTTCCCATTCATATAATTTTCTTGCAAACTTCCTAGAAATACCTTCAAATTTCATAAGTCCTGCCGATGTTTGAACTTCGATTTCTTTTATTTTTGGTTCTGTAACAATTGCCCGAAGTTTGGAAAGTCTTCTCATTTCAAAAATATTTCAATTTAATTAGAAATAGATTATTTTATATTTCCAATTTGCTTACTTTTCTAATTTGTCTTTGTCGTGACTTTTGGTCTGCTTATCTCGATCCTGTCGCAGTTTTTCACGATCAATTTTACTGTCATCTTTGGATTTTTTGATACTTTCATGCGATTTACCTCCAATGCCAAATTTAGCAGATGATCTTCTTAATGAATTTTGATTATCAGAGGAATAAGTTGGAACTGTATTTGAATCTTTCATCTTTTTCCATTGCTCTAAAAATTTAAAGTTAACAAAATAATATTATTTTTTCTATTTCTGCCTTCCACAGTCCACTCTTGATTGAAAAACTAATTTAAATAAGAAACAACTCATAATAAATGTGCAAAAATTACGAACACTTAACGTATAGGTGGCAAAATCGTAGTGAAATCAATTTCATTATGTTATCATGGGCAAACTTATTGATCAAAAATGGAGATATCCAAAGACAATTAGTAACTTTAAATGTTAACCTCCCAAAATATTGAGAAATTTCAATCTTCAGATCAAATATTTCCTTTTTATATGATATCAACAATAAACATCATATACAAACCTTTTCGGTTATTTGGAAACCGTAAAAACAAATAAAAGTTAAGTATAAAGTGATGAAGCGGTGAAATGGGAAAATTATAATATACTTCGAAAGGTTGCTGATGGAGAAATTGCAAGTGAAAGCTCGAACATAACTCACTAGGTCACATGAGAGATAACATTAGAAACAAAAACGATGTTGAAATATAATCGCTTGCCAACTCACCTTCCTTTTTGTATTATTTATAACTCTAATTACATAAAGCATACCCAATTTTTTCTGAAATTCTTCCGGTAATGATTTCTGATCAGGCAATGGTGACAGCCCCTGTCCTTCTAATTTTAATTGTCCTGTTTTCCACAAATGCCAGTCAATTTTATCACCTTTCGGAGGAGAATTAGGATCTTTTATTATAACTGTAGTATTTTCTGGTTTCTAAAATGTATTTTCATTTATTAAAAGAAAAATCACCCATGTATTTATCAACAACCACAACACTCTTACCTTATTTCTCCACTTATGTAATTTCTTTTTAAAATCAGCTGATAAATTTTCTTCTAACAGTTTTGGTGGAATACTTTTACTCGATTGTAATAGATCATTGCTATTCAATAATTGATAAGCTGAATCAAAAAACAAGCAAATTTATAAAATTAAACTTAAATACTTAAATACAAATAATATTATGAGTACCTGAAGACGAACTAGATGAACATGACAGTCTCATTTTCTCCCATTCTTGCCGTTTTGCTTCAAATTCCTTATTAAGTTTTTCTCTAAGCTCTAAATACCTTTCATTTATTTCATCCTGTTGCATTTGATAGTATAAGCGATCCGAACGTTTTCTTGATGGTGTTGTAGGTTCTGAGAAATCACCACTAGACATGTCTTCGCTTTCTAAATATGATTTAATAAAATGTTATAAATTGTATTTTTTTTTTTAATCTTTATTCAAAAATTAAAAAAATTTTAGGCACAAAACGAACACTAAATTTTAGTAACTATAATAAAACGCAATGCAATAACATTTTTCATAAATATAACAAAAAGTATATTCATCCTGACTCAACAGTGTATAAACATTACACTTACCAAACTCAGCAAAGAACTCTGAATGTCTTGATGGGCTACTAGGAACAGAAGAATTACCCGCTGATGTTAAATTTTTTCTATTTGTTAAAACCTTGTTATTAATTTTTTGTAAGATAGTAGGAGAATAGGATAAATCTCCGAATTCAGGGTCACTTGAATCCTAACAAAAAAAAAAAATCAAAAAACAATTAAATAATTAAAAAAAATTTCTAATAAACTTACCATTTTCGAACTTAAATTTAATGGACTTGGTGGTGGTCGATTTATGTGTTTAAGACTTGGTGAAGTAATATCAACTGTCATACCTTCTGGTAACGATTCAAATGCTCCAGATATAATTTTACTTTTACGTATTGGTTTTGTAGGTGATGTTTTCGATTTTAATTCAATATCATCTCCAACGAAAGATATACCGGTAACACCGAGACCTACTCCAGCAGATAATATCCCAGGACTATTTGGACCACTTAAATTAGTATTTTGTGAATTTGCTGTTGTTGATGAGCTTGATGGTGATATAATATTAGAAATATTGTTTTTATTATTTGATGATGATTGCTGTGAATCAATTATTGAAGATTCAAAACCATCAAAAATCATTTCTGATGGACTAACATCTCGACTTTCTTTGCCCGCACTATTTGTTGATTTAATGCTACGAGAACGTGTTGAATTTTTGAATGAGCCTCTATGAGTCTGAATAATATTTTTCACTTTATTCCATGGTGTTTTTGTTTTAATCTGAATATTAATGATTATTAATTAATTTTTTTTTTTTTATTGACATCAATTTATAGAAAATATGAAACACTTACAGTAGGAATGGAAATTTGCGAAAGCATTAAATCGCTATCTAAAGATCGACTTCTATGATTTTCTTCATCTGCATTATTGGATTGAGTTTCAAATCTGGAATCACTTTTTGAAGAATCACGTCCTAAAATATTGTTTAAAAGTATTTTTCTTTCAAAGTCAATAATCAGGATTTTTAATTCCGACTTTTAAAACAAACTTAACAAAATTATTTCAAACTAAATCCTTTCTGCAATATATTATCAACTTATAAAGTATAAAATAACACTGAAAATAGTAGTAGGACTGAAGCTATTGTTAGAATTATAAATTAAGCTTTTTAATTTAAGTGCGGTGCAATGATGAGCCAATAAATAAAATATTACCTAAAATTTGTTACCCAGTTTCAATGTAACCAATTTGTTTATAGTATTTTTGAAAATATATTACTATACTTGAATACGGGTTGGGTTCAAAATTCCAAAAAACAAAATTCCCAAACTTTTTTTATCCAACAGCGGCTGCGCATAAAAATAGTGAAGTTAAATATTCAAGAAAAATCAGATATCCTCTTTTTTGTATCCAGAAGCAGCTACGCACAAAAATAATTATGTAAATATTCTGTAAAAGGCGTACAGCTTTGATTTTGAATCCAACTCTAAAATCATTCATACATGTATGGAATTTTTTATTTTGGGATTTTTTGTTTTGGAAATTTTTATTTTGGAATTTTTTTTTTCAGTGTTTGGAATTTTGTAACTTTGGATTTTTTTTTTTTGGAATTGTGACACCATCCCCTTGAATACAGTACAAAATTAAACGTTGACATGATTTATCTACATGCATCTTAAATTATTCACTTTTTTTCCACTAAAAATAGATATCTCTTCTTGATCTAAATGCTCTACAAAGCTCACAAGAACCGGAACTGAAAACATCAACTCTTTCAACCCAAAATTTAAATAAAATAATAATTAAACAATAAAACCGTTTGTTTCCATCATTTTAAGGCTGATTTTTAAACTTTAAGTTATTTAAACTACCTGGTTTTAGATAAATAATAGTTTTTATTGAAATCTGGTATTAGTGTTAGTGGCTAATCTCAATATTTAATATGACAGAGATGAATGTTTACTTGCTCCTACTCCAACATAAAATCATTTAGTAATTTATCTTCTTCTTCTTTATTTAGCGTTGTAGCTCGGGGTGAGCTAGAGCCTTCTTCGTGATATTCCTCCATGTAAATCGATCTTCCGCAGAACTCGGCCAATTTTGTACATTCACTTTTTGGCAGTCATTTTCGATATTATCTTTCCATCTCATTCTTGGTCCGCCTCTTGCTCTATTATATAGTGGTCTTGTTTTGAAAATTCTTTGTCGAGGGCGATTTTCTTTCATTCTTATCATATGCCCTGTCCATCTTAGTCGTTGTGTCTTTACAAACTTTACAATATCTTCATGTTGTATCATATTATTGATTTCTTCGTTATTCCTTCTTTGATATTCTCCGTTTTGTAATCTTTTTGGGCCAAAGATTTTTCGGATTATTTTTCTTTCGAATATACGTAAATGTTCATCGTCTCTTAATGTAATTGTCCAGCATTCAAATCCATATGTTACTATTGGTTTAATTATTGTCTTATATATCAGAAGTTTTGTTTGTCTAGTAAGAATTTTGGATTGTAGTAATTTTTTATTAACATAGTAACTTCTATTTCCTGCATTTATTCGCTCCTGTATACACGAGTGCATCCTGTTGTCATTTTTTATTAGCACACCAAGATAAATAAAGTTTGTGACACCTTCAAAATTAAAGTTTTTGATGGTAATATTTTGTGGTATTCTTTGTTCGGTTTTCCTTGTCATTTTCATATATTTTGTCTTGTTTTCGTTAATTTCCAGACCAACTTGTCTTGTCTTTTGTTCTAGTATAATAAATTTTTCTACCATTTTCCTACAATTTTTAGCTACAATTACTATATCATCAGCGTAGGCGATAATTTGGAAGGATTTTGTGAATATATTACCGCCTTTATCAATATTCCTCTGTGGCTTGTTCTAAGACCATATTAAATAACAAGTCTGAAAGCGCGTCTCCTTTTCGTACTCCCGATTTAATTTCAAAATCTATAGAGGTTGTATTTTGTATCATAACTTTTGCTCGTGAATTGAACATGGTTTCCATGGCCAGTTTAGCTAATTTGCGAGGTACACATGATATCGAAGGCTTGCTTGTAGTCAATAAATAAAATGTGTAAGTCTTGACTAAATTCATAGCATTTTTCCATGTTTTGTTTTAATAAATATATTTGGTCAACAGTGGATCTTTGTTTACGAAAATCGCACTGATATTCGCCAAGCCTTTCTTCAGTATACGGTTCGATTTTTTCGTATACTATATTTGACAGTATTTTGTACGCTGTGCTGTGTTTAGTAGCATAATCCATCGATAATTATTACAGTTAGTTCTATCTCCCTTCTTATGGATTGGTCTTAGTACACTTATACGCCATTTTTCTGGTATTGTTTCATTAAGCCATATTGCACATATTAATTTATGTACCTTCTTATGTAAATGTTCCCCACCTTTATATAGTAGTTCGGATGTTATCGAATCCTCCCCTGGTGCTTTATTATTTTTTAGCTCCTTTATAGCATTTTTCACATCATTTAGTAATTTATATTACATTCTTTTTCAAACCCAATCCTTTGCATACCGGGCTAATTTGAAAATATTTATTTAAACGAAGCTAATATTATCGAGATTTTCAAACTATGTAAGTTTTTTGGAGTTCCTTATGATAATAATAAATAATATTTTATTAAAAAACCTCTACTTATTAGTGTTTTATCTTTTTTATTTATTTTTTTATTTAATGCAATTGAAATTAAATATTTTAGAACATCAATTCTCTGCCAAATGTAATTAAAATATTTTATTATAAATTTTTATTAGAGAATCTTTCATTCCAAAGGGATTTTTATTAATTATTTTTTTTTCTTGTTTTTTAATAAATTTACAATTTAAATTCTTCAAATATTTAAGAAAATTTTAAATGTAGTTTTTATGAACCAACAAAAGTCTATAATGTTGTATAGAAGGCATATAAGCATTATCTACGGATATTCAATATATTTTTCATAAATTTTTCCAAAATAACAAGAAAAAACCAAAAAATATACTAGTATTACAAACGGTGTTGTTTTCTGACTCATTTTTTATCCATAAGTGATGACAATTTAAATAAAATGGCTTATATCTAAACACAATATTAGGATAGGATTGGCTCCAATTTATCTGACGCTGATGCAGTCAATACAATAAATTGAATTCATAATAATGCACTAATTATCTAGTTACTTCACCAATTCTCATCAGAAACGCATTGGAACTCAACTCTATTTTTTGGTTTTTTTTTCAGTACTAAAAATATTTTGACTGACGCAAAAATTTTAAAAATAGACAAAATGTGTTACAAAAATAATTCGAAAATCGAAAAAATGATATCGTAAGAATATATAAGTGAATTACTTTGAAATCATAAAAAATTACAACTTAGTTTTTCTTGTTTTGTTTTTTCTTTTAATGTAAAATAAGAAAAAGAATTTCAAAAATTGTATTTAAAAAAAAAATAACAAAATTTTTGCATTGTAATAAAATAGGAAGAGAAAAAATTGGAATTCAATTTGATGTTTAAATATACGTCTATACATATATATATATATATATGTATAATGTATATATATATATAAATAAATATTTAAAGAATTGAGTCTAATACTAAAAAATGTGCAACCCAAACATCAAATTCTATAATATTATATATTTATTTAGCTAGCTTTTCGTTATTTCAAGATTCGAACTATTAGAAAAATGTATGCAAAACAAAATTTGATTCGATGAAGAATTAAAAACAGGAATGACTCTAATAACGATATTATATTGGAAGGGGATATATAGAATGTTAACTGACGCTTTATTTTTAAATTATCTTATTATATAAGTACTTATGTTATGTATACATTTATGTAAGAGTTTTCAGGTATGAAGGTTTCCACATAATGCCACACTCGGCGAGGAAACTATTTTATTTTTATAATATAATGTTTTGTATATCCATAGTTTTGCAGCTATGTAGCACTCCAGTAGCATCCTTCGATTTTCTACGAAAATCACATGCTACAATACCAGTTACTGATACTAAACGTAACATGATGGTCAGAACGCTCAACCATGACTTAGCCATTATTTTTAGTTTAACCCCTCCAACCCTCAAAGCTGTCTAGAGTGCCGCAAAATTACTCCATTTAACCCCCGTCTTCGGGGGTGTGCGTATTCTGAACACTTGAATATCCTGGTCATGAACGTCAACAATAAAAAAATATGGAATGACCATATCTTTGGGATTGCTAAAAACGCCGTGAGTTGTTTGGACTTTTTGAGTCGCTGCAAAACGTATTTTTCTCCCCGGGACATGCTAAATAACAATAAGACATATATACAACCCAAGTTAGAATACAATTCACATTTATGGACCGGTGGATCGCGAAACGTACTAAATTTTCTAGACAAAGTTCAAAAGCGTGTTATTCTTCTTATTGACATCCTCTTCCTTGTACCACTTGAAAATCGTTGTATTGTTGGAGCCCTTTGCCCAGATTTTATAAATATCTCACTTGTTCAGATGAAATAAAAACCATAATCTGCCACCTCTGAAACATTTCCGCCGGGAAACAAGAGATGCATCAAGTGCCCACTCCTACTCAATGCAAACTCCAAGGTCAAAACTAGCTCTTACCATATTATATTCCAACAAACGTGTTTCCACAATGTAAAAATATACCTTCATACAATATACAAAATTTCAAGAGTACTATTAATAAATTTATTCAAAATTGTTCCTACTGATCAAAGGGATATTTTTCTGTCTACAATCCTCAATTAGTCCAAGTGTTAAATTCGTAAGGTTTCGTTTGAAACCTAATGTTTGACTTAACTACAAAAAAAAAAAAAAATAACATAAAAACTGTAAGCAATATACACAACGACCAATCACCGTGTACTTCTACAGATAATCAGCAAATTGTTAAAGGTCCCATATATTAGCCGTATATCGGTAATCGGTTTTTATTTTCTACAAAATTACACTAGAAATAATATATCTAAATTTACATCATATGATTTATATGCAAAAATTTTGATGTACTTCTTTAGTTAGTGTACGTATCTGTACATACTATGTACAGATTACATACCCAGATTAGCTAAAAATTTAATAATTTATAAAATTTATAAAACAGGTGAATTAAGTCAGTGTCATTACGAAAAAAAAATTTATTTGCAACCAATTCTAATTCTATACATCAGAACAAATCAACCAAATATAATACATTAGGTAAAGTTCAAAAGTTCTTTTAATGGGAATCACTACATCGAACATGATCTTATATCATTACTCATAAGAGTAAAATTTATAACATATCAACACACGTTAGCCACAATTGTGTTAGCCTAATTTTTTCCAATTTACTTAAAGTAAAGGTAAACAATATACCACTCATAACTCTTTAAATAGCTTCAATTTTTATGTTTAGGTTTATCTTCAAACCAATTGCAAAAACTCGACATTTTCAAAAAAAAAAAACAAAAAAACATTGACTTACAAATTATCATATTTTATATTATATAGCGATTTAAGAATTTTTCAATTAATTAATAATATATAATATATTATTTTTTTTTTTAAATCTAATTTTTTTAAATTAATTTCTTAAGTATGTAGAATAAAATGCTTGTGTTGTTTTTCATTTTGATTTCTACCCAGCAGGAAAAATCAATTAATGGATGAATTATTAATTACACTAAAATTAAAATGGCATTGAAATAATTAAAAAAAAAAAAAAAAAGTAACATAATGCTTCCCACCACCCTTCTCTATTGATTTCTTATTATTTTTATTTTTTGATACTAAATATTATTGAAATATTAATTGAAAAAAAAAATTTTTTTTAATATTTCCAATGTTCATAAAATATTTAATACTACCCCGCTATTAAAATTGATTTTGAGTGGCGTGAAAAACAAAATAAAATTTGCAAAAATTTCTATTTTAAGATTTATTTAATTTTTCCAAAATTGAATAATTTTGTATAACAATTATTTTATAAAAATACATGAAAAAAAAAAACACAAAAATATTGATTATAAAATTATTAAATAAAATTTTTATTGATTTTTGATATTAAAGTATATATATAAATTGATTGACTTATAAATTATTATAAGTGTTTAAAATTGAGTATCTAAATTTTCCACTTGAAAAACATCCATCTACTAAATGCGATTTATAATAGACCAACATTATTGCTACCAAAAATATTTTACTGGTTTTTATTTTATTTTTATTCTTTCTTCGAACTCAAAACCAAAACTTATTATTGTAAACTTAAAACTATTAATATTATAAAATTTTTAACTATATGTATGTATATACAAATAAATATAATATATAAAAATAATGCATTAAACTTCTGAATGTTCAAATATAAGTAAAAAGAAGCAGGAGTACCGCAAGACAATGTTTTGGGTCAAGTTTTATATCTCCTGTATTTACAGTCGATATTTCAATACTAAGAAAACAGAATACATTATTAGCAACATTCGAAGATGATACTGTTCTATTTATTTCACATGCTTAAAAACAGCTACTAAACAGGTACAAAAAACTATGAATAAAACAATAACTTGGTTCGAAACTTAGAATATCCAAATTAATAAAGACAAAACTACACAAGTTATATATATATATACAATAAGAACTCGAAACGATCCTGCACCAATTATGATGAAATAATAAAGAAATAAAAATCAAAAAACAAGCTAAATACCTAGGTATGCACATTGACAATAAATTGACATGGAAGAACCATGTAATCAAATTTGGTTAAAATCCGGACAACTACAATGAAAATAAATCTAAATTGATAATGAACAATAAACTGCTACTTTACAAAACAATTATAAAACCGATATGGATTTATGGAGCAGAACTTTGGGGTACCTCTAGCAATGCCAACATTAATTTAATACAAAGAGCACAATCAAAAATAATTAGAACGATAGCGAGAGCCGAATGGTATGTGAGAAATGATGATCTACACCGTGATTTAAAAATACTGACAATAAATGAAGAAATTAAAAAGACAAGTTTAAAATATGAACCCATTCTAACAATGATAAATTAGTATGTATACTCTACCAGAATAAGAGAGAATAAGAAATAGACGCCTGGAAAAATACAGGTCATATGATTCAATAAATAGATTTAAAGTAAAAAAAACAAAAAGTAAAAAAAAAATATAATGTAAATGAATTTTAGAAAAAAAAATTACTATAGCAAAATGATAGTATAGACTATGAAAGTTACTAGGAGTCTTATATTAGAACAGATGTAAATAAAAATGGGAGAAAAATTTCTTTTTCAAAATGAAAAAATACGTTAAGCTAATGATGTTGTTCATATATTTACTATTATTTCTAATGGTTTTCTTCGCAACAGACAAAAATTTACATTGCAAAAATGTTTCTGTAAAAAAAAAAAAACATGTTATAAAAAATTTAAAAACATTAAAAAATTTACGAAAAAAAGCTTAATCGGTTTCTTTCACTTCAATTTTATGTTTTTTTTTTGTTTTTTTTTTTCTAATTTCATATTTCTAATATTGTAAGAAGCTTCCTAAATTATGTTAAACTGCGAATAAAATTTTCTCAATAGAATTTTCATTTTTCCAAAAACAATATTTATTTTTATGGTGTCAGAATATAAACAAAATTCTGTCAAAGTTTCACACTTTTTCACATTTTGTTTTAATCAAAATTCTTTTAATTTTGTAGGTTATTTCTTTTACAGAAACCTATATACAAACAATAATAAAAGTAAACATGATGAATTCAAGTAATTTAAAAAATTTAAAAACAAAATATTTTAGTCTAGTCAAAATAATTTTACAAATTATAAAGACATCATTATAAATATTATTAACATTAATTTTTTTTTCTGTTGTGTTTTATTCAGATTTTAATTTTTATTCTTCTGCTATTTTAATTATCAAGTATACCTACTATATAACAGAGGACAACAAACATCGAATTAAAAACGTTTTATTCAAATATAAAAATAACTAGAAAATAATAATAAAAATATCCACCCACCCAAACATCTAAAAATTGAAATGTTCTATAAATCATGAGAAGAATAAAATATACCAATTCGAAATTTTCTATTCTTTCTAAAAATTCAGAAGAAAATTTTTTAATAAAACTTTTTTTTTTTTTGTTCTTTTAATCGAATCTAATAGCTACATAGATATTATTATCTATACATTGTTGTTAAATAAGAAAAAAGTTCAAAAAATTTGCTAACAAAATAAAATATTGAAAGTAATAAAATAAAAAAATTTTACTTTTATAGTCTTTAAAAAACCAAAAGGGTTGACTAATTTCCTAAAATACCACAAAAATTCGTAAACATTAATTAATTAAAATTACTAATTTACCATTAAAAACAAAAGTTTTTTTTTTGAGCAAAAAAAAAAACCACTGGAATTCTCAAAAACAAAAAAAAAACACATCAGCTCACCAGCACCAAAAAAAAGAAAAAAAAACAAAAAGAGAAAGATTCGTGTAAATATTTTCTTCACTGTGTCCAACGTCATTATGCTACAGAATTATTGGTGTATTACCAGAGGTAAATACTAATTTCGAATAGCAACAAAACAGAAGCTATTCCAAAAGTTATGCTTAAAATAAATAAATTAGAGCATCATTAACAATAACAGCATATTTCTGTAAGTTAGGTTAGGTTATGAATCAATTTTGTTTTCTAAATATTTATTTTAGAAAAAAATAATAAAAAAAAATTAAAATAATTCAATAATGTTTTCATCTTTTTTTGATTTTAATTATTAGAAAATTATTAAATTTAATTTATGTCCGTCTTTCAATAATTTTAAATTTAAAAAAAAAACAATCACTTTATGTAATTTAGGTTACAATAAAATTATAAAAAACAAAATGAGAATAGAAATTGATATATGTCGATGTCAACGCCGAAATAGAAAATTTATCCAAAAAGTAGTGGAGCCGGTACCGATTTACCTGCAAATATAATATTGTATACAAATAATAAAAAAATATTTTATTATAATTAACAAAAGATTTCACACATCTGTCTCGAAAGTGTGCAAATGTCATCTTGACACAAATGCTACTACAAATCCCAATTTGCTTATAGCTACAGAATAAAAATGAATATTTCAAAAAGAATTTTAGAATCACAGAATTTTATTCTCAAGGAACAATGGATGATAATAAAGAAAATACTGTTTTGATACTAACTCTAGTAAAAGAAGCTTAAAATTAAAGCTGTATAATTGATAAACAGAACAGTTATTAAAATTGATATTTGGTCTTTTTCTAATTTCTTTTTGTATTTGAATTTATCTTTTTAACATTCTACTCTCTACACCATGTTAGCTATTTATTTTTATCTCTTATACTAACATTAGTTATACTGGTTATACTAATAACGGTGATGGATATTAACCAACTGGATTATGATATCACCGATTAACAACATGATGCAAGCTTTTGTCTATAATGGACGTCTTATTTGCTTGCTATAAGCAATATCTGACATATAACATAAATATTTTCTGATTTAAATGTCAAAGTTTCTACATCATTCATAATTTGAGTTTTTGTATATATATAGAAGGGAGCTTCGTAATAAAAACGAATTCGTAATTAAACCTTACAACATCAAAAATAACAAAAACAAAATAAACCTGTTGAATGACACTAGAATAACAAGAAATGGAAAAATTTGTTGTGACACATTTACACTCTACACAAGAACTGAGAGGAAGCGACTGGTATCTATCATAATCCCAAAGCTTATTATTTTGACAATAACCAAATCATAACCCCACATATCCATTTAAAATCATACCTATATAGAAAAAACATTTGGGTAGCAAACAATATAAAGTTCAAAGAACTAAATCATTTTAATATAGAACTACTTTTCTTCGAATAAACAAGAACTTGTTTACAAACTGTCAAAACTGGGGTGTTTTTAACATTATTAATTGAATCAAAATTGCAGAATCTACAAATCAGTCAAATTATAATTTTTTTTTATATTTAATTTAGTAATATATGTGGGTTACTAAAGCTATTGGATTAAAAAGTACCTTCATGACGGCATATGAAATAAATGCAAGAAATTTGAAAAAAATATTTATGGTATTATTTTATTTTATTTGATTGGGATCCTATTTCATCATATTATAACGTTATTTAATTTTTGTTTTTAAAAAAAAAACAGCTACTATTACATATTTTGATTGCCGTCAATAGTTTAAATAATAATAAAGCCATAACAAGCTGGTTTTATAAATTTAATGATGCGATATAAAACAGCATAACGGTAACATTATAGTTATTCCTTAAATTTTTCCATTTTCTATTTAGATCTATACTAAACGACAGCTGTAATAATCTGTTAAATTGGTCAGTAGTACTGAAAAAATCTAATTTTTGGCGCCGCCATATTTTTAATTTATGTTTATTTCTTTTTTAATTATTATTATTATTATTATAAATTTTGTTCTAATTAAACTCAATTAAATCTTTTGTTAACAGTTTTAAAAAAAAAAATAATTTTTTTTTTGTTTATAGCTAAATTATACTACATTCACAGCATGGATCATCCAATATGGAGAAAGAATTAATTTCAAAAGACGTGCAACATACTTAAAAACAAATTATTAAAAATTTTCTAACTGCGAATAAACGAAAAAAAAAAAAACAAAATCGAATAAACTGCCAAAACACCTGAAATACTCGCGTGCTAAATTAATCAATGTAATATAATAAAAAATTAAATCTATATAGTAGAACCTTTCTATTTTTAGATTATTTAATTTTTCTTTCTGTTTATCTATTTTTGTTTTCTTACGTTTTATTTTTTCTTTTTTAAAAGTGCGGTATGAAAAATTCTTTTCAAAATATTCATAACCATTTAATTATTTGTTAATAGAAAACTTATTTTTGAAATTTGAAACGTTTTCCATGAATTAATGATGAGTATTAACTATTTTTGGGCGAAATGTCAAATAGAATCATTTTATAACTACACTTTAGGCATAATAAAGAAATAAAATAATTAAAAAATGTTGAAGGGTTTGATTAAGACAATTTTTTTCATCCTATGCTCTTCAGTGTTCCGTTAGACAATGAAAAGGAAAATTAAGACATCAAGACATGATAAGCGTACTAAAGTAAGGTATACATAAAACTATTCATTTTCACAAATAGTTTTCCCGTAATAATTACAAAAACATATATATGTATCATACATTTAACACTTCATATACCTATCATCTATGAAGTAAACACTTTAATGACATAGCTGAAACATACCTATAGGGGCTATAAGAATCACAAATGATTTCGAATATTAATCATTGATTTTGAATAGAATCGCTGATGTCTCTTGAAATCTAATAGAAATGACTTTAAAAAGTTTATAAACAATTTTTTGGTATCGCGGTAGACATGTCAAAAACATGTACTTCATAATAGTTGTTGTCAAAAATATGAATTTTTCGTCAATTCATTTTACTTTGGTATTTTTTATAAAGTTGTAAGTTGTGGTTTTAAGTATTTTGGCGTTTTTTTTTAATTGCCGGTTATTTTAAATAAATAATTGTGAAAATTAGTTTGATATTGAAAGATTTTTTTGATGAAGAAGTTTTTGCAGGCACCTTTTCCAATTTCTATATTATTTTCCCTCAAACTCACAATTTTCTCCAATTGCCTTTTATACTTAAAATTTATTTTAAAATAAAATAACAACAAATATTAAAAAACATATGAAATTAAAATAAAATTAAAACTTACTTATTCCCCATTTCTACTATTTCCGTTAATGTCTATCGACAAAATGAAAAAAAAGGCGATTGACGCGAAAATTAAATTTTTAACTAAAAAATATTAATCACATTGTCATATTGGTAAACATAAACACGATAATAATTTTCTGCTCAAACAGAATTTCTGTCAAAAACTAGCAAGCAATTCTAGACCACCTCCTAAATAATTATGAACTATTGTAAGCCACAAAAGAGATTTTCTATCTCTTAGTTTTAATGAAGTTCAAAATCAACTTTCGATCAAATCAATTTTAAAATTCCCCAAACTTATAAGAACCATTCCTTCATAATATACGGATATTATTTGACAGCAAAACATCGAAAAAAAATTATTAGCATTTAATTTTTGTTGCATTGTTGCAACAACATTTTTGTTTTATAAAACACGCAAAATTTTAAATGACGACTACTTATAAATAGAATTGGGAAATATAAATTCTGAACAAAAATTTCATTATTTAATTCTTTTAAAATTAAAGAAACAAAAAGTAAAAATTAAAAAAAAAACACACACACATTTTTAGAAAATCAATTATTTTGGAAAATTCCAAAAATATATACAATGTACATAAATATTATATATATATAATATTTATATAAAATTTTATTTTATATATTTTTTAGAGAATTTTTTTTCATTTACGATACCGTGATTTGATCAATGACGAACGCAATAGAGAGTAGTGGCTATGAAATGAAAACTCTTATAATAAATTTCAGCCTTTTTTTACATTATTTCAAAATTTAATTTAATTTCTTTTCAATTTTTATTTTTTATTGTTTTTTTTTTTGCTTTTTTTGGCGGTTTTGTTTACATTAAAATATTGCCACACTTTATGTGTCATAAAAATATTTCAAACATTTTTTTTTTTGATTATTTTTGTTTTTTAAATGTTAAAAAACAGGCATTTGCTATTATTTATTATTATTATTTTTTTTATCAAATCTAAACGGTTTTTTAATAAATATTTATAAAATAAACTGTCAAAAACCACAATAACAACAACAAACCAAAATACTAATATAAAAGTAACTTACGTTCATCGGATGGTTGTCTTACGTCGTCAATTGAACTAGCCGAACTTATTGTTCCGGGTGTTGGAGGTATAGACGAACTTAAGATACTATCAGCAGAACTTCCTGTTATTGGAACTGGTGCCGGGACTCGCAGATATCTAAATTATTTTTGTTTTTTTCATTATTAATATTATATTTATTTTCTAAATATGTATACTAAGCCATTAAATTACATTTAATGCCTTTCAGTATTTATGTACTATATGTATATTATTCTGTACTATATGTATATTATTTAATAATAGTTCTTTGACACGATAACAAAATAACAAAGTCAAGAAAAATAATTAATTAAAATAGATATATTGTTAATACTTAATTGGGCTGGTTGGTTCCGGCAATATTTTAAAATTAAAATTAAAAATGTAATTTTTGAAACTATAACTTCCTATATACAAAATGTTAAAATTAAATAATTACACAGCGTTTACAAAATTTGTCGTCTGTACTTGTTTGTTCTTTATTACAATATGGTCTAAATGCATGGTTAGAAGATAAATTCCAGAAAATAAGATAAGAGGAGACTACTAACTGAAAATCGATAAAAGGATTAATAAAAAAATGATTTTGTTTAGCATGAATAGTTTAAAAAATTAATGAACTTACTGTTAGAAATATAGAACCTTGTTTTCTTAATAAACATTCAAAAAGCATTTGAGGCTTGTCAGATAGTTTTCAGATTCTCAGATTCACAAAACGATTTTAGACATATTTTCTGCGACTACTCGGATACAGTAAGAATTGAAATATGTAGTAAAAATTTGCAGTGCTGTACTTAATTAATTAAGCACGAAAAGGTAATTCTATCTAAGCTACTGTCAAGAATATAAAAAAAACAACACTAAAGTAGCATGCAGACTATCATTTCATTTATCATTTCAGTTTTCTTATCATTTGCGCGACTATCATGTAAACTGATGAAATCCCACACACTATAAAAAAAACTGTCAAAAAATGTTGTTGTTGTTTTTCTTACTATTCTAATTTTACAAAACTGTCAGTCCAAATCAAGAATTTTTGATATTTCATCATTTAAACTGTCATTTCATCATTTAACGCTTATTACACCATCATTTTAAATGGCAGTCGCGACTGAAATGATAAATGAAATGATAGTCTGCATGCTACTTAAATCCAAATGATTTGAAAGCTTTATATTTGATAACAGAGGATATATCTACGTTAGGTACCAATTTTATTATTTAGGTTTATTTAAAAATTATTTTATTTGTTATCCCATTCACACTACACTCTATAACATCTTATCAGCGATTAACTAATTATGCAAGGTGGTATAAAGAAATTTGGTATGTAAATGAATCTGTCAAGCATTATTTTCGAGAAAACACGAAAAACTAAAGGGTTGCTTTTGCAAATTAGTTTAATTTTTTCGTAACAAATCTAGCCGAAAAAAGATTGTCAATGTCATGTTCATGTGAAATAATTTGTTTATTTGTATTTTATAAACAAAACAGCTTTCTATTGTAAAGTAAAATCAAAAAAAAAAATTTTTTTAAATAATATTTACATAATGTAGATTTAAGTTTAATGAAAACTAAGTTATCCGTAGTGTGAATACAAATTTCTAAAACATGATATCCGAGCTAAATAACATGTTATACTCTTATTTATACTCTATATATGTTTACACTATACTATACCGTTTTATTTTTGTCAACCATGATATATAAAACATAACCAAAATGATTTGATAACAAACGCAACCATAAAGAAACTGACAGTTGAACGGGAGATAGAAGAAATTCTGGAGTCGATCATTGATTATAATTGTGATTGGTTCATTTTGCATTTTGCCTAATTAATAAGAAATATATTTTAACTAATAAAAGAATGTAAAATAAAGAAGTATTATATTTATGTTTAATAATTGTTTTTCAATCATTTTACAATTCAGAAGTGGGATAAATAAATCCAAGCAAAAGCGAAAATCATAACTAAAAGGTTGAGGTTATGAAAAATTGAAGCACATGGTGGTAGTATTAAAGTGTACGTATAATTGGGAATTGCTAAACGAGATAACCTAAATTTATCGAGAACGTAAAAGACAGAAATATTATTGATACCTTAAAAAAAATGGAACGTGAGGAATTAAATAAACGAACGGTTAAAGAATTAAAAAACCTACTAAAAAATTTAAAGTTATCACAAAATGGAAATAAGTCATCATTAATTAATCGGTTATTAAATATTGATGATAATAATAGTAGAAATGAATCAGTTACGTCAATAAGAAGTGAAGCACGAACGATCGTAGAGAATGTTGGAAGTGATTCGGCACGTAATGTCACCTTCAACTCACCAGTAATAAATACATCAACGCCTGTAATGAATTGGAACGGACAAGGAAATTTTTTAACCTTCGGACCAAGAGAATTAATGGAAATTCTCCCTGAGTTCAATCCGGAGGATAAAAAAAGTTTAACGGCAGAAGAATGGTTAAAGCGAGTAGAAAAACTTAAAACATTTTATAGTTGGGAAGATCCATTAGTCCTAATTTCAATTGGACCAAAGTTCAAAGGATTAGCTAGAGCGTGGTATGATCGTACAGATGATTTTTGTACATCATGGAGTGATTTTGTAAAGCAGTTTAAAGATAAATATATGCCAATTGTAAACGATGCCGACATACATATGGGTATGCTAGGAAGAAAACGTAAAAATGACGAAACGCTAATGGAATATGTCGCGGAGATGTCACGACTCGGAAATAAGGGTAATTTAAAGGAGAATGCCATTGTTAAATATTTTATTTTAGGCATGCGTGATGAGCAATTATATGCAGCTTTTCAAGGACAACGTATTGACACGATAGCAGAATTGCGTGATAGAATCTCTTGGTGTGAAAGTTTTAGAACCACAAATATAAGGGAAGTAAAACAAAAACAGAATACATTTCAGCAAAAGCCGACTTTCAAATCGATTACATCTGAAAATGCCAACAACGAACAAAGAACACTGAAGGAAGAAAAATTTAAAACGTCAACGCAGTGTTTTAATTGTTACCAGTCAGGTCATTTCGCCAGAAATTGTCCTGCACCACAACGTCGATCTCGTTGCACCAAATGTAATCGAGTGCATAAACGAGGTGAACCCAGTGAATGTCCAGATGTTTCACGAGTAGGAGTTATCGAATATTCAAAATCAACACCCTATCATAAGATTGTAATGGTTAATAATAACGAAATGGTAGGACAAATAGATTGTGGCAGTCCTCTTACGCTGATTGCAAAAGAATATGCTGATAAATGTTTAACTGATCGAAAAAACTGTAAAGTCAACTTCGCTGGATTCCTAGGAGGAGAATATTGCTCAACTGAAAAGTCAAATGTCGAACTAATCATCAATAACGTAAAATTAAGAATAGATGTCTATGTAGTAAACAGTAAATATATGCCCGTACCATTGTTAATAGGACGCGATGTGCTAGATCGCCCAGATGTAAAATTTTATAAAGAGAACGGAGAAATAATTATAGAAAATAAATGTTCTGAAAAAGAAGTTAACTGTGAAGTCAAACGTGTAGTGAAAGAGGATGAAATAAATCAAGGAACGTCGAACGCAAAAGAACGAGAATCGTTAATCAAACTATTAAACAATTTTAATGAATTGTTCCCTAAAAATATGAAACAACTAGGATTAACTAAAGAAATCGAGATGAGTATCAAATTAACTGATCAGAAACCAGTACAACAAAAACCATTCCGAGTGCCATATGCAAAAAAAGAAATTATCGATGATAAGGTAAACGAATTAATGGAGAACAACATAGTAACCCATTCAACTTCAAATTATTCGAGTCCTGTATTATTAGTAAAGAAAAAAAATGGAGAAGAACGTCTATGTATCGACTATCGACAATTAAATTTAAAAATTGAAAAAGAAATTTGCCCCACACCAAATATCGAGGAAGAATTACAAGTGGCCAGTTCTTATAACTATTTCACCAGTCTTGACTTAAATAGTGGGTATTACCAAATACCAATAGAAGAAGAATCTCGTAAGTACACAGCCTTTATAACATCAAAGGGTTTGTTTGAATTTAAACGAATGCCGTTTGGGCTCAAAAATGCCCCAACTGTCTTTCAAACACTTATGTATAAATTAAAAAAGGAAATAGATATAGATATCCAAATTTATATGGATGATATTTTAATCGGAAGTACAACAGTGGAAGAAGGGTTACAAAAATTAAAAATAGTATTAAATAAAATTAGAGAATTTAAATTAACATTAAATTTAACGAAATGCAGTTTCTTACAACAAACAATAGAGTACTTGGGTCATCATATTTCACCTAGCGGAATATCACCTGGCTCGATAAAAGTAAAAGCAGTACAAGAATTTAAACAACCAACGAATGTCAAAGAAGTACGTCAATTTCTAGGACTATGCAGTTATTTTAGAAAATTTGTACAAAATTTTGCTAAAATTTCAAAACCAATTAACGAATTATTAAAAAAAGATAGCCAGTTTATTTGGTCTCAACAACAAGAGATAGCTTTCAATACGTTGAAACAAATTCTGTGTAGTAAACCATTATTAACCTCATATGATGTAAGAATGATTCATGAAGTTCACACCGATGCAAGTTCAGACGGTCTTGCTGGAATTTTATTACAACAAGACGGGAAATACTTAAAACCAGTCGCATACTTTAGTCGAACAACAAGCGAATGTGAAAATAAATTTCATAGCTACGAACTGGAGGCTCTAGCGATAGTTGAATCGTTGGAGCGTTTTAAATACTATTTATTAGGAAAACGTTTTACTGTAGTCACCGATTGCGCATCTTTGAGAACAACTATGTCAAAAAAAGAATTAATCCCAAGGATTGCACGGTGGTGGCTAAGACTTCAGGAGTTTGATTTCAATTTGGAGCATCGTAGTGGCAGCCGCATGACTCATGTTGATGCCTTGAGCCGTGCACCTAACGAAAAAGTGGTTAATGAACCTGAAACCGCTTCTCTGAAAATAATGGGAGTCGAAGTTACCCGACTCGACTGGCTGTTAACTATGCAAATACAAGATCCTGATTTGAAAAATATAATTGACAATCTACGTTCAGATAAAGTAGATAAACATCTTGCTAACGAGTATTGTATTGACAATGAACGTTTATTTAAAAAAATCAATCAAAATAAAAGGTGGGTGGTGCCAAAAATGGTACGTTGGAGAATAGTTCGTGAATGTCATGATCTCGTCGGACACCTTGCTTTAGAAAAAACACTTGAACGTATTCAACGATGGTATTGGTTTCCACGCATGAGGAATTATGTGTCAAAATACTTAAGGGCTTGCGTCGAATGCTGTTATAATAAGAAGCCGGGTGGAAAAACGGAAGGGGAGATGCATTTCGATGAAATTGAACCAATACCTTTTCATACTATACACTTGGATCACTTGGGACCGTTCCCTAAAAGTAGTAAGGGGAATATGCACGTGTTGGGAATTTCAGACCCATTTAGTAAATTTGTAATATTGCGAGCTGTTAAGTCTACAAATACGGCTTCAGTATTAAAGGTGTTAGACGAAGTAACAGAATATTTCGGTACACCAGCACGGATCATCACTGACCGAGGAACGGCATTCACTGCAAAATCGTTTGAAACATATTGTAAAGAGCATTCCATGAAACATATTAAGACCGCCGTACGAACACCTAGGGCCAATGGCCAAATTGAACGAGTCAACCGAACGATCTCGACAGCTATAGCTTCTTCAACAATTAATGAACGTAAATGGGATCAAGAACTACGAAATATCCAATGGTCTCTGAATTCTATGATATATTCCACAACAGGTCGTACCCCACAGGAAATAATATTCGATTTTAAACCCCGCGACATCTTGAAAAATAAAATTATATTGGCGTTACATGATGAAATAACCGACGAAGATCGTCAACCATTAGTAGTTGTCAGGCAGCAGGCCGCTGAAAAGATCATGGCCGCACGACAAATGTGGAAAGAACGATTTGATAAGAAACATAGGCAACCAACAAAATACGAAGTGGACGATTTAATAGTAGTGGAGAATGAACCAAATAGTACGGGACAGCCACGGAAAATACAACCGAAGTTTAAAGGACCATATGTAATAACAAAGGTTCTGGAAAATGATCGTTATTTAGTTGAAGATATTCCCGGAGCTCCAAGGAAAATACGTCGATATGCTGGAGTTTATTCTCCAGACAAAATCAAGAGGTGGTGCATCCCGGAACCAGACGATGAAATCGAGGACGATTCCAATTTTCAGGATGGCCGAGTTGTCAACCATGATATATAAAACATAACCAAAATGATTTGATAACAAACGCAACCATAAAGAAACTGACAGTTGAACGGGAGATAGAAGAAATTCTGGAGTCGATCATTGATTATAATTGTGATTGGTTCATTTTGCATTTTGCCTAATTAATAAGAAATATATTTTAACTAATAAAAGAATGTAAAATAAAGAAGTATTATATTTATGTTTAATAATTGTTTTTCAATCATTTTACATTTTGATACATAAAGGTAACGTTGTTTTTAAGTAAAATATTTTTATTAACTTTTAATTACCTAGCAACTTCATTATTTACTGGTTTCAATTGATTTCCATCTATTTTGGATATTTCTTCAGATGATTGAACATTAGCTTTTTCCCATTTAAATGCGGCTTTCACTTTTGTCCATTTTGATACTTTTGCCTTGTTTGCATCACTAGTATATGCACTCTGACGTCTAGGCGTAACTTTTAAATTTTCTTTAGAAATATCATCACAAAATACAGATTTACTACGTTCACGTTGTTGCCTTCATGTAAAATACAAAAAAGGAGATTATTTTTATAATTTTTTTTACTTTATATTCGATAGAGCTGTACAAAATTATTGTATTCAGTTGAGACGACGATGAGATGAAGATAAAAAATTATAATATCGAACTGAACTGCATGAGCAGTAGAATGGTTAGGTATAGGTAGGTATATATAGTTTTAGAAATTAAAATGAAGAGTTACTAGTAGCTTTGACACGTTGAGTCATAGCATATTCAAATTATTATAAAAATTGAAATATTTGACAAACATGTGAAAAGTAAATATGTATGTAGCTATACATAATATTTAAAGACTGAAATTGCTTATTATTTTCATTAAATTTGAAAAAATATTTTCTTTAGAAAAGTGCAAAAGTCAGCAAAACCTAGATATAAGCATCCGAAAAAATACCTCTTGATTTCAATTAAGTCAATAAAGTATAATATAGTTACTCTCTTCTTATAGTAATTAAAACAATTATTTTATTTTTAAAATTTAATATGTTTTACTTATAAAACAATTATGTATTCGTACATTGATAATTGCATTTTTTTTTAAAAAACATAACAAAATTTTATATTTTTTTAAAAACATTTATATCTTACCTTTTTGATGTGCTTCTTTTACTTGAAGCACTATTACCAGCTGCTAAGATCGTATTTAACAATCCACTATGATTATTTAAATCCAATTCATTATCATACAAATCCCCTGTTTCATTAAGCAACTCATTTGAATAATCCTAGGAGAAAAGAAAGAAAATATAATCATCATAAAAAAATTAGGGATAAAAAAAACATTAAAAAAATTTTATACATTCATACAACATACACAACAAAATATATAAATATTAAATATATATGCATTTAAATAATCACCTTACTCTGCAACTTTTTCAATTCACACAACATTTTTACATCCCTAATATATTTTCTCATTTGATAATTTTGTTCTTCAATTGCAAACATTTGATCAACCAAACGATGTAAGCTATTCAATTGTTCAAATGCATCATATGTAGCTAATACAGCTGATATTGTTGAATTTGTTCGATTTAGCAATGGCATTATAAATTGTTCACATTCATCTCTTAATAAATCACCACTATCACGTGAATGTTGAGATGATGATTGTTCAGTTGTTGTTGTTGTAAAACTTGATAATGATGATTTTGTTGATGGTGTTGTTTGATGAGATATATTTGATTTTAATGATTTTGTTGATGATAGTGCTGTTGCTGTTTTTGTTGCAGTTGTTGTCATTTCATCACTTGATGATGTTTTATTACTAGAACCTGATGATAATGATGATGGTGGTATTGTTGATAAACCAAATCTATTTAATGATGATGAATCAATTGATGTATTTTCAGAAATATTATTATTATTATTTGTTGCTGATGATGCAGTTCTTGTTCCAAGATTTTCAGATGTTGTCATTGTATTAGACATTGATTTTGATTGTAATGTTGATTTATATAATTCATTTTCTTTTTTTAAAATTAAATTACAATCATTTGCAATGGTTTCTTTTAATGTTTTTAAAAATTCTTTTTCACGTGTCTTATAATCCCGAAGGAATTGTATTGAATCATGTAAATTGTCTCTTTGAATTGTATTTGTATTTATATTGGATGATGTTAACATTCCAGTGTATCCAATTGAATGACTTGATTGTGATTTATTGAATTCAGGTTTCTTTTGTTGTTGGTTTTGTGGTAAAGGTGGAGGTGGTGGTAACGTCGTTGTCGTTGTATCGGAATTTAATGATGTTGTTCGTTTTCGAGGAGGTAATTTATCCATTTTTATTATATTTTATATATATATAATTTTTTTTTAATTTTAATTTTTAATTTATATTTTTAATAATAAAATTAACTTAAATTTAATTTTTAAAAGTTTATTCTTTAAAAAAGAAAATAATTAATTATTAAAATTATATTATATTATAACAACAAATCTGACTATTAATTGAGAAAAGTCCCAAGTTCGAATATCGCTCAGGGCATAGATTTTTTCCTTCATTTTTGATACAATGATGAAACTTTGAAAAAAATTGTTGAGAGTATAATTTGATAATAGCTTAACTAAATTGAAACTACGCTATTTAAAAAGGCTTGTTCCTGAATACAACAGTATAGTAATTTTGCACATTTAATTCTTATTTTACAAATTTGCAATAAGAACAACCCCATTAATTGTGAATTTTAAAATTCTATTTTTTCATTTAAAATTTGATCCATACATTAATATTTTCATGATTATTATTTCTGAAACCGTGTAAGTATAGTCAAATTTCATTTGGAAATTTGAAATGTGATGCAAAAATAATTTTTTTTAGTATAATAAATTTAATTTTATAGTATATAAACTATAGCCTCTAAATTTTGTATTGTTATAGGTTTATTTGTTAAAAAGACCACATCCCGAAAGGAAAAAGGACTTGAAGTCCGCTGGTCAATAAATAAATAAATAAATATGAACAAAAAAATATGCGAAAATAGCAAAAAATAGTTATTAATAATAAGTAAATATCTCTGTCAAATAAAATTTATGCTACTTTCGCTTTAGAAAAAGTAAAAGTAGCAGTACGCATTGGTCTAATGAAACATGTGCAAATCAAGAGTACGTATATTGATTGCTTTTTTGGGTTAAATTAAGCTTAAAATATTTTATGTATTAAACAGGTACATACATTGTCTCAAGCTCGACACTAAAATTCTTTGAAAGTAAAAAGGAAGGGGATCACAAACGTCCTTTATCACAAGGACGTCACAAGGGGATCACAAACGTCCTTTAATCACAAACGTAACGTAAAATTTACGTCGATGAAATTTCTTTTTTTAAACATTTATTCAAAAAATGCAGTAAGTCAAGTAATTTTTTTTTTATTCTCATATTTTATTTATCTCTAGCTCTACATCACAGTTTTGGTTAATACCTCTGTTTGTTAGTTTAACACGAGAAATCGGGGAATTGGTGTAAAAAATACGTCACCTCTGTGAATAAGTTATCTTATAAATTATCATGTCGGTGTTTATGTGAGTTTTTTTTAATTTTTTAATTATTTTTTTTTTAGAATTTGATTTCAAGAGCAACATTTGGCCTAATTTTTTAACGTAGAAATCGAGAACTTCTCTATTTTTTAACATACAATCCGAATGTTCATTAAAAAGTACCCCTTCCCATTAAAAAACTGATTTGCGGTCCTTCCCGGAAGTTTAAAATATCACCAATCGATAGAGCATCCTCAATTTAGTTAATCATTTTTTTTTAATTCTAAAATAACAGTTCCTTTTTCGCTTAAAAAGCTTATACGCATGCTGTGAAAGACCCGGTATAATTTACAGTAGTTATCTTTATTTAACACTATTTTAGTTTTTAAAATAAAGGAAAATCTTTTAATTTAAGATTTTTACATTTTTTACAAACAAAACAAATTTTTATTTGATTTTCAGAGGTGACGTAAAATTTACGTAAAGGAGTAAAAATTACATCATCCCAGTGCTTACGTAACGTAACGAAACTCCAGCAGTTTTATCAGGTTTGGGTTTTTTCATTTTCTTTTTTAAATAATTTAAAGTTTTAATTTTTTACATGTTTGTAAAAATTTTGTGCTTTGTTAAAAAATGTAGGATAAAAATCGTTTTTAATAAGATGCTGAAATTTTATGAGGCTCGTCAATTTAATTTTTGTTGTTTTAATAAAAAAAATAAAACTTTAATTTTAATAAACTATTTTTAATTAATTTTTTTAAATTCTTACGTAGTTTTTGAATTGATTAGCTTAACTGATATGTCCAAAATAACACAACAGAAAAAAGGTGTAAAATTTACGTCACATCTGTGGTAGTGTGATTTTTTTCACTTCTGTGATTAAAGGTTTATTAAGCATTTTCATTTGATTTAATTAAAAAGCGCCATGTTTTTTTAAATGTTCTAAAATATTAAAATGTTGATAAAATCACACTCGCACTTCTACTACAATATAATAGTATACTTCTATATTATTTTAAAAACTTGTGAAGAACACACATTTCTTAAAGAAGTAGCATCTTGGAAATGAACGAAAATCTAAGGTCTATCCAACTCAGGTTGTTATATACAGTAAAACCTAAATATGTACAACTGTTTTTCAACATTAAAACAGCCCAAATTACAATCTATATCACTTTTCATCATTTTACACCAGACAAAATTTATCCCTAAAAGCAAAACAAAACAAACTGTCAAAAATTATACAATACTGCAAATCTAAAGAAAATTCGTAAACATTTTCAGGAGTTTTTGTTACTTTTAAATAAAAATACAAAACAATTTTGCTTTCATTCTAGTAATCGAAATTATTTTTAACTTTAGGAAACAGTTTCAAATCAATTTATAAGTACATATATATTTTGTTTTTCTAAATATTTACAACAAAGAAAGGATGTTATTCTAATTATCCAAATTAAAATCCACTTATAAAATATATTAAAAATCAATTAAAAATCACCACCGATCAATTAAAATTGAAGTATAGTTTATTTATTAAATTTTTATTTGGATTTAAAGAAAAATAATTTTTCATTTCGATTTGATATTTTCGAAATTCAATATTTTGCAGAAAATTTATTCAAAGAAATAAAAAAATCTATTTTATTTTCGTTTTCTGAAATTTATCAATTAAAGATTTCTCGATTAATACAATAATAAGGTCTCAGTTTAATAATAAGGTACATATTCTTCTGATGATGGTGTAATAATCGAAATCGATTAAGATATATTTAATAAAAATTGTGAAACATATAGCAACTACCTAGAGTTTAATATCATCATATCTTAATGCATATAGGGTTGTGTAGTTCGTTCATGAAACTAAGAATTACTAAGCTTTCAGAAAAGAAGAAAAATTTATTTAATTTTAATAATCACCTAGAGCCTGCAGCTAATTTATTTATTTATTTAATTATTTATTATATATATACACTTAGTTCAAGCGAGTTACATGTATTACATTTATGTAAATTTAAACCAATTTTTACAATAACAAAATAATATCAAAATGTAAAAATTTGAACTAAGTGTCTCTAAATAAATAAACAAATAAATAAGCTGTAGGTTCTAGATGAAACATTATTAAAATTAAATAAATTTTTCTTCTTTTCTGAGAGCCTAGTAGTTTTTCGTTTCACGAACGAACGAACTACACATTACACAACCCTATTTGCATTAAGATATGATGTACTTGAATATCAAAAAATTAAAACTAAAAAACTAATTGTGAAATAATTAAAATGTAAATCAATGGTTAGCAGTTTAAAGAAATGGATAAAAAAAATTGAACAGTATGAAAAATATAATCAATAAATTACCATAACTACTATAATTGGTTAAAGTTAGTACTTAAGATTAGTTGGTATAGGTTAAAATTAGTACTTTAAGAAAAAATTAGCAACTATAAGAATATTGAAGATAGAGAGATGAGATCAGAACTAACTTAAAGGAATATAAAAGCTTCTTTAGAGTGTCTTTAAAAAGAGAGAAATATCAATACGGTTCTTGTATTTGTTCCCCATACTATAATCATGATTCTATGGATAGGTTCGTTCATTCCATAGTTGGTTCGATGAAATGTAAGAATAAATAGGTAAGCAGGTCGAAAGCAATTAGTAATATTAATCTGGGCTAAGTTTGAAGTATAAGGGGAGTTAATGTTTTCTTTAACTATTTCAGTGATGAAGATGGCATTGGCAATTTCGTATCTTTTTTTTACAATAGCAAGATGAATCAAGATTGTATAAGTTAAATTAAATTATATAGATACTAACATCCAAATAGGAATTTTCTTTTATTTTTATAATATAAAATATTTACGAATATAATTTTCCTCATTTTAATGAATAGATTTTATATAATTATTTACATGAGAATCTGTTTATGTAAGTATTCTTGTTTTTTATTATTATCTTTTGCACCATATTTTTATTTCATTGATATTTTATATAAAATAGGATAAACTTTTATAGATAAGATTTAGAATATAAAGTTAAAAAATGAAGCCTTGAAAAATTTCAATTCAAATTTGTGTGAAAAAAAGCTTCAGATGATTGTGTGTAGTGTAATATGATAAATACGATTTTGTATTTCGTAGTTATGTTTCGAACAACTTGTACTATAAATTTCTACGAATGTCCTGTTCTACGAGTATTACGTTGAAATAGTGTTTCGCATAACATGTTTAATTTTGTCAGATATTTACAAAAAAATAAGAAGTGCTGTTCCTAAATTTCGACTTAATTAAGTTAGGTGTTGTATAACATCCACTATCATTTATTATTCTTATGACTCACTTTTGTACATACTTTGTACTATATACTGGAAAACGTTGTATTTATAAAATTTAAAAAAATAAACAATTTAAGCTTATCGAAATGTATAGAAACTGAATTGAAAATAATAAAATAGCCTTTCAAATTTTTTAGATAAGGACCTTAACAAATAAAATAATAAAAAAAATTCAAACTGTTTTATTTTTGATTGGATAGTTTTGATACAAAAAAAAAATATTAAACAGGCAGACTGTACAAATCTAAATAAATTAAAATAATAATTCAAAATTTTAATTGAAATGAGAACCAAGAGAGTTTTGACCATTTTTTTATCTTTCTGAATTAGGTACATATATTTATGGGAGTTACACTCGTATTTAATTTTTTTCCACACAAAAGAGAAAATATATAAGCCTTGAAATTGGCGTAATTCATGTTTTTATTTTTTTTTATTTTATTAAATTGTTTTCCCAAATTTTGAATTCACCTAACTTCATTTTTTTTTTGTCCACAAAATAAAAAAAAATGTTTTTTTTTTAATTTAGATAGACACCTTACTAAATTTTCACCACAATTAAATTTCACTAAATATGTATTAATAAAAACAAAACATTATTGTGGTGAATTTTATATTCAATTCGTCTATCCAAAAAATACATTGTTAATTAAAATAGAAAATACATACATTATTATTATAACATACGAGCATATATGTATAAAAAGAAAATAAACAATCGATTTATACACAAATATACAAATACTAACAGTATTAGCCAAAATAAAAGTTATCCTCATAAATACCATAGTTTATTTTATAAACCAAATCTCTTAACCAATTAAAGTTTCATACTAGATTTTTTTATCTCTAACTACTCTGTCCATTTGTTAAGCTATGCGAAAACATACTATTTCTCTATTATAATGAACAAAGCAATCGAATATGTCAGGACTATATAAATAAAAAAAAATAAATAGAAGGTATTTTGCTCACACATCTTATTACAACTTATTACAACGACCAAAAACGTTTACAGTTATCGAATTGAGCAAAATACAAACTTTTTCAGAACTATACAAGGCAAGTCCAATTTATTTGATATTTAGATCAATTCTTTGCACCTTATTTTAAATAAATACACTATTAAAAAAATCATCGATATACGAAAGAAAAACCGGGAAAATTTGATTGAATTGCAAATCATGAATAGAACAGTCCATGCAAGACTATAGCACGAATTACTCCAGAAGATGTTTTTTAAAATTAGTAAATAAATATTTGTTGTAGCTGAGGAAAGTATATATGCGACTGTATATGTGTAGTCGCTGTAGTCATTCGATTGAAATTTCTCAAAATATTCAACAAGAAGCTTTGTCAAGTTTATTATTACCAATTGAAAAAATCTACGTTCCTATTAAAAACAAAATTTACATATAAATATAGCACTCTGTACGTAGTATATTAAATTGGTGGTTTTCAATTTAGTTTCATACTGTATATTTTTTGGTTTTTGTTTTTAAATTTCCAAATTAAAAAAAAAAAAAAACTAGAGAGAGAACATTTTTTTTAATTCAAAAATAGAATTTTTTTTTTAATTCTTTTTTTTTTTTTTGGTTTTTTCTGTTCTGTTCCACTTAAATTGAAAAAAAAAAACACCAACCAAAAACAGCACCATGAATAAATGTTTGTGTTGTGTATTTAGTATCGTTAGGATAGAAAATAAGGAAAACTTGAAAACTATTTTATCAAATAAAATAAATACATTTTTCAAATGAACAATTTTTTTTTTTTTCATTTTTATGTTTTATGTTTTGCTTTTGTTCTCTTTTTATAACGAAAAGATCTTAGGTCTTATAGCGGAACTTGGACCGTCTCTGTATAAAAACACAAATTTAAATTTTAAAAGTATTTTGATTTTCTTTTATGTTTAAATTTTTTAACATGTATTATAAAAATTAAGATATCAATGTGTAATCTTAATTTTTGTCATTTAACGGGTAAAATTTTTTTGGATTTAAAGTTAACGAAAAAATATTTACATTTACAAATTAAATAATTTTAAAATTTAAAACACTTAAATGTCACTTATATAGAATTTTATAAAGTTTTCTAATGGTAATTTTATTTGAATATTGAAAGTGACTAGATTTACTACTGGACCACCAAAATTCATTTATAAATTTTATAATATATGTAAATATATAATATAAATATGTACATATATTTTTATTTTTGTTTTTGATTTTTTAAATTAATTTTTCTTTTTTTGGAAAATGTACAAAAATTTTTATATGTGCTCCAGCCAATTTATTCGAATTGAAGCACTTCTTTTTTTATTTCGTTTATTTGTTCACACTTTTTCAATTTTTAATTCTTTTGATTTTCACTTAATTTTATTTTTAATATATTATTCCACATTATAAATACTTTATTGATTAATTGTTATTTATTCAAAAAAAAAAAAAAAAAAATTAAAAACAACAAGAAAAAATCTTTTTATTTAAAAATTAACAAAAATTATGTAAAAATAACCTAACCTTAAAATAATGACAGAAATTAATTTATTTTTTTAATATATTTTTTTTTTGTTTCATTAAATTAATAGAAATTAAATTAAAATTTAATTTAACTATACAATTAAAATTAATTTTATTTACTCTTCTATTTTCTTAAAAAATAAAATATAATTTTTTTTATTGTGTTTTTGAAACTAAAAGATTTTTTTTTATCCGTATAGATTTGTGCATCTTCTGTAAACAATACGCACGCACACGTTATATCAATCGGAAAACTCAAACACGAATGAAAATTTGGGAAAATTTTCTCAAAAATTTTAAAATAATAAAGTAAACAAAACGAAAAAAAAAAAATTTCCTAGATTTTGAATTTTTTTTTTTAGAAAATCATAAATTTTAAATCATTTAAGAAAAATATTTCTTCGAAAATCTAAATTTTCGAATAAAACCAATTCATTCTCTATGTTGCTCCTTTATAATATTTGTGTTTATAAGAGATATTTTCCTTCTTTTTCTTCTTGTACTCAACTAAATAAAATACGCATGTATCTTTAAAATTATTTAATCGAAAATTTTAACGTGCTCAGAATTGGTGGAAAATTTGTATACATGTGCTCAAAATTCTGTTAATTTTTCAGATGCATCAAAAGAAAATTGGTACAGATTTAATAACAATAATAACGTGATCAAGCGCTAATTGAAATTTCATCAAAAATTCAAAAAAGGTATGCAACTTACGATTACTTTTTTCTATTAATACCATTTTCTGAATTTAATTCTTTATAGTTCGATTTTTTACCCTTTAACGAAAACAAAAACAAAATATTAATTTGGTAGCCGAAAGCCTCTGTTTCTTTGAAAGAAAAGATCCGAAAACCTTATAAAATTGGCTATAATTTAAATTATGATCGATTCAATAACAATAATAATAAAAATATTAATTAATTTGATGTGTGGAGAAATAATTGTAAAGCCCCACGCTTGTGTTATGAATGAATAATCATTGAATTATCATTGATCACAAAGCGTTACCGGGTGTTCCAGAGTATGTGTATATATCAGCTTTTAAGAAGGGAAGGAGGCGTTATTTTAAGATTTAAAAAAAAGTTTGTTAACTAAATGGAGGGTGCTCTATCGATTGGTGGTATTTTCAGCTTCCGGAAAGAACCGTAAATCAGTTTTTTAAGACCAAAAATCGGCGAAACTGGCCGAAATCGAGATTTTCAAATGAGAAATGGTACTTTTTGATGCAAATTCAAATTCTACGACAAAGCTGGCACACCCAGTATATTCAGCCTCACCATTGAATTTGATCGAATAAAAATCGAGTACTCGTTCTTAAATTTTTGCGATTTAAAAAAATTTTCGAATATTTTTAATCGAAAATTTTCTCGTTCACAATTTTATAAACGAATAATCATTTTTGTTTTTGTGTTTGAAAGTGTTTCGAAAGTGTTGTGTTTCGAAATAAAAAAAAATGTAAGTTAAAATATTTGTTATTGTATATGTTTTGGGGAAAAAATTAAATTTAACACAAGGATTTATAAAAGGTGAAAACTATAAGCTGAAAAAAAGAAAATGTTAGGAGCTGATTAAACAATTTCGACCCTCCAATAAAAGACGGAAGTATGTGATAAAAAGTAAAATAAAATTGGAATTCAAAAAGTATTTTTATGTAGATCTCTGATTTAACTTTAAGCTTAGACTGACTAAAAGTTTAATATAAAAAAAAATGACATTTAATAAGGATGAGTTCAAAAAGTTCCGGTGATGGATCATTCAAGCAAAAACCATTCTCCATAGACACCATATATAAGAAGAAAGTATTAAAATATCATTAAACATGAGAAATGATTTAAATGGATTATCGGTGGTCTAAAATATTTTACGACAAGTAACAACAGACTTGAAATACAACAGTAAAATTAAATAGAGCAACAAAAAAGTCAAATTAACTTGGACAACAGTACAAAAAAAAAAATCAAACACAACTTAACAGCCGAAATATTTCACCGCAATACGATGTTTTAAAAGAAATTCTAAAAGAAAAAAGACTGAATAGAGAAGAAAAGCGAAAATTACAATAAAGCAAAAGAAAATAATGGCGATCAAAGAAAGGTTACTGGAAATAGAGAGTGCCATAAATTATACCACGTCAAAAACGAACTATGAACTGTAATATAAATTGCTACAACACATTTGTTAACTGCTTTTTTTTTAATATATAGCTCACATTTAATTTCGTTTTTAGGTTAAGAAGATATTAATTATTTTATTTAATGAATTAAAAAAATTATTCACTAAAAATTGAGCAAAAAATCATATTATTGCATTCATAATATTATCCCTTATTTGGATTTCGAATTCTTTTTTCTAATTATTCTTAAACTAGCTTCTCCTTCCTCTAACTTCTCCTGTCTCTGTTCAATAGAAAAAACCCACATTTGCAAACATTTTTTTTATCGTTTTTAATTATTATTATTTATTTTCTTTTTCTTTTGTAAAATACTAGTTAAAAACAACATTTTAATAATTTGTTTCTAAATAAACAACAATCTAAATTATTTTTTAAATATTTAATTTGAGCTCTGTTGACATAAAAGGTATTGATTTATCGTAAAATATACTTTTCTAATGAGAATTACTACAAACTCGAAGTTAAACAAAAAACTTAAAAAATATTTTTCTTATTTTGTTCATTCTCTCACATCTCAAAGAAAAACTTGACTCCTAATTTAGGCACATTCTGTCGATGAAAATTCTACTGTCTTTCTTTTAACCTAAAATAATCTCTTGAAACAAGATTTATTACTACATATTTACAATTAATTGGGGGCATTTCATTCAAAAAAAAATCTGAATTATATTTTGTATATTGTACAAAAATTATAATTATAAATAATTATTATAAATATTTTAAATTCCATTCCATTCTATATAAGAATATTATAAAATTATAAAAAAATAACACGCAATTTGGGGTTGTACACCCCTGAAAAAATATATTACAAATAATTTAATCTGGTAAAATAAATTAAGTAAATGTAAAATGATTTTTGATTGCACAGGATTTAATTGTTTGTAATTTGTGTTCAATAAAATTTGTAAAACTTATTTTTGGTGTAAACAATATAAAAAATGAATATTTTTTATTATTTTTTTTTTTAAATACCCAACAAAAACACAAAATTTTTAATTTTTTTTTTAATGTTTATTTTATTTATTTTCTAATTGTTTATGTTTTAAGAAGAGGTAAAAATATTATAAAACTATTTTTTCCATTCTTATTCTTAATATATTAACATATATACTATATATGTATGTACATATATAAATTTATATATCTTTATTTAATTATACCGTTCCACAACCATTCGCAGTCCACTCATTAAGAAAACACTCGGAAAACTGAATTATTTTCTCAAAATCATAACATTTGGAAATTTTTTTTTTTTTTTTTAGAGGAATAGAATAAAAACTCTAGTTAAAAACTTGTGTGAAAATAAATAAAGTTTTTCTTTGTAATTTTTTTTTTTTTTTTTTTTAATTGATTTGAAAAGGATCATTATTATATTGGTTTTGAAGACACACAGAAAATTAAAAAAAATGTATATTACTTGTAAATTTTTTTGACTGATCTTAAGTTAAAGAACTACACGAACGTAATGAGTACAGTTATTGACACCCTTAAGAGAAAAATAAGTTCAAAAATATATTAAATAGATTGTTTTGCTAATTTAATTATGTTTTAATTCATTATTCTAATTTAAATTTTAATATTTATTAACAATAAAGTCTCTAAAGTTATAAATAATTATAGAATTTCAGCATTTTCTAAAATACGTCCAAAAAGTACAATTGTTGACACCCTCGCATAGTTGTTGACACCGTTTAAAAAGTATAGTTGTTGACACCCTGTTATAATGATAAATGTGAGCTCTTCTCACCCCAAAATTAATAATAAAACGAATAATTTGAATGCTTCATAACGTAATTTAGTTTAAATAATATATTTTAAAGTAATTCAAACAAAATTAATTTAATATCATAATAATTTTTAACAAAATAAAAAAGTACAAACAATATTTTTGAAATATTTTAACATTTTATATAAAATAAATAAAACAATAACAATTCAATATTATTTTATTATACATGTAGGATTTCACCTACAATTCACTTAAATTTATCGCTTCAATACTCCTAACTTGATGGCTGTTCCTTTTAAAGTGGAAGCATGTAAAACTTTTCTCAACCTCTGCCCATTATCTCTACTACTACTATTACTACTACTACTACTATTACTACTGCTACAACTATTACTAACAATTACAACTATTACTAATAACTACACTTATTACTAACAACTACAACCATTACTAACAACTATAACTATTACTACTGTGATTGTTAGCTTCTAGTGGTGCGTTGATAAATAAAAAGTTCATGTAAGATTTAAAAAAAGCTAGTTTAAGTTATGTTCATTTTTTCGGCATTGATATTCTTATTTCTTAGGGAAGTCTTTATACGGATAGATAACCATTGGCGGGATCATGGCTCCAGCAGCAGAGAAAGAAAACATTTTTGTTAAGTTGGTTTTTGCCATTCCTCTATCTATTTGGTAGATATTTCTTGCGTCTTTCGCTACAGCTTTCGTTTTGGCAATAACAAGAAGTTCATTTTGTCCCCGTTATACACACGACCATAATTTTGCAAGATGATCATCCAATTTTTTTCTTTTATAGATATAGCTTCAATGTTATCAAACCAAGATGCAATATCTGCAGAAAGAACTGTGGCACTAGCCATCGTTATAGGATCCGATTTTCATTAAAGCGATGTTATCATGATGTATCCGTTAAAAAGTGCTTAACAGCATCCAAAACAACTTCTTTTATTTTTGGAAACCCCTTACTTTGCGATGTCCAGTCTTCAATTTTTTATTCCTCACTTTAATTTAAAATTGTTGCAGGACCGTGGTGAGATTTGGTAAAACTTGGCCCTAATCTAAAAATCAAACAGTCCTTGGAATTTTATAATTTTTTGCTGCTGATTTTTTTTTATAGTTTTTTAGTTATAATATCAATGTTGTGCCTTTTGTAAGTTTCCCTCTTTATAATTTTTTTTTAGTTTTGGCTTTTTTATATCTATAAAATATAAAATTTATTAAATTAGCTGATTGGCTAGTTATAGGTAATTATTATTTTTAAATCAAAATTATTTTTTTGGCTATCTAGAAATTCCAGTAGTACATTAATTGACATACACAAGTTATTGACATGGTGTCAACAAATGTACTTCCATATATGTAACACAATTATTGACACCTGGATATCAATGATAGAATAGGTATCCAAAAAATGTATCAATTATTGACATCAATATTATTTAATATACATATTATGTACTATTATTAAATTTTTATGGTAAAATAAGCTAAAAAGCAAAACCTTTACAAAAAAACACTTAAATTATAATTTTTTTTATGTATTATAATCATAAATAATCTCCAACTTACTTGGCTTTATAGATTAGCCCACATGGTATCTGCATTTTTGTTATTTCTCGTCAAGGAAATGATCACCTTTTTCTAAGTGGATCAGAATGCTAAAACGGTTTTTTTAACTTATTGATTCCAGTATGAATATTTAGATTCTTAAATAAATATAAATGTAGAAGTTGTACACTACAAATAATTGATTTGCCTAATTATGAAAATAAAATTTTAAGTACAGTACATATTGATATAAAACACTCAAAATGCAAATTAACTTTAGTTTTTGGTTTTATGTAAATGCTCCTTTATTTGCGAGTATTTTCCAATATTTTTTTAATACATTTCGGTACATAAAATACCATCATCAGCTTTTTCCATGCGAATCTTTAATAGTGGACAGATTTTAAAAGTTTTTCTTTTTAACTTTTAAAATTTGAAATTGATGAAATCTGTTCGTGAATCGTGCACCTATATCTATGACAGAATTAGTTGTTTAGCGAAATTTTTCCTCTCATATAAGACAATTGAACGAATTGTCAGCTGGGCGGTGCAGTAAGTAGAGCGTCTGCCTTTCAACCGAAAGGGCTTAGGTTTGATCCCCGATGAAGCAAAAAAAAAATGCTTTATGGTGTTTTCGACCTAGTTCAGTACCCTTTGGGATAAAATAAAAGACAAAAAGTAATTGAGAGTATAATCTGGTAACAACTATAACGAAATGGAGCTATTCTATTTAAGAAGGTTTAGTTCCTGCTAATAGCAGTATAGCTTTCCACATTTAGTTGTGTGTCCACATAATAAGCGAATAATCTGATAAATGAATGCTATGAAAAATATGGTAGATGTTTTAGTATAAACTTGCAGTACCTCCCTTTAAATTTGAACCTGATGAAAATTAAAGAAAAAATTTACTCCTTTCATTTCTTCAAGTTTTATGATATAAAAATATACTTACTTCCAAATTTTGAAACCAAAATAGATTGTTAATTATTTATACCTATAAAAATGTTTTTAAAAAAAATAATTATAAAAGATTATAACTGTTTCCTGACTTCTTCTTAAAGGCATATGAAATTAGTAAAACAAAACGATACTAAGCTTTCAATTGCTACCATGGTCCATGAGACTTTTAACAAATACTTGATTTGGAAGTAAATAAATTTAAAACCAAATTTCAAACAGTTTATTACTTCATCATCATCATTAATGTACTGCAACCTCATCCGTGTGGCATAGAGCGGAAATAAATTCTTTCCATCGGCTGCTGTCTAAGAGGTTAGCCTCAGACCTCTTCAATTGTGGCCATGTAGTTTATTATTTACTATATATATTCTGATTTCTGATCCAAAATCAATTGGATTCTTATTTGTAGAAAGAAAATTTTACAAATTCGATGCTACTAGTCGAAAAGCATCGATATATTTGTATTTACTCAATGCTTAAAGTTAAGAAAATCCTCGCAGTGAAAATAAAATAAATATTTTTTCCTCTTTATATAGAGAAAATATTTTAGTAAGAAAAATAGATATTTTTCTACAATTAATGTAAATAATCTTAATTTTTTTGTTTATAAAGCAAAGAGAAACATAAATCAATTTTAAGAAAACATACACATATTTTATATATATGTATATAAATTGATATACATTATACGTATGCAATGTAGATAAATATTAAATAAGTACCTAACTACTCCATGAATTCACCACTCGTAGTATGAAGTGATTATGAATATTAGGAAAGCACAAAAAAATAAAATATTCTTTAAAACAAAATTTATATTACCTACATAATATTTGTTTGTATTTAAATGTTTTTTTAGAAATTTAATTTCTAAACCTTCAATAAATTCATTTTATTTGAAAAAAATAAATAAAAAAACTTAAAAAAAAAAATGGCAAACTTAACATATTTTTCAAATTTCAAAAAAAAAAATTGTGTTTTTTTTTGTTTTTGTTATTTTTCTTTAAAATATCCGTGTATCTGTTTTTGATCTTCATTAACATACATAATGAATGTGTACAATTCGATTTTTTTTTTCAATCTATAATATATTTTTATAGTAATTGTTTATAGATATAATTATTATGTACAATGAAATTATATTATAATGAATTGTAAATTAAAAATCAAAAACAATAACGATAACAAATAAAAAAAAAAAACGGACGTGTAAATTGAACAAATGAAAGATCACGTAAATTTATCAAATATAATAACCAAACATAATTCATTCAACTCGAACTTAAATTGGATGGATTGGGATTTCAGGAAAACAAATAAAACAATATTTTTATTTAGTTTTAAATTAAATTTCATTTTTTAGATTTTTAAAAAATTAATGTAGATTAACAAAAGTCTGCATTTACAAAAAAAAAATCATCTACTTGTGATCTACCGATCTTAAATAAAATTTTCTTAAACTCTAATTCTTGTTTAAATTTATTAGATACCAAACAATAAATAACCTATTACCTATAACTAGCCAATCAGCTAATTTAATAAATTTTATATTTTAAAGATATAAAAAAGCCAAAACTAAAAAAAAATTATAAAGAGGGAAACTTACAAAAGGCACAACATTGATATTATAACTAAAAAACTATAAAAAAAAATCAGCAGCAAAAAATTATAAAATTCCAAGGAGTGTTTGATTTTTAGATTAGGGCCAAGTTTTACCAAATCTCACCACGGTCCTGCAACAATTTTAAATTAAAAAACAGATAAACTTTTTATAAATGAATAATGAATTCTTAAATTTAATTTTTTATAAAGGTACCTACATGGTATAAAAAAAATGATTGCTTACGGGATTTTTTTGTACTTAATTCCGGGGAGTTAAAATTTCAGTATTTGCTTTTACTAGATTTTTCCTGAAATTGTACATTTAATTCAAGAATATATTTTAAAAAATCAAGTTTAAAAATAAATTGTTATCTTAGAAGCCGTTTAAAATAAAACCCAATTCATGCTGGGTCCAATATATGTGGTAGATTTGTTTAAATTTACGCTTCAATAACATGAGGATGCAATCATGCAATGCTTTCATTACCCATCTACTCTAGTACTTTCGAATGGATTTCGACGTACTTTTAGTTCTAGTTAGTGCTAGAAATTCCGTTCCGTGTTGAAGAGCTTCATTTAATTCCGTTGGTGATTGGCGGTACACAATTTACTCATTAAAAATCGAGTTAAAACCAATGGTGTAAAGAAACCAGCTTATGGTGTAACGAAGTTAGGATATGTCTAGTAAAGAGGCGTAATTGAGCCATGATGACGTTATATGTATATACAATATACATATACACCAAATTCCTTAAATGGCTGAATATTCGTTTCACGTGTCAAAACCTTCCCAAAAATAATCAACAACTACAAACACCTGTCAGGATGCTTTATTTTAAATATTTTGTTGATATCAAATATTTTTGAAATTTTAATTTAATTTTTTTGACACTTTTCATTCAGTTAAATCACTTGTGTATACACAAATTTTAATAAACTAATAAAACTCTTATTTACAAATTTTCAAAATTGTTTACTTTTATTGTACGCTTGTATTATTCCAATCAGTTGATTTAAATTTAATTTTTAAATATCATAATAATGTATAGAAATATATATATATATATATATATATATATATTTATATCTATAGTTAGATTGTGTATAAATAAACATGTAGGAAAAATAGAATTAAAATAATTTAACAAACTCAACTTGCTGGCTGTTCTAATAAGTAAAAAATATAATAATAATAATTTTGTTATAATACATAAATTTTGTTAGGTTAGGTTAAGTAAGCCATTTTCTTTCATGTTGTAAGCCAATTAATTTTCTAAAATTTTTTAATATTACTTTGTTTAATTTCTATATAATGTCATAAAATAAATATATACTTTTCAACCATTCTTAAAAAAGTATCATTATTTTTCTTTTGAATTTTTAAATCTTTATATATCTTAATCAATGTTACAATATATAAATATGTACATGTTTTTTGAAAAAAAAACTGCCGTCATCATAGATTTTATCAGATTACTTTGAACTACAAAAATAAAGTCCTACTTTATCCCTATAAAATAATTTAGTAGTTCATGGCTTTAGATAAATCATGTTCAACGCGTATTACCTTATTTAATTGCTCAGATACAAGAGAACAAATATCAAATCCAATAAAGAATCACGTTGATTGCTGTAACAATTAGTGTGTATCAAATCATTTACATACAACACTAAGAGAAAAATTATTCAGTTTATTATTTTGAATAAGTTGTTTTTCCAAACTACAATGTGTATGTTGAAATATCCTCCAAGTAGTCAATTTTCATTGTTAGAACCAAATTTATCCAAAACAATGTAAGAGGCTCTATTTTATACGCATCAGTAGAGTGTGGGAAATAAACAGCATCCAGCTAAAAATATATAGGTATATTCAGTTTACAAAATCCACAAATGGAAATGACAGAATATTTGTTGAGAAATATTGATTATTCGTCAAGCAGATACATACTATTGAACCTAAGAAGGTTTTTAATTAGGAAGAAGAAGAATCAGTACAAATTTATCAAAATTACTTAATGTTAAAATTATCAAAATCAATTTTAAAGCTTTTAAAATATTCAATGAATTACTCAATTGAAACTCACCGAAATGAAATGGAAAAAGAAATGAATTTGCTAAAAAAACGTAAAATAAATGAATTGGTGAAATTTACATTTTGATAATTTACAATGGTTGTTGATTATTATTTTATTATTACTAATTGTAAAAATTATATTTTATATTATACATATTAAATCCGTAGTTTTCAAATGAAAAAATTCGAATTCGAAATTCACAGTTACTTATGATTATTATAATCCTTGATTAGTTTATATATTACCAATATCGTCTCAGAAATCGTTATTAACAAATGTGTATATACATAATATCCTATTGTATATAACAAATTATACATTGGCTAAAAAATTGAGCATATTCAGCTATTTTAAATATTTCGTTAAATTCATTCATAACCGTATATAAACATTAAATACAAATATGTAAATATACATACTGAACAATTTCAACGCAAAAGCGAATAAATAATTTTCAAAAGAAGAATACAAAATACAATTAAAATCAAAAGAGAATTTTAAAAAACAAAAACAAAAATTTAGTAAAAATAACAAAAAATATATCTTTTAAGTTCAGCTCAAAAAATTAAAATGAATTATTATCAGCATAGCACTCAGCAGTTTGAATCAACTCGTATCATATTCTGTTCACATTCACGGCGAAAAAAAAAATCTCAAGCATTTTTTGGTTTGTTTAGTTAATTGATGTATTGAAGACAATGAATTTTACTTCTTTAATTTTAAATTTCTTTCAATATAAACCAAAATTAAAGATAATAACTCCGAAAACATGTATACTAATAACTGGATGCGATTCTGGATTAGGGTATGTTAACTATATGATTAAAATATATTTATACATAATTTCAGGTTTATCGTAACAAAATGTAAAAAGCCGGTAATAAAAACAAAAAAAAAATTAAAAGCCGTACATATACATAACATCATACAAATGTAAATACATAAGTATATAGATAGATGCAAATGCGAAATGAAATGTAATTTTTTTGTGATCTCATCAATTATTTTTATTGCTAAATAAATATTTTTAATCGAAACAAAAAATTAAAATAAAACTTTAAATATTTAAAAGTTATTAATAATAACTACGTTTTCTAAATTTATGTATAAACCGATAGTCCAAGTAGAGCTTAATAAAAAAGTAATTTATTAGAATTTTAATTGTAATAAATCTCAATATAAATAAATAAATAAAACAAATTTATTGAGTGAATTAAATAAAAAAAACTTAAATTTTAAATAATATTGAATTTTAAATTAATTAAATTATGAATTTCCTTAAATAACCTTTATTAAAAATGCACATATTATTTATTTTCTTTTTCTTTTATAGTTTCAATTTAGCTTTAGTATGTTCGAAATTATTAAAAATGACTGTAATATCTGGTTGCTTAAATATAAATTCAGAAGGTGCTAATATTTTAAAAACTAAACAACCAGATATTATTCCGATTGAATTAAATCTATTAAAAGAAGAAACAATTAATAAAACATTTGAATTAATTGAAAATTTAATAGCAAATGGTTACAATTTATCAGCAGTTGTTAATAACGCTGGTGTTATGTGTTTTGGAGAATTTGAATGGCAAACAACAGATATATTTGAATTGCAAATTAATGTTAATCTTTTAGGAACGATGAAATTAACAAATAAATTTCTTCCAATGATTCGAACACAGAAAGGAAGAATCATTAATGTTACCAGTCACTGTGGTTTGCATGTGAGATTCTAAATTAGAATATTTTTTTTTTTTTAAATATTAAATTATATTTTTATTTTGTAAAAAAAAATGTAGAGCTTACCTGGTCTAAGTGCTTATTCAGCTTCAAAAGGTGGTCTCAAATCATGGAATGATGCTTTACGTATTGAAATGAAAAAATATGGTGTAAAAGTAATAAATTTTGTACCAGGATCATTTGTAACATTAAGTAATATTGCAGCAAATCAAAATACTTATGCAAATAACATGCGAGAGAATTTTACTAAAGAACAAATTGATTTTTATGGAAATTATTTTGAAAAATACAATGAATATTTAAAATTTATATCTGGATATAAAGTACCATCTGAAATAAATAATGAAGATTTATTTCAAAAATTTAAATTAGCTTTATTAGATGAAAACCCAAAATCAATTTACAAAGTTGAACCTTTAAGGTGATTATTTTTATTTACTTTTAAATTGAATTAAATTAAATTTCACATTAAATTTTATTTAAGGTACAAAATTTATTATTTCTTATTTAAAATTTTTCCAATAAGAATTGTGGATTGGTTAACAGAAAAATTTGTTTCAATGCCGAGATATGTACAAAAAATTAAAAACTAAATTAATTTGTTTCTTAATTGAAATAGGTACAATAAATTTATAAATTTTACAATAAAATTTTACTTAAAAAATAGTTTAAAGTTTTTCTATTCATATTGTTCCAAAATAATATTCCGTTAAATAATTTTAATTCATTTTATTTTATAATATATATGTATATGTACATTATGTTTATTAGTTTCTTAACTATACAACTTATTAATATGTATTTCAAAACAGAAATATATAATTGAACTGGTTATTAATGATTTAGTGAACCATGAATTCTGAATGGCTTTTGTTGTTTTGCCATAACTCAATTGCTTTATTTACAATTAAATCATCTTGATCTTCTTTTTTCTAAAAAATTTTTAATATTATTTAATATCCTTAATAATATTTCGATATTAATAAAAATTCTTACTTTCTCTATTAATTCTCTAACTTGTTGAACATTCATACACCTTAATACATTCATTTTTAAAGTTTTTAAAATAACTAATAGAACAAAAACCACAATTTTTCTTGAACCACCACATATTTTATCCCAAACTCTTATTAAAGCTGTTTCACTTATTATACCCGAAAAACATCCAGTATAATATTTATCCAATGGCAAGTTATTTAAAATATCGTGTTTCTCTAGATGACTAAGATAAGAAAAAAATTAAATTTGATATATCATGATTTGATTTATTTATTTGTTTACTTGAATATTGTGGTGTCTTCCTTTTCAAGAAGATTTAAAGTTAGTTCTTTCAATTTGGGAAATTCACTTTTAATCTCTTTGGTAAATTCAAAAAACTCTTTTGTTATCCAATAAATTTCTACGTCGCTAAAATGATATAAATTTTTTATTCATATTAACAAACTATTTATCAACTAACCTTTCGAATACTTGTAACAATGTTTCTGCTATATCAACAAACTGACTATCCTCCTACAATTAAAAAATCAAAGAATCAATTCTATTTTTAAAAACAATACTTTTGTGTCACTTACGTGAATATTAAAATCCGGATGTAGTTTTCTAGTTTCTAAAAGCCACATAACATAAAATACTCTGGCTTTAGGTGTTTTATCATTAATGTATTTCATTATGTTAACAGCTTGAAATATATCTATATACACAGCCATTCTTTGTTCCATTACATATTTTGTTGAATCATGATAAACTGGCCATATACCTTAAAATAAATTCAGATACGAAAATAAATTATATTTTATTACTAATATGTATTTTTTTTATATATATACCAAGGATTATATTCCATAAAAGGGATCTCTGTGCTGCTGGAACACTAAAACTTAAGCAAAATTGCTTTAGCTTAATTCGATTGAATGGTTTATCCTTAAGTAAAATATTCAAAGACTTTTTTTCTTCAACACTTCGACAACCAACTTTTTCATAATATGTAGATCGAAAATTCCTTTCATCAGTCATTATTTAGTTTTTTTTTAAACTTAAGCTTATTTACAATTTTAATTAAAAATTGAATCTTGTCCTATCGATCCTATAATAAATAGAAACATATGATTGCCTATGGTGAAGATTTTATTTTTCAACTCAAAAACCAACATAATTGATGAGGTGAAAAAATAAAGTTTTTATAGCACCTTTTTATTTGCACTTAAAAAATTAACCTCAACAAAATTGAAAAAACAGCTGTTTTTTAAGAATCAAAACCTGAAAATTTTTTATTCTTAATTATTTTTTTTTATAAAGATGCTTAAAATTTTTTCTACGACTCGAAATTTAATATTTAATTCACAGTTAACACCAAATTTAAGAAGTATTCATTTATCAGCAGTAAATGAAGCTGCAAGAAAAGGTACTCGTGAAAAGGCCAGAAAGAAAAAAGTCAAAGTAGAAGTTCAAAAAATTGGTTTTATTCCACACAACCAAAGGAATAAGAACAAGTGATAGAATAAAAAATTTATGCAATTTAGCTTATTACAAAAAATAATATCTTTATTTTAGATTGAACTTAAATAGAGCCAATAAACATATAGATGATTCGTGGAAAGCAATTCCAACCGATAACTGTTATGTTGGTAGATATTACAGATGGACAGTGTTCAGTGTACCAGAAGCAATTGAATGTCATCGCGAAACTCATCATCCGTCAATGTATAATGTACCAAACGCACCTTTGAGTGTTCATATTGAACTCAATATGCAAGGAGAAAAATCAAACAGATTTGTTGAGAACTTTCAAAGAATGGCAATGGTTCAATATGCATTTGATCACGGAGAAGAAAGAAAAATTTTAGTGTTCACAAAAACTACGGTAAACATTTGTATTATTTTCTTTCAATTATTCATAGTAATCTCAAATATTGAAAAAATTGCAAATCTATAATTCATAAGAAACATTTTCTGAAAACAAGCAAGCAATCGAACTTATGAAAACAACTATTTCTATCACTTGTTTATTTTTAAAATTATTATTTTTAAACAATCTCTATAACAGAAATATGATTTTTATTGGAATTTAATTTGGTAGAAATTGTTAACTGTTTTCAGTTTTGTAATTTAGTTGTAATTTTAATTTAATATATTTCTTAGTTAAGTTATATTCGGTTATCTATTATTTTAAATATAAAATTTTCCATAGGAAACATTATATGAAGCGAGAGAAGCAGGAGCTACGTTAGTTGGTGGAATTGAATTAATCAAAGATATACAAAATGGTGAACTTTTATTACCTGAATATCAATATGTTATAGCACATCCAAACATTTTACCAGAATTAATTGCATTAAGAGGTTTATTGAAAAAAAAATTTCCCAATCCGAAAAATGGTACATTGGGCCCAGATTTAAAAGATATGATATCAAAGTTTTCGAAAGGAATAAGTTATAAGGGTGTTAAAGATGAATATCAGCAAAATTTTGGATTAATAACATCTGTTATTGGAACTGTAAATTTAAACAATATATTAATCAATAAATTTTTAATAAAACTATTTTTAGTTGAATATGGAAACAAAAGAGTTAGAAGCGAATTTAATATCTCTTTTGGAAGATGTAAATTCTATTCGCCCAAAACGTGAAGGAAAGTTTATTACAAGAGTTTTGCTCAAAAGTCCTCCCAGTTCCGAACAATTTAAAATTGATCCATTTTTATATATACCAGAGCAGAACACAAAGCAAAAAATAGAACCAAATGAAGAAATTTCCAATTTAAAAGATGTTGAGGAATTAGAAAAAGTTGAGGTTAAAAATTAGAGAAAATATTTAATTTTTTACTTTAAGGTAAAAATAAAATTTTAAAATTAATAGAAAAGGAACAAATTATTTTTATTTTGTGTAGGTAAATAACATCAAATTATATTATTTTTTTATAATTATATGTTAAACTTTTTCTGTTGATCTATTTTTGTGCTTTACATCGGCCATTTCAACTTGTTTAATACGTGCGTATGTAGCACTTCCTAGTAGAATAACGAAATTGGAAAACCACCAAAGGAATGACTTCGTTTCTTCATACCATTGAGTTGCAATAATTGTCTGGGCACACGCTTTAGCTGTTCCCGAAATATTATGAGTCAATGGTGAAGTAACCTGCAAAAGCAAAGAAAATTTTAAAACTATTAGAAACAACTGAAATGGCGTTTCATACCTTAATTTGTAAGACTGTAATAATTCCAATTGAAAAACCACATAATCCTCCAACTAGCATTACGCTCCAAAACCATGATTCACCCAAATGTTCATAATTTATAATTTTTGGTAATTCACCATTTATTATTATTAATGGAATAAACAAAATAGATGAATAAAAATTATTATAGTAGCTTAATAACCAAATTTCTTGATTTACTATCGGTAAAACTTTTTTGGTATAAATTGTATAGAGAGCCAAGCTTAAGGATCCTATTACACCTAGAATAGTACCTTTCAAAGAAAATGATTCTGAAATCAAAATAGAAACGTTAAAATTTTTAAATGATTTTCGCTTTAATTTTTTGTATTAGGTACCCGTTAAACTTTCCTGATCAACACCCAACCAAAAACCAAATATGATTGAAGCACAGCATAAAACACATTTTAAACTTGTTTTTTCTCCCAGCAAAATTAATGAAAAAATCACGTTAAAAACAGTCGTTAATGATCTTCCAATGTAATAAAACGCTACACCAACATATTTTAAGCATAAATTATTTGAACCTACAGCTACCGTAAATAATATAGAAAGCGGAAGTACCTTGAACGAATGAATTTTAAAATTAACTGCTTATAAACATATAAATAAAAAAACATACTTTTTTACACATGTAGAAACTAATTGGACTACCATTTGGAAATGTTACTTTTTCTGGGAATATTTTTGAAAGTGTACTCATTACAAAGCATATTAATGTTGATAACATACATTGAAACCATGTTACAAATAATGGACAATTTAAATTAACTACTGAACCATCAAATAAAGCTTTATTTACAAATACAGTTGATATGGAAATTATCCTATTAAATTATTTATATTATTATTATTTGAAGCGGTATTATTTAAAAAATATATATTTTACCAATAAGCGCTAACAACTAAAAAAATTTCAAAATATCTTTGTCTTAGACTTGGTTCTGCCGCTACCTGTTTGTACATTCTAATCTTAATATAAATATCAAAAAAACAAAAAGTACACTAAAATTATACTATATTATAAATATAAGTGAATATAATTAAATGCGTCAAAATTTAAAAAAACATTTTCAAAATTTGTTCGATGTGCTTTTAAACAATTTATTTAACTTAGTTCATTCGTTATTTAAGTCTTGTTTTGTTTGTTTGGAAATATTTATTTATTTTATTAATTTGTCAATCCTTCTGTCAAGTGGCTAAGTGACAAAATGTTTCAGCCCGTTTTAGAAACAAATAAATGGAAATGAGAATCCAGCTTTGTAGATTTGCTTACTCCTTACCGAAATGTTCCCACTACAATAAATTTTGGTAGATTTCTACCACTTTTCTACTCGTATAAACATGCATTATAAGAATTTTGTAGTGATTCGATGTTTTTTTTTTAAATTTATTTATTGTAATAATATAATAAAAAAGACTTTATTTCATCAAAACCAAAAGCTAACTTACATTAAATATTTAAGACTTAACTTAAAAATTTATAAAAACAAAAAATATTAAATATAGGAAAATTAAAATTTAAAACTAGCCTAGTTGATTAAATGAAAAAGTTAGGTTAAATTTGTTAACTACTAAAGATAAGTGACGAAAGAACCTTTAAAAGAAATAACATATTTAATAAAATGGGGAAAATTAAAAATAAAACAAAATAGAATAATTATAAAGAAAAAATAATGCTTATATATATAGTAAAATATAAATGAAAATGATGAAAAAATTCAACAGTAAAACAAATTAAAATAAAATGAGAATCACAATGAGAAAAGCAGATTATACAATTAAAACAGAAAAATTCAAATTAATGGATTTAAGAAGTTTTCAATAACGTGATGATATTCTGGATCTTTCAATTTAATTTATTTCGCTCTTTTTTGAAAAAACCCAAACTCGTTTCGGTTTAAATTCAATTCACGAACCCACCACCCTCTTCTTCTTTTTTTAATTCTTTTGAGTAATTTGTAGGCTTTGAATGTTGTATTTGCGATTTGTACAATGCGTACAATTTTACATAAATTCATTCTAGAAAAAGTTATACATACAATTTAAATTTACTTATTTTTTTATTTAGATATGTACCATGTATATATACAATTTTAAATTTATTATGATGGTATTGGAACTGATGATGCTGCAAATAAATTAATAATTTTTTTTTTTTTTTAAATTTATTAGCGATGTATTTGGAACTGATGAAATGATAAATTAATAAATTATTTAAAATGATTTGACATTTGCTTTTCCATTTTGTTCGTTTATTTTGATTTTCATTTCGCTACAATTGTGTTCCATTGTAGTCGGTGGTCGGTGGTCGCAATTGTATAATAATACCTATACGACCGTATGATGAAGATATATTTTACCTCGTATTATAGACGTTATATTGTACCTCGTATATTTTACCTCGTATGTAGACAAAAACGAACTCCCAGACGGTTATTTTTTAAATAACAACGAGTAGTTCACTTTTAAGTTTTTTGTCAAGTAGCATGCAGACTATCATTTCATTTGTCATTTCAGCAGTTCGCGACTCTAATTTAAAATGATGGTGTAATAGTGTTAAATGGTGGAATAACAGTTTAAATGATGAAATATCAAAAATTTGTATTTGGACTGATTGTTTTGTAAAAAATGATGAGAAAACTGAAATGATAAATGAAATGATAGCCTGAATGCTGGCACTAGTATAAAAGTGCAATCAGGTACATTGTAATTGTACAATGATACTACACGTTCATGTCTAAATACACTTCACCACTCAGACTCACCACTCACCAGAGCAGACACACAGTAATGACATATTAACATGACATTGACAATCCACAAACGTTACACAAACGTACCACACTTTTCCACCTGTTTCATTTTCGTTGGTTCAATCGCAGCTGATGTAGTGTAGTGATGTACCTAATCTATATAATTAAATATAAATAGAGAAAACGAAGTAAATAAACATAATTAGTAGAAATTTGAAAATAGTGCTAACAAAAATTACATTGAGGGATCATGTTAAGTAAATCAGTTCAAGGAAATTTTAAAAATATTTGTAAAAAATCATTTATATCAAACTTTGGTTACTCTTCATTAGCATCAATTCCATCATCTTTGCCTAAATATGATGCTTTACAAGAACATGCTTTAAAAGAAAATTGTATTGTAGTGGATAAAAATGATAACCCTATTGGTTCTTCAACTAAAAAAGGTAAATTAATTAATGTACCTGTTTGAACTTCTAAAGATGACGTTCGCATATTTTACAAATATGTTATACAAAATTTAATTTTTATAAATCCAAACAAGGAATTTACATTAAAAATTAAATTTTATTTTGAATTTAAAATTTTTAGAAAATTTAATGGTAAATACTTATTTAAATTTAGATTGCCACATAGTTAATTCAAATGGAAAAGTAAAGTTGCATCGGGCTTTCAGTGTTTTCTTGTTTAATACAGATGGAGATATGCTAATACAAAGAAGATCATCACACAAAGTAAATAAAAAAAAATTTGTTTTTGATTAGTAAATTTATGAAGTTAGTTAATTGAGTTTTCATTTACTTTTACAGATTACATTTCCAGATACATACACAAATGCCTGCTGTAGTCACCCTTTATATGACATTGAAAAAGAACGAGATGAAATAAATGCAATAGGTATACGTAGAGCAGCCCAAAGAAGATTAAATTATGAATTAGGTATTCCTTATTCACAAGTAAGTTAACCTAAAATAATAACCCAAATTTTTAGATTGATATTTTGAACAATCTCATTAAAGAGACAATCTTAGTTTTAACTTAAAATATTTATTGACTAATGAAAATATATTTTTAGAATTTACTCTAATAAAAAATAAATTGTCTTAAGGTTTTTGTCAAGTAACAAAAGCCTAGGACTATAAATATTATAAAGTTTTATTCTCTGAAGTTCAAGATTTTTTTTGTATGTTGTAAAATTATTTGTAATTAAACATTCTATTTATGTTCCAAACTTAAAAAAAAAAGCAATACTTAATAGATACTTTATGTAGAAAACGAAAAAACTATCATTAAAATTAATTTTATTTTGTTAATATTCGAAAAATATTTTAACAACAATTGATCCTAACCATGATATCCCAACGGATCCCAACGGTAGGTATGTTAGTATGATTTTGATCCTTACCAACAATTTTTACCTTACTAAAAAAAAATTTAAACTCAGATATATGGAAATAAGAAATTTTCATTATTTAGCTTTTATCTATCATTCTCTTTTCTTTTCAAAAAGTTATTTATAGTGTAATGTTGTGATGTAAGAGTTATTCCTGTATTACCTGAAATACATGAAACGAAATACTTTAGCCATTGCCTTGTATATTGTTAACAGTATACAAAGCAATGCTTTAGCAATACAAATATTGTTTTTTTTTTTATATTGGATTTAGATTAAATTCAAATTTCTTAATTAATTTAAGCAATGATATTTTAGAATTCTCATCACGTATTTTTAATCCTATACCTATTAATTAAATGTATTTTTATTTCGTTTTTAAGGTGTGTTTTTAATTTAAAAAAAAAAAACAAATTTGTATTTTAAATAACATTTTTTTTCTAGGTTCGACCAGAAAATTTTCATTATTTAACTAGAATACATTATCATAATACGGGAGACGGTATCTGGGGTGAACATGAAATAGATTACATTTTATTTTTGCAAAAAAATGTAGATATAAATCCAAATGTAAATGAAGTCAGTGAAGTTATGTACATAAAACGTTCTCAGCTGGATGAAAAAATTACAAAATTAAGCGCACCTCTAACACCATGGTTTAATTTAATTTTAAAACATCGTTTAAAAACATGGTGGGATAATTTAAAAAATTTAAAGCAATTCGAAGATATTGAAAATATTCAAAGATTTACTTAAAAATTGAAGTAAAAGTATGTATGTAGATATAGTATTTCGTTTTTGATTTTATTTCTTACAAGGAATCTCACTATTTCTTATGGTAATATATTTTATTTAGAAAAATAATTCTGTTATGAATAATTAATGATTTTTTTTTACCTTTTATCATTTAAAAACATTGTACATTCAATTGTAAATCAATATGTATATTATTTAAAATTAAAATAACAATTACTTTACAGAATAATAAATAATTACATGCATATAATAATAATGAAAAACAGATTTATTGTATTTTATTGTATAAAAATACATTGTATTTTTTATAGAAATATTTAATCACAAAATTAAATAATATAATCTCAATTGTTATTAATATGTACATAAAGTATAATGTATGTATATCTTGCTAACATAAAATTTAAATATTTCATCTCGGTATATTTTAATAATTTGTTGTTGTTCTTACATAATTATTACCAGAAGGCATTTTGACACGTTCAATACCCTTGGGGAACAATTTATCAGCATCTGATTCTGTAACATCTGGTAAGATCATGACTTTTTCTCCAGGCTATAATTTTAAATTATTTCATTATAATATGTCGTAAATTATGTATACGAGTAATATCAATTTTTTTTTTTTTTTTCAACTCATAAACATTCATTTATTTAATATTTTTATAAACTTTTTATTAAATTTTATACATACCACCCAATTGGCAGGTGTTGCAATAACTTTGAGACGATCAGTTAATTGCAATGAATCAATGCACCGTAAAATTTCACTACAAAATTGTATTTTTTAAAAAAAAAGCTTCGAATTAAACAAACACTAAACTTACTCTACATTGCGTCCAGTTGACATTGGATAAAACATTGAAAGTCTGACTACCTTATTAGGATCAATGATAAAAAGTGCTCGAATTGTTTTGCCAACCTACATAATTGAAATAATGGAATTTAATATGAATTAATTAATTTGTTTATTATTTTTAATGAATAATAATTGATTTAAAATACCTCGGGGTCATTTTTTTGATTTTCATCTAACATTCCAAATTTAACAGCTAAATCACGTGTCTGATCAGCAATAATCGGGTATGGAAATTCACCAGGTATATCTAGGCAATATGACTTAATATCATTAACCCAATCTACATGACTTTTTAAATTATCAACTGAATGAGCTAATATTTTAACATTTCTTTTTTCAAAATGTGGTTTATGGACAGCAATTCGACCAAGTTCTGTTGTACAAACTGGTGTAAAATCAGCCGGATGTGAAAAAAGTAAACACCATCTAAATTTTTTTAATAATATTACAATACATCGACATGTACCTGATTATAATTTTTTTTAATTTTCACTTACGAATTTCCAAGCCATTTATGAAATTCAATTGAACCTTGAGTTGTTTCAGCTGTAAAATTTGGTACACTTGTTCCTATTCGCATTATGATGGAATTAAAATGTTTAATTAAAAAATAATATAATAAAGTAAAGCTTGATTAAACTAGTCAAATGTAAAATTGAAACTAAATTAATTTTATATGTTAATATGAGCTTTTATAGGTTTTTAGTTTATCTTGATATGAATTTACGTAATTTTTATAGTGAATGTTTATACATTGATTTGAGGCAAAAACATACAATTTAACGGCTTGTTGATAAAGCTTTTCTGGCATTTATTTTAAATGGATCTAAACAATAAATTTTAATACCAAAATTATTAAATTATTTATTTTTATAAACGTTAAAAAATGATTTTGTAATTTTATTCATACAGTTCTCAACATTCATTTAGAATGGCATGTAATCGTAATTTTTTGAAACACTTTTGATAATTCAGTAAGGAGCTAAAAACATTTGTATACATCAGCTCCAATGTATTAGAATTGCATGGTAAAAAACTTAAAATCCAAAAAATGGTTCTAATTAATTGTCGCCAACTATAAATATTAATATGCATAATTAAAAATTATGATTGTGAAACAAAATACACAAAAAGCCCATGGATACATATTAAGAAAAATACAATTATCACAACCGTAATTATAAAAAAATATATATATGTAATAAATTTGAATTTTATTTATAAGTTTGTGTTTGAATCTAGATCTAGATATTTCCTAGAAATTTATCTCCTAATTGAATGAAAACTTTATTTGAAACTTTGAAATAAAATTTTAAATTAGTTAACAAAGTAGATTATCTAGCAAAGAGGTTGATATATGGCTCGTGTAAATGCATGGAGTATCTCCGAATGAGCTATCCATATGAAGAACTTTTGAGGAGAAACAGATGTAAAAAAAGTAAGAATTATATTTTTGAATTGAGCTCATCTTAGACTCTATATAGGTATATGTCCAAGAGTATCTTCTACTAAAAGGCCACACTGCATACTTGAAATTTACAGAGATCATATCTCAGGTTTTAGCATAGGCTTCAGAGCGGAGGTGAAAATAGTTCTTCATATACAGTATTTGAATTATGCAATTGGCAAATAGAACAGGAATGCTAGAACTAGAGGGTTGTAACTACTAGGAAGAACGTCTCGGAAAGTTAGAAGTAAGGATTATGGAGACATTCGAAATTTTTCGTTTCATCAAAGGTTTTAAATGGTTTCAGTTTACTCATGTCTGATAAAAACAACAGAATACTTTATCCAGAACACTGCAAACAGCAAACAGACCTTGACGGTTGACTGACTGATCCTCAGCTATTACAAGTTTGAATTTGTTTTAAGCAATTCCAAATTTATACCAATTTATGAAAAACACAAAAAATAGCCTCCTTTTAATTGCCAACTAAAAAATTCGAAATCATCCACACAAAAAAAAATACCGTAAGTAAATGTTTTATTGTAATATTTAAATTTCACTTTAGATATAAAATTCTCAAAACACTCGTTGGCTTAGTCAAAATACAAATAGAAATAAGAATTTTTGAAAATTACAGATTAATCATTAATGTCATCATTAATGTCACTGGACATTGCATTTTCTTTTTTTCATTCTCTTCTTCAAATAAATATATGTTAACTCCATAACAAGATAAATGATAGTTACTTGCAGGTGCTTAATTTATTTTAAATAAGCCGACAATAAATTTATTACACAATATTAATAAGTCTATGAAGTCGATAGACATAGTAGTTAAATTAAATCACTTAAAAATAAATATACTAAAAATTTTTAGAAAAATAAATTTCTTTTAATACTTTATTTCATTTCTCAATTCCAACATATAAGAAATTAAAATTTATATTTTAGCATAGACTACAATAATATCTGACACTTTAGTATTTTAGCCTCAATTGAAATCCAAAAGCTATTTATAGAAAACAAATAATAAAAAAAGTTCAAATTTTAGCTTGAAAAATATTCTAATCAAAAATGAAAAGAATTTACAAAATTAAATAAAATTAAATTTATATTTGTATTAATGTATTTGAGTTTTTATTTGAAAATAATTAAGGGATTAAATATAGCATTTAGTAAATATTTAACTCCTCGCATTACATCTCGCATTCGTGCATTAAAAACATGATTCTTTTCCACTTCTAGCTCAATAGATGACAAATCTTTATTATGACAATAAATACAACCTAATCCATCTATATCAACAATTGGTTTTCCAGCACCTAATACCATATCTTGGTTAAATTCTAATAATTTCTCATAACGAACATTTAACAATTTCCCAGAAAACCATATTTTATCAGAATTCCTTAATTCGTTTGTAAAATTTCCGAAAAAATGTTTTACTTTTAAATATAAAGTATTGGGTCGACTCAATAATCCTGATGTCATTTTCAATTTAATTTCATACTCATAGATATTCCATTTATTTAAGTTACAGGAAATTTTTCGATTTGTAAGTAGATTTCTTATTTCATCACAATTTTCATTTTCATTGCATTGAATTTCATTTTTTTCTCCATATAAGCAAATCAAAAAATTACTTATCCATGTTGGTAGATAATTTCGTATTAAATCAGCTCTAAAATTCGTAATTTTAACAATTTCCACATCTGATACAGTACCTTCCCATTTAATGTGAACACCTTCAAGTTGTGAACAACGCATTTGAGTTTTAATTTTATTTGACTGTTCCCAAGCTGGCTGGGCACAATAATTATAAAAATGCTCCCAAGTTAATGATTTTGTTTCGTCTTCATAACCAGAATATCTAGAATTCATTGCTAGTCCATTTGCACGGCGATTTTTTAAATATAATTCGTTAAACGCAGAATTTTCAGCGGTATGTGTTGTAGAAAAATTAGATGTCATGTAAGGTAAAGTTAAAAGTACAGCAGCACCAAAGCATAAGGTTATCTAAAAATGTAGTACAAAAGCATACAACAAATTCTTATATTTTATTTAAGAATTATTAACTCACCTGTAAAGCCGTGATATATTTTTGTGTACGATGATTAATAGCCATAACACAAGAAACTAATATTGCCAATAATACTGAAGTAACTGAAGAAGCCATTCTTACTTTAGGATCGGTCAAACCTAACCAATCAACCATAACAAAAATTGGAATCATTAAAGTTATAATTCCAAATAACGGCAAAAATAACATGACTCCTGCCAATCCTAACGTTGCTCTCATTAAACCGAACATTGTTGCCGATTGTGAGCTCATAATACAAATTTGTAACCACGCTAAGGTGACACAATGTGGTATCAAAAATGTATAAGTTCCACGCCAAGTAGATCGTTTGGCTAAATATATTAAGCAGAATGGTATAATTAAATATAACATAGCTCGACAATTTAAACAAAATTCAATTCCATTTCCAATAACAAATGAATAAAATGTGGGAACTTTTAAATCTAAAAATCGCCATCCAGTTGTTACAACTGAATCCATTTCATAAGGATATTTGGCTAATACATTAATTCCAAATGAGAACAATATTAACCAATCTGGAAAAGCTTTTGGCGCTGTATACATAAATGCTGTCATGGTAATAAATATAAGCAAGAAAGCAATTAAAGTTATTTCAGAATATGGTACCCAGTCATTACTTATTACAGGGAACGTTATTAAATTCGCAATAAAAGCACAAAAGAAAAACAAATATGGCTTTAGATTATTTTTTAAAAATAAATTTTCTGATCCTCCTGCATCTACATTATTATCACCATAACTTAAAAATAATCCTGACCAAATTCTGAAGTCGATGAAATCATGTTTTGTTTTTAACATTTTAAAGGTCGACCAAATCATTGCGATTAAACTGACATAATAAATTAACATTGGAATAAAAACCTAGAAATAAAAGATGAATAATTAATAAAAAATCAAGATTTTTTTTTTCCCAAATCACTTACCATCAAATTTTCTGTTGAAATTATGACATATATCAATAACAGCAATAAAATTTGTACACCTGATGGTATTTTACCAGGGAGAGATGTTATAATTCTTATAAAACGATGGTATAATAGAGTAAAAAATATAATAGGATGAAAAATCATTCGATGAAAGCATGGAACATGATCTAAACTATTTGGATGTGGAATTGAAAGCGTATATAAACCATTTACACTTGGTAAATGCCCTCTGGAGTAATTTACAGCAGCAGTAACTAAATTTGCTTCAGTAATTAAATTTTCTTGTGGAACATTACATTCTATTCTTGCATGACTTGTTGATGGATATATATCACCATTCATATGAATATTATTTTCTGAATTAGTTTTCAGTTCAAGTTCATCTTGAGTTTCTTCGTCATCAACAGATCCTAAAGGTCGCTCGTTAGGTCTTGAACGACGTCGTTTCTTCTGAAGCTTATAAATTTCACGCATTTTACGTTCCAATTGTGCCGGAGTAATATGTTCATTTCCATTTGATAAGCAAGCGAATAAATCACGTGCAGCTTTTCTAGCAGCTCGTTCTCCTGGGGTCATAAACAAGCATGTTTTAACTTCATTTTCATTATTTTCAGTAATTCCTCTCCGATTTTTGTAACAATCTTTCAATAATTCTAATGCACCTTCATGACCTTGCTGTGCTGCACATAGTAGCCAATGAACTCCTTGTATGTGAGATGCAGCTGTTTCATCTAAATCTAAATCATATCAATCACAACATTTTTAAAATTTAATTTAAATTCGTTTTTTAATTACCAGAATTATTTTCTAAAAGTTGTCTTGCTAAATCATACTGAACATCAGAACATCCATCAGATGCAAAATGATATTTGAGATTATTTAATGAAGCCCGATCTATAAGGTCGTGTAATACAAATTACATACATATATTTGAAAAACTAATAAACAAATTAAATTTATACCTTCAATATTCCATCTTCTTCTAGGTGTTTGACCAGTTGGAGTTTTTTTTGTCCAACTAGCCATTTATATATTTATAAATTTGAAATACAAAACTAAAAAAAATTTTATAAACTTGTTTCGAAACAGAGCAGTTTTACATTACATATTTTGATATTTCACTCGACCCTTCAATTTAATAATTTAGTTCAAAAACAAAATGGGTAGGTGTTACCGTTAAAACAAAAATTTTGGTTTGATGTTTTTCACTTTATTTAATTTTATATAAATATTAAACTTACATCAAAAATTGTATATTTAAAAACAAGAAAAATATATTTCAATATCTTATTAATCATTTTTTTTATCTTCAGATTCTTCATTAGCGTTATAGGTTTCCACAATGCAGTCTGGATTTTCTAACCATAATTTATATTTCGAATTTACTTGAAATTTTTTCTGGAAATGGCAGATATTGCATTCAACTTTAAATAAGTTTTTATTCCTTTCATCAATTGTGATATCACATGTTATACCACTTTTTAAGTATAACCCACATTTTTTGCATATGACTCGCTTAATATCTGGTTCTCTAAAATAGAGTTAAGTTTTTTTATTTGAAAAACTAAAAATTCATAACTATTCTACTCTATTTATTTTTTGTACATACGGCAACTTTATATTCTATTTTCATATTTTATAATTACATACAAATTTCATAACTTACATTCGAAGAACAGATTTTTTTCCAACATTTTTTAATAGCATACCATAATAAGCTGATAATGTATTATTTCTTCCAGCCATTAAAGAGGATGCTTGATATAAAAAATTCATTCGTTCAAATATCTCCCGATTTTGTAACCCCTTTTTATTTTTCATCTTTATTGGCTCAAATTACAATTTATTCATTCAATTTATTTAACTTTTAACAGATTTTATTACTAAGGATTACTTTAAATTTTAAAAAATATCAATGCAAGAAAAGAAACATGAGTTTTTAATTTGTATCATTTTTACACAAGGGATGTCGTTTACGAAAAAAAGTAACATTTTGGGTTAAACAATAATATGTAGTTGAAATAATAATTTACTATAATAAGAGTTTATTTTATAGCTCTGTAAAGTAACTGAATACAACATTATTCAAAGAAAATTCATAATTTGTTCATATTTATTTCATATTCTAAAATAGATTCCTATGGATATTAAAAATTCGTGTATATATATATACATACAGTATTTGAGTATTAACACAGATAAGTAATTATAAAATTAAATATGTACATCAACGGCAGCACATTTGACAGCCCACGTTGACAGCACTAAATAGCCAATAGCCATAATTGTGAATTGAAATTCAAAATAAACATGAATCTGAAAGATTTTATTTTTTAACCCATTTAAAATATCAAAACATAAAAACAAATTTATGTAAAAACTTACCCGCTTCTTAAATTCTGTAAATATTTTGTTTATATTCTCTTTTATGATGACATTCACAAATCAGCTGTTGAAACTGAAAACTTTTAGTTTCTCACTCACACTTGTTAATGTTTTCAAAAATGCAACATGCTATGTTTATTTACAATTTTCCCTTTTTGGTGTATCTTAAAAGTTCTATATCTATCCTTTTCTCACAGTATTCCCATAAAAATATGAAATAGCAAATTTAAAAAAAAAAGACAAAACTTTAGACAACCAGAAAGTGATTAAAATTTTCTTGTATACTTCCATCCAAATGGACGATCCAATTTTGTAATGAAAAAAATAAATTGCGATTTATTATTTTATTACAATTATTAAATCAAAATTGTGCACGCAAATTAAAAAGAAATTATATTGTACAAAAATTATTTCAAATATAAAATAAAAAAGTTCTTAAAATTTAAAACTATTTAAATACTAAAGTGACTGCATAGTCTATGTGTACATTGTGAAAATATAAATCAGTTACTACTGTAATAGGATTACATTAGAACAGTTTTCACAAAGAAATTAATTAATAAATACATGTAAAATTAACAAAGTAATGTTTTATTGCATCCGCAAAAGTGGCGTTTGTAAGTGATAATCTGAGTTTTGAGCGTTATTTCCTCCAAAAAATGCAGGTAAGATGAAGGCGTCTTTTTCAAATATAGTCTAACCTAAATTTTTATTTCTCTGATTTAAACCAAAATTAATTCCTTCCCATGTTTTATAGTTACTATCATTTAAAAAATATTGTATTGAAAAATCTGAATAAAATGGAATTTTTGAAATAAGAACGCTTAACGTAATTATTTTTATACCATTTATACATATATAAAGATATATTTTATATTTGTGTATACGTGATCAAAATTTCTTGAGAGTTCAACGGAAGTCTCGTAAATGCCCCTCTGCAGCATCAAATTCAATTACAAATATTTCTTATTTAATTTGTAACTTTTTTAAATTATTTTTTTTCAATGTTTATAGCAAGTAGACGATCCCCCATCACTACCAGTTGGTACGGAGGTTAGCGCAAAGTATAAGGGGGCGTTTTGTGAAGCAAAAGTGCGTAAAGTTGTTCGAAATATCAAAGTTAAAGTCATATATAAACAACCAGGGTTAGGCTCTGGTATTGTTCCCGATGATGCAATTAAATCAGGAATACTTCGAGTTGGGGCAACAGTTGAAGTAAAACATCCTGAAAGAAGAGAATTGGTTGAAGCAACTATAACGAAAATTCAAGACGGATCTCAATACACTGTTGTGTTTGATGATGGTGATATAACCACCCTCAGACGCACAGCATTATGTCTAAAAAGTGGGCGACATTTTAATGAAAGTGAAACCTTAGATCAATTACCATTAACACATCCGGAACATTTTAGTAATCCTGTAATTGGTGGAAGACGTGGGCGACGATCACGACATTTAAATGATGATAGTTCCGATGAAGAAGAAGAACCTGTGAAAAAAGGAAAACAAATTGTAAATGAAAAGGAAGAGAATATAGGAAGAGTTGTATGTGTAGAAACAACCGATGCAAAGAAAAAAGATAAATATTTTCCTGGCTTAGTTGTTGCACCTACTGCCCAGGCTACTGTAAAAATTCGTGTTAAAGATGAGTATTTAGTGCGATCATTTAAAGATGGCCGGTATTATACTGTACCAAAAAAAGAAGCCATCAATTTTACAAGAGAACTAGCTTCTAAAATGGATGGTCCAGCTGTCCAAGCAGCAGTTAACTTTTTAGAAAATAACGAATTGCCACCTCACTGGGACCGAGATTCTTTATTCGGTTTAACTAATAGTTCTAGTGATTATGAGGGTGAAGTAGATTCTGACAGCTCGGATGATGAGCCAACTGAAGAAAAAGATCATTTTGTAGCGCAGTTGTACAAATATATGGATGATAGAGGAACACCATTAAATAAAGTTCCTTCAATTCAAAATCGGGACGTCGATTTATATCGTCTTTTTCGAACTGTTCAAAAATTGGGTGGATACAACAGAGTTACAAGTCAAAATCAATGGAAATCTATTACTAATAGATTGGGCTTTACACCAGTAACTGTTAGTGTCACAAATTTGGTGAAGCAAGCGTATAAAAAATTTTTGCAGCCATATGAAGAGTTTCATAGAAAACTAGGTTGTTCTATGATAATGACATCTAGAGGAACTGGTCGTTCAAAAGGACGTAGTCTAGTTAGAGCTAATTCAGTTGCATCACCAAAACCTGATGCAAAAACTATTGAAAAAACAGCAGCTGTTGCAGCAGCCGCTAACGCGTCAGTAAGCTTAACTATGAATACTTCGACATCATTAGCTTCAACATCGCAAGCTTCAACTTCAGACAGTGACACAAAAACTAAAATTAAAGTGGAACCCGAAGAGTCTGAAAATACTAGTGAGTCTAGTATCGAATTACCAGTAAAAAGTGTGAAAAGGAAAATCTCAACTGGAAGTAATACTAAAGTTAAGACTTTAGTGGAAAAATTTGAGGAAAAGGAAAAGGAAGAGATAGAATCAAAGCCACCAGAAATAAAAAAAGAAGTTAAAAAAGAAAAAGAAAGTTCCCCTACTCCAATCCCAATAAAAGAATTACCAAGGGAAATTCCAATCCCAGCTGCTTCAATTCCACTTCATAAACCAAGAGAAAGAGGAAGACCTGGAAAAGCACATCATGCAGATAAAATTAAAAACATGAAGAAGAAAGAAAATGAAACCCTTCAAATACCAGAAAAAGTTTCTGAAAAACCTCGGGAAAATATTGTCCCGATTGTAGATTTTCCAGTTGAAGTTGGTGACAAATTGAAAGTGTATTATCATGAAAAACGAGTTACATATGAAGCAAAAGTTATAGAGATATCATTGCAACAAGGAACACCGTTGTATATGGTACATTATACTGGATGGAATAATCGTTATGATGAGTGGATTCCAAAAGAACGAATTGCCGAAAATTTAACAAATAGCAAAGCAAAAAAATCAAAAATTTCTCAGGGTACCCAACCTGGTAAGTAACAAACTTTTTCTTTAAAATTTTATTTATAACCGTCTATATCTTATTTTAGCGAAACACATTCCAGACAATTCTTCATTAATCAAAATGGTACCAGATAAAGAAAAATTAATATGCAACATTGGAACATCACCAGGTCCTTCTACGCCAAGCATAAAATCTGCAAATATATCAAAAAGAGGAAGGGGACGAAGTGATTCTCAACCACCAAGATCAACTACGCCTTCCTCTGTAGCTTCAAATTCGAGTCGTACAAAGTCACCAGCAACACCAGCTGCTCAGAGACGAAATACTCGAACGCAACCATCATCTAATATTAGAAGAACTTCGAATAACGTGTCTGATATATCTATGCAAACTGATTCTGATACGGATTCAGATGCCCCAGTTCTAAAAAAAACAGTAAAACCTGTGCTAAATATTGGATCATGTTCGAATCCTGCAGCAGTATCAACTGTTACACTGGTACCTAATCAAAAATCAGTTATATTAAAAAATATAACAAGTTCAAATCCAGACGGCACATCAGCAACCACATCTGTGATTACGTCTAATTGTCAAAGTAACATTCCTCTCAAGTCGTCTAATTTAAAATCTGCAAGCGAAACAGAAGAAGATGAAAGTGCTAAAGGCAGAGATTATGATTTAAATCAAATTCGTTCTGAGTTGAAGGGATTTAAAGAATTAAAATCACCTTCACCTGAATGTGATGATAATAAGGGTGAACAAGCTTTTGATTTTATTACAGGGAAAATTGATCAAAATGAAGACGATAAACATTCAATCACCCATATTATTCCAATAAAGCAACCAAAAATTGAATCTAAATCATCTACTGATTTTTCGTCTGAGTGTGAATCTTTTGGAGATGATGACTCACAATCTTCAGATAAAACTACTCAGTTAGAAAATATGACTGAAAAATTACAGCAAAAAATAAAAGCTGAAAAATTAGCTCAAGCAGCTGCTGCTAAAAAATCTGAAAAATTTGGAGTATCTGGTAAAAATCCCACTTTGGAAAAACTCTCACCTCTTTCATCTTCTGGAATAGAGAAAATTATTAAAGATAGCTTAGCAGAAAAACGACAAGAAACCTTAAAAGCTTCAAAACCTTTTCTAATAGAAAAAACCATATTTAAATCTTCAAATGTTGCCGTATTGCCTGGTATGAATCAGGAAAAAATTGACAAACCTTTAACTATGATTCAACAACAAAAGTTAGGTGTTACTCCAGCTACAATTTTGAAAACTGAAACAAGTCCCAGTCGACTACAATTAGCGCGTCAAATTTCTCTAGATAGAAAAATACCACAAATAACTTCATCTATCGAACTGAAAAAGACTCAACTTCCTTTAGTAGATAATAAGTCAACTTCAAATTTAGGAATTCGACCTGATAAGAAACCTATCTTAACAGCTAAAGCAAATGCATCAATTGCTGCTGCAGTAGCAGCAGCTCAAGCGGCTGAAATTTCAAATAATTCAAACATAAAGAAGGATATGTTTGCTACCCCAAGTACAGCAGCTCACAAGTTAGACTCTAAACAAATTCCAGATGTTAAAGGATTGTCAGCCCAATTTCAACATAAAGCTAATATTAGCGGATTAAGTAGTATTTCAGAAAAATCCTCAGTTAGCTTGATAGCTAAATCTGTTTTAACAAATAAAGATATACTTAAATCAACATCAAATAAAGGTTTACAAGCGTTACAAAATATATCTGGAACTCGAACTTCAGAAACGAACACTTCAGATATTTATGAATTTAAGGAGCCTGAACCTTTTGAATTTGAAGCAAGAAAAACTGGGCCTACTGGTCATAGTTTGGCTCAATCATTAGAAATAGAAAAGAAGAAAAAACCTTTAACTAAAACATTTGATCAATTGGAAAATAATAATAAGACAATACCAATAACTCCAACATCAATTGGAGCTGTAACTTCACAAGTAATATTAAGATTTAATATTTTATTATTTAATATTAATATTTGTATTTTTTAGGTTACCATAACGACAACGCCAACAAAAAAAGTTAAAAAATCTCCAATTAAAGATCCTGAATTAAAATCTTCCAAGAAATCAAAGCAAGAAGAAAAAGTTTCATCAGAAATTCAATTACCTCCTATATCAATTTTGTCAATCCAACCAAATATCACTACTGCAACTACTGCGTCCTCTCCCACACAGCCGTTATTTAGTACTTCAACATCATCAATAAACTCTACTCTATACATAAAGTCAGACTCAACTTTCGATGTACTAAGGAAATCACCTAGTTTCAATTTGAATATTAACGCATTAAATGAAGAACTTGCTACAGCTGTACAAGAAACAACGAAAGTTTTAACAGATGTAACAGTACCCATTACACCAATTCCAATGACATCAATAAATACGATATCGTTGTCAACTGTTCAAAAACCTACTTTCATCAATACCTTTGTAGAAACGGTAAAACCTCATGTACCTGTTAAAAATCCAATTACTTCTATAAAAAATCCTATTCAACCAATATCAAAATTATCAGCAATTACTGTACCAGCATTTACCAATGCACCTGTTAAAGCTATTACAACATTGCCTATCAAACCGATCCCAACAAATGCTTCAAAACCAACATTAAATCCTTCACCGAAAATTTTAGCAACGGGATCTATAATAGCCAAATCTGGAATTACAACTATTTCTAAGTCAATATCGTCAACAAATCCTATAATGTCTTCTATTGTGACGGGAAAACAGATTATTAGCAATTCACCATTAAAACTAGCACCAACTGGAACTTTGATAACAGTTCCGCCTCCGGACCTACTTAATGTTTTTGAATTAAAACAAGACAACGACAGTAGTAGTAAAAGTGGGAGTGATGATGATCATGATAAACATAAAAAAACTAATGAATTAGAAACAGTCAAGAAGATGCTTTCTGATCCTGGAATTTTAGAACCTCCAAAAATAGAAAAATCTTCTATAGCGGATAAAGTATTGAAGGCTTTGAATCAAAAGAAAGAAGAGGAAGAAAAAACAAAAGAAAATTATCCCATAACGTTGCCATCTAATCCAATAGATTCAAAATCTTCTTTGATAACTTTATCAACAAAACCAGTAATACCGAAAATCGAAACTGCTACTGTTGCATCTCCACCATGTACAATAAAATCACCAATACCCTTTGCTAATGTTTCCCCAGTTAGTTCATCTAATTTAACAAGTGCTGTTATTAACACCACTAATCGAATATTTAGTAGTTCACCTATTTTAAATGAACCACCTAAAATTGAAATGCCAGTGTTGATAAAGAAAGATTTTGAGAACACTTTAAAAAAACCAGTTCTAAACAGTCCTGAACATAAACTAAATATATTGGAATCCATGGCACCTAAAAATAACGAGTTAACTGAAACTATACAAAAACTTGAAAGTGCTATTAAAACTACATCGAATGTAGATCATTTTGAAGCTGATTCATCAGACAGTACTGATTCGGAACGTAGACTTGTTATTGAAGATGATGAAAGTTCAGATAATCTTGCAAATGATACATTAAGTGCTCCAGAATATTCTCCATTAAAAAAGCAAGAAATAATTGCATCTTCACCTATGAAAACTCTTTCCCAAGCTACTATACTCTTTCCACAAACATCAATTGTTCTAAAAACAACGAAATGTAATACAGAAAAGAGTACAATAACACTATCAGGTACTCCAACATCAGCAGACAATTTTATAATGAAGAAACAAACACCAGAGCAATCTATATTTTCTTTGACTTCATCAAACACTACTACAGTAACAGCCATAGGTCCACATGGTAACACTACAAGTGTATTCGGTTTACAAGGATCGCTATTTGCAAATCCATCTCTCTTATCAGATACAGGTGTTAAACCTATTTGTGATTTACCTCCAAATTTTAAACAAGATTTTCCGTCATCACTCTCTGTAACAGCTGTTAAACGAAGTGAATTGATTTCCCCACCAGATCTATCCATTACACCACTCAAAAAGGAGGATACATCAAATACAAATCATGAAGCTCAAAATTTAACAAGTAATTTACTTCTCTGTGAAGAAACAATTCCAGGAAGTCCTACTCCAATTCCAACTAAAGAAATGATAATGGAACAAAATATGAAACTTTCAACAATTCATCCAACTGAATCTGACATTAAACCAATACCTATGGACATTGAAATAAGTTCAAATTTACAATCGTCTAATACGAACGCAATCAGCAATAATAGTAATAATAATAACATTAATAACAATAACAACAACAACAATAATAATAATGATAATAATAATGATAATAATAACAATCAATGTGGTAGCAATATACGTCAACAAAACAATCAACTAACAAGTAATACAAGTGGAGTAGGAGGAGGAAGTGGAATTAATAAAAATTTAACAAAAGTTGAACAAACACCAAGTAGTTCTCCACATGATTCCCAAAGTCAAGATGATAGTAGCGAAGATCTGAAAAAACAAATTGGTCCAGATTTAGATGATGTTTCGCCAAAGAAACGACGTCGCACAAGAACACATTCAGAAGCACAAAGTCATCATGGCAAACGAAGAAGAAGTAATAGAGTAGAGGCGAAGAAACATAATCCTGCTAAAAGTGTTTATTGTAAGTTTCCAATTTTATTTTAATAATGTACTATGTAGGTAGAATTTTATTTAATTATGTATTATAATTAAAATATTTAAGGCTCAGATAGTGATGATAATTCGGACACAAATACTACTTCAAGATCAACTTCAAATAGACCAATGAGACCATGCCCATATAATTTCCTAGTGCAATTAGGTAAGTCTTTTTTTTTATAATAATCTAACTATCAATCCCATAACTCAATATTTTTTTTAAATTATTTTTAGATCCAAATTTAAATCCAAATCAACGTATATCGATTTTACGTAAGAAAATTACGGATTTACGTAAAACTTATAACATGATTAAAGCTGAGTTGGCTAGTATTGATAGACGAAGAAAAAAATTACGAAGACGTGAAAGAGAAAAGAAACTTCAACAGAAACACCAAACCCAACAAATTCAATCACAACAGCAATATAGTGTTTAAGATTATTCAAAACAAAAACTAATCGTAACCGAATTCAAAAAGGGTTGTTATAGCATTATTTTATTTTATATATATTTATATTTACATAAGTATGTATATTTTTTATTATTTAATTATTTACAAAAATAAAATAATATTTTTATTTGCCAATTTAATTTTAATTAAGTGAAAATGTAATTAATTACACAAAAAAGTTTGAAATTTTTAATATTTTAAATAAAAAAAAAAAAACCCTTTCACATGTAAAACTCTCAGTTTAAAATATCTTATAGAAATATAAAGGTTAATTTTCCTTCTTCAAAAGAAATTGATAATCTCTATAGTTTAGACTTAAAAAGAATATGAAAATCAAACAGAAAGTGAAAAAAATTTTGATAAAATATTTAAGAATATAAAAATTATGTAAAAAAAATTGAAATTGTAGAATTAAATAAAATCTATTCAAATTTGAATATTTACTTAACCTTTGTTACTCCAAAAATATACTTTTTTTTGGAAATCCTAAAATAATTTTTTTTTGAGGACGGAATCTGATGTTGATCCAAAGTGTCAACTATGGTTTTTAAATTTACAATTACAATTTTTTTTGTTTAAGTTATTCAGAAGAAACTATTCATTACACTTTAGTTAATATGTGTTAATATGTTAAAATATGTATATACAAATTTATCGTTTTATTCGATTCAATTAAAATTTTGATGAGCAAAAAGTTGATCTGAATAGTTTGTGATTATACATTTTATGTATTAAAAATTATTTAGAAACTTTTAAAAACAATTATATATGTTTAGATCACTAGATACTAGAAACTTTAAAAATAAAAATGTATTTCAGATTCAATTCTAATTTCATTTAATTACATATGTATGTATATAGTTTTATATAATTGACAATATAAATATTGTAAAATGCGTTTTGCTCTTTTCAATTGCAATCTTAATTCTTAATCTTTTTTTTTTATTTCTAAATTTTACGAAAATTTGGTATTTGTTACGATTTAAGATATTTTGATTTACAAAAAATTATATTATGAATAATTGAATAATTTAATATATGTATATGTAGACTACAAGAAATTGTATTATCAATGTATTTTCCTCTTTTTTCTATTATAATAAATGAAGTTTTATTTTAAAAAAAAAAAAATTAAAATTTTTAAAATAAAATTAAAGTTTTCTTTTTATTAATCGTGTGATATTTTTTAATATTTTGTAATGCAAAAAATATCAGAAAACAAAAATCAACTTAAATAATAGAATTATTGTTTATCGATGCTCGAAAACAACTGATAATTTTGAATTTCAGCGACAAATTTCAAAATCAAAAATGTCAATTGCTTATAATAACGGAGTACCAACAACCTTTGTTTATTCTATAAATTCTGTATCAGCAGTTTAGGTGTTTATTCCACTGTTTTGGCAAAAAAAATATATATATATATATATTTTATTTAGTTAATTCTATTTTCAAACAGTGTTTATTTCAAATACACGCTTATTTTTAAGCGGAGCGCCATATTGCAACCGTTATTGGTTCTAATTTAGAATGAAATATTCAAATTAAATAATAGATGTTAAAAAAGTTAACTCTATCAGAACAATTAATCCGCCAAACTCTTATTCGAAACACAAATACTCGCTTTAAGGGAAGTTTACGAAGAACATACGAAAACAGATAATGATAAAACTCCTTCGCTAGTGTTAAAATTACATCAATTTACATCATTTTATAGAAAACAATTTGTGACACTAGTTAATAGTTCTGTGTAGGTTTTTTATTCATAAATAAAGAAATGCAATAAATCAGATGGAATTAAAAAAACAGCTAGGTTCCTAATTTTCAAGAATATATAAGTATGTCGTGCAATCTATTATTTTATTCATAAATATAAAAAAAATCAAAATTGCAACGATATTTTTAGTTATGTATTCCTTTATAGTTTATTCTCAGAAACGCAATATTAGTAGAAAATTACTCATTCAAAACCTTCGAGTTATAATAGATCCAAAGCCCTCAGAAAAAAAAGGTTTTTTCAATGGTTCTTCAAACGAGTCAATGTTTTTTTTTTCAATATTAAATTCACCTCATCTGAGAAACGATGTTTGTAAAACAAAAAGATATAAATTCAAATTATAAAATGCCACTCCAGCCAGAATCTGCACTTTTTAGGCATGTAGTACAAATGATGTTTCAAACATTTTCAAAAACGCTAAAATTTTATACAGCTAACTAAATTCTATAAATTATTATTCCTGTAAATATATTTTATTTAAATAAAAATGCAATATATTTTTGTTTTACTTTTTTTATATCTTACATAATTGTAATAATATATAACTCGTTTTTTTATATTTAAAAATATTTTGACTTGTTTTTGCGCTTTTCAACAGTTTACACAATATAATTTTTGAAACTTTGCAATATAATAATTTTTATACAATTATTAAATTTTGAATAAAAGATCCAAATTTTTTTAATGATTATTAAATTTAAAAAAAAAAAACAATTTAGTTTATTTTAATTAGTTTTAAAAATAATTATGGATGTACTTATGTATATTGTTTTTTTTTTTAAATAGAAAATTGCTTTTATTGCTTTCGCTTCTAAATTTTTATTAATTTCATTTATTAGTACATAATAATATAACAATTATTATTATTGTAATAATAGTATTTTGCATTTTTTTTATTTTTGTTTTTATTTTTGGTTTGTATTATAAAAATATATTACATATTATAAGACTTCTTTGAAATATTGCAAAACTAATTTATAATTATTTATTTTACGCTTAAAATAAATTTAAAAACAGTTGTAACCTATGGGAAATAGACCTTAAGATATTTTTCATTATTACATAATGTACATTTGTTTCCAAATTGATAGATTTACATTTTTTTTTCAAAATATATATTTTCACTCAATAGTTTTGTTTAAAAATTTGTAACTCCTTAATATGAAATTTTCAAAGAAATTTGTTAATTTATTTTTCGAAGATAATTTATTAGTGAACACCACATTTAAAATAAATGTAGTATTTAAAAACAGTTTATGACATATTATTAACACTAACGCAATGATATTTCAATTATAATTAATTAAATATTTCTATTTCAGGAATCGACTACATTTTTTGCTTTATTACCACTTCACCTTCTCAAAGTAATTGAATACCTTACTTTACTTTATACAATCTGTTCTAAATTATAATTAGTTTTCTTGAATAGTTTTTGAAATTTGTAGTTCCTTATAATAAGGTCCTTTCCCATAGACTAATGCTTAAAGCATAAAACAAATAATACCAAAAATGTTAAAAAAAAACTTTTTTGTTTAAGATTAAATTATAATATAATAAATGAAATAAAAAAGAAATTAAAATTTAAAAAACTTATTTTCAAAATTAAAAAACAATAAGAGAAAGTAATAGAAATAAGGAATATCACAACAATTTATTTTATTTATTTAAGTTTTTTTTTTTATTTATTATTTAATTTTTTATTTAAATCTTTGTTTCTTTTAAATTTCTTAGCTGTATATATTTTATAAATATTTTTATACATATATATTATTTTAAATTTTTATATAACATATTTATTTCGTTTTCTATTTTTTGCACTTTAATATTTTGTTTTTAATTTTGTTAAAATTTTCTTTTCGATAGATTTTGTGAAACATAAAAAAAGTCTATAAATATAAAATATGAAATAATAAATGTGATAATTGATATTTATATGTATATACATATATATATATATACTATTCGTATTTGGTGGAACAATATACTTATGCATGTAAGTAAATCTAAACCTTTAGAAAACCCTCTTTGCACTTAGATTTTATCAATTTTTTTAAACGAAAGTATTACCAAGAAATTTTTTTAAATTTTAGTTATTGTTCCATCAAGGCACATGTAAAATTATAATAATATTTAGTTGGAAATCAATAAATTAAAGATTTAAAATTTTTATAATTATTTCTTTTAAAAAGAAAAGAAGACATTAAAAATATTAAATTGTCGAAATTATTATTGCCATAAATTTGATTTAAATAAAATTATTATTTTGAGGTTATATTTTGATTATCATTTGCAAATCCTTAATGTTTTAGATTTTTTACTTTCTACCTTAGGTAAATTACCTTGAAAACATAATATAAGTAGTATAATTACAAACCATAATTACAAATTCCAAGTTTATAAATGACCTTTTAAACATTTTTTTTTAAAGAAATTGATTTATCACATTTTGTTACAACAAAAAATATGTATTAAATAATTTCATACCATTATTTTTAGAGATACTTGTCATTCAATATTTAACAAATTAATAATATTAACAATAATTGACTAGAATCAATTAAAATTTTCTTTTAATAAAAAATTTTTATAACAAATATTTGTAGCTGGAAAATTGAATTCAAATTAAAAGAATAAAATTTTAAAAGGATTTTATGGAATACTTAACTGCACTTGTAAATTACAATATTTCATAGTATAAAGATTACCACCATACATTGTACGATTCACATCTGATATCTAAATTATTGAGGCATATTATGTTTAGGTCTAACTGTATGTTTAGGTCTACTATGTACGATACGATTATTTGCGATAATTTGTTGGTCTTATATAATTTATCGGTATATGCTTGTACCTTAAAGTTTTGAATATGTTTTAATTCCAAAAAGTTTTTAAAATATTTCGACAATCTATAATAATAATTTTCTCTGAAAACTGATTAGTAAAATCAATAGAATTTTAACCTCAAAAAATAATATAATTGGATCTAATAATAAATATACATCAATGTACACATTAATACAAATTTATTATATAGATATATTATATAATACACTATAAAATTAAAAGTAGTAAAAAAAAAATCAGAATATCAGAATACATATTTTAATTTTTCAAAAAAAATTTTTTAATTTTCGTTTTTTAAACTTGTATAAAATTTACAATTATATAATAAAAACATATTCTCTGTTTATCTTAATTATTAATAAAAAAATAAAAATAAAAACAATAAAAATTATTTTTTATTTTCTTTTCAAGAAAAATATTTTAATTTTTGTTTTTTTTTTTTTAGTTTTAAAGACACTTAAGTTTTCATAAATTAAATTTATAGAAATGAACGAAAAAAAGATTATAATAATAAAATTATAAGCTAACCAATTTAGATGGTTCACTAGTCGGCGTTGTCATTGTTAATTCCAATGGATGTCTACTATTGCTATTGGGCATTGATGATAATGTTGGCATTAATGGACCAGAAACTGGTGTCAAACCAGTGCGACCATCCATTAAGCTTTCAAAATTGAATACACCAGTTGATGGTGTTGTTATTGCTACACCACAGTCAGAAATAATTTTATGAGCTTGAGACGGTGGAATTGCTAATGGCACATTTAATGAATTTGGACGAGCTTTTATTGCAGCTGTTGATAATGTTGTTGCTGTTGATATTGCTGTTGGTGGCAATTGTGTTGTTGTTGTTATTATATTTCCACCATTTGACATCGATTTTATAGTTATACCACCATTAATACCAGCTGTTATCGAACCAATATTAATTGAACCAGCACCATTTGTTGTTGTTACTATTGCACCTAATGCATTTTGTTGAACTATTGTTGTTGAATCACGTGGAGGTGGTGATTTTGTTAATATTGGTGTATTTAACATTGTTGGTGTACCAATACTGGTTATTGTTGAAACATTTGGTAGGGGTTGGGGTATTAATGGATTTGCTAATAATATACTTTTTGGTGATGATGAAGCATCTAATGAATCAAATAATTCTAATGGTTCTTCTTTAATTACTTTTCCATTAAATTCATCTAATATAATTGGTTTTATATCAATTGGTGATGAACGTAATGTTGTTGGTATACTATTTAATAATTCATTTGTATCACTGTGGTGTTTTTTACAATGAACTCGATGAGCTTGTAAAACAAATTTTAGTTCATCTTGTTGTATATTAAACGTTTCAATTTCCTTTTGTAAATCATCCTTTTCTTTTTCTAATTTTGCAACTTTTTCTAAAAGATCATTTGTTTGATCAACACGACGCTTACGACATCGTGCAGCTGCTGCCTTATTCCGTTCACGACGAACTCGACGTTTTTCTTCTTCTTCGGGTGTTAAATTTGATGGTTTTGTTGGACGACGTCCACCAGTGTTACGACGATTTTGTGGTGAAGTTTGAGGTTGACCATTTCCATTACTTGTGCTATTGCTCATTACTGTTAAGCCTGGGCTACCGTGAAGTGATGTTGGCAGGCTTGCTAAAAATATAAATATAAAGTATAAATATATTATAAAAAAATATTGCCAATTGAGAGAAATTAATTTTCAAATATTGTTTTATTTTTTAACTTACAATTATCAGTTGCCATCGAATTTTCTTCATGAGTGATTGGTGTATGCCAACTACTTTGAGAACCAGAATCAGATGAGCCATCAATGAAGCTATTATTGTCATTACTCGTATTATCAATTAATGCATTAAATGGTGCAGGTGGGGGTACAAAACCTGCTTGATATTGTGTTTGTATACCAGTATCATTTGTTAATTCAAATAAACTTTGTTCAATATTCCTTAATGTAGTTGGAGTTAATGTTGATGTTGTACGTGTTGGTACACCACCTTGATTACCATCCAAGGAAACAAACTAAAAACAAAAAAAATATATATATATAATAATCAGAAATACTAAATAAATTATTATCAGTTTTAAAAAAGTTCTTTTTAAATAAAAATTTTACAGCAACTAAAATGAAAAATATTTTTTTTATCGTACTTTAAAAACAGACTCAAAATAAATACTTTTGTTATTTCTTTTCCCAACAACGATAATTTCTCAATGAATAGAGTTTCAAAAAAGATAAAAACAACATTTCTCATATCAATATTTTTATATTTAAGTACTTAAAAATAAGGGAATTTCCACTTAATTTATTTATTAAATTAAACTTCTTTCATTTCATAGAAGAAAAAAACACAACTTTTATGAAAGAAAATCTTATCACAATTAAAAACGGGATGGATGTAATCAAAAAATTAAAAACAAATATTTTATAAATATGGGCCAATATTGCAAAAATATAAATAAATGGATTCAAATTGTAATACATATTACAGATAACTTAATTTATTTATTTTATTTATATTTAAGTGACTTTAAGGCGAGTGAGTACGTTAATATTATTTATTTGATCTAAAAAAAAAGTTTGATTTGAAAAATGTTGAAGAATGGTGATTGTTAACAGAAGCTTATAAAATCATTTTAATATAGTCAAAATTGATAAAAGCTAACAATAATGATAACTATTAACTGACCAGATTGCAACAGATTTTGAATGTTATTGATTCTATCAGATATTATATACATACTACATACATATATAAACTATATAAATATAAAAATTTATAATTTCTGATTCTACATACCTGCGTACATAATATCATATCCTATTCAAGGTTCATTTTAATAACGTCGCATATGTAATTGTAACTATGTATACATATATTAAAATGCAAAATTTCTTATTGATTTGATATTAAACAATAGAAAGAGAACGCAAGATTACAATATCCAAAGATAATAAATAATAATAAAAATATGCAATATTTGAAATAATTTATTTTTATTTTATTGGTGAACCTTAAATTTACCTTTTAAATTTAAATAATCAATTTAAATAAAATGAAATAAAAAAAAACTTTCACCTGTATTTCTATTTGTTAGTTTTGATTAATTTTTTTTTTTTTTTGACTAACTAACTAACTATAGTCAATATGCTATGCAAATTAAGTTTAAATTTTTTTAAAAAATGAATCATTTTTCAATTCAATTTTTTTATTGGTTTTAAGTATGTAAGTTTGTATGTATTTTATTGCCATTCTACATAATATGTATGAGAATAAAAATTTAAAAGGTAAATACTAGTTTTCTTAATTTTTGTAAATGCTGTTATTTTGATATTATATTTAATGATTAATGATAGATGTACAAATAAACTTAAAAAAATTATTTTATGATAGTTTAACTACCATTTATAAACCATTTGGATACAATAAGACCAAAACTCCTTTTTCGGGTGGCCTAAAGATATCCTCCGAAAACAATTTTAATTTAAAATTTATTCATTTGAATCATATGTTTTGTATTCGATATATGTACCTACCTACATAATATGATTTGAATTGAAATTTAATTATTTACAATAATACAATTATATACATATAAATAATAAAAATATAAATAATATGAGTTGTTTTTGACTGGCAAGGGTACACACTACACAGAAACATGCATTTTTATTTTGTAAATCTATAAGAAAATTCGAATTTTTGAACTATGTACGTAAATAATTCATTTTTAATTTTTATTTATTTATTTATTTAGCAGTGGACCTGCAGATAAATCTACAGGCCAACTATTTAATTTTTAGTTGAATTTTTTTTTAATTTGAATATTATATTTTGTTTGTTAATTTAAATTTATGTTGTGTATACATAGTTTTTACTAATAAATGACGAAAAATAAAATAGAAAAATAAGAAAATCGGATAATCCTAGTAAGATTTTTAAAAATATAACTTTTGATTAATATTGTAAATAAAATAAATATAAAAGTTGAAATATCATTATTATTGATAGAAATTGTATTCTAGTAATAGTTACCAATAAACAAAATATTTCATGTAGTTAAAAAACAAAAATTACATTAAGAATACATTTTTTTATTCCACAACAATTAATTTATTTATATAAAATATAATTTGAATAAGTTATTTAAGAATATTACATGTAAAATACATATTTAAAAAAAAAAATGTAATGTAGGTACCTAGTTATACATTTATTTCTTATTTTAATGAATTTTACCTGTTGCATAAAAAGCTCTTTAGCAAGAAAATTTGCAATTTCGCAGGCATCCATTTCGTTTTATTTTTTTTATTTTTATTTAGATAATTTAAAATTAAATAATTATAATTAAATATTAAATTTTTTTATGTTATTAGTAAGTATGTATATATGTAAAAGTTTGTTTCAAAAAATTTAGTCGTCGATTTTTTTTTTTTTTTTGTTTTTTATTTAAATTATTAACAAATTTTATTTACAATTCAAAAAAACTTAAAAAAAAAAAAATGTCATAAAGCGCTCTTTCGAAAAATTTCAGTCATACAAAATAAATAAATACATATATATATATAATTATTATTGTAATTATTTATAATTAAGTAATAATAAATATTCGACAATTATTATTTATTTGATTAAGAATAAATATCCGTAATATTAATGTTTTTTTTTTATCTGACAAATAAATTAATTTAAAATATTAATAATTAAGAGATTTTTTTTTTGTTTTAATGTTATTAGTTAAATTCAAAATTAATATTTAAATTTTGAATTTGTTTATTAATTTGTATTCAATTAAAATAAAATTAATTATCTATCACATGTAGTTAATGTTTATTTTGTTTATTTATATTTAAATTTTTTTTTGTTTGTTTTATTATTATTATATATTTACGATTTTTTGTTGTTTAGGTATTATATTATTTTTTTTAATAAAATATTTCAAGTTCAATTTGAATTAAAAATATACTAAATATATTATATTTTTATTTTTGCTTTTATTTTTAAATTAATTAAATTAATAATATTTTTTTGTGAAATTAATTGTTAACAATGAATTTAATATTTTAAATTATAATAATTTATTATGTTTATTTATTATTATAATATTTAGTTTATTTTATTTGGTTCTTTTGAGTTTTATTTATTCTCTTATTTATAGTTATTTTTTATAGTTTTATTTTTAAATTTTTGTGTTTGCGGAAAAACTTTCTTTAAAAACAAAAATAAATTTTTTTTTTTAATTTTGAGTGGGTGGTTGGATAAGTGGTCTTCCTTTACAGTGAGAAATCTCTCTTTTTCACTCTATTTAGAAAATTACAAGTATGTATTGTATATATTATTATTTGCGATAATGATATATTTTAGAATTATTTGTAATGTAACTATGTTAATTTAGAGAAATAAAAAAAAAATTGAAAAATTTAGTATTTTTAGTTTTTGTTTAATTTTTAAAAATTCTCTTTTTGTTTGTTTTTATTTTCGCCTTAAACTTTTTTCTTTCAAATTTAATTTTTAAATCGCTGGTGGCGTACTTATTTTATAAGATAAAATAATAAAATACGTTGTTTAAATTATATTTTTTTTTTTTAATTTTTATTTAATTTTTATTTATCTTTCACATTTAAATTAGAAATTTTTATATATTTTTTATATGTTTAAAGACAAAAGTATACACAAATAGGTATAAGCATTTATATATATTTAAATATATAACTTGTTTTCTTCCTCTATAATAAAATTAATGTTTTTGTTATTTTTATTCTTACGAGAACATGAAAATTATTGTAATCAAAATTAATTTATTTTTAGATTTTCGTGTTCAAATTTTTAAATATATATCTATATAGCTATATATATATTTTTTATAATTTTAATTTTTGAAATATTATTATTTTAATTAATTTGTATTTTTAATAGTAACAAAATATTTTTTTTTATATTCGTGGTCAAAATTTTCATTAAATTCGTATTTAATTAGTTTGAAAAATTAATTTTTGATTTTTTTAAATTTCTGATTTTTAAATAATAAATTTAAATAAAATTTTTAATTTTTTTTTTTTTGTTTTTAAATTTACTTCAATTATGGTTCTATTTTATTAAAGCTTTTTAATTATGTAATAATTAATAAATTAATTATTATTTAGTTTTATTTTATTTAAATTTTAATATGTATGTATTTTGATGGTAATTAATTTAAATATTGATTGATTTGAGCAAAAAGTATTTTATTTAAAAATATTTAATATTTGTTTTAAAATGTAGTATTAAAAATTAGATTTAAAAAAAAATTAAAAATTCGTTCGTTCGTTAAAAATGGTTTCGTTATTGTTAGATCGAAATTTCAAAGTAAAATGAAAAGAAAACTTTATTCTTAATTTTCAAATTTTCAAAATTTTTAAAGAGCGCTGTTTCTGCTCGATATACTCGAATTCGACTAAAAAATAATAAGAATTCTTCATATATTCTTTTATGTATTTGAAAAAAAAAAATATTATTTCAAAAATCTCTGAGATTTTAATGATTTTTAAAAATAAATTTTAATTATATATTTTCCTATTTAATTATATTAATATTACTCTTAATAATTCTTCTCTCTTAAAATTGAGAAGAAAATTATTTTATATTCTTTAGAAATCTAATTTAATTTTTTATGTAGGTTGACATTTAATAATAATAATAAAAAAAAAAAAAAAAAACTATTCTATTCAAATTTATTTGATTTTTTTTAAAGGTAAATCAACTAAACAGGTAATAATTATTATCATAATACTTATTAGATATAAATTTAATATGACGATGATCATCATTTGCATCAAAAATTAACGAAAATATGTAGGTAGGTATTTTAAGATTAATATTTTATTATTATTGTTAATATTTAAATTTTGTCTTAATCACACAAAAAAAAAAAATTGAATTAATAAATGTTTGAGTTTTAAGTTCTTCTTCAATTTTAAAATTAATCATCGTTTCAAATATTATTGAAACATAAACTATTAATCTAAAAAAAAAAAAATCAAAATGTGTTCTCAAATTGATATGAATGTCAATAACATAGTAATTAGTTGTACTATACTTATTATATCAACTTTTTTATAATAATGGTTAATAACCATAAAAATGTTATATTAATCAAGAAGGTAGCATATTGTATCAATTTCGATTGAAGCAATATTGGTGCAATATTGCATGTCAGCATTTACATGAAACAATATTGATTCAATATTGATACAATTTTGTACCGTGTAAAGCCTGTTTAAAACATCTCGAATTCGACTTTTCTTAACATATCAGATTAACTAACTGATAATCAAAACATTTTCATTTCAAATATGTAATTGGAGTATAATTTTGGATAGAACTTCTTTAATAATTCTAGTTGAAATTTTAAATTGAACTCTGTGGCAAACGAACGTAGTGTGATTGATTATATATGATGCGGTAAATTAACTATAAATATAAAGAAGTTCAAGTACAGACCTAACATCTTATAATTGAAAAGTATATAGAATTCGAAATCGAGCTTTAAATTAACCATTCTGTATTAAAACAAAATTTTATTTAATATTTCAGTTTCACGATATTGAATCAATTCAATTTGAGAAATCATTCAAATTTTGTAAAACGGCTAAAAAAACCAGAATATAATAAAAACGAAGAAGTTTGTTAATAGTAAATAACCTTTTTTTTTTCTAACATTACATTAAAGTTTATTTGTTTGAATTGTTTTAAGAAAAATGTATATGACAATAAATATTCATATAAAAGAACTGACGGGAAATTTTGTAGAAAAAAAAAACCAAAAACACAATACATAGTAAAAATGACATAAATTTTACTTTTAAATCCCAACCCAACACTTAACTACTCAAAATGTTATGATTGCGTTTTCTTTCAAATTGAGCAGAAATGATTATAGTTATGAATTATATTTTTAGTAAATTTGACAACAGAAATCTTTACCACAACAGTTATTTTAAAAAATTTCATTTCACCATATTTAAATGATATTTTTTTTTACTATTGCCTAATTCAAAAAAAATAATCTGATATCGATAATTCGAACTTAAAATCTAGGCGCTAAAGATGTTTACATTATCAATTTTTTAAATACTATTGACAAATTAAAAAAATTGACAAAAACTTTGCAAAAAAAAAAATTATTTCCAAAATTATAATGTAAAAAATTTCGTAGTTATAATTCGAATAACAAAAAATGAAAGTTTTATTCTCTTAGCGAAAAAAAGCTCTTTACATTGTTCTTCCGATTCTCTTAATTTTTCTTTTTTTTTTAAATAGAAAAACAACGTTTTTAATAACGTAACAATTTATTTTTAGTATTATGTCTAATAAATATTTTCAGTTGAAAATCAACCTACATATACATAAAGTGTGGTATCAATTATTATAGATATAGGTAAATATAGTAAATACTATACATGATATAAATATAACTATGTAGTTAAGTATATAAAAAAAAATATTAAGAAATTTTAAAACAATTTTTAATTTTAATTTGATTGAATATAAATTTCCGGGATTCAATGTAGTAGTTATACAAATCGGAATTAACTTTAAAATAAAATTAAATGCTTCTGCATAAGAATGAAAATACAACAAGAGTGCTATATAGCCTATATAGGTATGATGAAAATGCATTAAATATTGTCATATAAACTAAAGAAGTATAGACTATAGGATCTATACTTGATCGAAATAGATGGATTGTTATTAGATGGATAAGTGATAAGATCCATGCGCTATGGTATAATATTTTTTTACATTTAAATCATTCGATTTTAACTTTGATAAAAATTATACTAGCTAACAAAAATAAAATTTCATTTCAAATAAAAAAAAATATTTACAAAATCAAATTATGTACCCTTCTGATCCACAATGATCCACAAAAATGTTTATTTAAATTTGAAAAAATGTTTTTAATAAAACATATCTTCATACTCGTACGTATGTATGTATATTGTATTATGATCTATTTATGTTGATTATTGTTGCTGATCAAATGTTCTCTTCAATCTGGTAAAAGTTATCTCATATCATTGAAAACAAACGTTCTACTGGTATTAGTATCCGAATGCAGCTAGGATATATTTATGAAGCAAAAACTAAATTTTTTAAATTATAAAACAATAATAATTTATGGATCTCATTTAAACAATTAACTTCTAATTAGTGTAAGATCAAATTAAAGTCACTTTATTTGGTTTGAATTGAAACAAAAGTTTTTTTTAAACTAACTACTCTTTCATATTCAATTACAAAAAAATCAAAAAAATTATATTATGAAGTTCATTATCTTCATTGGAATTTCCTTTCTGTGGCACACTCGTCATAAAATAAATTTTAGTAAATTTTTTTTTTTTTTTTTTTGTTCAGTAATAGGAGAGATGTTATTAAAAAAAATTGAATGTCTACACTACCATTATTGTTATTTTTCCAATTTGTATTCAAGTATCAAAGTTGATATATTTATGATGAAAATTTTAATAAATTATTTAATTAAATAAATAATTTAAATATAGTTTACTTTTTTATTAGTTTAAATTCTTACTAATTATTATGTTTATTATAAATTAAAAACAAAAAAAAAAATAACCGAAAATAAAAATTTTGGAATTTCCATGACGGAAATAGCAAGAATTTAAAAGATTTTATTATTATTGATTCAGCTTAACATAAATTTAAAATTAATTCAATTTTTTTTCTTTTTATTTATACTATAAGTTATTTATGACTTAGCTCTGAGGTTTCTTTAAGGCATATTCTTGAAAAAATACTAATTTTAGTGTTAGTGACATAAATTAAAATTTTGAATTTATAAAAAAAAAAAAAAAATACTACGAATTATATTGAGAATTACACTAAAAAATTTTTAGTGAATTTTAATGGAACCAGGATTCGTTAAAATAGGCAGTAAGTAAGCATTTTGATGAACTAGCAATTTTAGTTAATAAAGGCTTTAATAAATAAATTATTAGTCGTTCATTTTCTTATTAGTACCTACAATTCTTATTTTTATTACATATACATGTAAACTATTTCACCTTGTTGGAACATTTTCGAGATATTCTGACCTTAGAAGAATTTGACAGTTCAAATTTATATTAAAATTAGGATCAGGTCGAAAACAAAAGATATAATGTTTGTTATTTCCTTTTTGGAGTTCTAAATACGTTGGTGACAAATTTTTATATTAAAACCAACAACCACTTTTGAACAATAAAACTAACATAGCTTTTGGTCTCAAAATAATTGTTGAATTTATATTTAATATTTTCATTTTGGCTTATGATTTTAAAAAAATACAAAAATATATAGTTATATGCAAATTATTTTTGTTTTGACATAATGACATAACTAACCATTTTATTTTCGTTTTATGTAAAATTTTGAAAAAATGTCATTGCCTTTTTTTTTTATTAAATTTATTATTATCTATACATAAATACTATTTACAAAATCTAAATTTTATATGTATTATATAAGAAATAAAAACAATTCAAAATTAACTAAAATTCATTATAGTTATAGTTACAATTATTTTATTAAATTATTTTTAAAAACATTAATATTGTCACCATTATGAATAAAATCAAGGAAAAAATTAAATATTAATAATAAAAAATAAAGGTTAAGTTGAAAACATTTATATATGCAACATGTTATTTGTGTGTTGTTTCTTCTAAAAGGTGGAAGCCTGAATAAATGTCGTGATCTTAGATTATATATATTTAATTCACCCACATAATTGAAAAAAAAAAAAAAAATAGTCATTTTCGGCGAATTGGTTTTTGCTGTCTCAAAATCTATACATATGAAAGTATTTAAACGTTTTCGAAAAATATAACTCATTATGGTACAACCCCTACAATGTAACAAAAACTTATCTCAAACTGTGCTGCCATTGAAAATATTTAAAATTTAAATTTTGACATTTTGTTTTCTTTTTACAATTTTTAAATACGACATTATACATACATATATGTTTTTGTTGTAAAATCGTAAACAATTGATAAATAAGATAAAACATAATAATTTCAAAAACAAAATTCGCTAATATTCAAATATTAACTAAATTGCTAATATATAATTATGTTATTTTTTTTTTGCACATTTGTAATAGAAAATTGGGATAGAAAATTTTTTTTTTTTTTAAAAAAAGTATATAGTTTAAAACATAGAACTTTATTTACCATAAATTATATAAATGTCATGTATGTATTTTTGTTTACATAATTTTATACATATAATATAATTCCAATTGGAAACGATTATCTACTTACTTAATATTACGAGTATTAAAATACGTTTTCAGTTTGGGCTAAATAGCTAGCTAAAGATTTTTTTTCAATATTAATTGCCTAATCTACTTGCCTAATGTAATGCTGACGCAATATCTTTTTTTTACATGAACAATGGATGATTGTTTTCCCTTTATTCTTTAATCTTTTACAGACACATACATTAATTCATTACACTAGTACATATTAATAAATTTTCATAGTAAATAAATTTATGAATATTATCCATTTATAAAGTGAATTGTGTGAAAAATTTGATAAAGTGAATTTTTTGTCAATATTTTTAATGTATAAAACGTAAAAGATAAACTTTATTTCAACCAAAAAGTATGTAATTCCAATGTTGTAAATTATTTTATTTATAACTAATTTTATTTATTTTTAAAACTAAATTTAACTAAAATTATCAAATGAATGAAAAAAGTAAAAATTAACGTCAAAAATGTTCGCAAGTAGCATACCATGGTACCACTGTTGCTACTTACGAAAGCGCAAATTTGCTATATGCGCTCTACATGGTGTCATTGTTTCTCATACTAAAGGTCGTAATACACATTTTTACTTCAATCAAACAAATTTAACCATATAGCGAATAAAGCAAAGATTTGCTTCAATTGATAAAAATAATTTGAGTAGATGGACAGGCAAAACAAAAAATTTTAACAATTGTTTTAAATTGTATTATTTTTTTGCTCTTGCAGAAATTTTGTTTCAGGAACGAACTAACCAATCATCTATTTGCATTAAGATATGATTTTGATAAAAATAATATTAAATAAATTTATCTGATCGTTGAAAATAATAAAAATATAATTTTTTTTTAACGCAATATATAATATATATAACTCTTTTTTATTACCATTCTATCACATTTTTTAGACATAATTTAAATAAAAATAATGTTTTTTGTGAGCTAACTAGGATGTAACTAGGATGTACCTGTTTGTTTTAATTTTTTAATCGTCTTTTTTCTTAAATTTAATTACCTAAATTTATTATGTTCACATAATCAGATTATTTTGATCACAATATATAACTATATAAATATATATATATATATATATATATATATTAATTTTTAATGAATTGTCATGAAAATGTTAAAATGATTTTATTAATTTTGTTAGGTTATGTTCATAAAAACAAAAAATAATTATAATTTATCTACTTAAAAAAAAAAAAAATAAAAAAATGTTAACCTTAACTAATATAAATGCAAATTTAATTGAATTTTTTTCTTTTTTAATAAACTTTTATGAAAAATAAAAAAAAACAACTTGAAATGAAACGTAATAAAAGTTAAACTTGAAATTAAGATTCAAAAGAAAAAAATAAACAATTCTCTTTATTTTTTCTTTTTGTAGGTTAAGTAAATAATAAAGTTGAATCAAGATTGTATATTTATACCTAGTGCAATCATTTATTATCTTGTTAAAGGTATTAACAATAATAAAATGTTAGTTACCTATAGAGTACTGTTGTTAATGTGTTAACAATTAACAAAGAATGCAAAACAAAAAATTTACTGAAGAATAAGTCTCGATGAAATTGTTAATTAAATTTTAATTAATTTTAATTTTATTTTATTATTTATATGTATACATTGCATACTACACTACATGATGTATGTACATATTATTTTGTTATTATTTAGTTTAAACAAAGTTGCTGGAAAAATTTTAAAGAATCACAAAATGTTTTTATTCTTGGGCAGTTTTTACTAATCAATACCAAAGAGCAATAAAAATATTTTGGTTGTAGATTATGACTTATGATGTTTATCTGTTGAAATGAAATTCTTACGCACAGATTCAAGGATCTCAAGCTTTGACTGTTATTAAAAATACCAATGTATAATCGAATGACAGTGAACAAATGAAAACAGCAATGTACAGAGGCATATTTGTTCCAATTGGATTCTTATATGATTTTCTGAACGAAGGCAAATCACTGTTTCAAAGAAAACAAAATATCAAAAAGATAAATAACGACATCTAGTTAACTTTTTCAATTTTAATTCAGAAGAGGAGCTCCAATTACGATTCAGAAAAAGTCAATTAGAACTCATAAAATGTTCGTTGAAAATACTCTGAATTTCAAATGACTGCTTAATTACAATTTAATTAAAAAAAGTGTAAAACCGATAAAATACACAAAAAAAATAATAATTTTCGTATTTTACAAATTATTAATTTCAATTTCATCCCAACTGTTAGACCTATTATAATTACGCCACCCAGTGTTGTGTAAAGTTGTACCTAAATATATAATAATAGAAACAAAAAAAAAACAATTTTAGAAATTACAGAAAATTTAAAAATTATAATAATAATAATAACAATAAATACCAATAGTCACACGACTAATTTTCATTGGTATCTTCGATAAATCTCATTAAATTTAAAATATTTATGCTTTCCCAAAAATTTTAATAAAGTTTTACTTCTAAATAATTATCATTTATGTATATGTACTTATATATGATCCTTTACATACCACTGTTGGGACGAAGGAGAAATAATTATAACTTAATTCTAGAAAAACATTTGCTTTATTCAATCACAGAACCTATCAAACAAAAACGAAAGCAAAAAAAAAATATTTTACCGTACTTCTTTATTTTTTATAATTATGCAATCACATTTAAAATTCAATGAAATTGTTATCGAAAATCGCGTCTTGTTTTTTTTTTCTTTTTTTTTTTTAATAACAGTTCTAGAGAAATAATTGATAAAAAAAATAAAATTATTATTTTTTTTTGTTTGGATTTTTACATTTTAGTATATATATATGACTACATAATAAAATAATATATAAGTATGTACTTCGATTTGTGACAACTTAATTTAAATATAGTTTATGAAATTTCTATTTTGAGATACAACATTTAATTTTGTGCCGGGTACTGCCGATACTCGTAATTGCAATTTCTTATCAGCATTTTGTGATAAAAAAATGTATATATATTTATATGGAGGTCTGCATTTTACATACATGTAGATATGTATGTACATTTATTTTATGATTGGCGACCTTTATATATGATGTACACATAATCGATTTCTTTACAAGTGCTTATAAAATAGAAACTCGACAAAATTCTCAGAAGTTATTAAACAAAAATTATTATTTTAAATTTGATATTTAAAAGTTTAAAATAATTGAAATAATTTCTGCCTTTTAATGAAACTTTTTTATTTTAATAAAAAAGAACAGACGACATTTTTTTTTATAATTTACATATTTTGTGTACATTTTTTAGTATATGCGTTTTTAGTAAATATATGAACTGTTAACGACAGAGGCTAATTTTTAAGATACGAAACTCTATACGTACCGAATAATAATGACATAGAACTAACTATATATGTCATGACATATGTCATACTTCGTATATGGAACTTACATGTAAACAACGCCCATAATCGACATATGCGGCAATTAAGTTAAATCTGAAAATTCGTTAAGTTTTTGTTAAACATAGAATTATTAGGTTAAATTCCATCGAATTTGATATTATTATGTAATGTATTTTTGTTGTTGTTTTTCTATGAAATATTTGCTTATGTTACTATGTTATTATGAGTCGACATAATATGCTAAAAAAATATGACATGTACGTATGTAGTTAGTTCTATGTCATTATAAATAGCGCATTACATTTGTCATTTGACGCACGTACGATAATTTTAGGAAAACTATCAGTACAAGTAACAGTGTATGTGTGTGTTTTAATTAAAATATATCGGGTTTATCAATGAAAATCAAAAAAAATATTTTTTACAGATTTTGTAACCGAAGTCACTTTTTAATTATTTTGTCCTGTTCTATAAAAAAAAAAATTAATGATAAATGTTATTCAAACAAAACAAACTACTTGACTACAGTAACTTAGGTAATAAAACATACCTTGTCGTAGATTAAGTGTGTTCTGCAAATTTTACTTATATGTGAGCAGAGAACTACAATGTTATGTTATTCGAATATTTCTGGTACATCCGCAGGCATTAAATATGGAAAACTACTACTATTGTCAATGTCAAGATTAAAGTCTTCTTAAATAGCTTAATTCCATTTTATTTAAGTTATTACCCAAATCAAATCCTCAATTATTTTTTGTGTTTAATTATATTCCAATGACAAAAAATTACTAGGTCAAAAAACCCTTAAATCATTTTTTTTGTCTTAGTTGAAGATCGAACCTGGGATCTTTCGGTACGATATCCAGCTTGTTAGTTATACTATATTAATATTACGATTACTTTCTACTTTTATGTTATCTTGGTCTATGTTTTATGTGAATTGATCACACTCTCTAATAAAAAAAACTGTAATTTTATACATTACATTTAGTAACAATATTCAATAAAAACAAAAAAATAAATAAAAACAAAAAAACCATAAGCGAAATAAAATTATACGATTATTTCAAATTCTGAAAAATTTCAATTATTTTGACCCTTGAACCACAGGACAACATATTTAAACCAGAAAGAATTACAGAGAAAATCTGGCATGGTTAATTTTATATTATAGAATTAATTTACAAAGAAAAAAAAAAACAAAATAATACAAAATTCTAAAATACTAAAAAGTTAAATTTCACGTAATTAATTCAAAGTTCATAATTTTTTTTTAATTAGTGTATCAAATTATCTTATACTACACTAACACACTACGTAAGAGCTTGTTGTTGTTTTTAAAAAAAAAATTTGTTTTTTTTTTTTGTAATCAAGTTTTTAGAATTTTTGTTTATTGTTTTTTTTTTGTTTTAATTTTAAATATTAAGATAAAACCAAATATAGGAGTCTCATAAACAGTAGTAAGTACATAATATACTATAGTATATATTATATATTAATGTACAAAAATGAAAAAAATATAAATAAATGAAAAATATTTTTATTTATTTGTGACGCAGTTCCAAGCAATTAAATATTTAACTATATATTTTGACTGTTGTAGCTAACTCACCATTATAGTTAAAATTTCAACTTATATTATTAAAGAAAGTAAAAACAATAATTAAATGTAAATTTGTATGTAGTGGTCTTGTAATTAGATCGTATTTTTGTCAATTTATAGATATTTTATTTTAAGTTGGCAATATAAGAGCGCTACAGAATTAACTAAATATACTTATAATTTTTAATACTTAATATTAAAATAGCGTCTTTATGATTTATTCAAAATTATGTAATGTTTTTCCATTTTACTTTTTAACTTTTTTATTTTACATTTTAATGGTGAAATTAATTTTGTTCTATTGTGATTTGTGAATTAATATGTATTGTTAATGGAAAATTTGTTCTTAAATTAAGACGTAACACTGTACACTTGAAGCAAAAAAAAAAATAGATGATATGAAATTGGTAGAGGGAGAGAAAAATTGTATAATACAAATTTGTATTGTTTACGCAACATTACTTAATTTTGTATTATGTATTGTGCAAAATATTTTCTAATATTGCTGCTCTTATATATTGTTATTGAGTTGGATATAGAAAACGATATTTATTTTTATTAGAATTTCAAATTTAAGTTTTTAACGAAATTTAGTAATTGTAATCATGAATCGATTTCAAAATATATAGTAAGTATATAATATTTATATTCTATTATGATTAGTGTAGTAGGTTATATGTTTCACGTTTTCACCAATAGAAATCATATCCCAAATGAAAAAGAATCTATACAAAGTTTTTACATTGATATATGAAAGATTTTTTTCTAATTAATAAATAAATAAAAATTAATTATTCCTGTTGTAGGTATATATTTACAGAATCTAGATTAATTTGCGAAATGACCTTTCAGTGTTAAATAAATATAGATGACTGTTAAGAATCATATATTGATGATTTTATATGATCAATCAGTTTTTTCTATAATCGCTTGTTAATGTATCTACAAGAACTCTATAATATTAAAAATATTTTTTGTCACCTTCCAACCAAATTTTAACACAGATAAATTTTCATGGTCTGTGTATCTTAACAATTAACTTTAATAAAGAGGAAGTTAAAAATAACATCTCAACCTATCTTATGTCACTTGATTTTTGGTCATGATTTGTTTTTTTTTTGGAACTGAATATTAATATATATTTATTTTTGTAATTTCAAAACAATATGTAAGTTCAATATACGAGTACATATACTATATACATATTAAGAATATTGAAAATTTTACAAAAATAAATTTGAAACCACCAGCTTTTTTAGTTGTTAAACTAAAAATATCAATTTTCTTCAAATTTCTTAGAATAATTTCAATTATTTTGTAATATTAGGAAATTTATATTTTGCAAAATAAAGTAAAAAAAAAAAATATGTATACTATTTGTTATTTGTTCAATTTAAACTTTAGTAGATAATGAAAAATTAAACAGAAAGAAATAAAAACAGAAAATTCGAAATAAAATCGAAGTATGTAAGTAAAATTCATCGGTTTTGTTTTCTTTTTGATTATTTTTTTTTTCTTTGTCTCAGGTGTGGTATTCTGGTTGTCTGGTATTATCTTACATAAAATTGAATTAATTTGCATATAACCGATAAACATGACATGCCACTGATCACATATTTTTTTTGGTTTTTGTTATTTTTATTGTTTTCGAATTCAATATTAAAAAATGATTCAAAAACAGAAAAACAAATTTTGTAAAATATCACCTCAAAAAATACCTTTTTTTTTGCAAATGATTTGCATTTAGAAAATAAAAAAAAATTAAATAAAAAATAAATTTTGTATTTACACGAGCAAAATCATAACATTTCATATTGTATATATAAATGTTTTAAGTTGTTATAAAAACAATATGACTAAATTAATAAAAAAATTTAATTTAAAATTTTTAGATTAAAATGACACTTATATTAAGAGATTTATAGTGGTGAATTTGTTTCTCAAAAAAATGTTGTTCGCATTCTGCATTCTTTTATTTTTTGCGTTCGTTTTTCGAAAACAAGTGGAACTGAAAAAAAATTCTTAAATTTAAATCTAACATTTTCTGACTTTAAATTTTCAACGGTTCTGCATTTTTGTCTTGTACAATCAGACAACATAATAAAAATAATTTAAAAAAAAAGACAATACCAAATGACAATATTTCAAGTAGACAATTAGTAACCGTCAAATGTCAAATTAATTAAAAATATATGTTAATTTTTTGGTTGAAAATTATTGAATTGGAAACTGTATTAGAGAGAAAGAGATAACTATAGAGTAAGCTGGCAATCTATATTAATAAATAAATCTATTACATGGTTTATGTGGCAGCTTTAAGCGTAACTTGAAACCTACTTCGAAGTCAAAAAAACGCTGATTGACTTGAATCGGCTTCACTGAAGTCAACCAACAAATTTTGTATAATTGACCTGAAATTTGAGTGTAAAAACGGTCCTTGAAAGCTCGAAAGCTTGAAAATGACAATATTACATCGACAAAATTACATCATATCATCTGATCAGTAATCATATCAAAGTATTTTTTTTTTTTAAATACATATACAAACAATTTTTTTTATATAAAATATCGAACAGTGATGGAGAAATAAAGAAACAAAGGAGATGTTAGAAATATTTAACAAATTGGGGATTATTGAAAACTTTTATATTTTCCTGTATTATTTCATTATAGTTAACTTACGTTAAAAATATTAACAAATTTTTTAAATAATTTAGTAGTTATTAGTAAATAATAACGAATTTCATTTTAACGATATTATTCTGAAAGTTTTATTTTATTACAACGACCGATTATAATAGGATTTAAAATAATCATTCTTTATTCTAAATTTATTAAATCTTATCTTTTGCAGGAGAAAGGTTCAATGTTCGGATTATGTAATGTATTTCACAGGATTTTATTGAATTTTATTGCTAACATTCGATTTTTACATTTACGCTCTCCGCTTTTAAACTTCGTGAGATGTCAAAAAAAAAGTTGAAATATATGATATTGTATGCGAACAGACAATCTCAACACCGTAAAAAATTCATCGTAAGAAAGTTGAATTTGTTTGAACTTCTCGCGGCGTGAGATGTCAGATTTGAATTTTAATCATATAATGACATTAAAAAATTTTAAAATTTGAATTTTTTTGTTTAGCTAAGCATAGTTTAAATGTTTAAAAATAAAAATACGCCAAAAAACCCTATATTTAAAAAAAATGAGGTTTGATTCAGAGTTAATTTTTCACACTATTCACTATATATCATACAACATTATTCACTATATATCGTGAATTGTATTTGTAGGTATAGAACAGAATGACATTTCTTTAATTATTTGAAAGGCGTTGACATTAAAAAAAATTTTTTTGATTTTACTGTGAAAGTTCACAAGTGACGTAGATTAAAAGCCTCGAAACTATTTCCAGGGTTTGGGATATCATTCACTTCTCAGTCTCACTCATATTCTGTGACCTGACCGTGTAAATAAAATTTACTTACTTATATAAAAAAAAAAGAAGGGTGTAGCGGAAGAGAGATACAAATATAAATTAGTTGTGCAGTTAAAAGAGAATTAAAAATTAAAATTTTGAGAAATTCAAACCTTACTTTTCAGAAACCATAAACTTTACCTTCTACTACATACCTATATTTATTTTTGATTGTTTTTTTTTTTTTGATAATTCCTACTGCCTACGCAAAAATCAAAAATAAAAATAAATTAAAAAAATAAAAATTTCGGCTGTCTTTTAATTATTGTTGTTGCAATTTTTTTATATTTTTTGTTTAATATGTTGGTTTAAAAAAAATTCGTCGCGACACACTTACATTTTTAATAAGGGGAAGGTTTTTAATGTACATAATTTACATTATTGTATAACATATATATACCTATATTATATACAATACATATAGGTATATTTTGGCTGATTAATTTTTGTTTCTCTTTTTAAAAATTTTTTTTTTTTTTATGGAAGTTTGATTGATTTTATGGTTGACTATAAAAAAAAAAAAATATGGTAATCTTATCAGGCATTCTTAACAGAATTAACATTACAGGTATGTATATATGAAATAAGGTACATACATCCCGATATAGAGCTAAACTTATGGAATATAATCAGATAACTGAATATATCTACTTACATATTTCACGAAAAAAATTTGACTGGGGTTGTTAAACTTAATAATAAAAGAGGAAGTTAGAAAGATGTCCAGAATTTAAAAATAAATTTATAAAAATAACAAAATGGCGAGTGTTTTTTGTGCAAAATTTAAAACTAATTTTACTGATTGAATTTTTTTTTTTTTAATTTTATTGAAAAAAAAATTTTTTTTCAATGGAATAACCAGTAAAATATTATTTCGTATATATTTATTTTACTTGTATTAACTTATACTTACTTACATAAAGTAAAGTTTTGAATATTTTTGAATTTTAACATTTATATTAAGTATGTATGTTAATTAAGAATGATAAATTTATGTATTTAAATTAAGAAAACAAGAAAATTTTGTAAAACATAAGGCTGCACAAAGACCTTTCTACTCCTTTTTTACAATTTCAAAATTTGATCACAAACAAAAACTTTTTATAAAAATGTCGCCTAATATCAAAAATAAAATTTGAAAGTGGATATGTTACAGTTAAAGTATAAATTGCAGTGAGTGTACACACTAATTAGTTGATGCATACTATCACTTGTTGTTTTAGTGAAGGTATACATTATTTCAAATGATACAGTATGTATTCTAGTCAATGCATTCAGTAAATAGTGAGTGTATACATCCACTGATTCACATTAATGATAGTATTAGTTGAATAAATCTAACCTCAAAATATTAAAGAATATTCAAATTTTGTTTTTTTCTGCCGTCTACATCTTTCTATTGTCAGCAAAATCAGGATTTCAATAATATGAAGCGGTGGTTTATGCCTACAATAACAAAACAATGGAATAGTCAAACCGTTGAAATACTTCAACTAATCTACAGTAGAAGGTAGACACTAACTAGTTGAAGTATTCATAAATTTATTTGTGTATATGTACTTTCTATGATTAGTTTAGCTAAAGTATATACTTTATCTAGTGGGTGCATATACACTGACTAAGTTCGAGCTTTAACTGTAACAAATATAAAAAAAACATAACATTTAAATGGAAATTTTTTGTATATTTAATTCAAAATAGAAGCTTAATTTCATTTGATGAAGTTATCAAATTTTTAGAAGCTTTATCCCATGTTTCTGCTCATAAACTTCAATAATAAATAAAAATTAATAAGATTCAACATTTTAAAAAGTTATTAAATAAAAAAAAAAATATTTTTTTTTTCAAAATACTCCAAAACTAGACAAATAGTTTGTTTGTAAGTCTCTACTAACATACACATATCTTTATTTGTAAAGTTATTTAAAGCAGATCATTCTTTCTTTCCCTCTCTCTTCTTTTAATTAATAATATTCGATTTAAAAAAAAATTGAATTTAAACTCTAAAACAATTTTTTAAATAAAATAAATAAGCAAATATAAAATTAAAATTAATTAAAAAAGACATAGTGTTTAAAAAAAAAATAATTATAATAATTGTAAATTTTAATTACAATTCGCTGTTCTGCAAACCGTCAATTTGTGATGGTTTAAAATACCAAATTACATTTAAGTTTAAAATAGTTAACTCAATTTGTTGTTTGAATTAACTTTTAAGTACATAGTATTATTAATTTATAAATAAATTTCGAAATTAATTATATGTGTATGTGTTAGAAAATCATTTCCAATTTTCATCAAATATCTTTTTTTTGTTATCGCAAACTATCATTCAGCATAATAACTAACATAATGATAACTATGTATATGTGATCGATATTATGTGATTTATTCTTTGAGAATCCCATCAACTTGATAGTTATATTCATTCACTGTAGGTTCGGCCAGTTTTCATGTTTTCTACATTAAGTTTAATTATTTAAAAAATGTTGTTCATCATGTAGTTGGAGTTGTTCAGATAGCCACGTAAACAGATTCATTGAATGTTCCACTTAGGGAAATCGTTGGAGTTATGTACGGTCATTCACATCCACTTCTTTTGTTTTAAATAATGTCTCAGTATAATATGGAATTCAAATATAATCCAAACCCTCATTTTATATAATATTAAAACAATAAAAAAGCGTTAAACCCGATTTTTTAAAAAATTATATTACATTGTGATTCATAACAAAAAAAGGAAATTTACAGGGTATTATTTTTATTTCTATACAAAATAATGGACGTAATTAATTTTTTTGTCAATTTTTGATGATTCTCTTCGTCTAATTGTACTTAGTACTTACTTTTAATTAAAAATAATACATACTAAGTATTCTCTAAGCTCCTAATATATGGAATGTTTTGATAATCTAAAAAAAAATTTGATAATCCGAAACAACAGAGTTAAAATTGTAAAATTACACTACTGTAGTTAAATTAAATTTTGCTATCCCAATCTTGTTATCCCTGATAAATTATGTGTGCTCAATGAAATATTATATTTTATTAGCTAGAAAAATCTTTCAACTAACCGTTATGATAAAATGCACCATTATGATTGCAACTAATTAAACAAAGAATTTTTTTACAAATCAGCAACTTTTAGTTTTTTTTATTACTTTTTTTTGTTATGATTTTATTTTTTCTTTCTATAAGTTTAACGCGCAATTTCGAAAAATTGAATTAAAAATTGTTGAATTTATTGTTGGAAAAAAATAAAAAATAGTGGTAATAAACCGAATTTTTGTTGTTGCTATTCGCTTTGTAATTGAATTTTGCAATAAAATTCAAAATATATACATTGCGGTAACATTTACATACATACATATACATTGTTATATTGAAATTACTGGAAAATTTAAGTTCTTTTTGTTTTTGAGACTCCATTTCTAAAAACAGAAATACTTTTCTTTGGAGATTGTTTTGTTTAGTTTTTTTTTTGTTTTTTTTTCAAAGAAAAACGCACGTGTTCCGATCGCAATAGCTTTTTGCGCAAGCTTAATGTTTTTTAATAAAATTTATTGGACGCGAAAATTATGTTCAATTTATTGTTTGGCTTTGTTAGAGTTTAAGGTTGGCTTTGTACCCATATACATATATATAATGTATGTATAATATTTGTTTTATGTTGGAAATGTAAATGAAAAATAAATTAAGGACAATACCCCAATCTCTGGCATAATAAAAATAATATGGCGGGTGTTGTAGTTGTAATATTAAAACTTAATGTTTCTTGAATTCGTTCTCTCTCTCTATCTATTGTTATATATACTTTAAATAAAATGAATTTATATTTTTATATTTCTGGATAATATTTTTAAGTTAAAAAAGAAAATAACAAAAATGGAAAGCAGAAAAATATTTTTTTTCCTTTGTTCTGGAAAGTTTTTAATTCGAATTTGGAAATGCCAAAGCAACTACAAATTGAAACATATTCTCTTGTTATTGTTGATTATTGTTATTGTTTTTTTTTTGTAGCGGGTTGATTGTACAAAGTACAAACGATTAAAATTGACTTTGTTAAAAGTGAAGCGTTTTAATTGTCAATTTTTTTTTTTTTTTTTTGTTGAAAAAATAAGTAAAAATAATAAAATTAAAAAAAAAAAAACACATGTAAGATTTAAAGAAATTTTATTTTTTTTTAGAAAATTTAATACCATACAGTACAGTACATTTATATTTGTACATGCCTTTAGAAAGATAATTTTGTAGAGCTTACATATAATTTTTAAAATAATTTCAACATATTTCTTGACAGTAACTTAGGTAGAATTTAGTTTTTCGAATTTAAATTAGTACGGTACTGCAAGTTTACACTACAATATCTACAAAATTTCTAAGATTTATTTATCAAATTACTTAGCTTTATCAACTACTTAAATGTGGAAAATTACTGCTTTTGTCAGGAACTAAGCCATATTAATTAGCGTAGTTCCATTTTATTTGAGTTGTTACAATACATATAAAATTAAAAGTTGTTAAAAATAGTAAGTTGTAATTAAATTAATTACGATAGTGGAAAAATTAAATTTAATTATTAACGAACTAGTTCAAAAATTAAGCGTAGTTTCAACAATTAGTATTTTCTTTCTCAACAAAATTTATTTTATTTTTACATAAATTAAGGTCAATCAAAACGATAGCTTCGCTATTAAAATGTAACTATATTTAGTAGTATTTACAGGTTCATTGAATTATACAGGTATATTGCAAAATTGGACATATGAAAAAAATATTGGACACAATAACATTTACACAATGGGGAAAGTAAAATATTCAAATAAATATAGCGTTGTTATAAGTTACAATGGTAACTTTTGAATATAAATAGTATAGTCCTATCTATATATATATATATAGATAATTATTAACTATTTTTTTTAAATTTAAGATTTCCTACAAACAACAAAAAAATTTTAAAAATTTGTACAAAATATTTTCCGGAATATTTAATTTATATTTCATTTTAATCAAATAAAAAATATTAAATTTAATACGAATTAAGTATAGTTTTTTCTATTCAAATTCAACATTTTTTCAAACCAATTAAACAATTTTTCATTCAAATTCAACATTATGTCAAACAATTTGTTGGAAAAAATTTTGAATTTTATTAAAAAAATGTTGAATTTGAATGAAAAAATAATAGTTATGTTATATATTAAAACAAACATTTGTACGAATACATTCGACTTGTACTGTGCATATTTAGATGTATGTATGTAGATCATGATGTAGTCTATATAACTAAATATAATATATTTTAATAAAATAAGCTATCATATCACATAAATAAACACCATATCTAAATTAATATGAGTATGGGTGATAGTCAAAATTTTTACCTTAAATTTTCGCTTTTCTTGAAAGAGCTTATATCATTTACATACCACGTCGATGTATATTCTTGTTGACGAGCGGCGGCGCAGCGGTTATTTTGTTTTCGTTTTTATTTTTATTTTTTTTTCTTAATTTTATTTATTATTTTTTGGACTTTAATTTCAGTTTTTGAAATGCTGAAAATGAACATTCAATATTTACAATAGAGACAGGCACAACAACAATAATTTTGTTGTTTTATTTTTTTATTTTTTTTGTAATTTCGTCGCAATAAAAAAGTGGAACACTAAAAAAATGTTTTTTTCTTTTGTTAACAACTTTGTTTTTTTTTTTTATATTATTATAAAGAGTTTATTTCTTTTATTTAATAATAATAACAATAATAAAATATATTTTATTTTCTTTTATAAATATAATTTTAAGTATTTGATTATTGAATTATACCTATATGTACATAAATATAATACATAAATTATTTATAAATAGTATGAATCCCATGTTTGTAGGTAAAATTTGCGAATTGATTTGGATTCTAGTTCAAACGGTCACTTAGATATCGGGTTAAATTAAATTTTCGGCTTTTTGACATCATAATAATTTTGTTCGAAGAAGCAATAGAAATAATACTATGAAATGAATTACAAAAAGATTTATTGTAATTCAAATTACATTCTTTGATATCTAATTTTAAGAATTTCAAATTTCAGATTTGCTGAAAAAAAAAATTTAAGTACGGGCTAAGTATCAGAAATAAAAATGGCTCTTCTGAGGGAGATGTTGTATCGGTGTAGGACCTAATGACCATATCCCAAGGATAGTTGGAGTTGCTAGTTTCCAAAAATGTATATCTTTAGTGGCGCATCTTATCCTTTAAGGACGAAAAGGACATTTGTTTGATATATATAATATATTCAGTTATATATTCTAGAAAGATAACGGAGCACATTTCAACATTTATTTGATGATGATTGGTGCTGCCGTTATAGAGATATTGTAGTTCAAAGTAGATAATTTTATTTGACGTAGACATAAAGTATGTATGTATGAGTTATAGAAAAAAAGGAGATCTTTCCAACAGTATCTAAATATTAAGGGGGTTTTATGCTAAAATTTTGAGGAATTTTGGTTTTTAAGAAAGGAAATAAAGATTGTTTTTTCCAAACTTCTCTACTTTGAACTACAATATCTCTATAACGGCACCAATCATAACTGAATATATAGTTATATATCTAATAGATCAACAGATACAAATAACGGCTTTTATACAAGAACATCAAAACGACAAGGATACTTTCAAATGTCCTTTTTGTCCTTAAAGAATAAGATGCACCACTAAAGATATGGACTCAGGTAGGGATATGGTTATTAGGTCCTACGCCGATACAGCATCTTCCTCAGAATTCCCTTCTATTTTAACAAAACTTTAAATATGCTAAATTTCTAATCATATTTCTAATTTAATAAATTAATAATTGAATTTGAGTTCATTAATTCATAATGGAGAATTAATGATGACAAATATATTGCAGTCAAAATAATAAATAGATCAATAGGATCACCAAAAATAAAGAAATGAATGGTTATGTAATCACAATCAGTTTAATCAATAATCATTCATCATCATCATTGTCCTGTACCGCATCCGTGGGACACAGGACGAAAAAACAAAAAAAAACAATCATTAACTATTACTTGATTAAATTTATTATGTTATTTTTTGTACTAAAGAACAAATACCAAATTAAATCTTGTTAATGAATTTATTTTTATCTTAAAACTTAATATCTAACTTGAACCTACAGTTAATAAAATAGATTTCTACCAGTGAATTATAATATCAAACGAATTTTCATTTTAAATATAAAAAATTCCAAATAAATTAACACGCATTATGATCCCAACATTTTTTTTTTTAAATCGCTATTATAGGTTATTATTTTATCATATGGGTATGGAGGTTATATAGGTATCATATGGGTATTTAATATTCAAGATAATTATCAAACAATATCATTTTAAAGATAACAAATATGTACATAAGTATTCTTAAAACCAAATTTTTATTTAATTGCTTACAAAAAAAAAAAAAAAAAAAAAACAAAAAATCAAAAAATACTTTACTCGGTAATCGTTTTATAAATGCCTCACACTAGCACAAAAAATCTTAACGTAAATTAAAAAAAAAGTATAATATAGAAAATTACATTATTTTTGGGCTATGCACCTATAACTGCAATGAACAATAATTAATCCAAATGATTGACCTATAAATATACCGAAAAAAAAATGCTGGAAATGTACCAAAAGTTTTAAATTTCCACACAGTATTTTCCCATGTGTGTCTTAGGGCAGATTTTTGTTTTATTTTTTTTTTAAATTATACTTCATATTTTATATTTTTTGTTATTTCTTTCCTTGTATGTACTTTATTTTATATTTAAATATTTCAAACGAAAATCAGCTGTAGTTTTTGTTTTTATTTCACTTCTTTTTTTAAACAACGTTCAAAGTCTACAAAATTCTGCTCATAAGACTATATTCTATATATATATATATATATATATATATAAAAAAAAAAATCTCGAAAGTTTTTATTATTAAGATGGTGAGATAAATATAAAATTCCAAGAAGCTTAAAGAGCTTTATTTATAGGCATAATATACATGGTAGAATGATGTGACGATACTAAACAGATTATAGTCGAACATAATATAAATGTATAACTATGTGCTGTATATCAATACATATTTACTCGTATCTAATATAAAACTTCACGTTTCAAAAAAAAAAAAAAAATAGTTTTTCCGATTTTTTTTTTTCTATTAATTCAAGGTAAAATAAGAAAAATCTCAACAAATAATTTATTAAGACCATTTTCTTGTTTTTTTTTTTTGTAATTTTTCTTTTATTCTTATTTCATTTCAAATAAGATCGATATTTGAGTGTATGTATTTATATTTATTACGAAAACTCTTGGTAAATTCTTAATAATTTAAAAAAAAAAATTATATATATATATGTATATATATATTATGTACTTATAAAGATATATATATATAATATAATCAGAGGTAAAATTAATATTTTTATTGTATATATATATATATAATATAATGTATATTATATATATAAAATTATATAGTATGGTAGAATATAAAAATATAGAGAAACATAGTTGCTGGTTCATTTAGTAAAAATTATTGTAAGACAAATTTTATTGCACAAAAGGAACTAAACTTATTACTGGCGTCAACAAATAAAGTGAACACACAATTTCTGAATTTTAAAAGACGTTATTTTGAATGTTGACCAAAAAAAAGTTTGCAATGATGCAGTTTGATGTAAAATCCTGCTTTTACTTTATTTACTGTCTAAAATATATATTTTTTTTCTATATAAATTTTATATTGCATTTCAGTCTTCAAAATTAGTAACTAATTGATGTTAATCGATTAGCATTGAAACAAATTTACAGCTTCAAAAATTATTCAAGTGATGTATTACAAATTCTATAAGTGTACGTCTAGATGAATTATTACATTATCAAATATTTTTATTAAATATATTTTTACATGAAACTTTGTCATACAAAATACAATGTTCAAAAAATTATTCCAAAATTTAATGTCAGATTTTAAATGACCACATAAATGATAAATTTTTAAATAATAACATTCAAAGGACTTTTTCGAATTTCACTATAGATAATACCTCTACTAAAGGATGTCTACTTCTCATTTAAATTATTATAATAAATTAAAGTTAATATTTCTTATTTTATACCATCATCACCACACAAAATTTTTTATGAAAATGTATTTTATGCCCACACACGACACACGACACTAATAAACATTGCCAATTTAATAAAAATATTTTCTATGTAGACAACTTGTCGCCAAGAAGTCATGATAATATTTATGAATATACCCTTAAAAACATAAAAAAAAAAACAAAAAAAAAAAAGTTTTCCATGAGGAGGCGAATTATCTGGAAAATTAGTTATATAAAAATTAGTTCTGTGAAAATTAACTCAAATTGAAGTTAGAAGAATTATAGTTTTATTGTTTGAATTATTGATGTAGGAAAATTCTACTTAATCTATTCTGTTTAAAACTGATTTCTTTTAAAACAAAAAAAAATTATTCTAAAATATAAATCGTTAAAATTTTTATCATGGATAACAAATTACCATAGAAACCAGAATGTACCATACCGAAAAAGAAATGATTGAAAACAATGAATATACTTAGTTGTGAAAAATAAAAAATGTATCAAAGGAAAGAGAACCGCAATTATTCAGCAATTCGAAGATCTTCTAAATTTCAAATACTATCAATTTAATATTTTTAGAACTTTCTAAAATAAAAAATTTTAAAATTGTAATTGACTATACTAATTGTAACAAATAAACTATACTATAATTTTGTCTGTATATGTATTGTCTGCTCTCGTGTGCATTGTAAAAACTAAATTTAATACAAATTGGTTTAAATTTTCGCGTGTTTCTGTAATTTAACCATACTTAATGAAATTTTACAATTATGTAAAAATAATGAGTCTGGCTCTTGCTAATAATAGTTCAAACTATATATAGAATAAGTGCACATTAAGTATACATTAAAAAGGTATATAATAATTTATTTAGAACTAGTTAAAATACATTGAAATAAATTGCACATCATATTTTAATTACTACATATCACTTATATAATTTAAGTTTTTGAGTCTGTTTCGAAAGTGTGAAGTCAATATAGTTTATGTGTTTATTACCAATTAGTAACATTTTATGAATTGGCTCATAATTGCCATAATTGGTCCTATGAAAACTTAATGTAAAGAAGTTTGTATTTCGTAGGCGATTATTTGAATTAATATTGATGTTATTCAAAATCTGAGGAGAAGCAATGTTTCCTTTAATAGTTTCAGTAAGAAAAATAACATCCGCCACTTCTCGTCTTAATTTCAAAGTTTTCAAATGAATTAAGTTCAATCTATGCTCATATGGCGGTAAAATTAATGGATTTGACCAATGGAAATTACGCAAAGCAAATCTTAAAATTTTTTTTGCACTGTTTCAATCCCGTTAATATGAATTGTGTTTTCAAATTGACACCTATCGAATTTTACCTTGGTTAAGTCAAGTGTTCCACATGGAACAGTTTTAGAGTCACATTACTGTTCTCAATTTTCATAAATGACATTTTCATTTAATTGAATTTAGTAGATTACATATCTATAATAATGATAGATGTAATTTACTTTATCAATATAAAACTAGAAATAATTCAAAATTAATCAATAAATTGTGTCTGATCGTCTTAAATATAAATTCATGCTTGTTAACCGTATACTAATTTAAATTACGATTATTTGCCTCTTGTTTTTATTAATAATAAAATCAATCGTTTTGTTGATTAACTATATCAAATATCTTGGAGTTGTAATTAACTAGATTTTTACTTCGAACGATCATATTATTTTACTTGCAAGAAGAATTTACAGTGAACTTAGATGATTTTGACATTATTGTGACTACAACACGTTTATTTTTGGCAATAGTTAGGGTTGTATATTTCAAAAAAATCTTAATTTTTTACATGACATGATATTGATTGACAATTGAATTGCCACATATGTTACAGTTAGTAGTTAGTGCCAGTACTGACATATTGGTATGAGATTATAGGAGACTTGGAAAATCAATATCACTTTAAATTCTGTGATAAGATTTCGATCCTTATTAACATTCATTGTTCAGTTGTGATATTCTAGATTTTATAAACCTATTAATCTTTGTGTTGTCAAATTAAATTAATTAAACTTCGTTGGTTATAAATCGTTAAAGAAATTTTTGAAAACAATTAATATTATACCTTTATAAAAATTTACAAATTTAAAATCCTGGCAAATTTTGTACCTATGTACCATAATTGAAAAAAATAGAAAAATGTACCGCTTTTGGGATAATTGTACCCAAGTGGCAACCCTAAGCATGAATTCAACTTACTTAGCTCTTACGTTTTTCTCTTCTCTGCTATCAATATTTCTATTATTATTATTGTTTTAAATAAGTAGTTATGTTTTATTATTTTTTGAATAATAATAATTAATTATGAATTTTTAAAGATCTGCACACTAACGAATACAAGAATTAATTAATTAAAAAGAGTGAAAGAAAGGAAAAGAATTCATAAATTGTAATTAAATTTTAAGTTTGAGGTTACAAGTAAAAATTTTTTTAAATTATTAATAAAAATATATGTAATTTTAACGAAAATTTATTGCTTACATATATATGTACATACATATATATATAAATAAATATCTACATACTTAGTATTTAATATAATTTCCATGTTGCAATTTTTATATTTACTCTACCATATATAAAAGAACATGACATAAATGTGCCTAAAAAACTAAAAGAAAAAATAAATAAAAATAAATGTGACGCCGATAACAACAACAACAAAAAAAAAAAGTAAAACAAAAATTTTAGTTCAACATGAATTCATGGCATGACAAAAAAAATCTATAAACTTGACGCCAAATAGATTATTATGGTATAGAAATCAGATGTTTTTATCGTTTTTTGTATTTTAATTTTTTTCGTTTTAACTTTTACAGCAAGTAAAAATTTCGTGCAGAGTCCTGTGTGTGTTAATTTCAATTCTTATAAAAAAATTTTTTTTTGGTAATATCTATCCATATCTGTACAAAAATAACATTGAACTCAAATAAAAAAAAAAAAAAAAACACAAAAATAATGGCGAGAACTTAATTCATATTTCAAAACTACAAAACCCACTTTAAGTGATTGTTATAAAAAAAAAAAAAAAAAAACTACAACAGCAGAAGAAGATTTATCAAAATTTTAAGGTATTTTTAATGTAAATAAGATTAGTTATAGTATTATTCAATCATAATGTTATTAAAATAGAAGCGAATTATTTATTTATGGTAAAAATTTATATTCTAAGGCCTTATAAATTCCAAAGGCTTTTTATTTTTAAAGCTCGTACAATGTGGAAACTTAGACTTAGACTTTTTTTTTTATTATATATTTAATATTATATTTTTTTATTTTAAATAGTTACCTTTAAAAATTGTTAGTCTCCTTTTATTACTTAATTTCGTTTTGCCTACTTTGTGTTGTACAGAAAAAAACGGATAAAACTCTTAAAAATGTTGTTCCTTACCATTCTATAAAGTCTATTTATTTGAACGATTTCAGTGAATTGGATTAACTAAACTATATATTACTAGTTCAGATTAGTTGAGAGTTCAGATATAACCAGAAATTATATACATTATATATTTCTGATATGACAAAGAGTTTGTTTATAAGTAAACTTATATAATTATGGATATTTTATATATATATAAGTAATATTTTTATTTATTCATTTAATGTTAATTAATTTGATTTATTTATTAAAGATGTAATTTTATTTATTTAATTAAATAAATATATTATTAATATTTTTATTTTACATTTATGATACATGATATTTTAATCCTTAAATGTTTGTTCTTGAAATTATGGCGGCAATGACTTTTCGTATACGTTTAATATCAATGATCATCATCAATACTTAATCCTACAATCATTAATACTGCATATGTTGAGGCGCAAGCTTATAGTGTGACATTACTTATATAATACATAAGTACATACAAATAGATTTTATAAACTTAACTTTCTGCATGTTTTATTAAGTTTAAAATTTATTTATTTATTTATTTTTATTTATTTATTTCAGTTTTAATGCCTTAGAGAGAATGGATCTAGTTATAGGCTATATATATAAATTAATAAATATGCTTAAAAATAATGGATGTAACTTCCAGCTGCATATAATTTGATTGTCATCTGAGTTTTTAAAGCTATGTTAATGTTTAGTAAAACTAATTAATTAATATTACCTACATATTCAGTTCTTCTCTCAACAAATCAAATAGTTTTTTATAACTATTTTATGTTACGAAAAGCATCGATTTTTTACTCGGGGTTCGTTTAGAATAACTGGGGCGAATTCATCATATATATAGAAGAAACAACCCAAAATTCGTATTCAAAATCAAATTTTTTCACTACATTGATTTATATTTTTTTGCCACATTTGTCTAACATCTCGGTTATTAAGACTTAAATTATCGATACATGTTTAATTTTCCTTTACAAAATTTATGTTATTATCAAGCAAAGTAAAAAGTCAATAAATTATCAAATAATGAAAATGTCATTTTCATTAATGTAAACAAGCTCTTTGTCTATAAGTATGTAGTTATGTAGTAAATTTTTTACATTTTGTTTAAATAAATTTTTATCAATCGTAAATATTTAATACGAAATTTTAGATTGATATTTGATACTAGATATGGTAGTTACTTAAGTTTATTTTTACAATTTGACTTGTATATACTATTTGAATAAAATAATAAACGTATAATGTTAAACAGATAGGATTATTGAGAAAAAAAAAACAAAAAAAGTATATATGAAAATAAATATAAAATATTCAATGTAAATTAATTTAAAATTAAAATGGTAAAATAACGGACAGAGTTTGTAAATAAAACAAAAAGGGGAGTAATAATTCATTTTATATTATTTAATAATAAAAATTGTTTACTCAATTAAATTTTAATCCTTATACATGTTTTGTGTGTGTGTTTGTGTATTAGGTTTTTTTGTATTAATATAAAATATTTTTCAATAATTTTAGTTCAATAATTTTTTTTGTTGGCAAATATTGTTACCATTGCGTATAGAAATACAATAAAATATTTTTTGTAGTGCAAAATTGATATCTTTGCGTAAACGATAAAACGTTTATAAAACGATACAAATAAATGTGTAGTTAGTATCAGTTGAATTGGAAACCATATGTCATGGTTGCGAAAAATTCTACAATGAATAAAGCAGAAACAACATTGCGAGCTTCCCAAGAAAGAAAAATTCATTCAAAGTCAATGTTTTAAAAGCATCCCTTGAACAAACAAAATCTCAAACATTCAAATTTTTGATTACATTAGAAAAATAATTAGTTTCTTAATCTTAATGTATAAGAATACACCGTATGTGTGTATAGCAATTATTCAATATTTTTTTCTCTGAATATCTCATTCTTGTTAAGAATTATACTTAGTTATTGTGATTGGACTGAAATTCTTACATTTATATTATAATATTAGAATAACAAAACCAATTAAATGCGGTGTTGTCAATGTCATGCTATCACAAATACATAGTTGTGTGTTTGAACTATTATTTAACAAACTTAACAGTAATATTAAAACCTTTAATTAAATGTTACATACTTATTATAAGATCACAAAATAAAATCAAAAAACGATGAAGCTCAATTTTTACATTAAAATTTTTCTTATTTGAATGGGTACAGAATGAAACTTACCATTTTTGAAACTGGTGATAAACTACTACTATTACTACCGCTAAACGGTATATTTAAAAAATCATCATTAAATAAAAAATTATTATCCAGCGTCATGATTTATGTTTTATTATATATACTATTTCATAAATTAAATAAGTATTATATATATTATTTTATTTATTATAAATTAAATAAAAATGTGTAATTGTTTACAATATTCCAAACAATTTTAAAAAAATGTTTTTTTTATTAATTTTTTAATTTTGTAAAGTTTTTTTTTTTTAAATGTAGTATGAGTCACTATTACAATAAATTATATTTTATAAGATAATAATAATAAAAATAATAACACTTAAATAATTAAAAATATTCTTGCATGTATAATTCGAGATATTTTTGTAAATTAAAACTTATTATGTACATAATGTACTTTTTTTTTTTAAATTAAATTGTAAACATAAATTATGTAATTTATTTCAATTATAAAATATTGTTTTTCATATGTTAACTATTATATTTTGTTGTTTTTTTTTGTTTTAATTCCATTTATGTATGTAGTACATTTATATTATAAAATATTAAATAATTAAAAATTGATCTAAACTATATTTTTGTATTTTATTTATTTATTTTTTTGTTAAATTAAATTAAATAATTTTTTAGAAACAAATAATTCTGTAAATTAAACTATTTTGATAACCTTTAAATGTAAATTTTTAAGAATTTTCTTCTTATCACTGTGGTAATTTTTTTTTAGTTATATTTAAATAAAATTAAATATTTCACAATAATTTTATATATTTTTTATTTCAAAATTGTCACAAAAATAAGTGAATAAATCAAAAAAAAAATAAAAATCGCGAAAAATAATTTATGTTGTAAACAACTCTAACCGAGCTAATTGAATGAAATAAATGCGTCATAGTCGGTGAGTTTTTATACCACGAGGTTTAAAAGTTCATATTGTCACTCTTTTTGTTTCTTCTCTCTATATTTATTTCTCTTTATTTTATCGTTTTCTATCATTTTTTTTTTATTTCTTTCATTTTACTTTATTCATTGAATTTGAAAATATTAAAAAAAAAAAAAAATATGGGAAATGTAGAAAATAAAATTTACGATAAAAGTATACGATTTTATATCGTAAAATATTGCAATATACGTCAACCCCTATTTTATTTTTAATATTCATGTAAACGAATACGTATATGTATATAAATTTTATAAGTTTGATATTATGTGCTTTTATTTGTAGGTATTAAAATTTTTTGTTGGATTTGAATTGTATTGTAAATAAAATTAAATGTGAGTGAATAAAAATATTCTATTTAATTTTTAAGCTCTGCTGAGGTAAATTTTAAACAATCGAAAATATACAATAGAACAGTGTGCTAATAATCTTTGTTTGTTTGAAATTTTTTTGAATGTTTGTGTTGGTGACATTTGGAATGAATGTATAAAATAATAATAATAAAATAATTTAATAAATTTAAATGGTTCAATGAAAATAAACTTGAGCTTTTTACTTAAAATAAAAATAACAAAAAAAAATTTTAAGCATAAAAATTTCTAGTACGTTGTCGCGATATTATTTATTATATATATGAATTTATTGTTCTAAAAAAATTTCATAAGAAATTTAAAGTAAAATAACAAAAAGAAAAAAACAAAATAAAGATCACGACATGGACAGGGTTATTCAATCAAATTTAGAAGTGGGGGGACTTCGAAAAAAAAAAACCAAAAATAAAAAAAAAAATACAAGTTTAATTTATTTTTATTTTGAAAAATGGAGTTAAGTATATTGGTTTATTTTATACATTTCTAAAAAATGGCAAAATGGAATTCAATTTATTGGAAGCGACATATTAAAAGTAAGTTTTTTACTCAAATTAGTAGGTACATAACATACATACACTTATGTATGTACTAAGTACTTAGTGGTAAAAAATAAATAAACAATTATTCGGCAAAGAATGTTACTCCATATATTATAAATTGTAATCTAGTTTGTGATGGGTTTAGGAATCATACAGCATTTGACATTTATTTTTTTTTGGCGATATTTGAATTAAATAATTTGATTTTAGAAACACACCATTCTGAAACACACCATCAAAGTAATTTCTAAATCAAATTATTAAAAATATTTATTTGAAGACGTGTATGTGTGTGGTTGAAAAAGGATAGGAGTTATAATAGTATTTATACTGAAATAGTGAACTGTTCATAAATTAACAAAAATTTTAGTCTCAAATAAACAAACAGTGTTACCCCTAACCGAAAACCGGCTAAAATTATTTAAATTCTACGACTTAATATTTTGTTAATTTTATTTATAGAAAATAAACGAAAACTATTAGCATCGACACTTTAGTAACTGTTCCCAATTAGTGAACTTGTGACCGCGTCTGTACTTTTTCAAATTGTAATTTAGAAGTATTCAGATGTAATCATTTGTAATTCAAAACAGTTATTTAAAATTCAGAAATTTGTATATATATATATATATAGTTGGATCTTCTGTGCAATATACATTGTGTCACTATACAGATTTCGAATGTCATACTTACAAAGATCATTTCATGAATAACTTACTTCAAAATATATCGTTCAGGTTTCTTTTCCTATGCTACAGTACAAACTGTATTCCTAACAAGATGAGTAAAAAATATATACAATTTCTGAATTATAAATATTACTACTTACTTAGATCTGAATTAAAATTGGAAAAGATGTAAGCAGTTCAAAAATAACCTTTGGCTGTCAATATCGAAATTTGAAGAAGTTTCTTTCGTTTTAATTTGTAATAAAAATTCTATATATGTAACTATAAATACATAACTATTTTTATTTTTAATAATAAATTAAATTATCACTAAAACTATTCGGTATAACTTTAACACGCTCTAAAACAAGTGTAAAACTCAACAGTTGAAAAAGCTTTTAAAAGCGTTCAAATTAAAAATATAAAGGCGCGCAAATATTTTTTTACTACAATAATAAAATATACTTACATTTATAATTAAATTATTATTATTATTAAATAAATTCCAATTTTTCTCATGAAATAATAAACAAATAATTAATGAGAAAAAAATCTGTAATTATTGGTTGAGATAATTAGGGTAATTTATATATTTTTTTTTGTTAAATTAAATATTGAAGTGTAAGTAAATGTAAGTAAGAAATCATTATGGGAAATAAAATTAAATAGTTATAAAATATAATTTTTATTGTTTAATAATTTTCTAATAATACAAAACTACTTAAATATTTTAAAATATTTAGAAAAATATTCTATTAACCGGACATACATTATAAAAACAAAATGATTTCTGGGGTTAATGATTATATTCTGAAGGCAGTAACCTAGGTTTTAAATTCAATTAATAAACTGCATGTAAGACATGTGTGTTGAAGAAATTTAAAATAAATTCAATGTTAATAATCTAATCTTTTAAGAAGCAATTAACTACTTAATAATAAATGTCGGATCAACTATAAAGTATTAATTTTATAAATTTATCAACAAAAACAATTTATCATATCTCGACAACATACATTGTTCGAAAATAAATAGTTTATAATTAATGTACTGAACGATTACAGTTGTATACAGTAAATATTAGTTGGTCACAAACAATATCCAGGTAACAATTAAAAACATTTTAAATTAACGAGAAAAATTATGATATTTAGGATGCACGCACCCGGTGAATGAGTTGGCGTTATAAAATATAATAAAAACGGCTTATTTGTTGTTAGTGGTGGATAAAACAAAAACAGCGGACGGATTTGACTCAATTTTTTTCTTTAACACAAACTTAACTCTATTAACCGTTATAGAACAAAAAAATTTATTTTTATGATTTTTTTTTCATTTCCGGAGCTATACGGTTTACGTTTTGGGGCATTAAATACATTTTGTGGCATTATACATTTTATAAATTTTTAATCAGGCTATAGGCAAGTTTTCTTTAAGTTTGTAAAGGATAAAAAACCGAAAAATGTAAAAATAAATGAAAGTGCTAGAAACGTAATGTTTTTTAGAAACTGGGAGTTTTGGTTTTTCCGGAACAAGTTCGATCTCAAATGACACGATTCAGTGTTATTATCAATTTTTGAGTGCTATTATTCAAATAAACCGTTAGTATACATTCTAGTATACATTATTTTATATAATAATAATAAAAATATTTGGAAATACCACTACGGAAGTATTATACATATGCATATTTTAAAAAAAGTTATAAAATACAAATTTAAAATCAAAATATTAAATAAAAAATATACAAATAAAAATCAAATTCAAAATTTTAAATAAAATAGTTATAAATTTTTTTTGCTGTGTCATAAACAAATTCTTAGAAGGTGGCAAAAATAAGAAAACAAAATAAACAAAAACACCTTAACCGATTTTTTTTATTGTTTTTGTGGTTTTTTTTTAAATATATTTATTTTTATCTTTTATCCGGTTTACCAAAAAAAAAAAAAAAATTGATACCTAAAAATACAGAAAATTTTTATAAACAATATGTAGTTATACGCAAAAGAGTTTATTGCGCTTTGCATATTCCATTTTTAGATTATTCAACTTATTTTTTTTTTTCTTATCTATGTTCACTTCAAATCTTCACTTTTCTACTTCTCAAATCTCTTATTAATATTTTTTATTAATATCCTTTATTAATGTAACCAGATTATGTGATATTCCAGAGTAATCATGCTCATTTACTCAACAGTTTTAAAATTGTTTGTAAAAAGTTTTGGCGCTTAAAAGAAAAACTTGAGAGGAATCACGATTCTAAATACGGTTCATAAGATAATAGCAACTATTATAAGGAAAAGATTAGATGAAATACTAGAACTAATACTTCGGAAAGAGCAGACAGCTGCAAACCGAAGCTGTGTTGACCATTCAAATACTTTACGGTCATAGTTGAACAATCAGTAGAATGGAATGCCCCACTATATCTACTATTCATAGATTTTAAGAAAGCATTTGACACAGATGCGCAATATGCAGAGCACTCACAAATAAGGAAGTTCCATAGAAAATTTCCAACAGTTCAACACTAAGGTAACATCAGTGATCTATTCTACACCAATATAGGAGTTAGACAACCAATAACATTGAGTGAACAACAGATAGAATACATAGAAGAATTCAACTACCTAAACAGAAAATGTCAACAGCCGTATAAATAAGGCAAGAAGAACATTCGGGAGCCTAATGAAGATATGACGGAGCAACCAAATATCGAGAACAACAAAACTAACAATATTTAGAGCATATGTGTAAAAGCAACATTAACAGACTCACTTCGGTCAATCAAATCAAACAGAAGCTACAAGTATTCATCAACAAGTACTTGAGAATCATATGCAGAATATTCTTGCCGTCAAGAATTAGAAATAAGGATTTATGGACGATAACTGGAGAAGAAACGACCAACAGACAGATAAATAGAAAAAAATGAAAATGGATGGGTCATACACTAAGAAAATCAGAAAGTGATAGCAAGAATAGCTCTAGAGTGGAATCCACAAGGACAAAGGAGACCCGGCAACGAAATGCCGTTACATAATTTTATAGTTTTGTTTCGGTGTCTTTCTAATAAAATAATAATAAAAAACTTCATATCAACGTAAATTCCAAAATCCAATTAAACTTTTTTTTTTCTTTTAACTTTTTCTTTTTACGAAATTGTATTTATTAAAATAACTTTACCAACTAATTAATGTATATGGAAATATAAAATACAAACCTTTCGAATGTTCTTTTTTATTAATTTTCAAAAGAATCAAAACAAAAAAATCGTAAAAGCGAAAAATATTATCACGTGTCTTGTATAAAAACAACAAAACACCTAAAATTATTGCCACAAGCCGTAATTTAATAACATCTTCACTATTTATTTCGATTTTAATGTTATATTATGTAGTATTGTAGTATAATCTATAATGAAACAAATATATATATATATATATATATATATATATAAATATATTTATTGTGAATTTCGTTTGCTCATTCACACAACGATTTTTCAATATGTTTTTATGATTTCCATTGAACTAAACTATTACAAAACAAACAAAAATCAATTCTCTATTTACGAACTTATTGTATCTATCTATCTATCTATCTATTATATCTTTACTGTATTATCTATACATCATATCATATTGTATAACTGTATTTTTTTATTTTATATACATATGAACATAAAATTTTATTTTGTTTTTAGAAATTCATCCTATATTCTTTATGTTTCGGTGGTTCAAATATAATTTGACATTTTTCATAATTTGGGATATCCACAATAAACAGTTTTATTGCGCAAGTACCTAACTGCTGAGTGCTGACTTTATATTTATTTGCAAGCAAAAGTCTGACCATATTTTTGATCAATTATTATATTCTTGTAAATTCCAATTCAAAAAACAAAATATGAAAAAAAAATAAAATAAATAAATAAAGTTATGAATGAATATATGTATGTATTGATGGAATTTGTATTAATATAACTGTATACCTACCTATATATATACATAAAAAAATTTATATGAAGAAAATTATATACACATAACACTAAGATTTTATAGGTTTTTCCAAGAAATTTTTCTTAATCATAAACAAAATATTTTGCGATGGCTTTGAAAAAAAATGATGCCAAGATTTGTGAAGCTCTTAAAAATAAATTGAACAAAATAAAAACTAATTAGAGTAGAGTAGAGTACATTATGAAGGTTCTCTCTCTTCTTTCTCTCTCTCTTTCTCTCTGTGTTGTGTTATCAATTATATCTAATTTGATCCAAAATTAATCTATTGAATAAAATAAGATTTTTATTGCCTAATTTTCGATAAAACTTAAATTATTGATTTATAAAATTGCAGTTACAGCGTTTTTTTTTTTTTGCAGTTATTGCAGTTACTGCAGTTACAGCGATGCGTAAAATGAATGTATAACTAGGTACGTCAATTTTTTATTTAAATGCAGCTGTGATAGACACAAACTTTTAACACACAGATATAAAATTATAAAACTTATAAATAAATTTAAAACTGAACTTCGTTTGGTTTTGTAACTTTTTTTATCATAAACTTAGTACTAAAATTTTAAAACAAAAAATTTACGTATTAATTTCACAAATCGTTATAACAGCAGCCTTGGTGGGAAAATATAAAAACCCATTTTAATTCCTATAAGACTTTAGACAACAATTCATGTATTAAGCTCATTTCGGTGGGGAAAATCAGCAGAAGCACTTAGAACTTTGATACAAAGCTAAGATGAATATTTAAAAAAGAAAGTTTACTTTTAAATATTAAGCAAGGTCTTTCGGAACAAAATTAAATTGATAAAACTTGAAGTTGGCTGTAATGTAAAATTTCTTTCTATTTCATATAACTGAACTTCTGAAATGATTAAATTAAGATCTCAGAAGCACAAGTGCTTTGAAATTTATAAAAACAAAATGTAAATTGATATTAAGAAAATTGTTGGACGCAGCCTGGACAGTTGGATATGCATATATACTTATTACATGTAAAGGAAAAACAATTATCAGTTTGAGAAAAGAAAATAGTGTTCCTCTAAATTTATATTGTTTTCAAATGTTTACTTCCGCCATCCGCCATAATAAGGTACACAATACATATATGTACATAATTATACACATTTTACTGCTTTTTGCATAAAATTGAGTTTGATTTAATGTTTAATATTTAAATGTTATCAACATTCTGCTGACATTTCTATATAGTATGTGATAATGTACTACTATAATATATTATTTTTGTATTGTATTCTCTTGTTTGTATTTTTTCATAGTGTTGTGGTTTTTTGTTTATCCATCATCACAAACGGCCTTAAACGACCTCGTGTAATTTTTTTTTTTTGTTTTTTATTATTTTTAGGGAATTCACAAAATGTTTTTTTTTACGTTTTATTATTTCGTTTATTTTTCTTTGCAGGAGACATTTTTTAAAGAAATGATTTGGTTTGATATTCTTAGAAAATAAAAAGCTTTTTTATGCTTTATTATGATCTAAAGGAGGAGAGCATACATATTTTAGTATTTTAAGCATTATTAAAACTTTTACTTTTATCTAAATATGTAGGTAGGTGTACTAGATACTATAGAATGTGTTTAAATGATGTGTCACAAATTAAATTCTAGCTACATAATGTATGGATATGGTAAATACTTATGACTCATACATTATTTTTACCATTATAATAAATTTGAGGATAATCTTTTCCAGCAAATTTGATTAACTTATTAGGTAGGTGGAAAACCAATAATATTTTGTAGAATAATTTTCTGCAGTACTACTTATTTTTATTTAAAGTTTATGTTTAAGTCTATAAAAAAACTTTAATATACATATGTAAATACACCTAAACATTTTTAAAACGGTATGGTATCTAGCTAAAGCGACAAATTGTTCAAATTTAAAATATTAATTTAGAGAGTTAGAAGAAATTTATCGTTATCATAATTTGTCGGGAAATTTATGTATAAGTAAATTGTTTTTATTTACTGGTCTCATTCTTGAATTTGCAAAGCTAATTAGTTATCTACATGTTTGTACTCTGTACATACATATAATATATACATATAAGTTATGGTTTTATATTAAATAGAAGCAATTTATATATTCGATCTTTAAATTTGTAAGTAAAAATAATATATTTAATTCGTTCGTCAATCAAAATAGAAGACAAAAAAAATACGTCTTCGCATGTTATTCCAAATAATCCTAAATAACTTGACTTTTAGTTTTACCAACAAAATTGTTCTGAAACGATAGTGGGCTCCTTGAATTATATATTTTGAATTATTTGGCTAATTCCACTACTGTTCGATATGTGACAACAGCTGTTGTATACCATATAACAATAAACAATATTATTACTGCATACTTATAGGCGTTATAAGTAACTATACAATGTAATTTTGATTGTGAAGAAGGCGCAAACCAAACTACAAAAAGTATTTCTAAATTAGGGTGTACAGAGCTATGAACCATTACATTTACATATAGTTAGCTTTTAACATGTTTAACAATTTCTCTGAGCAAGTTGAAAATTTTCTACTTATCGTAAAAAATAATCTTAACGCCAGTTTTTATAAAAACTTATTTTTGAGCTTTAGAGTTTATTTTTTGCATAATTTTTGAAAATAGTCAAATATTTTCCTTTTAATTTTACATCATACAGATAAGCTTATTTCGTTTACTACTTGCAAACTTTTTCAGTGTTTTGTACTCGATTGAGAAAAGTAATATATTAAAACGGTATTATTTATTTTTATTGCACCAATTTGACGTTTTTCGCAGCTGAATGGTCGTTTATTATACAATGAAATAGCACAGGTGGAGGGTTGAGTAATTATATTGTTATTATTTAAAATATATTTTCCAACATTAGAGTGACAGATAGGGGGTCTTTAGTTGATCCTAGAATAGTCTTGACTTGATTGGTTCTGCTGCTATATAATATATCTAACCTGTTTTTTTTTTAATTTCGCTCTGAGTGGAAAATAAATCTCACTAAATTCCAACACTATTCTTCTTTCGGCTTGTTGATCTGTAAGTGAATAGGTTAGTGAGGGAATTCCGTTGTAAATTTCTTCTGCGTTTGCAGAAAAATATGTAATATAATATATTAGATATTGCAAAAGCTATTGAGCAAGCTGTATATAGGAGCCTTTGAATAATGTATCTAACAATATTACAAATGATTACAAAATTTAATTATCTGTCAATTAAAAACTACTGTTCTATCAATTTATTTCGTAATTAGAAATAATAAAATATAGTAAGGAAGTCCAAGCCTTACAAGGATTAGAAGACTGAAATACTGTTGTAATGTACATAAATCAAAATATGGTCTGAAATGACCATATTTTCAATATTGCGCATCAAAAGGCCACAAAATGTTTAGGTTTTTTAAGTTGATATATTTTCCAACTACAGATCTGCTACCTATAAAGTATACGTGTGATCCAAGATAGAGTATAATTCACATCTATGGTCAGGTGCCTCAAAAACTGATCTAAGCTTTATTTACAGGGTTAAAAAACGTGAAATTCGTCTAATAGATTATTTAAATGTTTCATCAACACTTGCTCCACTTGGTCATCGTCTAATCTTTGAAGTACTAACTCTATTTTATATATATATCTCGGAAGAACTAAAATCCCTACTTCCGCATCTTAAGCAATTCGGTAGAGGAAAGCAAGAGGCAGCAAATTCTATACCGAAATATGAACTTCTAGAATGTGATACCGCATTCCCAAGAAGGGGCAGTTTTTTTGTGTTTCAATTACAAAAATTCAAAGTGAATATCAATGTATCATAGTTCGCAACTCTCCGCCTAATCTTTCTTCTACTTCTTTCTTTTTTTTCTCTAACTAACTATCTCCTATTTTTTCAAACAGTACGAAAGTACATATATATAAGTAAAATATTATAATCATTGCACTAATATACATACATAACATTAGTATAAATCTTGAATAACTATCGACATCTTTAACTTTACCTTCGATTGAATTAAATTTACATTCTTTCAAATTGTTGGATTTTCTTACTCAATTCTGTTTAGTTTTTGCAATTTATAAAACTTCAAACACACATTCAAACAATTTATGAAAAGATACATCTTTTCCTGGTTTTTGTATAACATTATGGCAATACGAGTATGTACACTATATTTTTTGTAAATATTTATAGGGATTAATATATAATGTAATGTAATTGTGATATCAGAGCAGGTTGCTTTATTATGAAAAAAAAAACAAAAAAAAACAAAACGCAATCAAAGAAATATTTTTACATATTTTCAAATAGAAAACATTGAACATAAAAATAAAATAAAACAAAAATAAAAACCGTCATCGTTTAGAATGCGGCGAGTGGCCGACCGCAAACTTAATTTTTGTTTTTGTTATTATTTTCTTTCTTTTTTGCCTGGGTTTTTTCGATTTCATTTAGATGACTCATCTTCTGTAATTTGTGTGTGCTTTCATCTAAATAATTTAACGTCACATATGTATGTATTATATTTTGGTATTAATTTAAATACAAAATAATGAAAAAAATAAAAAAAAAAACAAAATGTTTTTATTTACAGTAGAAGTTGTACTGAAAAAGTTTGGTATTCGTATGGCTTTCGTAGAAATAGTGATGCTAAATTACATGAACATCAAAGAAGAAAAACATTCAGAGACGCAATTTAACATAGAAAAAAACAACCAGATTTTGAGAAAAATTAAACTCATATTTAGTTTAATATGTATAAGTATACGGGTAAATTTTCCACAAATAGAAAAATGAAAACTAAATAGCATAAAGTTACAAATTTTTTAATAGTTAGCAGAAAAACGTTGTTCAAATATTATTTGTGATAAAGCTAAAGAATTGACCAGAAGTGATACTAATTACGAATTTGCAATAAAGCTCGTACCCATTAATTTGAAAGGATTATAGAAGAAATTGTATAAAATTTAGATGGTGGAAGAATTACTGCAGTTTATACTTACATAAGGTAGTAAAAAACTGTAGAAAAGCCAAATGGGAAGCAAACTATTGAATTATGATTTTTAAGTTAAACAAATACCTGGAATGGAAGTACGAATTTTGTTTCAAACATGTTGTTTCGCTAATAGTCAAAAATGGCAGCATGGAAATTTGTAAATTTTTTTTCCTTTTGTTTTCCTTATTTTGAGATATTTTTGATGGCATGGAACGCAGATACGCTTTTTTTTACGTTTGATAATTTAATAATTAAATTTCAAAGAAAAAAATGTGTTCAAATGGTGGTGGTAATATGGTTTAAGTTTTTTGATTTCGCCTTTTAGTTTCGTTCGCTAAATTTTTTTGCGTTTCATATCCATTTAGGGTTTCAACATACGTGCTGTCATTTAAATTTTATTACGCTGATAAACCGTATTTTAATCCCAACTGTATCTTAAACGCCCAACAGTACTTTAATTTTTTTAAGTTTATCAACCAACTTTTTGTTGGAAAAGTAGTCTTATACTGAACATTAAACCAAAAACACTTTAATTCTCAAAACAATAATTTTTTAAAATATTTTCAATATTTTAAGTACTTAACTAATGGAATATTTTTTGTAAACTATCTTAAGTATGAAAACGGCTTATGAACGAGTAAAATTATAGCATTTATATACCAATTTTTATATAACAAAATTGATATATCATTTGCATCCATAAAATGCAATCATAGTATGCGAAATTCTGTCAACAAATTTTTGTGTAAGTAAGTAGTAAGTACGCATTTTTTTTATGTTAGTATTGAAAAGATCGGCGATAATTATTAGAAACATATCTTTATGAAGATATATTTTTTTAAAATATTCTGCGATACTTATGGCGACTCTCTAGATATTTCTCCCAATATTATAGTCATTCTACCGATATTTTATCATTGTTTCTCTATCACACTTATTAGCCATTAACCATTCGCCGATATATTAGCTAAATTGGCTGTTACACATATTAACGTCATTTCTTTTGATACTTTCTTTTCCTCAAATCAAATGTTTTTTTTTATAATTGTGTCTACTTTCTGCTTCTATAATCTATCTAAGTTTCTTCATTAATAATTCATTTCATTTCCCTAAAGTGTAAATACAAAATGAAAATTCTTCCTTTAGAAGTGAATAATTTTTATAATTTTTCATACATAATTAATTTTAATTCAAATGAAATTATTAATTATAAAGGGGTCCCACTGTAATTTTTAACTTTAATTCCTTTTCTATATTTTGTGCAAATTTTCGTGTTGTATAAGAAAAAAACATTACAGTAAAAATATTCAAAAATTCTTGGAATTTCTGGTTCAATATCTGTTCTGTTTTATTAGAGAACAAGACCGAAAACCAAAAATAAAAAACAAAACAAAAAATTTTGGCATAACTACATCATTATTTCTTATGTGTGCGAATACAATTTTTTTTTATATAGTTGCATCACATATTATAATATACAAATGTATACGTATGGATGTAGATCAAAAGTTTCTGGTCACAAAATATTGTACAAAAAATCTTCAAAATTTGAATTAAATTGAAATTTTTTTTTGGGAAAATGCCCAGTTTATTTATGCTTACATATTATTAATTGCATCGATAGTAGATCGTAGAATTGTTATTTTTTGTTTTTTTTTGTTCATTGGTTCATTAGAATTTAATTTTTTTTTGTTTTTATTTGTTGTTTATTGTCATAAGAAAATGAAATTAATTAACAAATTAACTATTAATGTAATTGTTTAATTAATATTATGTTCCTTTAATTAATAAAAATAGCAAGGATTTTTCTAAAAATTTTTGAAGTACATATTATTTTGAAAAAGCAGATCAATTTAATTGCATTGCAGCATTCATATATCGCGCATGTTGGATCTAATTCACCTTAGTTATTATAGTCGCATTAGTCATCGTAATAATTTACATAGCAACATCATCATAATTTATTTTTCATTTGATAGCCATTAATCTATCAATTTTTCCGAAATCAATTGAGATTATGTATTGACGTTAAGTAAGCAATGCAAAGCTAAATTGACATTTATGGCAACACCATTTTTTTTCAGCACTGTCAGTTTAAAATAACACAAATTTATTGTTGAGTTAAGTTACTAATTGAACTAATATATCAAAGTATAAAATGTGTACTAGCATTGCTGCAGATGTCAAAACGATCATTAAAACATAGTTTTGTTTATTTTATTAATTAATTATGAAAGAATCAAACATAATTTTTAAGAGAAAGTAACTAGGTATATTTTTATAAGTTTGTTATTTTATTATTGAAGTTATAAAATAGAATAGAATGGAAATGGAAGAGATTATGTTGCCTAAATTTGGAATTTCTTTTAATAATGAATATAGAATTGATAAATTAGTACCAGCATGAATGCAGCAATAACTATTTATATCAATAGCTAGTGGTATAATAAATATGGATATAAGCCATGGGCAAATCGTGTATAAATCAATATCAAATCGTTTGGTTTCAGTTCATAGTTTATTCATATTCATTAATTTACATATACTACATAACTATATACATATATATATAGAAGCCAATCATTCAAGTTAAGCATTCTGTTCAATTCTAATTGTCGCGGTTGCAGACGAGAATAAAACTCTTCGTTTGAAAGCGTTCAGTCAAAACTGCAGCCGCGCCTTGAACTATAGGTAAAGCTTTTAAGCTAAATAATATATAGAATTTCTCAGGCAGAAAAACTAGCAATCTAATTAATCTTCACAGCCATGAAGGTTGCCTTTAGAATCGCGCAATTTCTATTTTGTTCGCTGTGGGTATGCTATCTAACTTAGTTTCTTATGGTTAATTTAGCTAAGGTGTTAATTGGACGGGCACATTTCCTAGTTCTTTTTTTTTTGTATATCCATAGAAAAATACATTAAAAATCAATTTTCTTTTGCGGGAACCGATTTTGTATATGTATATATATATATATATATATATACATCATGCAAAAAGAAAATTATTCGTAACAAAATAATATCATTGCAAAAATATATTTTATTACAAACTATCTGCGAATATATATATATACATATACTTACCTATATAATTATTTTTTTAGACTACAAACAGTCTCGGAGTCATTTCTGTAACATTGAAATGAAAAAAGGTAATGTGAACAATGTTACTTACATCATCATAAACAAACGTTATATATGTACATATACGTAGGTACATTACATATTATTGAATCAATTTGTAATTAAGAGAATTATTTCAATAAAATATTTTTTTTCTTTAGAAATATTATTACACACATTATATTATTTATTTATTTAATTAAGTAAGTATCAAAATTATATTAAAATTTATTTACTGATCCATCGAATAATATTGAGGTGCGACATTACTTATCAAATCTTCCTTATCATATCTACCATAAATTCTGAATTCAAAAGTTCTCAATACTTTTCGATTACTCATTTTGGTTTATTTAATTCTATCCAAATAGAACACATAACTAGCATAGGATAAGAGATTATTGACCAAATATACTACTTCATAATAAATAATTCTACTAACTAGTTATACTCTAATGCAAGTTTTTTAAGTACATTGTGATTCACAATACACACAATAATTTTTGCAAAATTTGTATATAACTATAGTTAAAAAGACATCATTGTCATCATCATCATCATCATAATAATAATTGTAATAGTAAAAAACATTTTTTTTGAATGAAAATTTACAATAAAAAATAAAAAAAAAAATAAATGGAAATCAAAATTTCCAAGAAATAAATAAAAGTAACGTCTCAATAAAAAATTTATGAATGAAATTTCTGAAAATACTTATATTAACTTCCGTTTTTGATATAGCACACAATAGAAGAATTAACGTTTTGTAAACAATTCTTTCAAATTTTAATTTTTTTCAAAATTTTGATAATAATTTATGTACTATTGACGTAATTATAATATCTAATCTATAAAAAAAAAAAACAATCTTATAAAAATAGATTTATTATATCACAGGAAATGTTATATGTCTGTACTTTCTTTATCAATAAACACTTAAATAAAATTAATTAAATATTATCTAATATTTAAAGTGATAATAGTTATAATACAAAATATTAATAATAAGATATTCATTATTTTAAAATTTAAAGAAAATTTTCAATGATAATTTTTATTTTGAATACTTATCAAAATGATTTAATTAAGTCAGTATAAATATTAAAAACATATAAACCTTTAGTAAAACAGAACATCTGGATATGAAAGTTTAACAGCGATTTTCAACTTTTCCTATCTCTTTAACTTATTTAATTTAGTTACGTAGTTAAATATTTTTTATTTGGAATTACAATGACAAAAAAATTCAATGACTTAATGACTTGCAAGCTTCGATCATTAGTAGAAACCAGTTTTTTATTTAAATAATTTTTGCCAGGAACATATGAGGGAAGCAGAATTGGAGAGGAAATGAATTTTAGGTCAGCGGTAGCGCAGCATATATTTGAAGAAGAACAAGAACAGTTCATATAAACAAGAACAGTTTTAAATTGATAAATTAGACATGTACCTATGTTAGATATGTTATGGCGATATCTAGAGAACACATTAACAACAGACTTAAGTAATAATGATGTAGGATGTGGGAGTCTCACCATTATTTAGATTAATTCAAAATTAAAATTAGGTTCAGGTAGAATTAAGATCATAAAAACTAGCATAAGAGTTATTACGTAATTAATGATAGACTAGTTTTAATTTAATAAATAATTATAAAAATAAAAAAAAACTGTGTAGAGGTAAGTAGACCACTATTAAGGAATTACTATTGTACACAAAATGAACATATTATTAAGGGTTTAAATTATATAAATATTATAAGTATTATTGTAAAAATTTTAATTAGTCGCAAGCACTGATGCAGAAAGAAAGTTGTTTCCAAAATATCGATATTTGCAAAATAAATATAAATGATTAGTGAAAGGATCCCTAAAAAGATACTTTTTTTTTTTTTAAATATTATGTACTTTGTAACTATATTTTTTGATTCTTCACTTAGCACATTTTTGCAAGTTAAACATTTTACTATATTTACTATAAACATTTATATTATAAAAAAAAATTTAAAAGTGAAACAAACCCCTATATTGTCTCCATATGAATTTTTAGATATTTTTGTCATTTTGGTTTGATTTTCTTGTTTATAGTAAGTTTTACAGATTAGCAGCTAAGTACATATTATATTTTTACAGTGTACGGTATTTATGTATATTAGAACTCGATCAAAACTCGTAAGTGATTTGTTAGTTAATTTGACAGCCATGTAACTAGATTTTTTTATTCGAAAATTTTGTTAAAACATCGACAGACGGTGACAACGGAAATGTATCCAAAAAATTTCAACCGATACAATGTACATACAAATACAATATGTCAAATTTTCTGAACTGACAACATTGTTTTAGCAACATTATGCACTTTGTTTACAATTCCGATCACTCTACATACATTATCTCAAGAATGTTTTCGAGTATAACTAAATATTAACCGGTCGGTCTTTTCCAATATAACTATCCACAGAATACAGATTTTTAGTAAAGGTCACAAAAGATGCACGAAAATGTTCGCCGAACACATTCGTCCGTCTGTGGTTGTATTTTTATGTTCGCGAAAAAATCAAAATTTTGTTGATAGATGCCCAACACAGATCTCTATCCATATTGAATATCAAATTACAATTCAATTTTCGCGCGAATATTTTTACGTTTATGCTATGGTAAAATGAAAATGTTCAGCGAACACAATATTTGTACGTCTATTTGTGGCATTTAAGCACAATTCAATTTCTTTCGAATCATAAAATATTTCAATTTTCAATTAATTTTATGAAATTTTTAAACAAGTCAAATCAAAGATTTTTTTTTATTTTATGTCATTTCAATTCTACTTACTGACCCCATTTAGCGGATTTAATAATTTTACGTATATTTCAATGACGTCAAATTGACTTAGGAATTTCCATATAATACCAGTTAATAAATATATGTTTTTGTAATGTGTACACTTTAACTTTAAACCATTTCGAAAACGCTTCCAAATAAAATCATTTAAATATAAGTACAAAATTTTTTTGTTAAATAAACTAAAAATATAATAAAATCCATTGTTGAAATAAAAAATAAAAATAAAAGAAAAAAAATTGTTGTCTTTATTTTCATTTTATTAATTTTCACCATAAATGGTCAAAAGTTTTTGTGACGTCACTGTCATTTGTACCTGGCTGTAACTGGAAATTCACACAAATTAAATTCATATATTAAATTACCAATACTAATACAAATGTATATATAAATTAAAATATTTAAATAATATATTATGCAAACCCAATCATGAGTGATTTTTTTTTATCTTTTATCTTTTTCCCACTTGGAAATTTGAAAATACACACAATTACATTTCTCTTTTTCTCTAATTTAAAATTTAGATTTAAGTTTAATTTTTAGTTAAGCATTTATTTTTTAATTTTTATCAATTTTTAATTTTTTAAGTTGACTTTTACAATGATCGTGCTCGCAAGCATGTATAGAATATATATTTAGTTTGATTGGTATGCATTTGCTTTATCTAATAATATTGGTATGTGTGAAATTATTTTATTATACCTGTTATAGACAGGAGAGGAGACAATAATTCTATTGAATTTAAAGTCGCATTCTTCATCATATACAATTATTTGGTTTCAAGAAACAACACGTTCAGCTTATCATATCATTGCTATATTATTACTTTAATAAAAATATTCAATTCAATAAGATTTGTTGTTCATTTATATGTATGTATGTGAGTCTATATTTTAAAATCGCACCTTTTATTTTAAGAATTTTAACCTGTTTACCTGTTCGCAAAATTTTTTATTTAAGTTATTTTTTTTTTTTTCATTTGTCAAACAAACAATAAGAGATAAGAGAGGTCTAATTTGTTTTTGTTTATCTATTTTAAAATATTTTTATTAACTTTATTTTTTAACTTAAAAATTTATTGTATGTGTTAGTATTATACTAATTGATCTGCAAGAACAAATTAGTAGAAACAGAAAAATCTCATAATTAACATATAATTCAATTAGAAAATTTCAATTGATTCAGAAAACCGTGAAATAAAATTAACACGCAGAAATAAATTTAATTGAAAACAAAACAAAAACAAAAAGTAGCAAATGATCGCTTCGACATTTCCATAATTAAGTAAGTAAAAAGAAAAAATATGAATAAAATATTATTTACCGCGTCTAAACCTAAACATCAACAAAAGGTAATTATTTTTCTACAGTTATTTCATGATGCTGGACTAAAAAGGTTAAAATTTTCCCCAATGAAAAGTAAAAAATTTGATTTTGTTAAAGAAAATGCTTAACACTTACCCATTTAATAAAAACGTTTTTAACAGATTTAATGTATCTAGATCTACCGATCACTAACACTACATATTTAATTTTTATACATATTTAGATTGTTTTAAGTTGTTCAAAGCTTACGTTATTGCCAACCGTAATAGTAACCGTAAAAATCTTGCACGAGAGTGGAAGGCTGTTGGTATCTATGAAAGATCAAATGTAAAGATTGCATGAGCATTTCTGCAGATTGTTATACGAGTAATTCGTAGAAGAAAATGTATCCACAAGCTCATCTATGTCAGCAATACGCTTATAAATTTGGGGTATCGATGTGGGAGCCCCAAGTATAATCGAGATAACAGTAATTCAATTAAAAAATAACAAAGCAGCAGGAGTAGATGAGATATCCGCCGAATTCCTAAAAGCTGATCCAAATGTATCCAGCCAATATTTGGTTAGCTTTGTTTCAGGTTATATGGGAACAAGAAAAATATCCAAGCGAATGGAAGAAAGGAATTATTGTCAAAATACCAAAGAAAGGTAACCTAAATCATTGCAATAACTGGCGAGGTATCACTCTATTCTCAGTTTTCTCAAAATTAATAGCCAGAATAATACTCGAAAAGATTAAAGGCAGAGTAAAAGCTACACTTAAAAAACATAAAACAGGTTTTCGCAGTGGACATTCGTGCGTGGATCACATCAAACAAAGTGGCAAAAAACGAAACAAAAAGACGTGGAAATCCAACAGAGGAAATGGCGTTGGATCGGGAATACTCTGAAGAACCCTAATAACAACATCACGAAACAATGTTTTGAATGGAATCACAGGGCACACGTCGCATCGGGAAGCCGAGGAAAAAACTGTCTTACCCGCAACAAGTACCCAGCAAAGAACGTGGCCGCAATTGAAGAGATTAACTGCAGATAGGAGCCGATGGAAAGATTTTATTTCCGCGCTATGCCCAACGGATGGGGTTACAGAACATTGATGATGAAAGCTTACAATAATCTTGTTACAGCTTGACTAGCTGATGTTGACTTCTAATATAATGATTTAGGTAAAATGGGTTATTTAGACGAGAAAGATTCTATATGAAGACCCAGCCAGCACAAAAAGAATATAGGTTTCGATTTTGTAATATAGTGCGGAGCCGTAACGGAGAAGATGATGAGAAGGAACAGAGAAGATACAGAACAGTTTCATTCTCTTTCTTACCTCTACAGACTTTGTTCCAAATATTTATATTTACTAATAAGGCTATATTCCATTATAACTGTTACTATTATGTTAATGTCAAGCAGTTTTAACGATAGGTTAAACAACCGCTTCTGGGCAAGTATAGATTAGATATGTTTAGCTATATGTTATGTATTACAGTATGAGATAATCATTGGAAACTTTTATTTGTAATTGGTAATTGTTATCTGACACCGAAATTCTAATTGGTAATTGTTATCTGACCAATCCGAACTCGTTGAGAGTCTTCACCGTCCTCAAGTTGACGGTAATCGATTTTACTGATTTAATTGGAGGTTGACTAACTATAAATAAAAATATGGGACCTTATTCCAATCAACGTAAAATGACGCTTGAATGTCGTACTGCAAAAATGAAAACACGTGGTAGCATGCACGACGAATTACAAAAAAAAATTAATTTCAAATGGCAACACTTTTTTTCGTAGCTGATTACGATTGATGCCACCGATAGTAAAACGCTATTCTAGTTTATAAACGCTTTAGGGTACATTTTTATATCGCCTTGCGATGAACATCAAATCAGATTTTAAAGAATTTCCTCCACAATTAATAGTCGTTAATTTACCACGAGCTTCCATAAAGAGGAAACAAGACGTCATTCCTCACGGGTGCACGCAAAATTGCCTGTAACCTTCAGTTTTTAAAGGCTTCTTTATATCCTAAAATGCTACTAGACTACTAGAGTGCTTTGTTATATAATTGGGATTTTCGACGAACTAAGAAATGCGAAGCGGTAACTACTGTCAAAAAATTATGCATACCCTTGATGTTTCTAGGATTTTATTAACTTTAAATGAAAAATATATGAGTTAGTTAATACCTTTACCGTCTTAAATTGAACCGGAACTTCTTACGTTCAATTGGCGTCGAGGTCAATGGCCCTGGAGTACCCTTTGTCATTGGGATAAAATAAATTTTAAAAAATAGTAGAGATATAATTTGATTATCACTAAAAAAGATGTAGTTTTCCACATTTAAATAAATAGATTTATATATCATAGAAATTCTAAAGAAAAAACTATTGTATTGTAATTGTGTATGGTAAGCCTCTGTGTAAAATTAGTTAGGGTTCCTCCATCCCTCCATTTTGCTTACTAGTTAATTATGTTTTGAAAAAAAATTCGTTCGAGATTAAAGTAACTACATATTTATAAGTAAACTGCTATGACAGGACTGAATAAAAAAGCATATTGTGATGATAAGGAATACAATTTATTTTGTATTTTTTATTGTAGTTTTGTATAAAAATAAATGTAGTGAGTTTAGCAAATATATTTTTATATCAGTAACTTTAAATAAAAACAATGTTATTTATTTTTGACGGAATTTCTAATATATACATAATTTCACAATTTCCATAATAAATTGCATATATAAATATTTCCGCATTAAACACAAATACTTCAATATTATAAAATTAAGAAAACAAATTTTGTCGGCTACTGTAGTCTGGAAGTAACATAAAATAAAAACTGAAACGTCAAAACATTATGTCAAAAAAAATAACGAAATTCTTTTTCTCGTTTTCTTTTTCATTTTTGTTGTTGTTTCATTATTTTGATATTTTGATTATACACATGTTTGCATATATACATCCATATATACTTTTATAACTTTGTTCATTTTATTATTTTATTATTAAAAAAAATATATTGGGTATTTACTGACATTCTTTCTTGTTCTCGTTGATTGTTGCTTTGCTTTGCTGTAATGCTATTGTAATCTTCCAATTATTAATTGAATTTAATAAATTAATTTTTAAATGTAGTTTTTAAACATTCTAATATTAAATAGTTTTTTTATTTAAATTTTATAATTCAGTTCTTTTTAAGAAGCAAGTATGTAATAAAGAAAAAATAATTTCAACAGATTTTTGTTATTTGTTTTGTGGAATGTTCTGGATTTTATAGAAATATTTTTTAGTTTATCAGTCAAAAGATAAGGATATCTAAATTAAAATATATATTATGTATGGAACTATTTGCAGAAGCATGTACAAATCTATGTTAATTATATATGCATGAATATAAGTAGGGCTGTATAAATTTATATAAGCTAATAAAATTGTGTATGAAAAATTTTTGTTTTTGTACTTACTATAAAATTCCTTTGAGGTAGAACAACATCTGATGAATTTTGACTAGTTTCACTAAACTCGGAACCTGATGAAATTTCTTTTTTCATCTTCATTTTTTTTTTTTCAATACAATAATATACAATAATTATTTATTTAATGTCTTAAATTTTGTATGTAGGTAATCTAGAAAAACTCTGCGACATACAAGACAAAAATTTCAACCCAGCAACAATGTGTTTTTTTTTTATTTTAATAATTTTTATATGCACACATATGTATATGTATGTATGTATAAAACAAAAATAAAACCAAACCACACCCTGTACAACCTTTTAAGATTTTTTAAATAATTTTAATAAATTTCACATATATTTTAGATTAATTTTTTAATATCTGGCACTTTTTTATTTTTAAAAAAACAATTATTTTTATATAATATTAGAAAATATACACTAGAAAAATATATATGTATAGTAGATATATATATATATATATATAGTATCTATATAAAAAGTAACAAAAAAAAAAAGTAAATGACTAAATTACACAAGAAAGTAAAAAAAAAAAATTCCAATATGAATATGAGGAGAGATACAAAAAAAATTTAACCACTTTTAAGTCTGAACGGCTGGAATGGACTGATTTTGATGACTCATCGGTTTTTTGTTTATGGTATGCGTGAATTAAATTGAAAAATTATATTATTTTTCTTTATTTCCACACATATGCACATGCATAATACATATATATGTTGAAATGAAATGCATGAATGTGGTAAATATAAATTTGTGCAAATATGTATATCATATCATCGCGGAGTGAGCTATCAAATCAAAATTTGTACACAATTTTATAAGCCGACTTATTTAATTCTACTTTTCCACTATAAAAACATGTTCGTACATGATTAATTTAATACACCTTTTGTTGGATTCAGTAAATATTGGCAAAAATATAAGTTAAGTGGTAAAAGTAGTTAAGTCAATATATTCTATAGTTCTATAGCTGTACGAACGGGAATAATATAAAAAAGAGAATATGTATAGAGTATGTACATTGTACATATAGAAAAAAAACAAACGAAATTTAAATTTAAAATAAAAGAATCCCAAATTTAAGCAACAAACTTATAAATAAATCCATGCACAATATCAGATATGTATATGCACATATATGGTAGGAATTATATTAAAATGTTTATTTTTACCATTTTTACTATAAATTCATTAAAATGGTAAATGTATGCACGTATATGTATAGAAAGAAACATGTGCATACATATATTTTAATTTTCCATATACAACCTGTATGAATGAATAAAAATAATATGTACAAAAATATCTAGTATTGGATTAATAATGCCTAAGCTCTAAAGAGCGTTTTACAATAAGGAAACATTACCAATTATTGGGTCTTATTCTGATAAACAAATTTTGTGATGCGTAGCGAAAAATTTGATATTTGTTATAGAGAAATAGCGCAACTTACCGATATTTTTCGCTACGTTTCGATTTTGATGGTATTCTGAGAACCGATATTTGAGCTGTCATAAAAATTATAAATTTATCACTAAGAAAATTTTTTTGAAAATGATTTTCTGATAGTGAATGAGAAAGAACAACTTTAAAATTAAAATAAAATTTAGTAAAATAATGTTAGTTTCTTTTATATTTTTATTTAATATTAATTATTAAATATTGTTTTATATTTTTAATTATGGAGAAGTTACAAAATAACTTTTTTTTGTCCTTTGAAGTTGAAGTTTTTTTCCTCATCTGAAGCTATATAATAAAATTATAAGCTATTATAAAATTTATATCAACCGGCAGAAAAATTATATAGCAGAATAATAATAAAATGTCAAAATTAAAGTTTTTGACAGCTTCTATATAAATTTAAAGGGTTCAGTCATGCAGTTCAAGTTGAACGAACAATGCTGCCAGTTTTAAAAAAAAATGCATATCATTCACTTCTAATTGCAAATTCTTTGTAATGTAATGCATTGTGATGCTCTATCGATACGTAATGATTCGTTTCTCAGAATAAGAGCCATTAACTAGATTAATAAAATTTCTTATGCGGGTTAAATTATTTGAAAATTTTTTAATGAACGAACATGTTATAATTAACATGTACAACATATTAAAGTTAAAAAAATTTTTGATATGCAAATACAATGAAAAATAACAAAAAAATTTTATCAAAATCAAAGTTTTCTGAAACAGTTTTTTCTCATCACAGTATTTGTGTCGTAAAGTCAGAAATTGAAAATTAAAAAAAGCTGGAGGCGTAAAATTATTAATTTAAATTTTATTGCAATTTACTTTTTTTTATTACAAACTTACATGAATTGTAAAAAAATTTCAAAAAAACAAATTCAATTTCATCATTTAGCTTAATATTCCATATGAAATCAATTTTTTCATTTCCGAATCAGTATTTATTTTTCTGAACAAATGAAAAAAAAAACTAATTTACTGAAATATGTTCCAACTGTTCACTGTTGAATTTCTTTATTTCTAGTTTACTGAAGTTAAATTTAATTTTTTCGCTGTTTCGTTCGATCAAAATGGCAACAAATTATACTAAAACAATTTTTCTGATCACTACAACCGTCTCATAGTAAAAGGAAAATATTTATTCACTGTTTCATTTTTACGTATTTATTTTACTGATATATAATCGCAACCTCACTGAAATTTTTAAAATAAAGATAATTTTTTTTAAGACAGCTTTGATTGGAAAATTACGGAAAATTTAAATTTATTTTCTACTCTTGGTTCAAATTTATAAGTATTAAAATTTTTCAAAGTATATTGTTGGAAATGAAATTGAATTTTTATTAGCAGTTTCTAAAAAATAAATTTTGGTTCAAATAAAAGTTCTGAGGGGAGGATGTATTTCAAATTTTTACAGAAAATATTGCCACCTGGCAGTTTTAATAAACCAAATTACATCAATGCAGAGGTTCGAGGAAACGTAACCTGTATAGTCGCTGTTGCTTCGATTTTCGGAACATTTGGATTCAAAGCTACTGTTTCAAAATGCGAAATTGCTTGTTACATACAGAAAAAATTGTACACATATTATGTATAGTGCACATTTGAGACAGAATCATAGACATTACTTTAAATATTACATCACTTCATTAATTGAATGGAATTACAAATATATTTAAAAAATTTGTTGAATGTTTTTAAGATATTGATTTTTTTTCGATAATTTTTATGATTTACATAATAAAGAACAGAAACTTAATGTACCCTGCTTCCATATGCTTCTTTTTCATAATAATTTCAGTCTACGGACATTTAGGGACTGATTTTAGTATCAAATTTAATTTTAAAATGTTAATAGGTGGACAAAAGTGTAAAATTATTATCGTTTGGGAAAAATCTGCTGGAAGTTAAACTGAAATGTAAAGTGAATTTCTCTAAGCCAAAGCATTTCTATACATTATTATGTATTTAAATCAAAATATATATGTGGTTATGTTAGTGCATGTATACTCATATTATTACTAAAATTTTATTTAATCAAATTTCAGTGTCAATAATTAATGAATTTTCCTTGTTAAATACTTATAAAATTTGCTTTTGAACAAAAAAAAAAACAGAAAAAAAATTTACACCTACGCCAAATAAATAATTCAAAAAACAAAAACCGTTGTCACGTCACGTACATATCTGCTTTGTACATTGATCTGATCTGTAATTAAAAAAAAAACAAACCGTTCTTGTCCTTATGAAATATTTCAAATCTAACTTAATTTTAGAAAAATGTATTTATGTAATTAAAATTTTTTATTAATTATTATATACATACTTATGTACAAATATCGACTATTTTTTAAAATACATAAAATTATTTTATAATTTCTTTTTAAATTATTATAAATTATTTTTATTTGCTTTATTTTTGCTATTTTATTTAACTGCCATGGCATTGAAACAAAGTGAAATTTTTTTTAAAAAAACAATACATGTGCGGTAGTTGAAGTCATCGCATTCCAGCAGTGTTGGTGTTGATATCGTATTTTTTTACTTTGACTGTGTTTGTGAGTAGTTTATTTTGTTTTGCTTTTGAAATGTACAAACACACCTTCAGCTCAAACCTCAATAATAATTAATATTATATTTTTCTCTTTTCATTTTTGTTTATTTTCAATTCCATGACGTCACGCTGTATTTCATGAACATTTTTCTTATTTGCTCATTTTCTTGTTGCTTTTCTTTTTTTTTTGTCATTTTTATGTTATTAAATTTTGTGCTAAAATGCTGTGATGATTTCATGAGATTTCCGAGAATTTTAAAGCTTTTTCAGTTGAATAACCAAACAAAAAATAACAACAAAGAAAATAAATATATTTATTTTTTATTTATCCACATATATTACATATACATATACATTTAAGTATAAAAATATAAAGTCAAAAAAGCGTGATAATTTACAAAACCGATTATTTGGTTCTTTGGTTTATAAGGTAAATTTTACAATAATAAATAAGTTTGTTGTTTAAGTAATAAAAGAGGATGGCGGTGGAGGTTGGAATGAAGAGAGCAAAGCGGGAATAATTTTTATTTTTTTTTTTATACCTATTCAATTTTGGTTTTTAGTTTTTTATTTTAACAATGAAATATTAATATTCGAAATACACACATTTTATATTTTTATTTACTATAGAATAAATAATATAAAGAATATTAGTTATTTAAGAGTTCTGATGAGAATTATTGAAATATTCATATTCATGCATATGTATGTATGGATGTATGTAAATGTACAGTGAATAACAAAAGGAAATAAATAAATTCTGAGGTAATTCAAATGATCAATTTAAAATCACTTATTAAGGGTTTTTGGTTTTGAATATTTTGAGTTATTGGTATTGTAACATCCGATTGATCTGATTGCTTATCTACCTATGTACTTGTAATTCATAATTTGTATTTTTGGAACACAGCACCACACCATGCGTTGCAATATTGGCAATGTTTTTCTAAAACTATAACATACATTTGATGTAAAGTTTATCTTATTTTATCTATATTATTTGAAATATGAGAATTAATGCTGTCATACTAAGGCGTATTTGTCCAATACAGCAATCCTTTGAACTAAAGCTATTACATCCATTATTTCAAAAACGATGGAAATCTCATTCGAGTTAAAAACGCGGCTTTTAATCGAATTTGGAATTTTGCTCTTATAGCAAAATGCAACGATATAGGCCTTATGGTTCAACCTTTTCTAAATGGATTGAAACTGCAAGGCAGCAGCAAGTAAAATATTGCGCCTAAGCAAAAATAATTATAAAACTTCAACAAATCTCGCAAGTTATGTGAAGTTTAAGGGTTAAAAATGCAAACCTTATTGCATTCAAATATCCTCATTAAAAAAAAAAAAAACAAATTCTGAAAAATCCAGTAGAAAACATAAAAACGCAACTCGTTACAGCCATAATAAATTTGTTAAAATAAATAATTAAAATTTAGGCATTTCTGACATTAGTTAAATTTCAAATTCTAAAAAATAGTGTATAAAATAGTTATTGGTTTTTAGTGTTTTTCGTATGATATTATTGAGACTCACTGTATAAATAACATCTATAATATAATATACATTTATGTACATACAAAAATCTTTTTTTTTTTTGGAACAATAATTAGAAATATTTTTCTTATTATAAATTTTTTTAATTTTTTAAATTATTATAGATAACGTATATGACACGAATAAAAAAGTAGTTAAATTGAGGTGAAGTAAATTAAAAACAACCTATCTATTATGAATGTATTTTATATGTATATAAAAATGAATAAAATAAATAATTCATTATTCAAAAAATAAAACAAAAATAAAAATAAAAAATTGAGATAGATCAAGAACAGTGAGATTTATGAGAATTTATGGGAATTTTATAATATAAAAATAATAAATTAAATATAGATATTTGAAATATTTTTTTTTTTGTTTTTTTCGAAATGTGAAGAATCTCCAATATCAATTTATAAATTATGAAGTAAATGAGGACAAATTTTTAGATATAAATTCTATATTTCAAAGACTTTGAAAGTTTATATAAAATTTACTTTATAATAACAAGGCGGAAAATCAGATATGCAGAGGCTGGTGATAAAAATACAAATTTATTCAAAATGTCCCTACTGATCAAAGGGACATTTTTCTTTTTACAATCCTCAATTTGTCCAAACTGTACATTCGTGTATAAAGGTATCGTTTGAAACCTAATGTTTGGCTTAACTTAAAAAAAAAAATAATAATATTGAAATATTTTTAAAAAATTGCATAAAGGAAAATCTGGATCGTCAGCCATGTCTGCCAGATCAATTTGAAAATAATACCCTGATTGTCGTTTTATATTTCATATTTCCTCTCTGACCTATGTATAATAGAAACGTGGTTAATTAAAAATCGTTTAGCTATAAATTTAAAAAAAAAACTAAAATATTACATTTTGAAAACAAAATTTTTGACAACGCTACTTTCCAATACAATGATAACAGAATTGAAATAGTAAAAAGCTTTAATTATTTAGGTATGATAATTGACAGTAATCTTAGGTAGGCTGATCATATTAATTTAGTAAAAAAAATCACCCCATAACGCAAATGTACCTTTCACCGCCCTAGTACATTATGCCACCCAAGCCCTCTTTTTGTAAATACAATACTCCCACGCTTTATATTCCAATTTTATTTTTGAAATAAAAAAAGAATATTATTTGCTCGTTGTAATGCAAAATAATGCACATTTGTATTCATATTAATAAATAAGTTATTGATAGAAAACTAAACTAGGTAGACATTTTAGTGAAAAAATTGGTTCAAACGTTTAAAATTTTTTTTATTTTGTTAAGCCAATAATAATTAAACTATGATGTTATAATTAAACTACGACACTTATTTATTTTATTCAAATAATTGTAAAAGATATATTATTAAATAGATTATAATATATACTTTCTTCATTTTGTAAATAAAAAATATTTAAAATTGCTAATTAGTTTTAAGCGGGAATTAGGGTCACGTAAATTTATGTTGTACGTATTTACGATCGACCGGGCGGAATTAGGAAAATGATATATCGAAATAATTAATTAAGTTATTCACCTATTTTTGATTATATAAGGATACAACGGGACAATTTTAAATTGAAATTGAATAAACTAAACTGGACTTAATTACGACCTATAAATTTAATTTCGCATATGTGTTTTTTGTTACAACTAAATTTTGAATTTTTATAAAAATTTGTATGAAAAGCCGAGTCGGTAATACGTGCAATATGTCCTAATTCCGAACTAAATATGCAGGTGTGAGCTATTTGCACTAAATTCATACCAAGTCTATATTTAAAGAAAAAACTATATTTTAATTGTTGAAAATAAGCGAATATTTTCCTTTTATTAGGAGACGAAATACGCGTATCTGTATGATAAGCATATTTAGTAAAATTAAAAGGAAAATATTCGACTATTTTTAACAATTAGATAAATTTTACTCCAACGCTAACCCGAAAGAATAAGTTTTTCAAAAACTATGTTTTACTTATATTATATTTTGTATAATTTAAAAAATCTCTGGAATTATCATGCCTTGTCACCAAAATTTTATTAAGGCGTCCATTATAAATTACCAAAATAATTTTTTTGTATACATTTCACAATAAGTTAAATAGAGGAATGAAAACCATGACCATTTCTGGCACATTTTGGAGATGGCCTGTAAAAAAAGATATTCTAATATGTTTAGAGACAGTGACATAGTTTAAAAAATTGAGCCTCCATTTTTAATGAATAGCAGATAATGTACCCGAAATAAAAAATGCCAAAACTAAGAATTAGTAAATGTGATTTTTACTTTGTATTTATATGAAATATTTTGTATTTTCATCTATTTATTTTAAATGTGCATTGTTATAATATTTAAGTTAATTATGCTATATTGAATTTTTTTTTTGTTGGAAATAACTGGATCGTTGCATTGTTTAATTTTTTTTTAATTTTCATATTGAAATAAATACACGTGTGTATATTTTTATGTGTAACAAATAATTTTACTTACATTTTACTTATCAAATTACTTATAGTAATATTGCTTTTTTATTATAATAAATAATTTTTATAATTTAACTAGTTAATTAAGAAGTACTAGTTAATTATTTAAAAAATTAATTATTAATGTGACTCTTAATAATTATTTTAAATAGCTTTTTTAAATAAAATCGTAAATAGGTACTGTGAATCGCAAATAGGTTCAAAAAGCGGAATTGAGTTCATATAAGGGCGGGATTAGTTCAGATTGAAATTTTCGAGGGGAAATACGTACAATCAAACTTTTTTTGGCAGTTATTAAAAAATGTTTAATTACTTTAATTAATTTTACTCTAAAAAATTTGTTTAATTAATTTTACTCTTAATAATTAGATGAAAATATTTTTTTTTTTTAATTAAAAAATACTAATTATTGTAATTTAAAGAAAAAAAATTAAAAAAAGCTTATAGTTTGCTTATTTTGTCAACCTAAACTAATTTTTCCTTAAGGGGGCGGAAATTGGTACATTTACGTTATCTATTTATATTAAATAGATTAAAATATTTCTTAGATGATAAAGCTCTTTTTATCATTTACTCTTCATACATTAACTCTAATATTATCTATCTAAACCCAATTTGGAGCAGAGCCGGAATAGTCCACCTGGAAAAAATTAATATTCTTAAAAAAAAAGCCATTAAAATTATACATAATTACCCTATATTGCACCCAATAGATCAGCTATATTCAACTCAAACTTAGTTAAGTTATTTAAGTTCTTTTTTTTTATTTTGTTTGTTCTAAGATATAACACCCTATCAGACCGAACAGCTTCGACTTGGTCAAAATTTGACTTATATAAATAATTAAAAGAACAAAACAAAAAAAAAATGTATATCATCACATATTTTAAAAATTATTTATAATTTAACGATTTGTAAAGTAGACTTAAGTATGAAATAAAGAAAAAAAAAATAAATGGATCTATTCTATTTGTGAAGGCTTAGTTCTTGACAATAGCAGTAGTTTTCCACATTTAATTATAGTTGATAAGACAGAAATTTGCTAAATACATAGTAGTAAAATATGTACTAAGAACTTGGAGTACCGTACTTCTAATTAAGTACGAAAACGTAATTGTATCTATGTTACTACTGTCAAGAATATAAAAAAAAAAAAAAAATCTTAAAATTATATTTTCTTTGTAAACTATAAATTTTCGTTTACAAATTATAAATGGTTGCATTGACGTTTTTATCATCAAAACTATTTGGCTATGTTTCATAAAAATTTCGTTGATAATTTCTTAAAACAAATTAATTAATTCGACAATGTTAAACAAATTTTATGATAAGCATTAAAAAAAAAATTCTTTTGCAACAATTAATGACAAATTTTATCCAAAAGTTTTATCCAAAAATATAATTTTGGATATGAGTCATTTTATTATTTAAACTTTTTATAAAATGTGGTACTGTTTTTTTTTTTAAAATAGAGTCGGAGGGGATAAACATTTTGAAAGATAATTAATTAAAAAAAAAAAATTTAAATCTGTAAAAAGGAAAAAGAATTGCGAATGGCATGAATAATTCAGGCAGATCTACCTTATATTAAGTAATTAAAAATACTCCAGGCTGGAATGTGTTAGCAGAAATAGTTATAGTAAAAATTTTTATTATTAAAATTTTTATATTTTTTATTTGATTTTGAAGTTGGTCGAAAATCGAAAGAGTCAAGTCGTTCAAATTACAAACAATATGTATAGTAAGTTATGTGTATGTATCATAAACACACTATTTAATCTGTAGAACAACTTAAATTAATTAATTCATCATCATCAATGTCCTATATGCCCATACGTCGGGCATAGGGCGGATAAAATTAATTTATTACCGCACATTAAATAATGATAAGTTGATGTCATATTAGCTATCAGATTTTGCACATATCTCTGGCCTTCTTTCTTATTATAATCAGAACAGAGTCAGATCTGTCAAAAAAATGAAATTGTGTTTCTTTTTGTGTTCAGTTCTGCTCTCAGCTTACTCTTCTTCCTTAGTAAAAATATTCTATAAGAAATTTCTAGTTATTCTTGAATACAGCAAAATAATAGAATTTATTTTTTTTTTTTCCCTTATAAACTGTACCATCTGTCTCTAATGGAGAGATTCAGTAGTTTTTATGATATTTGTACATGTAAGCAACATAAATGACTTGCGGATGAAAAGCCCCATGGTAAGTTATCTAAAACAATATATAGTTTATATCAATCAATTTAGTATCTGTTGAGTATAGTTGCAGAATGTTGTGACGCTGAAGTCGACTAGCGCCATTTGAGGCCAACAAGTTGTTTGCTATAGGATATTTGGATGAGAATCTAATCTTGTTTGGTATTTGCAACTTGCTGATTTCCTTCTTTATGGTTTTCATCTGTAAGTATTGATGTAAAATATTGTTACTTACGAACCATTAATTAGTATTAATACTTTTGTTTGGAATCGCTGTAATATTTCAATATTAGAATTGCTGGCTACTCCCCACAGTTGAATTCCGTAAGTCCATAAATCAGAATCTTGTTTTCCAGCGAAATTGTAGAGTTGCGACTAATGATCCAATACACTTTATTTAATTTCAACACAAGTTGTTATATTTTGTTTGAATATGGATTTTCCATGTAAGTCTTCTATCTAAATACATGCCCAGGTACTTGACTGTTTCTTTTTGTGGAACTACTTCGTTATTTAGCACCACTTCACTTCTTTAGCCATTGGTGAATTTTATTTATACTGTGTTGCAGAATTTCTGTACTGGATTATTATGCAATGCCAATATGGCCGTATCATCAGGGAAAGTGGCAGTGGTTGTCTCATTTGTTGTTGGTAAGTTCGCAGTATAGATGAGATATAAAACAGAACCTAGGACGTGGTACGTCTGAGATGATTTAATTGGTTTGTGTATAGACACCTCGATGTTTCACTAAAAAGTGTCTTTCGATGAGGTATGACCGCAGTAATAAATAATAGTTCTGTGAAAGAAATTGTTTGAGTTTGTACAGCAGTCCCTATCATCAAATGCGTGACGAATATCCAAAAAATAAAACCGTTGAACAATATTTTTTTTGCTCTAGGCCTAACCTGATTACATCTGTTATTTTGTGTATTTGCTCAATAGTTGCATGTTCATTTCTGAAGCCGAATTCATGCTCTGGAACTATTTTGATTTTTTCCAAAATCGGCTTTAGTTTTTCCAAGAATAGTCTTTCAAATAGTTTAGATAGGCACAGCAGTAGGTTAATCGGTCTGTAAGATGTAATTTCTTCACTCGGCTTGCCTGGTTTTGGTATCAGGATATTTTCAGTAATTTTACACTGGACTAGAAAGTAATCAGATATTAGCTATCAGCATTCATAATGTACATTAATATGTTGTAACCTTCTTCTATGTACCTGCAGTTATTTCATTATTCTACCACTAATTTTATCACAACATGGGGCTTTTTTTGTTTTGGTGTCATTTCGAATCAGTTTGGTTATTTCTGCCATTGTAAAATTCTTAATCGGTAGGTCTATTCCATATCCATAGCAAATAATAGACTTCTAAAAAATTTAAAATCTAATAACTCAAGTTTTACCAAAATTTTTTTGTTTTGTAAAAAAAAAAACTAATTTTCTTCTTTAAGCTAATTTATAACATCTTCTTAAAAAAATATCTTAAATCACAAGAGGTCGTAGTCGTATACATACATATATTGCATTACATAATACATATTACAAATTTAATTGCTGTTCTTATTTTCAACTTGTATTTAAGGTAATGAGTCACCATCAAGGGTTTTAAAAGAAAAAGTTATTCTAACGAAGAACAAGTAGTATCAACTAAGAAGAGAAGCTTTCTTTCACCTGTTAAACAAATTAAATAGTCTAATTGGAATTTGTATAGATATAGTTTTTATGTATGTACATATTAAATGGAGTCTGATGAAACATGTATATTGCATATGTACAATGAGGATGAGAATGAGTAATAGAATAGAATAGCTTGAAGATAAAAAATGAATGAAATTTAATATTTTGTATGCATACATACACACATAAGTATTATGCACACAAAGTAATGAAAAAATTACGTACAGTTGAGATGTTAATTAAACAAGAAATACATTGTACAGTTATATTTATATTTTTTTTATTCTACCTCTTATGGGTAAAACGGTAAAACTTTTACTGGTAAGTTATGAAGTCTTAATTTCTAACGGTTTTAAGATTATCCGCCAATGCTAAGAAATGTTTTGGAGGACTGTAGTGCATAGAGGTGTTAACTATACTCTGATTTTATTTCTTTTTTATCCAACGGTATAATCTATATTTTGGATATTCATATAAAAAAACTGATCATGTTTTGATGATTTTGTAATAAAAAAACTTTAAACGAAAGAATCGGCAGAAAGGAAGAGCTTGAAAAAAATCACGAAAAAAGTGGTAAGATCTTGTGTTGTGGGTTATGTCATTTGATTACTAATAGGAAGGTTCCAGCCTATGATTCTTGTAAACTTTTTTTAGTATTATTTGGAATTGTTTGAAAAAACAATCTTTTTATCACTTATAATTGTAATTTTTCATACCTATATGCATTTAATTTAGAAGATATACCTACTTAACTACCAAAAATTCAATAGAAAAATTTATTATACGTTAGTGTTGTTAGTTCAAAATTTTTTGCGTAAACATTTTTAATTTAAATTATTATTACAGTTATATTTTTAAATTAAATGGTCTTTATAATATTTGAAGAGACAATTTTGGATTTTAATTTTAATTTGTAAAACACTTTCACGCCCCTAATTGCATGATAGACAAATTCAACAAATACGAGGCAAATCAAAACAAAATCAAAATTCAAAGTGAAAATTTGTTTTAAGTAATTAGAATTAGACAAATAAAATGCAATAGATTAGAAAGTGATATGACCCCACTACAGTTACGATTCAAAAGTGCAATTTTAATAAAAATTAATAACAAACAAATTGAATGTAGACAAAAGTGTTTTTAAAATCAAATAATTATAATTGTAAGCCTTAAAGTTTTAATTTATTTATTTTATTTATTTATTTAACAGTGGACCTACAGATTAATCTGCAGGCCAACTTCAGGCCTTTAATTTTATAGCATTTAATTAAAAAATAATGTTTCATTATAAAATCATTTTAATATAAATGTATATATATATATTATATATACATATCTAGAGGTCTGTACAGTGTACATCAGTAGATCTAGATAGTCCATAAATTATAAGAGTTAAATTAATGAAAATTCTTATTGATTTGATTTCCCATTATTTGTTAATTTGAAATATAATTTTTTTTTTCTAAATCTGAGATATTTCTGAATAGGATAATTTAATTAAATTTAATAAATTTAAAAACTGTGAGATGTTATATTTTATGAAATATTTATGATTAATTTTTTTAAATTTCTTACTGTGTTACCTTTACATTTCGTAAGTATACTTAAGTTATAGAAATGTTAAATACGTGCAATGATTCATCTATATTTTTATTTCTATTGTTATGCAAATATTAATTTTATTTATTTATTTATTATTATTTTGCTACCTTACCTAATATATGCAACAATAAAATTATATATTTAAGTTAATAAAATGAATACAAAAATCTTTGACCTCTTAGAATTAGATACAACAAATTAATTAGAATGGTTGGTTAGAAAAAAATAATAATAAAAAAATAGGTGAAAATACTTATTTAATAAATTTATACAATAATGAGATCCATTCACATTTATTAAAACATATGAAAAAATTTAAAAATTAATATATATATATATATATATATATATATATATATATATATATATATATAGTTATATGTTATTTATGTACATCTATTCTTAAAATTTAAATAACTATGAGTAGTTAGTTGTAAGATTACTCAAACGATTAAGTTTTTAAAAGGATTGATTACAGTTTAATTTTTCTTTGTAGTTTAAAATCATTCTTTATTTACAACGGGGCTCTCTTTCAAAATCTCATTTCACAAGATTCAACTTTGCCTTAGAAAAATTAGAATATATAGAAAATAAACGCATTACTTTTCAAATGCAGAATAAATCGAACATTCGGCAATAATTTTTTTTTTTTCAAGTTATACTACATATCCAGTAATTTTTTGTGCTTAAATCGTTTCGTTTGAAAATTTGAATATACAGTACACTTCGATAACAGGGTATCAGGATGCTCAATATAACTCACTTGATATAGCCTGTATATAGGTTATATTATAACAACGGATAACTAAACATGACTATCAAAATCAATGGCACAAAATCATCTTATTGATTTGTGAACGAATTCGATCAAAGTTTTTACTGTATGACATTGTTATTATAGTAATAATATTTATTCTGCATTTTCCTAAAATAGAAAATAGAAATGAAAATCTTATGGGTAAAATTGAAAATTAAGCAATTCAGCATATCATAAATAAAAGCTGAATTGTTAAACAATTCCGCAACAATATGCAATTTTTGATTTCCCACGGATCACAACTTTCCCACACATAAATTTTTACGATATTATGCTTCCTCCACGGATATTGTTACGATAAATATCATCCTACAATTTATAAGAGATACTAATCAGTAATCATTAAATATAATTGATCTATTGTAAATTGGTATAGTGATAAAATAAATGTGGGTGTTTTTAGTGGTTTCGATTATTTACTGGACTAATAAATGTTCGGGTGGGTGTTATATTGTTCTTCAAAAATTATACAACCTACTGCAAAAATAAATAAAAAATTATTTTATAGAAATTAGCACAAAATTAATTTAATCAAAATGTACAACTGCGTTTGTAATTCTTTAAATTTCTTTAATAAATTGTCTGACTAGCGTAAAAACATAAGCTCATACTATAGTCTATTTGAAAAAACATAGTAGACAAGTGTAAAAACAAAATTAAAGGAAAATTTCAAATGTTAAATTGCTTAAATATAAATCTAAATGTTGTTCTTTAATATCTTATTGTTAATATAACATAACTAATAATAGTTATATAATAATAATACAATTCTGTTAAATGGAATTATAATATTGTAAGTACATAATACGATTATTCAGCTTCGGCTAAGGTCTAAATAAATCGATGATTATAAATTTTATATTATAAGGTAAAATTTGAATTGTAAAAAAAAATAAATGGGCCAATAACATTTTTCGTACTTTTTTTTAACATTCATATTTGCTGTACGTCTCTAGAAAATAACACTTATAAAATTTTACAAAAATTTTTAGTTTTACTTTTATTGTTAATAGTAAATTAAAAAAACATTGCTACGAATTTGCAGTCAAGGTAAAAAAAACTAATCAAATTAGAACGATGAAAAATTTGGACACAAAATTCTTCACATGACGAAAATCTCCTGTCCCCAACTGAAGTTGATTAGCAAAAATGCTTATTGCAAAAAATACAAAGTTATTGTAAAACAAGAAATCACATTACTTTCTTCTTAAGTTTTAACTTTTTGTTTTACTGTACATATAAAAATTTTTTAAAACAGTAAAAAATATTATTTTTTTTTCAATCAAACGTTGTCCATGTAATTTGTCCGCTAAGTCACTAAAAATCGTTACAATAAGATATATTCAAAAAAATACAATTTAAATTTTCAACGAAATTTACAAAGGATGACATAATATTAGAACTATATTGCAGTAAATAGGAATTATAAGTTTTTATGAGTATTTGTGAAATTAGGCCTTGTTAAACCACCGAAGTCAACGCGTGTATTAATTGTGCTTCTGCTGTGTCACAAACATTTTTCGATAAGTAATTAAAATTTTGCAATTTTTTTTTATTATAATATTAACTTTTATAATTTAAGCTGGACGTACTAATTTTTGGAATTAAAATACATTTTACAATATGCAGATAATAATATTTTTACCACATTTTTCCACTTCGTCACACGTCTAATTCGTCACAATTAAAAAAGTGACGTAGTGAACCAAATTGTTGCGTAGCGGAATTCAGTAACTATAAATTGCTTATTTCCTATACTTTTTAGTTATTATTACTTTGCTTTATTATGGCCATATTTTCAAATAACTACCAATTTTTGAATTTCTATATAAAAATTTATAAAGATACCTGTGTAGAAGTAGTTTTGTGCATGTTTGTTTGAACAAATCAAAATGGCACTTACAGCTGCATAGCGACAACGTTGATGCAGAGAAAAGCGCAAAGAAAATAATAGTAAACATGAAAAATACAAATGTTTGTTTATAGAAAATTATAAAAAAAAAAAAATTATCTATGAATTAAACTTTTTATATGTTTGAAATCTTTTAGGTGACTTTTGAGTCCACAGCGTCACAGTTTTCCTAAGTGGTGTCCTTAAGCAGTTATTATAAAAATTGACTCAAATTAAAAGAAATTTTTTAATACAAATCAAGACATAATGATGGTTTTTCTTGGGACTACAAGTTGCAATAATTTCCAGTATCTAAATTATTGTACTTCTATATTTAAAATTGAATGTCAGAATTTTTATATTAAAAAGTTGTATATGGAAAAATTAATCCCAAATATTTTAAAATAAATAAAATTATAATCATATGGCAGATATTTTTTGAACTGCCCGTGGATAATATTAATATCGGCAATACTAAGTAAAAGTTAATAAGTACGTATGAAGTAATAAACCGAGGTGCATAAATGTTACTTAGTGGACTTTTTTGTCCACCTTCTCAAGATATTAGCGCTATAAAATAGAGGTTTGGTTGAGTTGGTCACTGCTGACCACTTATTTATCATTTCAGATACATAATCTATGAATTTATTGCATTAGCAACCTAAATATCCAAGCCAACTCAAATTTTTACCTTTGGTCACAGAAAATGTTATTTGCCCAAATAAAAAAAAAACCTGTGTTTTTTTAATTAAATAATAGTTGAAAATGATAATGATTAATAAAATAATATTAGCTATTTCCCATATACATCATTTAATTATATATATATATTATTCCTCAGTAAACCTTGCTTATTAAACATTGCTTAGTAAAATGTGAAAAAAAAACTGTTATTCTCTTTTATCATAAATTTCTATCTATAGTATTAGATATTTATTATAAATGGGGCTTCAATTGAGGTAGTGAAAATTTTAATTACCTAGGTTTAATCATTGATAGCAAACTTAAATGGAATAACCATATAGAATTCATATTAAAAATTATTTATTTAATTAAAATACTTCGAAACTATCTCAACAAAAATGTCTTATTTACCATATGTACTCTTCATTTATTTTATCTAATTTACGGTATCTTAACCCAATTTGGAATCGGGCTATACAAACTTGTATTAATAGACTTGAAATCATTTACAAGAAATCAATTATATATATTAATTTTTTGTCAAAGATTCCAACTCAACAAGTTTAATCTACTCTGGGAAGTATCTAAGTTTATCGAACATTTTAGTAAACAAGAGCTGTATATGATGGCCGTTAAAATTATCAACAATTTGATCAAGCATAATTTCATTTTGAATAGAAACATCGATATCCACAGGCACAAATATGAGAAACAAGTCTAACTTCTACTTAAGCTTATTCAGAACAGAAAATCAAAACAGTAATTGCCTGTATAATTGCTTAAAGGTATATATCATGAATTGCCAAGAAAAGAGATTAATACGAACATACGGATAAATACTAATCTCTTTTATTGCCAACTGAAATGAAGGAGAAAAGTTGAATTCCCATATTTTAAATAATTAAAAAAAAATTGGATTAAGATTATTTGGAATGAATTCAGTAATTTTAAATTTAGAATAAATATTAAAATAAAAGTAGTAAATTATATTTAAGCAAAGAAAAAAGAAATATGTAATTATGTACCTATAAAGATTATTTTGTAATGAATAAATTAATAAAATTTAGTAATTTAGAAAAATAGAAAATATAAAAAATAGTCAAAAAATTATAAGAGCAGCTTATGCTACGTCGTTACGGTATTGATAAGACAGCTTAAGGCTAATTTTCATGAACAGAAATATCGGCGATATTTTAATGTATAGACAGAAGATACAAAAGCACTAAAAGTTCGACAGAGAAAAAACACAAAAATATCATCTGATGAAAAATGTGTATCTTTCCCTCCCCCTCCCTCCCTAATAGCGACTATGCGAAAGAAAAACTTTTTTCCCAACTCTGGAAAAAAACATATATAATAATTAAAACAATTTTTATCCAACTAAAAATGAAAGTTAGGATTTTGGTACAATGTAATTTCTTTTTTGAGATTTTGATACATTGGAATTTAAGTCAACTCCCTGATTAGAGTAAACATTTTGACCTCAAAAAATACATTGAAAACTTAGCTTAAGATAATTCAATGAAAAGAAGATCCAAAATACCTAAAAAACCTAATGTACATATACATTGGTTCGAACGGTCTAATCAAACTCAAGTGCGATCAATTAGATACTATAACAATTATTCTTTAGAACATATTGAAAATACCAAACTGATCAAACTTGTATCAAAATAATAAGATTTATGAATGATAGTGATGCGGAAACAATAAATGTAAAAGTTTTATTTTTAAAATATTCAAAGTTGAAATTCAATTAAAACTAAAAGTTAATCTCCAATATTTTTTGTTAAATAAAATATTTTAGTTTGAGTTTTTTATTAATTTCAAAACATATTGAATGGCATATAATAACTATAGTTGATAATATGTAGTAACAAAATTTGTAAGAGAAGAAGTTAAATGTAATCTCTGGAGTATTCTTTGAATATGAAAAACTTTCTCCATAATTGGTTGAGCGACAGGTCTTATATTCGATGAGATCAGATTAATATTAGAGATGAAAAAATATTTTTTGTTTTATTTTCATTTCAATTAAATTATTATTATTTAGAATTCGTTCAAAATTCAAATTGGCATAATAAATCAATAATTAGAAAAAATACTCACGTAACTCTGAATCTGTACCTCTATTAAAAGCACATGTTGTAGTAAAGGTTCAGGTACCACAAAATCGCAAAAAGTATAAATTATCTCACATAAAATATAACCACAGAAAATATCTAAACAGGCTAATAATGCTTGACCAGTCTGAATCAACCTAAATTTTTCAACGAAATCAGTATAATGAACAATTTTTTTTTAATCATTATTTACTGGATCGTATTAAAATTTCTTTGACTATCATTATAAACCGAAATATTTATGATCTGATTTACATAACTTAAACCCTAAACTAAATTATGGATCATATTCATAAATATTTTTAATCAAATTCATATTGTTATTGTTTTAGCCAGGTATCGAGGGGCTGAAACGATCATGACTGGTCATGATCAAACATAATTCTGTGCAATCAAATTAGTTAAGACTCTTCCATGTCTTCGGGTATTTTCGCTATGATATTTTTATGTCAAAATGACGATCAGTTCTTCATGAGCATCGTTATATCCATTATTCGTTGTTTAGTGAATAAATGGTTGGTATTTGATTAATTCAAAAATCTTGGCTGTTTTTAACACTTTAATTTTTTTCATGAAAGTGTAGTTAGGTTATAGTGTTATACAGAAAATTCAAATCAAAAATTATATTCTTTGCTTGAGTAAAATCTAATCAAATACTTTTTTTTTCAAAGTGCTGAAATAATTATTGCAAATTCTAATACTTAATGTCAAATACTGATGTTACTCTTGTGATGGATGATATATAATTTGTGTTCACCCATAGTTACACTATTTTGATACAAATAATGATAATTACTTAAAAACAAAATGTTTTAATAAGATCCATTGAATCAATCAATCATATGAAAATTAGACCGATTAGATTATTTGATTCAGATCTTTTTCAATCAAATTAGTAATTTGATAGGCCAAAATTGTAATTGGTCATGATCAAACATAATTAAACCATTCTTAGGTATGGATTAGATCCCTTCTTATATTTTTTTTCTTTAGGGTCTGTATACATTCAAGTGTTTAATATAAAAAGTTAATTGTTTCAAAAAATTAATTATTTTTTTCAGGCAATAAGAGAATTTATAACCAATTTAATGAAATTAATTACATTGAATATTTTGGCAAAAAAACAAGTTCAAAAACAGTAAAACACAATGATAAAGAAACAAAAATGGCGGTGAATCAGACCATTATACGGAAGGAAAAGCAAATTGCATTGCGAAGCCAATTTTCTATTGAAACCTTCAGAGAAATTGTCGTTCAGGAGACAATCTTATGTGAAATGGGATCATAGAGAACTTCCAATATTTTGTTTATTGTGGGGTGTTATATGTAGAGGCGATTTTTTAAAATCTATTTTACTTCTCCTTTTGACCATATATAAAATTGCAGGTACAAGCCCCAAGCTAATATCAATTTCTGAATATAAAGGCCATGTATGTGTGTGCGTATAAAAATTTATATTTTTTACGAGCTACGACATCGTGCTCAAATAGAAAGTGAGAGGAGGATTTCCATAACCAGAATCTGATTTGTGTTGGACTTACAAATTTTGAACCATATCAGTGTTCTGATATTGGATTTACTCTCCCTGATTATTTAATTTAATTGGTTAAAATTGAAATTGAAGAAGATTTTAGATTGCAATAACCCTTGGTAACTACTATCACATATGGTATTAGTTGAACATATATATATATATATATAAATTATGTTGTATTTATAAATATTGTAAAAAATATTGTGTAACAAATAATAAATAATAATTGTTGTTGATAACAAACGTTATAAGGAATTTTTCTTTTCTGCTCAAGAACAAGAGTCAAAGGATCAAAAGTAAAATAAGAGCTTAATTGAATATGAAAAATTACTTACCTTGTTTTGATTTTGAAATTGTTGCTGCTGTTGAATAAATTGCTGTTGATGTTGTTGATAATGTCGTTGAATCTGTCTTTTATGAAATCTTTCAATAATAGCTGCATTATTTGGGAATACATTATGAAGATGATTATTATGATTATGATTACTTTGATATAACATATTATTAACATTACTAGTATTATTATTATGATTATTATTATTAAATTCACTATCATAACAGTTACTATTATTATTGTTATTATTACTATTATTATTTATTATTCTTGTTTCATTACTTTGCCATAATATATTACTGTTTATGTTGTTGTTATTATTATTATTATTATTATATTGTTGTTGTGGCTCCTCTTGTTGATGATTTTGTTGTTGTTGTTGTTGTTGTATTAAATCATTATTGACATAATTACTGTCAGAGCAATTAGAATAATAATAATTTTGATTCATATTTCAATAATATTTTATTAGAAATAAATACTTTAAATAACAAACACTTTAATTCATTTTAATCAAAAAATAAAAATAATATAAAAAGCCAAAAAGTTACGTACTCAAATTATTTCTGTTTTAAACACAATAAAACAAAAAAGAAAAATTGAAAAATATAAAATATATACTTTTTTGTTTAACTTTGTAAATATTTATTTTTGGTTCTTTGTTTTATGAAACAAAAAATTATGTGTACAATATTTTCATTACATTCACATTTAAAATAAATGCACTTGAACAGGTTATTATTATAATATAACAAGTATGAATATTGTCTAGGTAGGTACATATATATATTTATTTATACATACATATATATATATATACAATTTACATATACTTATATATTTTAAAAAATTAAAAAAAAATTTTTAAATATTCTTTGTTAATTTCACTAATCAAAAAAAAAAAAAACCGGAAATTTCAAAAAACTAAACTCATCATTACAACAACAAAATAACTAAATAACACAAAAAAAAATAAACAAAGGAATAAAAATAAAATTTAACGACCCGGTTCAATTCAGGTGCAAAATTTATTATAACAAATAAAAATTTCAATGCTAATTTGGTATCTATATGTGGTCTGATATTGGTCTAGTCTACCTTTACGTGTGTCTTCTATATTATGTAATGGTAAGTTTTAAAATGTAATCTGTACAATATCCTTTTTGTAGGTACATAATATAGTACATTACTACTATATTATGTACTGATGTAATTTTTATTACGACAACGCAACCGTTACATTTCGAAAATTTCAAAAGACTTCAACATATTACTACATTTTTGTCTAAATTAAGTCCAGATATTTTTCGAACAACAGTGAGAAAGTTTTCAGAAAATAAGATAAATTAAAAAATGTGTGTCTTTATTTGATTTTATTTATTTATTAATTTTATGTAGATAAATACATGTGAATACATAACCTCAAATTTATGTCCTTGTACCAATTAGTCTATGTTAAGCAAATTTATTCGCGTATCTTTAAATAGTATTACATGTACATATAACTGTTAAAAGTTACTATAAAATTATACACAGTCCAACAAACTTGGACCAGAAAAAAAGAAATAAGATGTTTCATACGTTTTCATTATTAATTTGCGTAAAGTAAAATTTTAAATATTAAAATTATTGAATTTAATTAACTATTATGACTGAGTTATTAAATTTAATCTTATTTATTGTTGGTTTAAATATATTTTCGAATATCTATGGATACTGGAAAATTTTAATTATTTTAGAAGAATTTTAATATTTGACTTTTCAGTTGATTTACAATTTAAATGTATGTATCTAATGTAACAGCATGAGTTATTCAAAGACTTGCAGTTGAATTACTTTTATACATCATGAGCGTTGAAGTCCATTAAGTATTTTCATTTCCAATCACTATAATAGGATATATGAAATATCGCATCATTTGTTAATTTCATAAATAAAATAAAAAAAATAGCTATATTCAGACCACAAAATATTCAAATTAGAACTGAAAAACTATATATCTAATAATATCTTTGTATACTATTAATGTTACCTAATTAATTAATTATATAATTCAAAACAACTAAACATTTTTTATTTTATTTTATTCGATTTAAATTAAAATACACGCACTTTATTATTTCCAGATTCCCGCCGGCAATTAAAATGTAGCTTCCTTATGCTTTTTTTTGTTTTTTTTTTTACTGTAATTCTCTTAATTTATTTCTTTTTTTTCTTATTTAATTATATTTAAATTATTATTCACCAAATAAAAAATAAAAAGTAATAACAAAATAAAAATTAGATTCTTTCTCAGTCTAAAGCTAAAGTTCAATTAACAGAGAATTCGTCAACAACACTTAATAACGTATACAAAAAAAAAAAAAAAAAAATGAATAATCAAAAAAAGAAAAAAAAATTAAGGCGAATATTTTGTATCAGTTAAGAAGAGTGTGTAATACGCGAGCGAACGGTGAAAAAAAAATTATACAAAATAAATTAATAAATAAATAAAACGCGCGCGCGACTCTATAAGAAACGATAATGCACATGGTGGTTTGTTGATGACTCCTTTTTTTATTTTTTGAACTAAATAATTTGAAATAAAAATTATTTTTAAAAGTTTTCTTACAACTTATAACAACACATCTTATTTATTTATTTTGTATATACTACATACATATATATATATCATATACATAATATATTTAAATGTAAACCTTCCAAATAAAAAACAAACAAAACAACAATAATAAAAAGAAAAAATATCTTAATTTGTAACCTAATCTGCCTGAGTGGCGGCGGCGATGTTGTTGATAGTTAGTGTCTCTCTATGATTAGCTTATACTGCTTATAGCTTGTAATAAACGTTTATTTAAAAGGTATACCCTATATTAAAAAAAAAAAAACAAAAAAAAAAACATAACAAAAGATAACATTACCATCCCTATTTCATATATATTTTGTTGCTGTCTTCCTATAAATTTATTTTCGTTAATGAAAAAATCTTCCATAAATTTTCCAAAAATCAAAAACAAAAAAAAATCTGACCTAAAAGATATTTAATTTCTCATATTTTTCCTTTTCTTTTTTTTTCAAATTGGGCTTTTAACCGTGCATATCCGGAAATTGTTGAAATTCCTTTGATCTCTTACTTGATATGTGACTTTTTTGTTGTTGTTATTATTATTATTTTGTTTTGTTATTTTCATTTTTTTGCGAAACGATGATTCATCGACAATAAACAAAAAGAGAATATAATATATGAATGTTGGTCGTACAAATTGTTTTGTATTTATATTGGTTTTATTATATACATTTAGTTAGATGTATATGCACCTAAATACCTGTAGAAATAATAATACATATAATTATATATTTAGGATATAAGCAGTAATACAGTGGTGATTAAAAATTGACTGATAAGACGATTAGAATTTTTTTTTCTTTTCGAAATGGTATAATTTCGTATGGTATTACGGAATAGTATTCAGTGTTAATATTTCAACAAGTATTTTTGTGACAATTAAATTTTAGTTGATGTGGTGACATATATATTTTATGTGGTGGGGGGTCCAATGGACTCACATTATTAATGCGATTAAAAAAATACAATAAACTACATTTTCATACTTTCTATTTATAAATCCATTTTTCTCTTCTATTCTCATTTTAAATATATAAAAATAAACATTCTGCAATTAATTTTAATAATGAAAATAGTAAAACAAAGTTACTTAATTGATGTTGTAGGGTCTACTGGACTCAGTTTTAAACAAAAATATTTTAAAATTACACTTTTCTCTTATGCCCTTGCAACGTCCTTTCTGCTATGCTTATAATACAAGTATGGGTGAAGAAGGTACTGAGAATTTAATAGATGTGGTAGTGAAAATAATTTGAGAAAATAGAGGGCAAAAAATCAAAGTTCTCACTACACCAATTAACAGCCCAACCTAAATAAAGCGTACAGCGTATGGCTTGTGTCAAAATTAGCTCATGATAATACATTTTATATGAAGGTGACCGAAATACGCAACGCCAACACGTATATTGGAATTTTCAATTTTGAAAATTCAATGTTTTCATTTTATTTATGTTCAAAACATGTACATATACATGATTGTGATTTTTATGATTTTGTCATTTTAAAGTGCCTATTTAATTTTTGGTAAATTAGATATTTTTTTCAGCAGTAATATCTTAATTGAATTTATTTTTAATATAAATTATTATAATATTTTAATATTCTAATATAAATTAGATGTTGTTAGATGTTAAAAGTTTTCAGTTTATTTTTCTCTGAAAAGTGAAAACATGTGAAATTGACACGTTAAATTAACACGGTCAACCCCATTTGTTACAATGTACGGCGCTTATACGTCGTACGTCGTACGCTTTTATTTAGGTTGAGCAGTAAGGGTTTTAAAGCAAAATAACTGTAATGCAATACGAATATAACAATAAATTTTTGTGTTGAAAAATTATTGATACATTAAGTTTATATAGCACAGAAGACTCATATAACTTTATACATAACACCCCAACATATTAAAATATACTGTGTAAGAAAAAATACTTGTCTCTCAAAACTATTTCAGTCTAATACTCTAATTTTGAGATGTTTCGAAAGGGCATATCAGTGGACTCTGCACTCCATAAAACAGTAAGTATAATAGAAAACGCCTTTGTGTAATAGACTCACGCAAGAAGCTATACATTTGTTGAATAAAATGGCCTCAAGCTTGACCCAGAGAAAACTTTGCTTTTTTAACAGAAGAAGGATAGTAAGTAATGTGAATATCCCCATACGGCGTAACTTATCATAGAAAGTCAAATATCTATAGGAATAATTTTAGATGCAAAACTAAGATGGAATGAACATTTATAGGAACGGAAAACAAAGCTCTAAGAACATACAGATTTTGCAGAAGTGCAATTGCGGGGGGGGGGGGGGGGTGGCTTATCCCCAAAAGTAGTGCACTGGATATATACCTGTATAATAAGACCTATGGTTACTGTGGTGAAAACTGTGGAATAGGTATCTACTGTAAGATCCTTTCTTTGAAACAAAAATGAGCAAGAATGCCACTATTTTCCAATGGGAAATCATGACAATTAAAAGAGGAGCAGAAATTCTTCTAAACAGAGGTATATACGCAAAAAACAATATTCTTTATTAATAGACAAAGAGCCATCAAAGCAATAAATAACGAAAAAACGAAAGCAGCAACGACTATTTGCTGCAGAAAAGCACTGAAGTCCTTAGAAATATCGAACGAAGTTCTACTCTATTGTACCAGACCACTCCCATGTAGAGGGAAACCTTAAAGCGGACAAATACGCAAAAGAAGGTGCGAGAAACAATGCAAGCCTGGGTGAGCTCGGCCTATTTAAAATAATAAATGTTAATTCTTTTACTTCATTATCATTTTTGTTACACTAAATACATACATATATACTAAAAATGTTTGTAACATGTAAAAAGTATATGTAAATAAATAAATGAAAATGAACTTTGTAATTTAAACTTTTAATGATAAATACTCGAAACACGACTTTCAGCATACAATTTAAGTTTGGCTGCAACTTACAAAACGTTTTCTTGTCATATTCACTTTGAGTCCGAACACATCAATAAGTGATGCATGTATAAGCAATAATTTATTAAGTCATTTCTCATTTTTTTTCAATATTAAATTATTTATTCGTTTATTTTTGCTTTCCACTGTACATGATCAGCATAATATTGTCAGTCACATATCGTGTATACATTATGTATAATTTTATAAGTGGATCTATATTGATGTATATATACAATTTTGTTTAAGAAGTCACAATGTAGAGTAGTGTTAAGAAAATTTTAGGAAAAATGAATTAAATGAGTTTTAGCTAACTCTAGGATGTATAGAGTTAGATTATGATTAACATTAATTTAAATTAGAATATGAATTAAAAATGTTTGAAGACTAGTGAGTGAATATTGTATATATATATTTGAGTTATGAATCATACAAATTTTATCAACAAAAGAAAAGGAAGCTTATAAGATTAGATAACAATGTATGTACGTATGTATGTGTGTTTGTTTCGAAATTAATTTTGTTAGTTAGGTCATGTTATTTGTTACTTTTTCAATTTATATTATTATAATCTAACAAACGACTAATAGTCATATATTGGTAAAAAAAAACTGAAGAGGCTACTTTCAGCAATTAAGGGATGATAAAATAAGGTTTGAAAATTCTTTTTACATGATAATAACCTACTTTAAAAATATACCGTTATATCAAAAAACTGTATGATGTTATATTCAATCAATCAAAATTGTAAGTGCAATTATTTCTAAAGGTAGATGTTGTTTTAAGGTTCATTATATATATTTTTTTTTTTTTATTCAATTTAAAATTTACAAAAACTTAACATAACTTAATGGTAAATAAAATAATATGTATAGGTATACAGATATAAGTTCTCAACATTTTTAGGTTTTTTTTTTTTATAGACCTAGCCTAAGCTGTTTGGTCTCATAGTTTTTTTTAATTCAGTGTCAATTCATAATCAATTAAGTTTAATTCATGTTTAAATCAATTCAAAAATAAAAACTTAATTTATTTTTTAAATACTAAAATCAAATACTAAATTAATGACTTATGCTTAAAATTAATATTTTACTTATGAAAGAAAAGAAAATAAAAGAACAAAAAATGCAATAATTACTTAAATATTTAGTTTTTTAAATATTTAGTTTATTCCAATCGAAGCGTTCAACAAAATTAATATTTTTGTTAAACTATCAAAGATACTCCCTATTCTTTGCATAATTATACAAAAGTAGTTTTAATTTGATTGTAAAAATAATTTATTATTATACCGAAATAAAATCAATTTAAAGTTGGACTTTCAAAATTGAACATATTGTTATGTATAGATTAATTGACAATTGACATAGATTGAATTGAATCAAAAGTGGTGGTCGAAGGCATGAACAATGATCTATACTTTATTTTTATCTTTTTAGTGTTTTAGCGAAATATAGATCCGTTGTACACCTTGACTAAGTTCCATGAGCTATTTTAGATAAACTATGTGAACTCAGTTAACTTGCAGTAGTAAATAAAGCATCTAAATGTAATAATGGCACTGTCGATTCTTTGATATAGAGGTGTACGTTAGATAACTTAGTCCAAAAAAATTTTTTAGGCATGTGTTATAGCTCGGCCATATAACAACTTACCTGAAGTAAATAACAAGGCAGGCTAAACCCGTTGAACTTTATAGTTTAGTTCAAATAGTGTAACAACGAGTCAGAATGTAAAACAAAATTGGTAACATTACTTTATGTATCCAATTTTTATTTTTTATATTGAAACTTGGGTGGGAGTATTTCCTTTTACCTATTATCTATAGTTATTACTTTTATAACATATTAAATTGACTTAATATTTTACTCAATCAAATTAATAGTTTTGTAGTAATTTTTTTTTTAATAGTTTGAAATGTAGTAGCATATTTTACAATTCTGAGCGAATATTTAATTCTCTAATGTAATAAAAAAATAAGAAAACAAAATAAAAAACAAAGAACAATTTAAATTTCATACAAACAAAAACAAATAATACAATTAAAATAAAACATCCCAAGAATGAGTGAGATCTGTGAAAATAAAAAAAAAATGTTTTTTTTTCTCTTTATATTTATTTTAGAACATTTATTTTTTTTATTTTAATTTTAAAATAATAGGCTTGGTGGATTATTGGCAATGTTAGCTTTTTTGTTTAATTATATTGAAAATGCGATTAATAATGTATATTGTTGTGGAAAACGTGTGTGCTTTTTCAAATTACTTTTATAATAATAATAGGTATAACAAGTAGTAATAAATTTTTTAAGGTTATGAATTTTCCAAAGATAAAATGTGTTATCCATTATCATCCAATATTTAATTGCATAACCTGTATATATATATATATATATATATATATATATTTAATTTTAAAAAATCATTATCCACAAAATGGTTTTCGAGAAAATCTTAAAAAACCATTACCAGTGATGCAAAAAGAGATTCTCCGCGATTTTTTTTGCATTTTCACGAAAGTTAGCATCTTAATAAAATATCAAAATTACAAAAGAAGAATATTTTAAAATATTGAAGTCAAATTAACTATAATATACCATCCATTTTTCACGTTCCACTTCACCCTATAGAATATGGCAGATTTCAGCCAATTACTAGAATGCTTCGTGAATTAAATTCAAATTCAAGTTTTTTGACCACCACATAAGCGTTGGGATAGTTAAAAGTAGACTGCGTAATATCGTAAATAAACGTAATGACTTAGTCTTTAATTTTGTAATCTACTAAGAGTATATTTTATCTACTCTATTAACAGCATGTCTTAGATTTATTTGGCTAATGATGTCGGATTCTACTAACTTCACTGAATGATGATAAATTTTTCGTGCTTAACAGACGAAATTTTGGCTTTTGTCTCTAACAGACATCTGATGTGTTCTCTTGAGTCTAAGCAATTAATCTGACAGTATACTACTTTTGATACAAATCAAGACAATGCTTATTTTGAAAATTACGAGAAGGATCAACGCTGGAAAATATTTAGAGAAGACAATGCTGTTTCTGATATAAAATTAAAGTAAAGTTTACAATAATAAAACAATCGTTTTTATACTGAAAAATAAAAAATAAATTTTAATTGTTATGCTACTGAAATCAGATAGATTTTTAAGATTTGAGCACATATAAAATATCTTCATTTTTCATTAGGTAATCATTTTCACTATCTTCTATTTGAACCAAATTAGTTGTGAGATAGTAACATCTTTTATGTTAGCAGATTTGTTGGTGACGGCAATTTGGAGAAGTAAGGGCTGAATATGTTCAAATTTTTTACTGAATTCATAAACATATTTAAAATTGCCCACAACAATTTTATTGAATGCTTCAACTTTTGTAGTAATATTTTTCCTTTATTCGAATTCCTTATTTCAATTCTTTTTGATACCAAAATTTTGAAATGCCCAGAAAGATGTTGGTTTAAATATACACTTGATACTGCTGATTTTTAATCAAAAATATTATAACTAAAACCAGGTCTAAATACAGTCTCGTCATCAGAAAAAATTTCGAAATATTCTGTAGGATAACAATTACTCCTTTGTTTCGAATGATTTTTAATTCTTTCGAAAACTTGGTTAGGTGGTTATGAGTGACCCGTTACATGAAATACAAGTAGAAGCTTTTTTTATATTAGATGGAGCGTCAACTTGTAACCACTTGTGGTATGACATTCCAACCATGATAGTATATTTTTATTCTGACTACCAACATTCGTTAGATATAAATCGAATTCTATGGTATTCAGACAAATTAGTGTTTAAGAGGCGGCGATAAACAACCGAAGTGATTTCATTCGAACCTTTTAAAAATTCAAGCTCAGGGTAAATATAAGTGTTTGTCTTGTGCATTTTTTGGACATATATAGTGAAGTTATTGTATAGACTGTAATAGCCGGATTGATCTATTAGTTTTTGGCATTATGTTTTTTTTATTATGGGCAGCGGGAGCAATTTGTTTATTTGCTAAGAGTAACCTCTTCAATATTCATTTACAAAATTTATTTTATTTAATAGCTAAAAAACACTTATATATGTATATATATATACAACAAATTATTACATTTTGAAAATAAAAAAATATTGAACTTTGCGTTTTTTGGAGCAAAACTCATATTTTTATTCAAAGTTTGAAATACAGCTTTAAACTTTAATTATGAGAGGGAACGAATCATTTTTGATGTAAATTAAATATAGGAAATCATATAGGTTTTCTGCTAAGCAACATAATTATATGAATCGCAACCACTGATGAAGGAAATAAGTTGCCTTCGAAATATCGATATTTGCACAATAAAAATAAATTATTAGTGAAGGGAATTCATCTGATGCTCTTCAGTGTTTCTTGATGTTGCGCAGGTATATACAAAGTATGTGACACGAAGAGCTTATCTACAAGCTATGTCGTTTGCCCCACATATATGTCGCACTGATGTCATCATATTTATCAAATCGAGTATTTCAAATTAAGCAAGGAGAAGATTACTTTGCTCTACGCAATATACACGCAGGTGTACCACAAGGTAGTAAACTGGGTCCCATAGTATACTATACACTAGTGATATTCCAGAGATAGAAGATGCTACGGTAGCTATTTTTTCAGATGACATGACTATATTAGTAGTCAGTAAAAATATAAATGAAGCTACAAATAAATTGCAACAAGCCAATAACAAAATCTCCATTTGGTGCAAAAGGTGGAGAATTAAACTGAATGAAGCAAAATCCACGCACCTTTCCACTTTACAAATAAAAAAATTGAGTCGTACATTCCAGTATAAGATTAAACAATGTTACCATACTATGTCAAAATTCTGCAAAATAGCTTGGTATGACGCTTGACGCAAAAGCTTAGATGGAAAGAACACGTAAAAAAAAAAAATTAGAACTGGATCTGAAATACAAACATTTGTATTGGCTAATTGAACGAACATCTACGCTTTCGAAGTATAACAAAGTTTTGATCTACAATCAGATATTAAAGCTGTGTATAGGCATATACGGTATTCCAATATGGGGTTAGACTAACATATTCAAATTATCCCAATGTTATGCGAAAATATTGGTTTGTTCGCATTGCTGATATTCATAGAGATCTCATAAGAATCCCTCTCATAAAAGACGAAATAAGAAAATTGCCTGTACGTCATAAAAGTCGTCTTTGTCAACATATGTCAATGTCGAAGCTTCACGTTTAGCTGACAGTAAAAATTTTGTTAGAAGACTTAAACGGACGAGACCGTTCGAACTGTGTTAGGATAAAACCATTTATCTTACAATAATTCCTAATGGATTTTTGTTTGATCAAAGATATCTGAAGTAAAATAGAGCAAAAATTGTACTAATCTGTCTTAAGGATTAGTTTTCATTTTAACAAAAGAATGGGAGGTTTTAGAGCGTTAAAGCCGCCACAGTCCTTCACTACGTTCTTCCACGGCACATAGAACAGAAGTAGAAGGCTCTTTGATGACTTTTTTCTATATCTGAAAAAAAAAAAACAAAAATTGAAAGGAAATTCGACTTTCAGTCAATAAATAAAATCTATCACTATAAAGCAAATCTGTTTATCAAAAATAATAATTGTTTTGATTTTGATTGACTCAATTACAATGTGTTGTTGTAAAATTTCATTTTCTTAAAGAGAATTGGGTTGGGACTATATCTATATAATCCACATTAAAATATTTAAAAAAAAATCTTGCATCACTAACAATAGATTTATATTTATTCCCTAATTTATAGATGTTTGATATAATTACCTTTGATATAATTACCTCTTGGCCCTACAGCGACAGTCAATTTTAACTTTGTTCACAATATTTCATTCTGTTCTGTCTTAGGCAGCTCTTATGCATTCGTTACTGTCAATTTCGTCCAGCCATCTCTTTATCGTCCAGCCATCTCCTTTATCGTCAGTATCGTTTAATATTTCTGAGCCTAATTATGTGTTAAATTTGGTGTTACAAGTAGAGCCTTCCAACTTTCAGAAACATAATTTTTTTCTAAAAATTATAGAACAATCAATAACAGTCTGTTAAGTCGACACTTTGTCAGCCTGTAGTAGACATATTCATTAATAATAAATTAAGTAGCTTTTTTTATAAATTTTTATTTTTACTTTTGGATAAAATTTTTAAATTGAAATTTAATTGAAAGAGAAATAAAGAAAAATCGTTTTATATGACATGAGCCATTAAAAATAGCAACATGAACTTCATGCATCCTATATATTCCTATATAGGAATTAATACATTTTTTAGTTTAAATATCAATTAGTTATAAAGATTTTTGTTTTTATGTTATTGCAGTTATTGTCAGACTACGTTTTCGTACATTAAATACGGTAAAGTAAATTAACTTTTTGGAACGAGTAATTTTTTTCGAGTAATTATTTAGGTATAAATTTTTTTGGTATGTCAACTAATTTCATTATTAGTTAGGATTTAAGAGTTCTTCAATAGCATAGCTCAATTTTATTTATTGCCAAATAATACTATGAACTAATTTTTGTATTAAATTTCATTATTTAATATAACATCCATGCCCTGAGTTGGATCCGAACTCGCCGGTATCGTTTGATTAGCAGTCACACAATTTCGAACACAATTTTCATATCACTGTAAACTATAATGCATTCCACATTCGAATTACGCAAATATATTATAAAAAAATATCAACAATAACGTATATTAGTATACACCTTAGAGACTCACCGACTATACTTATTGTACCAATCAATATCCTTGCTTTTGATGTTTTTGATGGGGCATGATAAACTTCGTCGAATATGGATTTAAAAATTGAATAGAAAAAATAAAATTCTAAAAATACAAGTAGAACAGAATAGTGGTATAATGTTAAAAAGTTATATATAATAACATCAATAATAAAATCCCGCTTTGAATGATGTCAGGAAACGCCGTAAAGAAACTGAAGTATAATAAAACGCCAGGTGAGGATTCGATAATAATTGAGTTATTGTCCAAAATAGCTTAGCTTTTACATTTAAGGAAACTACACAAATTGGTAAGTGCAGCATGGCTTAATGAAGCGATACTTGAAAAATTACGTATAATATAATAATTTTAAGACCAATTTATAAAAAAAAAGAAAAATTGGAACAAGTATCGAGGCATCATGCTACGAAAGACCAATTTTTATGAGAAAATTTAACCGCTGAACAGATCATTGGTTAACATCAATGCAGTTTTCTTAATCAAAACTCTAAATGAAATAAAAATTCTATGCAAACAAACCATTGAAAAATTCGATAAATTTCGTCAAGATTAACATATTTTGTTTATTAACTACAAATCGGTCGATAGCATACAAAGAAATAAAAATAGCTAATTCGTTAATCGTAATTTGCTTTACCTCGTAAATTAGCCAATCTAGCTATGGTAACAATGTTCAATGCATTGGTGCAAAAGTACCAGCACAGAACTTAGTCTCAACTGACTGATTCATCTTTATTATTATTAAATATTGTGTTAGAACAAGTCATATATACGAAATCTATATAAAGACGGTAAGATTTTTCAAATTATTGCTTACATTGATGACGTCGCAATTATTTATAAAAAGTCTACGAATATGGTAGAAACATTCGCTAAATTAGAAGAAAAGATAAGAAAAATACATTTGGAAATTAATTAAAGCAAGACATTAACAACTTTGATTTTTAAGGTGTTTCAAACTTTACATAACTTGATGTATTAATAAAAAGTAATAACATTCGTAAAAGACAGAGAGTAACCTTCCTTATAAATAACCTTTGTAAAAGACAGTATGCAAAAAATAAAAAATTCTATATTATCAAAATGGCACTCGTATCAAGTTACCCTCGAAACACACAAAACGTATATATATATACCATAATCATAAGACCAATATAGCAACATATGAATGATGAATACTGGACACTTACATTAAAATATGAAGAATGCTTGCGAGTACATTGGTAAAAAAAAATTTTCAACATATATTTTGACAGAAAAGATAACATCGAGAATTATACTGTCGAAAAATGGGCTCACAAAATTAGCAAACATCCTGCTAATAGGATTAAATTGCCGATAAAAGGATTTTATGAAGAAGGCTTTGAACTTCGAACTGTAAGGCTAAATGAAAATGAAGATATAATGAAATAATGATAATTAAATTTATTTAATCCTGGTCTTTCTTCCCTACTGCTTCGAAATTTAGTCCTAAGCATCTTTCAAAGATTTTTCAAAGTTAATTTTTCATAGTTCTGGGCGGATATGGATGGATATGTATCTCGTCTTGTTGTAAACGTATTATGCAAACTAAACGTAAATGCGGACAAACAAAAATTGTTAATTGGTATAAAACACCTTCTATAAAATAAATAATTTGCACCTCCCAAATCAAACGTTTTCGCAGGTGCAATGAAATGTAGTTTTATATATTTATATATAATATATAGCAATGTTTATATATACTTATATATGTATATATTAAATTTTATATAATTGCATACATAAGATATGCATATGTATATTGAACAATAAATAGCAAGCGTTGTACCAGTTGTACATAGTTCACAAAGAAAGGAATACGGAAGTTAAATAGTTTCACAACAAAATGCCATCTAAATTATAAAATCAATTAAAAAGAAAATTTATTTCCGCATATAATTTTTTTATTAACAAAAAAATAAAAAAATAACTGGAAGTTTTTAATTTAAAAGATCACTGCAAATCTTTTAATCGAATAAAAAATAATTTACAGTTTTTTGAAGAAGATAGAGAGACATTGCGATGAATGGGTCCTACTTCAAAGATCACGATTATCATCGAAAAGATATCGAATCTCAAACGTAGTGTTGCGGGTTCCTATTTCATTTGTTTTGAAAACTTTTCTAAAAACAATATTTTTCATATTTTACATTGAAGTTTTTAAATTTTTTTTTTTAATTTTATTTTTTCGTTTTAATTTTAAATTTTAAATGTTTGTGCTTACTGCCAAATATATGTATGTACAATAAATAAGTTTAAAATTTCTTTATGGTAAGCCTTTTCTGGAATTATCCCCTTATTTTAATAATTACAAATAACTAGCAGGATTTAGAATTAGAAGAGTATACCTACATACATATACATAAGTATACATACATACAAGTATGTTTGCACTTAAACTAGGTTGTATTATTCAAAATATATTCAATAATCTGCACGTGACTCATTTTTATACAAAAATTTACTTATTCCGTTATCTTCAACTTTCAGTAAACATTTATTTATTTTTAATTCATAGAATTCTGATACATTCAATCAAACGAGTAATCATGCCCATTTCCTTTGATCAATATAGGTATTTGATACAACTTTGGAATACTTAGATTTCATCCTTAAATGTGTTTTATGCTGTACTTAAATCTATAACTACAAGTAGGTACAATATGTACTACAATGCATCAGTAAAAACAAAATCTGTAATAGATTAAGTGCATTATTTCACCTCTAATTGAAGGTCCTTTTTATCAATGTATATTATTATGTTAAATTCAGCATCTATTTTCAGTACTTACAATTAAAGATTACAAATTAAAGTCCTATTGCACTTTTATTTTCAAGTGATTATTATCTTATGAGGAATAATTTTTTTTTGTAATGAAATTCATAAAATCAAAAATTCAATTTGTTTTTTTGCTTTAAAAAAAAATTATTATTCATCAAGAGTCAGTAGCATTGGTTTCAGTTTGAATTTAATTCAATAAAATAATAGAAAAGCTTTTGAAAAAATAAAATTAAAATAAAAAAAATTCAATTGAATTGAAACTTCCTTGAAACTTAAAAATAAATTATATTTATCTAGTAGAATTAAGTTGATATGTTCCTACTCCCACACACATTAATTATACCCTGCTCAAAATAAAGGGAATTTCCCCAAATATATGGGAATAATGGCATCACCCGACTTGGTCTTTATCACTTTAAGGTTTTAATAAGGTCATGTTTAAGACGATAATATATATTTTTTTTAAATTAATCAAATTTGCACAACAAACTAAAACGTAATTGAATACAATGTTTCATCTGTTTGATGTCAGTGATGAGTTCAAAAACTAGTTGATGCTACTACTATTGGGCCATATTAAATGCTGTTGTACTAGCATTTTCTTGTCACTGCTTTGTTTTTCACCTTTTTTTCTTAAACCACAAATTTAGTTTGAAGGAAAGTGTGTGAAGGACGAACTGGAAGATGATGGATCTACAGCAGCATGTAATATGATTCATTATACTACAGCGGTTTTTATTTTTAATAAATCATACTTTTATATAAAAAGTTTAACCCAGTGTACATTATGCAAGGCTAGTTTTAGCATAGCCATACCGATCGGATGTAAAATAAAAACAATCCTAATAACCAAAGCTGTAGTAATATTTATTTTTTCAAGATAAAGACAATTCATACTTCATACTTCAACAATGTCAAAGTCATCAGCGAAAACTATGATCTGGACAGATTTGTCCAATAGTTATTCACGTGTTTCATATTTTGCCACAATATGAAAAACTTTCAAAATTAAATTATATATGTACATATGTATGTACTTATGTGATTTCAGCTACGTTCATCTGTCTCTTATACAAAACTCCAATATTTCGTTCATACGAAATCCCGTTTTTTTAATGTTAAATTGTTTGTTTTTCTTTTCTTTATTAGTTTTGTAACGGACTGCTCTAATTGTCATTCAATATCGTTTTTATAATGGATGTAACTTAATTATTTTTAAGAACAATTAAATAAAAATATACCTTTTAAACTCTCCTTAAGAAATTAATTTTAATTGTTGAAATTTTGCCATCACTTATTGTGGCAATAAAAATAAAAGTACAAACAGTTAAGAAGTAATAATAAATACATACTTTATAATAATAAACTAAATACCTCTTACAGTCTTACCTACAAAATATCATTCCTGAATACTTTTGCAATTTTCTGCTACAATTTCATTAGCTAATAATTTCGTTTCTTTTTATTAACACTACAAGGCAAGCTATTTTAAAAGCTCAGACTTCTCTTAGCAAAAGCTTAATAATAAAGCTAAAGCTAACAAAAAAAACTTAAGTAGAGTTACTCTAATGTGGACTCATGGACATGAAGGAATATAAAGTGATGAGGAAGCAGGTATACTTGCAAAAACAGGCGCAAAGAGTTAATTCGTAGGACTAGAGTCAATAATAACGCTTACCTATAAGAAATTGTTTCCAAGTAGGAAACTGCAAATACATACTAAAAACATATGGGATAGTTGCCAATGGGCAATGAGCTTTTTCAAACTCAATGTTAACCGATTAAATCAGTTAATAAATAGAGACTAGGTCCAATGTCATAACACTGACATGGTTTATCAGTGGTGATGGTCCATTTAACAGACATCTGTTCAATATTGGTAAGTTCTGCTCGGAGAAATGGAAAAATCCGAAAAGTTCTTAATAAGTTTTGTCTTACCAAAAAGAAATGTGCAGATGTACGAGTACGACTAATATCTGTGGTTGTTTTTCATTCGAACTTTAATAAATATTTCATAATTTTATTGTAGGTAAAAACTTTCCTATTATGTAATAATTAATTTAAAATTTTTAAATAATTTCTATATGTATTTATGTATATATATATATAAATATGAAAATTGCAAAATGGCTATACGATACGGCTATATATTTGTATTTTAAAAACAAAAAACAAAGTAATTTCCGAATTGCTATAAAATGATATTTTTTTTTTATTGGGTTTTGTTTTTAGTGATATTTTTGCTAGTTGATATAAAGTTTTCTTTCCATAATTTTTTTTTGTATTGATTTTCGGAAGCAAAATATTTTCATCATATTTCAAATATACATATACCAATTTTGTACTACAGTCCGTTAGATGTCGCTAACTATGTTAAAATATATTCAGGTTAAGAAGAAATCCCACTCTAATTTTTACAAAAAAACTGACAGAATTTATACTGACGTGAAGAAGTTGACGAGATGTCAACAGTTCTTTATAGAATCTTTTGTGGATGAAGAAAAAAAATAAACATTAACACAATGATTTAAAAAAAAATAATTGTGATAAAATATTCTTATAAAAATATACAAATTAAGTAAAATAAAACTGAAACTAATGAATATTTTTTGTAGAATTTCTCGTGGTAAAATAAAAAAAAAAAAAACTACATAAAATTTTGCCAACAACATCATTTGGCTGTCAGAATTTTAAGCAAAAAAAAAAAGAAAAAAAAACAAAAACGAAAAAACTTGGAACAAATACTAACGAAAATTTTTTTTAATAAATATTTTGATATTCATTTAATCTAAAGTAGTATAAAAAAATTGGTAATAAAATTTTTTATTTTTTATTTTTCTTTTATTTGGAAATTAGTCTATTACTTTAACTATTAAACAATTTCAAAATATTTACCAAACGGGCAAAAAACATTATGTGGTCGTTCTTTTCTCGCGACTCCACTAATCAATTTCCGTATGAAATTGGTGAACAAATTCAAGGATTTGAAATACGATCTATTTGGAGTTTACACAAAGGTAAAAGGAAAACGACCAATGAAGAGGTGACAATATTTGTTTATGATATTAAAAGCGGATCAGATGCTAAATTGGAATTAGCAAAATCTGCATTAAAACGCTTAAAAACCTTACGTCATCCTAGTATATTACAATATTTGGATAGGTAAATATATTATTATTTAACAAATGATATGTTAATCAAGTTTAACAATACAAACATTAAATTTGTTAATTATTTTATGGCATATGATTTTTAGCGTAGAGACAGATAAAGTGATATACGTGGCAACAGAAGCTGTTGAACCATTAGGTACATATGTTACAAAATTAGCATCAGAAGGACCACAAAAAGATTTATATTTGACATGGGGAATTTTTCAAACGACTGTAAATAGAAAAAAAATATTCTAATTAGGATATTTTAAATTTAATTATTTTAATTTATTTTGCAGAGAGCATTATCATTTTTAAATAATGATGGAAATTTGAGACACAATAACGTATCAGTTTGGTCAGTTTTTGTAAATTCATCAGGTGAATGGAAATTAGGTGGATTAGAATATGTATCATCAGCTGATGGTAATCCAATGCCACCAATGAAAATTCCCCCTTCTTTAGAAATTTATGATCCACCAGAGAAAACTGATCCATCAAAATTAAAGTCCTCAACTAAATGGTAAAATAAATTAATTATATCTTTAAATATTTTCAAAATTAACTTACAAACAAATACTATTACAGTTCAACGGATATGTGGGGCTTAGGTTGTTTAGTATGGGAAGCATTTAATGGACCGCTAAGACTTCGTAGTAATCTTAAAGAGTTAGACCAAATACCAAAATCTCTGACACCACTTTATTGTGAATTAGTGGGAGCTGTACCAACAAATCGCCCAAATCCAGCCGATATTATTACAAGATGTCGAAAACCTGGAGGTTTTTTTAAAAACGATTTAGTTGACTCATTATTATTTTTAGAAGAAATTCAAATTAAAGATAAAGCTGAAAAAAATAGATTTTTTAGTGGTCTTTCAATCCATTTAGATAATTTTCCTGAAAATGTGTGCAAGTAAAGTATACAAAAAAATTATTTGAATTTTATTTTATTGTTTTTTTTTTTTGTTCAAGGCATAAAATACTTCCACAATTAATAAATGCCTATGAATATGGGGATGCAGGATCAGCTGTGTTAGCTCCAATGTTCAAAGTAATAAATAGATCTCGGTATATTTGTCTCAAAAAAAATTAATATTTATTTAATTTTAGCTTGGACGTTTATTAGACGAAACAGAATATCAAAAAAGAATAGTACCATGTGTTGTTAAATTGTTCGGTTCAACTGATCGCGTTACACGATCTAGATTGTTACAACAAATTGATCTTTTTATAGCGCATTTACAACCTCAAACAGTGAATGATCAAATATTTCCACAAGTTGCGCATGGATTTCTAGATACAAATGCTACAATTCGTGAGCAAACTGTTAAAGTAGTTTTAATTTAATTTAATTATTGGGATTTGTTTTTCTAATATTTAACATTTTTTTATAGTCAATAATTCATTTAGCACCAAAATTAAATTATAACAATTTAAATGTGGAAGTACTACGTCATTTTGCTAGATTACAAGCAAGAGATGACCAAGGTGGTATTAGAACAAATACAACTGTTTGTTTAGGAAAAATAGCTCCGCATTTGCATCCTCAGGTTAGACAGCGAGTATTGGTGTCGGCATTTATACGTGCTATGCGTGATCCATTTCCTCCAGCTCGGGTAGCTGGAATATTAGCTTTAGCTGCTACACAACAGTATTTTTTATTAAGTGAAGTAGCTAATCGGGTTCTACCGGCATTATGTTCTTTAACTGTTGACCCAGAAAAATCCGTTCGTGATCCAGCTTTTAAAACGATTAGAGGCTTTTTAGGTAAATTAGAAAAGGTTTCTGAAGATCCAAGCCTTAGGGAAACAATGGGTAAATTGCTTTATATATAATAATTTATAAATTTTTAAAAATAATTACATCTTTCAGAGGCTGATGTTCATACAGCAACACCCTCAATAGGAAATGCAGCTGCAACATGGGCCGGTTGGGCTGTTACTGCAGTTACAGCTAAATTTTATCGAAGTCAAAGTGATTCATCGAGACCTAGACCTCCACTAACTGGAAAAAATTTGTCAAAACCGGCTTCTTTGGGTAAAAAAATATATTACCATTCAATTATTCTTTGCAAAATATTTAATTAAATACTACTTTAAATTTTAGAACAACCATCTAGTAGCAGCTTATCAACAACAACTTCTAGCGTTACCTCAATGACATCCCTAGAACATGAAAGTAACGATACGTCAGCATCTGCTAGTGATTATGGTGCTGACAATTGGGATAACGAAAATTGGGGTGAAATGGATGTAAGAGTTCTATTTTTCTCAAACGTAAATCACCGTCTTGAAAAAGAATCTAGTCAAAAATTAACAAAATATCTTTGTACTTTTTTTCTCTCTTTTTTTTAACTATTTTGATACGTTTTGTTTTTGTTTGTGGTGTTTTTGTTTCTTATCTTTCGTTTGATTAACATTTTATTTTTATAGACATCGCAAGATCCAAGTAGTCCATTAGCTGGAACATCTAATAATGGTCAAATGGTAACAACAGGTGCTTTAAATGATATTAGGGATGGTTGGGATAATGAAGAATGGGGAAGCTTAGAAGAAGAACCAGTAAATATAATTTTAAATATTTTACAGGACACGCAATACAATTTTATTTGTTTATAAAAAATTTAGAATGAGGAACAGGAACAAGAGCGTGATGGACAACAACATCATCAAGAAGATCAACAAATTCACCAGAATCAAGAAATTGAATCGAAAAATCGGCCTAATGATTTACCAAATTTAATAACAAATTGTAATAATATTAGCCCAGTTAGTGATAGTCATATTAATAATACAAATGCTAATTGGAATAGTGATTCATGGGCGGATGGAGAATTTGAACCAATTGATGAACCATTAACAGGTTAATAATATCATAGTAAAATTTTTGATTTTTATTATCTAAAAATTGGTATAAAATTTTTCTATCAAATGCTTTTTATATTAAAAATAATATACATTATATAAAATCATAGTTTAGTGAAATTTATTTATTTTTTTTATTTTAGGTAATCCAAAATTAGATGAAGCTCGTCGTAAACGTGAAGAAAAAAAATTACAAAGGCAACGTGAATTAGAAGCTCGTCGTGCTCAACGAGCAACTGGTCCAATGAAATTGGGCGCAAAAAAGCTTTAAAATTTAAATTATATATTTTAATTGAATATATTATATATATATATTAATTCATATTCTTATCATTTAGAAAAAGTAATTAATAAATAAAACTCTATAATATTATTATTATAATAAAAGGAAAAAACAAAAAAATCATTTTTAAAAAAAAAATCTATAAAATAATGTAATTAAAAACTAGGCAAAAAAAAAATTAATCTATTCAATCATTATAAAATTATTAACAATTTTATTAAAATTTATTATAAATTAAAAAAAAAAAACAGGAATAAAAAAATAGATTGTGGAAATTTTCTGTTATTGTGAAAAGTGTTCAAATAATAAACAGCGTAATACGATTTATGTTTTGAAATTCGAAATTTTCATAAAACAGAAAACTTTCTTTTGTTGTAGTTAGACAAAATTTTGTGTTTTTATTATTTTTTAAATACTATTTATTTTATTTTATGAAATTTTGAGTTTCCTTGGACAGAATAACTTGATGTTGGTCATGTGTTATTTATTTCAGTTTCTTAAAACTTTAAATCTTCCAACTCCCAAAAATTAATATATTTTTTTTGTATTTTTAACATTCGAATTAAGATGTATTTAAATTTAAAATTGAACCTCTTATTAGCATATTAATTAATTTATTTTCAATTTAAATTAATTTCTATTGAAAATTTTTAATAATAATTATGTTATTTTAATTAAGGTATTTACTAATCAAATGTATCAACAAGTGTGTGTATAAAAGATTCCATGTAATTTGTATGTTGTATAAATGTTAATGAATTTTAACATTAGTTATGAATGTTATTTAATTAAATATAAGCAAATCAAAACAAAACAAAAAAATATTGTATAGCGATAATTAAATTTTGTGTTAATTTTGTTTTTATTAATTATTTTATTACCTATATATTTTCTTTTATTTTCAATTCATATATAGAATGCGAAAAATTATAATATAGAACACAAAAAAAAATTAAAATTTACAGAGAACTTAACGTTAAAAGAAATTTTATTAATTAGAATTAAAATAAATTTAAATATAATAAAAAATAGTTATTAAAATTTGCACAGTTAGTCCTAACAAATATTCAGCTTTGAATAAATTTTTATTTACTTAATTCTTATATTAAAAAATTCTTATATACAAAAAAAACATTTATTTTTAAATTATAGTTTTTAGATTGTTTTAAACCTAATAGAATGGAATACGTAAATATATTAGATTAATATTTGTATTATTAATAGAATTATATTAATAGATAAAATAGCAGACATGATGTAATTTATTTTAATACCCATAAGATTCATTGTTAATACAAAAAATATAGAGAACGTTATATGTTTGACTGACTGCTGGGTTCCTTGTTCATATGTAGTATCCCTAGAATACTCATCGTAAAAATATTCAATTAGAAAATGACTATTATATTTTAAATACATAGATATGTTTTAATAATAGTTATTTTACTAATAAATGAATTCAATTACAAATATAAAAATAGTTATGCGATGAAACACTGATAAAGGAGGTATTTGAAAATTCCAATTAAAATTAGTAAAAAAATACTAGTAATAGTATGTATACAAAAAATCATGTTATTTGCATGAATATTGAAAAAGGTAAACTTTTACTGTAGTGTTTTGAAAGCCTATCAAAATATCAAAGGACATTTTCATCATATATGTACTATATATGTATATCTCAAAAGAGGATTTTTTTTAAATTGATATCAATGGTAGAATAATATTAATTATATCAATTTGTATTAAGTGAAATTATAATATTGAACGTTTTAAATGTGTTCGAAATATGTATATAAGTGGCATTGCATTCATCTCTATATTTTTACGCATTCCATTCAATTTTTTTTTTAACTAGTAATTTCTATTTTTCGTATTCCTGCACGAAATTTCTTACACAAATCAAACAAACATACAGACATACATTTTCAACAAAATTTAATTATTTATTTTTTAAATAAAATAATAAAAAACAAAAAAATCTTCATTAAAAATTTATCACATTCTTAAATCTCTCAACACAATTTTTTTCATTAAATTTCACGATGTAGGTGTAATATAAATTTAACAAAATAATAAAAAAAAACTAAAAAAAATTTTTTTTTTAAATTGTCAATAAATATCTTAATAAAAAACATTTTTTTAAAAAAAAATAAAATACGAATTCTTAAAAAAATAAACATAAAATTAAAAAAAAAAATTAAAATCGATCGAATTATTATTTTTTATAATAGATTAGATACATACATACATAATATATAAAATTTAAAATCACCTATGAATATTTATGTGTATTGTATACATGTATAATATAGTACATATATATTAAATTTAAAATTCATATTATATTTCTTCATTTTAGAATTCAATTACAGAGTGGTGGATGCCAGCTATTAATTATAATTTTTTACTGATATTATTGTCTATGTACACAATCTGGCTAAAGGTCAAAAGTTCTGCAATTACTGAAAATTTTAGATCAGTTTGATGCCTGGATCGGAATCGGTTACGCCCATAATTTAATCATAATATTTTATATATCTGTGGTTAATCCTTTTTATATTTTATTTGTTTCTTTTTCTTGCTTTTTCTTCTAATATTTCTATAAATTTTTTGTCAGGAAAATTTAATCTCACTATTTATGTATTTGACAATATATTTTGTTTTAGTCACAGTATTTGCAAGACGATTAAAGATTTAAAGACATCATTTGAATTGTTTTTATTTGTATTTTGAAAGAATAGAAACCAATACAGCATGATGCACTCCTTTCTAAAGAAACTTTCATACTTTTAATGGGGAATGAAGAACAAAAAACAATTTTCATTAATATAATTTTCATTAGTATTTTGAATAAATTTAAAATTTCAATCAAATCAAAAACTTTTCAAGTCAAAGAACAATCAAATTTATCAGGTCCCATTTAGAAATTATTTTATATTAAGTCAATGAATTAATACACATATTATATTATGTGATATTATATAATAATTTACGTTTGAATAAAATAAGAATTTTAATTACATACAATTAATATTTAATATTGTATTTAAAATATTTTGTATTTATGAATTTCATTTCGATAAAAATAATTTTGAATATTCTTCAAACTTCAACTTCTTGAAATTTTTATATCAGATAACAGAGATTTTTTTAATGTAGGGATAAGCATCATAAAAGGAACCTTTGTATTGTAAACTCTTCTTAACCCTTAACCCTTAACTCTTGAAATTACTGAAATTCTATCAACTGTAATTGAAAGCTTCTAAGATTTTAGATCCTTATTAAATTGAAAGTTAAAAGAAATATAAAAATAAATTTTTAAAGTAAAATTATACAAGAATATCTTGAAAATTTTGCTCTTGATGTGTCTAATTGTACCTAAAGTTTTCAAAATGTTTATTGAAGCAACAAACAAAAAAAAAAATAAAAAATGGGAAAGTGAATTATTGAAATAAAATATTAATAGCAAAAAATTAAATGAAAAATAAAACTAATTATAAAATCTGTATTATGTAGCAGCATTCCGTATAGAAAGAAATTTATTATCTTAAATCATGTGTCATGTATATATATATATATATATATGCATATGCATATATACATGAAATAAAAATATTTAATATTTTCTACCCTTTTCAAAAAATAAATATTCAAAAAACAAAAAAAAAAAACAAATGAAAAATTTAAATTTATATATATAAATGTGAAATGTGATTGTTATAAAAATATTAATTAATTATTTATTAATTAATTAATTCTATACTATATAATTAAAATCAATAATCTTAAAAATGCAAATAAGGAAGGAAATTCTATATTTATATAGTATATAGAAACAAATTTATTATTTTTTATTATTTTTATGAGTCGTATTTTAAAACTTCATATTTATTAAAATTTTTTTTGACCAAATTTCGATAAAACTTCTACATAAAACCACAATTTTTCGTTTAATTTAAAAAACAAAATTAAAATTATGAGAAATAAATAATTACAAATTCATGCCTATCGCAATAGTCACTTTTTTCTATGTAAATTATATGGAATCACAAGTGAGTGAGTCGTGAAAGTGATTGCTAGTCATCTTAATTTGATATTTTTATTATCATTATTACACCATTTACACTTCAATAAAACCTTTTACAAAATCAAACAAACCTTTTTCAAAATCAAAGACAACTTTTTGAAAGCCAAACAAAACCTATTATTTAAAACCTACGACTATTTAAAATCCAATAACAATTTTTAAATTTCTATCAGAACCACATAAAATGAAATGATAAGTTATTTATTGTATTAATGATATTAGAATATTCAAAAAATCACGATCAAAAAAGGGTGCACTGGCAAATGTAGAGATTCCAACGGTTAGAAGAAGGATAAGTTAGTACACAAGGAATCGTACACAGCAAAATAATTTGAGATTCCACGTGTAATTATTCAGATAAATTTTGCACATTTTAAGATCTCTCTAAGTCTGTACTCTGTAATAACATGTGTGGGACATGGTGCATAATGGACAATGTAAGGATTCATAAAACTCGGTAGTTTAAAGGCCTGTGTAATGTAGTATTTCTTTTAAAAATTTTTGCCTTCAAATTCATTAGAAAATGTTTTTTTTTTCAAGAGTCAAGGCACATATAACGACCGGTTTTTCGCCTATGTACTCCAATAATGCAATAATGCAGCAAAGTTGGGAAATAAATAACACCGTCCTGCTGATTGCAATAATTATATATGTAAATATGATGGTTAAATTACCCACAGATGTTCAGTTTATCCACTTCACTAATCAAAAAATCAAAGAAATAATCATTTAAATTTTATTATATTAATTTTTTATTTTAAAGTAATAGTTTTATTTGGTTTTGGAAAAGGTTTTACTGAAAATATAAAAATATAGAATATAAAAACTTTTAACATCATTTATTTAAAAAAATTCAAATGTTTATGGAAAAAAAAATTAATTGTGGAAAGTTATCTTCAATTTGTTTGAAATTTATTTAGAAAACAGGGAAATCGAAGTTATTTAAGCTCTTCAAGTTAATAAAAAATTTGGAAAAATTGTTCCAATAGAGTTTTGTTTTATTTAATTTTTATATTATTAAAGTAGAATTTTGGATCGTTAAACCAGTTAAACCAAAGCAAAAACTAGATAAATACATACTAATCTTTGGTTGGCTTTGGTTGGCAACGTAATTATATTAGATCATTACAATTTTAAACTTTTCAAACAGTTTATCGTTTAAATGGAGCTTATTAACATAAAATATTTAGAAATTATAAATAAAAATTATAAAACTAATATTATTTCAATTACAAATTAAGGTTTTGCGGTTTTGCTTTATTTTGTTTTCGAATTTATGTTTTTCATTTTTTGTTTTCATGTAAATGGTCGATTGTACATTTTAAATAGTATCATTGAGTAAATATAATGAATATGAGAGTTAAAGCTAGAAAAAAGTATAAACCAATTTTTTCGATCGCGTTGTACTGTATTATATTTACTCAATGATAGTCCACAACAAATTATAAAAATGTTAAAGTTTCAATTAATTTTTTTCATAATTTAATAAAATCACTTAATGTAATTATATTTTATAAATTTTATTTAATAATCTTTTTTAATTCAAATACATACATAAACAAAAATACTAAATATCAAAAATAATTTTCAAAATAAAGAATAATTATTTATCAAATTTATATCCAATCCGTATAATGAATCTCTCAACAATTTAAAATTTCAAACACATCCATTAAAAAATAAAAAATTCAAAGTTTTCCAAAAGTATAATATGTATATATATATATATGTAATTATATAACAAAATTGTCATATATATATATATATATATATATACATAATATCTATATATACGATATTCATACATATATATTATGTATAAATATTAAATATATGTATATTATAATTGAATTTATTTTTCCTATTTAAAAAACGAAATAATTAAAAAAATATTAATAGTTTTAAAATACAATAAAAAAAATAATTGTTGAAAAATCTAAAAAAAGAAAAAAATTATAATAAACCGTTACATAACTTTTTTAAATGGAAATTTCAATTTAAAGATTATTTTTGTCGAAATTGCCAATTTGTTTAATTTTAAATTATTTTAATAATATGTTTTAGTAGAATAATTTAATAATATTATGATATGATATAATGTAGAGTATTTTTAATAGTATATTTTAGTGTTAGTTTTAAAAAAGTTTTAAATGCTTTTAAATACTCAAGATTTTTTAAATACTTTTTAAAAATTTATAACCTTAATTTCCAGTTATTTTATTTAAATTTTTTATTTTTTATCTAGTTATCCTTATCTTAAAAAATGTTCTTCAAAATTTGTTGATGCAAATTTTTTCAATCAAATGTTTTTTCATTTTTGATAATGTATAATTTGTTCTTCAATATTTTGTTTAGATTTAATTTTATTTTGTGTATTAGAATACATATATATATATATATATATGTATATATATATACAATATATAGCAAAAAAATCTATGTATAAATATATAGCAAATAATTTAATTTAACGTATATTTTTAAAAATGTAAAATTTAAATAAAAATACTAAAATAGCTTAAATCAAAAAAACATGAAATAAAAATTTTAAAAAGATGAAAATTAACAAACTAAAAATTCATAGAAAACACAAAAATAAAGAAAAATTATATTTATAATTTATTAAATTTAATTATTTATTATAACTATTAAAAAGAAATAGAAATTAACAAAAACAAATAAAAAGAAAAAAAAAGTGAAAATTCAAAATAAATATGAATATTTAATTTTAATTATAATGATGTGAAAGAATTCTGATTAAAATTAAAATCAACAAAATTAGATTTTTATCAAGACTGCAAAAATAAAAAAAATTTAAAGAAAATTCATAGTAATTTTATTTTTTTAGAATAAATTATTCCAATTTTTAACCGGCTTTGTACGGATGGGAATCACAATTTAATCACAAAGATTTATTTATTCATCATAATCACAAAGATTTATTATTTCAATTCGTGTATATCAACTAAATTTCAACTAATAAACTAAAAATGACAAAGCATTGATTCTATAAACAGAAAGAACGGATGTACAGTTATAATACTGAGGATAGGACACCACCCAGTATACATGGTATTTCGGAATTTAATATCCTTTCCAAAGACCTCCACCAGTCACTCGACCGTATTATTCAGTTCACCAGCGTATGTTGTATATATTAATAAATGTTAATTTGCGGTGAATTTTAAATGATTTGTATTGTATGAATTGCTTTTCATCTGCATTTTTCTTTCATTTTCTAGAACTTATAATTTTGAAGAACACTTGGAAATAACAAAACTTACAGGAAATTTAATTCCATTTAATTTGATTTTTACTACTACCCTTAATTTATATTTTTATTGAACGTTTAACAAAAGATCAATCCTGATGTGGTCACAAATAAACAATATAATTGATTGAACAAAAACAAAAGATGATAATTTGCACGAATCTCAAGCGCCTTCAAATTTTTATATATAAATGTAGAAAAATAAAATTATACTTTTTCTTTAGCTCTTTTTCTAGATTTTATTTACGATAATTACATATTACAATATATTTTTTTCTAAAATATTATTTTAAAATTAAATTAAGAAAAACCCTGCACCAACAAAATATACAGTTTTTTTTAAAAAAAAATTTTAATAAAAAAAAAATTTAAATAAATAAAATTAATTTTTATGTACAAATTTCATTACTTAGAAAAAATTATAATTATAAAATTAAAAAAAAATATAAGAAAATAAAATTATGTACCAGATCTGCCAATTTATTCATGAAAGTGGTTTTTAATTATCCGAACCACTATGAATTTATCAAAACTACAAGCAGTTGTAAATTAAGAAAAAAAATTCAAACAAAAATCCAAATAAAACCAATTATAACCAATTTTATATTGTAACGATATGCATTAAAATTGGTTCTTGTATATAGTTATGTTTGATGAGATTTTCTTTCTTAATTTTATAGTTTTGATTTGACAAATCTGGTTGCTAATTGTCAAGATGGAAAATCATTTCCATTTGTTCGATTCATGGTCACTTTACCAGAATTTTCATAGCGAATAGTCATTGAATTTGAATTGCCTGGCTCACATATATATCCCAATGAATTATAAAATTGAATTAATTTATCTTTGCAATCTAATGACATTTTATAACAACCAAGATGTTGCGCCAATAATGTTACAGTAACAACAATTCTAAAAAAAATGTGAATACAGTTTTTTTGCTAAAAATTTCATTATTTAGCAAATAATTTTATTAATTATTAATTAAACTTACAGTTTTCCTAATTGATTTCCACGATAAGTATCGTTTACAACGACATCTTCAAGTCGACCGCGCTAAAAATTAAATTGAGTTAATGGATTTTGTAATATTCCATTCATAAAGATTTAAAGTAATTGAAAATTATAATTTGCTCTTCGACAAAGTTAATATAGAAGATACATATATGTAAATAGGATAATAGCAAAGAACATATAAAAATTTATATATTCTTTGATAATAATAGTAAAATGATGGACGAGTAAACAACTAATATGAATTATATTGTAAGGGTGTAAGCAAATATATATATGTACTTACAATACCGCATCCATGTATAAATTTATGTTCAATAATTAATGATGCCGCACCAATAATTTGATTAATTCTTGTATCTTCAATAACGGTTACGTAATAATCACCATTTGCACGCATTTGAGCAAATCTATCTAAAAAAAAAGATAAAACAACTTTTATAATCAATTTTGATAAGAAATGATAAATAAAAATAAATATTTAGACAACGGAAATTATATTAATAAAAACTTTTATCGGAAATAAATTGAAATTTCGCGTTAATTTATTGTCCAGATAATATCCAGATATTAATTTAATTTAATTTTTTTATTTATTTGAATACCAATTATGCCAACAAAACAATGTTTAGAAATATTTGAATATATACTATTATTTCATAGGAAATATTTTATCACCATCAGTAAATTATGAATATTTTTTTTTTAAATAAAAGAGATAGATAACTTCATTTATTATTATATCCGCTTAACGTAGTTGATTAGTATATGAATTAATAATAATTTAAAGGGTTGACGCGAATGTCTTTTACGAATTTTTCAGTTATGTTGAATAAATCAAAGCAATGTAATGGAACATGTTAGTTTCGAGAAATTATTGGGAAGTGTACAAATCAGTAAAAAAAACATTTAACAATATCAAATTAAATCTAAAAAATTAAATGTTACTTACTGAGGAACTGCGATTTATTAACATCTCCAACAGATGTTAATTGAGATAATAACTGTAAAAATCCACGTTCATAGTCACCGTCTTGTAATGGTCTTACTTTTAACCATGTTTCACCTGGACTTACTGCTGATATAAATGGTTTAAATTTTGCTGGTGATTTATGAAAATCCAATTGCAATAATAAATTTCGATCGTATAAAGATATTTCATCCTAAAATATAAATCAAATTTTTACATAAAAAGTCTATAGTTTAAAGAAAAAAGAAATTATTATTCAAGTTAATTTTAATTTTAAGTAAAAATAAATATTTTTTTTATTTCACCTTACTAATAACCATGATGCCAACAAATCAAAATTCTAGGCCCAACTAAACTTTCTATTTTGAATAAAAAGTAACAAACTGTTTTTTTTTTATTGAACAAGAAATTTTAAGTCTTGAGCTTGAAGTATAAACAATATAATAATAAAAACAAATACAAAATAAACAAGAAAATGTTGACTATTAATTCGTCTATGAAATCGACTTTTAGGATAGATTAGTTTACTAATAAAAAAATATTTCTGTGGAGAATATTGAAAAAAATATTTAGAGTATGAAAATTTCAAATTAATTTCATATTACACTATTTTTCATATTTCGATGAATTCCCAGATCAAAGCAAAAAGATCATAAATAAAATAAACTGCCAAACGTTATACAAACAACTATAAAGTTTTATACGTAAATATATAATTTGGCTTATAGAGTCAGTAGAGATTATGATCAAAGTGGATATGTATTCATTTTGAGTTTTCTGATAATGTTGTGGATTTTTTATCAATCAACATTATTCTTGGATTAATCAAGAATGTATTTTAATATTTAATTTTATTCACAATTTTTATTGATTTTATTTGATTTCAGCCACACATTACGTTGCGAACGCATAATCTTGGATTTTGTGTTTTTAGATAATTATAGATATTAGTACTTATTACCTTTGAAAAGATTGGCAAGCTTATAGCTCTATTATACATCATGATAAATTATATGAATTTTTGACTTTGAGAATCAATTCTGAATCATAAAATTTAGTTAATTTATTTATTTTACACGTATGTAAGAAACTGCCCTATTAAGCATAAATATTTGTAAACAGAGAAAACTAGTTTTTTTCATCTGAAGTATGTATGCATTTCAATATGGTGTGGGTATGAAATTGATAAGCCATAAGTGAGCTGAGGAACCAGACTTGAATGTAATTTAATTCGAATAAAGTAATTCCTTGTTTATGTTTTATAAAAATTAGTGAAAAAGTAACGACCTTGGAAGCAATATAAACTTTTATAAAGAACATAATAAATTTTTGAGAGCTATAGATAGATTCTTTGTTAAATAAAAATATTTTTTAAAGAGAGTTGAAAATATAAAGTATGTTTCAAGTGCATTTAAAAAGATTTATTTTAAGTTATTGTATGTTTGTTGGTATTGTCTGAAGAACCTGTAAATATATTTTTTTTTCTTGAGTTCCCATATTTGTTCGAACAGTTAATGATCTCACAAAATTTGTAATTTCGGTATTCTATGATTACTTATTTATTAGAAATTTAGGTAAAAATTGAAATATATAAAAAAACGAACAGAAATTAATACTTCAAGATCTTAAGTCCTTATCATAATACAAAAAATGTAATTTCTGAAACAGTGTGATTATTTCATGTGAAAACATTACAGAGTAGTCTATTTAAATGATCATTTTCGAAATTATTTCCTAAAAATATAAAATAATTAAAAATAACTGGTTAAGTTGAGAATTTCGTTTGGTTTCTTGGGAAATTAACAAAAATAATTTTTTTTTTTTTCATTAAAATCTAAACTCCATTTATCAATACTCTAATACTTTAAATTAAAATAATATTAAAAAATGAAATGAAATATTAAAAATAGTGTTAGGATATGTATTATGACTAAGTCTACATATAAGTCTATATAGTATAGTATATTGAATAAATGTAGACTTAGATTATGTACATAACATACCTATTTAATTTCATAAAAAATCGTAAAGCCGATAAAAACTAAAAGCAATACAGCTTCAACTAATTCTATAATGTATAAAATTCTTTTAAGTAGACATATATTTTTTTGCTTTTAAATGCACTTTTGCCACAACCTATTATATGTATTGTTTCACAAAAAAATGTTTGCGTGTGCAATTTCATTATATACTTTTTTCAACCAACCTCTATATACACAAAATGATAACATTAACTGAACATTTACAAAATTTGTTAGTTTTTCCATTTTTTAACTTGCAAACAATGTCACTCATTAAAACACGTTAATTAATAAGATAGAAAGAAAATTTTATCAATTTTAACTTTCGGCTTATTTAATATTAAATTAAAAGGTAGTCAAAATAAAACAAACCTTTTCTATATTTGCCATATTTGAAAAAAAAATGACCAGCGTCAAATAAACACTAAACAGTGATCACTGATCAGATCACACAAAGTTTTAACTGAACTGTAACTGTTAATGAACAATAATTTGCCAAAACTTTATAAAAGTTTTTTTTCAAATAGAATGATATTTTTATCTTTTATGCAAGCTTATGAGATAACATTTCAATTCAATTTTTCATTTCCTTAATTTTCACTTTAACATGTGGTGTAACGCAAAATGTAGCGAACGACAACACTACTCAAATACAATACATATTACAGTATTACACTATTTATTTACTGCTATTTACAAAACAAAATGTTAAAAATTGCGATTGCAAGAACTTCATTATAAACAAAAAACATGTGATCGTTGACCTCATACATCCACAATGTAGTCTTAATTTTGAAGTTCAATCGACAAAATGGAATATGTACTAATTTCAACTTGGCTTGATGAATGATGATAGTTAAAAATTGATAAGTAATTTATCAATAAATAGTAATCTTTTTAAATTTTGTCTTTAATTTTAATTAAATAACGTGTTATTTTATTTAGTATTTTATATAATTTGTCTTTTTAAAATAATCGATTTCATATTTCAATTCAATTTCTTTTTACTTTCATTCAATTTATAATTGTCACATGCTTGTCAAGCCAAGAAGATTGCAATGATAAAAAAAATGTATTTCAATTTTTGTTGGTTATGTTGGGTTTTGTTACGATAGCTATGGGTGTTTTCAAATTCATTTATTTATCCCAAGTTAAGGAATCTTTGTGGAGGTAAATACGTTATTAAATATTTCATGGCATTATATATTAAATTACACATATTTAAATGTTTTATAATTATAGATTATTACATTTTGGGAGAGAAAAATTGTTAAATAATAAATGAAAGATAATAAAAATTTCTTACACAAATTTTGAACAATCTTAACATTTTCTAGTTTGCTGACTGTGTCGTCACAGTTACGTTATTTAACAGTTACTGTATTTTACATAATCTCTGCAGTGAAAATGATTTTGACTTTACAAATATTGAAACCGAAAACCCCGTTGAAATGCAAAATGAGGATAATGTAGTACGAGCAAAATAATTAAGGAATAGAATTTGTAATGAATTTGATTTGATATAAAAGCTTTAGGTATTTTTGTAAAAGCTGTAATTTTGAATAAAAATAACTACATTACTGAATTTCAAATTTTCTAATTTTATGGATGAATCACGTTATATATTGAAGTGTAGACGCTGCCTTAAGAAAAATGGTAATTAAATTAAATGTTACTAAAATGAAAAAAAAAAAAGATTTTCAAGAAATAAATTTTAATTCATAAATTATTTGAACTTAAAATTAAAAGAAAATAATTGTATTAAACTAAAATAAATTGAATATAAAAAATGGATTATTACTAATTTATAAATTTGTACATTTTTCAGTTTGTTTTTCAAATTGTTTGAACTTCAAATTAAAAAAAAAGCAATGTAATTATTAAATGAGAATAAAATAATAAAAACTGGAAATAAAATGGAATATGTAATACTGTTAATTAACATTTTAAAAATTTACATTTTACACTTACATGAAGATTATTTTTCAAGAAGCTTTTTCATAATGTCCAATTTTTTCTCATAGTACTCCTTTTGATTTTGAAGTTTTTGCTCCCTAAATTTTTTGTTATCTGCTCTTTTTTTCATTTTTACTTCCTCTTTCGTTCTAAAATTTTCATTTAAATCAGCTCGCATTTCTCGCATTTCCTCTAAAATGCTAAAAATATTTAACCTTTGTGCTGTTCGTGTTCTTGGCTTGATTTCTAAAAATAAATATATTTGCAATATTTTTTAAATATAAATAGGTAACTTTACTAATATTTTACCTGTAGAAGAAGTTTCAGGTGATGGCTCTGCATTAACTTGTTCTTTATTTTCCATATTTTGATGTTATTTTTATTTTACATTTTTGAAAAATGGACGAGTATCAGTAAAATAAATAAAAACATAACATAAAAAATACAACAAGTGGCCTCGGTAGCCGAGTGGTAAAACACTCGAGTGTAGTAATGTAACGACCGAAGGAGCACGAGTTCAAACCCCGTGAGAACCGAAAAATTTTTCAAATGGTGAAAATTACTGAAAAAAGTAATTTTCAATACAACCACATCGGTTCAAATATAATTTAATAATTAATAAAGATATAATATAATATAACTAATAAAAAAAAAAAATAATATAAATATGTAATATACAAAAATATATACCAAATAATTAATACAATTTAATAAAAAAGCCCACATTTCGAAAGGGAAGACCTATAAAGTTGGCCTACAGATATTTATCTGTAGGATCAACTGTTAAAATAAATAAATAAATAAAATACAACAACAAAAATTTCACGTAAGATTTTCCAAATTGAAATTAATCATAATTTTTAATAGGAACCATTCCAGTACTGACTACTCCGTTTTTTTTCTAAAACAGAAAACATATGTTTTCAACTTATTTCAACTTCAACATAAATCAACAACCTCTGGAATAAGTTTTTGTAAGTAAATTACATTGCAGCTGTGCTGTGGGTATTTGACGTTTAAAACCATATGAGTTTGAGTTGTGATGTAATTTGATATAACTCTCTAAAGGTGTCTAAAGTAAAGAAATGTAAACAACTTTCGCAAATATTTTTTTTTTTTTAATTTTAAAATACAAATTAAAAAAATGTTATGTAAATTAATATTTAAAATTTCTTACAAAAGTACCAAGATCTTAAAACTGAATAATAATATTGGTGTCATAAGTCAATCACTAAGAAACTTTCATTTAACTCCAATTCAAACAACCTTTTGGGAAAGCCACAAAAAAAGTGGTTATGAAAAACCAATTAAATTTCCAAGTAAGAAACAACAAATTATTGATGGCTTAAAAGAATTGAAACAAGAAATTGCATTATGGAAAACGGAAATGAAAGAGAAATTCGAATCTGATCCAATCCTAGTGTATAGGCCAGGTTTGTAAAAACTAACCTTTAAATAGGATAACTTATTTTGGTTTTAATTTTAGGTGAAGTAGATGTTGTTTTCTCTTTCAATGAACAAAAAGATATAGATAAATGGGTGGTAACGACTGACAAAGATCATAATGAAGGTAAAAGTACAGCAACTTTAGAAAGGAGTGTATCAGGTGCTGGACATTTTCATGGTTACGTTGATTCAGAATATCTTAAAGACGGTAAAATAAAAAGAAGTGGATATGCTAATATACGAACAATTAGAGTTCAAGTACGTTAAGGAAAATACTCCCAAAATATTTTTAATAATTCTATGCAAGAAAATTCAATATTTTTTTATATACTTCATTTTTAGAGATCTTTTAAAAGAGACATAACATATGATTGGACACAATACAATACATTAGTTCTGAATATTAGAGGAGATGGTCGAAGTTATTTAATTAATTTACATTGTGAAGGTTATTTTGATTTATTTTGGAATGATGTTTATCATTATGTTTTATATACTAGAGGTGGTCCACACTGGCAATTAACCAAGGCAAATTATACATTTTAAATTTCAAATTTGTCGATGTTTTATTTAAATCAGTATTTTTAAATTTTTAGATACCATTTTCAAAGTTCTTTTTAGCCTCAAAAGGTAGGGTTCAAGATCGTCAAGGAGCTATAACATTAAATTGTGTTACTCATGTTGGATTTTCAGTTGGTGCTAAAGGTGGATGCGATGGTCCATTTAGTTTAGAAATTGATTATATTGGCTTAGAATTTGATCCTAGCCATAGGGAACAATTTGCTTATGAAATGTATAAAACAGATAAATATATTGCTGCAACATAGAATAGGTTGTTTTAATATGTTAATTATTTTTTAAAATATGTATTTTCAAAACATTTACAATAATGTATGTAAAGTGAACTAGAATTAAAACAATAGATTTTTTTTAAAATATTTTTTATTACATTACATTTTGTATGTATAATTTTTATTATTTTTTTTAATCGATTCTGCTTATTTATATATTTATAACACTTTAATAAAATCGATTAATTTATTTCAAAATGATAAAAAGTAAGGCCAACATTATATTCGTTTAGTTATGTTTAGTTTTAAAAGTTCCAATCACTCTTATAAATTCATTAAAATTGCAATACAAATGCTGTGCCCACGCATCAACTTAAGTAAGATTAAAGCAAAATTATTTCATAAAATTTAATTTAACTCTATTTCTGTCATTATTTATAATTAATTATTTATATCATTTAAAGTTGGCGAGTATAATATCACTTGAAAAGTTTAAATTAACAAGCAACAAAATTGTTAAATTATGGTTCTTTTTATCAATTAATTTTTTAAGATTGGGTTTTGTTTTTTAAGATTTTAAATGTATCTTTATTTGTTATATAACTAACTGCAGCTGCAGCTGTTGTTATTCCGGTTAAATACCATAAGCAATGTAAGCCAAGATGGTCCATATAATTCCAAATTGGAGAGCCTAAGCTAAATCCAATAGTAATTAGTTGAATAGCAGTATTTACTTTACTGATAAATGTAGGTTCTAATTGGGCGGTAACGTGAGTAGCATCAAAGTATCTCGTGAATGTTTTAGGAGGAGGAAGACTAATATATCGAATTACAAAACCGGCAAAAATTAAAAGTACGTCTCTGGTTAAAATCATTGCTGTAAGCCAAATTGGTAATATATTGCAATATCCCATTGATATAACTAAAGCACCAACTAAAAGTTTATCAGCTAAAGGATCTAAAAAAGAACCAAATTTACTAGCTTGTTGTGGCCATTTTCGTGCAATTTGTCCATCAAGCTATGTAAATAAAATATCAAAAATGTTATTTTTCTATTGAAAATAAATTTGGAATTATTTTTTAATATTTACCAAATCAGTGATTGCTGCAAAACCTAAAAGACCCATGGCTAAAGTATAATCACCATGTACAATTACGTAACCTAAATATGGTGCTAATAGTCCTCGACCAACAGTAAGAGCATTTGGTATGGTGAATATGTTTTCTTTTTCTATTACCTCTTCAACTTTTCTTTTTACTCGAATTTTTTTCTTTCGTATATCCGTAACCAAAGCATCTCTTTTTTCGGTGAGACTTTTTCGTTTTTTATCTAACACATCTTTTATGACTTCTTGACTTTTTAATGTTCTTAAATCAATTGCTTGTCTTTTGAAATCATTACTAGTTCCATTACAATACAATTTAGTGTTAATTTGTTGTATGCTTGTAGTAGTTGGTACAATGTATGCCCATTTAAATTGCTTTTGTAAATATTTGGAGGATCTAATCAATTTAAATAAATCACTTGAGCCATAAGATGAACCTAAACTTTTAATGGCTAACATTTTAAGCTAAAAGAATATTATTAATCTTAAATATTTATTTATTTACTCATATTTAATATAATAGTTATGTATTTAGCTTACTTAATACATAAAATTGAAACTTTTTAGTATTACATATATGAAATTTAGTATTGTTTATGAGATTGAAATATGAAGTGTCATTTACTACTGAATTTTTCGCTTTGTGTTAATTATTTACTGATTGTAATTGAAATTTTAAAACAAATGTAAAGCATCATTAATTTTATTGTGCTAATTAATAGATGTTTCTTTTTCACAAAACATATGACAACAAAAATATTGTTATTATTATTGCAATTTGAATGAAGATTTTTGAAAGGAAAATAAAACTAATAAGAAAGAAAGAAAAGAAAAGTAAACCGGTAATAAAAATAATGCTGTACTACTTTTTGTAGGACAATTCTATCTCTTTTTAGCACGCTTCGAATTTTAACATCACTCACGTACGCATACAAGTTACATTAGTTTATACATTTTATTTAACGATTGCAGCACCAATTGCTATTAACGGATACTAGGGAAAATTATCAACCTGACACCATCTATGTAATATAAGTTCGTTCAGTAGAATAAATACAAACAGAATCGGATAGAACTGTTTTTGTCACGGACAATTAAATGTCAAACATTTTAGTATTACTTAGAACAGAAAAACCTACTTAACTTTTTTTTTTAACTTCAATGTCCAATAATTTTTGTTTACTTTCTTACTCTCAAATTTTTCTGTTTAACTGTAAAAATTTGAAGAAAAAAAAAACAATAAAAAAGTTGTCCAAAACTGCTCTCGAAAAAGTTCACAACAAAAAAGATCAATTTAGAACAATAATACAAAAATTTTACTCTGCTAGAAAACAAGTTTTTATAAAAAAAAATTTTTTTTTGAAATGTTCTGCACAATTTAAATGAACACCGATCAAAATACTTTTGGACAAAAAAGTTCAATTAACGGAAGATGCTGAACACAAAAGTGTCATTTTTTACTCTTCTATTTCTATATCATTCACTAATCGAATGTCATTTCATTCAAACGTCATTTCACGTAAGTAACCTACGAACTGAATCGTACCAGTTAAGTTGAAAAATAAATTTTTTAACGAAACTGAAATTTAAGTTAACTTAAGTATATAGCTTGTTAGACCTAGTTTAGGTTTTCAAATCTACCTGTTAGATGCTAGGAGTTGAGGTTTATGGCAGCAGCTCAGCTACTGGAATCTATAAGTTTATGTCATTATGAAATACTGCATTAACTCTTTTTTTGCAAATAAACTTTCCCATTTTTTCAATTAAAGACTATCAAAATATAAAATGAAGTTGTGGTAGATATGTACTTGAAAAATTAAAACATGATGAAAATTGGTCAATTTTGAAGAAATATTTAGTTTCGTTACACCATATTTTAAATATCTATTATATATTTACACACTGGGTGGCGCAATAGGTAGAACGCCTGCCTTTCAATTCAACCGAAAGGTCCCTGGTTCGATTCTCAATGAAGCAAAAAAATGTTTTATTGGTTTTTCAACCTTGTCTAGTAGTACCCTTTGTCATTATGATAAAATAAATGACAAAAAATAATTGAGAGTATATATAATCTGGTAACAAATTAAATACAATGAAACTATTCTATTTTAGAAGGCATAGTTCCTGATAATAGTTTTTAAGTTTTTTAAGTTAGTTTGAGTGTAAAAACAAATTACAAAAAAAAAGTGAAAATCGATTGTTAAATGGCTTTACTTACTTTCCAAAATTTATAGATTAAAAAGAACAAAAATTTTGGTTATTCAAATAAAATATGTAGTTACAACCAACGAATTAGAATTAATTCTAATTCGTTGGTTACAACTATGTTTTTGACGTTTTTGTAGAAGAAAGAGGCTAGAATTTCTCGGTGTATTTGAGTTGATTTTCATTTTTTATTTTCAACAAATATTTTATATATAATCATTTTCTGTTAAGTGCGTCAGAAAAACTTGTTAGTGTTAAGTCTGTTTAATATAAGTATTTTCTGTTAAAACTATGGGTGCAAATAAATTTTTGTTTACAAAATGAAAGAAAGATGCTTAGATGAAAAATACATTAAAAAATATAACAGTTATCATTTTTTATTATCAAAAGAAATAATAAAGGTTCGTACGTCACGGTAAAGTGTCAACTGGTTTTACTTCGTAGGACAGTGCAGTGGAATCGTTGCATATTTTTGACAGCAATTGTTGTTATTTCATTATTGTAATATGTAACGGTATTTATTCTCGTCTAAATCCTAGATTGCATGTTATTGAAGTTTGTTTTTATTTAGTTTGTATTTATTTTTGTTTTACTTTTGCTTGTTTTTAATTTTGTTTTGTTTAACTTAAAAATTATATTTGCAATGGGATTTTCTGACAATAATTATAAATTGTACGTACGCATTTTGGCTTAAATTTTAATATATATGTATATAAATATCACATATAATGCCCAAAAAATTGTTCAGCACTCTTTATCAGAAATAAACATCAGCAATAACCTAGTAAAAAAAGGATCATTAGAAAATAAATAAAAGAACTTCATTATAATTTTTCAATAATTTTTATTGATTTCTTAGCATTTAAATTATTAAATTTTGTAATATAATTTGTTTTTTTCCGTTTTCTAATTCTTTATTGAAATTATATTACTGTTTTTAATATTTTATTTATTTTAAAAATATCCGTTTCTTTTTTAATTTCATTTTTTTTTTTAAATTAATAATAATAATTAAATTAATATAAGCATTTTTATTTATTTATTTTTTTTTTGTTTTTATTAATGTTTTTTTTATTATAATATAAGATAATGTAATATAATAAATTGCTTGTAATAATTAAAATGGATAAAAATTTAAGCCATTATGAAGAGAAAAATTACTCTCTTTTTATTTTTATTTAACCTATATTAAAGAATTAAAGTAGGTTATTTAAATAAGCCATAGTAATTTAATAGATTTTTATATTTAGTGAACATAATCTAATAATTATTTTTATTATATTTATATATATGTATGTTATTTTGAAATTAATAAATTTAAAATTTTATTTCAAATATACATATAATATCAATATGTAATAATGTAATATTATTTGTGGTTTGAGGTATGTACACTATTTAATGACTGGATTTTCAAAGATTTGTTCACTTAATTTGAATAAAAGAATTTCGTAAAAATTAACATTCAATATTTCTAGTGACATTTAGCTTGTTTCCCCAAGCACTCTCCACTTCAGCTTTAGCACACGTTTTATACAATTTTACGTACAAAAATCAAAATGCTAAAGTTGTAGTATCCATGAAACCTATATTTAAGAAATGTATAATTGGTGTTTTTTCATAATGGTTCATTGTAGCTAATTAGAATGTAGTCGTGTATGCAGATCACTTTTTATATTTTAAGTGTATAGTTTCAATGTTAGAGGATTATTGAAAGTAGATTTTGAATCTTTGGAATTAATATTTGTAAATTGAGAATAATTTTGTAAAAATATTTTTCATCGATGATCGTTCGTTCCAGTAGAGTGCTAAGGACGTTTTATAGTTAATAAATATTCGAAACCAATGTGTTAAATTTAAATATAAAGTTTAATTGTTAAGGAGAAATATGCATGTCTGAGCAAGTATCCAACAAAGAATATGGCCATAATTGAAGAGGTTAGTCGCAGATAGAACGCAAATTATGTCGCTAACTAAATTTAACTAAACTAAAATTTATCTGAAACGGTTTTAAAGCGTTTTCTTTTTCTTAATTTAAAATCTTAACCTGCAAAAAGTCTACCAATTAAGATTGGGTTCATGAAATACATTTTAAAGACTCTGTGTACATGTTAATAAGCAAAATTATGGAAAATTAGGTTACATGTCCGAAAAGTTTTGATTAGCATTGTTCTTATTTTTTTATGAAAACAAACTGTTTCCGAAAATGTCAACGAAGACTTTCTACATTATGCTAAAATTTACGAAAATTTATTCTTTTATATTTTTTTGTACTACATGACTTATTAGATCTATTAATAATGATTTACTTTTTATGTAGGTATATACGTATTATAGTTTTTATTTAATAATTCTGGTTTTGGTATAAATATCAAATTATTAATGAAAAATAAAAAAAAAATAAAATAAATTGTTGATGTAATTGTGTGGTAGTACTAAAAGATATATTTTAATCTTTTTTTTGTGTGTTTTTTTTTTTTTTTTAATATTATTGTACATTATTATATTATTTGCAATTAATTAAATTATTAACGCACTAATTTTTAAGATTTTTTTTTTTATTTTTCTTTTATTTAATTATTTTTTTAATTAAATTTTGAAGAATTTGAATAACATAATTTTAAAATTGATTTAAATTTTTAATTTATGATTATGAAAAAAATTTTTTTATACTTTTGAAAAGCACATTTAAATGAGGAGATATATAGGTATATATATTATAATATCTATTATAGGGGTAGGGATCTAACAAGACAACAATAATTACGAAAATTATTTTTCTGAAATTTCAAATGATTGTCATTTAATTAAATATGAAAATTTCGAAAATCCAATTCGAAAAAAAATTTATATAAAGATAAGTAAGTATAGTAATCTAAATAAATTTAAGATTCTAGTACTATTATATAAATAATATAGTTAACATAAAGAACATGTTTTATCCGTGTATATTTTTTAACATTATATTCGGGATATATTAATGGTAAAACAATTTTCATAACTTATGTTTTTAAATTTATTATACATAGTAATGTAGAGTGTTAGTGAAGTATTGGAAGTGTATTTAGTTCCAGGAGTTTTGTAGTTGAAGAATTTCAGTTTGGATTAAACACTTTTGGGGATATAAATAAAATGGACAAAGAATCATATTATCATTATATGTATTATTAGTAGAATTTTGTTATTGTTATAATGGTATATTATAAGTATGTACTATGTGTAGTTACCCTTAATAGCTAATGCTGATTTTCTTTATAATTTGAATTATCGTATAAATATAAAGAAATTATAATAATATAAGAATATTTCACAGCATCTTATGTTCGAAAAGTTTAAAAATTGACTTGGACTTAAAATGTTCAGACTAGTGTTTCAAATTATTATATTTAAAAATTAGAACAGCTTTTCAAAAGTTTTGTTTTAAAATTTTTTTTTTTTTTTTAAATTTAGAAATTTTTATTTTTTATTTTAAAGTAGAAACTAGTAAAAAGAGTGTTAATAACAATTTTATCTTTTTAATTTTGGATATACAAAATATATAACAATTTAGTTTCTAATTTTATACACGCGTAGAATTAAAAAAATGCGTTTAAAAGTGTTTTTTTTTTTTAATTTACTTTATTTCTCTAACATTATGTATAATTTTAACTTTAAGATTTTGTTATTGTTTTTTTTTTTTTTATTTTTTTTTTTAGTTTTAATTTTTTTTTAATTAAAATTATATAACAAACAATTTTTATTTTTAAATTTTAGTCGCAAAATTTCACACTTTTTTTTCGAGTTTTTCTAATTAATTTTTGTTCTTATTTTTGTTTTTTTTTTCTTGTTCTAAATTTTATAATTATAGCTTAAAATATAATATTGCTTTAATTTTATTTTCTAAAATTTTTATATTTTAAAGATTTCGAATAATATTTATTTATTATTAAAATGATGGATTTTTTATAATTTTGAATAATAATGTATAATATAATACAATATAAATATTAGTAGCTAATGTAAATGGAATTTTAAACTGAATTTATAGAAGTGGGGTGGTAAAGTATGTGTAAAGAATTTAGCACACACAAAACTGCTATCTGCTATATCCTTTTCATGAAATTGAAATAAATTATTAATAAATATTTGATTATAGCTTAGAGATTTTTGATTAAACAAGATTTTTCGAGGTAAGAGATTTTTAGCTACCTGCTTCGAGAACAAAATTCATTGTCGGATTATTCTGAAAATGACGATGCAGTTTGCAGAGTGGAAGAGAAGATATAATGTCAAACTTTATGAACTGATGTATAATGAGGTGAACGCAGTTATCAAAATATTCACTTAATAAATCATAGTATTTATGTAGAGTAAAAATAAAAATGATTGATTGGTCACGTATCATCGTATGTAAGTAAGTATGTAGGAGAACATTTTTAAATAAATGATAATCATCTTAATTATATTTTAGCAACTATTTCGTGTACATTCCAATCACATTGCATAAGAGTTATTCATATAAGAAAGAGGAGAGTAAGTCTCCTGTTTTGATAATTAGAAGATTAATTTTTAATTGATTTATGACAAAATTTAATATTGGTAGAAGTGGGAAGTAATTGAAAGTAATTGATAGGTTAAATCGGAAGTAAAGTTAAAAATAGATGCTCAACATTTTATATTTTAAATTTAAGTAAAAGAGTTTTTTTATCTTTTCAAATGTAATTAATAAGAATTACTTACTTTTACTGCCATTGATTTTGATTATTTGAGCATGAAGATTAGAATTGGAAATTATTTGTAGATAAATAATATGTTTTGTACATTAGCTTTGTAGTTTGGTCTCTTTAACCTTTTTTATAAATTTAATTATTTTTTTCTTCTACTATAAGTATATATATAGATAATAATATGTATTTTTAATTAATTATTTTTAATTTGTATTTTAGATACAAATAAAAAATAAAAAATTTCATTTTATATTTGCGTATTAATTTTTAAGCAATATAATTAATTTTAAAAATTTGGAATTTAAAAATTTCTTTAGGCCTTACTTTTTAATTATGAGTTTTGAAGAAATTATTCAAATACATATTCTCAACATTTTTTGAATTATAACAAAAAAAAAAAAAAATTGAACAAAATGCAAAAAATAATATTTTGTTTGTTTTTTTTTTTTTTTAAATTTTTAAGAAAAATTTTGTGCGTCCCATTAAAACTGTTTATTTTTGTTTTTTTTTTACATTTTTTATTTTATTTTTATTTGTTATTCAATAATTTAAATTCAAACACTTTCTTTTCTACGTTCATTTTCATGGATGCATAAACATATATATATATATATATACATATAGGTTTATATCCGTGTTTATATTTTTTCTATTGATTCTTAATTAAAAAAGCTTACAATTAAATTTCTAATTTGATCTCTTAATTATGGTTTTATTTTTATTTTGTTTAAATTAAATATTTTTTTGTTTTTTCATTTTTCTTTATAATAATAGCATCACAATACAGGGTGGTTTGAATGTATTAATATACTTTTTGGTTAAATAATGCTTTTAAAGTAAAATTTTCGAGTTTATTATATTGTAAAATAATAAACCCAAAAATTATTTTAAAAATTATTTTTAATAAAATAAGAATAAATTAAAATTATTGACATTTTAAAAGTAAATAATGTAATGAAAATAAATTTTTTATTGATTGGATCTGTATTGCGATTCAATTAAAATGTAATGGACTTATTTCTTTTTTTAGTTAACTTTGTAATGAATTATTACTAGATTGAAATTTGTAGTGTGCTGTGGAGTTTAAACGGTTCAAATATGTGAAGAGAAACCAAACTAATGAGGGTTAAATCATAAATTTCGTACAACCTGCACATATTGGTAATGAGAATGTACAGAGGAGGTATTTCTACCCTCTTGGTAACTCTCGATAACTCTCGATAACGGTACTGAATAAACCTAGTGTATATATTTTAAAAAAACTTGAGAGGAAACCAAAAGGTAAAATTTGATTTAGGAATTTTTTTGTTGCCCCCACGAGATACAACAAAACAAGAGAGATGATTCAGTTAGGGTTTATTTTGGTATAAATTTCGCATGAAGTTTCATACTTTAACATCTAGTCATTTATTAAAAAAAAAAAGACAAAAAACTGAAATTTTGTTGAGTAAGTTTCTAACTCAAAAATTTTAACAAATCATAGCTCTTAAATTATTTTGGATCGATTTAATGTGTTTAAATTGCTGAAGAGATGACATTAATTTCCGAATTATATAGTGTATATATTTTAAAAAAACTTGAGAGGAAACCAAAAGGTAAAATTTGATTTAGGAATTTTTTTGTTGCCCCCACGAGATACAACAAAACAAGAGAGATGATTCAGTTAGGGTTTATTTTGGTATAAATTTCGCATGAAGTTTCATACTTTAACATCTAGTCATTTATTAAAAAAAAAAAGACAAAAAACTGAAATTTTGTTGAGTAAGGTTCTAACTCAAAAATTTTAACAAATCATAGCTCTTAAATTATTTTGGATCGATTTAATGTGTTTAAATTGCTGAAGAGATGACATTAATTTCCGAATTGTGCATACAAATTTTTATTTACACACTTTCTGGGTGTTACATTATCTTGAACGTCCTGGGCTTGGCGCAAAAATGTTGAAAGTATTTTGTTTGTCAGATTTAAGATATTGTTATATAAAAAAATAATTCTATTTAATTTCCTACATTATTCTGAAAGAGAGTTCAATAATTAAACATTTTCGAAAAATTTTTAATTTTATTGTATTTAATAAATATTCCATATTTTTAAAAAAATAATATTTTTTTTTTAATTGACTCTTATTATTATGACACTTTTATAATATTCGTATTTTTAAGACTTTTAGTTTCTATTTTTAATATTATTATGGTGGTAAAAGTCAATTATATATATTGTTGGTACCACTTAAAAAATTGAATTTCCATTTATTATTTAAAATTATACACCCACCCAAAAACAATCATTATAGAATGCGACTATTATAAATTGTTGTAGGTACAAGTATAATTATATGTGTGGCTAGTATTGTATATATGTGTATAAAAGAAATATTTTGTATTTAATATCCTTAAGAAATCAAAATAATATCAGTACCGTTGACTGTTAGCATATTTTAATGATTGGCTTGTTATTTCAATTTGTTGTTGTTCAGTGAATACTGTTGAACAATTTTTTTTATCAAATTTTAATAAATAATTAAATTTTTTTTGTTCAATAATTTATGTTTATTTGACGTAGATACACTATGAAAGAATTAAATTCAAATTTAATATAAAAAGGTATTCTATTGATTGCATGTTATTTATTGTAAAATTGTATAGCTATTATAGAAATTAACTATGATGTATGATTCCACATAAATAAATTATTGAACTTATTTGTTAGAAAGTTTACTACAATAATAAGAGAAGAGGTATAATTTAGTTAAAAATTGATCAATAGTTAATGATTAATTTAAATAGTATAAGTGTTTATTATATATAACAGATTAAACAAAATGGCATTATGGATTCTAGAAACTTGTCACATATATAGAGGTTACAAAGGGAGGATTTAGTTTTATTCCATTGAAGAATATGACAAATATGTATTCATACTCTTTATTTGTACCTATATAACATAAGTATGTTATTTTTTTTTACGTCGAATACCTTTTTAATTTAATAATATCTAATATTCTAGGTAATTTTCGAGGTTTACTTCCAATATACAATAAGATTTCATATTGCAAACATGTTCTGACTATAAACAAATTTACTTCATCAGTTTTAAACTATGTTGTTATTTACTTCATCGTATACCATTGAAGAATATCCTGAGAGTAATCTTTAAGGACTTAGATGATTAATATCATTAATACGGGTAATCACAATAAGCCCATTTGCGGCTGCGGTGATATATGGGGCAGATACCCTCCCAAAATCTAATCTAATGACATATTCTTTTGTTATTAGTCAGTATATATCTTTTGATATATGAGTCAACGAAAATAGAATGAAGTTAAGTTATTATGTAAAATTAAATAAGTTACATATAAAAAAAAAAAAAACAATCCATCACAATATTGATCCCACAACAAAAACCAAAAAATAATTTAATAAAATTTATCTATTATTGATTCAATTTCAATTTAAATCTCTGAAAATTATAATATTTTAAATATATTTAATGTACCTATAATAATTAAAGTATGTACGAATATAAATATTAATACTCATAGGTTGAATTGATTTTTGTTTAATAAGAAATTGCCATTTTTTAATAAAATAATTTTGGTTTGTTTTTGATTTAATATTTTGCTATATATATTAAATACATATATATACATATGTGCTTATATATATATTAATAAATATTTAGAATACATACATATATACAACATATATAATTTAGAAAATTTAAATTTAAAAATTTACATAGAAAAATAAATTTTTTACTATAAATTTTTGGTATTCCTTTAAAATCTAAATTAATTTGTTTTAAACAAAGTGTTTTGATTTTTTGTAAATTTGTGAAGAAGAAAAATCGGGGTACGTGTATGTATTTAAAATTTATTTATTTATTTTTCATTAAAGTTTTTAAATAGTACTAACTAATTATTGGATTTTTATTTTATTATTTTCTTATTAATAATATATAGTAAAAAGGTACTTTTAGAGTGTGTATTTGAACTGAATAATTAATTAGATCTAAAAAAAAAAAAAAAACATGCCTAGTTCTAGAAAATTTTACCAAAGACCGTTATATATTAACGGTCTTTTATTTTACCTAAGTAAATAATTAAAATATATATTGCAGTGATTGAATTAATAGTAATCGTTTGTTACCTATAATTATTACACATTTTTATTAATTATTACACATTACAACACACTTTTCTTTATTTGATTTGTGTAAACCATTTTATTTACCAGGTAAATCCTACTTCCAGTGTGTGTACATATTTCACGTATTTTTACTTAACTTTGTGGTGTTAAATACCAACAAAAGTATGAAGATAATGTTTTTGTATTTGCTTTTTAAAACTGCCAAAACATTACAATTTCTTTGGTGTAAATTACGGTTATATGAGAAATAAATTTCGGAATTCTGTGAAAAATTACGGGTATATTAAATTTCAATTTCAGTTTATTTTCAACAAAAAACGATTTTTACCATCCCGTGACTTTCGAAACGTCAAAAAATACGATTGTGAGACGCGTTGTTAAAATTTTATTATCACAATATCAAAATCATGTGTTTGATTTGTAATGTCTATACAATGTATTATTTGACGTTAATAAACACTTCTTGCAATTTTACGATAATTTGTTATTTGAATGTCATTAGAAACATATTAATTAATATTATATTTTTATTGTTATATTTTATATTAATATTATATTGTTTTGCATTTAAAAAAGAAAATTTAAATATGAATTTAGCGATATTTCTCTCCTTTGTTTATCCTTTTTTACTATTAAAAAATGTCAGTTACGAAAACAAAAAACATTTTTTTTTTATTTATTATTTTTTTTGTTCATTAAAATAAATAAAAAGACTCACTCAATTGATTATTTCCTGCTACATTTAAATTTTCCAAATTAATATCAACATCAAATAAATGTCTTTCAGAAATTCTCGATACCTCCTTTGCACATTCTAGGCGTCGCGAATACAAAATTTAGGCGTTTATAAACTCAACACATTGTGTTACAATTTTGATTTGACGAATGTAAACACAAGATATTGTGTTTCAACTTTTTTAGACGTTTCGAAAGTCAAGGATCATTTCATTTCATACAAGCATTAAGATGAGCAAAATGACTAGGCGTCCTATTAGATTTCCTTTTATTAGAGATATATTTTTTCCCAAATTTTTATGAAATTAATGTAAACCAAAGTGAATTATATGGTTTATAGAAGGCCAGAGCTAACTAAAATTTTGACAACAACTTCATTCGGTACTAATCGTTTTATTCTCTCATTTTAACGATTTTTTTTTAGTCTGCATCAGCACTCAGCAGTTCAACGAGATAGGTTTATTTTAATTGTTATGATGAATGTTTTTTTTTAAATTATAAAATAATACCATATTTTTTTTAAAAATTCTAATTTTTTTTACTTTTTTTGTTAGCTGGAATTACGATAAAAATTGGGATTAAGATACAGATGATTAAGATTCATAGAAAATTAGTCAAATAGCAGTCTATTTTTGAGTAAAATTTCGTTATATATCGTTTATAATAAAATAAAATTATTTTGAGTAAAATTTAAAGGACCCGGTCTTCTATAACCCGCAGTGATTTAAACTAATGATAGATAACAATAGATAGATAATTTTTTACTCTGCAGATAAAAATAAAAAAAATCTTACAGGGATTTATTCTATGAATAACAATCCGAAGCTATCTATTGTTCTGATTGGCTGAAATTTGATACGTCCAGATTTCAATAAAAAGAGATGTATATAGTTATATAAATGTATTATTATCGTAAGAAAGAATCTTAGTCGAATCGTAAGAAAGAATCTTAATTATTATCGACAGACTATTGTATTTAGAAGTCCAGAGGGTCTATAAGTAGCTAACTTACTTTCTATTTACATTTTATTTGATTATTGTAATGTCTTCACTGCAATTTATATTTAATTTGTGACATATATTTTTTTAAATTAAATACAAATTTTAAATAATTTTACTAGTTTCTTTTTTTTTCATATATAAGTTTAATAATTTAAATTTAAAAAAAATTAGTGTTACATTTTCAAATTACTTAAAATTTCAAAATATTAAAAAATTGCAACATAATTTTATATTCTTAAAGTGACTATCTTTGAATAATTTATTATTTTTTTTCTTATTGATGTTATTAAAATAATTGGTCTTAAATTTAAATATACAGTAGATAGATACATAGTATATTATATAAAAATTTAATTTAGTATATGTATGAATAGCATTCTATTTTTTATTTTGTTTTAATTTATTTATGTAATTAATTTTTAATTTATAATTGATATAATAATCACAATATTTGAAATTTTGGTTTTATATTTTTTAAAATGAAGAATTTTGTTTAAATAAAAAAATAAAAAAAAAAAACTTTTTTATAAATTAAATTATATTAGTGGATAGGACACTATAAAATTTTTTTTAAATATTAAACATTTTCCGTTAAAATTTATTTTTTATTAATCTTTTGCAAAATAATTTCGAAAATTCTTCTAATGTGATAAATAAATCAAATTAAAGTTAGGGCTGATTCAAAAACGGAAAGTAATAATAAATTTGTTGAGAATCATAAATAATTTAGATGATAAATTAACCGATTAAAAAATTTTTTAATATTAAAATTGAAAGTAAAAATTGTAAAATCGAATTTGAAGAATATTTTGGATGAAAGTTTTTTTTTTAAATCGCTCTTTGAATTCATGGTTGAATAATTTATTTAAAATATTAATTTAAAAACAAAAAACACTTAACATTTTAAACTTCTTATTGAAAGTTTTTATTTTATTTTTTAAAAGAAAAAAAAAATAATCGAAGTGAAGAATCTAAATTGTCTAAAATCATTTAACTAGAATATAATATTACTGTGTTGAGTTAAGATTGCTATTTTTTTTGCTAATTTTTTTTTATTAGTTCACTCTTTCTTCTTGTGAGCTTATATTGTTTGTATTACTGTTAAAACAATTCTCAGATAAAATTTAAAGTTTGCACAATTCTAAATCGATCATAATTCAGATTTAAGTTTAATAAACAAAATGTTTAAAAATAGTCGAATCTTAAAATATAAAATATGAAAATCAATCAACATTGCAAGTAAAAAAATATACGAATAAATATTGACAATTCTAAAATGTCAAACTATAATCGGATAATAAGGTAAATAAAAAGATAATAAGGTTTTTGAATCATTACTTCTCTTTCTCTCTGAAGGAACAGGCTGTTAGGGAGCCATGCTTGTAAATATAAATTATTAAAAAAAAAAAAAAAAATTGATTGTAAGAAAGAAAAACACAAAAATTAATAAAATAATAAATTAAAGAAAAAAGAAGGTAAAATAAATGGATTTAATTAAGTTAATTATTTATTTAAAATTTTCTTAATTAAATTTTTAATTTTTTGTTTTATCAATAAATAGACACTTTGTGATTCTCTTTTTTTTTTTTTTTTTTAAAGAAATATTTAATTTTTTAAAATTTTATATTTGTTTTTATTTTAATTAAAATTTAATAAGCATCTAATACGGTCTTAAGACACTACGAAAACGATAAATATTATTTAATTAATTTTTATTTTTATAATTTTTATAATTTTCTTTAGATAATTATGTATTTATTTTTTATTATTTATTTATCCATATATTTTTTTTAATATGTTAGCCAAAGGTCTGTATAATCTGGTTTACTATTAACAAATTTAAAACATTTCATTACAATTGAATAAAATGAATGCCATTTAGATTGAAATATTAAATGAGAAAGAACAAATCACATTAAAAGTGTTTGATTCGAAAGAATAAATTACATACTAAATTAATATTCTTTAATATTAGCAACATAAAAATACCTATTTTATTACATAATTCATTGTAATTTATGAATGAAATAGAAATATCCGAAATGTTAAGTAGATGATTAACAGCGTATTTTATGTGCTTTTTTTCATCTTGACAGCTTATTTCCCAGTCTAACTTCATTGAATTATTTTCAGATATAATAAGATAATTTAATAATTGTGACTAATTGGCTAAGATTGTCGTAAATAAAATTGTATATAAATGAGTAGGAAATTGAAATTAAAAAAGATTTTTATTAGGTTATAAAACTTATTAGAAAGAAAACAGAATAAAAGTCTTTGTGTTTAAATGGAATCCTAATATAATTGACCCAATAAATTAAGTCAAAAAATTCAGGATCAAATGTAAATTGTAAAGTGCTTTAATTATCTAAGATGAAATCGAAATTCATTTATTTAAAAAAATGAAATTAGTTTCTTAAGTTTCGATTATTATATGAACTGCATGGAATGACAATGGAAAAAGTTTAATATTAGTGCATCATTGGGGAAAATCACTTCAACTTTAAATATTAGGTAATTAAGTAATAATATATACTATAGTCTATATATACTATAATATAAATAATATGAAGTGGCAAATTTATTTAAACATATTATTAACATAATTTTCAATGTATTTGTATGTATTTCTCTAAAATATTTATATTCAATTATTATTCAACAAGTAAAAACTATCCATAAACTTTGAAAAAACGTCGTATATTGCAAAAAAAAAAAAAAAATTTATCTTACGGTAATTTTTCACAGTTTGAATGGAAATTTTAGAATAGTTATATTATTAATTATTTTTTTATTATTTTGTGTAATTATTAATTATATAGATTTTATTTTCATATTATTTTGTGTTATTAATTTTTGAAATTTGTTTTTTAAATTTTAATATCACTGATTCGTAATTTGTTTTTATACGTGAAATTTTTGCGTTGTTGCCGATTATTTCTTGCTTATATTTTTTTCATTATTATTATTATTGTTATAATTTTTTTTTTGTTTTTAAATTATTCTTCTTAATTTATTTAATATAATTTTGTTTTTTTTTTTCATTATTTATTTATTTATTTATTTTGTTAGTTTAAATTTTCTACAGCTTCTTAAAATTTAGTACCACAGTCAAAAGAGATTTATGTATGAATGTATTTAATTTCATTTTTACTACGTTGCTTTTATCGCTCTATACACATATGCACGTACAAACATGTACATATGGATACACACATAAATACATAGGTAATTATATATTTTACAATTTAATAATAGTAAAATATATGTAAAGAATAAAATTGAGTTAATTGAAAAAATAAATATATATATATTTCATTTAATGAATAAAAATAATTGAAATCTATAAATAAAAATAAATAAATAATAAAATAAATATTTTTTTAAATAATTTCTGAACTTAATATTAAGCCGTATTTATTTTATATTTTTTGTTTTTTTTTGTTTTCTAATTTATTTCTATTAAAAGCAAGATTGTATTAAATTTTTTAATTTGTTCATTAATAACATTAATTGTCTTTTCTACTATATTTTTAAAATATTTTTGCTCAATTGTTTAATTTATTTTTTAAATGTTGTTCTCAGTTTGGAGTTTCATTTATAATTAAGACAACATTTTTTCCACAATGAGTTTATCTATTTATTTACTGTTGGTTAAGATATTTTTTAGCTTACATAATATATGCTTTGCCGTTATTATTTCGCAATTTTTATTTTATACAATCCTGCTGCATTCATTATTATTTTTAATTATGGCGATCGAATTTTGCATTTCTGTATTTTAATTATTATTGTATTTAATTATCCTAAATAATTTAATTGTATTTTGCAATATTTAATATAATTGCATTGTTTTGTTTACTTTTTTTTAATCTTTTAATTTTTTTTTTTTTATTGTTTGTTTTTTGGTTTTATTTTTTTTTTAATTTAAATTTTAAATTTTTTTGCATAATTTGTTTTTTTTTTATTTATTTAATTATTTAATTTATATATTTCTAAAATATTTTTAATAAATAATTGTGTATTAATGCACCTCTAAGATAATTAAACGGTCATAGTTCAAAGTGTTCATTCATTGAATTCTCTATTGTCACAGTTGTATTATAAAAGTTATTGCATTCAATATTTGACATCCATTCGAAATCACTGACAGTTGCCTAAATTATAAAAATAGAGAAAAAAAGTTATTTTTGTTTTTTTGTAATTAATAAAACGAAAATTGATTAAAAATTAATTAACGGTATTTTCTGTATATTTATTTTATTTTATTTATTTATTTTCAACATAAAATGCCTAAAGAGATTTTATTTTGTATATGAATTAAAACAAAACAGAAATTTAATTTAAGCAAGAGTGTAATAAAATAATATAACAAAAGTAAAGAATTTAATTTTAAATTCAATTTTAAATGATAAAATGTAATTTAAGTAAATTTGTATCAGATCTTATGCCATTACACATTCAAATTTTACTAAATGTGTACAAGCACTCATATTGTAATTGACAATTAATTAAACATTTGAATTAATTCTCACTTTAAATAATAACTTAGTAGCCACATTAGACAGTTACTGATTCTTTGTATATTACTTTTTGTGTGACGTTGATGGGATTTTCATTAACACAATCATATCATACTAAATATTGTTGAAAACGTTTTCGAGTTAACAACAGAAACTATCACACTTATAATTTGTTCAGTTATAAATTTGTTTTTTTTAGCCTCCATTTATAATTCTTATGACTATAAAAAAAGTCAAGACAGAGTGGAGTGGTAATTAGTGATAATTTTTAATTATTCCACTGTCTTACCAGTACTGTATCGTATGGTCAGCCAGTTACACATATTATATACATATAATCAAATAAAAATAAATATACTCGTAATATCGATTTCTTGATTTCTGAATTTCATTTGGATTTTTAAAAAAGAGCCGAGGCTCTAATTGATATAATTAAGTCCTTATTATCCTTTTCCAATCTAATAAAGCTTGATTAAATTAATTTATATTGTATTATATTTTTATAATTAAAATAAAATCTTGTTTCCGAAAATTATAATTAAAAAGGATTCTCCGGTACAATTTTAAATAATTTAAATAATTTTTTTTTTTAAATAAAAAATATCTTGCCTTATGCATTGAATAAACCGCTACAACAACTAAAACATGCATTATATTGTGTGAATTGAAATATAAATCAAAATTTCCTGGAAACCATTTTTCTGGAATATGCATTGCACCAATAGCACCACCAAATACCGACACCAAATCCTGAAATAAAAAATTTCAATTTTATAAGAGAAAATGAGAAAAATGAAAAACGAGAAAGAAAAATATAAAAAATTATTTCCATTACTTTAATTCAATAAGATGGAAAAAGGTAAAAAAAAAGAAAAAAAAAAACATAAAAAACTGAAATGGAAAAGAACTGAGACAAAGAAAACTGAGTTTAAAAATATTCATTTTGAAGTTGTAAGATTTTTTATTTTAAATTTAAAAATAATATTTAATATATATTTAATGAAACAAAACTACATTTATCATCAAAATTGGAAAACACAAATTTTGGTTTATGGAATGTTTAGTTTTTGGGTCGGTCTTAGTTTAAAAAAATACCAAGATTATTTTTAAAGCCATTTTTATTTAATTTTTTTTTATACACAGTACCCAAAAACTAGGAAAGTTTTTTTCTTTATTACTATTGTGGGTTTTGATAAGGGGGTTAGGATTAGGATGGAAATAGAATGTTAAAAGAATTAACAAGAACTCTTCTTGACCATTGTCTTCAATTGAAGAGCTAACAAAAATATATTTTTTTGTATTTGTTGTATGAAATGTTGCTCATTTTGATTGTCATGGTCTGGAATTCTATAGTTGGATTCTTTAAAAGTTGGAAAAATTGGAATAATTTTGAAAATAAGTTTGTTGTTGTTATTATTGTTTTAAATCCATTTATTTTGTGTATATATATTATGTTTTATTAATATATAAAAAATTGTTATTGCCTTTTACAGGGATTTTTTTACCTGGGGTAGATCTGAATTTAATTTTTTTACCCAAAAGTAAAGTCCAGGCTTTTTGATTTCAATTATATGGTATTGATTCTTTCCAAAATTTAATTGAGGCAAAATAAGCAGTATTACATTGTTTTAGAAATATTCATAGTTTAGGATTTTTTTTCAAAAATGCCCGTGTGCTCGAAATATCTCCTTGCGTAATGTTTTGACGGTATATTTAGATTACATTTCATTTTGTTGATCTTTTTTTCTTGTTTTTATTATTCTAATTTATGTTACACCTAATATATATCTACATATATGTATTTTGGTTGTTATAATCGATATTGATTCAAATGAAATTTATTTTTTATTTTGTTATATTTTTGTCGTTTTTATTCTTAAAATAAAACTCTTGATAAATTACGTATACAATTTCCTTGAAAAGATTACTATTGAAATTTCAAAGAAATTAATCTTCAATATATTAATTCTGAAAACAAACAGAATGAAAATAAAAAATGTCCTTGTAAATTTACTTATTCAAAAAATCAAAAAAAAAATCTAAGAATTGGACATTGCCTTATGAAGCGTTTTAATTCGTCCAATTTTTGAATCACTTGAAAAGCAATATTTTTTTTCTTTACTTTTGATTTCAATGTTTGTTTTTTGTTTTTTTTTTTATAATGGAAAGGACATTCAATGTGTAGCATGCAGGACATGATGAATAATATTCTTAAATAAATTTTATTTTGAAATTCAATGTGACATTAGTTGCGATTTACTGATTTTTGAATTTAATCAGACGATACGATATGTTGTCTTGTCTAAAGGCATGGCTATTTGAATTGAAATAAAATTTTTAATTAAGTGTAATGTATTTTGACTGATAATTGTAGAGAGAGAATGTAATGAACTTCGAGTATATTTGAAGAAGAAATTAACGTTTTATTGTTGATTAATATCATCTTTTTGAATTACTGAAAAACATATTGTAATAAACTTCTTAATATTTCTTATATTTCATTCTCAGGGACTTAATTATGTAGAAATCTAACTAAAATATTAACTAAACCAGAATAAGGCTACAAATAAGCATCATAAACTAATAATAAATAAGCACTGTAAAGCAATTTGTTTTTTTATTTTTGTCGTAGTAAAATTGAAAGAGAGCTCACTAACATTTCATACTCGCAACACCTCGCAAGATGACAAAAAACGAAAAAAGGGATTTTAATTGTAATTATACAATTTTACATTCGATATGCAAAATAAATACTTTTTATTTGCTTTGACATTTTCTAAACAATTCATTTAACATTTATGATATTGATTCATGTGTAAATATTGAGTAGATATAGGGTAACAAATCGATACCTAAATTTTAGTTTGGTCGATACGTCATTTACTTGATTTCGAGTAAAATGACTTTAAAGTTAAAGATTAAAAATAAAAAAAACTACTAGAATTTTTTAAAATTAAGAAAAAAGCACTAGAATTTTTTAAAATTTTGCACATCGATTAGTTATTGTTTTAACCACTTGCGTACAAGTTTTCATGAATATTATGCTAAAACTTTACGAGTCATTAAAGTTTTTCTAAAGCATTAATTTTTGAATTTGGTCTATATCCACACTTTTTGTAACACTTTGTTTTCATTATAGGAGGTTGACAACAAAGTGGATATAGAAGAATCTAATTGGTAGAAAGTACTTCAATTGTAATGAATAAACGTAAAATTAAATTTGTCTTGTTTTTAAGTTATTGTATTGTAAACATAATATTATTATTATGTACCAAGTTTTAAATATATTTTTTCGAATGAAACAAATATTTTTTGAAAATATATTGTATGTATAATTTCAATGACATTATCACAATTTTGTTTGAAAAACAAAATAAACTAATAATAGTTTTTCATTATATTAGTAAAATAAAAAATAAATAAAAATAGGCTTTTTTCACAGCTTCAGTTTGATAATACTATTATCAAAAAACATTATTAAATACTTAAATATAAGTAGGTACTATAACTTAATTTACAAAATAGGAGTATAGTAAATTTTAATGTTATTTTTAAAAATTTACTATAAAAATAGTTTTTTTACATTTAAATAACTAAAATAAAACAAAAAATAAAAATTAGCTTCTTTACAGCTTCAGTTATGAGTTCAAGTCTTAAGTATTTAATAGTTTAGAATAATGAAAAGTTAATTATATATTACGTCGAAGAATATAAAAATTTATTAAATTAATGTGTTCGAATTAATTACTTATTATGTAGGTACACCAATTTAATTTTAATAAAGCCTTATAATAATCCACATCTGGACACGGTAAAAATGGAAATAGATCTTTTAGATTATTAAGATTTTGGTTATTTTTATAATCGATAACTTAACATTTTTGTAATACATCCTTTTTCGTAAGCGAATTAAATGAAGGGTGCTGTAAGCTTCTACATTTTTCAAATAGCGATCAATTGAGGAGTGTACGCAGTAAACCTCTTGAATGTTGGAGTGCCCAGGCTCTGAAAACTTTTGAATTATATATTCCAAATTAGAATTCGCCTCCAAAAATATTTTTAGCGCCGTCGTATTTATTTTGTTACGATTTTGTGGCACACAAGAATCGCTACACAAAATTATTCTTTTCAAAAATGGAAAATCTTTAAAAGCTATATTTAAAATTCTTATCAAGGTACTTGTTATGTCGTTGCCTGAACGTCCACTATTGGCTTCCGTCCATAAGGCGCAGTATGTATTATTTTTTTTGTTTGGAATAATAATTGTGCCTGGTTAAATTATAAACGTTAAGCTTACGTTTGTAGTAAAATGAAGAGGCATTGCCTTTGGGTAAGCCAAAAACCTATTGCATATCGTAACATAAAATACATGTATTAGGATCTATGTTATTTCTATCAACATCTCGATCAGCTTTGAAGGCAGTCTTTTCTTGTTTGTATTTTTCAAACACTAATTTTTCATCTTCAGAAGGATCTGTTTTATTTTCAAATATAAAACATTTATGACACAAATCTTGTCTGGGCTTGTGAAATAAAATGTTGAAGTGATTATTGAATATTTTTCTGTATATGGCTAATTTCACGGGATCGTTGTATTTCTCTAAATAAAAAAGATATAAATAAATTTTGCTTACTCTAAAAGTTCTGAATTCAACGATGGTGATGGCGATGATATTTTATTGTTATTTTTTTTTGTTAACGAAACACCCTTTCACTACAACGATTTCAGTACGACTGAAAACAGTTTTGCACTGTCTTGTATATATAACTTTAAAAAATGTACATACTGCGCCTATAGATATGGAACAAATTTTTTATACAAAATTTATTTTCATATTGTTCCATATCCGTAAAAATATTCAGTACAAAAATCTTTTAATGCACATGGGTAACAAACTAAAATGAACGAAGTAGTACAAAACATTTGTTCTATGTTTCTTCGTAATGGTTATGGACCAAAATAATTTTGAACTTTTTTTCTTGAAAAATGCATGCATTTTTTGGTCCATAGGCCACAAAATTGGGTATGGACCAATTGGTGAGTAAAAATCTGGAAAATAGTGGATATGGAACAAACTAGATACTAGGTATCTCAGGAACTAGTTTAGATATTGAAAAATGGATAAGAGATTTTGAAAAAGAGCATGTCTTAAAACCCTAGAATCAACCATTAAGTCAAAAAACACGAAAATGGCGTATGGACCAAACTAACATTCAGGTAGCGAAATCACAATAATGAAATAAATTAAAAAAAAAATAAATAATTAAAGGTTATTCAATATTCTTAATAAAGTATCGGTGACACTTTGTAGAAAACTTAATATGAGTTTGAATTAGGAATTTTGTAATTTAAAACAATAATAAATTAAATTTCCTACTTTGATACATATTGAACATAATACATACAAAATAAAGAAACGAGTTAATACATAAGCATACATACACACATACATAATATTTTATTATTAAAATAATTTTTATAATTGCTTAATAATATTTGTATCTTTTCAAAATTTAATCTTCAAATATTAATCCTTGAAATTTTAATTCGATTTTCCATAACAAAAATCAAAATTATAAAAAAAATAAAAGAAAAAAAAAAATAAACTTAAGTTATTTTAATCATCAAAAAATTTGAATTTAATTGCAGGTCTTAGAAAGGTTATAAACTGTAGTAATTGTTATTAAGTCTACACATCCGCATACATAATATATTATCGTATACATTAAATATAAATACCAAATATCTTATATATATATATATATTGTACATTGTATGTTTGGATGTTTGGTTATAAATAACTCTATATAAAATGATTGTGTTTCTTATAATCCTTATTTTAAGGATATTATTTTGATATCAGAAAGAAAATAAATTTTCTAATTATCCTTTCATAGATTTCAAATTAATTTTGAGATTAAATAACATTTTCAATAATTTAGAATATAAATTCTAAAATTGATTTAAAAGAGGGTTATGTCCTGTATAAAATTGGTTTAATGAAGGTGCGTAATTTAAAAGGTTTTATTTGGTTTAGAAGAAGATTATAAATATATAATTTAATAATGTCAAGGATTTTAATTATTAAAAGATAGATTTTTAAGATGGAGTCGGGGTTTTAATATTTAAAAATTTAAAAAAATATATTTTTTATTCTATACAAGGTAGACCTGATAAATGAAGGCCTTAAGAACAAAACCATCTTTATTTTGAAATTAAATTCATTCAATAAAAATATACATAATAAACTAATAAAATGTAACAGTTGAGTGGTTAAAGAGATATGGAGAGAATGAGAGATTCAATATGCTGAAATATGGGAACTGATGAAAATATCCGAAACATTTAACATGGGAGTAGTATACTCTTTACATAAGAAATGTGATAAGATGTTGTATAGTAATTATAGAGGTACTATTTTCTTAAATTTGAGTTACAAAATGTTAGAAATATTGAAAATATTGTCTCGTGCGTTGACCACGAAATTCGAAATACCAAATACAAAACCCCAAAATACTAAAATACCAAAATCCAAAATCCGACTTTAATTCAATTAGTGTTTTCGAATTCAATCATTTTGTTTGTATGTACCCAACAACATTAAAGCATCTATGCATAAAAATGATTTAAATTAATATTCTGGAAAAAGGAGTTATATCCTCTGTTTTGTATCGATCAGCGAATATACGTATAAAAATATTTTATATAAATATTCTGTAAAAGGCGTAAAACTTTGGTTTTGAATCCAACTCTAAAATCGCCCCTAACTCAGAATCTTACATATATATTCACTACATTTACATGTATAATATTTATCATATTCAGTATGCAGCATATTCTGTCAAAACTTTTTTTTAATACTTGATACCGTTAATACCTGATCCAAATCATTCATTTTCCAATTTTAACAAAAAATTAAATTTAACATATCTAAAAAAATGTTTATGTAACTAAATTACAATTACAAAACATGCAAGTGACGTCCAAATGATATTTTCGATTACACTGCAAAAGCAGTCATCTAAGTTTGACATTAAAAATTGCATAACTAAAATCAAACTACATAATCGATTAGACTTCAAATGCATTTGATTTTAGTTTGACATTTCCGATTACACCTATACATTTAAAGTTAAGTCCAGGAGACATTAGACAAGAAGGTTCTGTCATCATTATTGTTTAACGTAATTCTAAAAGGAATTAACAAATTAAATATTATAAAAGGTAATATTTTTACATAAACGTACGAGTTAATTTTCTGACGGTGATGACATACAAACATTGAAGAACAATCGGTTCTTTTGGTTATGTTATATATTATTTTTTTTCACATACATACATATTATATATTGTATATAGTGAAATAAATTTTAAATTTTGTAACTTTTTTAACGTAATCTGAGAATAAAGAAGGATATTTGTCAATATATTTGTAATTTCCTCTCAAAATTAAAAACTTAATTGAAAAAAAATTTGGATTTAATTTCTGTGATGGATTTTTTAATTAAATTTTCTATCCTCTTCTAAATGAAATGCCCTTATTTCGAAATCGAAAATTTATGAAATAAAATTCAAAAATGAATTTTAAATGTTTCATTCACTGCTGTATTAACTGGTTATAATAACTGTAAGACGTTGTAAAGGATTATATATCTATTGAGGGTGGTACATATATGATATTTTATCTCTTACCAAACCTAATTTCTAAGTTTATTTTCGGAGTTCAAAGTTAAAAAATTTTCGAGATTTTTCGTGCTCAATTAATAATACCACTGAAATAGATGAACTTTAAACACCTATTAAAGTTTTACAAAATGTGGAATTAAATTTCTCCTATGAAGACAACTTTTTGTTTTATTTTTTGGTTTTTAATTTAGCTTATCTCAATTTTCGCATAATAAGATTTTTCGTTTAATAAATTTTTTATTTTTTTTAATTTTTTTTAATAATAAAAAAAAATATAAAATAATAAAATAGTTTTCTTTCAGGCTATTTAGGAACATAATTCGATTGCATCGTAATGGAAATTTTATGTAGGAATTTTTTCTTTAATTTTCGTTTTTGTGGAATATAAAATTTTTTTTTCATTACAAATAAAAGGTAATAACAATTTTTATAACTTACCTGTAGATAAACATGAGTTAATGCTTGAGGATTACCACCCACCCATCTTAATGTCCTAAAGAATGTTAAAAATACACGCATTGTAAACGGTAATGCAAAACAAAGACGCCTCTGCCATGGCGATGTTGCATTTAGTGCCTATGGATTAAAGAAAATAAAAATAAATAACAAAAACATTGAAGGGGGAAAAATTATAATTTTTTAATTCTTTTTCATAAAAATTGGAAATGTTAACAAAGTTTATATAAGAAATTAAAATTTAATTAAATACAGTAGCATATAAAAAATCCGAAGAATTTTATTTTATTTTTTACAATGTAATTTTTGCAGCTAACGACCTTAATTAAAATTATGAATTTTTTATTGAAGAAAATAAAAAACAAAGAGGTTAAATTAAGGTAAATTTCTGAATACAATTTTTGGAAAGAAAGGAAAGAAATGCATTTTTAGAATATTTGAAATAAATCATTAAGGATACGAAAAAAGGTGTCAGCATTATTTTTTTGTACGAAATTATAGAAAATTGTTGTGAAAAAAATTAAAAAATTTAGACAAGAAATAATTAATTAATTAGGAATTTATTAAATATTATAAAGTTGAGTTTTGATTTATATAAAAGTGGCCTTGGTAGCCGAGTGGTAAAGTACTCGAATATAGTAATGTAACAACCTAGGATCATGGACTCAAACCCCGTAATCGAATTTTTGTTCAAATGGTGAAAATACTGAAAAATGTAATTTTCAATACAACCACATCGGTTCAAATATAATTTAATAATTAATAAAGATATAATAATTAAAAGCTAATAAACATAATATAATTATAATATAAAAATATATATACCAAATAATTAATATAATTTAACAAAGGCCTAAATTTTGAAAGGGAAAAGGACCTGTAAAGTAAAGTTGCCCTGCAAATTTATCTGTATAGGATCCCCTGTTATATATAAATAAATAAAATAATGGATGGGTAAATGGTACGGTATATTTAATTAACTACATATAGTTTTAATTATTTGGCTCTTAGAACAAATGAGTCTAAAATTACTGAGGGAAAACCAAAATACTGCAATTGCTGCTTGGATCTGTTTGGGTCGGGCCAAATCTGTTCTTGTCCAAATCTGCTGCTTGGATCTGTTTGGCTCGAGTCAAAGCTCCTATCCTGAAACATCAAAGTTCAAATTTATAAAACTCCCAGTTCTGTGCTACAAATTATAATCAACGACACTGGCCAAGTGAACATGCACTTAGTGTTTTACAAAAGAAAATTTTTGGGGTCTGAAAATGACAATAGGGTCTTGAGGAGAAGATAAAATACCGTACTTTGTGAGACGGATAATGAGATAGATTAATATGGATTAAAGCCAAGCCTACAGTTATTCGAATACCTTGAGCGGATGTATTAAAATGTTCCAGCCCAGAGAATCTTTGAATTCTAACTTGAAGATACAAGTCGCCGGGCCAGCCCAAATCTTTGTTGCAAAATATCGGTAGACTAGAAAAATTTTGTATCTTGAACTGAAAATAGACCGGTTGTAACGCGAGCAGAAATGGAGGACGCTAATGAGCCAGTCCATAAACCTACATGGCATATATTCAGGGGTGGCTCTACAATATGGGCCGCATAGGCGGTCGCCTAGGGCGCTGAACTGTTGAGGGCGCCAAAATTTGAGAGAAAAAATAAAAATATACTTTTTTTTAGTTATACGTTTTTTAAAAACTGTTGAGGGCTTAAACAACAACAAATTATTGGCAAGCAGTATTAGTACGTTTGATCTCTTTAGTTCGGGGTCTAAGTCAACAAAGTTTAGCACTACGTGGTACTGGTAGCGGTAAAAAAAATTGTTTACTCGTGGCAACGGAAACTTTTTATATTTTGAAAATCCCTCAGCAACGATTTAAAGTGATAGATTTGAGCAAGTGCAAAATCTTGAGTCAGTTTTTGGATTCATTTTTGCCATTTATAGCCTACAAAATGAAACAGCACTACATCTATATGCATCATGTGCTAAACTTGAGTCTGCATTAAATCATGATGGCTCTAAAGATATCGAAGCAGTGGATTTGTGTAATGAGCTTCAATCTATTTCTACACGCATTGAACAGACTTCGTCGCCGAAAGATGTACTATATTTTATTTGTGAAAGAAAGTTGACCATATATTTATCCAAAGTTTTTATCACCTTAACAATCTTTTTAACGTTACCTGTTACTGTACAAAGTGGTAAAAGATGTTTTCGAAACTAAAATTAATTAAAACTTATCCTCGCTCAAAAATGGCTCACAAGCGGCTTGTAGGCTCTTGACTTTCATGGAGCAAGATTATTTTCTTTACGTACCTGTTTTCATTAGTAGAGAGGGCGCCACAAAAAGATTGCCTAAGCGCGACAAAAAAAAATTTTTTGAGCCACCGCTGCATATATTAGCCATCTAAGCAAGTTAAATAAATTTTGAAATTGTTTTTTAAATGTAACAAAATTAATAACCTTTAAATAAGAGAAATGTCAATGTATATGTGGACAATTCTAAAAATTATCGATATTTAAGAATATTTAATTTTAAATTTAAAATATTAAAACTCGAAAGTACTATATTCTTGAGTAGCATGATAAGTACGTACAATACAATACAAAAATATCCTTGATAATAATGTACATTTTTTTTCTGTTATAATTTTAGTCTTAAAAACAGAAAATAAAATAATTTATAAAAACTTTCAAAATTAACATAATAAAAATGCTATAAATAAGCAAAAAAAAAAATATTTTTTTATGCGATTTAAATAGCGAAATAATTGCTATATTTTCATTTCAATTTTCCTTTCATTGTCGCATGGTCAATAACTCTCTTCATGTTCAGAAGAGACTTGGGCGCATACACAATTTTTCTCTTTCTATCTATAAAATCGAAAAATCTAAAAATTATTTTTTTCTTGTATTTTTTTTTTTTGCTTTCTCATTTTGTACGATAATGACTTAAATGAACACGAACGTGAATTGTGAAACAGGCATTTAATAATAAAAAAAAATTTTAAGGATGAAAATAGAAAAGAAAATGGTATCATAAGAGTCTGGTATGTAATGAATAATGATAACAATAATAACAGACAATTTAATTAACAAAAAACAACAACAGAAAAAAAAGTAGATCAAAATATGATGAGATTTTATTTACAATGTACAAAAAAATTATGTTATTGCCTTCTTACCTTATAAAGTCCCCACAAACTTAATAAACAATAACCAATTATCATAAGCCACTTCAGTTTATAACCGAAACAATAAACTGACGCTGTCACCATAGGAAGAGCACCTGAAATGAGAGAATAAATAGAGAAAATGAAAGAATATTAAAAATAAAAATAATTGTTAAATTGTACAAGTAGAGTACCTACATTAAAAAATAAACAAACTTTTTAATGGCGACACCAAAAATAATTTATATTTAGTAATTGACATTTTGTTTTTGGAATAAACTAGAAATTACAAATTTTGAGTACTCTAATGTAAGTTCAATTGGAAAAGAATTGACCAAAATGAAAATAAGAATTTAGGGAATGTGGTTTCAATGATTTTTTGACACTGATGTCATGCCGTAATGATGATGATGATGAATTCAGTATTAAAAATAGAACGATTACTGTGTTCTTGCCTTGTAATTTGTACTTTGTATAATCGTTGAGTTTATTTTGTTATTTGATTCTAAATCACTACTTTATTTGCTTCTGATTCAATGCATTGTGATCATCTCTCGGTTTGTTAATTTTTTCTCAATGTCGGAAATTTTTGTTTAAGCCTGATTAAGTCACTATGTATTTATAAATGTGGATAGATTCTAAATTTTTTGTAGTTAAATTGTTACTGAATCTTTTTCTAATACTTTACCATTTTTATTAGTTTCCATATTAATTTCTACATAATATAACGCTACTTTTTTATTTCTACATAATATAAGGCTACCTTGCTCTACTTTTATTAATCATATGGTGCATAGAGGTGAGTTAAATAATGGGCCTTATTCTGAGAAGCGAATTTTGTGTTAACAAAACAGACATTTTTTTATCCACATTTATGAAAAGACGAAAATTGAACGATAATTATGAGCTCAAGAAAGATCAACGTGTTTTAGGTTGTGAGACCTATATATGTGTCACTGTGTCATATTAGTGATAGTGACATAAAGTGATGGAGATAAGTTAACATTGAAATATCGTCTAAGATTTGTTTGACTTTCATGTAAATTCACTTTTAGGTCGTACTCAGTTCGAAAGAAATATAAAATTTTTTTTAAATCTTTGAAGACCAATTTTAAGAGAAGATATTGAGAAATATTGAGAGACATTTTGTTTTTGAATAATGAAATTATAATTTTGGTTAATACATATATATATATATTTTTTTAGGTTGAATTCAATTAAATTGGTTGGATGTTTTATGAAATGGAAATGTATATTGAGAAGACATTAAAAAACATAGGAAAACGAAAAACAAAACTTTTTAGTATGAATTTCTTTTTACGACATACGTACATTTTTTTTTATATATACATAACTACTACTAACGATTTGAAATGTACTTTTAAAGTCAATGTCATGGACTTAAATTTCAGAACCCATTTACCATTTTCTGTTATTTTGTTTTTTGTTTTGTATTTTATTATAAACGGAAACTAAAAATATCCTTGATAAAATAATTGTAATGTTTTTTTTTTTTTTTGGTATTGTAACCTTGAGGCTTCTTTAATAGTATTACCTTTAGAAGTGCCAAATTTAAGTGTATATTTAAAATACATATTTTCTTTTCATTTCCATATACGCAACACAAAATCCGAAATGAAATAATGTCAAAAAATGCCATTTAGAATCTTTTTTTTTAAATTTTGAATTTATTTTGTATGTTTACAGTATTTTCGTGTAGGTGTAGTTCATAATATTACTCTATATCCGTTTTACACCTTACAGAGGCCCAATTACTGCAATTCATGAAAAATAACAAATAAATATTGATAGTATAATTTGATAATAATTTACCTTAAATTATTGACAAAAACATGAAAAAACAAAAAAACTAGCAACGATAAAATAGGAAATATAAAAAAATATTGAGAGTATAACTAATACTCTTTAAGAATTAACTGTAGCATATGTATGTATATATTAATATAGTTAAACAATATAAACATAAATGGAGTACCGCATAACATGTACTGCAAACCAAAAAGTTAAATATCTTGAAGTTCATCTTGATAGACAGTTTGACTTGGAAAAAACATATTTCAAGCAGAAGAGACCAACTCAAAATAAAGTTAAGAACTTTATTCTGGTTATCGGTAAACATTCATAAATGAAATTAGGCTACAAAATAATGATATGCAATTCCATACTATACTAAAACCCAACTGGTCATACGGATGCCAGCCATGAAGAAGTACTTAAAAGTATTTGTAACTTCAGGCTGATTTGAAATAAATTAGAATTTGTCATAATGTCTAGGCTGATTTTTTTACCTATAAAATCATAAAAGAGATAATATAAAAATGTATTTTGAAGAGTTATTATAACTAATGCCTCGTGGTATGTAACAGAAGCTTACACAAAGACTTTATTCATTTGCAGAAAATATATTGAATCTGTGTTGAAATCTAAAAAGCAAAAAAAAAACAATTGTCTTATCATAAAAGTTAGACAATTAGTACACCACCGTTTATTTTTATACATCCTCTAAAGATTTTTATTTTTACCTTGCGAAACCATGTTGTAAATTTGAAACAGAAAGAAAGATAGTTAAATATAGTCAAATTTTATCAATACAGTTTAATACAATATTTTATGTTATTTCATTTGAGGTAATTTGGCACACCACCAATTACACTTTCAATGTAGTACTTTCAATGGTGGGTAAGCATAGATGGTGGTAAGTATATAGATGTCAAAAAAGTAATAAAAACCTCCAAAAAAAAAAAAATTTTATATTTGAAATAAATTTGAATTTGTTATAATGTTATTTTTTGTTTGTACTCTGTTAATTCAGTGACGTAGGTTGTGGTGGTGGTATTTGTATGATAACTGTTTTTGTTTTAAGATATGCTTATGTGATTGTTTAGCAAGTAAAAAGTAGAGCAGGCAGACATGTGGAATTTAATTTTTTTGCAAATTGTGCAAGGATGTGATTTTTTTTTGTTTTTTTTTTCATTGTTAAACATTTTAATTTATATACATAAGAACAAAAAAATCAATATTTATATATTTGGAAATTTAGACAGTTTATTTCTTATAATTTTTGTTTTTACTCAAAAATTAGCAATTCATTATAAATAAATTACCATACACAAAAAAGTAACATTAATGTGAATATTTTTAGTATTCAGTAATAAATATTTCAAGGACGATCATTTTATTTTGACGACGCTTTTAGCAAAATATAAAAAAAAGTCCATTTTGACGGGCATTGATTTTCTTAATTTTATTTTTCAGTTAGGATAAGAGCAAAAAGGTTAAAAGAAGTAAAGTATAAACTTGTTTTAAAATTATTTTTTTAAAAATATGTTATGCAGCATTTAGGCTATGATGATAATTAAGCAGAATCCCTTTTATATTACACAAAACTTTTAAATTAAACAAAAGATTGATTCACTTAATTGTGTAATAAATAACTACTAGTGGGCCCCTGTGCAATTTCACAGTAGTAATTTTATTTAAAAAATCCTGGATAACAACATCATCATTGATTATACCAATTTATATGAATCTTATTTATTTTTTTTCTCGAAGGACACAAAGTGGTTTCAGTCACGCGTGCGCAAACCAACAATGGTAGTGATGACCTTAAACCCACTAAAACCACCTCTTTTTTGTCTTTCATATACATAACAAATCCATGATAGATCGACTAATGAATTCTTACTCTCAGAAAAAAAATTATATATTTTTTTCCTTAATTTAAATTGTGGTTATGTTTCTGTATTATTAATTAAAATTTTTGTTTTGTAAAATATTAAAGTAAATTTAAATTAAAATATAAATACATGTGGCCTCGGTAGCCGAGTGGTAAAGCAATCGAGTGTAGTTATGTAACGACCGAAGGAGCACGGGTTCAAGCCCCATGAGAACCGAATAATTTTTAAAATTGTGAAAATTACTGGAAAAAATAATTTTCAATACAACCACATCGGTTCAAATATAATTTAATAATTAATAAATATATAATATAACTAATAAAAATAATATAAAATATATAATATACTAAAATATATACCAAATAATTAGTATAATATGATAAAAAGGCCCACATTTCGAAAGGGAAAAGGACCTATAAAGTTGGCCAACAGATTTATCTGTAGGATCCACTGTTAAAATAAATAAAAAAATATAAATACATTTATAGAATTAAGCATTGCATTAATACTCAGAATTGTATATGAACTTTAAAATTACAAATAAAGAAAAAAAAAGAAAAGAAAAAGCTTTAAAAAAGTTATTTAAAAATGAAATAAAATATAAAAGTGTAAAAAATAAATGTACTTTTCTATTTTTAGTATTTTGTCATAGTATTGGAATTGCTAACTTTTTTCTGCTATTAGCCTATCCTTATATCTTTTTAATCGTAATATGTACCACGAAAAAGAAATCTTATCTCTATCAGTTTGATCATTTACAGTAACAATCGGTTATAGTCACTACTGGTTATAGGCACAATTTTAGTCAATTTACTGTCATCATCATTTTTGATGTATTTATATGTATTGTATAGTCATAAACGTTTATAGTCACAATTCTGTTATAGTCAGCAATATTTTTGAAAGAAAGTAGTAAACTTCATAAGTTCATACAATCGATGTCTTTCATAGTCACATTAAAATATAACGTAAATTTTTTCAATAAAACAAAAAAATAACTCAAAAGTGAAATATTTTATTAAAAAACTGATTTATCTATTGTCTTTTTCTGTTCTTTATTACAAATATGTATATTTTGTGATTACATAACAGAATAATTGCTATTTATTAATAAAATAAAGTTTAAAATTGTTATACGAAAGATATTTTATTGAATTTTGTTTATAAAGATGCAATTTTTTTTATACTACGCCTATAATCACAAAACGGGTCACAAATATTACTGACATTTAGGTTAGTGATTGTAACCGTGTTTTACTTAGCAGAAGCAATGTACGAATATTTATTATATCATTTTTGAATGATCGTAAGTCTGATTTTTGTTGTTTTTTTTTAAATTTTTGCTTGTGTTTTCGTTTTTGTACTTCTGTTTTCTATAATTTTGTATGTTTATTTCAAATGAAAGAATTTTTATGAAGCGTTTGTAAAAGTTGTCTGTGATTGAAGTTTTTTTGAGAGTAGATTTCTTTATACTCGGAAATAACCGTCGTTTATATGGTGTAACTATTTTAAATGTCTTAAGTATTCACAACATATCTTGCATTTTTTTATTTTTGGCTTAAGAACTTGCTAAAATTTTAATATTTTTGAAGTGTAATTTACTATTCAACTATTCATGCTTTTTTACTCGCCACGTCGTTCATCTTGTGTATTATAATATAAGATAGCCTATATTATTTTTGGAAATATATAAATATTGTTCTTACACCATCAATTTTATTGTGCAATATCAAATATTAAAACTCAAAGCAAAGAGTTTCTTGTATTACAATTCTTCTCCTTGGTATAATTCGAACCCGAATACAACATTCTGCAATTTTGGTGTATCAAACTCTCCTGGACCTTATTATTAATCTAATCACCAATCATAATGTCTTTAGAACTTATAATATTTTCTATTTTGATAATATTCATAATAACTATCTTATTCTTTGTGCCCTGATGAATTTATTTGTGTTTTTTAACTTTAATTTCATTGCTTTTTTTTAAGTCTTTCGTGCTGGAATTTTAAAATTTTCATATTTATATTCTTAATTGGATCATAAATTTCTAATTTAGTCTAATCTAATTTTTTTTCATTATTTATTCAACATTATAATCAACATCAATATCATCATCATCATAATAATCATCAACATCACCTATATTATTATTATGGATGAATGTAAATTTACTTTTGTATTTTAGTTAACTTTAAAATTGTGTAGGTGTTGTATTTAATATCCTTGTAAAATACTCGTTAAATTTAAATTACATAAAAATATAAACTTTTTAAGGTGACATAAAAAAGTTTTGTTTTCTTTAAAATAACAAGAAAAAAAAAACAAAAAGTAATTTTAGGCTTCCTAAGAGACGATGAATTTTTCTTTTGTTTTGTTTGTATGTGCATTGTTTTAGAAAAGTTGAGGTTTTCTTTTCTTTTAATTTATTACAGGTAAGATTTAGGTATGTTATAATTTTTTAATTGAATATTTAGTTTAAAATTGATTATGTTTTTTCGTTTTACTTCTGATTCAAAAGTAACCATTTTGAAAATATGGCTTAGTGTTTTATTTCAGTGGAAGTTGTAAGTAATTTGTAAAACCTCATACAAGATAAAGTATAGAAAGTATTGTGCAGGGTGAAAATAAATCATACAATCGAGATAAAAAAATCGAGAATTACTTTTTGCTGAAATTCATATGGTACTAGAGCTATAAGTAAGTCCGTTGTCACTTCTAGAGTTTGTATAAAAAGCATTTTTAGTAAAATTTAAAGGGAAATATTCAACTATTGTTGATAATAATGTACTTTAATATAAAAAAAAGTTTTTTTCTAAAACCCAAACATGCAATAATGATAATATTTTGTCGATTAAGCACAGTTTAGCCAATAGTTTAAAAATAGTATTATGAATGTAGCAAAAAATATAATTTAAGTAATTTAATTGTTTATTTGACATTTTATATCCTATTTAAAATCTGACCGAGATGTAGCGAGAATTGTAACAAGAAGGAATAGTGGTAAACCAATGGGAAATAAAAACAATGGCTAGACAGTATATTAAAAGAAATTTGAAATCACTCAATGTAATAAATTATTTGTTAGTAATGGAAGATCTTGTAAAATGGTTGATTTGTGAACTAGGTGTAAGCTTATTAACAACTGTATGGCTACTTGGTAATAATGGCGACACTGGCATTTATGTGGCTGCGAATGTTTTGATAAATAAATACACAAAAAAAATGTATGTGGTAAAAAGCTATAACTGTTAATGAAGACATCCTTTTTGTTAACGAAACTATGAAGGAATGTGACATCGTAAATGTATCGACAACGTCGCCAACACATTGACCTTAAATGTCAAAAAAAATTTGTTTACATTGCCTCCAGGATCGGTAATTAACTTGACAGTGTATCCGCGGCTCATCTTCACGACACGGGTTGTTAATAATTATTTATCCGAAAATTTCTTCAATATAGTTTCGTACAGTTGTGTTGAGTTTTTGTTTATTAAGCAAGCAACAAATAAAAAAGATGAAGGAAGAAAAAGTTTTGAAATTAAAGAAAAATAAGTAAAAAATAAGTATAAATTTTAATTCGTATTTTAAAAATAAATTTAAAAATGTTTTTTTTTTGTATTTTAATTTACTTTAACTTTAATAGGAAATGGACTCATGGAAGAAAGATGCTTTTATTAATCATAAGGCTGAAGCACAAAGAAGATTTTTCTTCAAAATAAAACATAAATTTTTTTTTTACGAAATTGTCAATATTAAATTTTTCTTTCACAAATATATTCAATTCAAATATTTTAAACATTTATCCACAAAATAGGTATCCACAAATGAGTATAATATTTTGACATTTGATTTAACGTTTATTTCAGAGACAATATGTGTAGAGTGATCGGAATTGTAAACAAAGTTTATTAGTTGTGTTCAGTAGATTTAGAATAGAATATGACAGAACAGTTTTGGACAAAGACAATTAACTGTCAAACACTTTAGGATTAAGTCTTAAAACAGAAAAATCCACTAAACACTTTTTTTGGCCTTTTCTTAACTTCAATGTCCAATTTTTGTTTACTTTCTTGCTCTCAAAATTTATCTTATTAACTGTCAAAATTTAAAGAAAAAATAACAACAAAAAAGGTTGTATAAAACTTTTTTTAAAAAAAATTCAGAACAACAAAGATCAATTTAGAACAGTTTCGCACAATCTAATGAATACAGCACAGAACACTTTTGGACAATTAAGTTCAATTAAGTTCAATTAACACAAAAACATGTTCTTTTTTACTCTAGAACGTTTTAGAACGTTCTAGAACAGTTTACTGAACACAAAAATTATGTTGCCAACACAATGTTGTCAGTTCATAAAATTTGACATATTGTATTTATATGTAAATTGTATCGGTTGAAATTTTTTGGATCCATTTCCGATGTCACCGGGGATTCAAGCAAATCAATCCAAGGAAAAAATTCTTAAACAGTAGTGACTATAAAGAGTTTTGTTGGTTACAGGAATTTAAATTGTCACATAATGATTAAATATAAAACTGTATTAATTTTAATTATTTCAAATTTATCTAAATCGATTTCAAATCATTGTATTGTTGTGTTTGTGTTTTGTTAGGATAATGAAGGGAAAATAAAAATAATAAAAAAAACAAAACTTAATGAAATTATGATTTATTCATTTGTATTCATTTATTGATTTGTATATTCAACAAGAGAATACATATATTATATACTAAAAGCAATAAAAAACAACACAAAATACAACAGAAGTATAATATTAAAATAATAAAATTAGAATAAGAGAAGAAAATAAGAAAAGAAAAGAAATTAATATGTCAACAAAAATCAAATTTTATTAACATTAAAGAGCCTCCTAGATAAAGGATGTACATGGTTAGATTTTATTTTTCAATTTTAATATTATGTGTACATATTACTTATTATTATGTATACTTTTGGCTTATATATACAAAATTTATTTATAAATATGGTCGGAAATTAAATAAATTTTATGATATTTATAAATCTTGAATTGGAATCCTATGTCAACAAATAAAAACCTTCTATATATTAAAATTAATTCATCAATTATTGTTGGTAAAAATTTATTGATAAAAAAAAAATCAATAAATATTGGGGGTTTATGTTGATGTAATATCATACTGGTATCATATATTTACATCAATGTCTAACACTGTACGTATCCATATATGAATATAAATTGAGATGTTGAAAAGACATTAGAATTAATAACGGTAAATTATACACCTGGCACATGTTTGTATTTTTCTTAGAACGTCGTAGAATGGTTTGTTTAAGTATAGGTATATACTCTTCGAACTCTATTATTAAAACAAATTATGTATGATAAGCTCGTGAGATGTATACCGTAACAAAAATTCAAAATTGAACGAAATTATTTCTGTTTTTAAATCTACATAGTTTAGTAGTTTTGGAATTTTTCTATTTGTTCATTGTTCAAAAGTTTTAATTTTATATAAACCTCCAGAATTGTACTGCATACATTACAATAGTCCACACGTATTTTTAGGATTTCAAATATAATTAGTTTTATATTCAGTTAATTTCCTAATAAAATTTTGTCATGTTTGTTCTGGTTGGTTCTCTTTTTGAATTGATTTCGGTGTTATTTTTAGCTGCATATTTTATAAAAGTTCTTGAATACTTTAATTTTTTGATTTCAATGTTTTGAAATTTCATCTGGTTCTGTAGCCTAAGCGAATTCTAGATTTTTCGATAACATTTGTTACTTCTACGATTATAGGCTTGATCTTCAATTCTTGTATCATCAAATAAATTAACAATGTATTTTCTTCATCTTTTTCAATTTTGTTCAGTATCAAGAATAATTATGCTTTCTTCGTCTTTTAGGTTCCCAATTGTCTTAATTATTAATCTTAAATCTCTAGTGTTAATGATTTCTTTAATTTTTATGTAAACTGAAATTGTTATGTTGTTTATAGAGATTATATACTTCTTCTCACAATTTAGTTTTAACTTCTTAAACTTTTCTCTTACTCAGTTTATTACATACTTTATAATGTGCTCGTTTCTTGTTTAATATTCTTAGTTTATCAGTAAAACTTTATTTGTTATTCAATTTGGTATTTCGTATATTTTTAACAACTTGCTTGTCTTGAAGGTGCAGGGTCTTGTGTTGTATTATTCTAATACCAATAATTGAGTTTACGAGTGGATTATTTCCAGTTGTAAAGTGGGAAATACATGTGCAGAATTTTCATGCATCGCTGCATGCAGATATGCATGCATATCTGCGTGCCAGACACATGTGCATATTTTATTTGTCAAAAATTGTTTTGTTTTGAAACAATGTAGATAATTGCCGCCATTGATAAACATACAATTTTTTTGTATAGTAATAAAATACAAAATAAAATAATTTTTGAAAAATTTTAAAGTTAAATATTATTAAAAGTGTTTAATAAAAGTTTTAATTTAATAATTTTTAAAAAAATTTTAATCACATATTTTGTTATCTATCACTATCATGAATGTAACAAAATATAATTATATGAATAAATTAATGCTAGTTTGTTGTGCATATATTTTGTTATATCTAAATATTTTTAAAATTTATGATGAATATTGCAACAAAAAAGAAAATAAATCTAGACTATGGACTAGGGAAATTTTCGTTCATTTCAAATTAATTAGTTTTTCTTCAATTACTTAATTTAAAATAAATTTTTACAAAATTGATTATAACCTATTTACCACAAAAAACAATAATAAATATTAAACAAATTTTATGACGTTTGTCATTATTTTTTTATTAGTATGAGTAAAATGACAATTTTTACAATCTTTCGTGTTGGTAGCTCTGCCGCTGCGCAGCAAAAATTAGAAATAGAGATATCATGCATCAATAACGTAATTGGTTCCATATAAAACCATGTATTCTAATTTGTTTTTGCTGCATAGTTCTGCACGTGTATTTCAGGCATAAATATCAAATTTTTTCCATGTCTACCAATACTTTATTTCTTCACTGTACCCTAGATTTTGTATCAGTAAAAGTTTTTCTAGCTAATGAACTACTTTTTAACATCCACTTTACATGGCCTAAAGTGATGACATATAAGTGTAACTTTAGTTTAGGTCCATGTCATACCGTTGATTTATTTCGGCGTTATATATTTTCTTTTCTAAACCTCTTCGTCAAGCTCAATTTTGGGTTAAAAATTTGTGTTTCAATTTGTATTTGATAAACGAAGTTGACCTGTTTTTAATATAGTTTTCAGTATTTCCTTAAATGAACAAACTTCATTTAAAAATAAATAATTTTCTTTTTCATAAATCATTTCATCTTTCATTTTGCAAGTTGTATCTCCCCCATTTTTTTTACCTTGAAATAATAGTACACATTAAACGGTTTTGTTTAATTTTCAATTATTTCTAAAATAATTATAGTTTACCTCAAATGTATAAATTACCATGAACCTACCCGCCCGTGTCAGTTATAATCCTAAACTTTGTTTCCTTTTTGTTTCTATAAACACAGTTGTATAATTTAGATCACGTGATGAATTGATAGGCAATCAAACAGGACCTTGAATAATTTCTATTGATATTTAATAAAATTAAGAGTTTTCTCTGTCAAATTAAATTTACTATAGGAGTATACTATTATCAAGAGACCGTAAATAATAATTACACGATATTACAAATTTCTTATTAATTAAAAAAGCCACGTTATTTTTGTTTTCAAATACCGCTTTATCTAAGTTTTTATATTTTGATCTTTTCTTTCTTCATTCAAGGTTTTTTTTTTCAGTTTAATAATAGATTAGTTCATTAAGAATTTCTTTTGAAAATAATTCTTAACAACCCAAATGAGAATAAATATTTTAAGGACAAACATTTTTGTTAATTCTTTAAAATAAAAAATAAATAAAAATTTTTTTTTTAAAAAATCAGAACAAATCAATTATCTTAATTGTTTCTAGAATAATTCTATTTGAATTTTATTTGTATGTATAGGTATATAAGGTGATTTGGAAGTTAAGAAACGTTATTGTTCTGTTCGGTGTTTTTAGAGTTCAATTGGAATTTAAATATATTGTAAAAGTTGTTCTGTTCATCAAATGATAATGGTTAATCCTAAATTGCATGGAATTTGTTTAACCTTTGAACATATTTTGAGATACACGTTAAGAGTAATAGTTTAATACAATATCAATGTGACAACAAAAAAGATAATTTATAACTTGGATTATTATAATGTTATCTAAAGCTATAATATTTAATTTTTCAATAGATACTACCTATTGAGGAATGGAAAGTCACATCTCCTTCCCGGCGCTTCTATATTCTAAGCCCGTTTACTTTATGTTGGTAACAGCAATTACGGTTACGATTGCCATAAGTATGTTCAATTTTGAAGAAACTTAAGAATTTAACTAATTGTAAAACTCGTCTCAAGACGGTGTTGTAATTAGAAAACTTCTTACACAACAAAATTGATTCTAAGAAATGTAATATTAGGTGTATTACGCTAAGTCAGGTGCAAACATATTTTTTTTTTGCTAAAAAGATTGAAACAATTCGATAAATCGAAAATTGTTTCTTGCAAAAACAAATTGAGTTAAAGAACAACAATCTTTTTATTGAATATTTATTTCCACCCAAGAGGTAAAGATAAAGGTACCGTTTTTTTTGGTTTCTCAATAGGCCTATTCAACACTCCGACACAAAAGACCGTTGAAAAAGGCAGCATTTTACCATTTTTTCTCTAATTTTCTCAAAAACTCTTTATATACAAATAATGAAAATTAAATTCTTAGTAAAGAAAAATTTCAAAAAGATTTTATTCTATTGGTAGTTAGTTAGTCATATTAGCCCTTTTTTTATTCTAGAATGAATTATTAACGAAACGAAGTTTCATAACATAATTATAAGAAAATTGAAATTGAAATCCACAATTATTATCCATAACTTCATACAGCATTTACAATAATAATAACTTCTTCATTTGAAATAAATAAAGTATAACTATATACAAATACATTTAATCATAGTTTACAAATCATATTAAACATTATTAGCTATATTTGTATTGAAAACTTAAAAAGAATAAAATATATATCATATATTATTTACAATAACAGTTGCTTTATATGAAGTCAAAATAAAATACAGAGTTTTTTTTTCTTTTAATTTTACGTTTTTCTTTTTACTTAAATATGTCAAGTCAAAATTTTAATTTAATTCTTCTACTTGAATATAATTCTTTAAATTGGTAATGTAATCCTACATAATTTCAAAGTCAATTCTAGAATATACATATCTCTATATATGTCACAATTAGAACCTTTTCATTATTATGCATACACACTTACTACATATACGATTTTAACGCAGCTGAGAAGAAAAACTTTTTATTTTTTTTTTTATTTTATTTTGTTGTAGCAACGGTGGTGTTGGATTTTATGGAAAATGATACGTAGAAAAAAACACATGTCGATCAGAAAAGAACAAATTATTGAATTGGATTCTAAATTTTAAATCAAACACCATAATAGTATACAATGTATTTAGGTGATACAATGTATGAAAGTGAATAAGACCTCTAACACGTTCAATGTTAATTGACAATACAACCAATATTCATTAATTCAATGAACATTGATCGTTGAAAGAGTACTTCAAGTAAAAAGTTTGTCATTGATCAAGTCAAAAATCGAGAATACTATTTTCCATTTTACTTGATCGTTTAAAGAGTTTGTCAAAGTTACTTGCCATTTTTCTCATTACGTTTGCAAATTTCAATAAATAACAGTAAATTTTGTTTGCGGCTTTTTTTAAATAATTTTTTATTTTGTCTTTGTATTGGTTTGAAGGTAGGAATAAATAATTTCCAAAATTAAGAATTTTTGTTTAATGTAAAAATAAAAGTATTGATTCACATTCATTGTCTAAACCATGTAGCTACTTCGCGACTGAATAAAATATCCAAAAAACAATTGTCAATGTTCATTGAACGTACATAGATGCTAAATGTTCATCCTATTTCCTTGACAATAATACTTGTCAATAATACTTGTGATGAAAATTGAATGTGTCAGGGTACCTAATAGTTACACAAACACAATGTGAATAGTTAATAGTAATGTAATGTAAGTTAGATAATGTAGTCAGGCCAATTATAAGGAGATACGTCCAATTATAAGAAGAAATTGTAAGATGAATTTTTAAAGTACTTAAAACCTAATTGATGATCAATGTTTAGAAAATTCGAAATATTTTTTTACCCTATCATATTCAAAATTACCCCTGTACACTAATCAATTTATAATGAATACTTGATAATTACTTAGTTAAAACAGTAAGGATAGGCGATAAAATATTTTTTTTTTGTTATTTTGCTTTCAATAGATACACGCATTTAAACACAAACTCATATACACACATTATTAAATATTTTGTTTTTCTTTTCACTTGTCAGGTAAATAAAGTTAGAAAACAGCTTTGAAAGAAAAGTGGTTTATACATATATCTAAACTAAATGTATATAAAAGGTAATTTTATGTACAAAAGGGTAAAACAAAAACATATAATTAAGTTTCAATCCACTTTTTTATTCAAATGATTGTTTTATGACGTTTATTGTTTAAATATAATTTTCGAAATATATATATACACCGATTAGTTCTAATAAATAGCATTAGTCCAGTTTTGGATAACTTTTTTTTAAACATGCAGAGGCATTATTTCCGAAATAAGACTAGTTAAGTTATTTGCTAAAGTGTCAGGTATTATTGTGGTTTATCAGTAAATTTATGATGAAAGAAGCACATTGCTTTCGAAATATCGGTATTTGCAATCAAATACAAATATATTAGTGAAAGGCAATTTAACCCAAATTGAGCTATTTAATTAAATTTCACTAAAAACAAAGTCCGATTAATGAAAAAAAAAATTGTAAATCTGTTTTTAACAATTAGTTATCGCTTTATGTAAGGCAATTTAGTTTATTAACTTAAACATTTAACCAGAAACGAAATTTATCAATTATCGCTGAAAAAAACAAATTTAGATTAAAAAAATGAATATAAAAGTACACATTTGATTTTCAATTCATTCACAAAGTTGTATCTTATATGAGTGTGTAGACCACAGCTACGTTAAGCTAAATTTTCCATTCAGTGGAATCGTGATAAATAGAATACTAGATCTTTACCAATACTTTCAATTAAATCACCGAATCTTGTTCGAAATTTAGCAATAAATCAACGAATAAATTGCTTAGATAGACGATTATGACTTCTTATGAAATTTCATGAAACCATGAAGTTTTCTGGGCAAATCATTAATTTTTGAAAATGAATTTCGGCAATTCGCAAACGACCATTGTTTCGATGTACATACATTTTTCTATATTAGTGTTTTAAACCTCACTAAACACAAATGTGACAAAATATCATGCGTTTACATATGTCTCCATCGAAAGCTTTATCACTGTAAAGAAAAATCACCCTTTATTAAAAGATAACAGTTATTTTGAGCTGAATTAAAACGATTACTTTATTTTCCAAGTACCAACAAAAACAAGACAAATAAAAATCAATAGACTTATTTTCTTCTTATTATGCTTTCCCTAGTTCCCTACTCATCCGAAATTTCTTTCAATTTGATAAGTTCTTTTATTTTTCATTTCTATTTTCTTATATTTTTGTAATATTTATCCGGTTTATATTTCAGTCAAAAGGAACCATCTATATATACATTTACTTACAAGTATTTGTGTATGTATATAATATGCATTATTGCTATATATTTACCCGAAGGTATACCATTTATTAAATATTTACTTTTTGTCAAAAGGAAACAAGATAGAGATGGCATTTATATAAAATGTTAAATATTAAATTTAACCTTATACTGAAATATTTTCTCTCTCATTCCAAGTTTGTTTTTTGAATTTAATGAATAATTGTGGCAACTTCTAAACCTAATTGGCTATACAATGAAATCTACTTTAGGACAATATAAATTATCTATACATAGAATGTATATAAATAGGTAGGTATAGGTATAGGTTATAGAAATAACTGTAAATTTATCGAAATGAGTTTCATTAGAATTTTAAGAGATTTAAATTTTTGGTTGTTCAAATGTAGAAAACAAAATGTGGAATGTAAATTAATTATAATTATTGTAGAAGTAAAAAGAATTGCACAAACATAAATAATAGATTAGCTTTATTATTAAAGATTTGTTTTTATTTATTTATATCAGAAAATTTTGTTTGAATTGTACAGTGTACACAATGGAGGAAAGGACAGCGATCGAAAAAAGCTTTAAGTACTAAAATTCCGTTGCAGATTGTATACTTTGAGACCATAAAGAGATTGTAATACATACCACAAAATTTAATTTATCCTACTATTGTCCTAATGCATATATCCTACTATTTAAGATTTTTCGATCTTTTGACAAAGCGATCAAGGTCTGTAATATTGGTCTTGTTGGTATCACAATATTCACATACAAAATTCAAAGTTCTACTTTGAAAGTATAAAGAGAATAATTAGCGTTAAAGCAGCTTCTTTAAATGGTTTAAAGTTCTGAGGGTAATATATCGTAAATTTTATTATTTCCACATGTAGATATATACTACAACTATAAAATTTTATAGCAGCCTAAAATTTCGTCGTTTTTTCGAAAGCAGCCAATAAAAGTCGTCTTTTTAGAAAATATATTTCGAACAAATGTATTTGAATTCGTTTAGTTTAGGCAATGAAAGGATTTAAAAAAAGAAAATAAAAATGTGTTCTGTTTTTTTTGTTAATGTTTTTTTTTTCAAGCTCATTAAGAATTAATAATAAACTTCTCTATAAATGGTTATTAATAGGAGTTATTTAGTATGAGATGTTGATGTAAAAATTGCTTTTAATTTTGAAATTTTATTTTCAATTAATTATAAGAAATTAATAATGTTCATATTTTTCTAGTTTTTTAGTTCAATCAAACTTTCATTTTATATGTGTGTATTTTAAATTGAAATGTGTCTGAAAGCTCTTATTAATTATTTTGAAATAAAAAATTAACATAGTTTAAGATTTCGTGAATAAATTGAAATATGATAAATATTTTGTTTGGCAAACTTAAATTTAAAAAAAAAATGTAAGCTTGAAAAAGAAAACAAAGTTTATAATTTGCTGTAAAGCTAATTTCTGTTTTGTTGGTTTATTTTTCGTTTCGCTACAATTGTGTTTTTTTTTTGTTTTTTTTTAAATTCAATATTTTTATTTTTCAGTATTTTCTTAATCTATGATAAAATATAATTGATATAGTAGGTATATACAAATAATAAAATTAATCTTATAGCTAAAAGTTATATTAATTCAAAATTATATCTGTACAATACAAATTCATTTAGTATTAATTAATAGAGAAAATAAAAACTAAAAATAGTTAGTCACCATTCTGTTGCATAAAGCAAGAATCGAATTTCTTAAAAAAAAATCAACAAATAACATTAGTGGGGAAAGTGCAAAAGAGACATTAAAATTGAAATACAAAGAGAAAATAAAAAATACAAAATTTAAAATAATTTTATGCAGTGCAATATTAAGTAAATATGTTAAAAGTTGAAAAGAATTTTATTTAAGCTAATCATGAAAATAGACACCATATATAAATTGCTAGAACTTCAAAAATCTTACTCAGCTAAACAACTACTCTTAATAACTTCTCACTTCTATCAAAATTAATTTACAAAAGCCAAGCTTTCAATAATTGTAAAAAAATCGATAAAATTCTAATTTGCCTGATGTGGTCAGGAAGTTTATTAAAAATTCTAGGTGCTACAATATCACAGAAACGACAAAAATGACTTTTCCTACAACGTGGAAGGCGAACCAAATTACGATAATTAACTCTCAAGTTATACCTATTAGTATATCTAACATCTAAATATCCAGACTTCATAAAAAACATTTTTAAAGTTTTATAGTAAAATAAATTTCTAATGGGAAGTATTTTTAATTTAAAAAATAAAGGAAAAGACGGACAAATACGTCTTTTCCCGCAAATTATTCGAATAGCTTGTGTCACAAAGTAATTGACTAATCTTAGTAAAGTATGCTCCTCCTCAACAAGTAATACCATACTGAATTTTAGAATGAAAAAGTGCATAATAAACTGAGCACATAATTTTTTCCGAACATTATAGGCTTAGATGATAAAGCTGTCTAATAATATTCCGGAGATAATTCTTCAAATAGCAAGCGTGATCATTCTAATCCAATCTGGAGTCAACCCATAAGCCAAGATATTTGAACGATTTTACAAATTTAACTAAAAAGCAGTTATTATCACATTGGATATTACCACCAAAACAGTTATTAGTGCAGTCTATTGGAAATTTGGCGCAATTGGGAGCATGATAATAAATATCAAAGTTATCACAAGAAGGATTATAGATACCAAAATTCATAAGCTTAGTTTTGCAGCTTATTACTAATTCATGTTTATTAAACCAGTGCCTAATTAAATCCAGATCAAAGTTCATACATGCAGCTATCTCAAAATTGTTCTTACAAGTATATGTAAACGCAGTGTCATCTGCAAATGCGGTTATCGTCCATCTAAAATGTTGCAAAAAAAGCGAGTTAATATAAATTAGGAACAAGATAAGTATTTTAGGCATGCAGCTAAACCAAAAAATGCAGTGAAATGAGCATATTTTTGATACAGCTAAGAAGGCTGCCAAATGTTTGGGTTTTCTTTCTCGATGTAAAGCCTACTTTTCTCCAAGAGATCTGGCCAATATCTATAAAGCATATATCCGACCTAAGATGGAGTACAATTCTCACATATGAGCTGGCGCCTCCTCAATTTCACTAGGTTTCCTGCACAAAATCCAAAATCGCGCCTTACGCCTATTTGGCGACCCTATCGTCCAGTTAACCTTTACTCCTCTTAGCACTCGTCGAAATGTTGGAGCTCTCTCCCTTTTTTTATAGATATCTTGTTGGAAATGACACTTGTTCTAATGAAATAAAATCACTAATGCCTCCCCTCAAACTATTCCGGCGTAAGACTAGGGAGGCTTCAAGTGCACATTTCTACACTGTGGAAATACCTAGGTGGTCTAAAACTAATTTTGAAAATTATTTTATTGTAAGAACGTGTTCCCCACTGAGAAAAATGCTCCATTATACAATTTGCAACTTTTCAAAAAGAACCTCTTCAGGTTCGTCTCCTACTTACCTTCCAATTCTCCTCTATCATCCTTTTTCCCTCCAAATCCTTTTTTTCATTACCCACACCTACAATAATTTTGTATAAAGGAATCCTTTCCTAGTGTTTGGGTAGCGTGGGAAAAAAAAAAAACATAGGTCCAAGTACAGAACACCACAGGATAAATTAAGTAAGGCACTATAAATATTCCCAATTCTGGCTTTCTGTCTTCTACCAGGCAAATAAGACCTAAGCCATTTATAAATAAAACCTCTAAAACCAGCATTATATAGTTTATTTAATAAAATATGATGATCCACAAGATCAAAAGCCTTAGCTATATCAACAAATAATGCTGAGGATACTTTACACTCATTTAATGCACCATATATCTCTGCACAGAATTTAAGTAACGCACTATCTGTTGACTTGCCTTTCAAGAAGCCAAATTGATTTTCACTGAAGAAGTTGGTTTTGTTGAGAAAATATAAAAATCTCCGTTTCATTTGACGAAAAATAGTTGAGCGAAGCGAATTCCGTTGGTAGTCGGTGGTCGGTGGTCACAATTGTGTTTACCGCTTTAATGTTCTTTAGGTATAAAATAAATCAAAATTAACGAAAATTAAAAATACAAAATCCTGAATTACTTCAATTTTAACGAAGCTATTGATTCCGTGTTTGTTTATTTTTTAAATCGAAATTGTTTAATGCATGATTCCATTCACATTTAATGAAATAATTTAATTTGCAGTTCATTTTGTTGTTTTAAAATTTTATAATAAAATACATTTATAAAATATCAAATTTGTACTTTGAAACGAGTAGTTAGATAGTATATACCAGTAAGTGATAGAATGCCATTTGAAGTATAAGTTTCAAGTACTAAATTTAAATAAAAAATAATCAAAGTTCACATGTAAAAAGTTTAATAATTAATAAATCACTGCTGGTAGCATCATAATTAATAAATCACTGCTGGTAGCATCATAATTAATAAATCACTGCTGGTAAAAAAATATTTTGCTTAATTGTATTGTTCTTTGTAAAAGTCCTATATATAGTTTAAATTTAAATAACCTGAAATAATTTTCAAAATAAATGTCAGAATCGTATTGAAATTTTTTTAAATAATTCTAAAAAGAAATGGTAATCATTTTTGTTTTTGCTCAGATTTTTATCTGGAATTTACTGACCAGAATAATTTTACTTCAAATATAAGTGTGTATAATTTTATAAATAAGAGAAAAAAAATCAAATCTGATTTCCTTTTCCGTTTTTACAGATTAATTTTGATGATTTATATCAATATCAACTCGTGAAAATTTTTTAAGGATATTTTGAGATAAAAATTCAATTTGAATTTTTCATTGGCAACCGGAACGGAGTATAGAACAGAAATTCAATAAAAAATACAAAAACAAAACAAAAAAAAAAATAGAATGAGATTGAAAGGTATCAGATGTTTTTAAGAAAATTACTGTCTAACTTTTGTCACAATAATTGCTATTAAACTTAGACCGGGAATTAAAAAACAAAAATATATTTATCAAAATTATCAGTGTGATATTAAAAATAAGCTTGAAGTTGATTAATTATGTAGGTATAATATTTAAATAATAAATTAAGAAAATATAAAAGTATATATGTATACATATTATATATATCTATAAATATATTATATAATATATATATATAAATTTAACAATTTGTCATTGATAAATTTTTCAGTCTAAGTTTAAAAAAATTTATAATCTCTTGTGATATGTTGATATTTTTTACATATTGCTGAAGAGAGAATAATCAACATTTTTGTGTGACACTTTTGCAATCGCAATCTTATCTTAATTTATTAAATTTTATTTTGATTCACATTCAAATCTTAAATTGATAATTATAAGCGTTTAGCTATTCAGTTTGTTTCACATAATTACAATAATAATAATATAATAATATAGTAATATTCGCCGGTCCAGCATTAAAAATATCTCTTTCCCTCTTGATTTAAACATTTACCTATAAAAAACAAAATTTTCTATTTCTGCAAAAACAATTAATTTTTCTCCGGATATCGTCCCATTTAAGCATAACATTTTTGTTACACAGGGTACTTCCGTGGAGTTGTCAATGTACAACTGTCCATTTTGGTTTAAAAATTTATTTTGCATACAACGGAGACACCATGTGGACATAAAGAAGACTAGTTTTGTAATTCCAGTACCAATTAAATAAATAGTCAATATTGCCCAATATTAACCTTTAATACTTATTGATATTTTTATTTCTTAACCGGTAATTTTTTTGTGGTAATATTTTGAAAAAGCTTCACATTTAAGTTTTTAGGTTTCTATCACTGTCATCGAGGAGGTGGAAAGTTTTACAGACATTATTAGCATATTATAATATATTAGACAACTGAAATTGACATGCTGAATCAATTTAAAAAATATTGTGTAGACCAGTATAATGCAGCAGTCATGACATTTAACTACTACCACTAACTACTACCATGAATTTTGGTTTAGTCATATTTTAAATTAAATAATTTAATTGTCAGGTTTATTTGTTTACAACGTTTTTAGAAAATTAGTTAGCCACAACCACTGATGAAGAAAGTATGTTGCTTCCAAAACATCGATATTGCAATCAAATATTAAGATAAATATTATTAGTGAACGAAATCTGATAATCTGAAATTATTTAACAAACATGAAACTTACAACATTTGCCTGATAACTTACGTTGCTAGTGGTTATGAGTCCATAATGTTCTCTAGTGGTATGGTAAGGAGTGGTTGTGAATGTCAAAATAGCCCCATTAAAATTATATAATTTCAAATATTAAGATGCTAGTCATTTGACCAAACCTCAGTTTAATGGCATGAATGTTTTATTAAAAAAATTAGTTTTGATTGAAAATAGTTGAGAGTATATGTTTTGTGATCACTAAAAATAAATTAGAATGGAACTATCTTATTTAGAAAAATGTAGGTACTCAACATGTAATTTAAATTCAAGATTTTATATTTTACAGTTGTATTTTGGCAGGACTTGCGGTACAAAATTGTCTAGTAGAAAAAACAAATAAATGATGATACCTTATTTCTTAAGGAAGTTATTCGCAACATATTGGATTGGAATAACTATGAATTAATATGAATTCGCAACATTGTTGGATTGGAATGCATTTTGTGGAACTTAGACTAGGTATAAGCCCTAACTATAATAGTTATATGATATCATATGATGATTCGTTAAATGTTCGATATAATTGCATTTGATATAACAAAATCATAACCAAACATAACCCTAACTATAATGGTCATACCTAATCATACCAAAACGTCAAAACCAAAAGTTAAAAGAAGTGAAGTAAAGTAAAGTTTTTTTTTTTTTTTAGATTTGAATAAAGTTCTTAATTCTATTTTATTTATTTACATTGTTGTCAAAATTGCTTATGATTTGTACGCTTCTTACCGTTTGCTTATGACTTAACTAATGATTTTGAAAAAACAATGTATGACGCCTTATGACTATTATAGCTAGGTGTATTTAAGTTCAAGGTAAGCAATTTTATTACATAACAAAATAAATCCCTTCCCGGCATAAATTACAAACCCTTTTTTGGAAAAAAAAACTTTTTTTTTTTTAAATTACGTGTTAATATTTTTTGACAAAAGTTACGGGACCACCTTCCACCTTATATCATCATTATAAGCTAATGAATTTATTTCTATCCTTTTCTATTTTTATATTCTTCTAATATTCTTTAACGAAAAAAAGACAGAGTCTTGCTTATGAACAATAATAATGACAAAATTCATTTCCGAAATTGGTCTTTAGTGTCTTTAAAAGAAGAAGAAAAACAAAACAAAAACACTTTAATTTCTTCCTGGAAATAAAATAAAGCGAAAAGCAGAAAATAATTTTTTTTGTTTTTGATTTTAACTTTTCTAAATGCAACACAACAAAACCACTAAAGACCACTTTTTTTCTTGTTTTTAAGTTATCCTTAATGTTTCCTTAAAATTTGTTTTTTAATGTTTTTTTTTTTTTTTTGTTTATCTAGGACATTCTTAAACTCGTTATTTTATTTGTTTTTTATTTACAATTTTTGTTTCTATTTTTGGTTCATTACATCAGAAGTGTTGTTGTTGTTGTTGTATTTTAAAGGGGGGGAAATGATTTTCTTTAGTTGAATCTGAATGTAAGAAATTCAATGAGAAATGGAACAAAATAAGAACATTTCAAATTAGAAACTTTTATCAGTTTGATGGGGGAATTATAATTGAGTAAAACGGTAAAACTTATGAGACATAAAAAATAAAATGTCATAACAAAAAAGAAAAGAAAAGTGATAAAAAGAGACGTTTTCAATATAGGTACTTTGATGTTTTTGTCTTGGTTTTTTATTTTATTTTTTTGATCTTTTATGAGCAACTCAAGTTCTGACTTTTCAACTGACGTTTAATTTTGTTTGTTTTTTGTGGAAAATTTAAATGTTTAATGTTTAAAGTTATCTAGCATAAATTAGAGGCTATGTTAGGAATGTATAATCACCGCATTGTCATTGTCAAATCATTTTGGAAGGATAATTCAATCTAATCTAGATGTACTAAATTAAATTTGCAATCAGATTGGTTGAGCAAAGTCTTGACTCAATGTAATTGTTTTTAAATTGAGGTTGTCATTTCAATATGTAGTATGTGTCTCAATTTCTTTTTGTGTTATTGCCTATCCATAAGTGGATGTCAGCGCTCATATAATATTGGCAACAACGATATCCTGATAGATGTTTCGATCCGTTATTGAATGGATGAAATCGTCAATGTGTTGCTGATGTCTGTTCAGTTTTTAATGTTTCGCAATCATGTTAATTGTTTTCTTCTTATACCTCTTTTTCTTTTAATTTTTCTTTGAACTATGAACTGAAGTAGTTTGTATTTATTTCCACACATGATATGTCCAAAGTAGGAGGTTTTCTGGTGTCTCAACGCAAATATTTAAATTTTAAAAATTCTTATGAGACTTAGGATTAATGTAGTGAATGCTGTACAGTAATTTTAATACTTTTGAAACACAGAGGCTAACAAACTACATACCAACTACATACCAACTACAAACTACATACTACATACATAGATTAAAATAACATAGATAAAACTGGAATAGATTTTTGTTAGGGAAATATTGTAGTATGTCTTAGTTTCAAATTTTATTCTAAAGAACAATTCTTATTCGGCCCTTATCATTGATTGCCCAAATATAACGGATTTCGAATTAAAAAAATTGTATTATTTTCCCATTTCGCTTTACTGTTGCAAAAAATGAATAGGAATAGGTTAGAATGACGGGGAAGTTGTATTTTTCCTATGTATAGGAAGGATACAAGAAAATAAAAAATACTTACATATATACATACTATTTTTGAATGGGATTCGTTTTAAAAAAAAATCCTAAGACTTTTTTTTAATATCCTTTTTTTTGCATTTTTGTTAAAGATTATTGGTTTAACTGTTTTTCTTCATTGTTTTAAATTATCTTATCTCTTTTTATATTACTCCCCCTCCCACCACTTTTTCATTTATTTTATGTGTTGTTGATGATTTTAACTTTTTAAGACTATACCACATATCATACCGTTTAGCTTTCTTCAATCCAAGATAAACTAAAGCGCCCACATTAAATTACTTTTTATTACAAAATGAATACAATAAATGGCGGAAACGCTTTTTATTTTTTTTTTTGTTTTTCGTGAAATGTAATTTAAAAGATTAAAAAAAAATTGTTTTTAATTTTTATTTAATATGTGTGTGTGTGTGTGTGTGTGTGTGTATGACATGTGAATGTGGAGTTAAAAAAAATCCTCAAATACGTTTTGAATTATGATGTTTAAATTATGCTTTGAAAGGCTTCAATGCATTTGGCTTTTGTTCAACTTGTTTTATAGTAGTATTGTTGAAGGTGGTTGCGGTTTAAGAGGCTTCATTCAAATATTATCTGCGTACAAATTAATTTGAGAAGTTTAAAAGGAAATATTAATAAAAATATAAATTAACAGCAATACAAAAGGAAGAACAACATATTGAGGTTATAACTGTACGAACGTTGCAAAGAAAGAAAATATATAAAAAAAAAAAAATAGAGGGAAGGTAAGTTCGAGAACAGCAGTGTTATTTTTATTGTTTTTTTGTTTTTTGTGTTGGAATTTTGATTTGGTTTTCGCTTTTGTAATAAAATAAATTATTTTTTTTAATTATTTTCAAAATTACTGTTACATAAGGGTAATGAGGGTAAGATGTGGGGATTTAGGTTATGTCTTGTTTTTTAATAAATAAATTAATTCTTCTGGAACCTCTCAGTTTAACTTTTATTTGTCCTATATCGCATCTATATCTATATCAGCTATATCACACATACTTTAAGGAAACTTGATAATAAAATCATGAAACAATGTAGGTGTAGGTGTTCGAACGGAATTGACATCGATTTAAGATATCCAATCTAAATTTGTATAAGAGTCAACAAATGTGAAGTTTGGACATTGAATTTCAATGACTCGAACACATTAAATTAGTTTGAAAAAAAACCTGCTAAATTTAGGTTTCCATTGAATTAAAAAATTAAAAATGCCGTTAAATTCAATGATTTGAACAAAATTTATTAAAAGTCAAAGATTCAAATTGCCTAGGCATTCAAATTCAATTAAGGTAAGATGAATAAGTTCCGAATATTTTCTGAAAGTTTCATGTGGAGATAATTTTTTAATCAAGTTCGAATTATCTAGAACGAGTAAATTAGAAAATGGAGGAGAACTACATCAGGAGACAGAAACGATTGGAGGAATAATATGAAGAAAATATAAGCCAAAAAGAAGCTAAACTATACTTAAATAATTTATTATTTAAGATTGAGATTAAAAAAACGGAAGAAAATGCTGAAAGACAGGCAAGAATGATGTTATAGGCTAACATAAATGATTTCAAGTGTTAACGATGATAGACAGATAGATAGATAGATTGTGAAATTCGGGAGGGAATCTGTTTCCTATATCACCGCAGCCGCAAATGGGCTTTTTGTGTTAACGATGTATCAAACTTTGTGTTATTTGATGGTCAGATAGCCATTTTTTCAACTTGCCGCGCTGATACTCACCATGATTTGCACAATTTTTTTTTATAATTCCGCCACGCGTTTGGATGTAATCTTTAGTACTTATTTATCGTTTGGTTGGGATATGACAGGATATAAAGAAGTTCCAGAATATCCAACTTATTTGAAATATTAAATTCTATACACAATAAACTTAATTAATTGGGAAAGCTTTTTAGAATACTGAAGAGGAAATTTGAATTTTTTAAATTAAGCAGAAATTTAGCGCGCCATCACTTGGCACATATCCCACTTTAAAGCTGAAACCTATGCCGTCGAAGTATCGGTTTTGCAATGCAGTAAAAAAGGACCAAATGTGTGCCAATACATAATTGCAGATAACCAACCTGCCTTAAAAGCTTTGGCTTTCCCAATTTTTAAATCAAAGATTATCTGTAGCTGTTGCTGTTATCTGTAGCATGAAGGAATACAAGGCAATGAAGAAGCAAAATATCCCTGCAAAAATTGTAGCGTAGAGTAGGGTAGAGTCAATTCTTACTATCAAGACCAAGTATTGCTAGTTCAAATGCCTACCTACAAAGAATTGTTTCCTAACCTAAAACATATGGGATAGTTCCCAAGGACTTACGCAGTGTAAAGTATTTTTCAATCTAAGTATCCAACGACTGAATCAGAGAGAGACTAGATCGAATGTCAAAATGCTGACATGGTCTATCACAAGTTATGCCCCACTTAACAAGCATCTTTTCAAGATTTGTAGATCGAACACAGACAGATGCACAAGATGCACATTCTGCTTAGAAAAAGAGATAAATATTTCCAGGAATTCACATTGCCTGATTCTGAAATTGACATAAAATCAATAATAGCATTTATCAAGGATATAGACCTACAACTCTAAGATAATAAACGGAAAAGTACAATAGATCTTAAGAGATCCTGATGATTTAAGAAATACGCATTTAAGTAGTAGTAGTATGTAGTATGTAGTGTTTAAATATTTTAGGTTGTGTCCAAATATTTTAATAGTATAACCCGATTTATTTTTTTTTAATTTATTAAAGATCCTTTTCAAAACATTGTTTTTTTTTAAATTTTTTATTCTGTGATAAAATCAACCTTTTTCTTAAAATTTAAATTCAACTCAGATTGTTGTGTTTAAAACAACAGAAACTTTTACAAATCCCAAAAACTCAATTACATAATTTTTTTTTTCACAATTTCATATGTGATCGTAAATCTCAAGCAATTCAATTGCTGTGACAGGAAAGAAAAAAAAAATGAACACAAAAATGAATAAAACAAAATTGCGACAAAAATCTTAAGGACATAAAATATGAGAATGTTGAATTAATCTAGTTTTCATATCTGAAATCAACTTCATCCACCCACCACAAAACCACTACCCAACATAAGCCTAAAAAAAAAAATTTATTTTATTTTTGTGGTCTGATTAATATTCAAGAAAAGTTGTCTCCAAAAGATTGATACAAATTTCAAGTCAATGTAATTCGGTTCATCTCAATATAACAAAACAAAAAAAAAAACAACAAAATCAAAGGACAAAAAGAAAAAAAAACCAGCAACAATAGTACATATTTTTGGAAATGATAAATTATGTGCTTATGGGTATTCAAGGATGTAGAAGTATCCCATAAATACATAAATATAAAGAAAAAAAAACAAATTTTCAGATTTCATTGTGTGGTAAAATTTTCCTTGGAGAATTCTAAATGATTCTTGAATTGAGGTCTTCTTGATAACATTTGATTTTTTTTCTTTTTTTGCAATTAAACAAAGATTAATAATTTGAAAGAAGCTTGAAGGCTTTTAGAAATGATTTTATGTTAGTAAGAAAAATTTAAATATCTTTTAGAATTCAATCAGTTGTATTCAATGCTAAGCTGTAAGAACGGACTTTTCGAGAATAAAATAGAGATTGATGTCTACTAAAGAAATTACGCCTGAGGCAAATTTGCGGCTTGCACCCTGAGAAACAAAAAACCCTATTGAGATATGCATAATATGAGTTTCATACAGAATACTTTTCACTGGACCCACACTAGATGAAGAAACTGGATTTGCGCAATCATAAGAAGAAAAAAAGGATATTGTAGATTCTGTTACTTGTTCTAGATATCAAATATATTCACGAATTAAATTATACTTTAAACTTCCAACTGAGATGACTTTCATCGAATCGTTCATCGTTATCGTTAGAGTTATTCGATTGTAATCGTTAGTGCCATTATGTATTTCGATGAAAATTTTATCGAAAGTGTTATAAAATGCTGCCATTGTAAAATTCAAATATACGATGAAAATGACATATGTTTGATTCTTTGACTGTCAAATTCAAATTATACGAAAAAGAAAAAAACAATAGTGTTATAACTATTTGAAATTTTTAAGTTGAAAATAAGTTGAAAGTATTTAAATAAAATATAATTACAAAATTATAAGTTTTTATAAATAAAATAATTTGAGCAGAGCTAAATTTTTTAATTTCTGATAGTGCTGAAAAACGCTATAAAATTGCAGAATTAAAAAACAAGCGAACATATATTCGGAATTATTCTAATCCACTAGATTTGGAAGATTATACGTATGTTATTTAAACATGAATTTGAAGAGTTATTATCTACATTATTAAAACTATTAAATTAGGGCAAAAATTGAAATTGTCAATAAGTAACACGTCGATTCCAAATATAATTAAATTGGTTAGTGTATTAAGATTCTGTGCGGTTTGTACCAAGCAAATGATTTTCAACGTAGGAAATGATTTTCATGTCGCACTAGCACAGCTAATTTTTTGTTCTTAAAGAAGTTTTATATATGGCAGTTTATAATTATGTGCAAAATTTTGATCCATTTTTTCCATTACGCACTAGAAGAAAAAAGTCAGGCAAACATTATTTTTATGATTAAAGCAGAATTACTGAAATAATTGGAGCAGTAGATGGAAAGCTTATTCAAATTAAATCACCGAAGCAAAACGTACAACATTTATGTTATAGTAGAAAGGGATTTTTTAGCATTAATGCAATTCTGATACTTTATTGTAATTAGTTTACATTATTATAACAGTTTTTGTTTTTAGATATGTGATCATAATCAGGTAGTTGGTTTTGTGAGTGCAAGATATTCTGGTACCTCTTTGGAAGGTGTCTCATTATTTACACTATGACTTTTCATATTGCAGTCTATTTGTAACAGGCCTTTCATTCCTATTAAAATTTATTTCAATAAAAGATTATTATGAAGAATAAAGCAAAATACTTACTTTCATTTCAACTTTTAAATTTATTTTTATTTCAAAAAATATCATAAATATAAAACAAAACACCAAGTGTCCAATATAAATAAAATATATTTGTATCTCTTTTATTTTATCCTTTCAATTCAAAATTGAAATAATTTGTACAAAATCTCTCTTTCGATGTCTCTTTTGTGGTAAAATTTTACATCGATAAAATTTATCGATTTCGTCGACAATTTCTGAACAATATCGAAATACATAATGGCAATTTTGCATTTTGACATTTCGTTCGATCAAATCGTAATCGTTATCGAAATACATAATAGGCACCTGAGTTTACTTGGAGGTAATTTTATTTTAATAATTGTTAAGAGTTAATATTGAAAATGTACCTCAACATTTTTTTTACATAAGAAATGATTCGTTGGACCTTCATTTAGTCATATGAATTGTGTATTTCGGCTTATATACAAGATTATAATGAAATTTGTTTTGGAAAATCAGCCATTGCCTATATGTTTGCGACAGGCAAGATTTTGTTTTTTAATATGTTAAACATAACTTTTTTTATCGATTTTTAATCCGTTCATGAAATTGTACATTGCATCGTGATCCATAAAGCCGGACCTCATTTACACAATTTAATATTATTTGAAATTAAATTAAAAATGTGGTATCAGGCTACAATTTATTTGCCTGCCAAAAATAGATTAGACAACACTCGTTATGAAATTTTAATTATGACTATTATGAGTCACGTGCCTATAATTCTTGCAAGACTCTATAAGACACAAACACATTACATTGCTAACATATATTATATAATTTTCAGGTAATTCAGTAGTTTATCTCTGACATTTGAAAAAGGAATTACACAATCAGAAAATGTACACAATCAGAAATACATGAGAGACCACACTTTTGTTGGACAGATGATATTTGATGTGATATTTTGCGTTTATGATAAGAATTCAGATATTTTAAATTAAATAATCTCGAATATAATGTATAGAATATGCTACAGGCTCTAGGTGAAACATTCTTAAAATTAAATAAATATTAAAACTCTAGGTATGTTTCCCAATTTTATTAAATATCTTAATTGATTTCGGTTATTAAACCATTATCAGAAGACTGTGTGTCTGTCTCAGACTTTTGATGATGGTGTAATAACCGAAATCGATTAAGATATTTAATAAAATTGTGAAACATACCTTGAGTTTTAATACTTATTTAATTTTAAATAATTTCGCTGACAATTTTTAGTATTTGATTGCAAATATTGATATTCCGGATGCAACAATACTCCCTTCATCAGTGCTTGTGACTAACAAATTATGTTAATTCTATTTTTCTATTTTATATCCTAATCCCTACCAGCTACCTATTTTATCTGTACTTTTGCAAATTATTTTATTAATTTAAATAGCGGTGGCTATCCATTCCATAAATCATTACTCAATCTGCTATCTACCTGTACCATCGAAATCGTTAAACTTTCGTATGTGTCCAGTTTATTTTATGTACCTCCTTTATTGATGATAAATTGGTTTTATCAATTTTATGATGTTCCTCGATTAAATGTTTAGCAATTGACTATTGGTAGTACCTATTATTATTGCTAATTTGGCTTCCCTTAAATATTTATGGAATATTTAATTATAGTGAAAATGCTCAGTATTGCACTAGGCTCAGAGTGTTAGAGGTCGCTGCCGTTAAAACTTGCTTCAAATGAAATAATTATGATATGAAAAAATATCAAAGTCATAACTTTGACATAAGTATGAGAGTTTACAGTAACAAAGTAGATAGTTAAAATGTAATCAGAAAGAATTCGAAAAGTATATAGGTGTAATCGGAAATGTCAAACTAATATCAAATGCTTTTGCAGTGTAATCGATAATGTAGTGAAATAAAAATCATCTAATCGAAAATATCATTTGCACGTCACTTGCATGTTTTGAAATTGAAATTTAGTCAACATTTTTTTTAAATGCGTTAAATTTAATTTTTTGTCGAAATTGGAAAATTAGTGATTCGGATGAGGTTAAGTATTAAAAAAAAATGTTTAGTTCCATAAGTTATGCAAACTTTAGTTTAAATTTATTTGCAATTACAAAAACCCAACAAATTGTAAATTTATTTTGCAATTTCTAGTGAAGAGGAACATTGGAGTCAAAATATTGACAGAACTATTGATAACTATTAGGCTTCAATTTGAACCAGCATTCAATGATGACAAGAAAACCAAATCAATTGTTTGGTAAAAATTACATGGAAAGATAATCGGGTAAAATGTTGAATTTCCTTTCTCAGTAGACGAATGCAAAAAAAAATATTAAGCATTAAAAAAAGAAACAACAAAAATGGAAAAGGGTAAGTATTTGGCAAGGTTTTGACAGTTTACGAAAGTAAAAATTTTGTATTGGGCTCAGAAGAAGTTTTCGTAGATTCGTCAGAAATCAAATTAAACAGTTTACTTCAACCAAGACCATCTAGGTACATCTTCTACTTTTGGTTTCATCTTCTCTAAGAACCCAAAACAACACCACAAAAAAAGGGAAAAAAATCGAGTGAAGAGCAATTAAGTTTTCTGAAATATATGGAAAAAATGAAAGAAAACCGTCACCAGGATTACTTGAAAATTGGATATTGAATTCAAAAACATTGCTGTGATAGAAATAATTGTGGCCCAAAAATCCAATAATATTTAAAATATTTAAATTCATTTCCGTTCATTTCTGCATATACAAATCTGTGAATATGCCTAATCTAATCTGATATAGGCCAGCCACTTTCATGTTTAACTTCAAATAGCTGTAGTTGATTTTGTAATTTCTACATTTTAATTAAATATTTTAGTCAGAAGTACTTAAAAACATAACAATAAGTAATAAAATAAATTATCATGAATATATCTTTACTCATTCGTAAGTGATTTAAATATTTTGTTATCAAACTTACGGAACACATTAATGCAGTTGGAAACTATTCGTATTAAAACATTTTTTATGTAAAGATTCCAAATACAATTTCTGTATTTTAATTGTAAATTTCTTGGTAAACAGATGTAAGTGTTTTAATTTTTTTAAAATCAATTTCTGCAAAAAAAATTGCGACAAACATCAAATGTCAAACTACAAAAATCCCTTGCAATGCAATTGAAACAAAGGCATTTCAACATCAATGGCATCATCAACAAAAATGACTGAAACAGAAAATGATCGTAAAATATTTTTGCATTTCATCTTATAGTTTGACATTTCCGATTACACCGATTACACCAAAAAACAAGGAAATTGTTGTTGACAACATAATTTTATTGATCGAATATTAATCAAATAAAAAAATATAAATTATACAAATAATAATGTTGGATTGACACTAGAATAATAATAAAAATTTATTTATTTATTTCTTTGCCAATAATTTCAATTCCAACCATCTTGATATTTCAATAATCTGACAGCAACAATGGCAGAAATCTACCAGTTTTTTTACGTGTGAACATTAAGGTAGATTTCTGCCTCGTATAAACATGGACATTATAAACATTTAAATGTGGCACTTGTGATGCTATGAATTGTATGCGACAACATGTGGAACATAAAAAATTAGTTTCCCTATTATTTTTTAAATAGAGAAATAAATAATATAATAAAAATATAATAAAGAATAATTTTTTAAATATAGACAAAGAAAATAAAATATTGTTAATTAATTTACAAATAATGTTAAGTCTTTTTGATATTTAAGTAAATGATTGAATTTGCTTTTCTTTCTGAATGCTTTCTCAATGCTTTTCTTTAATGGCATTAAATGGCACTAAATATATTTTTGTCCTTACTGCTGTTGTATGTGAAATTTTCTGTAGTACATTTCATTTTTTCCTATATACTCCTACATTTGTAGAATATTATACAGTTCCATTAGAAAAGGTCTTTGGCAGCAATAGGGTAATTTTATATAATTAGAAGACGTTATTTTTATTGATAAGAATTAAAGTAAACCGATTGAAAACTTCTGGTCAGAAATTATATGTAAATGCAGCTTAGAATATCAAAATATCATTCTTATGGTCCAGTATAAGTAAACAAAAAAGGCAAGGATAACATTATATTTTTTTGCAGATAATATATGAATTACTATATAGCTAGGAACGTTTTACCAGAAATAATTTTTGACTATCTATAATTTATAATTCAAAAACTTTTCTCCAAATTTCATCAAGCTAAGTAATCAAAATTAAGATTTTTTTGTTTAAGTTCATAACAATTTAAGTGTAGATACACAGATAATAATTTTATATTAATGATTTTGTACATTAAAATTAAGAACCAAATTTTTTTTTTATTTAATTCCATGAATATTTTCATAATTGAAGTACCGAAGTACACAATAATTATACCGAATCATGTAACCTTTACAATTTTTATTTAATAAAAACCTTTAAAGGATAAAAATTCACTCACAGCATCGAAAAAAATAAGTTTAAGAATAGAAAATTAATTACATTTTTAATTTCATATACACACATTTTAATCTAATTGCCACAAAAAAAAAAGGAAAACTTTAATAAATATATTTTTTTGTTGTCCATATAATATCTTAATGACAGTACGCAACAGAGCAGAGGCTATTTTATTAATAAGAATGTATTCTGGAAATAGTTAATCTTTTTAATATTATATGAAATTTTCAAACAATAACAAAAGCAAATAACAAAAAAAAAAAAACAAAAGAAAAACAAACAAAAAAGGATTTCCATTTTTCTTATCCTTAGTGGTTTTTTTTTTTCTGCTTCTTACAATATATATGTAAGTATAATTATCTAAGTAAGTGTGTTGTTGGGTAAGGATTTTGTTGAAAGTTTAAAAAATCTAAAAATGAACAACAGTACTTCTCTGGAAATTTCAATCAAATTATTTGCGCTAATCCTTTTCAATTCAATTTTGATCGTATTTGAAGAAATATAATTGTATTGATTAAAAAAAAGTTCATATGATGCGATCAATATGCTTTCTCAGAATGTGAGTCCGGTATAATACAGTATAAATGGGAAATAAGAACCAGATAATAGAATGTTTATGTTAATGAGTATAAAGATTTTATTGATTTTTCGTTCAGTAAATTGAAATTAAAGAAAACTTTATATTTACATCTACCATAATCTATAATATTGTACTTGTAATAATATTTATATATGTTTATAATTTAATTTTAATAGTAATTTCTATATTTTAAGACTTTTTATTTTTTTTCTTATTTCCTTTTATTTTATTTTTTCAGTTATTTTATTTTTAGTTCATTTTACTAGATTAAGATATTGTAACTTGTAAATATGTTTGAATTAAGCATAAATAAATAAATAAATAAATTAATTGTACATTTTTATTTATAGTCGTCCTCCATCTGGATATCGCTATAATATATCTGTAATGGATCTATTTTTATAATTATTAATATTATTATTGAATTGGCCATAATTTAAATTATGCCCAATTTTATAAGCTATAGCTGCCGAGGCTTTCGCTTCGATCTATTTATATTTTGATTTGGTATTCAAATATTTTCTATTTGTTAACCGAAACAAATGGTTTACTATTTAGAATCACAAGACTAAAGTTCAATCAAAATTCACTCAAATGATAATCAGATTTTTGAATTCTGCCCCTCACCACAGAAATGTATAACGCAGATACATGATATTCGTAAACTAAGCATATCATCATCTGAAGTGATATCGAACTAAAACTGTATTATGCCCTTTTCTAATTTTTATTTGTTCGTTTCTACTCACTCCACTCGAAAACTTTTTCATCTATTATTGTTCAGCACAGTGTTCTCACTTAGAAAAAAAAATAGAAGTAGATTGGGTGAAAAAAGTGCAGTAGATTTGTGATTTCGGGAGTAGATTTTTTACAAAAAATAATATGACTGATATATATACACTATAATTAGCTTATTTAATGTTTTTTTCTGTATCCTGCCAATTTACCTTAGGCTTTATTGTTTATTTTAAATAAAAAACCATTTCAATTATTATTCATTTGAATTATTTATTGGATCCTTAGATCATTTAAAGTTCATCAAAATTATTTTATTGCAAAAAAATGTAATTACAAAAATTTTACAAGGCTCCCTTTAATTACAAAAATATTACAAGTGTTAAAATACAAGGCATTTTATTGTACTGATTCCTATTTTTAAAATAAAACAAAGATATAATTTCGTATTTTCCATCGATAAATTTAAATTTTTTAAATTAGCAGTTTTAGTATTGAACTTGTTTACATATTGGATTATTGTAATAGAAGTAGTTTTGGTTAAAAAAGGAGTAGCGCAGTAAAAATGAAAATTTATTGAAAAGTGGAGTAGATTTACTTTTATTGCAGTAAAGTGAGAACACTGTTCAGCACTATTTAATTCATTTGTATACCCATATTTCGCATATTTCTTTTGGTATACCATAATACATAATTGTTGCTTTTCTTTGTAAGTTTGATTCAAGACCGGTTTAGTTATTGAATTCTGATGTGGTCATTTGTTTATGTTTTATTTGTATTCAAATTAGATCCTTTTTGCTATAACTTTTCATTTGAGATTGGGCAGGTTGTTTTGCATATTATTCTAAAGCACTTATGATTTTTGGAAACAGTTACAATTTCTGTTAGACTAGAGATATTTCAATTCTTGTTTTAATGCAATTTGAAAATATTGACAATCCGCTGGAGATGAAATATTCATAATTTGGTAGTTTTTTCTAATTGATTTGAATTTGAAAATATTGACAATCCGCTCGAGATGAAATATTCATAATTTGGTAGTTTTTGCTAATTGATTTGAATTTAAAATTTTTCACAGTTTTTTATATGAGGCTTAGCTTCCGTCAACTTACGACGGAATTTTCCTGCCTTCCAGTAATTATATTATACATATTTTTTCAATTTTTTTACATTTTCTAGTAAAATGTATATAACTTTGATCCGTTTTCTGTTTTCATTATTATGACCTCATTATTTTCATTTCGACATCTAATTCAGGCTGCAGCTACTAGGTCTGATTAAGATTGTACTTGAAAATTCATTCATAAGATTCAATTTTATATTTCTCCGGCTGTTGAGTGTCTTTACAGTAGAAAAAATAGCAGCATTGTTCACCTTCATATTTTAAGATTATTGGTTAATAGTTTATTCATAGAATCGGGCTCAAACAGACACCTCCATATTAAATTTGTTGCGACAGAAAAACAAATCACTATACAAATTTCATGTTGATTACCTATATGAAGTTAATTTTCTATTTTTAATCTTTTTACATGGCTTTCTGAAATTAAAATTCCATAAAGAACTGTAATTAATACTCTTATCTTTGGTAGAAAGTTTTGCTGTTATTTCCTACAAATTTTCTTTTAGTCAAATGTGTTTTTTTTTTTTTTTTACCTTTAATATAAAAATAAAACTTTAATTTTGTAAGAATATTTTTTGTTGTGATTTTGCAGAAGATTGTCATACATAACAACTTGTGTATGTACGAGTATATGACATTATATATTATATGTATATTATGTACAGGAGAATATTGGTATGAATGGTAAATTAAGAGTATCCTGTGTGTTATCACCAATTTTTTTTTGGTTCAAATTGATGAGATTCTATGATTCTAGTTTTTGTTTTTGTATTTCTATTTTAAGGACATCACAGTTGTAAATGTTTTTATTATTGAATATAAAACAGTTTCACAGGATATAATAATGAAAAAGGATATTTATTAGTAAATAACATTTTTAGAACATTATGTTCTTTATTTTTTTTATGTACAAAAAATCACAGATGTTTTTAATACCTAGTTTAGTTATGGTAAGAGAATTAAAAATGATTTTTTGATTTAAATTTTGAGTGAAATTAAATGACAAGAGTGTTAAAATTTTCAATAAAATTTTATTTTATTGCACAAAATATATACACGTACATTGTATGAGAGAATATATATGGCCAGAAATTAGTGTTAATCTGCAATGCAGTTAAAATTATTATTCGCAAGCTTAAAACGTGTTTAATTTATAGAATTAATATTTGATTTGTTTATTTCAAAGTTTATGAGTTATTCTTAATTGTTTGTAGGATTGTACAATTTTCTTTTTACTTAGATTTTGTTTGAAATTGTAGGTTAAAAATTTTAGATGATAGCCATTGGTTTTATATTTTCTATAATTTCGAATATCCTTGACATCGTAAATGTCTCAACACAAAGTTGAATACAACGTCCACATGATCTTAAATGTATACAAAAGCTCCCAAAAGCTTGAGACATTGTCTATATTTTCACAATTGTTGCTTACGAGGTCTCTGCAACCGATTTGACAGGTATTTGGGTTCACAAAATTTTTTAAAAACTCAATGATGTACAGTGTTAATAAAAACTGTGTGTTAATTTTGATTGATCACTAATGAGTTAAAACACAATGTCTCAGAAAGCTCTTATTACACAATGTTGCCAACTTATTTGTCGGATAAAATTGACAACTTACTTTTTTTATATTGTACCAGGTTGAAGTTTTTTTTAAAGACATTTACGATGTCACCGTATGTTGCAAATAAGTACATAGAGCTTATCCTAAGGTTCATTATATTTCGTAGATAGTTTGCTTAATGGATTTTTTTTTATATCTTTTGTCTCAATTTTCAATCGATTGTACTGAGAACGGTATTTCAACACTTTATTTCACCAATTAGTTAAAATGGAATAAATTATGAGATTAAAATAAGAGGTGTAATATTTAGGATAATTTATTTTTAATTACATGAAATTCGAGTTGTACAATATTAACTATTTATGTTTACCTTCTTGAATTACCCTATTTCATCTATATATTTAACCGTGACAGCTTAAAGTTATTCAAGAGTTATGCAAAAATTAAATAAATTGATTAAAAACGAATCAAGACGATGCACAAATGAAAAGCAAAAAAAAGGCTTATTATCAACTGATGTTGTATAATGCATTATAATTTACGCTGCCTAACTATGAACACAACAATTTCTTTTCCTATAGTTGCAGTATCATTTCTGAAGATATTTAATATTTTTTTATATTATACATTTTTTAAACCACCCACTGTTACCTACCCAATTATATTTATATAAATCTAAACCATGATTTTAAATTTTTTTATTGAAAAACAATTACATTTTTGTTTTTTTGAAAAGTATAATTTCATTATAGATTTTGATTGATTCTTTTCAAAATTAGATTTGTGGTGAACAAATTGATAGTATTCAATTTTAATTTAAATTCACCACATGTTGAAATTAAATTTAATTTGAAAAATTAAATTTCAAATTACTTAAATTGTATTCTCTTTTTGATCAGAACCACAATCAACTGGCAAACATTTTCTACAACATATATATGTATATATATACTACTCTATTGCAAAAAAGTTGACTCATACTTTGTTTGTATTTGAAATCTGTTTCAGTGCTGGTATAATGATTTCTCATTTTTTTTCATTTTCCCATAATATTTCAGTAGATGCGATATAAAATCAAATCTTTTGTAGATAGTAATTACCCACACAACTTTTTTTATGTTTAAATGTGGACCAACTTTTCAGCAGTAGAGTAGTACAATGTGTTCCGGGATTATTAAATAATAACATAAGAAATGATAGAAGAAATATTTTATTTATTAAACATATCTGGAATTTTGTATATCCATAGCAAATATTTGGAGAGTGTTGATTTGTTATCGTTTGGTGATTTTTTTTTATAGATAATTATCTTACGCAAAGTCAAAATAAAATAAGGTTATGATATAATACAAATTTTAGAATATTATTTTATTAAATAAAACTACAACTTACCAAAACTTTGACTTATCCATATTCCTACCATATCAATTTTTAATAAACGATAATAAATATTTTCGCCACGTTCCAAATTCATAAATAAATGATAAATAAAACTACCACACCATGGTGCAACTGCACCAAATATATGACAAAATGACAAAAAACGAAACTCTTTTTCCCATGGCATAAGACTCGGTACTGTTGCTAATATATAAACGATTGGTATTCCTGAAAATAAAAATACACAAATTTAATATAATTACATTAAATAAGTTTAAGAAAAACAAAATTATATTATAATGCATTCATTAAAAAAAAAAATGAAAATAAAAAAAAAATTTACATAAACATTTTGATATGAAAATAAAATCTATTCATTTATAATTCGTAGTATGCTGCACAGCACTGCAAGATAATTTCAAAGAACTCCTTTGTGCATTGAACATGTTGAAATTTTCGAAAATCAAATAAATTCAGAATATTAATTTTTTTTTTTTTTAGAATAAAGCAGTTTTTTTGGAACATGAACAAAAAATAAATTATTAAATTAGGATAAAGAAAAAAAGGATCAAGATGGAAATGTAGAAAAATAAGAATAGCAGATGATTTGTGTACTACAAAAGACATCTGTTGTTGTTGTTGTTATGATTAATAATTGTTTGATAGTAAATTTAAGGTAGCTCTTTTTTGTAACATGTTTCATGTAATCTTGGTTCAAAGCGACCAAAACTATTTTCTTAAACGCATTGATATAAGCAAAAACGTCTAATATAAGATAACAATTTATTTTTAATTTTTATTTTTAAGTGATATTTCAACCACAACATGTTTCGATAAATCAGTAAATTTCAAAAATGTGTAAAAGTTGTAAAATCTATTATGGAATATAAAAATAAAAGTAAATACTAGATATTAAAGATTAAATCATCAAGAAAAAAACATATGTAACATATATAACACTGTAAGTACAAGTATTGTAAAAATAGTATATAAGCAATGCTTTCTATACTTTCTAGTCCGAACTCTGAGCGAGCCATTTTAAAAATGTGACATTATTTTTCATAAAACATTTAATATTATTTATCTAGTAAAATTTACAAAAAATGCAAAACCATTTTCATTAATGATTTTGAATTTAAAGAAAAAAAATTTCTTATTATTATTATTATTTGATATTTTATTTATTGCCTTAATGTATTTGAACAATATGTTATTTTCATATATTTCAAGAGCTTATATTACTAGAATATTTACACCTTTGATTTGTAATTATTTAGACTAACCTGACTTAAATATTTAGAATAAATTTAATTTGCAAAGGACAAAATGGCAAGTAAAAACCTTTAATTAATTATTTTATGCTAATATTAACCTAATGTAAACCTAATCTAAGTCTTAACTAACGTCTATTAACTAAAAATTTCTTATTATCCAGCGTAGCACTTACTTCTATCAAATTATAAAGAACATTGGAAATAAAGTAATATTTTTTGAATAGATACATTGGTGGATGGATACAGTAAAGCTTTTCAGACTAAATTAAAATCGTATGTAAATTGTTGTTGTTTATTATTTTTTATCTGAATAAAACCTTTGATGGTGTTTGCATTAAATTTTTAGTATTAAATTTTACAGAATATTTTTCAAAAATTTTATTTTTATCAAAAAAAAATGTATACACAAAACAAAAACAAAATTTAAAAAAAAAAATCGTAATTCGTTAAATTCCGGAAAAATATTGTGTGACTTGGCTAGAAAGTATAGAAGCATTGATATAAGAATTATATTAAAGACAAGATAAAATAATTATAATTTTATAAAAAAATGAAAAAAAAATCCATCAAAAACTCTAATGTTAGAGTAAATAAAAAATTATTGTATTGTAATTTAATATAATTCCTTAATTAAATCATTTAATTAATCATTCTATTCCATTAAATATTAATTTTTGCATTTGAATTTCTTATCAGGTACATAATTAATTTTAGAAATTGTAATACAGGTGAAATACAGGACGTTTTAAAATTAATACAAAAATAATTTGAATACCTATACATAAGTAGTTACTAAAATAATGGAATCAAACAAGACTAACACTAAGTAACGGCCGAGGCACTAAATTGCTCCACAGTGTTAGCGCAGTACATTTTATTAAAATTGATAAAAGACATTCTTTTAAACACATATTTACTAATTAAAATATTTAATTTTTAAAAATCTGAATACCCCAAAATATGTAAAAAAGATGGAATTTTAACCCAAATTTTGGACGAAAGTTAAAAAAATTAATAGTTTTCGAGTTATAATCCGATTTGTAAGAGGCCCACTATTTTTTCCCATAAGACTGCGTGTATTTTTTAAAAAAAACACGCCTACTATTGAGCTTTCCTCTCCGCGTGTCTCAACCTGCTATTTAGTGTTAGTCTTGGAATATAATTTGATGTATATACATTTTTTGAGGCATTGAGTGTAGGACAGCTTCAATGAAACCAACTGTACGAGAAAAAAATGTAACACAGTATTTTACAAGTCGTAAATTTTTATGACAGAAACTTGTATTTGTTTCATCTATAAAGATTAAAGAGTATATAAAGACAAAAATAAATGCAAAATATCATTGTTGTGCAAAAGTTTAAAAATTGTCACTAAATTAGAAGTACGAAGAGATATAATAAAATTGTTTCAAGAAAATCCACTTTGGACCTGTAAACATATAGCGTTCCAGAAATAGAATTTCAATAATGAAATTGAATTCGATTTATTTTTATCAAACTTTCTCGAATCATGCGATTACGATATTATTAATTTGAAAATTTTGTTTTACACTTCTGCAATTTGTTATATACTAATTTATATACATATACATCAATTTTGAATGAACATTTTTTTTCATAGTTATTAACTTGAAATCGAAACATCTTGAAGATAAAAATGAGAGAATTGACACTTGAAGATGTATTCAAGTATCAACATTATAACGTTAAAATATATAAAAATAGTAAGCGAGTAACTGAACCGAGTGTACATGGTATTTGAAATAAATATGCTACTTATTGAAGCTAGTATAAAGTGAATTTAGTGCATAAATATTTAGTCATATAGATAGTGGACAGATATCTATAGATTTCTGAAAAAAATGAACGAGTTAGGTAAATTCCAGAAGTTAGTACTCGAAAAAAAAATTGACAGAAAATTAACAAAATACCGGTTTTAAATGAAGTATGGCTTCTAAAAATTAAATCAAATGACAGCTCCAGTTGAGATTCTAAAATAAACTGAAGCAGAATGAACAAGGATGTAATACATTAGATCTACCTGGAAACAATATCCTAACCATAGTCTAATAACAATCTCATTTTATACTAAGCACAAAACAGATTAATCGGTAGCAGAAAACGACTGGCCGTAGAATTGGAGAAGTCTGATTCAAAACTGTTAATAATAAATTATTAAAAAAAATATTTTTTACTATGTATTCATTCAAATTTTAATGACTATAATAAAATAAATTGAAATATTTTTTTGAAAAATTTCTATTTAATTCTAAAATAGAATTAATGGTTTTAAAGGAAACAGAACAAAGTATAAATTTTTTACAGAATTGCTGATAGAACTCCAGAAAAAAATGCTGAAACAAAAATAAAATAAGTAAAAAATTATTACATGATTTTGTTCAGAAATATGAGTGCTGCATAATGGATGATGAAACTTATGTTTTAGCTGACTTCAAACAGCTCTCTAGACAAAAATTTGATCTAACTAAATGTTATAGTAATAATAGTGCATAGCAAAAATTCCTAAGAACGGTTAATCTAGCATATGTAGGAACTAGAGGGGAATAACCATACTTAATGCTGTGAACAAAATACAAGCATTAATCATCCATGATAGAATCAGAGAGCATATATAGAAAGCAATATTAGAAAAGAACAAGCAGGATTTAGAGAAAAGAGAAGCTGCACAGAACATTCTAATACAAATAGGATTATAATGGAACAAATCAAATGAATTCAACTCACCATTATATCTGGCATTCATTTAATTCTCAAGAACTTTCGATACACTGAATAGAGATGCAATTTGGAAAGACCCGCAAATAAAAGGTATCCCCGGGAAAATAATTAACATAATCAGGGCCATGTATACGGATGCAAAAACACAAATTCTATATAAAGGAAATCTAAGCTCACCCTTTACTATCAAAAATGGAGTTAGACAAGGATGTCCAATCTCACCTATCCTACTCAATATTGTAATTGACCAAGTTATGAGAAAAATAATTAATGAACATGGTATTAATTGGAATAACATAAACAAATTAGAAGACTTTGAATATGCTGATGATGTATACCTCATGACATATACCTATATGATGACATGAAAGAAAAATTAAAAAGATTAAATGAACCTGCAAAAGAAGTGGGTCTGCAAATAAATATGAGGAAAATAAAAATAATGAGATTTAATACGAGAAATCAGAGAAGACTAGAAATAAATAATACAGCCATTGAAGTGGTAGAAAGTTACGAATATCTAGGTAACATCATAGGTACAGATGGAAGAACCATGAAAGATATTGATAACAGACAATGCAAGGCAATATTATGGTATTTGGTAGACTAAGACATATTTGGAAATCCTCTCAGATCTCAAGAAATACAAAGCTGAGAATTTTCAACGCCTCTGTAAAATCGGTCCTGTTATATGGAAGTGAAGCCTGGCTAATCACGAGCAAACTTACAAACAAAATACAGGTTTTCATAAACAAGTGTCTCTGAATAATCTGCCAGATATTCTGGCCAAACAGAATATCCAACAACCAACTCTGGAAAATGTGCGGAGAAGATCCTATTGAAATTAAGAGGAAATAAATAGATCATGATCGCAAATTAAGGCCATAGTGCAAAATAGAGATAGATGGAAAGGCTTAGTAGGATGCCCTATGCTCCCTAAAAAAATATTATAAAATGAAAATGGAAGGAAATTGTGATAATGACCGTGGCATGATAAAAAAAAATTCTCCGATAGTTTGTATATAAATATTATGAATATACTAAACTCCTATAGGTCGACTAAAATCGACTAAAATCTATTGCATTTTTTTTGGTACTCTCTGTATAAAGATATATGTATTATATGTATGTACTTATAAATAAAAGAACTAAGAAAAAAAAATACTTTTCAAAATATTTTTTATCGAACAAAAAATTTAATTAATTATTGTCTTGGAAACATTCACTCTCTTTCCATGAAAATTGAAAGGTTTTACTTTTGTTTTTTTATAAATAATTAGTAAACAGCAATTAAGTATTTCATTGTTACCAATATCATAATTTAGTCTTATTCTATGTAAGTGTATACGAGTATATAATGGTTTTTTGATTTAACGTAATTTATTTCAAATTTGAAATAAATGAGCCAAGAAATTAAGTTGTCATGTAAATATTTCTTAATTTATAAATCTTCGTTACATTAATTAAATACGAGTTAAATAATTATTATTACCATGTCAGTATATCGGTTAATAATAAACAAATTATTGATTATTTCAAATATAAAAAAAAAGGTATGTACATATTTAAGGAAAAAAAAATTTTGTTATACAATATAAAATTTGAATACCTACATAAAACATGAATTACGAAATTTTATAATTCTTAATTGACAAAATGTAAAACTACTGAAAATTAAAACTTGATGACTTAATCAAAATATTATTTTTGTGTTGATTAAAACAAAAGAGATTATTATATCACATTTAAAAAGTAAATTTATAATTTGCTAGAATTAATTGTTTGAAAAAAGTAAATTTGAAAAATGTTGGTAAAGTGTTTATAAATGAGTTCTTGGAAATGGATGAGGTGGAATGTAGTGACGACTACTTTTATTGAATGAAATACAGCATCTATTAATTTATTCTGTAGTCAGTACTATGATTATAATCCAATAAAAATATGTAATTTCTTCTTTGCCTATTTCTATCATTAAGTCTAAACTTTTTACTGATAGATTAAATATCGATACTACTTTTCAAAAGGTCAAAAGTAAAACATAATGAAAATATTTGCCGACGTGAGAACAAGGGAAGTTTGTTTAACAATTTAAGTCTTGTTGTGTAGCTAGGAAAGACTTAAAAAGTCGGTAGGGTTATCTTGATTTCTCAATGCAAATAGATTTATTTATTTATGTACAAGAAAGTGTTTTTTGGACTGTGATAAGTGGTCATAGTGGTGATTAAAGTTAATTAGAGAGTTTCGAAATCAGTAATTTTTTGTTTTATGCAAACCTAAAACAGTAAAAACTAGGTGGGGACCTTTTATACCGATTGTTACAGTTGCCTAGGGTGGGAGAAGAAAATTAAGAAAGGAGGAAGGCATTCGTTCTCTACAATTAATTATGTACGATATTACGAGTACAAAAACCCTTTCAAATATATCAAATTAAAAAATGATTAAAAACTATCACTTTCTGGTAAAGAATGACCTTATATTTCTGTATCATTATCATCACCTTATAGCGCTACAGCTCTGGGTGAGGTTTGATCTTCATAACAATACTCCTTCAAAAAGGTCGATGTTGCATCGATTGCCTCCAATTTTGGATTTTAGAGCTTGGATATCATATTTTCAACATTGCCTCCCCATCTGCTTCTTAGTCTTTCTTTAACAATATTGCTCTCGGGCTTTAACACCCCTGTTTCTAACATGGATTCTAATCACGTGGCCAGCCCCATCTTAGTATTTGGGCTCTTGCAAACTTTACAAGGTTTCATCACATTAGTAACATAGAGCAGAAATTTATATTGAAATTTATTTGGAAGACTGAAAACTATATAAATAGCTTGTAGTTGATTTGTACAAATATCGGCAATGATTTTTGTCACACATAGTAAGCAATTTACTACTAATATTTGTTTTTTTTAAATTTTATCATCATAATTTATTAGTGCCAATCAAGGTTATAAAATAGTTATCCAATATTTTTTACATCGTGTGGATAAGTTTATTATCCCCTCATTTAAAACTATTGATATTTTTATACGTAATCATAATAACAAATTGGTAGTTACAAAAAAAAAACAACCATAGTTAATTTTAAATGTAAAATAATTGATTATAAAATCGATTATTCAATTGAAAAAATCTTTCGAATATCCTTCTTCGATGTACATTCATTTTGTAACACGATAAAAAAAAAGAAAAAAAACAACTGAAATATGGTGTAAAAGATTCACAATAATAGAAACAAATCTTTAATAATCTCATTTACTATTTTAAAAATCTATTTTATAAGAGAAATAAATACAAATTACGAATTTTCCATTTTATATAATAGAATTTAGTATATTGAAATTAGTTTTCTAATTCTTTCTTTGTCCATTATTTGTCAATATAAAATCCATTAAAAGTTTTAATTTATTTTTTATCTCTTACTATACCAGCTTCTCTAATCATTTAAACAATAATCGGTCATGCATCATTAACTTGTCACATTATACAATCTTTTGAGTTAAGTCTTTTATATACTCATAGAACATCACATTTCGTTTTTTGACATCTTTAATCAAATTGTGTTTTGCTTTCAATTTGACATTTGTAATTAAATTATATGTGCTGTCATTTCCGAATTAACTCCAGATATAGCCAATTAATTAAACGTTTTCATTACATTTAATTAAATTATTACATTATATTAACATCAAAAATATTTTTAATAATCTTTCGCTGATGATAGAATTAACTTTCTTAATGATTTGATTTTAATTAGATGTTATTTTTTATCTATAGAATAGAATAGACTATCTACCAGTATTTGTTAGTGATTCTTCAAAAAAAATCTTCCTGTTGTTTTAAACAACTTATGTTAAACTTGTTATAAAACTATTATTGAACACATAATATGTAATTCAATCAGTTTTAAAATTGCCCATCAATATAAGTCTGTAGTTAGTAATGAATCTGTAGATATCTGTAGAGGTTTAGGTAATAGTAAAAAATTTTGCATTTCTATGCAAAATTCAATTTTCTTACTATATTAATGGATTTATGCCAACTTCTTTAAAGTATATTTATCTGTTGTTACTAAAATCCTTGACATTTTCAATTCGCTAATAACAACAAAAACTAAAAAAAAATAAAATTAACGAACTCAGTCGTAATTCGCTCTCAATTCACAGATAATAAAAATTGTAATTTGAAATTTCACACTTTGTTATTTTCATAGTCTGCGAATTTAAAATTCTCAACTTTACATTTATAGGTTTTAAGTTGCCTAAAATATTGTGAAAAAAAATATAAATGGTTATATCTACTCATATGCGATTTGAAAAGGGACTCATAAATTGTAAATGCTTTTCATTGCAATTTTAAAAATAACAATTCAAGGTTCTTTTGTATATAGCTATAACTTAAAATATATTTTTTAATTTTGTTCTGCTTTTTACCATGATTGTACAATGCACATATAGTTTAACGCTTCTAGGTAAGTGTAGAATTTTTATTTCTGTTCAATTATCACTTTTTTGTTAGTGTTGGGAAAAATATATAAAGTGTATATTGCGAACCTATATTTTAGTTTATAATGTTTCTTAGCACAAATTGTAAATAAAAAAAATATTTTTCAATAATGTGAAATTCCAAAAAGGCAGGACTAGTTACATTTTGTAGATTATTATGAATTCTAATGCATAATTATGAAGTGTTTTGTACAGTCTGTTAAATTGAAAATTAACTCATAAAAATTAAAACTTGGTAAATTACTCAAATTGCTTTACGAATATATCACTCAAATTTGTTGTCATGTAATGAAGGACAACAAAACCATTATTTAATAAAAACTCATATTTAAGCAAATATTTTTTCAATTGTATTTACAAATCATTGCAACAAAATTTTAATTTTCGGTGAAACTATAGTCGAAAACTATCGGTTGAATTTAGCTTTAGATTTAGAAGTTGAATTTTCATTTAACAGTTTTGCCATATTTTTTTATTTGGAAATGTTAAAAAATGTACAGTTAATAACAAAGTTCAGTGAAAAATTCATTATATCAAAATTTTGTTGGAGTGACAAAATATATTTTTTTTTACACTCACGATAGTAACTTAGGTAGAATCACCTTTTCGTGCTTAATTAAGTACGGTACTGCAATTTTACACTATAATATCTACAATATTTCGAGTATTTATTTAACAAAATTACTGGCTTATCTACTCATTAAATGTGGAAAACTACTGATGCTATTGTCGGGAACTAAGCCTTCTTAAATAGAATAGTTTCATTTTATTTAATTTGTTACCAGATTATACTCTCAATTATTTTTTGTCATTTATTATATCCCAATGACAAAGGGTACTAGACCTACAAAGATCTCAAATAATCAACCGAAAAAACTCAGCTATAAAATAAGTTTTAGTTTTACAGTATAGCCCTAATTAAAAATCACAAAAAAAAGCTATTTAGCTTTTAAACTTTAAACAAAATGCAATGGAATCCATTTCCCATCATAAATAATCAAATAAACTTAAAGGTTAACGATTTTAGGTGAATTTTTGTAAGTTCATAAACTACAATTAACATAAATAAATTGATTTTAATAATAGCCTGCGTTGAAGATATATTAAACAAATATCGTCGCTATGGAATAGGCTTGCCGCATAAGTCAAATTGACCATTTTGAAGTTGTTTCTTAGGTTTTAAGTTCCTGAGATTTCAATGTTGCTGTCAGTGTTTTACTATCTCAAGCAGTTTCAGGGATAAATCACTTTTACCGCATATTCAAAATTTTTGAAGTTTAGTAGAATTGGTTTGCGGCACTTCATACACTTGTAAAATGTTCATGCAAAATTCCTCACGTTTTAAGTTTGTGGCGTTTTGCTGCAAGTTAGATACGTAGTGATGTGCGGCAAACAATTTCAGTTTTTATTTCGATGTTGCATAGTTAATATTGTTTACAAGTTGAATCAAATAAAGTTTGTTTTTGTTTTGGTATTGTTTTACCGCAAATATTTGAGCTATATATAAGTCAACAGCAACTAATACAGTATCCAGCGACTATTATCGAAATGTTTGTAACTTTCAATATAATTTATCGTTTTACAAGCTTAAAAACAATCAATGCGATCGATGTATCAAACTCAAAAACACAAAACATCCTTGACAGATTGAAGTTGTAGATAATAAAGTTCACACCAAGGAGTGGAAGGCTCTTAAAGTAGAAAGAGATATATTTATGGTCATAATGCAGATCCCACACATATCGTTGTCTATCAACATCTTATCTACACACGTTCTTCGATTTACAGTCACTGTTTTCCTTGCTATTTTACTACAAAAGAAAAATAAATTAATACTATTTGATAGCAAATGCATACTTTTCTAATGGTACCCCATGAGATTTTCTGCGTCTTAAGGGATGAAAAAAAGCAGTTGATTAGAAAATGTTTGGCTATGCAGTTTTAGTTATGCTTAAAAAAATAATAGATAATTAATCATCATGCAATTTCTAGTATAACCCTTTGGAGTGATTTGTGTGTAACCCAAACAAAAACTAGATAATGGCAATAACTGCTCTTAAATATTTTTTTACATAAATATCCCCAAATTAATCGAATTATTCATAAATTCTGAACCAAGTCATTCGCTTATTCCAAATTTTGATTGTATAAACAGCGTTATTGACAGATATATAAAAAATGTAGAAATATAACGCTTTACAGAGTATAAATATAAAATATCTACTACTCATATTGGATTTAAAAACGCGTACATTTTGCTCAAAGCTGCTATGAAGAGAGTTTGGGAACACCTAAAAATATATTTAGTTATTTAACTCCACCACTGGACAAACTAAAAATATCCGAAGATGAAACGAGAGATATTAAGGGCGTTTCCGAACCTCTCGCACTTGCACTTGAGACTCGCACTAAACCTGTCAAATCGCACTTGATTTGTTGTCAAAATTTTAGGGTAGTCTCAAATACACTAAATATCGCAAAATAAAATTTATTAAATTTAGTGCGATTTGACAGGTTTAGTGCGAGTATCAAGTGCAAGTGCGAAAGGTTCGGAAACGCCCTAAGTCTTTAATTTAGTATTTAGATAATCCAGATCGCCAATATTATAAAGAGGACAAAGCGGTATTAAAAATTATATAGCTTGTTTTTATTTATCTATAGTTGTTTTGTAATCCATAACAGATTACAATTACAAAGAAAATTAATTTCATAAGAGATATTGATTTAGTAAACATTTTACTAACTATTTTTCACACCAACTTCAGTGCGCTATATTTTAATTTGCTGCATGTCGCGCAAAATATATGGGATCAATAAATAATCGAAATTGTTGGTTTGTTGCACGTGGAAATTGATCCCTTGTTAAGCTATTTTATAACAAAATTGCACATTACCTCCCTTGATATTATACATTTTATGGAAAGGACATAAAAGAACCTAATTGTAATGATAGCTTTAAAAAAAAAATTGTATCAGACAGTTTTCGAGAAATAAAAGTTCAAACTTCACTTACGATATACTCAAAACTAACATTTGGCGTATGCGGCAAACCAATTCCATAGCGACGATATATTAAAGTTACAATTTACAAATAGAGTAATGGGGAATTTTAAATTTCAAGTCAAACAAATTTAGACTAAAAGAATTTATATAAACTACAAAAATATACCTACTAACCTATTAAAACAGAATTTTTTCTCAGTGTGATTATTTAATGTGTTACGTGGAATTCTGTTCTGAATTCCTTAAGGTCAGTTAATTTAAGTATAAACATAAAACCCTATTGTCATTCATTTGTCATTTAATGCTTATGTATGGCTTCCATACTTATTTTCCGGTTGAACTTTTTAATTTCAATTTTCGTTTGTTTTCATTGTTTTATTTTCGGAAGTACAATATTCAAATATAAATATACATATTTGTATTCCATATTCTATTAATATATGTATTGCTTCCGTGTACCTCATTGGCTCTTATAGATATTAATGTATGTTGTAATATATGAAATTTGATCCGATTGTACAGTTATTATTGTCATTTAAAATCATTATTAAAAAACTGTTCAAAAATTAAAAACAAAAAAAGAAAATTATAAATCAATAATGAGAGAAAGAGATGGAAAAATATGGATTTCCTGTGAGAAGGTAGAACAAAAATTAATTAAAATTTTTAAAAATTAATAAGCACTTTGTCTCCGCCGCTTTGTTGAATTTATTTTATTTGTTCATTTATTTATTCATTTAATATTTATGTTAATTTAAAAACAAAATATAAATAAATTTATAGCATTAACGATGGTCCTCCTCGGATTATTTCATACCCAATTTTAGTTATTATAATGAAATTAATCAGTTTTATGCATACATTTTTGATACCTCCTTGAAACAATTAGTATCATATATCTGTAGTTACATTGTCCCAATATTGTTTTTTTTCAACAATTTCAGCTCATTGCAGCATTTCTATCTTATAATATTCACAGTAATTTTTAAGCTTCTGTTTTTTAAATAAATATTAAATAAATATTAAAACTCTATGTATGTCTCACAATTTATTAAATAATCTTAATCGATTTCGGTTATTTTACCATTATCAGAAGACTGATAAAATAATTGCACATGTGCATACATTTATAATATATTTGCATTTTATATAATACCTGTTATATTATTTATTAAAGTATTAATAAATTTTAAAAGATTTTATTTTATTTTATTAAGTTTACCTGGTCGTTCATCACTTATTTTTTGTTGCTCTTGAGCTAGATGATAATATTATATGATAAGATTATGATCAAATTGAAATACATAGTTTAAAAATTTGTGTTTCATTCTTCTAACAATCTAAGACATAGAAAAACTTCAGTTTCGATTTTGCATGTTCATTAGAAAAAAACAAAAACAAATAAAGTACAAAAGTAAAGTAAATTATAAAAAAAACACACACATAATATGATGCTAACCTACCTAGACCTACCTACTAAATGAATTTTTTTTTGTATTTATGAATAAAATAAAATTTGGTATATTAAAAATAAATGAAAATAAAAAAAATTACTGACAAAAAACAAGAAGTGTCAGAATAGCTCATAACAGTCATAACTTTTGAAGCACTGATCGCCGTATAGCCTTTCGAGGATTTTTTTGAAGGAAATTAAATTTTCTTTATTTGTGTGAAAAGTTATTTTACGGCCTTCACTATTGAATTATAAAATTAAAAAGAAATAACAAATAAATGCTAAATTACAGTCAATGTACAAAGTTAAAATCATAGTAAAATTATTGTTTGTTTATTGTATATGAAAAATTCCAGGAACAATGCATATATTAAAATAGTATAATTATTAAGTTTATAAGTCATATATTTAAAAGATATTTTCAAAATAAAATATACAGCCAGACAGCTACGACTAAGGCTCTGAATAGAATATTATTTCATAATTTTCATAATCTCAAACTATCTATTTGCATTAAGATATGATATAAATCAAATTTGAATACAAATTAAGTATGTATTGTTTAAAAAAAAATTCGGTATTTATGTCCAACACAATTTTGAAATTTATTTTTCAATAAATTAACTGATTAGGTCAATTTATTTTACGTTATCTTTCTTGCTTTGAATTTTCCAGTAAAATTTGAAATTCATAATAATCATTTATCATGGATTTGTAACACTCACCATTGATAGTAACATTCGATCAGACCTGACGTTTTGCTTACAACAGCATCAACCAGTATATTTTTCAAAATGTAATTGGATCTGGTAAGCCTGTAGAATATTATTTTCACACCATGTACCACAATTTTATTTGGTAATGTAACCACTTAACTACAAATGAGTTTTATCACTTAGTTTTTCATTTGTCAAACAAACAACGCGAACGATGGTTTTGGGACTTGAATCAATTTGATATTAAATTGGGATTGACCCCAAAAGTAGGGAAATATAAAATACTAACATATTGAGATCAATGACAAATAAAAATAAGCAAATTTTGATTTTCATTTTTACTTTCGTTTAAATTACCAAAATTTTCTTCTCCTGAAATTCTAGTTTTGTTGTTGTTCTTTGAGTATAATTTTGGCGAACTCAACATAGATTTTGAAAATAAATCTCCACAATTTTCTATTTGAAATGGTTTTGAGGTCTTTCCATGTTTTTTTTTTGTCAAATCTTGCTAAACACAAATGAGAAAACAGATATAATTTACTGTCTGTTAAATAACAACTGTCTCTATCGAAAATTCTAACACTCTAAAAAAAAAATCATCCTTTATTCCATTTCCTATCATTCTACTTCCAGTCATTCCATTTCCCATTTTCTTTGTCTTATCAACCTCACACGGGTGTAACTCATACAGAATTTTTACTTTACATTGGTTATAAGCTTATTATGAGGGCTTGTTTCATATATTGATGGTAATGCGAAGTAGATTTAATTATTTAATTGCTGTTCCTGATACTCAATGCATGGTCACTGGAAAACAAATGATATTGTAATTACTTAGATTAGAATATATTACAGAAATTATTGAAATATTTTGCAAAATTAGTTACAATCACAACAAACAAATATTTGTAATTGTATACTCTATAGCTAAATGCTAACTTTAATATAACAAACTTAATAACTTTTTTCACACCTTGTATTTTTATTATACACTTGTTATTATTATTATTATTGTATGGAAAAACAAAAGGGAAATACAATTTTTTCACCTACATTCCAAATATATATATATATAAAAAAGAAGCAGTAAAATAAAAAAAAATAAAAATTGAAACTTGAAACTCTCTAAGGACATCCTATTTATATTATCATCCTGAGTTTTCCAAATGGACAAAACAAGTGGGCATAAAACTATTTTGTTATACTTGCTATTGTCGTTGTTATTTTTATTAATTTTTATTTTTATATTTTATTTTTTTTTTACTATAAACTTCTCAATTTTGTTTTACGTTTCAAAGTCCACCAGCAGAATAATGATCTACTTTATATTAACATGCATACAAATACAATAGAAAATAGAAAATTGTTTGGTAACTAATAAATTATGATTTGTGACAAAAGGGGAAGAGAATTTTTTGTTTTCATTTATAAGTGATGGTAGTATAGTGGTGTTCATGTTATGCACACACCATGGAGGGATTTAAAATAATTTGAACCAGAATTTTTTTTTAGTATAGCATATTGTTGGCAAGTACCAAAACTATGTACACTTTATATATATTGTTTTTATATAATATATTATGTATGTACAATTTTATGTAAATTAAATATCCTTTGAATATCCTTGTTTATAGATTTGTTATTCGTTTTTTTTTTGTTTTGTTTATTAGTAGGTATGTATGTATGTAGATGTACATATATCAATATCAGTTAAGAATGAATGAACTTCAAAGGATATCTTTATAGTTCACCCGCAAGAATTGATATCTTATTCTTTTGCTTCGTTTATTTTTTATACTCAACAAATTGTTTGGATATTTTTTTGGAATTTTTTATTTATATTCAAATCGATTTTGTTTTGTTTTTTTCTTGCTTTCATTGTTTTTATTTTGAACATAACTGTAAAGAATATTGTTTATTATACTTATTTTTGTTGGAAATTTTTGATAGAATTTTTCTTTCAATTTCTTATTTTTACGTTTTTGATTTCTATTCAACAAATAAATGACTCATTCAATTTTGGGTTAAGGCAATTAAATTGGTGAAATTATTTGGACACACATTCAAATATTTGTACTATACTAAGCATTTTTGTACAGAGCCATATAAGAATTGAATTTGTGAAGGTTAGAGATGAAAATTATAATATTCATAAAGTATATAGGTTAAAGTATAAGACCTTTAATACATTATATTGATTTGGGCGATCTCTCTGGTGATTGCGTTCAAACCAGATTCGATTAGAAAATAATACTCGGTTATAATTGAACTAAATTATATTGATGCCAGAGATGAATAGATGTACTAATCATATTCTAGTTATACTAATATATAGTTTTAGTAAACTCTATTGCTATTTTGAGTATAATGGAAACTGTACAGTGTACAGATATTAAGCAGATACTAAGTACATTGGAAGAAAACTATTTATTGAGTTTGCCTCATTTTGAACAAATATTTTTTTCAGATCAATCATGAGTTGTATTGGGATGACAATAATGTTCTAAAAATTCAATAATATGATATTATGGTCGGATTTTTTAATAATTCTTAATAATAATATTTAGATATTTTTTTTGTTTTTTTGTAATAATGTTGTTAAGGTATCATGTTTAAAAAACAAAAATTACATAATTTCAAAAATAAATTATGTTCTTAGATCTACTTATACACACACACATGCACTCAAATATGAATGTATCAGTACAGTATGTATTCTGTTTTACAAACATTGATTTTTAACAGAAAAAGCCCATGTGGTGGGTGGGAAAGATTTGGAGACAACACGTGTATTGCTAATATTTTGTTTTTACGTTGGATATTACATTATTGCGTATTCATCGTAAATTGATTGTAGGTGGAAATAACAAATTTGAAAATACTTATTATCTTTAAGGATTTCATATTGCTGTAAGGATTTCATATTAATATTAATTGTAGTTTATTTACTGTTTTGTTTTTGAATTTAGATTCAACATATTATATATATATTTATGTAATGTACATATACTATCGTTTGCGTATTTGTGATTTGCTAAATAAGAATTTTATATAACTTTAAAATGACTGATTTATTAGGGTGCTACCTGGAGCAGTTAAGATATTAAATTTTTATTATTATCATTATTATTATTTTAATATTTTTTAAGGTATTTGATAAGATTAAATAATACCACCTATCTTTAAATATATCACCCAAACCAGAACTTTAATTTATTTATTTAGTTATGTATTATAATTTTTTCGAATAATTTTTTAATGATTCCTGATCTTATGATCACAGAGGGAAATGAGTAAGCTGACAAACTGATAAAGCCAGATTCCAATCTACTCTATATTAAAAAAAAACAAAAGAAATTAAAAAATTAAAAAATAAATAGCAAACAGTGTTGCCATTTGTATATGATAATTATATCAATTTTAATAAAATTTAAGTAAAAAAATATTACAAGCATTTAATTTTGCTTTTAAAAAAGATTTTGAAAAAAATAAAATAAATTTTTTTTTTTAATAATTTTTATTTTATTCGAAAGCTCATAGGAAGCCATAATATGCAGCTAATTTATTAATTCCTTTTTAACTTCCATTGTCGCAATTGCAATGATGTATACGAGAAAGAAATTTTAAATATGGGTTTTGCAGTTTCATGGCATTAGCTTGAACCAAACTCAGGACTACATTTAAGTGTTTTGATTAAAATTTTGTTAATAAAATTAGAAATAAATAGTTAATTTTGTAAATTTTTGTAAGCTAAATTAGTGTAAAAATGTAAAAATAGTGGGAAAAAATAAAATTTATATAAAAAAAAAAACCTATCTATCGGTAAAAATATAATTTTAATCTTAATATACATAAATATTTGATCTTAGATTTATTCACGGAATACATAATGTAAAAAAGACATTGGAATTATATTTTAAATAATTTTTTTTAACCAATTTTAACTCGTAAAACAAAACCATTTCGACCAATTAAAACTTCTTTAATAGTCAGAACTAAGAATTTACTTTAGAAATCAGTCGATAATATACCTAATGTATTCCTGAAAAACCTAAATAGTCTAATAATTTCAAAATATGTTATTTTGTTCAATAACGCAATTAATAATTCGTATTTTCGGAAAACTACCGAAAACTATGTAACTAAAAAAACCAGGCCTTAGTAAATACAGGTAAATAAGTTTAATGCATTACATCTAACATGCCTAACATTACATCTAACATGCCTAACTAACCTAACTAACATCAGTAAAGTATTCGAAACACTCATTAGCGACAAAATTTAAAATTTTCTAGAGTAAAAAAAAAATAATAACTTAAAATCAGTTTGGGTTCAGGCACAAACATGGAACCACTCATACCATAACAAAACTAACATCAGATATCCTGTTCAATTCATCAGATATGGTATTTCCAATCGAAAACGGTTTACAACAAGGAATAATTGTCCAATTCTTTTTTCAATCTATATAACAGTGATGTGCTTCACTTATTAGATGGAGTAAAAGGTTATCATTTTGCAGCAGCCTTTGCGTATGATAAAATAGTTTATTCTGCGGATAGCAAAGTTAGTAATATACAATTTAAAGTTCAAAAAATGTTTAATATTATTTTGGACTACTGCAAGATGGATGGATACTAAAAGTGAACTTTAATAAATGCGAAACCGTGCTGTTCACTGACGATGGACAAAACAAGTTCAGGCATAAAAAACATGGAAATGTTTTTCTATAAAATCTACAAATAACTCATCGCTAGCAAACACAAAAGTTGTGAAATATCTCGGAGTTTTTCTTCACCGTAATTTTAATTATTCCAAGCATATAAAATATACAATCTCTAAAGGCAATAAAGTCTTCATGACGGCAAAAAAACTAATTTATAACAACAACGTAAGCAATAGAGTCAAAATAATATGTTATCAGACATTAAGAAGGGCAAAACTTGCATATGACGTACCCATATGATACAACATCAGTGCAAGCTTGATGGAAAAACTACGCAAATTAGAGAGAAAGTGTATAAGAGTATGTACCAATATTTATAGGAAGTCATTACTATTCTAATAATTACTTGTATAAGGAAGCAAACATAATTGGAATCGACAATTTTCTAATAAAATTGACTCGAAAACATTATGGTAGAGCACAAAAAATTCCAGCAAATGGTCTAATATTGCATATATTCTACCCCAATGACGAGTACATTAAAAAGACTATGATCACAGGTTTTATAGCCCCTGAGGACTTTATTTGGATAAAAATGGTTATATTCAAACCCAAAATCATGTCCCTACACTATATTTTTATAGTAGACGAGCTACATGTAAAACTATAGAGTATAATACCTTTTTAAATCCTGCTCCCAATTAGCATCACAAAGGATCATAGGGTGGTGATGGAGCTTTTTAAATATCATTGCCTATTTGTAATAAAACAATTATTGGTTATCACCATCAATAACAAAAAAAAAAAAAATTAATAACCCTGGCAATAATAATGGAGAAAATTTGAGATATGAAAGACTATTGAGGTGGTTGGAAATGACTTATAATTACAAACACATATATTATACTTTCTCGTTTTAACTAGGTTAAGCAGTTTTAGTTAGGTTAGTAGATTTAGTTAGGTTACGTTTTATATTTAGCGATACTGCAATATATTGGTTTTTACACCCCATGTTTTTTCTAATACATTAAGTAATAACTAATTACTAACAATAATAATAATAATCATCATATAACATAAATTAACATAAAAAGCACTGCACTATTACTCTACATGTTAATAAGAATATTACAAAAGCTATTTTTTGTAAACTTTATCTAGGCTAAGTAAATATAAGATGTACAATGGGGGTAAAAAAAACTTTAGAACCCATTAAATAATTCTTTCAACACTTTTTATTCACCTCTAAACGAACAGTTGTTAATACTTTAATTTCCTTTCAACAAGGTATGTAAGTTATTTAACGAATTATTATTTAATTCCAGGAATAACATTTTTTTGGGATCAAAGACAATCTTAATGTCAAAAAAAAAATCACCCAACGTTCCATACTTTAATTTAAATACATTTTTAAATTTATTTTAATTCAAAATATGAACATTTTGTTTTTCATATTTTTGAAATTTTTTGTTTTATTTTTGTTTTTTAGCTTTTCGTTGTGTCCATGTCCATGTATATTTTTAGTTCTAAAATAATTTTTTCACATTATTTTATATATAAATTTTATTTTCGTATATTCATGTATATATACATCTACATCCAACACTTCCTATTGTCAGTTTTATATTTTCAAGTTGGAGGCCTTCTTATAGTTGCATTTCAAAATAACCTTGAATTCAATTTTAATTTTTTTTTCATATAGCCCTGAACTTAACTTTGACTGTGAATCTAATAAAAAAAAAAATATACATAACATTACGCTTTTGTAATTAACATGTGTTATGTTAGTTATAAAAAAATGTCTACTAATACATAACGTAGTTATATTATAAATACAGATAAAAATGTATGTAAGCTGTTATACACATAGATACTTAGGTAATTGTAATTGTATAAAGGTAGATTGCATAATATTGCAGTTATTTTGTTGAACAGAATATTTTCTTTTTGTTTTTTTTTTTAAAGTTTTTCAATTTTTGTTTTCTTTTTTGTTTGTTTGTGAAATCGTAGAATTTTTTGTTTTTACATAAAACATGTGCCATTTTAGGTAGATACAGTACAAGTTTAAGGGAAGGTTATTATAACATGTATGAAGGACATTTTTTTACAATTTTTAAAGTGTTTGCATCTTTTCTTAAAGTAGATTTATCACTGGTTTTTGTACCCCCGTATACATAAATTTGTTGATTTAATTTGTTTTTTTTTTTTTTTTCAGATCTTGTGTTTGAAAATGTTATTCGAACTTGAATAAATAAGGTAAATACTTATTGGTCACTAACCTAGTGTTTTAATCCAGTGCCTGGTTAAGTGTTTGTTGTAAAGTACATTGTTGTGATGATTTCACATTAGAACATAAAAATTAATGAATATTTAGATTTTTAGTAAAAGGTACAGAAATAAAATGACGTAAATCACATACATACAAATAATTTAATAGTGAGGTTTAGGAAAAGGAAATGAGTAAGCAATTGTTGTTTAATAACTTTAATCACTTTCATTAATCATATCTCTAACAAGGTCTACTCTCACTTAAGGAAATTGTGAAAGTTTTCATTCTATCTAAACGATTGGATTAAGTAAAACTAGTACAATCACTTATATAATACAACATTTCCTATATATTTCCTTTACCATGTTCGACATGATTTCATTATAATAGGCGGGCTACATGTAAAATTATCGATTTTGATCCTCAAAATTTAATTCAGGATCAATTAAAATTTGATATATTCATCCCGGATAGGGACAAAAGGTATAAAGTTGATTACTGGTGGTTGGAGAAAGCTCCATTAAATAGATTAGGATAGTTTAACTATAAAAAGTAGTCTTAAGTTTAAGTTAGGAAAGGTTAAGTTTTATTTAGTTTATAAGATTTTTTTATTTTTTTTTTTGAGAATTAATTTGGGTTTTAGTAAAATTTTACCAAAAATAAATAGTTAGTAAAGATTAAAAATACATAAGTTAAGTTGAACTTGGTATAGAGTATAAGAAAAATATTAAAAAACTAGCTTGGTAACCCGCCATAAATGACGGAAGCAAAATAAATTCTAGCATTTCTTTTCTTCATTACAGTTTTCATTTCAAGTTTAATAAAAATACGTGTTTGCTTACTAATTTATCATACCTTTATTTTTGTATTATAACGCTTTTAATTACCATATAAGCAGAATATTTGTAGTAAGGTGCAAAATTTTCTATTCCCTAAGGGTCATTTACTCGATCATTTTAGCGACATCCTTTTTGCCAACATTGAAAATTTATCATATAGATCAAGAAAATATATCGTATTAATCCTGTTAATATTCAATAACATTCGCTGCGTAAGCTTAGCGCGAAGTTTATAGCGAACAAATAATATTTTATAATGAGCCACAACTTTGAACGAACACAATTTTAAAAACAAAAATAAATAAAATTGTAAATATAAAAAAAAAAACAATAATATTGTAGGTACACATAATATTTATTTTGATGAATAAAATAAAAACTCGTGTTGGAGAAAAAATTAAAATAAAAAAATTTACTGCAAATAAATAGGTATTTACAAAACTGTTCTTAACTTGTGAGCCATTGATCGGTTATTTAAAATTTCATTTCATTTAAAAAAATTCATTATCGAACTGTTCATGTTAAATTTCAAACATATTATTATTTATAAAATACATTAAAAAGAAGAACAACAATCAATATGGTTTTACCGATACCTATATATACCTACCTAGTAGATTAAAAAAAAATCATCACTCTCTACAACATACAGTTCTACACACTTGAACAAAACAAATATACCTAAAAATTATAAATTTACAAAGGTAAGAAATAAAAAATAATAGTACAAAATTTCATTTAATTTCTTTAAAAATGTATAGGTTGTTATTGTTTTATGTGTAAATCAGCAGAACTTAAAACCTAACTCCATAATATATACTAAATATTATATACGATCATAACTTTGTATATCATATAGATATATATATATATATATATATATATATATTAAAAAATACAATAAACAAAAAAAATAAAAATAAATATCAAGTTTAACTCATCATCGCATCACATTTCTGGCTAGAGTATTTATACCTATAGTACTATAGTACAGGCAATGCATACGGTAGCAAAACTATGATGCTATGATCATTATCATAACAACAACAAAAAATCAAAAAAAAAAAATATGTAGACACATATGCATATTGTGTATAATTTTAAGTAATAAGAATAACCTTTAAGTGCATTATATTTTTTTTTGTGTTAAATGCTGTTTGTCTTTTGGTTATTATACCATATTAAATTATTGATAACATTTCTATTAATCCTTATTATTATAAATCAAAAAAATTGTTTGTTTTATTTATATTATTATTATTTTTTATTTTTCCTTATTATTTGCGAAGAAGACTAACATTAAATTAAAAAAATATATTTCATGCAATGGTATTTTTTCCTGCAAAGGTTCAGCATGGTAGACAGGTGTTAAAAAAAGAGTCCCAAAGCAATTTGTATACATATTGCAATTTGTATATGTGTTGGAGTATTCCGTCGGACTTACAAACATCCAGCTAAATGCAGAATAATATATATATATAATACATCTCTACTTTAAGAAGTAGGATTCAATTAATAAGCTCAACAAAAGTGAAATAAGAATAATACATAATAAAATAAAGTAGAACAGTTAAATAAAGTAGAATAGTAAAAAAAAATAATTTCATTATGTTAAATAATTTGTATTAAATTAGATTTACCAAATAATCAAATGACAGAAAGTATAACTTCTTACCGCATTTCTAAATGAATTTACAGTTGTAATACCCCTAATATGATTGGATTAGGGGTAGCTGATTAAATAATCTACAGCCTGTAACAAAAACTCTCTGAGAGGTGAGTAAATTTCGACTTAAGCCCAAACGAGCATTGTTTCTATACGTATAGAATAAATATTACTATGGCCAATATTATTAAGTATTTTATGAGTCGTTAGTATTTGTTGAAATTGATATATTCCCTTAACAGGGAGAATTTTATTATTAAAGTATAAGTTACGAGTATTATACAACAAAGGCATGTTCAATATATTTTTTAATATTTTATTCTGACTCACCTGATGTAAGTGATTAGTGCGTTTAAATGCCCAAACAACCGTGCGATAAGACAATATTGAGTGGACAAGAGCGTAGTACATTTTCATTTTGACAGAAACTGGGATTTCGTTTTTAAATTTGAACATTACACCATTAAAAACACTTAGTTTACTATTTATGGTATTAATATGCCGACATCACGATAAATGCTCATCTAATATAACACCCAAGAATTTTATCTCATCAACTTCTTCCAATAGGTTATTGAAAAAACGTACACGAATTTTACATATATCTCTTTGACGTGTCCTAAAGTTTATTATCTTAGTTTTTAATGTATTCATAGTTTAACTTTTAATTTAATTTTTGCTTTTTCAAATTCTAAATGCTTTACGTTTTTTTTCAGTTTGTCTCTTTTTGTGCTTTTCTAATTTTTGTTTAGTTTTAATTATAAAGCTTTTTTTATCTTTTTCTAGTTTTAAAATTTTGATTCGAATTTCCTTTTTTTTGTTTTTTTTTTTTAATTTATATAATATATAACTTTTTTATGTACTCAATTATGTAAAACTTTCTAGCGCTTGATTTTTAATTAATCAATTTTGTGATATTTTATTTTAAAAACATTGAAATTAGAAGATTTTGGACCCAGGATATTCTTAATATTGGGACGAATTTTGCAAACATTACTTATTCTAGAATTTCACACGTAATCACCTAAAGACTAGATGAAAGTATTAAATCATAAAAAGTTATAGTTGAGGTGCGTAACATATTATTGTACAATATCTTTAAAAACTTTAATCCAATATTTTAATGTATAACGATTTGGGTTCAGTTTTATCGTAGGAGTAGCTTTTCCATACTTATTAAACAAATAACAGTTACATTTCGATCAAACTAATTTTGTAGAATACTTCTGGGTAATTTTCTTACCATTGCAATATCAAAAACTATGCATTATGGTCAATTATTTCTTTATAGGATTATAATCTAGAATTAAAATTTATATCCTGGAAAGAAATCTCAACTATTTAGAAAGTTTTAAGGATTCTCGTTTTTAAATTGTTGTGATTTTTACCTTCCATATAACCCAAATTTTTTTAAATTCTTTTTCTAAAGTGAGAAAGATTTTCTTTGAATAACAAGAAAAAAAACATTATTTAAAAAAAAAGTATAGTAATTGAATAAAGTGTATACAATATTTGCCTAAATTAAGCCAAAACTTTCAAAATACATAATTTTTGATATCTTAAAGGTCTACCCGTCAGTAAAACCAATTTAAAAATAGGTAAAGTTTGTATTAGCAACAACTCATAAAATCCTAATAGAAACCCAAAGGAGTTCTTAAAATTTGTAAAGAAAAGAAAATAAAAACAAAAATTAATTCTGTTATCTCGACCTTTTCTATAGTCCACATTCCAGGAACCGATTTAAAAAAACAAAAAAAAGAACAAAATAAATAAATAAATTTTTTTAAAAGTATAGAAAAGGTTGTTTTTTTTTTTGTTTTTTTTTGTGTTTCTACGGTTTCGAAAACACAACACAATTTTTTTTTATTGGATTTTAAGGTATTATCGTTGTCGTCGACAGGATGAAATCAAAGATAAATACAACAATAGAGTAGGAGGCAAGTAAATATCCGCAACCAAAGTGAAGTCAAAGGATTTAAAAAGCAAAAAAAAAAAACAACACAAAATCCTTTTTCATGTCATTTAGAAGGTTTGTGTTCTTTTGTTTTAGTATTTTAGTGTTTGTGTACTAACGATAAGTTATTATAATTCTAAATTCCGTTTTGAATAGCAATTTTCAGGTACAAATAAATATGCACAATAATTTAATTGATTTCTCTTGATTGAATTTTGCAAATTGCAATCGTAGTTGCATTTTTTTAGCTTTTAAAATCTCTACTGGAAATTTTTTTGCAAGTCCGCAATTTCATATCCACATTTATATAACCTACGGACTTGTTTACAGATTTAACTACTCATAAGTAGTTGTGAGCAGCAAGTCTGCAAGATAAAAAAAACGCAATAATTATGAAATTGCCATTATTTTCGGTATATTTTTTGACTTTATTTAACTGTTATGAATCATTAAATATGAACATATTTTTGTACACAATTATAATTGCTTACAAACAATATATTCATAACATAACGTATTGTTCATAACATTAACATAAGTCACGTTTTCATCGGCTCGGGTCAAAGTTTGGAAAAAACGATTGGATCCTATATAGTTTTATGTCAAACATTTTTTTGAAAATTCATAACGTTGATATCATATCAGATTTGTTTTTGTGATTTTAATTCTTTGTTTCAATTTATTTAAGTACTTAAATATTAATTTTTAAATGTAATTGCATTAAACAAAGTTGAATTAAAGTAAAACAGCTGGAAAATAAAATAAAATAGAATTTACTTAACTAATTACACATAAATTGAATAATAAAAAGACTAATCGTCTTATGTACAACTTATACAGGGTGGTCCGATTTAGAGCCTAAAGTTTATAAGGGGTGATTCCTTGGAGTATTTTAGGAAAAAAATTGTTCTAGAAGAGGGGTCTATCTTTAAATTTACCTGGGCTACAGAGGGTTAAAGAAAATCGGATTAGAAAAATTATGTCTAAAGAATATCAACTACAGCTCAGAAGAAATTGAAACTAGAGCAACATCTTCTTGATAGCTTTTTTTTAGAATTAATACACCCAACTAACGGTATATGTTGAATGATTATCAGACTTACCGTTTTTGAATAATAACTGCATAAACTTAAAATTTTGCTTTTAAAAAATGAAAATTCGCTATTTTTTTTTTTTGCGTTTTTCAGATAAAGTCATATAAAATTTCATTAACCCTAACTAATTTCAATAGTTTTAACTAATTTTGACTAAAAAATAAAATTAATACAATATTCAACTCTCAGTTATTATTTTTCTTACTAAAACATGGGTTACCCAAATATTAAAATCAAATATCAAGTCTGATATGAAAGGTGTGTATGAAAAAGTTGTAGGGGATGATGAAGCGCATCAACACAATAAAAAAAAAAAATAGCGAATTTTTTCGAGATAATCAACGTTTTTTACAAAATTTTCATTTTTTAAAAGCAAAATTTTAAGTTTATGCAGTTATTATTCAAAAACGGTAAGTCTGATACTCATTCAGCATTTACTGTTAATTAGGTGTATTAATTCTAAAAAAAAGCTATGAAGAAGATGTTGCTCTAGTTTCAATTTCTTCTGAGCTGCAGTTGATATTCTTTAGACATAGTTTTTCTCATCCGATTTTCTTTAACCCTCTGTAGCCCAGGTAAATTTACAGATAGACCCCTCTTCTAGAACAATTTTTTTCCTAAAATACTTCAAGGACTCATCCCTTAAAAACTTCTTGCTCTAAACCGGACCACCCTGTATAAATAAATAAATAAAGGCATAATTGAATATACACCAAAATCAACTTGACACTGCAGCCAGAACATTAAACGAAAACATTTTAGTACTATAAACAAAGACCTAATAAAAAAGTAGACACTGAATTAGAGTCCTGAACCGTAAGTATCAAAATTAACACTTGACGGTTAACGGAAAAAAAATAATTTTTGAAATACAAGTGATTACAATTAGAGGAATAGGAATTAGGAACAATTATTTATTATTTTTTATCATTGTTAACTGTTTTAGTTTAATTGAGGCTAACTAAACACCATCAGCTACAATGTTTATCCTAATAGCTTATAATTTAATTTCAGTATTTAACATTATTATACTTAATTGCCATATTTCGAAAATGAGCCCTTAATAAACGTGAGTGTTGTTACAGTTCTAAAATTTTATTGGGATTAATTTCGAAAACCACTTCTTGCCAAACAATTACCTCAAAATCGAATATTCTTTAATAATATTGATACGATTTTATATTTTTTCATATATATTATGACGTCGCAAGTAAAGTGGATATAGACAAAAATTAAATTTTAAATTTTTTTTCGTAACTATTTCCTCTCTGCTACTGTTTCACTAATGGAAATTTACGGTTACATGTTTATTGAATACAATCAACTATATTGTTGTACTCTGTTGGATTTATTGTAGGAAGTCAGAGAAATAGATTGTAATTATGTTGCACTGAATAATTTTGAATACTTTTGTTTTTGATATGTTAATTCATGTATATAAACCCTATACGACTACACAGCTCTTTTTGAGAAATGAAATAAATAAATAAAATAAGAAACTGGAATTCCAGTAGAAGTTTAAAAGCCATATTTAACGTAAAGATCAAGTAACAGCATAATGTTAGATTTGTAAATATTTCGTTAGAGAAATTGAGCGTAGGTTAAAAGTGCCTGGTCATGTAAAATTTAAATTTACCAAATGTTATAAGTGTCATCAAAGAGTGAGTAAGTCATTCAGAAAGTTAAAAATTGTTGAAATATGAACAAATTTCTACTACATAATACTATACTACATGTCCTAATACTGTTTATGAATGTCAGATTATTGTAATGAAATGGAATGACAAACATGTTAAACATAAATTTCTTCCGTTTTTCTGTTTTGTACTTCAAACACATAACACGCATTTTTATTTAGCCTTGCTAACAAAACTCTTAAATTGAGGTTAGGAGTTGTATTCCATTGTCTTGATAATTGTAAATAAAACAAAATGGTCTTTGTATTGCAAATATAAATTGAATTTTCATTTTTATAACGTCTTTATTGTCTGGAAAATTTAATTTCGCCTTCCAGACTTCATTTATATGAATTAAAAATCAAAAATATTTAATTTTAAACAAATTTCAAAACAAAACTATTTTTATGTTTAAATTTCAATAATTATAAAAGAATATTTTAAAATAATATTTTTAGGAAAAAACAAAAATTTATTTACATAAGTTTTTTAAATATTAGAACAAGTTTTATAAATATTTTTTAAATAACCTTTTGTAATCCTCAATTTAAAAAAAAAAAATCTAAAACCTCCTACAATACAAAAAACTACATTAAATGCAATTTTTCTAATGCAAAAATATTGGCAAACTCTATAATAAATAAATTGTACAGATAAACTTTTTAGAATTAAAACTAAATATGTCTTGAAAAAAATAAAGGAAATTTTTTACTTTTGAATCATATAACGAGGTGCCAAGATATGAATGCCAAAGATATTTTTTTATTTAAATTTAAAAGCTAATAAGAAAAACATATTGGTTATTTTTTTTCTAAATATCCTTCAAGAGGGATATAACTTTGCTACCTTGACATTATTTATTGTAATATTAAACCTTGACATTTTTTCGATTTGACATTCAAAATTTATTGCAATGCGGAAAATTAAAAAAAAAAAAATATAAATTTAAAATTTCATTTTACCTGACATAACGCCCATCAATCTTAAATTTGTTTTTTTACAGGATAACTCCTTGATTTTCTAATACAATTTAATACAACAACTGCAATTTGGATTGTTGTAATATGTTGTTTATATAATGGTGGCCGAATTTAGTTCCGAAAAGTTCTTATCGTTTCTAATTTTGCAAAAATAAACTACTCTTGGTAAAAATTATGAAAAATTGAAAATTTAAGTAAAAAGGTTTACTTAATTTAAAATATTTCTGAAACAACGAAGTGTAATAAGGCTAAAAACATAATAAAATTTCCATTCTTGAAACAGATTCAAGAAATAATTAATATGAATCCAAGTTCACCAGTCTTAAGTGGTTTACCCAAACCACATAAATTAGATATTCCTATAGGATCAGTAGTGTCTGACATTGGAGCTCCCTCACATAAATTGTGAAAGAAATCATTAAACTATTTAACATTTGTTTGGAACAGAACTATTTTCAATTCGATAAAGATTTTACAAACAAGTGGAACGACTTCCAATGTATTCACCTTTAAGTCCTATGTTGGCTAAAATATTAATGGGTGACTTGGAAATAAACGTCTTTAAATCTACAAATCCAATAGTGAGGAATATTCTGGCAGACAATTGGATCTGAACTGACAGACAATTGGATCAGTTTCTCGAATTCTTGAATGCTGAAAACAAAAAAATTCTGTTAAAAATGAACAAAGAATCAAATAATAGTCTCAACTTTTTGGTTTGATTCCAGTACTTTCAAACCATCTCATCAATACTAAAATGTCTGCTTTACATAGCTACGTTCATAGGCTATTAAATATTCCGATGTTGAAATTAAAATGAGGAGCTTAATATAATAAAAACAATATCGAAGAATAACGGATATGAGGTGAACATCATCAACAATATAATAAGGAAGAAAAATTGAAAACTTTTAACATATTTGCAAAATTATATACAATCATTCCAAAGAGATAAATTCCGAAATTAATTACAAGAGGTTTAATTTTATTAAAGGTCAAGTTTAAAAATAGGAAATGTCATGAAAAAATACAATATAAATCTTATAATTATATAATAACAACACAATTAAGCATAAACTAGTCAATAATCAAATCGTTACCAGGAACAATATCAGTAAATCGGGTGTTTACCACATAAAACGTAATGATTGTGATTAGGCCCTCGTATAACATCAATCAAACAAAAAAATTTCTTTTAATCATGTTTCATACTGATATATCAAGAGTAGTAGCCATCAGTACAGGTCAGTACTGACCGGTAGGAACCAATGCTGCCAAGCTAAACACTCCGTTCAATCCCTTTATCGTAGCTACTTCAATTAAGATGACACAGAAACTTTTGAACACTTTCTTTGCATTAGCAAAACAAGATTGACCTTAATTTTAATTTTAATAAAGAGAATTATTATTTGAAATAATATTTGTTATGTTTTAGAAGGTGGTTGTTAGGAGAACAAATTTTGAATTTAAAAACTTTTATATATATTTTAAATTTTTTTTTTTTTTTTTTATCATTATTATTTGTTATTCTTTTTCTATTTGTCTTTTGCTTTACTGTTAACTTCCATAGATTAAGTTAGTTTAAGTACAATGAACTTACATTCTTTCTTATCATATACTCTTGTAGAGACTTACCGTCTCATGTATATGTACATAATGAAATAAATAAATAAATTAAATTAAATTAAGATTGGCGATCTGATCAACCTTTTGAATTGCACAGGGTAACGCTAGTATTGAATTCCTTCTGAAACTGATCTTCTAAAATGACCAACAACAACAAATAGATCACTCGAGCCGTGGTATAAAAAAGGCACAATTATGTGCTGATTGCTTTTACAGAAGTAACTGAAATGGTCACATCTACCTACCTACCTATACCTATCTTTTTTGTTTCGTAACATACATGTTTAACAATGCCTCAGTAGTTTGTTTATTGTGCTTTATTTTTACACTTTTCGTGTTTTATATTAGGTTTCTTAGGTTTCCACATTTCGAATTCAGTATAGTAAGTAGTACAAGTATAGAATGTAGACGGCTAACTTTCGACCTAAATTTAGTTTTAAAAGTGTTACAAGTTGTAAAATTCTGATTCTGAAATAATTTTATTTAAGATGATTGAAATTGAATATTCCATCAATATAGAGCAAACATAAATTGAGAGCATCGTTAAGTAAAAAAGTATGGTAAAGGAGTATATGGGTGATATCAAAAAATGAAAACTGCAGCAGTATTTATCAATTCAGCATATCCTAAATATAAGTTATATAATATTTTACCATATTACTCAATCTACATAATGCTAGTCAAAATCTATTATTTAAATATTTTAATTCATTTTTTTTTCAAATTTATTTCATTTGATATCCCCCCGTATATTACATTCAAAAAAACAAGAATTAAATTAAATACCTAAAATTGATTCAATCAAGTAAGACATCAAGTAAAATAAAGAAAGTTATTTATAAAATTTTTAATTTTATTATATAATTTTATTATATATAGATATGTAAATTAAATTTTTAATATTATTCTTTTTTCACTTGCTTTTCTTTAGGTGGTAGCATCAAAGGGGAAATTTAAAAAAAAAAACGCCCAAAATTTCATCAAAATCATTTTTTTCAATACAAATTTCTATTCTTTTCTATTTCTGTCATGCTATCATGTTTTTCGAAAAATTGATTTAAATATTTTTATATAATTATGTTTTGAAAACTAACAATGTAACCAACCATAGTTTTTTTATTTCATAAAAAGCTTTAAAATTTTGAAAAGCAGTAAGGTTTTCAAAGTTATTCAAAAATTTGATTTATAGATTAATGATTAATAATAGTTAATCAATAATCAATAAAAATTAAATTTTTGGGTCCGCTTGTTATTTATGGACTCGAAAATTATACTCTATGGATTTCAAGAAAATTTTTAGTGTTTCTTAGACTAATCTAACCTAAGACATCAAGAAAAAATGGTAGCTAATATGTTTACAAAATAATAAACGGACTCACGACGCAATAAGCAAAGCGATATTTCATGTTGACCAGTAACTCGAATAGAAAACTTATAATATACAGACAAGACAGGTCTACACTTTCAATAAAGAAACTAGTCTTCAACAGAGTACAATAAGATGTTTATGGAAATGCTATGTTCCCAAAGAAAGTAAATGCAGAAGTAAGACTACTCATATTCGGACGTAAACCGAGGAAGAAATATTGCAGTACTGTTATAAAATATTTTAAAGTAATATGAGAAATAACAGAGTTGAAAAGTTATAACAGATGTATAGTTAAAAATCAGAACTTAATATACATTTTCTGGGTTGGGGGTGTCATATCATATATTATTAATTATAATTTAAAAAAAAAAAAAACTTAAAATTACCAATCAAGTTCTCTGAGTATGCACATATATAATATTATTCTCTTGTTATTTTCTTTTTGTTGTTTGAACAGATTATTAAAACTTTTGTTTGTAAGACAGGAGAAAATAAAATATGCAAAAACAACAACAAAAAAAGTTTTAAAAAAAAAAACATTGGAAAGAAACACAAAAAAAAAATTAAAGAAAAGAAGAACTCAAGGTCTTTTATTGTATTTGTAACAGGAACAACAAAAAAAAAATGTTGAATGTTCCAAACTGTCAACCAAAAAGTGATTTATTGATATTCTTTCGCTCGCGTTTTTGTTTTTATGGTTGTTGTTATTGAATTTTTTTTTCTTTCAAATAAAATTTCAATTTTAGTTGAATCACTGTTATTCTATTTCAATATTTTTAATTAATTTGAGAAAATAATGATATCAATATAAATTTAATTCACCTAACCTTTCTCATTCTATAATTAAAACCGTTGTATTTAAATTGTAATGAACTTTGAAATTTTGTTTTAATCAAAATTTACTGTTGATTAAGAAGAGGGCGTAGGACAACTAAAATTTATTACGAAATAGTTTGCCAAAACAAGAAGTCGGAAATAACTCTATTTTGATGCAATGTTAGGTTCGGAATATCAAATACATGTAGAATCTATACGTTAAGAACTTTGTACCTTATGGGTTTAGTATAATTGTTATAATTTTAATAACATGTATAGTAAATAAAAAATAATATGTAATTGAAAGACAAAAAATTGTAGTATACAAAATGTAGTCCAACAGGCTTCTTACAGATTTTAATAATAATTTATTTATTTTAGGATAAGCTAAATTTGTATATGAATCTTCAAAATACTTCAAGCAAATATTGTTTTTGCATGTTCTTTGATTTATTAGAAGAAACTGGTACATCTACAAGTCATCTAAATCTCTTTCAGAAAAATCTAACACGGCTCAGCAATAATTAAAAAAAAAAGCTTTGAAACAAATGTAAATTTTTTTTAATAAAAAAACTAAAGCAAAGTAACAAATTAAGTCCGAACTCATATAAAAAAACCATTTTTTTATAAAAATTGGATTAAAGTTTCTATAAATTTTCAGATATACAAAATATACGCTTTTAATTATAATCAAAAAAAAAAAAAAGAAGACTTACCGTGTGTTAAAATATTTATAGTTTCGTTATGCCAATAAAATAAACTAAAAAAACATCCTTGGACTGATGATAAAGGTCGATAACCAGTCAATACGTAAGGATTAAATTGTAAATGTCTAGGCATATCTTTCCATTGTAACAGATCCTCGTAATCAATTCGTTGAAATAAGGATGATGATGGTGATGATGATGATGATAATGATGACGATGATTTAGATGTTGAAGAAGGCGCTGAAACTTGTGTTGTAGTTAATGCCGCTGTTGTTACTGTTGTAGTTGTTGTTTCTGTTGTTGTTGATGATGTGAGCGATGATGATGTTAATGTAGGCGTTTGTGTTATTAAGCTAGTATTATTATTATTATTATTATTATTACTATTTAATATTGAAATAGAAGAGGAAGAAGAATCGGTTCTAGAACGAATTGGTGTGGAAATTTTTTGTGGAGTAGTTTTTATATTATTAGAAGACTTAATTGGAGTTGATATTTTTTTTAATTCGGTTATTGTTGTTCCTGCTGCTGCTGGTATTATTTTCACAGTTTTACTATTATTTTCTATTATTTCTTCAGATATTTGTTGTTGATGCTGCTGCTGTTGCTGCGATTTTATACCTAATATTGAATTTAATTTATTTGGTGAAGATGGTGCTACTACTGGTGATAGAAAATCATTTGTTGTTCCCGATAGCACATGAATTGTTCCCAATGCTGTTGGTGTTGTAACTTTCCCACAGAAATCGGTTGTTGATGATGATGCTGACATAAATAAATCATCACTACTTTCACTTTTTGGATGTCCATGATTATTTATTAAATGATGATTATGACTATTAATGTTCTTATTACTACTATTATGCTCTATACTATGAATTAAAATTTGTTCTTGTGAATTATTTAAATCGACAGAGGCAACAGCAGCAGTTGTAGTACTTGTTGTTGTAGCGGTTGTTGTTGCATTATTAAATTCGCAAGTGGCATGCATTGTCCTCTTGCGAATTTTTTTATTACGATTTGGTTTTGAGAATTGATTTTTTCTTTTTGTATTATAGTATAGATTAAGTAATGAACTTAAAACTACAAATAGCTGTTGGAAAGCCACTTTTGAAATTTTTTTTTTTTACTATTTCTTTTTATTTTTCTAAATTAATTTATTTATTTTATTTTAATTATTTCTACTATAGTATTCTTAAAATAAATCGAGGCATTTGAATCATAAAAACTTGACTTTCTCAATTTTTGTTTTTGTTTATTAATTCGATGATTTTTTTAAGGTCATCTGTTGTAGTTGTTATAGGAATTCAAGGTCGTATCTGTAATTAAAAATTGAAAATAGAATTTGTATTAGAAAATCTTATGGTATAGTAAACTATATACTGAAGCAATATAATATTTCAATCAAATAATAATTTTAATATGGGAAATTAGTTATTATTATAGAATTAAAACTGTACCAATCATTGCCTAATATAAGTGTACCTCTAAAATAAATAACAAAAATTTGCTTATTTAAATATCAATTACATACACTTCGCTGTTCAAGTGATGTAATAACATGTTTTTTTGAATACAATGGTATGAAAAATGGAGTAACAGTATTTGAGAGACAACAAAGATAATCTGCATATGTAATTTAAAATTATAATTTAACCAATGGTAATTATATAATCGTGTAAAATTTATTTTCCAGTTGGGGTGTAAAAGTAAACCCCCCACCAATTTAAGAAAGATAAACAATAAACAAAATAGCATCACGAGCTCTCAAAATATACCTCTTGATCCAAATATGGTTCATAACTCAAAGTTAAAGTTTTGAAACAAATAAATTTTAACAAAATTCTGTTAGATCAGCTTTACTATAACCTAGAATACGCGCCACAGTCACAATAATTGTTATATCGATTTCTAAGATATTCATTTCTTTTTTTTTTGAATAAATCAGTAGAAAATTTATGGTGAAAATTAAAATTTTAATTTAAATTCATGGCATAATTATTGATTGTATAACATTAAGTTAAATGATCACTTCAAAAATCCTATAACAAATTCCTAAACAAAAAAATAAAAAGTATAGAAAAAGCAAAAAATCGGAAAAACAAATTATGTCATTGTATTTAATGTCTCTTTAAGGATTAAAAGAGAAACAAATGAGAACAACAAAATAAAAAAAAAAATCTGTTAAATAAAAAAAAGTCCTTAAGTTTAAATATAGAATATATTACATAAAAATAAAAACAATAATAAGAATAATAAAAGAAAAAAAACGGTCTCATGTCATAAATAATTTTGCATTGAATATGACCTATAAAACGTCTTTTCGTTTGTTGTTGTTGTTATCTCCATTTTGATTCAACATATATATATGTATATTTAAAACCATTAGAAAGTTATGAAAAGACCTGACATTGATAATAAATCTAGGAACACATATTTTTTATAACTTTTATGTATATGTAGGTACATTATATGCACACACAAGTTGTTGTGTGGTCTTAACGAAACAAACACTATGTACCCCGTATCGATTCATGTCGGAATTTTATTTACAACGTTATTCTTTCGATGCTTATTGCCACCCAATCAAAATATTTAGACTTTCATGTACATATTATTATTATTATGTTTATGTAAAGCAATATTAATATTTTAATAATTCGTAAATATAATTTTTTTGCATGTCAAATTTATATTTATGTTATCGGCAGAAGCTGTTTAGATTTAGATTTTTAATTCATTTATTCATATTATAGTAAAATACATGTACTTAAAAATATACATTTACTAAATAAAAAATAATAAGAATAAATATAGGATCATTCGGATATTCATTAGAATATGTGATGAATAAAACTGTAAGCAAAAATACAGGAACTTATTTTAGTACAAAAGTTGTTTCTTTTTTAAGTTGTGATATTTGAAGCTCTTTTTTTTCTTTATTGTGTTTTAAATAATACATTTTGTCTTATAATACATGTATATCAAATACGTAATAGATAATTAAATTTAGTTTTATTGGTCATAGCTTAGGTTTAAGTCTGACCTTATTGTTTTTTGTATATAATTCAATTTATTTTAACTTAGCTAACGAGATTTTATTAAAAAGACGAAAAGGAAAATTATATAAAATTAATATAAAAGTAATATAAAAATAAAAAAAAAAATAAAAACGAAAAAAAAATAAATTTGTAAATAAATTTATAATTGCCAAGTTAAATAATTTAATTTTTCCCTGTTTTTTGTTTTTTTTTCTTTTATAATTGTTAAATTAGGTCTTTAATTTTTTCACACCTGATAACATAATTACTACAACAATATTGTTTCCATACAATTTTTATCATAAATCATAATCATTACCTATAATCATCACATAGTTTATTATTCCCTATTTTACTTTATTTTTAATTTTATTTTGTAATACAACAATGAAACAATGAAATAATATGATAAAAACAAATCTAATATGACATCAAGAACATTTTGATTTAAACATAATATGACAAAAAATATGATCCAAATGAAGCTCTGATAATACTTCGATCGTTTGTTTTTGTTTTGTTTCTGAGCTATAGTGAAAAAGAGCCGCTAATATTTTCAAAATAAAAATTAGTTTTAAATATTCCAAATTTTGTATGGTATCAAGCGATACACATTTACAACATGCATATATGTGATTAAGAACAGCATCTTGCGGCAACATATTCATATAATATATCATATTAATATTATTATGAATCGTTGCAGCTACTGTTGCAGTGAAATCGTTTATGTTCCCTTAACTCTCCTCAAATCATTGATTTTTTATTCAACATTCCTTTATTTTTTATTTTTATTATTCTTATCTTATTTCTCTATTTTTACTTCTTGGTGATGATCATTATGATAACATTTTAAAATTCATTATTTGCTCTTCATGTTAATTTTTTAATGTTGATAGATTTCAGTTATTTATAAATTTTAACAGAAGTTTTGGTCGAACATCAAAGCGGTAAGTGTGTAGTGGGGTGTTGGAATTTCAAAAATCAGAACATGAATCAAACATTAAAATTGTTTGAGAACAATATAAATCTTTAAAAATCGACAATAATTTGATACCTAGTAAGATACATTTCGAAATTGAGCGTTATTGCCGGAACTCTGTTATTTTTCCAAATATCCATAATTTCGATCTGAATTAGCAAAACTTATTTTTCTTTGATTCATTCAATGCCATATTATTTTAATATACAGTTCAATATAGTTGGACTGAGTTGTTGAGGCTTATCTTGTACCAGTTAATATTGTTATAATCTTTCATAAGGAAATTATTTGATTTGATTCATATTTTATTATTGGTATATATTTTTTTGTATTATTTTCATTTTGAATGTTAACATTGGGAGCATGAGGTTACGCGTGACAGAATCAAAAAGCAAGACTCTACTCTATTCAACAGTTTAAATGTGATGAATTGTTTGATGATCGAATAAGTGAATAACTGCTTGAGGGATAGGAAATAAAATTTATATTTCCTGTACTGTGTTACATCCTTATAAATCTTTACATGTACAAAATTATATGAATTTCGGTATATGCAAGTATATGTCAATAAATGTAAAAAAAATAAAGAAATAAAATATTTTTATAAGTAAAAAAATATTTGGAAAGAGAAAGAAAAAAATTATACAAAAAAAAGCAAACAGATAAAAGATAAATCCTTGTTATAGATTTTCCAGTTTTGTGGAGACATTTACTTATGTTAATGTATAGGATCTTATGATTTGTTTTTTCTTTTTATTTTTCATATTCATTTTAAAGCTTAACATTTTCTGTAAAAAAAAGTTTTAAGGGTACAAAAAAACATTTGGATTTACTCTCATTTTATTCGCTAAGGTATTGATTGCGGTAAATTAAGCTTAAAAATTTTCTACAGTAACATTTGTGTCAACACTACAATTGAGTGGAAATGCAAACTGAATTAAATTCAAAGCTAATTTGATTTATATTTTCGTTCATATTTCGTAAGTCGATCTGATTTCATGAACTATCACGAAATTTTGCAGATTGTATAATTATGAATTTCATAATTCAGCTAATGGTAGCAAATTCTATTGATTCGGACTTTTTTAGAGCAATTAAATATATAATTTGGGATTGGGGGTTCTAAAAGCTAAACAGAAAATTATATAATAGTTAATTTGCATTATATTTTTATTTCTTTCCAAGAGTTATCAATGCGACATTATTGTATATCTATATGTGTAATGTGAAGTTGAATATGTTTGATTTGTTACTTTTAGTAGTATTATACTCCTTTCTATCGTCAAAATACCCGATAGTTTAATGGAAAAAATAGTCTGGTTGAAAATGCCAATCTCTTTGTCAAAATCTTAGATAATAATGATTTACTCCTGTCTGAGTTACCACTTGTAATTCGACTTAAAAACAATTAATATCACACAAATGTTTATGTAGAATATTCTTAAGAGAAGTTATATCGTTAGGCCTTTTAAAATGAATTCAATGGAGCAGGTTGATAATTTCTAAATTGTGGTAATTAATCGATCATTTTGTTTTAAAGCATTCATCTGAATTTAATGATTCGAAAGACGTTTTATTGTCAAATTTTTTCATCGGTACAATTTATCATCTATAGCCTTATTTCATCTATAAACTTTGATATTACAGTTATGATTTATAGAAATAATACTAAATTATTAATAAAAATTACAAAGTGGTGAAACAATAGATTATAGAATATTAGAATGTACCAATTATGGTATAGTGTGCATTTAATTTTTTTTTTTATTTTTTATTAATTAATTTACATCCACGAAAATTTTTTCAACAGACTGTAGTATACAAAAACAATTGTACATTTACAATTATATTAACAATATTTTGTTTTATCAGTTTTTTATTTATTTTCCATAACAGTTACAAATTAAAATTATTTTCACATAACAAAAAAAATTATATAAAATAAGTGAATGACATAATGTGGATTAACGTTACCTTCAATGTCCCTCATTGAAGAATTCTAAATGAATTAATTTACTAATTTAGGTATGACTTTAATCAATCTTTATCTAATAACATACCATATTTTATATATAAACTGTATTCAAAATAGGTTATCATATGAATTGAAAGATATAAAAAAAAATCTAACTTATATTTATATTTAAAAATTGTGATAAAACTTAATACTTAGGTGGGAATATTAAAAATGTTAGTAAAAAGGAATTAGTAGGAAGTAAAAATATGTCAAGTGTACAAAAGTACTTTTATTATGTTTATTCACCTACACAAAGTGATTTTACCCACCAACAATTTTTTTATTGATAAGCAGTTTGAACTCTTTATCTGATATGTCTGTACTAAATAATAAGTCAGCAATTTTAATTAGGCTGAGGTTTTGATCAATTTTCTTGTTTGTGGCTCTTTTGTTGAAATGGTAGAGAATCAGCAAATTGTTCTCATTTTTGATGTATATTTGTATGTATCGAAATACATATAGGAAAGCTGGTGGAGGAATGAAACTTGAATGAAGTGTGTGTGTTATATATTTTTCTCCTGGACAGATTGAATGACAAATAAATCTATTTTCTGTGACATTTTCTGCTCTGAGAATATGTTTTCTGATTAATTAAATTATTAATTACCATGATACTGAAACAAAAAATTCTTATATTCTTTAGGATATTCTCCTAGACAATTGCTAATACACTTTCTTCCGGATACTCTTAGTTTTTCTGTTAATTTGACAATAATATTGTACCAGATCGAACACGCTTAGGTTATAATTGGTCTAATAATATGTATGCTAATATTTCAACTCTTGGAGATAAAAGCTAAAAAGTTCACAATTTTAAATTAATTTTAGTAACATTTTAGTACTTATTTTGGTACTAAAGTTATTTTGTTTAAAGCTGTAACATTTGGAGCTGTTTTGCTTTAATTTAATTTTATTTTTTCTCTCTGTTTTACTTTAATTTAATTTTATTATTTCAATTAAACAAAAACATTTGATGATTTGGACTTTTATATGTTCTTTTATATGTAAATAATGATTTATTTGAAAGATGGGCACAAAATCGGTAATTTTTTGCGGTACTCATTTTAAAAAGCTTTACATTAAAATTAACAATGTAAAAAAAAAAAGAACAGTTTAGATATTTACTGATACGAATTCCCCGGTACTTCATTGAGGTTTTTCATTTTATCTTATCTGCTCTAACCAAAAACTATTTTCAAGAAAAGTAGACCGTCATTGGGCTTTTCAATTAACATTTACATTAACATTATTAATATATTTTTCTTATTAACAAATGAAAACACTAAATAAAAATTGAAATACACAAAAAATATAAAGATTAGTAATGACAGTAAAACTTAACAAAAACGGAAATAAAAGAACAATAAATCGATTTAATATTTAATAAAAATGTGATCGAAGATAATTTTTAAATTTAAATCTATCTTAATTCAAATCAAAAATAAATTTAATAGAATTGAATTTAATTATGCACATAGTAACCGGTTCCTGTAAAACATAGTCCGTCCGATGAAAAGAAGCATTTAGCAAATGTGTAATGCGCTAACTATAATGACATAGAAGTATAGAACTATTCATATCTCATGGCATATATGATATTCCGTACATGGAAAATACATGTAAATGCCAACAATTGACATTTGCGACAATTAAGTTCTGACAATTAGTTAAATATTCGAACATAGAACTGTTATTTATTTATTTATTTATTTATCTCAAAAAAAGCATAAAGCTCGTGTAGAGTTGTACATTATAAATAATTTAAGAAATATAAAAAAAAATATGTTAAATTCCATACAAACCGAATTCGACACAAAGTAATTTCTTCTTGTTTTTCTAAGAAATATTTTCGTATCTTACTATGTCATTCTGGGTTGACATATGCTTTGACAAATATATAGTTAGTCTAGTCAGCTTCATTAGGCATTATGTATAAATGTAGCTCTATATAATTATGGTTAGCGCATAAATCTTTTTTTAGGTATATTTGAAGAGAAGATATTGTAGATTTTATAAGTAATAGGATAAAGACTTTATATATTATTCTAGAGACTCAGAAATTTAAAAGGAATGATTTTACATCGGTCCATCAATTGCACTAACTTTAAGTTGGCAATAATAAAGTGTACGAGCAAACATAAAGGTAGCAATTAATAATACAGCAATATAAGCAATAAATATACCACCATTTGGTTTATATATTTATTGCTTATTATTATATATTTGGTTTAGAACTTGGATAAATAATGATTTATTTGAAAGATGGGCACAAAAATTAGTAATTTTTTATTTTTTTTTATTTCTTGATCGGAATTTTGGGTTCCTGTCATTGCTTTTTGCTTTAATTCACCGAGGTGGAAAATTTTACAGACATTATTAGCGTATTGATGTATTATATAAGAAGTGCAAAAGACAAGAACAATACATGGGCAAATTATTTGGTGTTTTGGGATAATAAGGAAAACGAAAATTGATATTACAAGTTCATTTTAACATTTACTACATTAACTCCTATAATCTACGTCTATAACATTTCAATTCTTCTAAATATATGCAATAAAATACATGTATTCTTAAAAACGTAATATTGTAAATTAATATGATTAAAACACAAGAACAAAGGCACATTTTTTTAATTGTTCTTATTTTGGATCCTGGAATCCAGTAGCAAACGATTATATAGGTAGGTAGGTAGTACTAGCTGCCGACAATACGCAAGATATTATATACTGCTAAAAAACACCAACGGTCAAGGAAAATTATTTGAAGACAACGGTGTTTTCACACAAAATGTGATTTAAATGTAACAAGTTGTTGTCAGTTTTAATATAAAATAACCCTATACTTACATATTTGTATATAGTTTTACTATTATGGAATTTAACTATAAGTTTACAGCTCCGATATAATATTTGCTTTGCTTGTGTATATGAAAAAAGAGAAAAAATCGATTTTGTCAGCATATGAAAATATTTAAATAACTTTGACATCAATGCAACAATAAAAAAAAACGACTTTTCAATATTGAAAATACGAAGGACTTAAATTCCATTCACTAAGCACATACATAATATATTATGTAGGTACTTTGATTATATAGAATTATATATAATTTATGTGTACACATAAATACATATTATATAAGTAAAAGTTATCTTATCCTTTCTCTTTTTTTCTGATTTATAATAAATGAAAATTCTTTAATATACGAACATCCTTTTTCTGGTATTTTGAATTGTTATAATTGTATAAATTTTGTATAATAAAGAAAAAGAAAATTTTTTTAAGAGATTTCAAAAACAAAAAAAAATAAATAAAAAAATTCCACAGTTAGGATTAACAAAAGAGCTCAAGGAATTTAAAATATTATAATAATAAAAAAAATTTGTGTATATATATATATATATTTTTATTTATATATATAAAGGATAAAATAACAATAGAACCTATGATAATAAGATAATCTTATTAGAGAATCCACATCAGACAGTGAAGTCTTATTTATATATGGTAAGTCCTAAAGTTTAAAGACTGTTTCAATGACAACTTTCCAATGTATTACACTTCTAGACACAATTAGAAAACATGAAATAAAGCTGTATTCTTAGATGACATTGCTGTTTTGTAGTACTTAAAGATACCAAAAAAATGTACTATACCATACATAGCACAACATAAATTTTGTTTTCTCCTCATTTACTTTGAAACCCATTTGTTACGTTTTTCCTTCAATCTGGGTAAAGGCCTCGACGACTGCCTATTGTGATTTGGCAATGAAATCAATATCATCAGCATACCCTAGTATACCATAGTGTTGGATAAATCTTAAAAGTATAGTGCCGGCTGTGTTTACTCTGTTCCCGCTGGTTGCACTATACGTACCAGTACCAAGCTGAACAGTCGCATGTGATGAACATTTATGTAATTAATATTTATCATTATTTACTTTTATTTTAGCTGAAATGAATGTGAATAAACTATTTTGCTTAAACAAAATTTTCAAAAATATTTTATCCCTTAATGCATGGTAGCAAATCTTTATCATACCTGTTTTTAGCTTCACAGCCATTCCAAAGGTCCAATTTGATTTTTAAAATACGTTTTGGGTTTCATTGAGTCCAAATCTACTCAAAAATATTTTTCAGTGGAAAATTAAAAATCATGCATTTAGGGGTTAAGCTTCACTGTACAGATTTTTAAGATTTATTTAATAGTGTGTTAAAGCTTTGCTTTTGCTGGAAAACTTGCTGGAAACAGAACTTGAAAAAAATTGAAAACAATAAACTCCAAGTCGTTAATGTTGAGAAAAAATATATAAAAAAAAATTTTAAATGTTAAATTTTGTTTGACAAAAGAACTGGTTCTACTAGTTCTTAGTTCTATCCATAAAGACACAATTTAATCTATTTCGGTTATAAAATGAGAAACTCTGGTACACACTTAGATCTACAGTTAATAATGTAAGGAAAAAAATTAGTTGGTAAATGGACACCATCAATTAATTTATGAGCGATGGGAAGCTTTTTCTAAAACTGGGCTTAAACTGTTGTAAGGCTTACAATTGGAAACAAAATTGGAAATTATTTGTGTAGTAGAAGTCATTCTGATATTAAAACACTAATAATCATTTACCCCGTATAAATGATAGCTTCAAGTAAGCTTCAAGAAAGCTTCAACATCATGTATATACTAGTTTCTTGAAATTAGCTTCACTCAAGTCAATCACAAAAATTTACTCACTTGACTTGAAAATTTCAACCGAATATGCAGCTTGAGAATTTGAGAGTTTGAAGATTTGTTAATATTTAGAGTGAATTTAAAAAATAGAAGATTGAAAAGAATAAATAAATAAAACAAATTAATTTTATATTTTTCATATTTTTTATATCTTTAAATTTATAGAAAATTTTACAAATTTTAGGCGAAAAATTTATGTCATCAAAAATATATATGTTAAGCTATTTTCAAGCTGCCAGTAACTCAAACTGGTCAACCGAATACACCGCTTGAGATTTCAAGAAGAATTCAAGTCATGTACTCAAATTATCATGTATACGTTGTGATTGTGTCAATCAACCTTTCTCTTTTTTTTTACTAAAAGTAACACTTCTCTATTTTCTAATCGAACTTCTATATTTTCCTGTAATGTCAGTTTTAACGCCGTTCATGTTAAAATAAAATATGTAGGGACAATATAGGCTGAATGGGCTGGATAAAAAATCTCTTAAGGTTTTTTTTGTTTCTGAATGAAGCTTAAAATTAAATTCTACAGAATTATACTGTTATTCGAAGGCCCGGATGAAAAAGTTTTCATTGCGTATTCCTAAATCCATCTCTGTATAAAAATCCATTCAATTTAGATTTTTATTCAATTCCTCAAATTCTTTGACAACAATGTCCTTATTCTTTGTTTGTGAATGGTAATAAAATGATGAAAGTTAAACTTTTGGCATAACACTGATATTCTGTTGTTGATTTTTGATTTTTTATCATCACATTCTTTTATTCATATCGATTACACAACAACTGTCTATCAGCAGCGGATTTAATTTCAATTTGATTTTTCTTATTGATGTAATCAGTCTCCATCATCAGTCACAGTCAATTTTCAATTCTTATATGCTGTCTTCAATTTAAAACTATTTTTCTACTGGATTAAATTTGCCGAACACAATAAAAATTTTATTATCATGTTGATTTGTTTCGTTTTAGTATCGCAGAATTTTGAAATGAAATATTTTAATTTTTATGTAAATAACAGAAAAGAAATAATAAAAAAATAAAAAAAAAAATATGTATAAAAAAGGGGAAGAAGAAAAAAACCAGAAGGTGGTGTGTTGTTAGAATTTTAATTTTCTGTTTTTTCAAAAACCGTAGCGGAAATAGAAAAAAAATTAGCGTAGCTCGAACATGACTCCTACTCATTACTTTAATAATGGAAATATGGAATGCACGTTTATTGTGTTAGTATTCGTGGATTAAGAATAAAAAAATAAGAATAAATTTTTTTTCGAAATTTATTCGAATTTAATGTTGAGGAAATTTAATAAATGTTATCCTTTTTAAGATCTTATTAAATATACATTGTATATTTATAATGTAAATATTATGAATTATAATAAGAAAGGATATTTTGTTTTTGAAATTGAGCAAAATTTATTCAATTATAAATGTACAGTGCCGTTGAAAAATTATTGAAGGGTATTAAATTTTTTTTTTCTGTTACTTCTCGTTGGAAGTATAGGGCATTAACTTGCTTTCTCCATTGTTCTCTGTTGTACGCAATTATTTTTATTTCCTTCCAAGTTCGTTCATATTTCGTTAGTTTAGAAGTTTTAATTCGACGCAATGTATTGTTAGGTCTTCCTCGTCTTCTGCTACCTTGGGCCATTCAGGTTATATTATCTAAAGGTTTTATCATAGTGTGGCCTATCTATCTACGCTTAATTTTATACATTATCGTTTCTTCATCTGTTAGCTGCCATAAGTTCTTATTGCAGGTAGTTTTGTGCCAAAATATTCTGCATATTCTTCTTTACTAGTTGTTCGCCAATACTTGAAGTTTTCAACTGATGTTATTTGCAGTCATCCAAGTTTCGCTGCTATATATAAGTGTTGACATTACACAGTACACATTTTTAGCCGGTCTCTACGCACTGCTTGCTGAAATAGATTTGCTTTATCGTAGATCTATGCGGTAGCAATGATTGCATTTTTTTGTTTTATTGCAGATCTATATCTCTCCAGTGATTGCATTTCTTTTAGGTCTCTAAAAATTAATTATTGTTAGGTATTCGAAAAATATTTTCAAATTTAAAACCAATATCGAATATGTTTTTGAATAAATAGGTACCTTGTGGTGACCCAATATTAGTTAATCTACTTTATTAAATGTTAGAGTTTGCAGCCAACGCAAATGATATCAATTTACTGAGAAGACAATTGCAATTAGTGTTATATATTAAAATATATATCAGGTCGAATTTCGAAATAATTTAACTTAAACAAGTTTAGTTTTTCGAAATTTCGAAAAAATGCTTGGTATCTATACTCATATTTCCGTATTATTTAGAATAGGAATTTCAGCGAGATTTTAAAGTATATTCATTTAGTGTTAAATTTGAACTTAAATTTGTTTACAAATTGAACACTACATATTTGCTTTGCCGTTCTGCAAATGCTTAAAACAGAAATTTATGCTTTGGCTATCGTGATAACCAGTGATATAGCAATTATCATTGCCCAAACACCATTCATCATTCACGTAGCGTAACCAGTAGTAATATTTACAACAATGTTAGAATTTGTACCCATGAGAAGGAAAATTTCAATACCACTAAAGAGCACGATACCTGAGAAAGAAAATTGGGATGTTCACTGGAGACATATCAGTTGCCAAGGTGTTAACAACTATGTTTGTAATAAATCGATAAAAGGATTAATTTATTTATTATGGACATAATAACACAATGAAATATTAGTAATTGGAAAATAATTTCTCCTAATAGAGATCAATGAAAAGCATTTGCTAGTCCGCCGGTTGTTACACTATGTATAAAATAAATTGACCACACAACCTCCAAGTAAAAAGTTTTATTTATTTTAAAGCTAATATCTCTTAATTCAATCACAATGGACCTTACTGGTATAACTTTGTCGACGTACTGTCAGCAGCCACTACCTTCCTTCCTAATTCAATATATCCATTTCAACGGAAAATACGGCAAAAAAAATGTCCATTGCCATTGTTACGAAATAGGAATTTTATAAATAATAAAAAAAAAATTGTGTAATCGTTTGCTACCCATCGAATTAATGTAGATGTTGTCAAACAAAAAGATGAGCAACGTGAAAAGTAATAAATTAATAAAACATATTCCAATTTTAATGTCCGTATAATCTTCTATTATAAGTTTATATGACTTATTAAATTTATAATAATATTTTGTACAACAACTTTGGAAAGTAACTGTAAAAGTATTTTTTTCTATTTTCTGGTAAGACTACCCTTTGTAGGTTCTCTGCAAGTTGTGTTGTTATTGAAATGTAATTAAATTTTCCTAGAAAATTTAGAAAATTTAAGATACAATTTCAAGGTATTACCACTCAAGTATTTGCGAGGTGAATAATTTTCCTTTTTCAAGAAGGATTTTTCAACCCTACAATTATTGTTACGTAGAATAAACGTCAAGAAAATAAGGCGGCGGCTCTTTAATATTCTTGAAAATAGGTTTGAAATAAGTCACTTTTAATACATATATAGTACCAAGTACAGACATTTTCTGTTGAAAAATCAACAAAAGAATCAAAGGATTAGAAAAAGTTTGTATTTTAATATCATATCAATACCGTTTGTATTCCTGTTGCTGACGCGTAGGCACATATTGACATTTTTTTGAGTTTAAGAATATTTTTAAATATTTTTTTTATTTTAACTCTCATCCGGAAATTTGGATCAATTTGATCCAAAATTATAATTAAAACCAAATTGATGAAACTTTATGATATCTCGTCTGTTCTATTAGCCATAAAATTAATTACGGTCTATAAAAAATTAATTAAAGCTGTGTTAGTGAGCTAAGCTTTTCAATTTATATTAAAAGAAATTATTTGTTAATTTTGTCCAACAAAGAAAATTTGAATTTTTCGTCAAGATTTTAATGGTATAAAAATAAATTTTAAATCAAAGAGATCTTGAAGGGTTGCTTGAGGATTGGAGTAATGATTATCTAATATAAGATTTTTGTAATTTAAAAAATGTATATGATAATTTAGATGGCTCGGTTTTGTACCTTATCTAGGTACTGTAGGCTGGTATTTGGTGCACCGCCCCAAATATGCGAGTTACATTCAATTCGAAGTCGAATGTATGCCTTATATATTAATAGGAGTTTGGAAGATGTAAAATATTTTCTATATTTCTATTTCAATTAAAAAGGTCACGACGCTTTTAAATTCATTCAAATGTAACAGCAAAATATGACAATTGTAGTAAATTTGTTTGTAAGAAGCATCCCACGTCCTGTTCAAAAGATTAAATTTTCATCTCTTTAATTAAAAAATTTATAAAAAACATTTATGTAACATGAAAATAAAAATGTTTGTGCAATTATTAACATAATTTTTTTTTAATATTTACATTGGTCAATTTGACCCATAATTTTATTGTAAAGCGTACAAATTCAATTTCCGGATCAGGGTTAAAGGACAATTATGCTTAATCTTAAGTATTAGTTTAAGATGAAAAAATGATTTCAATATCTTTGTACATAGTTCCGTTTTACTTATTATATAATTTAAAGGACTAAAAAAAAACAATTAATTTTTGTTTTTTAATTACATAATAATAAAAACAAAAAAAAAACAAAAGTTATAATGATTTTATTAAATAATAAGAAAAATATTTAATTTTAACTTGATAGCAATTAAATTTTCACTGAAGTTGAAAAAGTATTTATTTTTTTTTTTTTTTGTTTTTTGAAAATTTTTCTAAAAGGACTTTTGAAAGGATTTTCAAATAGAGTGTTTTAAGTGGCATTTAATAAAAATTATTTTGACATCAAGTCAAATACATCTAGTTTATGTAAACCTTGAAAATTTCAAAAGTTATGAAATTTTGTTTTAATGCCTAGAGGTAAATAATAATTGTGTTATAAGAACAGTTTGAGTTTGAGGTGTTCAAAACGAATACATATTAGAAAATTTGGACAACAACAACAAAATATATTTAGCTCTAAAAATTTAGGTCTGTTTAAAACAGTTACTGTATGAGCTGATAAAACAATCTGGGTGCCTGAATGTAGTAATAACAATACATGGAAGAATAACTATACTTCGTTTATTACAATGAAAATAAGTAAACAGCTTAATAGAAGTGATACAAGATCTACATACAAATAATAAAATGAAAATTAAATCAAATAACGTGCTCACTGAAAATATCGCAACATCAACAAGTATTAGACAAGATTAACAACTATGTTTGTAATAAATCGATAAAAGGATTAAGTTAATTATAGTTAATTTATTACATTATAGTCCAATGCTGTTTAACTTAATAATGAATAAAATAATCCGAAGTATAGTTAACACCTCTTGGGGATATCGAATTGACGATAAAAATGTTAACATCATATCTTACGCAGATAACACTGTATTATTCACAGACAATGAAGATGAAGATAATCTGCAGAGATTATTATTCAAATTTATTAAAATTGCCAAATTGTACAACATGGTGGTATTTGCAACAAAAACCAAATTCAGGACTATCACGAAACAATCTAATCACATATTTTATGAGTTATTAGCTCATACTTTAAGACAACGTAGAACAATAATTCTAAAAAGTGGTTAAGTCCACTTTTGACTTGACCTAAAACACAAAATAAAGTTTGATTTGTTCGATTTAAATTAATAAAAATAATTTATATTGGTTTTGAGGCTGCATACATATCTAGCACATACATACACATCCTAGCGTTAAGTGGATAGAACATTTTTTTTATATATAGAAATTCAAACCAAAGGACATTTAAATGAACATGGACAATGATAAAATTAATAAAAAATGAAATAATAACTAGAATTTTATTAAAAAATTAATTAGCCTTGATAAATTTTTAGATAATAAATAAATTTTGAATTATTTTTTTTTTTTTGCAAATAAATTTCTATGTATTATTAAATTCTATTCTATTTATTCAATTCAAATAACACCCACATACACTCAAATACAAATATTTTCCATACTTATTCTATATTTGAGATGAAATTTTTTAGAAAAATTATTTGTTCTCAACAAATAAAATAGACTTTTTTTGTTTCCATTCATACAACATTTCAAATACCTGATGATACATATTTTGTACACAGGCATACAAGTTGAGACTACATTTATAGAAATCTTTAAAAAAAGAATTTTGTACATCATACAAAAATACATAGATAGATATAGATACATACCCACATACGATCTAATTCAGGCACTTAAAATGAAATAGAAAAGTAAATTGCAGCCTAGTTAAAATGTTTTTTGTTTTTTTTTTTTTTTTTATTATTTATTTCTTTTATTTTGTGTGCATTGAAATTTTATTTAAATATTTTTGAATTCGATTGGAATTTTTAATTTAACTTCTGAATTGAATTTTTCACAAAATGATATGTAGAAAATCTCGAAAAATATTTAAAGGAAGCTGAATTAAGCCTCAAGAAGAAGAGGTGGATATTATTAGTTTTAGGTCGGTAATTGCTAAGCTAATAGGAATATTCCAATGATGCGACAATCATTGCAAATTTTTTCAAAACCTTTTTTAGAAGTTGACTTTCCAAGCTTAAAAATGAAATCCTATTTAGATCGATTAAATAATGATTATTTCCCGGGGCCAGATAATGTGCCTGAAATCGTGTTAAAAATTGTTCTGAATCATTGTCAATTCTTTTCACTCGTTCTTTTGCATCTGACATATTCCAAAACTACTGGAAAAAGTAGTTTATCAGACGAGTGCGCAAAAAAGAGAGTTCAGAAACACGATTACTAACTATAGGCCTATTGCTAAATTTTCGTTTTTGAAAATATAGTTTATAACTCTATATATGAAACATGTTCAAACTTTTTATCATCTTGTCAGCGTGGTTTCAGGTCAACAGTTACTATATTAGTAGAATGTTGCTCTTCTTTTTTCAATACAATGGAAGCTGGTTAACAAACTGATGTACTGACATGAGTAAATCGTTTGATATTCTACCACACAATCTTGCTTTTGCTAACCTTCATTTCTCACCAACATTCATAAATTGGATTCAATCGTACGTAGTTGACCGTACTTATTATAATGTACTTTGTAGATCAGTTATTTTTGATCCATACAATGTCAATTCTGGAGTTCTGCAGAGCAGTCACCTGGACCATTACTGTCTATTTTATCTATTAATAGAAATATATCTTCTATTGTTACCATACATAACCACTTCTTTTCATCATAAATAGGTAAAAATTATTGGAATCTATATTAAAAAATTGTTACAGTATTAATTTCTTTTTTTATATTTAAATGAAAAATTATGTTATTGTTGTTTTAATTATTAATTTTTATTCTGATTTTAAGAAATATTTTTTTATAATATGCTTGTGTTAAGTATAATTAAATTAAATATAAATAAATAAAAATTCTAAATATTCGTTATCGTCAAATCAAGTGCAAAATTCTTGAGTTCGAAAAGATCAAATTATTAATAAATTTGTTAAAGTATTTAAACGTTCAAAGATGTTTTGTTTGTTTGTTTAATTTCGATATTATTAGATTTAGATTTAGATATATTCGATATTTATTAGTTTTTATCTTCTAAAAGTTAGTATATTTAAAAAATTAATCTTTTTTTTAATAATGAAGTAATTGTTTACTTAAAATAAATGACATTAAATGAGTCAGTATCCTTGTAAAAGTTAACTTGTACTTAAATACATAAGAAAAGCAAACTCTTTTCTTTTTGCTTGATATAAGTATTAGCATCACCTCAACAGTAAAAGCATTTGTTCTTGAACTACTGCTCACATACATTCTTCTAGTAGGTATACCTGTTGCAAATAGAATTTATCACTCACAGGTTTATTCATGCCTATTTTATGTAATCAACGTAAACTTACTTAAATAAGTAATTAAAAGATTTTGGAAAAAAAACACAATAATAGAATTTTAAACATATGTACCTACATTACTTAATAATTTAAATTTTTTATTAAATTTTTGAATAGTTTAACTTTTCTTTGGATAACAACACAAATTTGAATTATGAAGCTACGTAAACACAGCCAAGGCGAATGACGATGGCGAATAACGAATTTCGTCTAATAAAACTCAAGTAGTTGTCAACGAAAGTAAATATAAGTATATTTTGTAATGGGCACTGAACAATCAGAATTTAGAAATTTAATGAATAATTATTTAATTTCTAATTAATCTAATTTTTTCAATTAATTTTTCTTCGATACTAATTTTATTTATTTTTTCAATTTTCAACTAAATTTTAAATTAATCAGCTGTCGCCTTTTAAATTATTTTTTAAGTTAAAATTACTACACTAATCTATTTTTTGAATAGGTTTTTGCCTTTTAATTATCGTAAAAATAGAAAACAGACTAATTTTACCGCTAGCGAAAAATTTGACAACGAAATTCGATATGATGTGTTAACTCTAATTTATGTATGTGATGGCGAAATGTGTTTTGACATTTTGTTATTGTCATTTACCTTGGTTTTGTTTATATCATTAATCGTCAATGACAGATAAGCATCTGATTTTTTAATAAGTTAATTTATTGTAAAAATGTTTGTAATTGAGTCATTTAACGATAACGAATGTGCCCATAATTGAAGAACATCATAAAATTGATGAAACCAATTTCTTATTAATAACTGAGGTACAGAAAATATTTTGTCACATATATATAAGTTTAGTAATGTCGAGGGAATATGTAGAAAATAGATTGAACAATGATTTAGAAAATGGATACTCAGCACTGTTTAAATTAATGTAATGGTACAATCGGATCAATTTTCAATTCAAAACGTTAACCGGATCAATTTCCAAATATTATGCCTTACGAAAACATAACTTCTAATAATTCAGAAGTAATCGCGACCTTTTTAAAGATTTTTTTTCGAGCTCCTACTTAAATAACTCTGTTTGAAACTTGCTTTTGCATAAGAATGTTTCCTAACCATTTTTTTTTTATTTCATTTATATTTATGTTTTGAATTAGGTCGTAGCTTAATTTCGTCTCAAAGAATTTCTGTCATGAGCTCATTGATTGTATAACAAATTACCACGTAAAAAACATACCAAACTTTAGAAGCTTTAAAAATGAATTAAAGAAACATTTACTATCACCATGTTACTCAAATTATTCAGTAATATAGTACCTATGCAAATAATGATAAATTAATTTCAAATTACTACTGAGATATAGAACTAAGATTATTCAGATTGGTTCTTTCAACCAACCAATTTGATCTGATGAATAAATAAGATATTTGTAATTACTCGATGACCATCACACAATGACAGTAAGTCAATACGTTTAAGACAGTGGGAATAAGGTGGAATGGATCATTCCCCGAAATATTACTTAAAGCGAAACCGATTCAATTCAATTAAAATATCAGTCAAGTGATAAGGGGGGTACATTTCTGTTTATTTGTGTCTGTATAACAATTCAAAAGTAAATGTTTCGAACAAAAACATATTTCTATTTCAGGTAGATACGATGTAAATTTATGCACATCATTTACTACAACATTGAGAGTTAATACTAGATTGGGTCATTTAGAACTAAAATATAAAAACAAAAGAATAATCAGTATAAAAAAGTTTGTATGTAAAATTTTCAAAAACCTTTTTTTTATATTTATTTTAGTAAATTTAATCAAATTAAAAATTAATAAGAATAAAGAATAGTAAAAATAAAAACTTATATAGCAGAATATATTTTTAAAAATATATTATAAATAACAAACATTTCTGACGAAACGAAAAAATGGATTTAATGTTGTAAGAGTTGAAAGTTTTACTAAAATCATTCAACCTTATAAGTATTATTTAATTTATTTATGAACATTGCTCAATATGAGATATTTAACCTCTAAAATTGAAACAGGCACACCAGGTTTCCATCATTTTAGAATTTGGGCGATTGATCATATATTTTATTGCAATTTAACTGATTATTATAACTATTCGTCGTTCTGCTTACTGCGACTATATAATCTTTTCAGTTTTATTTTTTTTAAGCGTTCGTTTTTTGCTCATCCAGAGATTTTATTATTTTTCTATGCTGGATAATTAATCCATATTAAATCAATATTTTTTTGAGACTGAGCAGATCAGTCAAAGAACAGTGGTTATACAATTTGACTACAAGCACAAACGTTCTATTAATTTTTTTTTTTAAAAAAAGTATGTATATTGTTGTTTATGTTTGAATTTGGACCTATAAAATATAACTATAATACACATTTGACATTAGGCAATAACTTGACTAAGATAAAAAACTGTAAATTTCCCAAAGAAATAACAAACCATGCTAAATGTGACCTAAATTTTTTTATTGTTAGTAATTTAATATAGAAACACCTTTGCAAACATAACATTCGTATGTACCCTGAAAAAACTATATTATACAAATTTTATCAGAAACATGGCATTTTTTTATAGCATAGTTTCACTTTATCTTAATAATTACTAATTTATATTCCCTTATATCTCGAAAAGTTGTTATTATTCCACATAATTAGCTTAAAATATTTTAGAGTAAGAAATATTTCTGGAATAAATGTTTAATATTAGATTCAACTATGAATATTACTTTTTGATTGGAAAAAAAAAATTGGCCCATAACCTGTTTGTATTTTTAATCCGTTTCTGTATAAGGATTTCACATTTTTTTTAAATATTTTTCGCATAATATTTCAGTAGATGCGATATAAAATCAAATCTTTTGTAGATAGTAATTACCCACACAACATTTTTTATTGTAATAATAAGTTTAAATGTGGGGCCAACCTTTTTGCAATAGAGTAGTATATCATTTACATGTCAGACCTGTTTTTTATTTATTCATTTTGATGTTATGTGCTTTTAGGTAATTTTTTTTATTTATTTTTAGTTTACGCTAAGTAAAATAATAACAATTAAATTTTTGAATTTTATCTGACGAGTGAACGGTCATCAGATTTATATTTAATTTAATCTTGAATGTTGTCTGACTCATAAATGGTACTTTATATATTTCTCTTTAATGATAAATGCATCAGTGCAACATATAAGACCTTTACACCGAATTAGTATTTTATACTTAATAAGCGAACATCGAAGTAAATAAATAATCTTGTATATAATTTTTGTTATTGTGATGAATAAAGAATAAATTAAGCTATAATAATAGAAGTAGATATATTACTGAACTGAACCAGGTAACAATCTGATACTATATTATAGGTCAGCAACACTAATTGTGTCCCATTAAAAAACATCAAAAAAATTGATTCCAGCGTTTCATGCCTTGAATTGAAACTTCAATTCTAAAACTCAAAATAAATTGAATGATTATGGTAACCCTAAAATATAGATCATATGTACATTTCAAACTCATGAAGATAGAGATGTTGTGTTCTAAACAGAAACTAAAATATAAAAACTATAACAATAAAAAAAAAGAACGAAAAAAAAACAAAAACCTTTAAAAATTAAAAATTTATTAAAAAAGGGACCTTTTTAATAGCCTAATTTGGTTTATTTATTAAAAACAAAAAGCTCAAATAAAATTTAACATATTTTAAACTTGAAATAAAACAACAACAACAACAAAATCAAAATCTGTTAAATAGTTTGTAAAGTAGTTTTCATACCATACTGTGGTAATAATAAAAGTCAGTTAAAAATAAAATGTTACCTTTATTATTTGTTTTGTTTTTGTTTTTCATATAAAATTTAATTAATTGTTAAATTTTTAAAAAGGACTTTACAATTTCAAAAATATTGTAACAGTATATGTATATATGTATATTTAAATTAGAATATTAACCTGTTGAAGTTTTTTCATTTACATACATTGTTATTACCATACACATTTGAATTTTATAAAATTAAGTGAGGTTAAATTTTGATACTCAAAAATACATATAAGTTGTTTTTCGTTCCCTCCCTAACAATTTAATAAAGAGTTCATATTTTTTGATGATGCATATTATTTTTTTATAGAAGCAAAAATGGTACACGGAGAGTAAAAAGTGAATGTACGTACATTTGTTAGGTTCAGTTTTTTAATTTAAAAATAATGCAAAAACAATAAGGGTATTCACGAATAGGAGAAGATTTAAGATGTAGTCTTTTACTAGGTGTATAAGTGTATATAAGTGTATTGTCATTGTAAAAAGTTTTGTATGAAAAAATATTCATATATATATATACAATAGATTTTTACAAGACTCAAACCTATTGTACTTTTAGTATTGCACTTTAGCTGTCACTATACTTTTTATTTGGAAAATGGCTGAGATAAAGACAGATGTAATTTTTTCTATAAAAAATTTAAATCAAAACAAAATTTCAATTGAATTATTTTATGAACACAGTTACAAGTGAAGAAAAGAAAGTCGTTTCCTCATAATTATAAATTAAATTCATATGTAAACAAACAGCTGTCGCAATTCTACATCGAGTACAACATCGAAAGTACAAAAGTGCATTCACGAAATCGTTGTACAAATCATTGTAGACCTACGCACCTACTACACTTCTACACTTAATCTTCTACATTTCTACACTTAATTCTACACTTTCAAATTTATTTGTACACTTCGTCTACACTTCTACACTTAATTATGAATATCCTAAATATTTTACGAAATTTAGTTTGAATTACCTCTAATTTTAACAATTTATAATACCTTATACCAGCGATACGAAGATAATATGAAGTTAATGAATTTGTTTACTAATGAAGCAATATGTCAGTGTTTGCAATAACTAGTAGTTCAGGGCTCGAATAAATTCCTTTTTATATTACATTTAAGAATCATTTTAGTTTATTATTAAATATTTATCTTAAAGCTTAACCTCATCTTTTAACGCCTCTTCAAATAAAAAACATACTCCACATATAAAGCACACCATATTTAAAATTTAAAATAAAACACACATAAAAAGAAGAGCTATAGTTAATGTTGGAAATAAAAAAGAAATAAAAGTCAACCTTTAGTTTTACTAAAAAAATATATAAAGTCCATCCAGTCACAATAAACAATGTCATCATACTATACGAATATTCTGTAAAATATTTTTGAATGACGCTTAATAAAAATTTCAGATATAAATTAAACACGTTAAGAAAAATAACAAATAGAGTTAGAAGTGAAATACAAACACTTGTATTGGTTCTCAAAGTATAATAAAGCTTTGATATACCCAATCAAACATTGAAGTCAGTCTGGACAAATGATTTTCAAATCTGAAATTGTGTTTAACATATACAAACGCACGCTAAAAAAGTCATCTTTCTCCCCAACGTCGAAATTTTAAATTCTTGTCATAATTGACAATCAAAATTTTATTATACAACTTAAATGAATGGAACCGTTCGAATTATTTAGATTAATCTTTTTTTAATCAAATCGCATTTAATCAAAAATATCTAGAAGTTATAGAGAATAAATTGAATTGATGGTTAGTCTTAAAGTTTTTATTTTCAAAACATCCCATTAGAAAAATTCATATTTTTAAAGCGATCAGTTAAGGGTAGTTCTTCATTTATGTAGTTATGTTTGGAACTGTTCAATATGAACTTATTTATCGACAGTGCAATAGCCCAGTGTGAAATGTATAAACATTGCAAGTTTTAATACGATTGCCTAGAAAACTAACCGCTTTTATATTAGATACGATATTATGTATGTAAATATAGAGTTATGGATGTTTATTTAATGTAGATCAATTTTTTATTCTGATTGTGTGTTATATATATATAATATATATATTACTTAAGTATATAATATAAATTAAGTTTTATATTTAAATTATAAATTTGAGTTGAGTTGATGCTGAAAAACTTTTTTTTTCTGTATTCATTATTTTAATATTTTTGCTTATTTTTTGGTTTTTTAGTTTGTTTTTGAACTATGGTAAATTGTATATTAAAAGTTTTTTATTTAATTTTTTTTTTTTTTAAATACCCAAAGGTTATAAGTTACATTTTTATAGGAGATTTTGATATACATATGTACCTACATTATTAAAACATATAATAGTAAAAATCTCTATTCTACATTGTGGATTAGAAACATTGAAGAATAGAAGGTGATTGAATAATTCAAAACATACAACAAGTTGTATTGAAGGTGATCTTTTTTAAATCATTTAAGAGATTTTTTGAGAGCATCCTGCTTAAATATTTAATCACTAATAACTTGGTTTATTTTTTTTTATTTTTACCGAATCACTGAAATATTTCAACTCAATTAAATTCTATCCAATATCATAAAATTAAAAAAATATTAACATAAAGAGGAAACAGTTTTTTTTGAAGTATAATCAATTAAAATTAATATATAAATACTAGTATAATGTTATTACTAATCTAGTAAAATTTAGATATAGTTCAAAAAACTATTACAATCTAACTATTACAACCCAAAACGCCAAAAGCAATGTGAAGTAAATATCTATCATCTCTTATCATAATGCATTAATATGTCTCACTACATTCTACCTACACGCTACACCTATTTCTAAAATACATTTAAAACAATTGATTATTAAATTAAATGAAGCAACATTGAAATTATGAATTTTTATACTCTTAAATAACTTATACTAAAAAAGATAGCTTACAAAATAAATTTGTATAGAAATGAAAATATTGAACCTTAAAGAGCAATTTAAAAAACTTGCATTAAATGAAATTTGATCCACACGATTTTCGTTGTAGTAGTATTCACTTGCGTCAGGTCAGTCCCATGACCTTCAAGGTCTGTAGTGCCCAGCAAGTAAGTAAGTAAGTATTCACTTGACTTAAACATTACATACTTATATCGTATCTGTTAAAATATGCGGCTCAGTTCACTACGAATTGTATTGAACTGAATTTTGTTAGAAAAGTTCAACATACCCATTTCTATTATATGCCTTTCTTCATGCAATACACATACTAAATTATATTATTCCAACTATACGCTACTACAGACTACACGAATATTTCTATTAAAATAAATTTTGATTTTATATGATTTTATATTTTAAAATAAAAATGTTAAACAATATTTTTAATTAATTTTGAAGAAATATAATAACGCCCACATATAAAATAAATAATCTTTTTAAAACCTCAATATTGAAATTTTAATAAATTTTTTTTTTTTGCATAATTTAAAAAAATAATATTTATTTTTGAGTCCTTGAATTTTTATGAAAATAAATAATTATGAAATGGAAAGAAAAGGAAACTATGTACTACGATACGCAAAATACAAGAACAACAATGAAAGAAAAACTTTCATATTTAAAATCAACCTAAAGCAAAAAATGTCACGTTATTGAAATTTGAAAGCTTCTTAGAGCTCATTTATACTTTTAAGTTAATACCGTGAATTTATCATTATTATGGTCAAAAATGTAAAGGCAGTTTTTCATCAACATTTCAAAGTTAAACATTGTTAATAAAGTATAAAATTAGTTTCGGCTTTAGAATTAACATTCTACTAAAATTCTCCACATGGTTCATATTAGAAAAAAGATTAATTTTAAACAGATGAGCATTATCCTGCCAATATTACTTCAATCTGGTCAAATAAATTGCAGTTATACAATCTATACTACAATTTCATATATTCATGTATTAAATATCATCAATCATAATATTATAAACCAACTGTCTAACGTTCATTCAAAAGCTAATATAGAAATTATCTTTTATATTATGTACGAGTAGATAGGCAAATATAGTATATAATAATTATTTTTTGTTTTTATAATTTTTTGTATGTATATACTATACAGTCCCTATTATATAATATGTATATTTAAAATTAAAAATAATTTCATCAAAAAATTAAATATTAAATTTATTTAAATAAAATTTTCATAAATAATAAAAATTAATAAGTTTTTGAATATTTATTTTGTATAATGTAATTAATTGCATAACATATCGTGCATTATAATAAGTATATTTAATTTTTATTTCTTTTAGTATAGAAGCTTTATACTGATGTGCCACTTGCTTTATTTGGATGAGATATAATATATATATATATTGAAAATCGATTTAACTGTAATAAAATAAAATTTATAGAAAACAATGCAATCATATTGTATTTAATTCACGAATAATTTAAAGTAATAATAAAATAAAAATAAACTAAAAAATGTATACACATATATATTTTATATATACAACATATTCGTATTCATGATATACAGTAAAACTTCGATTATTGATAAAATAAAAACCATTTCCAATATCAAAAGGTAATAAATGAATAATTATGAAATTAACTCTTCAGTCAGCATTGCTCTATACGTGTTTTCTGTTTTAAAAATTTTTAAATGGACAAACAAAAATCCATCTTAATACTTCTATAACTAAAGTACTTATTTGTACAATATGTAAAAATTAAATTTGTAAAAAATATTCCTTTTTTATCAGAATAATTTGGATAATTTCATTATATATGATTTTCGAAAAACTGATTAGAATATAAACATTATTGAAACTGTTCAATCGCAATAAATATTTTATTACTATGTTAGAAAATGTTTTTTTTTTTTTTAATTTTAACTTTTATTGTATTGTTGTCTATTACAAAATCCAGGAAAAAATTTACAAAACTACTTTAAATTCTTGTACAATGACTAACAATTAAAAAAATTATAGGACAAAATGGCAAGTAAAAACCTTTAATTAATTATTTTATGGTAATATAAAACCTAATGTAAACCTACCCTAAATCTTAACTAACGTCTATTAACTAAAACGATCTTAATACTAAATCTTAATCTACTATCGTTCTTATAAGCGGATTTTCGGAATTGTAACAGCTTTCAAAAAAGGCAGGTGCTGTTTTTTGAATTTTTTTTAGAATAGTACTAGTGTTTGTTATTGCTAATAAGTGTAATCTGCTTGTGGAGAAATAAAAAGGTTTACTTAGGATTAATTTAAGAACAGCGTTTTGTTTTCTCTGCAGTAAATTCAAATTAGTTTTGGCAACACTCATCCATACGGAACCCGTATAACAAAATACTTTGAAAAATGGATTTAAATATTAATAATTTATTTTCAACAGTTAAATTAGATTTTTTATTTATGACTGGATGTAACATTTTTATACAGAGATCTATGTTATTAACGGTTTTGATTTGATGTGTTTTGAAAAGTAGTTTTTTATCTAGGTATATGCCCAAGTATTTTATATTATCACTTTCCCAAACTATTTCGAAATTTCCATATGATAGGTTTCTGTTCCGCAAAAAACAAGATTTTTTCTTTTTGTAAAGAAAATCGATTTAGTTTTTTCTTCGTTAATTTTGAATTTCCACTTAAAATAACGGTCCTTAATTATTTTGAAAACATTTTTCAAGGTTATTTATGATTTCATTTGGACAGTTAGAGACCAATAATAACGCAGTATAATCAGCGTACAAACTAGTGTAGCAGTTTGGAATATTGGGTAGATCTGCTGTGATGATGTTATATAATAAAGGAAAGAGCGTAGAGCTTTGCGGAACACCTGTTGTAAAAACGATTTTCTTGGATTGTGCTAGTCCAATTTTTACTGTGAAAAATCGGTCGCTCACAAAATTTTGAATTAAATTTATTTTAGTCTAAATAATTACAAATCAAAGGTGTAAATAATCTAGTAATATAAACTGTTGAAATATAGAATTAAAATGTATGAAAATAACATATTATACAAATACATTAAGGCAATAAATAAAATAATAATAATAATAATAAATAAAAAAAAATATATATGTTCATTTTTGGTTACAGTGAAAATTTATAATTTGAATAGTAGGGGGAGACATAAAATATGTGTTAAAATAATATTAAAATAACATATTATGTACATGGGGTGAAACTTTAAATTGAAAATTTGAAAAAATATTTAGATTCGCTACGTCTCTTTTCATTATTATTCTTTCTAATATCTTCCATTTAAAAGAACAATAATAAAAATCTATTGTGAAATGGTTCAAATATCTGTACAGATTAAATATAATGATGATTAAATATAATTTGGCTTTATTTCAAGTCATTCTATTGTTATTTAAATAATCGATTTAAATGGAGGATTAAATAAATGGTACCTACTGTTTTTGAATAACATAATGTCATTATAAACAAATTTCATTTAATATAACAGTCCTTGTGCAACTGAATAAGGAATAAGAAATATTTATGAAAAAAACAAAGTTTTATTTTTTTTATAAAACTTGAAGACAATTTCAATTTTGAAATTTCATTTGGATAAGTTTTGACAGTAAGTATAAAGATATATGTATGTATGTATATAATATAAAGTTTTTCAATTTTGAAAAATTTTGTACGTGAAATAAAATGAAATACCATTCTATAATAATTCCTACTAACCAAATTTTTTATTGCAGATTCAATTATTGAAGTTTTTTTTGCTTTGTATAATTTGAATTTTTTTTTTTTTATTTAAGAAAAAACTTCAACTTTTGAAGTTTGTTAAATTAAAAATTAGAAATGCAAATGTAGGTAAAAATATTGAAAGTTTTCTTTTGAAAATTGTAATAATTTAGATATCATTGTTTTGATGATGTCCTAATCAAAATGGTTTTATCGTAATTTTTATATAAAAAATTTAAATACGTTCTTGACGGTAGTTGATATTACCACAGAGAACTTATATACAGAGGCGTAAGGTCCATACAAAGAATATGTACAATTTTATTTTAAAATTTCAGAAAAAATTCAAGAAGCATAGCTCCACCAACACATATAAGTTGGTAATTGAAAAGAGAATTTTGTTTTTGCGATTCTCAAATTTTTTTCTTTTATTCATTTTACTTTTATCTGCTCTTCTTTATTCTTTTTTAATATTTTTCTTAACTTAACCAAAGAATTCTATTAACGAGATAATGCACTCCTTCCTCAGTTTACGTAAATATAATTTTTAACAAAATTAAAACAAAAAAAAAAGATAAATTTTGTAAAAAGAGGTAAAGTTATTAGTTAATTGATATCTTTTTGCTTTTAACTTTATTATTACATATTCATCATCAATATCATATTGATATGCATATCAGTTTTTTTTAGGAATATCACTTTAAATTTTAATTTAGGTAAATAAAATAATACAGCGTTGCAATTAATCGCATTGTATGATAACGTTTTGTTTGAAAATATTTTATTTTATAGAAAATTGTTTACTTGATATTGAGAGAAAATTTAAAATTTTTTGAAAAAAATAATAATGTAAAAATAAAAATTTTGAAAATATACTATTATTGAAAGAAAACTAGTCCCCTAAATAGTAGAAAATAAAACTAGTGGAAAATCAGAATTATTTTTTGAGATTTGTAATATATTTTCAAAATTCTTTGTTATATTCTTCGTGATGAACGTTTAAACCAAAAATCTTTTTCATAGGTTTGTTTGTATCATGTTAAAATTTTTGACATGTTTTTTAAATCAAATTTTTGTACTTCGTAAATTAAAAACGAAATAGTTGATATTTGCATACAAGAAACAACAAATTGTGAAAAATTTAAAAGCTAGTTTTCTGACGGGGTATGCCTAAATCATCGGAAACATATTATGCTGAATTTTTAATTTTAGTTTTATTAAGAAAAAAATTTACATAGCTTACCGAGATATTAAATAAAGAAAAGTTCGAACAGAAAAAAAGCGCAAAAAATTTTGGATGAAAAAAATTTTGTTCAAGACAAATTACAAATTAAAATAAAAAAGTCCAAATTCATTCGTTTCAAAAAACCATAAAATTTTACAATAGGAATATCATAATCAGACTTCATAAAACAAACTGCCCTTTTAAGGATTACCATATATTTCCTAAAGAGTATTATTTAAAAATTCTACAGTGTAATATAATAATATTAGTAGGTGAAAACTCAATGTACGCGTTTAGTACTTTGAAGCTTTGATAGCGTTTTACACCTTTGATGATTTTCAGCGTTTACAGGCTTTTAACGCGTTGAAAATTCAATGTACGCGTTTTGCACTTTGTTAAAAATATTTCTTGTTCAAAAATAACAGTATTTAAAATTTTTTACTCTAGAAAACAAGTTTTTATAAACTTCGAAACTCATATTTCTTTTTCGGTTTTTTTCAATTTTCAGAATATTTTTTTATAATTTCTTTTTTTATATTTTAACAAATTTTAATATTTGAAATATACCTCCGAAATTTTAAATAATAAGTTTAAATATTAAATAGCTAATTTCATAAGAACTGCCAATGCAATTTTTGTTTGAAAAATTACCAATACAAACAAAAACAAAATCTGTCAAAAGCATATAAAGCATTAAAAAAGTTGAAATTGACCAACTTTGTGCTAGGAACGTGTAACGCGTTTTGTCATTGAGTTTACTTTAATTTAAACAAATATCTTCAACTTGAAATGTTAAAAGCGTAAACCATTGTCAAAGCTTTCAAAGCGCAAAACGTGTACATTGAGTTTTCAGCTTTACTCATTTAAAATTATATACATATCTGTAAAATAAACACTTCTGTGTTTGCAGTTTTATTAGTTTATTGAAATATATTTATTTTACTGCACACTATTGGTACGAATCTTGGAAAAATTTAGTTTTTGTGCTTAACAATTTATTAAACAAAAAACCACTACTGCGCAATTGCACAGGGGTAACTATAGTCAATATTTTTTCTATGATATATTCCATTTCAGTCCAATTTTATTTGTAAGGAAAATCTTCGTAAATCTTCCTTTTTCCATACAAATAAAATCCCTTTCTAATGAAGCAAAAATTAGTTTCGGGGCTTTTGAAATATAGAAGCATTGATAATCATATAATCAAAATTTTATAAAATTTTTTATATTATTTTTTTTGTTGGATAATGAAAATAAAGGTATTTTTTTCTTCTCTTAAATTTTGTCTATTTTCTATCTTTTCGTTTCATATTCATATGCATTGCACATGTATTTGTGGATTTGTAAATGAACGAGAAATGGAGCTATTGATTTTCTTATAAAATCGTTAATTTTATCTTCATACAAAAATTTTATATGGGATTGTGCTTCTGTATTTATATTAGTTTTAGGGATTTTTTTTTTATTATTTTACAGTTACAATTGTGTTGTTAAAACATTTAATATTTAAGAACAATAAAACCAAAGTGACAATTTATAGCGGCAAATTTTAACCTTAAAAGTGTTTAAAATACTAAAAACAAAAAAATTATAGTTTTTTTTTTACTTTTATTAATTAATTTTTTTAACTTTACCCAATTTGTATTTATTGAAATGTGAAAGTTTTAAAATTGGGTAATAATTTTTGAAATTCATAATTTTTAAATTTTTTGTAAAAAAAAAAATTGTCCAAACTTTTTTTTCATTTCGTACGTTTTGAAAATATACGACTTTTGTTCGAATCACTAAATTTCATAAGGTGTAAAAACTGTAATTTAAAATTAAACAAAATAAATAAAAAAAATATTATAATCTACCGTTACTATTATACCTTCTAGCCTTTTGCGGCACGCATAGTTTGATGGTAAGGCAGATGCATCTAATTTCTTATAGAATTGAACCAGTGATTGTAAATTTGTAACAAAGTTGGATTGGATTGTTTTTTCGTTCGAGCCGATTAATCTACTACTAACAGAGACTTGATATCTAAAATTAACTCTAGAAATGAAAAATATGCTGGATTATTAAAATGTGTTACATTGTCATCTATATTTAATAATGTTTTAGTGCTTCATGAACCTTTTATATTTAAAAATTTAATTTATTCCCATTCCCGACATTAAATTTTGTAAATGCAAAATTTATTTTTTGTATGTTTATGTATAGAGTTAACAAAATAAATTGTTCTTTGTTTAATGAAAATTTCACAAAAATAACAAATCTTTTGTTTTTATTTTTGCAAAAAAACAAAAAAAAAACAAACAAAAACAAATTCAAATTACATTATAATGTTTATATAGTACCAGTATCTACCACCAGTTACATTTATGTCATAACGAAAAATAAAAAATACCTGTTATTTTAACAGTTCAAAGTCAACAATTCTACACAGAGTTGTCAAAACAAAAATAACAAGAATTTACTTAAAAAAAAAAAAAAAACGAAAAAAAGCAATAAAAAAATTCAAAATAAAAAATAAAAAAACATATGAAAAGAATTCAAAAACGACAGATACGAAAAACTTTTTTTTCTTATTTTGTTAATTTCTTTTTTCAAAATTGAGTTTTGTGCCTTCATTCACTGACAATCACTCAAAAATTCGTATGTGATGTGTATATGAGATTAAAAAAAAAAAAAAAAAACAAAAAAAAAAAATTAAAGTTTGTTTTGAAGAGTACGTGAGCATAACCTGAATGTATAATCAAGTACGTACGTATGAATGTGTACTTTCAAAAGAAAGTTTTTTTCTACTTGAACTCAGATCTCACTCTTTCTGTCTCTCTTACTCTTTCAATTTCATCCATGTCATTCATATTTTTTTTTATAGCTTGCTTATATCAAAATATAGAATATGAAATGTAAACTGTTAAGATGAGTTGATGACTAAAATATATCTCAATACATTTAGTTGGGGTATTGTATAGGCACGTGTAATCCTTACTACATTCGGAAGTTATTTTGAAATGGAATTAAAAAGAAAAAAAAATACAGTTATAGATATTCACGAGTTTCTTTAGAATAGTAGATAACTATATACAATATGATGGTGCGATTATGATTGCGTGTGTGTGTGCGTGTACAAAAATATGTCCTGTTGATGAAAATACTAAACTTATATGGGAAATGACTTTATAGTATAACAAAAAAATTGATTCAACCCTTTTTTTTGTACCAGAAAATTTGCATACGTTTTTTTTTTATAAAAGAATTATCATTTCCATAAGATACATAATGTATATACATATACTTATGTATAATTGGTGAATATGAACACGAATTTATTAAGATTTCAAGAGGCCAAGATTCAATACAGGTTAAGGATTACTTTTGAAATAAAACTTATATACATATAGCAATATTTACAATAATTTTCATTTTCATTGATTAGTAAAAGGTTTTTGATATGAGTAGATTAAGGACTCAAGATTAATCGATATACAAAATATAGTTATTGCATTGTATTTTCACTAAAAAAACTAATAATGATAACCATTTCTAACATTCTAATCACACATTCGATATACACAATTAAATATTTTTCGTTATTAAAATACCATGTGTTCAACCAATTTTGGTACGTAGGTCTGATTTATTAGTTACAAAAGTATAATCAAATATTAAAACAATCCTGGATACACAGAATTCAACATATGAGACTGTCCAAGCAGCTCGTTATTAAAACTATTCAAAAGTGAGAACTATCTTTGTCAAATAATACCAATTTGAATAAAAATACATGAAACTGATCTAAAGAAAAATAAAAACTAAGCAATTTGATTGACCAAAGATGAAAATCAGTTGACAACAGTTGAAAATCATCACACTAGAGATTATTTAATATTGCATATTATAATTAATTATAATGCTTTTTTTTTTTATATAATTTATTTTTGTTTAAAAACGAAACGAGTAAGTCATTTAGGATATAATTTAATAAAGACTAAGTATAACAATTATGATATAAATATGATATAGATGCTGTTAGATACGTATATACAAACTACAAACAAATTAACTTGTAATGAAATTTTTAAAAATATAACCGTTTCTTAGTATATAAATTGCATAAAAAAAAGATTGCTTAAATTAACTGATCGAATACAGATATCGTTGTAAAATCTCAAATATTGGATAGTTCTAAACAATATCATGAACTAATTGTTATCAACTATCTTGAAGCTTGTTGTATATAAAAACTATAAAATTGTGTCAGTCCTAAATATACGAAAACTAATCAACAAAATTAAATTGACTTACTTTCGTTTAAAGATAATTGACAATTTACGTGCCTATCATCGTCTTCAGATTTAAAAATAATTCATATTTTTTTTTTTTTTTCTTAAATTCTCTAACATGATGTACATATTTTGAACCTAAGGACTTTCATGTTTTTTTTTTTGTTTTTCAAGAGTAAAATTAAAATTATGTCATTTTATTTTTATAACAAAACTTCTTCTTAATTTTCTTTTTCTAGAAATAAGATGCTTAATCATTTTAATTTACCAATTTTGTCACTGTAAACAAAATTGAAGGAAAATGTACATTAGTCCTAAAGGGCCAATTCAAAATAACGAATATATGTAAGTGTTAGCATGTCTCTGTAATTTGTAAAAAAAATGTTTAATACATTAAACCTTATTTACTTTATACTGGATAAAATAGGAATGCAAATGTTGTTACTTGTTCTGCTAATTCTATGAAGCATTTGAAAAAGTTTAAAAAAAAATACACTGAGCCGTGAAGGGGTCTGATTTCGGCTTAAAAGGTAACTGTTTGTAATTTAATTTAATAACTTCAAGTAACTTGTGAAACTATAATGTAAGAACTACAAAAAGACAGAAACAGAAATGACATCAAGGGCTCAAACCAGACGGTTCAACTTTCAACTTTCAACATATTTATTCTTACTTCCAGACGATTCATCAAAAACTAGTATCACTTTTATATGTATGTGTAACTATTTTATTATTAATAATAATAATTCCTTCATATACACAAATTTTTTCTGAACCTAATATAAAATTTTGTTTACTTTTTTGTTTGTGTTAGTAGATTCTCTCGTTCACCAGCTAAAATTTTGTCAACAAAGTGATGAACGAAAATGGCTGCCGCAAAATTAGTTTATAGAAAAGGGGGAATGAAACGAAAGCAAAAAAGTGATGAAAGTCGACCTATTTGGAAGTAGGCAATGAAAGTAACTTGAATTATGTTTGTCAGAAAACCCGTAGTAAGTAAGTACTGAATTTGCGAAACTTAATATTTATGTGGCGTCATTCAAATTCTTACTTTCACTTTCACTGTACTATTTGCTTCAATTTTATATTTACCTCTTCTTAACCTCTTGTGAACTAAGTGGAAAAAGTGATAAGGGGCCTGCGACTATATTTTTCGATTTTACAAATAATATGGCAATGTGTTAATTGCTTATGTATGTTATGACAGACGACATTAATGACATATGTAATTTAAAATAAGAAAATATTTTAAAATTAGAATAGGTACAGTTTAGTATTAGAATTGTAGCTAAGAGGATGAAATTAAATGGAGAAATAAAATTAACTTTGGTATTTTAATTTTAATTCTAATATTAATAATCCCACATGTCAATACTTTATAATAAAGCAAATATAATGGTGGTGAATAAATTATTCAAAAATGATTATAAATCCAATTGAAAAAAAATTAAAAATGTGGAACTACTGCAGCAACATACAAATTAACAGTTACAAAGTGCGCTGTACAACAAACATCATAGATAAACCAAAAATAAAGATATCCACCTTAACCCATTCACGCCGTTTGTCCTATATATAGGACAGCAAGCAATATGACATATAAATACGTATAACTTCCATTAAAATTAACTTAGCTCGGTCAAAAGTACGTTATTTTGAAGTTAAATAAAGTAACATTTTTCAATATAGTAATACAAACTTTTCAGTTTATAAGTAACAATTAAACTCAACTAGAAATGTAATTTTTTCAAAAAGTTAAAAATAGTAGAGGTAGAGTAGAGATGAAAAATATTTAATTCAATTCAAAATTTAAAAATTTATTTGTTTAAGCATTAAAGAAGCTTCGACAACTATTAAATATTGAATTTTAGTTGAAAATATTAAATATTTTTTTATTTAAAAATTGGTGTCCTTTATATAGTCCAACCGGCATAAGTATGTAAGCATTTTTATTTCGTTGTAGTTTTATTTTGGAACATGTAAAGTGTAATTATGACACAAGTAAGAGCATTTGCATGGTAAAAGTGAGTTCAAGGGTCTTCAGGTAGCTATTGAAGCTTTATTGGGAGTTCAAAATAATTTTGAAGATCATAATGGCATAAACGAAGGCATTTTCCCACCAGAATTAGATAAATTGACGAATTGTGAAAAATTTTATGATCAAAATCTCTTTGAAAACGAATTGAGATGTTCAAAGTGCAATAGAAGTGAAAATTTGAGACGAAAATGATGAAATCGAAAATACTATTGATAATTCGTTTTTGTTGTTAACTGAAGATAAAGACACTTGTGATTGTGTCTATACTTGGCATATTTAACACTTTGTTAAATGTGTGGATAAAAGTGTTTCTGCAATGCTAACTAGTCAACATTAGTATAACTCCTATACATTCAGAAAAACGTTGGAATAGCAATAGAGAAACGCATATAGAGAAACGGGAGTTTTGGGGAGAAACGGGAATTTTGCAAGTTTTAATGCTGATGTGAGTGGTGATAGAATTGATCAAAATAGCAATAAGTACAGAATCATGCTAAAACGTAAGGATTGTAGTGGTCGATTTTTATTTTCCTAATTGGTTTAGCAGTGGTAAACGTTTGGAATTTATACTTTGTATCATCAGACGAATCATCTCAACACATCGCAGCTATCATTGATTTTGTAAATATCTTCAAAGAGCAAGAATTTTTTAAAAGAAAAAAAAATAAATCCTTCCTCAACAGTAGACCCCGAAATAAAAAATCGCATTCTTTCCAAAATGAAAGAACAGCTTCGCTTTTTATTCCATCACTTGCACAAAGACCATATGCATTAGTCGTTTATGTTTTACAAAGTATACTAAATTTTTATCCTATAATTGAATTTCTTATTTATTTTTAATTGTTTTTATTCCATTTCCGGAATATAATGTTTAATAATTAAAAAAGTTTCTAAAATTTAAATAGTTTTATTTTTCTTTATGTATTTAATTTATAATATTTAATTAGTTTGTTTCAATGTATTTATTTTTGTCATTCGAACTCTAAAAAAACCAAAATAATATTTTTATTTGTTTAAACTTTTTGTTTTAAAATTATGCACCCATATTTGCCGATTGGTCTCTATTTATAGGACGGTCCATAGATCGGAACTTACAAGCGTTAGAAGAACCAAACTTGACTTTTAGCTTATCTAGCGTTACTCTGGCTTTAAAATATTATTCGTTTTAGACAACGAGAAAGAGTAGCCGGCGGGAAAGGGTTAATTAATATGAATTCAAAACCCCAATTCAAGTAGAAATCCTGAAAATAAACGATCTCAACAGTTAAACTACCAAAGAAACCATTAAAATTGAGGAGTTGAATTTCAAAATAAGTTATTTCCAGTTCCGGCCGAAATAGTTTTTTTTTTCTTTTATGTGATTGAATGTAAAAATGAGTCCTGAATTGCATCACCAGTTAAATTTCAAATTTATTATAAAAATTGGTTATTTACATGAACTGAAAAAATTTTTCTTCTAAATTTTTTTCATTTTCGGAACAATTCCAAGTTAAATTGACAGGTTGGTATTCAACGAATTGTTTCCGAAAAAATTGAATAGTAATATTTAGTAGATAGATACTGAATATTCAACTATACTCTTATAATTACTTTTCAAGCTATATTAGTGAATACTTCGATAAGATCGCAAAGTCATATTATTAGTGTTCACACTGGACTTCTAGAGTCACAAATATTGTAAAATAAAATTTTTGAAAATATTTATTAGTACGTTTTAATGAGGAAGGTTTTCGGAACCCCACTCTTGCAGAATCAAATAATCCTATTCACGTTATTTAATTATATTAATTTGAGTTCGATACCAACCAACTAATCAATGTTATGAAATCACAATCGTAAAATCATATACGGAAATTTTTTTTCAAAATAAGCTTCGGTAAATAACACAAAAAAAAATTCTATGCTTCCTTAATGGTTCTTCAAGGATTTTAACCTCAGGATTTTTTAATGTTCTTATTTATAATTAATAATTTTTGTGTTTTTAATACAAAAGTAATGTACCGTTGTTTTTTTTTCTGCCTCTTGAAATTTCCAATTACACCATTACTATTCTGATGTAATTCATAAAATTTTTTTCAATCATTGGAAATTGTTTATTGAACTCATTATGGAGGTACATGAAAAATTTTCAAAATCCTTGAAAACACAAGCCTCAAGGATATACGAGTGTTATATATATATTTTTTTTATTTTTAAGAATTTTCTTTTAATCTCGTTCGTTGAGGTATTGAGGCATAACGAATAGGGAAACGTAAAAGAAAAAAAAAACTGCCTTTGGTTTGTTTAAGAGGTCATTACAGTTGTATATGCGGTTTAAAACACTAATTTTCTTCAAGGACTTTTGATCGTTTATTCTTTTACTCTGAGAATAGGATATGAAATAGATTTGTTTTTGCTTTTTCTAATAAACAAATATTTTTTTGTGAAATATTCTCAAATTGAAACCTGAGAAAATATATTGATTCTGAATATGTTAAATGGTGCGATATAAATATTATGCTAAACACAATATGATAAGATGGAATAAAGCAAAAAAAAAAAAAAAAAAAACTAAATTCTAGTTCAAATATACTGAAATACGAATTCTAAATTAATTGAAATTTGTAGAAGGACTAAATGAAAAAAATTATTAAAACTAGTTAAGGATATGATTATACTGGTACACGTCTTCCAAAACCCTTAACATCTAGAACATTAATTTACTTATATTAATTTAAGAAACGCTGCGACAATTTGCAGCCACTAGATTAACTGGAACGAAATCGCACAGTCATTTAAGATTCTCATCATCATCCCCTGGTTCTATCAGTCCTGCCAGTGGGGGGACAAAAAGCATGAATGTGGTGGATTGATAACTCAGTTTAAGATTTGTAATTAGTTTTTTAAAAAAAAAAACCCCCAAATATATCAAACGTGTTAAGTAAATAGGTAGGTGTATTGTGTACATATCAAAGTTTGTCAATTCGAATACTTTTAGACCAAAAAAGTTAGACGGTTTCAAATATGTACCATATATGTTAAAAAATTAAATTGAACAAATTAATAAGATAAACACAATTGAGGTAAAGCACAACAATTTACCATAGAATTGCCAATTGCAAGTTAACAAGTAATGAAAGGCATATATTTTTTATCTGTATTTTTGAATAATTCTGAATTGACATTTTGTTTTGCAATTTAGGCAACAAAAAATTAGTCAGATTTTACGTTTCTGATTGGAAAAGATTAAACAGCAATTATTTTGTATTGAAATTGACAATTATTATCTTTGACTTTTTGAAAATTATGATTTTTTATAAAATAAATTATCAACCATGAATCATTAGTTACAACTCAAGGTCATGTCAAAGTGTATGAACAAAAACGTTGTAGTAAAAAATCATCTCAATTCAAAGATCGATGGAAGTCGTAGAAAAAATCGACTAAACCTCCAGTGTGATGCTCTAGATGTTTCACCGACTGGAAAAGCAACATTCAGAATAGAGATTCCAAAAATAAAATGTTGAACGATTCCGAAATTTGTCCAAGACTATAAATAGATCAACTAACCTAATAGTAAAGTGTTTAAAAAAGTAATTTTGTAAGTAACATTTTAGTTTTTTACATAATTTAAATTTGTTTATACATTAAAATGTTTTTCCACGTTGTTTTCCTTTTCAAAAGTTTTTATTTTTACAGTTACGACATAACAAACTATTCTTACAAAAATGTAAACTTATGGTGGATTTCCTCTTCATGGAGAAAATGCCCGGAAAGGATTTTTTGTGTATGTGTTGGTAAAATAAAATATTTTGATTGGTTAAAAAATTTGTCCGGACGTTCGTTCATTAAGAGGAAATCCACCTTTAATCTAATAATTTAGAGTTTAAAAACATTAAATCACCCTATATAAAAATTTAATGTGTTATATTTTTATAAATGTCAACCTGATAAATATAAATTTCTCTCTCACTCTGTCTCTTTCTTTTTCTGTCATCTCTTTGTTTCTTTTTGCAGAATTAAATAAATTACAGACATTTAAATAAATGATTTATTAAGGTTTTAAAACGTTCTTTATTTTGATGGGAAAATAAAAAAAAAATAAGAAGTAACAAGAAAATCGAAACGTCAATAAAAAACAACAACAATAATTATGCTAGAATTTTTATAAATGATCTGCGGAAATGTTTTTTAATTTCTTTTGGGAAAAGTTATTTTATACATATACATAATACACACATACATATACACAATATAGCATATCTTATAATATAATTTTGTATTCAAATTAATTATTGAATAATATTTAATGTTATTGTTTATTTTTACCGTTATATTATTATTATTTTAAATTTTTTCTCTTTTATTTTGTATTTTGTGATGGTTTTTTATACCCGAAAGCCCAAGATATCTAGGAAGCAATATTTTTTATTTGCTCTTAAAAATTATTTGAATAAGTTTATTGTTTTTGTTATTGTTTTATTTTTTTCTAAATTTACGATTCATATAATATGTATATGTATATGTAAAAACATATTTTAAAGGATATACCATTAAAAAGGATATCTTAAATCTTTATTTTATTTTACTTTTATCGCCAATAGGTATAGATCAATAACAGAATAATTTTGATCCGAATTGGAGATTTTGAAAGAAATTTTCGATTTTTTTTTGTTTTTTTTTCAATGATAGTCACTTGTCAACATTTAATTTATTATTTTTAAATTTTTGCATATATATTTTTTATTTATATTAGTCAAATTGGAATTTATCAAATTTATTGTTTTTTTTTCAATAATAATTTCTATATCCTAAAAAAATGTTTATGAAAATAATTTAAAAATTTAAGATTTAATCAAAATAACTCACGAAATAAATAAACCTGTTTATCAATACGGCAAATGGAAGATACCTATATCTATCAGTTTTACTTTAATTTAACCAGTGTTTTTATTTGTTGATATTTTAGAATTCTATAATTCAGAATTTAAATTCTATGTTAAAAACGTTCGGATATCATTAACTAAAATTTCAGTGTTAATTGAAAATAGACACGCCTACCCACCACCCAATTTTTTATCACCCACAATGATTTTGCTTGTTATTTTTTTTTTTTGTTTAAAGTTTATGTAATATGTGTATTCAAGTAGTTTTACTATCATTGTTCAGTGCTCCTTTTTAATTTCATATCATCTACAATACATATAACAATGATGATGATCTCATCTAGATAAAAAAAAATATATAAAATGATCCCATCTATATTTACATGGATACTACTTGTTAAAGTCATAAAAATCGATTAAGTCAATAACTATTAAAACTATTCTCTAATGAAATCATAGAAACAAAAAATATAAATGTAAAAACCGTTATGAGTCTAGCCGAAATAAATATCAAATGGAAATATTTATGCTTTAAGTAAGTAAGTCTATTAATATAACAAAAAAAAAATAATAATATATAATTTATTATCGCAGTTAGTTACAGTAGTCTTTTAATATTCAATAGAGACCAGTTGTGTTTTATGTGTTCTGTAAATAATAGCACATGCGAAAGAAATTAACGTGTTATTGTAATAAATTAATTTAGATGAAATAATAATTCGTATTTTATTAAAATAAAATGAATAATTATCACATAGGACAAATGACCTTGAATTATAAAGTCTATAGTACATGCAATACAGTTAATTATGTAAGTCGTCTTCAATGTAAATTTATATTAAAAAAGATGATCAACTTATAATCAATCATAACCCTAGATTCTTTTGATCGGGAAATTTAAGGTCCAAAAGTGAAATATTATACAAAGTTTATCAACATAAATTTAAAAAAAAAATAATGGTGTTAACATAACTTTGATTATTTTAATTTTTCTTCTTAAACATTTTCAACATCATACCAACTTTTTAATTAAAAAATCATAAAAATCATTGTACAGAAATTTTTTTTAATCAATTTTCGACCAAAAAAAGATTAGTTGATAATTTATTAGAAAAAAACATAAGTCTGTCATGAACTAAACTCATAAGTTCGACCTTCTAAATTGATGACATGATAAACCAAATAACTCAGAGTACTCGTATATAATCTGGTACCAACTTAAAATCAAATGGAGCCATTCTATTTAAGAAGGTTTAGATCCTGACAATAGCAGTATATTTTTCCACATTTAATTAGTTGATAAGCCAGAAATTTGCTAAATAAAAACATTGCAGTAAAATATGTACATACTAAGAACTTGGATACCACATTTTATTTAAATACAAAAAGGTAATTGTACCTAAGTTACTGTCAAGAACAAGACAAAAAAAGACAAAAAAAAAACCAAGGTAAAAATAAAAAAGTACAAAAAGCTTTTAATTAGTTACTAAAACAATTTTTGATTAAAACCAAATTAAAACTTAACGAAATAATTAAATTTAAATTGAAAATTTAATTGTTTTTTTTTTATATACTAATGTCATATTCTAACCTATTACATATAAAATTATTCATTATCCTTATATCAAAAAAGCAAAAAAAAACAAAACAAAAACTGAAATGTGATGCTGATTTGATTACAGAATATTCATAGTTGAATAAATTTGGTTTTAAATGATACAGAAAAAAAATAGTTTATCCTAATTAGAACAGCTCTATTCAAGCATGAAAATATAGATAAATTTAGTTCTATTCAAGATATTTATACATATATGTACATATATAATAACCAATTAACATATTTCCAAGTCACTTATGATGTGAAGTCCAACAATAGAAAAATAAAAATTCAAATAAAAAAATATTTAAAAACTTTTCTCTGAAAATTGTTTTTAATTATTTGGATATAACCAAAAAATATTGAAAATTAGATGAACATGGCTATTTGGCTCCCGAGAAGACAATTAACACTAAGTCCTTTTAGATGTCACCTTTTTATGGTCAAATACTTCATTTGTTGTTATTATTTAATTTTAAAGGATTATTAGTTTAAGATTCTCGATTTTAGAGTCAACTTGCCCAGCTGATGAAGGTAATTAGATCTCTAATTTTATTATAACTCGTACTGAGTGCTATCATACGTCAATATGGGAACTAATTAGAAGTAGATTATTTTGAAGAAAATGAAGGGCAATCAAAGATGTCAATAAAATGTGAATAAAAGTGCGACAAATTAAGTATAGTACAAATTACAAGAAGAACAAATAAACTTCAATGCCTGTATAACAACAGGGGTTCCTCTCAAAAAATAAAAACTTTGACCTTTATTGACCTGAATTAAAATGTCCGATTGATTTCTGATTTTAAACGTTACGAATTGGATCCAAGTGCTCATTAAGTAATGTCACGTATGATCTTTAGAAATTTTGTCCACCACGAATATGTAGAAAAAGTTCTTAACCAAACAATAATCCAAGCAAATATGTATAAAAATCGATATGAAATACAAACTATTAGAAATCTACAGAAAATACCGAATTACTGAAAATGAAGAAAAATTTTGGTAAATCGAAAATGATTATGCAAAAAAATCTGTAACAAAAATTATGTTATTGCAAATGCACTATAAAAAAAAAAAGTAATTTGAATGCAAGGAAACCCCCACTTTAATAACAAAATAAAATAAAAATGTTTTGTAGAAATCTCATATGGCCGTGTAGAGAGTGAATGAAAAAAATATTCAAATCTTAACAAATACTGAGCACAACTGAAATCTAATTGGTATATGCAGAGCAGTACTATTATCCACTATTACAGAACACCACATTAGTAAATTGATGTTTCCACAAACAATTCCAAAATATAACCGTTACATAAATTTAAGTGAAACACAAATACTGTTATTATTCAATTTTCTATACTAATCTATTTATTAGTCTTCTTCTTTTCTATTCCATCCTTTGCTTTGACTATCTATAAAAGAAAACAAAAAATGTATACATTCGACAATAACCTCCACACACCATATGCATAAGAGCCAGAATCTTTAAATATAATCAATTTAACATCACGGTAAGTGAACTTACAATTATTTTAATTTTATTTATGTATTTTTGCTTTTTTTTTTGTTTGTAAATTGTAAATGTACATAAAACTGACATATTGTTGTGAATGTATTCACAATTTATTAATCTGATAATCTGTTAAAGGATTAAAAATATTTCAACAAGGATATTATACAAAATAGCGCACAAACAAGAGCATAAACAAAAACAAAAAAAGTAGAATTTAAATTTTTTTTAATTAATAAAATAAAATTTCCATTGTAAAAGATAATAAAATTTTGGCACATAAAATTCGCAGTTTAAATAATTTACAATACATGTCACATGAATAGGAGCATTTATATTAAATTACGTGTTGTATTTTTGTTTTTGTTTTATAATGATTTTCATAGAAACGCAAATATACAGAAGGATGTCTCTCTAATGATGATTTTATTTTTTAACTTATGGTTAGATAAGCCAGAACTGAGCTTTGTTTTATCCTAGTGTTAAATTCCAATTTTTAAATAATTTGGTGAGGCAAATTTTTATTTTAATTTTATTTTTAGCTTAAATTACATTTTGTTTTGTCTTTTTGGCAAAGACATAAAGATGCTTTAAATGAATTAGAAGTACATTCGAACTCGCTTTAGATCATATTGTAAATAGAAATATGATAAACATATTTGGTACATAAAATATTATGTCATTTATATTTGAATTTTTGTAGCTATGCATTTGTACATAGTATGTATGATATCCAACACTGCAAAAATTACTAAACTGTCCGTATTTTATTTTTATCAATTCTAAAGTTGCCAGCATTATGTTGTTGTTCCAACACATTAACAAAATTTGGCGTCATGTGCTATTAAACAACGCGAAAAGTATGTAAGTTTATAAAATATTATACAGAAATTTATGCATTTAAAGATATTTTGCTGTTAAACGATTTGCTTTTAAACGAATTGAATTATATGAAAAAATAAAGCAAAAAAATTGCGTTCGAAATAATATGCATTTAAAAGGGTTTGTGTTTTTAACCGAGGTGCTCTTAAGTGGACTCGACTGTACAGTATTTAATTTTTTCACTGTTCACATGATCTTATTCAAGTGAAGCCCACCGTTTATTTATGACAAGAAAAAAGAAAAATAGAATTTAATTTGCATTTATTTATAAAATCGCATCTCCACAATATCAAAAAAAAAATCTTCATTTGCATACAAGATATTTACATATGCATAATAATTATTTATGTACAAGTAATGGTATGTAAATTATTCGTTTAAGATATACAGGATCTGAAATAACAAAATAAACAAAATAAAAAGGTTAAAACAAATTGTGTCAAACAAAAGTAGTATACAATAAATGTTTCAGATGTCGTTGCTTCTGTATAGATATTTTTATGGTATTATTTTTTTTTTTTGTTTTTGATAAAATAAACTGAAATTAAAGTAAAAAAGACATGAAATAAAAATAAAATAAAATTTTAAAATAATTATATTTTATTTAACATTTTTAAATGTATATGAATCTGTTTAAAAATATCTAATCAATTAAATTCCACTAAACAATAAAAATTATTATTGATCGAGCGGATTAATTTAGAAATGTGTAACCGGCGGGATCTGGTCAAAAATGACCCCAGCTGCAAATGGATTTATTGTAATTATACTGTTACTAAAGCAAATTAATCATCTGATTCCATAATTCGCCTGTTTTAGTAATTATTTATTTGATTTATTTTCAATTTTGCCAATACAAGGCTAATACAAAAACAAAATACATTAAAAATTGCAAAATATACAAAAAAAAATACAGTTAGCATTTTAAATTTAAAAACTTATGACTAATATTTGTATAACTAACAATTAAAAAAATATAAAAAAAAAACATTTAATTGTCATAATTTTCTAAATTAAAAAGTAAGTTAAATATAAATGGTACATGGTTACAATTTAGTTAAAGATCAGTTTATTTCACATATATAAGTTTTTAAAAACAAAAAAAAAATACAAAAATGAATGATTGTAAAAACAAAAATTCAAGTACATTAGAAAATTAAGTAGAAAATTATAATGAAGCAAAAACTGTGTTTAATACTTGGAAACTAGGGATCATTTATAGCAAGTGTGAAGTTATAATGTTCAGAACAAACCTAGATAAAGGTAACGCTGATGTGAGAAAAAACTGGCGAAAGGTTCACATAAAAACTTGAGACAATATAAAAATTACGAACCAAAAATGTGTAAGATAGGAGTAAATTTAATATAATTTAAACTATAAAAAATATATTTCCATTCAATTAGAAAAGGCAAGGAAACCTTTTTGACCTCAAAGAAGCTGTTCTATGCAAAAGGAATGAATAACAAAGTAAAAATTATAGGGTACCAAGCATTGATAAGACCTATTCTTATACATATGCTTGCTCAATATGGTATAATCGTATAATATAAGTCCATCATGTATAGAGTTATTGAGATAAAGTGTATAAGGCATTGCACAACTAAATTCCGAAAACCTGAAACAGAATACAAACACTATATATTGAACAAAACGCTCTATGAGGTTAGCAAGATAAAGAAAATCGACCAATTCATAATTAATTTAATTACAAAACATTATTCTAGGATAGAGTCGGTTACAGAAAATTCTCCAGAAGGATGTATCTATACCTAGATAAAAATAAATATATTCAAAATGAAGATAAATTGCCCATAATATACCATATATTTAGGAGAGCTACAAACAAAAAAATAAAATATCAACCAAATTTTAAATTCGATGATAATAGTGAAATATTTAGGTATGACAGGTATGTAACGAATTGAGACTTAATAAACATTAAGAAGTATTGGTGGAAAGAATAAAAGAACAGAAAAATTATTTGAAACCGGAAAACATAGTATATAAGTAGTATAGATAGAATAAATATAAGGTAAATTAGGGTAGTTATAAGCAAGATATAATTAAATGGAATGTTAGAATAATGGTCAGGGTAAATATAAGATAGATTAGGATAGTTGTAAGTTAGATATAATTAGCCGAAAGGTTAAAATAAGTAGTGCAGGTTTAAAATAAAACAAAATACAAAATAAAAATTGGTTTTTTGATAAAAAAAAAAATTTCCGATTGAATAATAAAAGGACAAAAATCTGTAAAGTACAAAGGAATAAAATAATAATAGATAGATAACAGCTGATTAAATAAATCAATAAATTCAAGAATTTTAAAATCTTAGAGTACCTTTCTTAGTAGGTCGTTAAGGATGAAAACAATTCAAGAAATAGAATAATTTGGTTAAAGTGTTTTTTTGTACAAAATCTATAAGAAGAAAAGAAAATGAACAAAAATAAAACACATTTAAAAAAAATACAAAAATTAATGATTGTAAAAACTGTTAGTGTTAATTTGATACTCTTAAATGCAATTTTTAATGTATTTTGTTTTTGTATAAGCCTTGTATTGGCAAAATTGAAAAAAAAAATTACTAAAACAGGCATTCTTATGGAATCAGATGATTCATTTGCTTTAGTAAGAGTTTAATGTCCATAGGATTGTGGTAGATTAAAATTGTTATTGACTTTGTGCGCTTGAAAATAATTGTTGTAATTTGATTTTGAATGTGTGGCGCAATGATGCCAGCATATCTTAATTAGTTTATTTTTGCCATAAGCTGTTCTACGTGTACTTCCAACCAAATATTTAGTGTTTCTTATATTTTAACTCCATTATTAATTCTAAAACTGTTTGCTAACGATTGAACATCAACATAATTCTTTAGGAAGTCAAAAGTGATACAAGAAACTTGAGAGTAAACAAAAGTTAGAACAAAAAAAGTGTTGCAGTAGATTTTCTCTTCTAAGTAATCCTAAAACATTTAATTGTCATTTTTTAAAAAAGTTCTGCCCGATATTCTATACCAAATCTACTGAACAAACTTATTTTACATACACATAACATTTTGTGTTATTTCATAGTTTAAAAAAAAAAACAACGGTTTCAAAGAGGCTTATAAAAAAATAATTTTAATTTCAATAAAAATTTAATTAAATAAATTTAAATTTCCTTTAAAATAAAAACAAACAAAAATTATTCAAAAAACTTTTAAGTCAACATAAAATTTTTCTCATTAAATCAAAAATTAATTTTTAAAAGTTAAATAAAATAATCTCAGTAAATTTCATGCTCAATTTCCTTCACATCAAATTACAAAAAAAAAAAAAAAAAACAAAATAACTTTTAATAAATTTTGTTACTACCCAAAAAATCCGTTACAAAAATATCCTATTTTCATTCTCTTTCTTTCAAAAAAAAAAAAAACAAACAATACAAACAAAAAAAAAATCCTAAAAAATTTCCCTTTAATGTAATATCGTTATCGTTAATCATTTTCAGAAACAGTCAAGTTTAAGATAATTTAACGGAATTAAAAACAAAAAAATAACAAAATTAACAAAAACAAAAATAAAAACCTTTTTTGAATTCTTATTAAAAGAACAGGTTTGTAGGATAATTTTTGTAAATAGAGTATTATTTTAAACCTACTACAATATATAAAATTTAACTTTATACCTAGCGGGTACCAGAATAAATCTAAATGTCTAAAAAAACATTTTTTTTTTGTAGTCCAATTATTTTTATATGAGAGAGTAAGAATGAAATTGAAACAAATAGGGCCAACCCTCTGTTAAAATTAAATCTAGTTTAAATAAATTTCTAAGTAATTAAAATTATTTTTGTTTTTCTGATTTGACTTTATTTACGTTTGTATTTTTGCAGTACCAAATTATATGACAGAGAACGCCTTCGCTATAGTAAAGAAAATTGATAAAACCTTCATAGTACAAGAGTTCATTTCATAGATTTTAAATTTATCAAGATAAATCAATGGGAAAAATTAGTCAATGGGATAAGTCAATGGGAAGAACTATATGACCTACATAGTCTGTAGATGCAGATCCATTTAGAAAGTATAATACAAAAAAGAGATATCTACAACCAAAGACTATATATAATATACATAAGACATCCAATAAAGAGTAAGCTTATTGAAAGCAAAAATATTTGGTTTTCTTTAATTCCGCGGTGACGTCTATTGAAAATATTAGCACCAAATTACAAAGTGTTAAAAAACAAAAACATTTATATTTAAAACAAAATCGTTTCAATTATTATAACTGTTATATTAACTTACTTTGTCATATTATTATATGATTCCGTATATTACTGAATATTGAATTGCAGTATTGCAGAATGCAGAATGCAGTAATATACGCATTCATTGGTAAAGTCAATGTTTATAACAGTTATAAGAATTATAACGATTTTGTTATAATAGTTTTTAATTTTCTATCAATAGATGTCGACTCGGTATTAAAGAAAATTGATATACTTTAGCTTTGATTACAAAAATGTTTACTCTGGATTGGATGTCTTTATGTATATATAGTCTTTAATACAACCGAATAGATTTCATGCACTTCACTTCATTATTATGACCTTAAATATTTTGTGAATTTGTTTGGGGATTTTATTTGGATTTGAGTAAGTCTTTTGATATTTTGTTGTTCTGTAATAATTAATAAATTTCCAAAACAATTGTAAATTAAATCTTGAACTCTATAATACCCAGCAAAAAATAATTCATTTTAAATTTGTATGAAATTTACTGAAAAATCTGTTTTTCAAATAAGTGTGCTGAAAATTTATTTAAAACACGATAAAAAAGTGTAAAAATTTTGTTAGCCCTTTTTTTTCTTATTTTAATTATTTAAAAATTACTGCTGCCACTTTATTTTGTTTTACAAATTATTCAATTGGAAATTTTGTTAAAAAATATTTTAGTAAATTAGTTTTTTTTCTCAAATTAGTAATTATCAAAAATAACTCGAAATTATGAAAAATTTTATTAGTGTGAAAATTTTTGATGAAATTTTGATTTTCAAATAAAAATTTTGAATAACTTTTGCTTTCTTTAAAATTTTCAAACAACAGTAATTTAAGGACTAATGAACAATATATTTTCAAAATGTTGAGTTCGGGATTTAGTAGGTATACAAAATAAAAAATTATTTGCGACAAACAAAAGAAAGAAAATTAAATTATTTTAAAAAAGAAAATTATTTGTTGTTGTATTTGTTACTTAGAAAATTGATTCTAGGTCTGAAATTATTAAAAACATGTAAAAAATTGATTTAATGTGGAGGAGAGTAAATTGGAATCTATCTCTCTTTGGATCTCTCAGGAACAGGTGAAAATTGTCTAGAATATTTTCAATAATAGACAAATTGTTTCCTCAAGTGGCCATTTATGAATATGGTGGAGATGGTGAATATTAAATAAGATCAAACGATGACTTAGAGTCATTAATTAATGGACACAATATTATTAATTTTTAAAACATAAATACTAAGAAGGGTAGGGGAGAGGGCATGTGGTGAGGACGAATGAACAAAGGATGCAAAAAGAATATTAACGTACAACACTAGAGCAAGTGATAGACCAAGTTTAAGATGTTTGGACGAGATCGAGGACAGCTCGGACAGGACTCAGATAGATGATACTACTGAAGAGGCTGTTTTTAAGAATCATTTACTTTACAATAAACCAACTATAGTTATGAAATATAAAATAAATAACATTGGAGCAATCCTAAGCACTTTTATTATTATTAATTACTTATAAACATTGTATAGCTTCTAGGTTTTATGCCATATTTTCTTCCATTTTCATCATTACCTTCAGATTAGAATTGTTTCACGTTGATAAAATCTTACTATACAACATACATATATACTATAGTATATGTACATAGGTAATACAATACGTGAGAACTAAAATTTCTAAAATTAAAATTCTAACATGCTGTCATAACTTTTTTGCTCTTTAAAAACTTTTAATTAATAAAAATGATTGCATGTCCTTATGTTCTTACTTCTTCTTAAGTTTGAATAATTTTTGAAACAAAAACAAGAAAAGATAATAATAGGAATCCTTTTTTTAATATTATCATTGAAAATAATATTCGCATCCAAGAATCCCGACTTCATTCCATGAATAATCTTGTCAGGAACGAAAGAAAAAAATATAACTTAATAATTTTTAATTTTGTTGTTTTTTTTCTTGTTTCTATTTTTGTTGTTTTCATAATTATTTTAAATAAGGCATTTTTTTAACTTTGTATTCATTTTACTTGAACTGACCATTGGGCATGGACGTTTTTTCCACGTTTTAGTGATTTTTTTTTTTTTTTTGTGTTAACAACAGAACTTTGCAGAATAGTGGAAGTTTTGTAAACTTTTTTATTTATTATTTTTTTGTTGTTGTTATTTCTGTTTTAATTTAATATTTCAGTCAGTAAGACCCGGATGTGAAAACAAGGAAAGTAAATAAAAATTTATAATGGGTCGGTAAAACTTTAGGATGTATATTTGAAGATTAAATGGGGATTTCAATATAAATTGATGTAATGTAAAAAAAAAAAAATAAGTACCATCAACGATATTTAAAATACGTCCCATACGCTGGTTTGAAGTGAAAGGTCATTTAAATTAATAAATTTATATTTTATTCTGAAAATAACTCACATCAGAACCTATAAATATATTTTAATGTTAACTTGGCAAATTTAAATTTGAACCAAAATTTGTCATTATACTAACGGTTTTATTTTGAGTGTTACAAGAAAATAATAATTTTTATAATACCATTTGAAATATTTAAAAGATTGGCATAAGCATTCAATATAATCAAACCTGGTGCCTTTAAGACAGTCAACTCGATAAAAAGAAAATTAAAAGAATAATATATTTTGGCAAGTAAAGCAAATCATTTTACTTCAAAATTTTAATCTTCGCTTCATTTAAATCCTCACATCAGACTTAACAATTATTAGTTCCAAATTTTCTATTCCTGTTTCTACTTTTTTGCGTTAAGTCCGAAAGAAAAAAAGAAATAAAAATTGTGTTTTTCATTAAAAAGAAGTTCGAATAAAAATCTTATTTAATTTGGACTCATTTCATACCCTTCAGTTCTAACATCAATTAGAATTCAGATTCAGGTTAATTAAAATTCGATTCGATGACATTTTGTTAAAACAAAACCAAATCTATTGAATGAAAAAATTATTAGTATTGGCCCGCTCCACCAAATTCGAGGAAGTTTGATTAAAAATTGTATTTAAATTAAATTTTTTATTATCAATTGTTTTTTATAAATTTACTAGCTTTGTAAAATAAATTCTAGCATTTCTTTCCTTCATTAGAGTTTTCATTTCAAGTTAAAAATACGTATATATGCTTACTAATTTATCATACCTTTATTTTTGTATTATAACGCTTTTAATTACCATATAAGCAGAATATTTGTAGTAAGGTGCAAAATTTTCTATTCCCTAAGGGTCATTTACTCGATCATTTTAGCCACATCCTTTTTGCCAACATTGAAAATTTATCATATAATTCAGAATTAAGTTAATCCTGTTAATATTCAATAACATTCGCTGCGTAAGCTTAGCGCGAAGTTTATAGCGAACAAATAATATTTTATAATGAGCCACAACTTTGAACGAACACAATTTTAAAAACAAAAATAAATAAAATTGTAAATATAAAAAAAAAAACAATAATATTGTAGGTACACATAATATTTATTTTGATGAATAAAATAAAAACTCGTGTTGGAGAAAAAATTTAAATAAAAAAATTTACTGCAAATAAATAGGTATTTACAAAACTGTTCATAACTTGTGAACCATTGATCGGTTATTTAAAATTTCATTTCATTTCAAAAAAATTCATTATCGAACTGTTCATGTTAAATTTCAAACATATTATTATTTATAAAATACATTAAAAAGAAGAACAACAATCAATATGGTTTTACCGATACCTATATATACCTACCTAGTATATTAAAAAAAAATCATCACTCTCTACAACATACAGTTCTACACACTTGAACAAAACAAATATACCTAAAAATTATAAATTTACAAAGATAAGAAATAAAAAATAATAGTACAAAATTTTATTTAATTTTTTTTAAAATGTATTGTTTTTATGTGTAAATCAGCAGAACTAAACCTAACCCCATAATATATACTAAATATTATATACGATCATAAATTTATATATCATATAGATGTATATATATATATATATATATATATATTAAAAAAAAAAAACAATAAAAATAAATAACAATTTTAACTCTTCATCGCATCACATTTCTGGCTAGAGTATATATACCTATAGTACTATATGTATGCAGCCTATGCATACGGTAGCAAAACTATGATGCTATGATCATTATCATAACAACAAAAAAAAAAACAAAAAACAAAAAAAATATGCAGGCACATATGCATATTGTGTATAGTTCTAAGTCATAAGAATAACCTTTAAGTGCATTATGTTTTTTTTTGTGTTAAATGCTGTTTGTCTTTTGGTTATTATACCATATTAAATTATTGATAAAATTTCTATTAATCGTTATTATTATAAATCAAAAAAAAATGTTTGTTTTATTTATATTATTATTTTTTATTTCTCCATTATTTGCGAAGAAGACTAACATTAAATTTAAAAAATAATATATTTCATGCAATGGTATTTTTTCCTTCAAAGGTTCAGCATGGTAGACAGCGGTTAAAAAAAGAGCACAAAAGCAATTTGTATGCATATTGCAATTTGTATATGGGTTGGAGTATTCCGTCGGACTAACAAACATCCAAAGAAATGCAGAAAATTATATATATATAATTTTATTCTTGTCACTATATAATTTTATTTTTTATTAATTTATCTTAGGCTCATGTAATAATTTATTTAAATTTAGTTTTAATTCTGGAGAAGAAAAGAAGAAACTCTGTACTTTGGTGAGTTGGGGCAATTTGCTAATTAAAATTTCTGTATGTTAAGTTGTACATACTATACAACTTATACTAGGGATGAAATTTTATATTAAAAATTAAAGTATTTTAAAAAAATATTTAGTTTCGCTACGTCTCCTTTTAAATGTATATCATTTAAAAGAATAATAATGAAAATCGGTTGGAAAATGGTTCAGGTATTTGTACCGTACTTTTCTTCAATTTACAGATTAAATTGTAATTATGATTGTCCAAAATAATCAGCAGATGTCGTAATGAAAAAAAAAATAAATCAAATTTAAAACAAACAAAAAAATTAAAATAAATTTTTCAACAATTTTTCAACACGTGCAATCGAAATCAAGAAGATTAAAAAAAAAACGCAAAAACAAAAACTAAACCGGAAGTTATAAATAAAATATATTTTGATTTTTTTTTTCCTTAAAATTTCTCTTCCGGTTCCTTTCTTTGTTTATATAAATTCTGTTGAAATAATTTCATAAAACTACATACCTACCCAACCCATACACAACATTCTCAAATCGATTTTGTTTCCAGATATATACTTTTTATATATATACAACATATTTTGGTATATATTTATGTGTATATATTGCTTGTTCACGTGGGATTGTGTATTTATTAGAAAAATATATAATATTGGTTGATTAAAGTAATATTGCGACATATGGAACTGAGGAATAACTGGATAAAATTGAATGGCATACAAAAAATTTAAATTGTGGTTTGGTTGAAATGTGAATGGTGACAATTACACTTCAATAACCAATTCAACCCACTCAACCTATTCAATATTTTAATTTATTTTTGTTTTTTAGATGAATATTGAAGGTTAGTTTTAGAGTCCTTCAGCAGCATATATACTTATGTACATTATAAAACACACTATGTACTTGAATATTTTCTTATTAGGTATTTTGGTCCTAATATTCATTGTTATTAATTAAGTATGGTTCTAAGAAATGATAAGATTCTGAAGATGAATTTTTACAAAGACTTCTACAAATTATTTTTAATTATAGAAAATTTGATTCTATTTTTAATCCTATTAAGGATCAATAAAAACCAATTTTATTAAAATTTTATTTAAAATTATAAATTTGTCAATATGGCTTCTTGAAATAATTTTGAAAAAAAAAACACTTGTCATATAAGGATTCATTAAAATTTGGTTGAAATAAAAAATCTTTTTAATTAAAATAAATCTGGGCAAAAAACATATACATATATATATTAGATGAAATTTTAATATAAATATGAGAGAGAAAAGCTTATTTAAAAAATTATCGATGTAATAATTCGATAGGGGCAAAATATTAATTAAATGTAATTTGGTTTCGTCCAATTAACATAATACGCATGGCTTAATTTAAAAATTTTAGAAATATCATAGTTAGGTACACTACTTAACAAATTTAGTGCATTTATAGGAACTGAAAATTGATGTAGGCTCGATATCCCAGTTATATAGAATAGAATATACTGACCAAAAAAAAGTGATCAAATCTGACCGATCGCTAATTGTTTTAAGTATAGAAAATTTGTGAAAAAGAGATACTATATTTGCCCATCCCACGTAACCATTTTGTCATATTATTTTGTGTAATTATTCTATTATAAGTTCACATCCAGATTGGTATTAAGATATTTTCATTTATACGCAGGTGCGTTTCTCAATGAAAACAAAATGCTTTGTTGGTTTTTGAACTGGTCCAGTATTTGTACTAATTGGAATAAAATAAAGGACAAAAACAATTAAGAGTATAATAATTTGATAACATCTTAAATAAAATAAAACTGCGATATTCTCGATGGCTTAGTTCCTGAAAATCTTAGTAGTTTTTCACACTGAATGAGTTTATCTGCCGGAAAAATTAATAAATAAATAATCTTAAAATATTGTAGACCCCACCGTGTAGGTAATTAAAATATGTAGTACCGTATAATAAATGTAAAAAAATATATTTTTACCTAAGTGAACATAAAAAAAATATATATGTAGTTCCACGGAATATGTAGGAATAAGTAGGTGGTATTGTCAAGAATAAAACATAAACTTAATTGTTTGAAAAATCATTCAAAATAATCCTGTCAGGGAGAGAGACATTGAAAATAAACCAAGGAAGGTCTACCGACAAAATTAGTATTACTGGAGATGAAAACTACGACCAAACAACATTCTTTTTTTATATACATTTTCTAGTAATTAACTAATTAAATGTGAAAAAGTATTACTATTATCAGGAATTAAGCCTTAAATAGTATATAGTTCCATTTTATGCAAATTACAACAAAAATTTGTATGAAATTTAATTTAGTCTAAGAAAACAAAAATTAATTTAACATTCATGTCCTGACCGGGATTCAAAACCAAAGCCTATTGATTAGTAGTCAGATGATTGAAACACTACATCCATGTAAGTATATGTCAGGCACCTACATGGAATATATGAAATAGATGAAAAATTAATTAAATATCCGTTCTGTAAATTTGCGGTTCTCTGAAGTAGTAGACACTACCCTGGACACATTTCGAACAATGGTCGTTACCTAACACTAAAAAATGCACTTAATCTAATTAATTTAAAGCATTCTTAGGAATTCAAATGAACGATTGCAATACTAAATGGGAATTACAACAATAAATTCATGTGTTCAAACACGCTATTAGATTTGTATACCATATCGCAGGAGGACATTACATATACGAAATAAAAATTTTTTAGGTAGTAGACGGATTTAAGACCTTTTAGAATTAAATTCTTTTTAATTTATAATCTTTCTATTTAATTTCTACAATTGTATATACAAGCATATGCTTAAGATATACACAATTAACACAGATTATTCCAATATTCCAACAAAAAAAAATAAAAAAAAATAAAGTAAGGTATAGGTAAATAATTAAATAACTACAATTTTTCACTTAGAAGGGCTAAGTCTTAATCCGTTATCTTTGGCCCAGAACGCAACTGCATCAAGTTCGTGATTAATTTTTGTGATATAATTATTAATATTAGAAGGTGGACCAGTAATGTGTAAAGTTGAGCATCATTGGCATACAATCTACAATGAGCTTCGGATAAGCATTTAGGAAGATCATTAATAAACAAACTAAACAGTAAAGGACCCAAGATTGATTCTTGTGATACACCACGGGTAGACAATCAGATTTAATATTGTTAACACATACACATTGAGTTCTTTTAGATAAATAATAATTATAAATTAATTTTATTGCGGAAGAGTCAAAGTTGAATGAAATGCTGAGTTTGTTACATAGAAGACCATGTTTAACGCAATCAAAGGCTTTTGTGAAATCTAACAATAAAAGAATTACTACGGCATGTCTTTTATCTATTTCATAGTATTTCCAGAAGTGCAGATGATGCACTATGTATGTTGCCTCCTGAAACCAGATTTAATTTTAAATAAAAAACTGTTAGCACTAAGGAATGCTCATTTGTGCATAAAGCAATTTCTCAAAGATTTTGGATAGATACGAAAGAATGCTAATAGCTCTATAATCAACTCATGTTGGATTAGTCTTTTTGGGTACCGGAATGACTTTAGCACACTTTCACACATCGGGGTAAATTCCAGTGGTCAAAATAGAATTATAAATGTGTTACAACAAGGGAAGAACGACAGGTAGAATCATTTTTATAAAGCAAAGGGGAATTAAATCTGGCCTTATTGCATTAGATTTTACCTCTTGAACAGCCTGATATACCTCTTCAAGAGCTACATTGCGAAAAGAAAAGCTATTATAGAAAAGTATATATATGTATCTAAGTTCAGGCTAAATACCAAATAGTATTAACACAAAGTTTTTGAATATGTATATAATTAATAAATAAATCAAAAAATTATCATAACTGTAAATTTTTATTATAAAATTAAGATTTGTTTCAATTCTAATCTTATACGATCTTTATCCTGTATTCGAAAATAAATTTCGTTAATCAAAACAGAATTTTCTATTTCAACAATCCCTATTACATTATATATATATTTATATACCATCAGTTAATTCTTATATAATAGGGCTTGAAATTAATTCTGTTAATTAATTCGAATTTATACTAAAATTCTCTGTCATTCTCTAATATTGAGTGAATACAAAAAGGATAATAAAATATTGACCTTTAAATTTTAATCCTTTAATTTTAATCATGCTTATTTTGATCTCTTTATATTTTTTTTTCATCTATTCATCCCCTCAGTTACTTAATTATTAATTTAACGAAAGTATTTTTGCAGAAATTAATAAAAAAAAAAACGAAAAGGCAAAATTGAAGGACCGTTCTAATCACTTTTATCATATCTTTATAATATCACAAAAATGTCTGGTCCTGTTAGACTGATTTCATTTTAAACCCAATGATTTATTTAATATAATTATACATTTCGTTTCGTCGGCAAAGTTCATTGCCAAAAAAGTTATAATTTTTTTATTTATATACCAAGTGACCACAACAAAAAAAAAAAAAAACAAACAAAAAATCTAAAAAAAAGGATTTTAGAAAAAAAAATAATATTTTTTCTATTCTAGAAACATCAAAGGATTCATAGAGGAATTTTTTTTATATTTTTGTTTTTTTTTTTTGTCAAGAAAAAAAGAAAAGAAAATATTATTTTTAAATATAAAATTTTTAATAGTAGTCTCTAAAGAGATTGTAAGTAGGAGGAAAGTGTGCTTTTAATGGAAAAAAAATATCATTTGTTCATTTGACATCTAGAAATATTTCCATTTAAATGATAAACTCTCATACACAATATATATACATACATATATATATACATTATTTTTTATGTAATATGTACTTACATACATATATTGTAGGTGAGTTTTCATTGAAAGTTTTTTATTTAAGTAAAGGAAGGTTTTGTCATATTTTTTTAGAAATATTATTTAAAAAATGATTTTTAAAAAGAAAAAGAAATTTACTAAAATTATTTCCTTTTTTATATACTTAAAATAGATACGTCTTTTGATGATATCATCTTCTTCTGTAACTCCATTTTTAAATTAGTTGGTTGTCAATATCATTTTTTTTTTTTTTTTTTTTTTACATAGCACAAACACTAGGTGGGACCTTTTATTCCGATTGGTATGTTTGACGGCTAGGGTGGAACAGGAAAATTAGGAAAGCAGGTAGAAGAGAAGGAGGACAATTACCAATCACCTTCGTTCGTGTTGAATTTATTTAGGTCATAAATATAGAATTTATCATGTTGGGCAAACACATAAGATGATATTTGGTTTCACATTCGGGATATTTAGGTTAATAAACTTGTCTTCTGTCATCTAGGGAATTCTGCGGTGTAGGGATAAGCACATATGCTGCCTTTCATGTTTCACGGGGGAAGTGCTTAAGTGAAGGTAATAAAGATTTAATTTCCATTAGTATGGGCCCGTGCCTACGAGCTCCGACTATACGGCGATGTCCAAGAGGAGCAAGATGAGCAGTGGCATTTGGTTCATCACGAATATTGCCTTCATTCAAAATGTTTTAACGCATTACTAGAAATGTCAGCCCATATATGAGAGTTGTACCCAATTTTGGCTCATATGAAACCTTTATGTATTTAGACAAGAGGTCACAGGAGGATAGTTAAGCCATACACACCGGCTAAGAAAACCAAAACATTTGGCTGCCTTTTTTGCAACATCAAATATCCAGATCAATTTTTGATTTAAGTGTATATCTAATATACTTGAGCTTTCTAACCGCTGAAGTCTATCTTCCTGAAACAAAAGAGTAGGATTAAAAATGGAAATTGTTTTGAAGATTTTAAGTGTTAGACTCAACTCTGTTTTTTCGTTTAAGCCCTAGTTCATCAAACCTAACATCACCTAACATCAAATATCCAGATCAATTTTTGATTTAAATGTATATCTAATATACTTGAGCTTTCTAACCGCTGAAGTCTATCTTCCTGAAACAAAAGAGTAGGATTAAAAATGGAAATTGTTTTGAAGAGTTTTAAGTGTTAGACTCAACTCTGTTTTTTCGTTTAAGCCCTAGTTATTGGTATATGCGACTTGCGATCATGGCTCAGAGAACTGGTCGCGATGTCTCTTTTGGTTGATACAGCAATAGATGTAGCTTCAGATTTTTTATGAAAATCGTAGGAGGCTATTAGAGTATTATCTATACTAAATCATTTGTAAATATAAGAAATAGCATAGGTAAGAGAACTGATCCTTGAGGAGCACCAGCGTTGATTTGGAATTGATCGGACTTAAACCCATCACCCGAATTGTTTTGAAAACAGAGATTTAACTTTTATTCTTCATATTTATAAATAATATAAGTGAAGAAAAACCTATCTAAGGAGTGTCTTTCTGGACTCAATTTTCATAAGTCTCTTTTAGGTACTAAAATTCAACCGAATTACACCGCTTTTTTAAAACCTGCAAATAAATGTGTTGATTTATATCGACAGCCAATCGTCGGCTAAATTCTGAAAGGCTCCATATGCCATCAACTCGGTTTCGAAAAAACGCGATTTGAAGTTTAAAGTTATTTAAAAAAAAAACTGTTCGATACAATTTTTTGTAACTTTACAAAATTTCAAGTGCCTACGTCTTTTAGATTATTATAATTGCATTTTCGTTTTTCGAAATTGATTTCCAAACGATCCACATTCACTTTTTTGAACAAGTTGATTTTATTCCATGCACGTGGGTCAAATTTACCTGTATAAGGGTCGTTTTATCACTAATTTTTACAAATAAATGTATGGTCCACTACATATTAAAAAATATTTATGGTATTAAAAAATTTAATTTTAAAATTAAAAATCAGTTTATTTTATTGAGATCACATTCTCTTATAACAATATTATAATCTAAAACAAAAAAAATAATTCAATTACTAAAAAAATAAAGAACTTAAAATTATTTGTTATATACTTTATCTTGGCATACCTTAACTTATATCTATTGAAGAGGTACGCTTCTATTATGGCGAGAATAACCATACGTTTTTGACATCAATGGTTATTCCCTCCATAATTAAAGCGTACGTTTTCAATCACAAATATTTTATTTTTAATAATGATTTTAGATAGTTTTGATCATTTGTTGGGAAGTAAGCCAGCAAATTTTTGATATAATTTATTTTTTCGTTTAAAAGGGTTTTAACAGGTAGAATTTCTAATTTTTTTTAAAAATACTTTTTGGTGTTTGTTAAATAATTTTTGCTGCTTTTCGAAATATGCATTTGGTTTTGTACTCTATTTCTGTCGCAGGTGTTTTAAATTTAACAGAAAATTCATCAGTATTTTCATATAACAATATTTTAATTTTCGAAAATGGTACAGCATTGTATTTCAAATTGTTAGTAATACCGGAGTAAACCTTAAAATCTATACTGGCTGGTAACCCATGTGTCAGGCATATGGATATGGGGCATTTCAGAAATGAGACAATTTTGACGTCAAGCTTCATACAAATATGACTCATATCCAAAAAAATTGGTGTATGGGTCATTTTATAATTAACAAAGTACATATTACAAAGGTAGATATGGGTCAATCCGGAACTAAATATATCCGAAACGGTAACATATTAGATAATAGAAACTTTGAAAAAACCTTAAACAACCCAAAGAAGACATGGAATGTTATGAAAAACATATTAATGAATAAAAACTCACAAAAAATTAATGAGTTTACTAAAGGACTAAATAAGGTAGAAATAAAAACTAAATTAGACGAATTCAATGAACTTTATAGCACAATAGGAAATAAAATGACGAGTAGTTTTGATACAATTTATATCCCAAAAAAAAAAGACAAAAATACTTTTATAGTTTAAGCCAATAGACAAATACCAAACAGAAAAGCTAATAGATAAATTATCTAACTCTAAATCAACCGGGATAGATGGAATTAGTTCTGACATTGTGAAATTTTGTAATACAGAGCTATGTATACCTTTAACTAGATTAATTAATACAACATTGAAAGAAGGTGAATTACGAAGTATACTTAAAATAAACAAAGTAGTACCAATATATAAAAATATTGGAGAAACTCAAGATATAAATAATTTTAGACCAATATCAATATGTACAATCTTTAGTAAGCTAATTGAAACGTATTTAAACATGCTATTTACGGAGCATTTTGAAAAAATAACAAGTAAAATACAATATGGGTTTAAGATAAATTCCAACACGAACGCGGCTATTTTTGATGTCCTAACCAAAATTCAAAATAGACTAGGGAATAATAAAAAGGTGGCAGTGATGTTTTTTGATCTCACGAAAGCATTCGATATGGTAGATAGGAAAATTCTCATACGTAAATTATATGAATATGGAATAAGTGGTGTTGAACAAAAATGGTTTAGGAGCTATTTAACTGAAAGAAAACAATATGCATGTACAGAACACATCAGAAGTACAATCGAAAAAACGGACTGTGGCATAATACAGGGTTGTTTGCTAGGTCCTACACTTTGTAATTGCTACATAAACAGTTTTGCTGAACTAAATCTACAGGGGAAACCGTTTCTATATGCTGATGATCTTGTAGTTATATATGCCGCTAATAGTAATATGAATTTAGAGATAAACATGAATTTTGACCTAACCACAATATATAAATGGATGTGCAAACACAAATTGACGATAAACATAAAGAAAAACAAAGTATATATATTTTAAGTCTAAACACTCTGAGTCCTTAAATCTGCTATATAACAACATGAAAATTCAAAAAACTGACGAATATAAATATTTAGGAGTCGTAATAGATGCTGAATTGAGCTGGAAAACACAAATAAATATTCAAATTGAAAAAGGTAGAAAAATAGCAGGTATATTCAGAAGAATATAGCACACAGGATACCATTTCAATGGAAGAGAACTCTGTTTTTTAGCGTATTCCATAGTTCATTTGTATATGCCATTGTGGAATGGGGAAATATGAACAAAACCAAATTACAAGAATTACAAATAATTCAAAACAAAGCAATAAAAAACATATATGGACTAAAACAAAGAACATCAACACAACAAATACATAAAACACACAAAATATTGCCGATGCAGCTGTATATACAAAAAATGCTCTGCATACAAATACATAAAATGCTTACTGGGACCATCAATACCAATACAATTTTAAGAATAATAAACGAAGTACACCAATACAATACTAGAACATCGCATCTGCTTCAAGTAAATAGAGTTGCTAGTGGTATCAGAAATGATTCGATTTACAATAATGCTGTCAAAGAATACAACAAGCTGCCGATGAATTTGAAAAACATGAACAACACTCAATTTAAAACGGAATTAAACAAATATTTTATTGAACTAATATATAAAAAAAAAAAAAAAATAAAAATAAAAAAAAAATATTACATTGTAACTATATTCTTTTCTCTCTCTTCTATACTTTTTTATGTTCTGTAAGTTTACTTAGCTCTTTATTCTTTTTATTTTAAATTCTTAAACTCACTTATTAATCTTAAAATACTGAATTGTAAATTACAACTAAGAACAATATATATATATATTCACTATATGAGCAAATTGCTCTTTTTGAGATAAAATAAATAAAAAAAAAAAAAAATATATAGCAAAAAACGGTTCGAGCCAAAAGAAAGAGCATGTCGCAAAACATAAGAATCTGTTTCTAAATTAAGAAAATGAAAATGGCTTATGGAGCCTTTCAGACTCAGCCGGCGCAATGTCTACCGACCAATCTATATATAGATTTTAAATCTAACTTCACCAACTTCTCAATCTAAGCATTTTTTATTTCCAATAAAATTAAAAATGTTGTTTTTTTTTTTTTTAAATCTCTGGTCAGTTAAATTTTGTCGACCAACCCTAAAATTCAATCGAATATACATATTTTACATTAGTTTTAATTCTATTAAAAGCTATAGGGTAAAAATTCATATTACTTAGTCCCTATAAGCCAATAGCTTAAATATTTTTTTTTTTTTTTGAGAATTAACTTATATTTAATCCTTACGAGTCTGGAACTTTTCCCACACAGAAAATTAACAATAATTTTTTTTTAAACCTTCGTTTTTCGTTTTCAATAACTTTTAAAATATTACATTTTTCCATTTAATCCTTTTTAACAAAAAAAAAATTCTTAACATTTAATTTTAGACTTTGATAAACGCAAAAATTTCTAAAAAAAAAACAAAAACTAAATAAAAATAACAACAATTCAAAACTTTTATAACATTTACATTCCATCCATATCTCCATGTGAATGTATCATACACCTTTAATATTGTTTCTCCTAAAAAGGATTTAACAGTGTAACTACAACAAATATTCTATTCCATCATATTCATATATACCAATGAAAGTGTTAAGTATTAGTATAGAGATAGAGATTTCATTTTAGGGTCTAAAAAATTTCTAAACTGTTGTTAATATAAAAATCCTTACAAAAATAGAAATTTTCTTCTTTTGAAGCTGTTGTAGACTCATCCGTTTGCTTCCCCAAAAAAATTTCTTAACATTTTGATTCTTATTGGATTTATTAGCTAAAAGAGCTCAATACTATTTTTGATAACGGTAGTTAAAGTATAAAAATTAGGTTTTGAACTAGAAAACAAAAAAACAACAAAATTTACAAAAGGTAAAGTTAAGAAAAAATTCCAATAATAGAAAAGAATAAAATTTTCACTCCTAATAAATCTCTTGAAAATTCTTTCTACAAATGAAATTAATACATAAGATTATATACATACGCATGCAAGCATATTCATATGTATATGTTTGTATTTTGCCTTAGTATATATGTATAAATAAACATGAGAATTATAAATTTTTCATTTTCAAATCACCTACTGTTTATTTAAATAGTAGGTGTTAATCGAATTTCATCCAAAAAATTGCCTAAAGGAAAAATCCTCCTGTTAAGTAAATTAATATTTTATTAATCAGGAAATGAGATGGAAAATAATAATAATAAATTTTTTTTCTTTCATAATATTGACATAAAATGTATCTTTTTTTGTAACAGAGTCGATATAAATTGTTATATTTTTCACATTCAGATCATTAGAGCACAATAATGCAAAACGTAACATTTATTACCGAATCGTATGAGAGAGTGTTCATAATGAACGTACTTGTCTTAAATTATAATTGATTTTTCGAGGCTTGACCAATCGAAATGTGATTCACTAATCTTTTTAATTTATTCACCAATCGATTGCGCTATTCTTCAACTTTTTAATTTTGTTAACTGTTTAGTCGTATAACTTTAATTTATTTATTTATCTGTATTTTTTCATTAATCATTATAACTGTTAAAAATAGATTGCACAATAACGTACGTATGGCTACGACCATTTAACAATTTGTTTTTATTTTCTTTCTTTTTTGGATAACACTAATGTTTAATTTGTCCTAAGTTTCTAAAAACTTTAAATTACGTGTGTATGGAATATGGTTCCACAATCAGGAAAATTTGACAACAAACGAATTCCCATAGTCAGTTTTAAGCCACCTTGGATCTTGCACTAAGTATTAGAAGTGGGCACTTGATGCCTCTCTTGTTCCTCAGCGGAAATTTTTGGAGGTGGTATTAGGTTTTTATTTCATCTGAAAAAGTGCCTAAACCTGCGGGATATTTATAAAACAGGGAAAGTGATCCAACAACACGATACTTTTCAAGTGGTACAAGGATGTCACATTAAGGTTATTAAATAAGACGCTATTGAACTTTGTCTAGAAAATTTAGTGCGGTTCTTCATGCACCGACCCATATATGTGAAATGTATTCTAACTTGGGTTGTATGTATGTGTTATAGATATCTAGCATATCCTGGGGAGAAAAATATGTTTTGCAGCGGCTCAGAAAGCCAGAAAGAAACATCGTGCGGCATTTTTAAAAAATGTCAAATTATGGTCATCCTATATCATTTTATTGTTGACATTCATGATCAGGATATTCAAGTATTCCCGAAAAACAGGGTTGGGTTAAATGGGGTAGTTTTGAACGAGACTAAGCAATTTTGAAATTGAAAATAATGGCCATAATTGAAAATAATAATTAAGTCGTGGTTGAGCGTGCTAACCATCATGTTACGTTTAGTATCAGTAATTCGTATTGTAACATGTAATTTTTGAAGAAAATCGAAGGATGCTACTATAGAGTGCTGTCGTCTGCAAAACTATGAATAGGATTAAAAGTTTATTGGAGAAGCATTGATAAATATCAAAAAGAGAGTAGGCGTATTTATGTCAATATTTTACTAACTGCATTGGATAATGATATATATAACACAAAATTGTAACTTAATAGACGTTTGATGTGCTTGCTCAAAGGATTAGTCTGAGAGTTTTATGTAAGTATGCTAAGCTGAACATGTATATAGTTTGCAAAATAAAAATTTATTTTATCTGGAAAATTAAGAGAAAATTTTAATTTTCGTAATTGGATAATGTGAAGAAGAAATATGCGAGCCAGGTATGTAATCCCTTTTACAACGTCCATATAAACAGAATTGAATTAGTCCAAAAATCCTTAGATTGGGTTTATGCAACCTCCCATGGGATGACCCATTAAGTTTACCTACATATGAACATAGATTGATTTTGCCACATCATAATACACTTGAAAAACGTAGAACTGTTGCTGATATAGCGTTCTTAACCGAATTAATAAAAGGCCGCATTTCATCTTCCCAATTACTCGTTAAGCTATTTGTTCTCTATAGTATTATATTTATACGATACGATATGATACTATACGATATACGATCTAATAATATGTTTAACGGTTTAACCACGTTTAACTTACAATTTCATCGAACTAATTATGGGAAGTATGAAGCATTAAATACAAATAATTACAAATCTCATATTAACCTACCGCTAACAAAACAGTCTTTAAAAAATAATTTGTATTTGTGTCAATGAACGTACATGTTATCGTAACGTATGTTATCTCTTGGCCTGAGTATATTTGTATTGATTACATTATTTTTTGTTTTTTAACCAAATTACTATTTGATTTGTAATTTTTTCAAAATTTTATTATATAATTATTAATTTTTTCTTTTTTGGTTTAAATCAGTATTTTTTTATCTGATTAAATTATTTATATTTACAGTTTAACTTAATTTGTAACAAATATATATTGTATAACTTGCTTGAAATAAGCTAGAAATAAATAAATAAATAATTAGTTTTCTACTTACACAAACTATTTAAATTTTTTTTATGTAATATCAACTTTGTACTGTATTGCGACTTTTAGAGAACAAGGTAGAGGTACCTGTTCCTGTCCATTTGTTTCTGTCTGCCTATCACGTTTGTCTCAGGTAGTTTGAAGTTAATTGGTTGAAATTGATTGACAAATAAGTCGTCATGAAATTAAAAACCAAAGGAAAGAAATCTACACGGTGAACTTTTTCATATGAGAACCAATTTTCACCTCTAACTCAATCTGTTATAGCAAACCGAATATTATGGTAGGTATGAAAAATTATATCAAGGTTTTATAAATACTCAATCGTTGTTTCTAACCCATCAACAAAGCTTTAAAAATGCTTTAAACCTTGAATAAAATATCATCAATAGTGATAACCAACTTCATGAACTTGATGTTCAACTTGAAAATTTAGCTTGCAGAGACTGTATATATATATATATATATTTAAATCTTTCGATCCTTTAAAACTAACTTTTAAACTTGACTGATAATTTGCTAGAGTATTTTATATTGAAATAACTCCCCCTTGAGGCCAAAACCCATGAAGAGAACGAATATTTTCATTTAAAACAAAACAAATTTCCTTAATTCTTTTTCAGTTTACATCTTAATCCTGCTCTAAACTTCAATTATCTCTTTTATTCATTCATAAAAGAATATTTTTATCTTATTTAAAATTCAAAATTTTAATTTTATCTCCACTTCCACACTGGAATTTTTATTCAAACAAAAAAAAAAAAATTTTTAATTTAAAGAAAATTACACATTAATCAACGGAATGTAATAAATCATATTAGCTAAATATTATATTTTTTGTTGAGTAATTTTCTAGAATAAATATCATAAAATAAATAAAATATGAATAATTAAAATACGTATATAGAAACAATATTTTCAGAATAAATAAACCATTTTTAAATTAACTGGAAATATCCTTGAAATAGAATATTAAAGATAATTTTTTGATTATATATATATATATATAAATTATAATTAATATATAATAGTGTTGAAAATAAATTAGGATATGAACCACAAAAAAATAAAATTAAAAACAAAAATGAAAAAAATTTAACACGAAAATAATTCTTCAAATTATTCATATTAAACACAGGAGCCACAATATATATCCTTTGGCATGAGAAGTTTTATTGTTAGATAAGGTTTTTTCTAAGAAATTATCTAAATCTATACTCATGAATGTTAAATTTAATTCCAATTTACTTCAATTCCTTAAGATTAAATATTTTCATTAATAAAAATAATAATAAAAGTTTATTGTTAAAAATTTTAACCCTTATGTGGTAAATAAGGAAAAAAAACCAATTGTTAACTAACAGCTGATTTCTTTTCATCCGGCTCACGGTCTAAGTCAATACTTTAATAGTTCAAATTACAATAACAACTCAAGACTAAATTATTTAGTAATTATATTTATCACGAATGGCGCTTGCGTAGTTTTTCAATAGAAATTTTTGATAATTCAATTAACAGGATTGCCAACTTAAAAAAAATATCCATAACATTAACCTACATCGTTGTTTTGAATTTAACAAAACTTGTACCTTGAACCGTACGAAAAGAACACAACTTATATTGTAATACATGAACTACCTTTGTTATTTTCTATCAAAAATTTTACGTTTTACCCGAGGTAAAAACTTTGTTTTTAAATTACTGCAATTATTTGTTGTGTTTTTGAAAATCCCTTAAAACTTAAAAATTGTTAAGGTACATTTTAAAAATTACTCAAAAACTTTATTTTTAGTTAGTTTTTAAAATTCATTTATTTTGTTATTTCAACTATTTTGTTAATTATTATAATTAAGTACTGAGTACTTCTTTTATTCTAACAATATGGAGTGTAATTTTATGTTTGGTAAACGAAGGTTCACTGAAGATTTCACTGAAGGGTTCACTGAAGGTTTCACTGAAGGTTTCACTGAAGGTTTCACTGAAGGTTTCACTGAAGGTTCATTTGCTTAGATTACATCTCTTACAAACTATATTAGAGATCTCTCTCTCTCTCAGAGAGAGAGTGTAATCCGTAGATTTGGCGCTACGTTTTACTTGGTCGGTTTACTAATCCTTTATATGAGTAGTCGCAATTGTTTCTTTAATCTTGCATGTATGTAATTTTCATAGATTTTTGGATCTATCTTTAACCCTTTGTTGTACTGTAAATGAGTGCACGGTAAATAAGAAGTGTGCGAAATTGTGCGAGCGAAACTAGATCACTTATCCCCAATGTAAACAAAATGATCATTGAAGCAAATAAAAAATAGTCTCGAAATGCAATTGTATTACCTTAATTTTACCATTAGAAACAATTATTCCGAACACAGGCAATATTCGTTAAATTAATTAATTACTATATCAATCCGGTTTTGCTATAATATAACAAAAAAATATGATATAATTTTTCAAATTGAATGCAGTGACCTCATAATGAAGGTATTTAAAGTTAAAATACAAAAAAAAATTAATTAACCGCATACAGAGTTACATATTTATTTGAGTTTTTGTTAAATTTTTTATAATTAATTCCAAATTAGTGAGCTGGAGCGAATGTCGTACCATATTAAACGCTATATACAACCAATTACAATAAACTTGCAGCAAAATTTAATAGCTTAAAGAAGAATGTTGCTTGTAATGTATCGATATTTATATAAAATAAAAAAAACTTCTAATAATAAATGTTCCTCTGTACTCAATGATCTTCAATATAATATTAAAAACTACCAAAAATGTAATATAAAACAAAAACAACAATTTATATACTTAGTTCACTTAAGGGTTAATATTTAAAAAATTTCTAAGAAAATTATTTTAGTTTTTTATTTTTTGTTTTGTTTTCTTTGAATAATTTTGTTTTTATTTTAAATAAACCGTTATGGAACTAAAAATTAATTTAATTGAAATTGACATGTGATTTTTGCTATCATTAAAATAAATTTTTGTACCGGTACCGATCTGTTTTGTACCAATACCGGAACAACCTACATATGTAGGTAATAAAGCGATCATGCATCATCATCACCACACAAAGAACCAGATTTCACAAGTATTTTCCACTACATCTTTAGCACACGTTTCATAACATCTTATACCAACAAAAACATTTTATGGAGGGGTTTTTCTGACAATATTCAACAAAAATTTTTAAGCGTAGGTTTATAAGCATTTTATATATTCGCTCTATTTATTCTTGTTTCAATAATTTTTATGTAAAATTGAATGAAATTTTTACACACGCAGATAAATAAAATCATTCAAAAAATAGAAGTGGAAACGTTAAGTGTAGTTATGAAAGTGCTGAAAGAATACTCGTGGAAACAGACCCAAATGAATTCATTCGTTGTTTGATATCATTAGAGTATGTATAGGTCTAAATTAAATAATAAAAAACGATTTTGGTATCTGTGTTGTGATTGTTTAATGCAATCAGGAAAACAAAAATAAAGAGGGTAAAAAATGAAAAAAATTATTTTTTAACTATTTTGTTTTTTCAATTAAAACCTCCTACTGACCCTAAATTTTACAGGTTTATCCTAATTCAATCCCCCCATGAATTTGTGCCATTAATCTTAGTCTTGATTTGATATTTTTGAAGTGAGCAGCATTTCTTTTTCCCCAACATTTTTTTTTTAAATAATGAAATTGACCCAACAATTGTGTACATTCGACTTCAACAAACTGTAAAATTTTCATACAGCCGCTCAAATACAACGGCTCTGTTTGTCGCATTCGACAAAATCGGTTTCACCGTCAATTGCGTTCAAATGCGGAACAAAAATTGTATCGCATATATTTGGTTCTGAAGACATTAAAAACTAGATTGGGAAATATTTCAGATATGAATCATTTTAAGTATCATCTAGTTTTATTTTTAGTTCTAATAGTTAAGAACTTTAAACCAAGCTCTTATCTTATATAGAAATTCAGATAAAACTCAGATGTGTTTAATGTTAATTTTGGTAATTTGCGGCTTGTGTAAGAAGTTTGAAATTGAAAATTCAAAAAAACAAAATCTCGAATATTTCAACAGCATATATTAAAAAGTCCTATAAGCAAAAATTAAAACGGTATATTACCAAAATTCAAATGTGTCAAAATGTGTCCTTGTATTTTTATTTGTAATTTTTTTTACACATGTTTAATATATTTATAAGTTCTTAAATATTGTTTTAATATTGTCAAGACATTTTTGAAGAACTGAATTTTGACTTTCTTAACAATTATTATTATTATTATTATTATTATATTATTATTATTGTTATTTCTTTATTTACCAGGGCTACCAGGGCTGCCAGAATTATTGGCTTGACTTTGTTACCTAGAAGATACCTCCTATTTCGCATTTACATACGCCGTTAGTCCAAAAAGTTTAATACAGTTTGAATACAGTTTATCTGCACTACGTTCCATATCTGCGAATTGACAAACAAATCTAGTACAAAAAAAATTTGATATTTTGAATTGGTGGACTAAAAATATTTTCTCAGAGGGAAGAATGAGCTGGCGTCACACTGGTAAAAAATGAACCAAAAATTGCTGCACCAAATATACTGTCAGATTTATGCTTAGAGCAAACACATCAGACGTCTATTACTAGACGAAGGCTTGCTTTATAATTGTGCAATAACTCATCATCCAGTAGGGTTAGTAAACCACCGCCACCTTTGATTAAAAAATCTAAAAATATACTAAACCAGATACATGCTGTTAGTAGAAGGGTAAAAGTCATAAATTAATACCTATGTTAATAGCTATACATTTATTAAAAACACTTCCAAAACACAGACCAAAAGTTTTTTAATAGTTAAAACACTTAGTTGACGATCAAAAGAACGAGAGTTAGTGTTTACTTCACGGAGCATTCTAGTGATTGGCTTGAATCTACCGTATTCAGTAGGGTGAAAGGGAATGTGGAACAACTCAACACTTCTGAGATTATTCCGATTGGATCTTTCAACCAAATAATTTGAAATTTCAGGGGCTAGCGTCATACCCGAAAGGATCTGGTGAATAAAAGAGATATCTGCAATCATTCGACGATCAGATAACGACTGTAAGTCAATGAATTTAAAACGGTGGGAATAATGTGGGAGTCGCAATGGATCATTCCACGAAAAGTTACTCAAAGCGAAACGTAAAAACTTTCGCTGAACCGATTCAATTCGGTTAATATCAGTCAAGTAATGTGGAGACCACACTTGACTAGCATATTCAAGGGTAGGTCTTACATATGTAACATAAGGATGTTTCGTGAGGTAGAGATCAGAAAATTCTTTACACGAACGTTTAATGAAACCTAAAGAAGAATTTGCCTTGCTCACTATTTTATCATAATGTAGCTTAAAGCTCAGTTTAGGGTCAAGAGTTAACCAGAGGTCTATAATAGAATTCGCTCTTGAAAGCAAACAGCCATTTAGTTGGTAGTTGAACCAAACTGTCCGAGCGGAATTTCTCCTAGAAAAGCTAATTACTTGGCATTTAGAAGTGTTCAATTCAAGTCCATTTTTTGAACACCAAGAAGCGAATTTGTTAAAATCGTTTTGTAACTTTAAGCAATCCGATGAGGAAGATATAGGAGTAAAAAGCTTTGAGTCATCAGCAAAACTAAGAAGTTTAGAAAAGTTATCACTTTCGGAGCATCAATGTTGAAACTATAAAACTAAAGGGTCCTATATGACCTTGAGGAACACCAGAAGACGCTGAGTATTGATCAGAAATCGCAGTTTTAAATAAAACTGAGTATTCCCGAGAAGAGAGGTAAGACTCAAGCCAATTAAGGCTATGTGGTGAAAAACCTATAATTTTGTGCTTCAGTAATATTTTTTACTTGTGTCAGTAAAGATGATGTCAGTTTGAAAACCATTCTCGCAAATATAGCGCAACAAATAGAGCAGCCATCTAGAAAAAAAATTGGTAAGCGAACTACTAGAAATACTTTTAATAGAGCTGGCGTTCAGCTAGAAAAACAAGCTTTCATAAGTGAAATAAATAGAAAATGACTAAAATCGATACATAAAAAATAAAAAATAAAATAAAAATAAAAAATAAACTAAAAATAAAGGTAAATAATTAAATAATTACGATTTTTGCCTGAAATGCTCCCAACAAAGTTCAATAAATTACATATAATATACAGTGTGAAGCTGCATACCTAATGGTATTCGGCAACGTATTCCAAATCACGGAAGCCTTTACAAAGAAAGATAAATGCCTGAGAGTACCGTTATGACGTGGGATTACTAAGTTCATACTCCTTGATCTTTCAATTTTTTTTTATCATGCAAATATGAAGGACCATTATTTTTATATATTATTTTCCTCAGGTATAAAACGTACCTGAAATCGAGGAAATTAGTAAAGGTGCAGTATAGTATTATTGCCTTGATTGTGTTAGCAACATCACTAATCCTATCAAATTTATGACGATTAGTAACGAAACGAGTGCAGGCATTAAATGTATATTAATTCTGTTAAGTGCATATGCACTCATATTCCCATTAGATGTATAATAATTTTATTAAGTGCATATGCACTCATACTCCTCAGCAAAACCTAGGTCACAATGCATGAAGACTAGAAGTACCAAAGACAGCACAAACTTTTTTTTTACATATTCATCAATATAGAAAGATAACTTCTCTAGTTTATTAAGTTTACTGGAAGTATAAACACGTTGCGAAATAAAATTTATGTGGTCATGCCAAGTGAATGTTTTATTGAAAATAATACCAAATTTATTACAAACACTTCTAGTAGCACAAAAATATTATAATTAATATGACGAGATTATTTCTCTAACTCTGACCTATAAAATTGTAATAGCAAAATATTTCTAAATAATTGTTTAAATTGAAGTTGTCAATTTCAAATCCATAATCCATTTTCTTTCGTTGAGTGAATGAAAAACAAAATTCTTTTTGAACATTTCCAATTCAACTAACCTCACCAATCAAATTTATTCTTATCTACGTACATCCTAAGTACAATATTTAAAAACATTATTTTGAAAATTGAAATTTTTATTTAAAATTTTTACGAATGGCGGCTCAATGATTAAAATTCAATAGAACTGAACTGAAGTTTATTTTTGCGTTTTTCTTTTGCTATTATTTTTGTCTAATCAATAAAAAAATTGACGCCTACTTGATTCTCCATAACTACTCTTAAAACATTCGGTTTATTCATTTATAAATATTGTAAAAAATAAAATAATAATAATATTAATAAAAATATAGTCTCCAACTAAAAATATTTGGTGATGGCATACAATACAGAACATAAAAATAGCAAAAATATAACAAGAAAAACAAATAACAAACATTCCTTTTCTTACCTCCTAACCTTGTTGTTGATATTTTTATTCCTTACATAGTATTTCATAAGACTGACTGACAATCAAATAAATAACAATCATCGAAAATATTTTTGGAAGGAAGTAATGTGACATTTTTCATTATTTTTCTTTTAACCATTATTTATACATCAGGTTCAAAAACTCTGCAATTTTTGGTAGAGTTTAGAAGTGTCTGAGATAAAATAGTAAATTTGTTTGCATCAATTTACATGGTCATTCTATTTTATTCTATTTTATTGTTCTCTTTATATTAAACTTAATTCACTGTATATGAAATGTTCAGCAGCTTCAGTACATATGATATACTGATGGCTCAAAAAGCGCGGCACTTGACGGATATGTGTCATTGTTTTTAAAGTTGAAACCTATACCATCGAGGTATAGGCATTACAGAGCACTAAAAGAGGTCACAATGGTGCCAACATATACATAATTTCAGATAGCCAAGCTGCTTTAAATGCTCTGGCTTTCCCAATTTTTAAATCAAAGCTTACCCATACCTGTTACAGAAGCTTAACAAAGCTAGCGAAACGAAACAGAGTTACTCTTAAGTGGACTCCTGGGAATGAAAGAATACAAGGCAATGAACATGCAGATGTGCTTGCAAAAACAGGTGCGAAGAATCAATTCTTAGGACCAGAGCCAAGTATTGCTCATTCAAACGCCTACTTACAAAGAATTGTTTCCAAGTGGAAAACTACCGAAACCAAAAACATATGGGATAGCTGAAAATCGGTTTTCAAACTAAGTGTCCAACAACTGAATTATAGATAATCAGGGAAACTAGATTCAATGTCAGAATGCTGATATGGTTTATAGTTCATAGGTCATGGCTCATTCAACAAGCATCTGTTGAATATTGGCAGATCAAATAGAGAAGGGATACAGATTCTACTTAGAAGAGGAAGATTCCTATCCTCTCATATTCTATTTGTTTGTTTCTATGGCCTGATTCTGAAATTGACATCATAGCAATATTAGCATGTATCAAAGGCATAGACCTACAATTCTGAGATAAGCGGGCAAGTACAATAGATCTTAAAAGGTCACAGTTACATAGAAAAAAAAAATATGAAATGTAGAAAACCAATTATGTGTCGATTGCAATGATTTTGCCTAGAATTGATCACATCTCTAAGTTAATTTTTTTTTAGATATTCAAAAATGTAAATAGTAATCAGCTACGCTCGAACTGATTTAAACAAATTCTCGTTATTAGATATAGAGTTATAAATTATTAATTGTACCTAGGTAGCGCAGTAACATTAAACAAATTTGTGGAAGGTTATTAGGAAGATCAAATTCACATTAAGATTGACTGTAAGACACATTATAACTTATGGTGCAGAATGTATAGCATACACATGCCAAACCAAACAAACTCAACTGCAATGAAAACATTAAGCAAAATTCTTGGAAAAACTTTAACAATGACAAAACTTAAAACACCTGGAACATTCAAGACGTAGTACGCTATACAAAAAGCAGTAAAATAAAATGGGAGATTACTTCCCTAGAACGGATGAAGGAACATATGTAGATAAACAAAATTGATGACCCAAAGAGGACCAGCGAATGAGAGAACAATCGCCGGAAAGGTGCAAACAATGCTTTAATTTGTAATCGCAAGATGCTGAAGCTTTTTTTTTAAATTGATGAATATCGTACGTCAAAGAAGAAGAAGAAAAAGATACCAAGGTAGATATAATATCGAGAATAAACATTGCCCAACTCCGAAGATCAATGAATTTTACAAAGTTTCAACTATAAGAAATAATAGAAAAATTACGGTAAGTTTCAAACACTCGTATGCAAAATATTTTCGACCATTATTGTAGATCTTTAAAAAATATTTTTCACTCAGTATTTGAGGCCTCATTATACTCCTAAAAAACTGATATCATTTTTTGTTAATTTCATCAATCTCTCTCAATCATCATCTAGTACAAAAAATTCAGATTCACATCATATTCACATCACACGACTACAAAAGAAGACAACCCGTACAACATCATGATTCGCCAGAGAGTATGATTTCCAGAGTAAAAAGACATACTGTAGCAACACTATACTGCCGCAGTTTTTTTAAACAGTGTTATTTAAGCAATTCATGCCATAGATGAGTTTCAAATTTGTTTGTAGTTATAAAAAATAAAGTGTTGCCGTGTAAAATGTAATTTAAAATTAAATTAATATTCTACAACATTTGTTGAACTGTCAGGTTGTGTGTAATTTTGTATTCTTGCATTTATTTATTTAGTGCCCTCTTACCACATATCCACCTACACCTTGCCTCCATAAATCTATTTACCAACAAAAATTAGACCTACAATTTTAAGGATTCTTTATTATTTTCTCTTATTGTATATTTGAAATACAGGACACATTGTTTAGTTATGGAAATTTTTATTTTTTTCTTTTTCATTATTTTTTTGTCTTTTGTTTTTTTTTATTGGAGAATTTTTATCTTTGGTTTTTATTTGCTCTACAAAAATAAATGAACAACAAAATCACATCCTTAATAATATACATATACACACATTCATATAAGACGAGTATCACGCGCTTTTACTTTTATATAACCCATAACCATTATCCTGATTTTTGAATGAAAGCTTTTAAAATGATGTATGTATTAGGGTATATATATATATATATATATATATATATATAATAAAAATATATGTTTCTGAATTGTTAAAAAAAAGAAAATAGATTATTTGTTATTATTATATATTTATGTACATAAGTGTGTGCGTGTGAGTGGTACTTTTTGATATATTGATGTTATTTGAAGGAGTAGCTACAAATTTATCAATAATATGTATAATAAATATAAAAAAAATTCTATGATTCTACAGTCCGGACTAAATATTGGTTACACATCAAATTTAGACTTACAATAGTCTCAATTCGGTTTATAACTATTTAGTACTTTGCTTCAGATATGACAATCTAGCCAACGTTGTACAAGTTATGTAAATTGGAGATGTTTATTGAAATTTAAATCGATTTTGGTATACACAATTCACCGCTCATGTTTCTTTATTCATTATAACCATATCATATCATAACCTAGCCGAAATTTTATGCTCCCAAAAAGTATAGAAAATATTTCAATTTAGCTTTAATAATTCATTCAAATATTCTACCTATTTTATATGAATAATAACCAGAATTACACCAATAGATACCTAATGACCATAAAACACCAACCTAATGAATTTTTGATTGCTGGATTGCAATTTTTTTTCAGTTGTATAAAAAAAATTGCTTTTTAAAAATTCTAGACAATTTTAGTTTCATGAAATCAAATAATCATAATAATAATAACAACTAACAATAATTATTGTAAATGTAGTTGTATTAAATAATGTAAAATTAAAAAAACGTGGAGTATAAAAAGGATATACTTTTTAATACATATAATTACATATATATATTGAAAATGTTTGTGTGTATGTATATAGCTAGCTGATACAAAAGTTGATATTGTTGATATTTTAATGGATTTGAAACCTATAAAAAATAATAACAGCCACCATTATACATTCATATACGTAGTGTAGAAATTTATAAGTATGTATGTATGAAATTGTGTATATATAAATGAATATGTATATAAAATAATAAACTTTCCTTGTCGTGAATGTACAATTTTGATTGAAATGATTAGCTAAAAGAAATTTATTTTCTGTATTTATTTTATTTATTTTTTAGCTATTAGACATGTCTATGTATATTATTAATGGGGGGGAATAAGAACTATGTAGACCATAAAATTTCAAAATATTAACAGTACTATTAAAAAATTTAGGACTATTAATTTTTCTCTATTAAATTGCAATAGAATATACCTATTATAAGCATAAAGAGCCACAATTATATAAATCGCTCAATGATAGAGCTATACACTAAAATACTGGAACTTAAAAAAAGTAAGTACCTACAAAAAGAGAGGAAAAATATTACTCGAGTTAGAAGTGTCTTAAAATTCTAAATGGATTAGTTTGAATCGTGGGTTAGTTAAATATAAATATAATAAATAAATAAATGATAACATTTAAATATATATAAGGTAATCATAAGTTCGGTCTTAGATCGCACCACGTACATCGTATTGTTCCGGTTTGTTGAGTTTTTCTAAGAACGAAGTAATAAAAGCTCTGACTTAATAAAAGGTATTATGCTCAAAATACAACCATTTCAACTTAATACTCACAGATCAGTCCTTTACCACAAATTTGAAGTACAGTCTCTTCGAACCAGAACTGTAAAATATAAAAATGTGTGTGTGCCTACAAACATTTAACATAGATTTTCCAGAGATTAAATTGATTTTTTATATAAGTTTAATTTATAATTATTTATGAACTGTATAATAATATAAAATATAATATAAAAAACAGAAGCATGTCTAATAGTCGAAAAATTATAAGACCAGACAGCTTATGCTACGGTCACCATAATTAATATTTAAATTTAGAATGTAAACATTTTTTTATATTTCAATTACAAAATTATATAATAAATGAAATATCACATTAAAAAATAAAAAAAAAAAAAAAAAAAAATTATAAAAACAAAATAATTGTAAAAAATGTATTGAGAATAAAGCAAAAAAATTTCCCACAAATCTATACATTCCAAAGAACTAATTTTATAACAAAAATAAATTTAATTACAAATTACAATTTACTTAAAAGCTCTATTATTATTTATTACAGTGATTTGCACCAAACTTAATGCTCAATACATATATTTTTAAATACATTTTAGGGCAGATTAGTACTTATGCTAAAAATAAACTGGAAAACCTACAAAAATTTTGAAAGATAGTTATAGAGTATGTACAAGGACATATTAATACCGTTAGCCATAGTTTAATACCTGTGAATATACTTTAGTGTATTTCATTTTATCAGTGTTCATTAAGCCTTTTTTTCCCAATATCCAAAATTAGATAGTCTTAATCTTACTTAAGAACTTAATAGGAAATTTTTATTATTACTAAAATTTCGATAATAAAGTTTAGGAAAACAATGATAAAATTTTGTATATTTTAGTTATGTTACTCAACTTTTTTTTAATATTATACAATAAGTAAAGTGAGCAATGTAACAATCACATACCGACCGAAAACAATTTAAAATCACCAAGTGAAATTTAATTTTATAAACTAATTAATTTTATTTTATTTCTTTAACAAAATAAATATATGAATTTTAAATTAAAAACCTATTTTCAAAAATACATTTTCATTTAATTTAAATTAAAAACATAATAAACAAACAAACAAAAAAAAAATAAATAAATATTTAATATATGTATTTTATTATTTGGTTAAATATTTGAAAATTAAAATCAATTCTTTATTTATTTATAGTTGAAAGGTCAACCAAATCTCACTATACTTTTCTCCAAAAATTAATTTCTAATAATAATACCTATACCAATTTTAATAAATAATTTTCCAAAAGCAGAGGTCGTCATAAGCAATATTTCAGCAAAAGAAAAAAAAAAATAATTTTATTTAATGTAAAAATATACAAAACAATATTACAGAGTGTTAAAAAATTTATGGTACAGAGATAGCCTGTAAAAACTGTTTGAAACTGTAGGAAATTCTGACTTAAACCAATTTTATATATAAAAATATTTTTAACTTAGAATTATAACTAGTTGTATTTCTAACCCTCGTGTATTTACTCTATACCTTTACACGTGAATGTTTAGTAACAGGCTTATTAACACTTGGTAAAGTCTCAGAATATCAAATTAATATGTTTACATTCATGTACAAATTCGTACATTCTAAAAAAGCACTTCCCAAGCACTCTTGAAATTTTTTTGTTTATAACTTTATTTAAGTGACCTTTAAACATAATATGTATAGGTTTTTTCAGGGCAGGTCTTTACTTTTTTTTTTGTTTTATTTTTCTTATTTTCTATAATTACATATTTTATTATTCATATAATACATTTTCACTTTTTTTTTTGTTTCTATATAAAATAATTCTATAGTTAAATTTTTCTTATACATATTAATTAAAATATGTTATTATAACTAAATATTTTCTATTTTATTCCATTTTTTGTTTTTAACATTTAATGTTTTTTACTTAACATGTTTAATTGATTTTGTTTCATTTATTGTTTTAAATTGTTTTTTATATAGTTCAAAAGCTTTTAGGAAATTTATTATTTTTCTATACTCGGTTTCATCATCTTCTATTCTTTTAAAATTTCTAGACTATTAGTTTTTAAATATCTATCCCTATCTCTTGAATATTGAATACATTTTTAGAACAGATGCCTAATATAGTAAGGTTTGTTCCACAAGCACAATTTGGTGATGTTATTTTTTCAAATATAAATTTATGTGTTGAGTTAGTGTGCCGTACTCTTATTCTAGTAATCACGGTCAAATCTCTTTTATTAAGTAATCTCAGATTTTTCCAAGGTCTCGTATTTGGTAGTTGGTAGTATATTTTTTAGTTTGTCCGTATCTACCCATTCTTGTTCTACACTTCGATTTTTTTTCTTATTTATTATATTTTTGACATCTCTAAAAAGTGATGTTTATCGTATGGTTCGTTTACATACCTTTTTCTAGATTATCAACTATCTCATTATCATGATAATGTCGATATGACTTGGAGTCCACATGAATTTGATATTTTTTTGATTTTTATTACTTATATCATTGCTTGTATTTTTTTGTATTAAAAGATGTACTGGATATGGTTTGGGAATAGCTTTTAAAAAAACTCAGGGAGAAAATTCAACCTTGAAAATTCATTGATTAATAAAATATGAAAAATTATATAATCAAAAGTCTAATTAAATTTAAATTGTTTAAATATGAATTAAATATCAGATGAAATAAAACACGACATACCGACAGTAGGCAATTATTAAACCAATTTTGGTGGTTCAATGAAAACGCAAAATATCAAGCGAGGTTAATTCTATCTATAAAAAAATTGAAGAAAACGAATGAAATATAAAAATTTTCTGTAGAACTTAACAACCAATTTTTAATTTTATACTTATATGCTAAAATGTAGGGATTTCAAGATAACTGTAACACTACGACATTTTATAACAATATTTTTTGACAATTATTAGAACACTCAATTGACGTTCAAAAAAGATTGAATTAGAACTAAATTGAACGAAGCATTCTTGTAAAGGGCTCAAATCTTTTATATTCAGAATAGGATGAAATGGATACATACAACATTTCAACGGACTTAAGATTACCCAGATTTTTCTTAAAAGTAAAATACAAAATACACTTAAAAAAATACTTAATACACTTAAACTATATTCAAACTAAATCAATTCGATCAAACAAATAATTTCATATCATCCTGTAAACAAGTATTTATAAAAAATAATGTATGTAAACAATTTCGATTAATTCTATAAAATAATGTTAAAAAAAAAAACACAAAAACAACATAAAAATATTATTTTTTTTTTTATAATACAAAAATTTATGATTAGAACTGTTATTACTCACACCATACATGTTAATGTATACCGTATATTGTATTTTTATTGATTATATTGTATCTATGTATATATTGAAATTAAAAAAATAATATGATAAATTTGATTTCGTCACGCTGAAGGAAGAATACACAAGCCAAAAATTGAGTGCAAAAAATTTTATTTGTTATAATTATTGTTATTATTATTGTTATTGTTGTTGTTGTTTTGACAATTGCACACTTCACTTATACAAAGAAAGTACCGCACAACAAAAACTTAAGAGCCAGTTAAAGCAATTTACATTAATTTTATATTATTATTTTTTTTTTTTTAATTTTAATGATCTCAGGTGAATTTTCTTTATTTATTTATTTATTTTTTATTTTATATTTTTGTATTTATAAATATTTTCATTAACAGAACACCTAAAATAAAGAAATAATAAAAAACAAAAAATAAAAATAATTTTTTTTTTTCAATTTATATCGCACATGATTCAAAAAAAAAATTGAATTCACTTTTTTTTTATTTACATTAAAAAACAAAAAAAAATTCTTTTAAAAAGAAGACAATTAAAAACCCGACACAAAAATAAGAAAAACCAAAAAATGCAAAAAAAAAAAAAAGCTTTTAGGCCTGCTGCCGCTGGTAATTTTTTTTGTTGTTTTATATAGTTTTTACAAAAATAACAACAACAATAACAATTTGAAATAAAAAACTAAAATCACTAGTGTTGTAATACTGTAGAGAAAAACTATTTATTCTTTTGGCGAATTCACATGTAGAAAAGTTTTTAGCTCACTCACAAAATTCTAGATTGTGTGACGGTTTTCACTATTAAAAACGAACAAAAAAAAAAACAAGGAAAACAAAAACCAACAAAAAATTAAAAACTTCAACAATATTGTGAAGATTCAAATTTTTCCCCCACAAAAAAAAAAAAAAAAAGTGTTAGAAAGAGAAGGTTTGTTTGTGAAATGAATTCAACAAAATGTGTATTTTTAGTTAAGATAAACTTTAAATTTCATTTCTTATAATTTTTTTGATAAAAAATTTTTTGTTTGATTTCTTTCTGAAGGCGCTAATGAAAATTTTTAATCAAAAAAAAATCTTTTTTTGTTGGTGAAATTGTGAAAAATAATATTAATTATTTTTTGTATTTTCTTAATTTTAAATTTTCTTTTTTTTTTTTTACTAAATATAAATTTTCTTCACTTTATAAAATTTCTATTCAAATTTAGATAAAAAATACATTTTTTATTCTGATTTTTTTTGTTTTTTTCTCTCTTTCTGAATATTATGAATATCCTTTATTTTACATAATATCCTGAATATAAATTTTCAATATAAATTTTAATCACTTTATATTAAAGTGAAAGGAAATTTTAATTTAGATTAAATAATTTTAATTTAAATAATTTCACTTTGTTAATATGCCACCTTTTGGTATATAATAATAAATAAATAAATGAGCCCGAGAAAATTTAATTATTCCTTATGTTTTTTTGTTTGTTTGTGTGTTTCTTTTATTTCATTTTATTCAAAAAAAACATAAAGAAAACAATACAACAAAATTTATTTTTTTCCGATCCGATTTCCACAGAACGATTCTTAAGATTGCACTAACGGTAACGTCTGGTGGAGAATAAATAACCCGAAAGGATTCTAATTTTTCTTACCATTTTAATTGTATGAATTTTTTTTTGTTTGTTTTTGTTAAATTCTCCAAACTTTCATAACTTGTATTTTATTACGTACGATTTAATATAAATGTGTATGTATATTATAAACAAATTGTGGAGACTAATTTTTTGTATTTAAATTCTACTTATTTTAGCGGTAGAAAAATAAATATTGTTCAAAATTATATACCGTTATTAAACTGAATGTATGGTAGCTTTATTGCAGTTCTTTGCAAATATAAATGGGACCATTTAATGGCACATAAAAATAATTTAATAATAAAAATAAAACAAATGTCGCAAGTACATATCGATCAAATATTCAACGATATAAATAAATAGTATATGGATGAATAAATATACATCTGTTGGTGTTATTATGTCACATTTTGGGGTAAGTTTTTACTCCTTTAATAATCTTTCTCTATTGTGATCTGTTTTAGGCAAATTTTCTCTATCAATTATCTTTGATTTTGTATAGCTTATTATTTTTTGTCAATTCACTTGGACTTCATCTAATTATCTACACCTTATCGTGTTTTACTTATTGTCCTTTATCAATTTATCTGGACCGCATATTCTGCCATTTTAGCTTTTGTACTTTAATAAACTTCACATCGTTTTGTTCCTTCATTTAGTTATAAATAAAGATGGAATTTATTTTATTCATGTTTAAATACACAACTGCCAAAATTTAAACCAATCAAAATTTGACAGTTTGTATTTTTATTATTTTTTTTATTAAATTCTGAATACAAATAATTTTTTGGTTAGTTGAATTTTTGACAGTTAGCATTTTGATAGTTAACAATTTTTGGCTTTGAGTATTTAAATCTGAAGAAAAATGTTTGAAAAACTAGACCTTTAACCAATTCTGAGTTAAGTTAAGTTATTATAAGTGTAGGTAGTTATATCGTAAAAGTAAATCTAAAATTAATACATATTTTTAAACCTCTAATGTTATTTTTTAACAAAAAACTTATTAATCGTTCTACTAGCGCCTGGATCCACAACTCATTTAATACAATCATTTTCTGACGTCTGCAGGTAAATGTATAGACGTCAGAACTCGAAAATAAAAATTATAAAAATGGTTTGTTGGAAAATTACAGCAAATGTAGAGTACAAGAACTCAAAATAAAAATAATAAAAAACTGTTTGAGGAAGTTAGAGATTTATTTTGAAATTTGGTCAACCTATAACAATTATTCATTTTGTCTCATATTCAACAAAACACAAGTAATTGAATCTATAATTTCTGGATAAAATATTTAAAAAAAATTGTAGTTATTCATTCATTTCTAATAAATACACTGCACTTTAATTTTTACAATTTATCGACTGAAGTTTATTGTTTCATTTACAGTATTGTAATTACATATTGTATTTTACGTGGTGGTGGAAGCCTAACATAATATGTTAGAACAAAATATTTCTGTTTTAACAGGCTTATCCAAAATAGTAGAAAAATAACTAAAGTTTTATAAGTATTAAAACAATCTCGGGTACCCCCAAAATATGTAATAATATTAATATTAGGTATAGTAATTATTCATACTTTTTTTATTATTATAAGATGTTTCTATTTATTTCAATTTAGGCACACTGATTCTATTTCAATTTAGGTACACTGATATCAGGTTATCAGACCTGATAAAATTTTATAAAAGACTAATAATATTTAAATAATGTTGGTTGTGAAGACTTTTAAAATATGCGGCATTAAATTCTCAAATGCGCATGTAATCGAAAACAAAAGCTTTCTCGTTCTGTTTTTTTTACCAAAATAATTCTACAAAACTGTAAAAACTGTATTTTGTTTTTCTTTTTTTTATTTTCTTTATGTATTAATTTTTGTTTTTATCTATTTAATGTTTAACATTATTTTTATCGATGTTATACATAAACATTGTTACAACAACATAATAAACAAGCATAAGTGTCGAAGAGAATATTTTGTATGTAGAATGGAGAATGTAGAATGGAGATATTATAAAATATATATTATCAAAACAAAAAAAAAAAAACAACCCAAAAGGCCAAAAATAAGAAACATTAAAAAAGAATGATAAAAAAATATGAAAATTTGTAGAGAGGAAAACTTCAAGAAAAGAGAATAAATAAAATAAGTAAATACAGAGAATGAAAAATTGAATGTTAGGTAATTATATTACATAGTAGTAGTAGTAGTGGTAAAAAGAGATGGAAAAAAATTAAGAAGGCTGGAAAATTTGAGATGAAAATGCTTAGATTTAGATGCTTTCCTTTCATATAACATAAAAAAAAATATTTTTTTATGTGTTGTGTTGTGTATGATGAAAGATTCTGTATGATAAAGTGAGTTAGATGATTTAAGTGTGTTTCTATGTTAAGATTGAACGTTACTATAGTATCTAGATTCATAGTATATATATGTATGTAATATCGAATGTATACTTCAAAATATAGATGGGTACGAATAATCAATGATTTGAAAAGAAAATATTTTTCTTAATGATTTTGTTGTTTTTGTTATTATTATTGTTATTGTTATTATTGTGTTGTAATATTCGTGTCATATTCTATCATTTTTTCATTTTTATTTTTTTTTTTTTTTGTTGTTTATTTATTTTCGTTTTATTTTTTTGTTATGCTAACAGTTTTTTTGTGTTGTGAATTGTGTATGATGCTGTAAGGTAAAAGCATGGCAAAATGCTTATGGTAAATTATTATATATACATATAAATCATCTATCTATATTATGTGTAAGTATATATAAGGATAGGATATATTATATATGTGTATATATCAAATGTATATATATATATATATATATATATACAAAAATGGGGAGATGGAAAATGTAGAATATGTACTTTATACATCTATATGTATTTCAATTGTATAATTTCTAAATCATATTTAAGTGTTAATGTGTATATATATGTCAGTGTGTTCATAGTAAAAAAAGGATATTCGGGTAAAAGGACATAAAAAAAATCTTGTTGTTTTTATTATTTATTATATAACAAAAAAAATGTTATTGTCATCATGTGTTGATGTTTAACATGATGCAAGTACATATGATTTTATGGTATTGTAGTATAGACCTCTAGTATAGACCATTTTCTAAATATATTACAGAGTGATTTTTTTTTGTACTGTTCAAGTTGAATGCTCTTTTTAAATGTTGTTAAACTAATTTTTTTGTGATAAGATTCTAAAGAACTCTCACTTTTCAAGTTTTTCCAAATTTTACATTTAACCAAATCTTTGAATATTTAATGAACTTCTGTTGGAGTGTAAACCTATTTGGCATTTAAAGTCATATACCGGAAAAGTAAATATCGCTTAAACTGTTTACTTAAATTTTTCCAAAATACCATTAGTTCTTATCACTTCTTGTTTATATCAATTTGCATATTTTCAGTACAAAATGTTCCACAATTTTTTTATATTCGCTTTGAAATGTGTTTTCTTTTTTGTATGGACACGCTAAGCCAACCAATATAATTGTTGCATACATTTACATTTTAAATCAAAACAGAAAAAGGATATTATGCGATGTACTTAGATTGATAAAAAAATATAAATTATATATAATTCAAACTTGATGACAAAATGAAGTATTGCGTAATATACTGACTTCTTTGTGCAATGCATTCATCAAAATCTTGGCATATAGAATGTAAACAAAGTAATAAAATAAAAAGCTTTGAAATATGACGTACGCTTATAACACCTATACCGAAAATACGACAATGTTTAACTAGAAGGCTGAAAAGACTTTCTATATAGGCTTTAATTTTTAATATATTATGTGAAGAGTAAGTTGATTAGAATTCCACACGCAATGTGTCTTACTGAAGATTAGAAAATTCTGTTTAATTACACCGTACTTACAGTTTAACAGATTGCATCAGATTACAGTTTAACACAATGAAATATTATATTTATATTAAATCACCCTGTATGAATTGTATGAAATTTACTCATAGTTACTATATATTATCCAATAAACTATTAAAAAACAACAATAAAAAATGGACCTTAAAGTTTCTTATGTACAATTCTTATGTCATAGAAATTTTATTGTTTAGAAGTATAGTTTAACATCCCATCAAGAGATTAAAAAGCTTTTCGTTACCTTTTTAATTTTTTACCCTTCTTTTTTATCATATTGAATTTTTTCTATTTAGTGTTTTTTTTTTACTATTCTGGTACTGCCATCTTCATTTTATACCTTGAATCATTATTTAACAAAAAAAAACAAAAAAAAAAACATTGCAAAAATAAAATGAAAAGCTCTTGAAATTTTCATTTTAATGTTTTTGTTGTTTTTTTATTTTCATATTAATCGTTTATATGAAACCAACTTAAGGACCATATACTCCATAAAACTACCTATTGTACATTATTTACACTATAGGAGGTATATATAGAAGTCACCTGGAGGTATATGATATATATATATCTATATATAATAATAAAAATAACCCTCCCAATATACCTGAATGCACATACATCCTCACTAACCAGTAATCTAAATGTTTTTGAATGGAGAGACAAATGATAGTTTTTGTTATAAATAAAATAAAATAAAATTGTATGAAAAGCTTCTTAAGAGCTTACCATACTATATGGTACTATGGTATGGTACTACCGATAATAAAGTATATGTAGATTTACTAACAATTTCAAAATTCAGATAGAAATTGTTTATGTGGTCATTGTGACGTGTATTTGTTTTTTATTTTTTTGTTTTTGTTCTGAAATTAACCATAAAAACAAAAAAAACCACATGTGACCATAAAGATTTATTCATTCTAGTCTTTATTTTTTTATAATATATTGTCATTTAGTTGGATCATATGCCTAAATCTTTTATGAATTCTATATCTTTAAAGTACCTTAGGAGAGTTTTAGAAAAAAAATAAAAGAAAATAAAAAGGAATTAATTTCGAAATTTATTCTGATTCTGAATAGTGATGATGATGACAATTTTTATATTTTCATAGATTTTAGAAACAGAAATAGACACATGCGTTTAGTCTTACAAATTATGTGTACTATTATACTACAAATTAAATTCAATTCCCAAATCAGTTGCTTCTAATTTTCCATAAGTTCTTCTTTGGCTTACATTTATTTAGTTTCGAATTTGATTTAGAATTCATGAAAATAAATCATATATATGAGATGATGGGATATAATCACATGACATGTATGAATATACAGTATAACAAAAAAATAATAATAATGATACATTTGGATTTGATGTTAATTATTTAATTACAGAATGTATCTTAACTTTTATATTGAAAAGAAAATTAATTTGAAGCTCTACAAACCATCTCAATAAACTAAAAATGTAAACAAAACTAATTAAATTATTTTCATTTGAATTTGTTCAACTTTCTTCGACTTAAACTTACCTCAACAGTTCAACTGAAAATACATATTAAATTTGAAATTAACGAGCTATTGTAAGCTCATTGGATTTAGTACTCAACAGGTGTTTAGATGTTTAAATTAATCGGAAAATGTAATCAATCTTGATAGTATTCAAAAATAATATCCACAGTCATTATTCTTAAACAAAATATCCTTTGCTACAATTTCAAATAACTTCTATAATAGATTTATTTAGTATTTTATAAAAATGTTGTTTATCCTGATAATTCAACTGTAGTGTACACTGTTTTAGAAAATACCCTCAAATACGGTTTTTTAATCTTTCAAATTATTCTCACATTTGTGAAATTATATATTTTTCGTCCTTTTTCATTTTTTAATCATATTTTTGTTAAAAAAAGAAATTTAAAAAAAAAATTAATTTGATATGTGGCAATCAGTACCTACTCTGTAAGCTGCAACTTGTTCATAGTTCTCTTCTAGGTACTCTGTTTATTTAGCCTTTTTTCTCAGAGTGTGAGTGTGATGGTTTTCTCATAGTGTGACCTATCCATCTCCATTTTCTCTGCTTAATTTTTTTCATTGCCGGCTCTTACCTGTTAACTGTCATAAAACCCTATTATCCTATAAACCCTGTTGGGCCAGAATATTTTGCAAACTGTTTCAGGTACTTGTTCGCTGACATACATCAGAAGTGACAAATTTCGCTGCCATAAAGAAGTGTTGACATTATACACACTTTAAATATTTTAGTTTTGGTTTCCCTGTATATTTGGCCACTCTTTCATATTGGGTTTACTTCACTAATTGCAGCTCTGGATTGATGTAGTCTGCTGTTGACATCTGTTTCCATCCCCCGTTTGTTGTTAGTATGTTGTCTAGGTAAGAGAAGCTTTCAACATCATATTCGATAGTTTGGCCTTCTATTTTGATGGTGTTTGTATAGGTGTTATATAAAATATAGAAATAAAACTATTTTGTTTCACATTAATTGAAATTTGTGATAATCTAAAGTAATACCTTATCTAATTAGTGTAATCTAGTATCTAACTATAATAAAACACCAATTATTGAGTTAAAACTGATAAATGACCAACTGTAATAAATAAGTGATCATTGCACCTTTTTTTAAGTAGAGAAAAAAGTATTTGAAATAAAATCAGAATAAGATTTTCAAACCTTCTGCAATAGAACAGAATCGATCCGATCCAATACAAACGCTATCGAACAATATTTCACTAATATTTGATGACAGAGTGTAAAACAATTGAAAATACAATTGACGATTTTACTAAGAATTTTAAAATCAAACTTATGGCAGTTAAAAAAATTAACTTATTAAGCACTAGCGATTACTGAGGAATCGAAAATTTCTTAAATTTGAAAAATCTTATATTCTTTACAATTTTATTAATTTTCTTTAATTTTTTTAATTTTCTTAATTAATCAATTGTAATAAATAAAATGAAATTACTAGCTAGAGAAATTCTATAATTGAAGAATCTGAAATAAAAAAATAATAGAAAAAAATGATGTAAAGTACCTTGTTTTCATAAATAGTCAATCTGCATATTCTGAACTTATGAACACACTTGTCAGATTCTCTGAATGCTGTTCATAAATGCAGACTCAAAGTATAGTGGACGTCAGCTTGGCAGAATAAACTTTTAGTATGCATAAAATTTTTTGAAGTAGTTTTCTCTGTTCTTTTGAGTTTTTGTTTTGTTATTTAAAAAAAAATGTTATTTTCAAAATGTCAGTATTAATGAACAGAAACTTTGCAGAATTGTCAAGTAAAGGTAAAATATAGGTAGAATTTGTATTCATTATTGCAAAGTACGCCAACTGGTGGCAAACTTGTTGTCAGTTTGCAGCATTTATGAATACACCCGTACTTTAGCATACATATAAAAAAAAGGGTAAGCTGGTATGAACATATTGCCAGTAAAAGGAAAAAGATTTATATGAAATTTGGAAGTCTGTACTGGCAAATGGGAAAATACACACATTTATCATTAAAAAATAAAATATAAATTTATAAAGTCGCATAATAAAACCTATTTAGACATATATCCCAGCTCTAGGGTTCCGCTGCGAAAACTAACATCAGCATCATACAAAGATTCCAAAATAAGGTGTTAATTCCCCTTTGGTTTGTGCCAAATAAAATCATCGAACACGACTTAAACATTGAATGGGTAATATAGTGTAATAGCTAAATATAGCACCAACTACATACTCAAAATTCAAGTACATCTAAACAATTTAGAGAACTCCTATGATTTATAAAAAAAAAACTGATGAAAATAACTGATTGTAAATTGCTTCAAAGGCAGGTCTTTGATGAAAAACGCTGCTGCAAGTCAATGAATAAATAAATTAGTTTATAAATAAAATAATTCACTTTTGACAGTTTTATTGAAAAATTGCGGTTATATTTTAATGTGACTATAAACGACATTGATTGTATGAACTTATGAAGTTTTTTATTTTTCTTCAAACAAATTGTTGACTATTGCTATAACAAAATTGCGACTACAAACGTTTTTGACTATAAACGAATTAAAATACTTCGATCTACTACGTTTAGAGTAATGGGATTTTATTGTGTTAAGTTATATTGAAATTAGTATTAATTTCGTCATAAAGACTTAGGTATTATACTTTAATTTCATTGTAAAGTATATACATATATTCAATAATCAAGCGATTCAGAAAACAACTATACAATTATGCCAAAACAAATATTTCTTTTTATATAAAATCGTACCTGAAAGAACTGCTTCTGTGCAATTGCACATGGGATTCACTAGTATATATACAATATACAAAACATCTGAATTTCGATATTATATCGTTAAAATAGTTTTTATATGCTGGTTATGATTTCAAAAAGAAAAAAATTACTCCCCACGATTAAGGAGGACTAAATTATTTTAGAAAAGTGACATTTATAAAGTTTTTGTTCCACTGTCTTGTCGAGTAAAGTGATCAACCTGAACAAGTCACAAATTAATAACTGAAATTAAATATTATTTATGAAATATGGGAATTGACTTTAAAATATAAAAACTTTTTTATTTTATATCAAGGCATTTTTTACTTATTTACTTGATTTTTTTTTTTGTTTAAATCAATTTACAATAATTAATTAAGATTACAATAATATTTACAATTACAAAAACAAAAAAAGAATAATGATAATACATAATAATTAAAATTAATATAAAAAAAAAAACTTCAAAAAACATAAATATTCAAAAACGTTTTTTGTCGCCAATTTTTCTTTTAAATAGTCAGCTAGCCTAAATAATAGTTAAGAATAGCCATAAGGCTAAATACAATAGTATAAGTTCTAAAAAATATAGAATTTTTAAAAAATTATAAATATGTATCATGGCAATAAATAAATATAATAAATAAAAATATAAAAAAATAATAATATCAAAACAGGTAACATTCCAGTGTTGGAAAGTGAATTATAATAAAATATTGAAGATTATAATCCCATCATATCCCTTTATGCATATTACTCCATTCACGTACTTGCATAACATAAGGTTTAAAACAAAAATACTGTCATAACAGTGGATTATTTTAACATACCCTATATGAGTCTCTTAGTCAATTAAATTGAATCGTTTATAACGACTTTTCATTCTACACATAAGAATTCTAATATGAAAAAGGATATTCTAAGGATATTTTTATATAAAATAGGAAAAGTTCATTTAAAGAAAATCTTTTGAATTTAAGACCGTATTTTTTTTTGTTGCTTTTCCCTAAAGTTTTAATAAATTTTTAAGTTTGAGATTTTTTTGTTGTTAAAATGGTATGTTTTAAGTAGGGTTTTTATTTTTAAGATACACTTTTAGATTTATTATTATTATAATAAGAAAAAAAAGTATGCTGCAAAAATTTCAATGATGTTCGATTATTGATTGTTGGTAAATTTAAATGAAAAATAAAATAAAATTTGTGGGTAATCATGTAAGGACGAATTTTTAAAGACACGTTGAAAATAGTAATATATATTGATATTTTGTATAATCTTTATATGCTTGTAAGCTTTTAGTATATAAATAAATAAATAATGTTTGAAGGTGCAAAATTATAGAGTTATTTATTATTATTATTGTTATTATTGTCTTCGAATATTTAAAAATATTATATAAAAGTATATGACATTTTGTTTTCGTTTATATTTCATTCGTCAAAGTATAAACATTAAAATAGGCTGGACATATGAGTAGAATTCAAGTAACTAACTCATTATATTAATTTGTTATGGGAGGTGATTTTAATGCCAAAATTACACATTTGAGGTCATTGGATGCAATGGTGGAGAAATACATTAAATATACACAACATACAGTGTGGGAAAAGTAAGAAATCCAAAAAATTGCAAGAAGTCACGATGGTTCCAGCACCATGTAAATGTCGAGGTAGTTAAGCTTCTGTACAATAGAAATATAACCAGATGACTCAAAAGAGTAAATCCTTTTAAGTTAGTACAACAATAATAATGTCAAAGGAAAAGCTAGATAGACATCGCTGGATGTAGTCTAGACATTCATAATTAAAATAAAGCCAACAAAAAAATTGCTCACTAGTCCTATAGGATTAGATGGCAATATAGGAAGGGTGTGGTTTAGTGGATAAGAAGAATATCAAATAAAATTAGGGGATAAGAATCTCACACGTAATGTCAAGCTACGGGACTCATTGCGTCTTCCGAAGATTCCAACCAGCCTACGTATAAGAAAATAAACAAATTTAGAGACTTAGATGTCATTCCCAAGAAGTTAAATAGTAAAAGAATAGTAATGTAGATTTAGAAAATTATTCTCAAATTGAGCGCTCAATTAACCACTAATTGTGTCTTCGGTGAACGAATTTAGCTCCAAGTTATTTTGATTATTCACTTGGAAAACATTTTGTAGAGTTTTCACGTTGTTTTACAAACTTTGTTTAATGAAAAATGTTACAAAATATAACATCATCAAACGCCTGTAAGAAAAATATTCAATTGACAAGTAAATATTGGCAGATCAATAGAATAATTAAGCAGTTCAAGAAATATATATTAAAGCGCGAAATGAAAAACAAAAACCAATTTTATTTCATCGCTGATACAATCTAAGAAAATATTCAAATAAAATTAGAGTGGAAAAATTTAGATTTATATTTTTCGGAAACCTGTAAGAGCAATTTTCAATAAATCGTCAAGCAACGATCCTGAACCAATTTAATTTTCACATGTCAATTTTATAAACATTTAAAAATAATTCTATTAATTTTTAATTTTAATTTTATTAAATTAATTTATTTTTGAATCTGTTCAATCCTTAAATTTTATAAACTTAAAAAAAAAAAAAAAATATAAACTTGTTTAAAAATTTTCAATAAATATTTCTTTTTGAATTACATTAATTACATTTTTTTTTTTACACAAGCTTTTCCATTTGATTTTCAGAATAATTTTGATCAAACCAATTTCATTTCATTTGATAAGATGGCTTTATATATGAATAAATTATTATATTTTATATTTAATATTTTGTTTTTTTATTTTTCGTTAAAATATTATTATACGAAAATTGATTGATATAATATGTATGTCCCAAGTCCCAGTACAGGAAGAATATTTTTTAATATAATTCTTTGAAATTTTAATTATTTTTTATTTTTACGTAAATTTTAAAACTACACTAACCAATAAAGAACTGAAATTCAACCCATGATTTGAACACATAAATTCGGCTTAAAAAACAGTTTTTCAAACAATCATTCGACCTAAGAGACATGAACAACAACCGCTTTAGGTTTATTAACTTCGAGAGTACAATGGTGGGTCGATTTGTTGAAAAGCAAAATGTCGAACTAAAAATGTTGAATGGAAAAATGGAAAAAAAAATTTTAAAATAAAAATATACTCGTACTCATACATATACGGTACTCGTATGTAGATTTAACCTAATTTTTGTTTCAATTTTATTTATCTACTTTCATAAGACCCTGACCATTATTAATTCGGACACTGCAAATTTTAAAAATATTTCATATAAGTTTCAGAAATTATACGAAACGATTTGGCTCACGTAGTTAACAACACTTAGAAAAAAATTTGAAATGTCCAGCGTCCCTAAAATTGGGGCTTGAAATTTTTTTTTTATTAAACATGTCACACGTAATGAACAACGCTTAGATAAGTTGTCAAAGAGGTCCAAGTACCAGAATTTGAGGCAAAAACAAAATTCCAAACTTGCCACACAATTAGGATGGTTTAGAGACATTATTGGTAAGGTTCAGATTAGATAAATATTCTGGATAAAGGAAAATTACACTCATAAGAATCAAATTATTTTATAGCTTTCTATAATACTCAGTTCGTTCAGGCATAAAGACTCAGTCATAAATCAGTTAAACAAGTAAATAGTGAATTTTGTAGTGTGTGTTCGTTTCTTATAGTCTAACTTGCAAACCTTATCTTGACTAAATCATTACCTGAAAATGTATTTCATCAACTGTTATTGATATTTTTCTAATATAACCTGCCATTAAGTTAATTATTTTTCAATCGTCGGTATATTTTTACAGGTATAGCATACTTTTCCTTAAAGTTACACAATTTCTAATTGAGAGAAGTAGAGTTACAACAAGAGAAAATTTTTTACATTTAACGCAATGATACAAAAAATTGTCCACCACAGGAATTTGTAGCTCCACCTAAACTGAAAAACATAATTTAGTCTTTTCACTCAATAATAATTTGTGATTACAAAACCAACATCGTAATAAGCCCAAATCAAAATCAATACTACACATAGTTTCAAAGATAGTTCCATATCATCGGATAATCGGCTAGAAGCAGAATTAAAGAGTTTTTTGAATAAAGTAGGACGACTTAGGACGATTAATCACTTAATAACAAGTTTTCTTCAGTCATACCTGGTCATACAAAATAAAAAAAAGGCTAGAAGAACTAAAAAAGATGACATCTCCAATCCAATACAGTCATCAATATTTTTTTTGAATCACGTCTTTAAAAAGTCATTTTATTTTTTAATAACATCCTGTACTTACTAAATAAAACAATTCCCTTCAATATTTCGTAATTCGCAAAAGAAAAAAAAATATAAAAATAACAAAAACAAAAACATAAAATTATGAATGAATGAATAAAAATATTACTATAAATCCCTATAAAAAAAAAAAACCCAAATTATATTCTGAAAAATTTCAAATTCAGACATCCATAAATTTACTAAATTTATTTACTTAACATAATTTCATTACCTTGAAAACATTATAATAAGAAAATCCAATATTTTCCGCCAAAATAAATTCATTTTCAGTACTTTTATCTTTGAATTATTGTCTCAAAATCCTAAACACAGACGGACCAAAATTACAAAGCAACAACAACTGATAAAATATATTTTAATATAATGAAATCCTACTAAAGTTCCTACTACTAAATAAAATCATATTAATAAAGTGTATCCAGTAAAAAAAAAAAACACAATAATAATGATACCTTATGAAAACTCATACTCATTGACAGAAATATGTAAGTACATCATGTCAACCCCTCACTTCGTTTGTATATTTTTTTTTTGCTTTAATTTTTATGCTTTATTTTTTAGTTTGAAATTAAATGGGATTAACCCATTTTTTTGTTTACACTGATTTTTTACTTCACATTTAACAACCCAACAACAACTTACGCAAAATTACTGCTATGAACTTCAAATATTATTAATGCAAGATTCACTGAAGTTGAATTGGATTTTCTACTTAATAAATTCCATCATGTAACACCATTTTGACGATTCATCACATCAGACAATATTATGTTCTGTAATGACTTGAACGTAAATGGACTTAGAACTAAAGCAAGAAATACGTTTTACGATGTTCATGTTTTAAAACCGTTCCAAATGTTTCAAACATATTGATACAATTAAAAAAATTACTTCAATTTTTAAAATGTAAATAAAAAAAAATGTACCATGTTCATAATATTGCAAACGAAAGTGACATAATTCAAAAATTGTATCCTGAATAATGTTGGTTATACAACACTGTACTTAACGCTAATAACAAATTTACTCTCTTAACTTATTTTCTGACTTCTACATTTCAAATTCCATAATTGTTATGTTTTCGATATAAATGACATATTATCGGTTGTTAGAGTTAATTTATAGTGAACGTACGTGTTATTCCCAGTGCGAAACTGCGAAAGTGCAATATTTTGAGTTGTGTCATTTTCACAACTGATAATAACAAAAACTTCAATGGAATTAACCGTTCACTTACTACGTGAATTTTGTTTTGAATGATTTTGTCTTTAGAAATTTTGCCTTACCGAAAAATCGTCCATTCATTCATCTTTTTTTTGTGAGATTTTGTCCGCCTTCCGTTCCGCCGACGTAACAAAGATTCTGCAAATCTCGCAAATAATTTTTCGTTATTAAGCTTGAAAAGTATTTAAATTCCAGAAATAGTCAAAATCAAATGTTAATTAAAAATATTGCACACAATAACGTTTCCATTATTTCAATATTGTACTTGTGTACCGGAAATAAGTTTAATAATCAAGTCAAGTCAAGTCTCACTATTCTATATCACCACAATAACAGCTAACAAAGATATCAAGTTAACGGATTATCATAAACACAGATAGTAACCTTAAAACACTTAGTTAACGGTACAACTCAGTTAAACCGTTACCTAGATGTCAGCTATGTAGTGATATGTATCAAGGAATTGAGACCAGAAGTTGATAAAGGGAAAAGAAGAAAAATTGTTTTAATTAAAGCTTATGACAATAATAGGTATATTGACAGGTGGCTGTTTTCGTACCAAACCCGCAATGCGATCGATGCTCGAAACTTCAAAACAACTTTCCTAACAAAAATTTCAAAGGTTCCTTTCATTTATTAATTTATTTATCCAAATAAGATGTATACATACAAAATTAAAATATAAAAAATTAAATTGGGTCTCCATGGTACAGTATAGATCCTTACGTGGCTTAGTGCAATGGCGGCGAGGGATTGCTGTGACTGCTATTAAACTAAATTAAACTAAACTATATAGGTACTGTACTATAAGAAAGACTTTATTCAGTACAGTACCTATATAGTTTAGTTTAATTCCGCTTATAAAGCTTACTTTTTATGATCTCTCTACGAAGATGGTCATCAATGATTGAATCTGGATTTTTGATTTAGTCTTTTCGTTGGACATTAGTAAGTTATTGATAAAAACGATTTCTGTTGAAATAATTATTTTATTTAAAATTTCTTTTGATGTTCTCTAGATATTCTAGAATTATAGTAGGTATGAAGAAACAAAAAGCAAAACAATAGTATAGATGAGATCATCACAAATACAATACAAGGAGGTCTCATCAAATCTGGTATAAAGCTAACACACATCACAAACAGGGTGGAATTAATATTGCAAAACAAAATTAGAATGTATAAAATGAAAATTCCTACTTACTTCAAATAAAGGTCTTGAAACTGGAATCTAGAATCTTAGATTTGGATGAACCTATATTTACCAAACTCTTTACTTTGACTAACCAGATCGAAAAAAAATTAAAGCGTTTTGCTTTCATCGGGAATCGAACCTGAAACCTTTTAGTGGAAAAGGCAACGCTTTTGCCATCCAGCGTGTGTATACCGGGTGTTCCAGAGCAATAACGGATGCTCTATCGATTGGTAATATTTTAAACTTCCGGGAAGGACCGAAAAAGGGTTTTTAAGGCCAAAAATCGCCGAAATTGGCCGAAATCGAGATTTTCAAATGGGAAGAGGTACTTTTTTATGCAAATCCGGATTCTACGTCAAAAAAAAGAAGCTTTAAGTAAGTTGTTTTTTTATTTAAAGTTTGTAGATACCCACAACTGAGATAAAAAATATGCAAACAAATTTTTTTATAAAAATGATCATTATTAATTTTGGCTTACCAAAAGAAAATATGGTGGATTTTTGTTTTATTTTTATGAATTTTAAAGAAAAATATTGAAAAAACAAAGAAAATCATTTAACATAAGTTCCTTTTTTTTGTCGTAGAATCCTAATTTACATAAAAAAGTACCCCTTCCCATTTGAAAATCTTGATTTCGGCGATTTTTGGTCTTAAAAACCCTTTTCCGGTCCTTGCCGGAAGTTTAAAATATTACCAATCGATAGAGCATCTTCCTGCTTCCCCTCTTAAAAAGCTGATACACATGCTCTGGAACACCCGGTATATATAAAATCATTGTACATCATTTGAAGTTTTTCGATTTCATTACGAAAGTCAAAATAAATTGCTTTTCAAGATTCGATTGGCATTTTGAACTGAACCAACTTTTTTTGAGGAATTATCTCAACGAAGGTTCAATTACAATTTATATGCCAAGGTTAACAACAACAAGGCAATACCTATATGATGAGTCTCCCATACTCTCTACCATAAATAATAAAAGCAAATGTATTATTTTGTTTATTTATTAACAAATTTAAAAAGTAAATAAAATTCCAATAAAAACTCATATACATTGTTTTATTCTTAAAATTGATCTTAAAAAAAAAAAATTTAATCTGTCGCTCGCATTTGAATTCATTACAATACAAATCAATCTTTCCCCTCTTGGCCCCTTCATACTCTAGTTGACTTATTTACCCAAATAGATAGATGAATGTTTTCTATATAACTAGATACGATTTAGCTACCGGCCCACTTTATAATTTATTTTATTTTCATTTCCAAAACAAAGCAATCAAACGATGACAACATCAGTTGAGGTTGAGACTTGAAAACAATTTTTCCGAAAATCTTTAAATCCATATTTTTTTTTTATTTATATTTTTAAAGAAATAAATAAGTATAAAAATAATAAAAACAAAAATCGTACTTCTTTGAGGATTCTTTTAACTTTGGCTTGGATTTTAACACGATTTTTAGATTTTTAGACACATATACTTGTAATAATAAATACATATGTATGTATGTACGTGGTACAGTGAAGGAAATTTTTGGTTAATTTTAACAATATTTACAATTAAAATTGCTAAAAATATTAACTTAAGACATAAAGTTGTCATTTTCTAAATGTTAATTTAAATAAAATTTGAATAAATTTACCCCATTTTTAGACTGCAGTTATAGCAATTCGTAATGAATACGGAAACTTAAAAACAAAAATTTTCAATTTTACTTTACAAGTTAACAACTCTTTTAGTTCACAAAATAATCCTGTTTAGTTGAATCGGACTAATTCAAATTAGTTAAAAGGATATTGGGTATATTACATAAATAACTGTAATTATCGCTTGTGCAAGTTGATAAAAAATAGTTTATTAGCTGTCGACGAATTTAAATTGGGTTTAGGTGGTTTTCCTTTAGAACAATACCTAAATAAATAGAGTTATATTTTATTCATTTTGTCAATGTTTACAAATATCAACTATTTTATTTGTCGAATTGTAAACTTTAGCTTTGCTTTGTAACTGCAATTGGTTAAATTTAAGGCAAGTAAAAAAATTTACATTGCATTAATTACCTAAATTGGAATAGGGTAAGTAGGTACCGTCTTAATAAATATTTCACCTAAAAGAAAATTATAATAAAGATTTTTTAATTGAGAATTACTTAATAAAAGCAATTACGATCAAATTTTTTTTAGCATTTTGTATCATTTAAGCAAAAGCTTAAAAAACTAATAAATAAAAAAAACAATAAAATTTTTATTTGGTAAAAAAACATTTTTTTATATGTAAATCTGAACTTAAAAGTAAAAAATAAATTTTTAATAACGGAATTTTGTATAAATTTCAAAATTTATTTTGTTACAATAGAAAGCTTCCTTAAAAACTTTTATCTCAATATATAGCCAACATTTGTATCGTAAGGTTTGTCAAAATAAAAAAAAACAAACAATTTTTAGAGGGAACTACACACACATTTTCAAAATATTGCCTTAAACCTTGTATCCTTAAAAAGCCGGTGCTCCATCAGAAACCAAAATATGTACAAAATTTGAACCAGATTGATTAAGTCGTTTCTGAGATGTGCATTTTGGGCCAAATAAGAACTCCTGCAAGAAGTAGACCCTCTTTACAAAAATTGTTGCTATCAGAAACCAAGATGAGTACTAAATTTGAATCCAATTAGTCCAATTGGTTCTGAGAAATGAATTTTGGTTTAAATAAGACCTTTGCCGAGGACCAGGTCCTCCCAACTTTGTACAGAAAGTCTCGTCATCATAACCCGAACTGTGATCAAAATTTTAAGTTCCTGTAGTTAAGGCGAAGGGGTGTTTAAATAGGCTAAAACAAAATATGAATTTTGTTCCAAGAGCTTGAGCCGGGACCAAGACCAAAAAATTATTCTTGATTAATATCAAAAAAGACGAATATTTGTCTAAAAACTTCACAATAGAGCCTAGTATAATTGTTGTAGGAGAAACTGTGGAAGAGCTTACTGATTTTATATTTATTTAATGGCATAATAGGCTCTGTCAGTTTTATTTCATCTATACCAAGTACAAATTTGGAGTTTGATCTCCATAATGTTGGCAAGTCTAGAATTCCATAGAAGGATATTTGTACGAGTTGCCTCTATGTCAGGAAATAAATCTCTTGCTATAGCATCACCTTTATATCAGTACTTTTTTTTTTTTTTTTTTACACTCTACAGTAACTTAGGTAGAACCACCTTTTCGTGCTTAATTAAGTACGGTACTGCAATTTTACACTACAATCTACAATATTTCGAGTATTTATTTAACAAATTACTGGCTTATCTACTCATTAAATGTGTAGAAAACTACTGCTATTGTCAGGAACTAAGCCTTCTTAAATAGAATAGTTTCATTTTTATTTAATTTGTTACCAGATTATATATACTTTTTTGCCATTTATTATATCCCAATGACAAAGGGTACTGGGGACCAGGTCAAAAAATCCATAAAGCATTTTTTTTTTTTTTTTTGGTTTTGCTTCATCGGGAATCGAACCTGGGACCTTTCGGTTGAAAGGCAGGCGCTCTACCTACTGCGCCACCCAGCGATGGACTTAAATAAGGTAAAAATATACAGCAAATTGTCTTTTAAAATGTAAAATTTATGAATTTGACAAACTCTTAACAATAATTGAAACTTCTAAAACAAGATACTCACAGGTCACTTGATAACTTTGCCAAAGAAAAATGTTATAATTCAAATTAAACCACCTTTTATGTAAAATTAGACATAGTTATTAAGTTATTTTACTACTCTATAATACTCGAGTTTTGTGATTTAATTATTAAGTGTTATTAATAATTATTATTTATAATATTACTAGGGGTCCCTGTTGAGTAATTATAATTCAAGCTGAAACCAAATTTAAAGTTTTTAAAATAACAGTAATTTACGTACTGACATAGACTTCTCGCGATAAAGTAGAAACCACTCATGTTTTCATAAATATTTTTGTAATTAAAGAAGTACATATGTAATACATATACATATTTTTAACCAAAACTATGTGATTACTACAAATGATCAAAGTATAGAAAACAATAATTTGAGACCGCAATTACTTAAAAAAATGAATAGAATAAATTTCCTTTAATTATGTATAAAAATAATAATATGTTGAATGACACAAAATAGAAGTATTTTCTTTAAGTTTAATAAATATGAAACAAAATATAAATTTTTTCAACCCATATGCGCATTTCTGTTGTATATACAACTTATTAATATATTAAGAGTTCATTAACGAGAAGACTAGAAGAGAGATAAAATGAGAAGGTTTCTACTGCGCAGGTCCTTATATACTTGTCGATTATAATTGTAGATGGCCTATAAGTGAGTAAACGTCCAATTATAAAAATTAACGTAATTCACTTTATGAATTATTTTTGTAACTAGGGGCCCCTGTTCAGTAATTATAATTCAAGTTAAAGACAAATTTAAAGTTTTTAAAAGAACAGGGATTTGCATGGACTGATATAGACTTCTCATTACAAAGCAGAAAACTCTCATGTTATAATGAAAAGCTTTGAAATTAGTATGTTTTCGTTAAAAAACATAAATACCTTACTTCTCATTTTCTGTTTCGTTTCTACATATTTCTTAATGTATTTGGTGAATAATAAAATCATTTGATTAAAAAACTGTGTGCGCACTATTGTTTTATTTACAACTTACTTATTATATATTAAGAGTTCATTATGGAAAAGTGAGATAAAATGAAAATGTGTCTACTGCGCAGGTCCTTAAATGCTTGTCAATTATAATTATAGATTATTTTTTTCATTTTTCCAATTTTAAATTTAATTATTAAAATAATATTTGTAATATATAGATTTGTTAATATATATATATATAAGTATAAAAACAATTATAAGTGGCAGCGTTTAGATTTCAATATATTGACAGTAATTATTGATGAGAGAGAATATTGAAGAAATACTGATGTGTAAACGAAGAAATAAATAGAATTTATTCTATTTTTAAAGAGAGACAAAATTAAATATGGCGAGTAATAAAAAACTTAGCAACATTCATATGTACATTTTTTATTTTTATTTTTGATTTGGCAATTTGCTTTTTTGTTTATATTAGTTTTGGCGAATATGTGAAATAAATAAGAAAAAAACTGACAAATAGTTTGATTGTTTAGAAGAAATTGATGTGTAAACACAAATGTCTCTCTCTTCAATCTAAAATCGTCAATAAATCTTGAAGAATATTGAAGTGTAAACGTTGCCTTAACTATTCTATATTACTAATTACAAATAAAATTTTAGAAAAGTAAAAATTTCGTGAATTTTATTTATTCAAGCGATTACTAAATAAAATAGGTAAGTAATTAATTTTATTAAGGAAATTCACTAAATTGGGAATTTAAACTAATATTTTATTAGAGCTAAATTTTAAAAAACTAAATTAAGAATTAAACTAAATTGGGAACTAAATTTGGAATTAAAACAGACAAATACAATAGGAGATCTATTATAATTACCTGAGTCAATTGGTATTTTACCAAATCTGCAACAATCATTATTTTACCAATTCTAGAATAGGAAATTTTTCAAAAACAATAGGTGGTTACCCTATTATGATTACCTAAATAACTCGGTAGTTATATTATTCATAGTTTAAATGGTTATAATAACAACCTCGGGTAAAGAAATATCTTTTAAAATGTCTGTAAATTTTATATACTAACTTTTCTATCTTATTCCATTCTATTTTAGGCATTTCTAATTTTGTCTATTATTCTTTTCTATCCCTCTTTTGTATTCCTTAAGGCCCTATTACACATCAATCATTCGTCAATCATTCATTCATATATTGTCAATCATTGACCGTTGATTGATAAGAAATGATTGATGGTGGTTCTATTCTCATCAATCATGTCATCAATCATGCAAGCAAAATTCCCATCAATCATGTCATCAATCATTTTTGACAAGTTCAGCTGAGGCAAAAAAAAATGCTTTTTGGGCAATGTTTAGATAAGGTTATAATATTAATTTGTGATGTAATTCAAAAAGAATAATTTTTATATTAATTTTAATAATTATAGCAATTATTGTAAAAAAACGATTGATATATTATTCAAATGTGCAAAAAAATAATTTGTTGTTTTTTATACCGAACATTTACTTTAAAAATTCCATTTAATTTGAAGTTAAAAACATTCCCCCAAAAACTATATTTTCAATATTCATATATGTTTCGAAATTATCAATATATTCAGAACACTTACACAGTGTGTCCTTGCAAAATGTATAAAAAGATTGACGAGTGCATGATTGATGTGTCATCGGTCATCATTCTTTTCATCCATATATTGTCAATATATGGACGAAATGATTGATGAAAAGAATGATGTGTAATAGGCACATGAATCTCTTAAATGGCTCAAATTCTGCGAAAACAGTTACCGTGAATATCCCATTATTTTGGCCTCAAATATAAACAAAATACAGTTTTCAGCCTGATATTCTTTCAAACTGCTTAACATTCAAGAGAAACTCTAATTTTTGTAATTTGTAATATAGTGCGAGGCTATATTAAAGTTTTCATTACTTTACATAATGAAAAAAAAAATGAAAATGTTCTTCCTTCTAGCAAATTTACAACAACAATTCAATGTGATGTGATACTGATGGATAACACTGTCATATATAGACAAACAATACAACAGACAATTCTCCGAGTCTCATGTCTACATTCATGAAAGAATACTAAAATAAATTAATTTCTACTTCATTGGCATATTGTTGTTGTTTTTGTTGTTGTTGTTGAAAAAATAATTTCGTATATGTGATGTTGTATATTATGTGACCTTGAAATTTTCTTTGTTTATTATTTTAGTTCTTATATACTCTCAGCAAATGATTTTTATGGTATGTATCAATAATAAGAACAACTATAGAGATCTGTAACAAAATTTTACGACTTCATGACCATTGAGATAAGAAAACCAATTTTTATAAATTTCGATTTTTTCTAATCTAGAATAATTTCAAAGTATTTACTTTTAATCAACCACACACTGTTTCTCTAAATGTATGTACAATACTGTCAATTCACACCGCCACACGTATGAAACCTGCTTTTACTATGATGATGAATCGTCAAAAAAAGTAAAATAGAAATACAAAACAATATTTTTCACCAAATTTTATATGAAGTGCATAGAAAAAGAATACAAATTCCAACTATGACCATATAGTATGAGTGGTATGAAACTGTATTATAGTTAAGTATACATCGATCTGTTCTATACTTAATTCGTTTTTTTTTTTTCAAATTGGAATTGGAACAAAAGTAAAATAAAAAAGAAAACCTGCTCAAGTGTGCATATATACATACACTGACGATTCGTCCTGTTTTAAACAAGTATAGTCCCTTAAGATTATTTTTCAAATACAGGACAAAAGAATGTCCCTTATTTTGTGAATAAATGTCCTCTTGTCTTTGAATCTTTATAGAATTTTTTATAATTTCCAATATAAATTAAAAAAAACAAAAATTACTCATATAAAATTATTATGACCCCGACGCAACACTATTTAAATTAAAAAACTAATTTTAAATAGAGTTAATTGGGTTGAATTCATTGGCATTAAACTGATAGGAGTTAATTGTTCAGCACATATTTTGAACAACTGTGTATTTTAAGAGATGTCGAATTAAAATTTGTTGAACACAAAATAGATTAATTTTTGCTTCTCATCATACCCAAATATATTTCAAATTATAACAGACAAGTAGGGATTTTGATGAAAAAAAAAATTCAGGAACATTTAAGAAGTTTCTACGAGGCCTGTATTGAATAATTAAGTCTGTGGAATAAAGTTTTTAGAGATGTAGAAATTTTAGATTGGGTATCCATTCTCAAGAACTGTTTGAACATCCTGGGATAATATTGAAAAAAAAACTTTTTCTTATCTAAGTGAAAGTAGGAATGTTTTAAAAATAAATAATTTAGATTTATTCGATGAAGTGATCTTCATTAAATTTTGTAAAAAATTAAAAAAAAAAAAATACAAAAGAATGGATAGAAAATTGTCCTTTATTTTCCTTTTTCAAAAATGGTTAACGTATATATACACCACATGAGCTTTCATTTACAAATTCAGATTCAAGAAAGTGTTATGAAATGCATTATGGGTTGTTAATTGTGTTTTCTCAAACAAGTTTAGCCTATACAAATACAAGTTTCCAATAAATCTGGCCTTAAGGTTCAATTCAGTAAACATGGATTCCACAAGTCTAATAAAAATTAGTGTTATTCATATAATAATTATATTGAATGATTATACATTTATAATAGAGCAATAATAAATTAAATGGCCATGTTAAGTGATGTTACTCTCATATCTGAAGATAAAATAAAAATAAAAAATCCATGAATTAAACAACAAGAAATTTTGTGGAATATGCATACGTGTGTACTTTTTGAAATACAACTATAGAAACGATGATGAAGATCCAATAGTTCCTAATTCTGTGGTATTAGGTATATTCTGTGGAAATACCTAAATTTACAGTTGAATATACCCTGATGGTGAACTTGCTGTTAAATTAGATCATCCCATTTAACCTGAATTACCATTGTTTTACATAAGTGAATACAAAATATTAATTATGTCTATATACATTATATATATGCAGTATGCACATATAAGTGAAAGTGCCCATTACTGAAAGCGGCGTTTCAATCGCAACTCGGATGTCCACTCGATTTTGTAAAGTTGATATTTTTGAAAATGAAATCGGTAAAGCTTATTGGTATTTTTGCAAACGTTGTAGAAACGAGCTTCATACAAATTATAACATTTCATATCCGCTATTAATTTAGAGCGTTTTATAAAATGGATATAAAAAAATTAAGTTAAATATATTAAATATTTGTTTATTTACTTTTGTTTTATATCAAAAATATTTAGAAAAATCCAAATGTCCGAATCCGAATGTTTTTTATTTAAAGTGAAGTTTACATTTTTGTACATTTTTGAATGAATAAAAATTTCGAGTAATTGTGAAGGATTTTATGAAAATCAAATTCTATTTCTTTTAAAACATATTTAAACGAATTTTTGTTTAGTCAAAAAATATTTATAAAGCTTAAAATTAAATTATTTTTAAATCATATTATAATTATTTTGTTAGTACATCTTTTATAAAATAAATTTTAAATATCAAACAATTGTTTTTACTATTCCTTATTAATTAAATTAAAAATATCCTTTGCAATGTTCTTTACAGTTTTGTATCATTTTTTCAATTTATTCATGCATTAGTAATAAATTTCAGTTTTGAAATATTTTATTCTTAATTTCTTACTGCTAAATATTTATTGCGTACAAAATACAACAAAAAAATATTTACCGCTGGCAGATAAATTTTACCGATTACTGGAACAACTGACGTTTTCAAATATACAAAATTATCATTCGAACGATTGAAACGCCGTTTTCAATAATAGGCTAGGCACTATATACATTTTATTAAATTTTTCATTAGATATTCTACTTGCAGATTTAATTACCTAAAGAACACCTTTGAAATTGTAATTCAACAAAAGTTTGAATTTCACAGTTGTCTCTGATTCCACCTTGTATTTTTATTTCTTATTGCCTAAATATTTAAACGATTAAACATATTCAAATCTATAAAATTGAAAAGGTTTTCATTTATGGATACTTATTCCAAAAATGAAAAGAAATTTTACAATTTTTACTGTCAAGAATTTTTTTAGTGCCTAGCATTAGAACATAAAGTATGCTGATTGCTGAACTGATATCGTACAACAACAATGTGTAATACACATGTACTTAATGTAGATAAGGTACGTGATACATATCTAAATGCGGTATGAATTTTTTTTTAAAAATTATGATAAAATAAAATGTTATCCACACATACTCTTTGTAACGCAATAATGTATGCACATATTAAGTATGTTCAGTAGAATTATAACTGAATCGGACGATGGACAGAACTGTTTTGGATTCGGACGGACAATAGCAATTAAATGTCAAACACTATAGGACCACTTACAGAAAAATCTATTGAACGATTTTTATTGATATTTTTTTAACTTTTTTGTTTTAATTTTAATTTACTCTCAAATTTTCTTTGTTTAACTCTAAAAATATCGGAATAACAAAGATCAATTTAGAACGTTGTTTTGGAAAGACAATCTACTGAATACCGATCACGAAACAAAAAAGTTCAACTAAGGGAAACTACTGAACACAAAAAAATGTTTCTAGATTGTTCTAGAACAGCTTCAGCAAACCTATGTATGTAGTTAGTTACGACGTTACGTGCACTAAATTATAAAATAAACTAAAATAATAACAACAACAAAATCAAACAATCAAAACCAACGAATTAAATTAAGAACTTAAATTAGAATAATGGTCTTTAATCTTATTACATAGGTGTTATAGCAGGTATTTAAAAAAATAATCACCGTCAATTTCAGTAACGACAAATTGCATGAGTAAATTAATATTTTTAAAAAATTTCATAACTAAAAAATAAAATATAAAAAATATATGAAAAAGTTTACATCAGACAACACCCATAACAAACTTTTGACATTTCAAAACAATAAAAATTTCTTTAAAATTCATCTAAAATTATTCATATTTTTTAAATTCTTTATGTTAAATTTTTTTTAAATTTTAATAACAATATGTGTATAAGCATAAGCACATGTAAATTGTAAACTAACGAAAAATTAACGAAAATACTTAACCTATTTGAAAAAATAATCAAAATCATTTTAAGCAACCTAATCGACATTTTCATCAACTACTAGATGTCACTACAAAACTTATCGTGTCACTCTAATTCGAAATTATTTCCCTCCATTTTTAATCTTTCAAAAACAAAATCATATGTTAAATATATGAGGTTACAACTATTACCACTACCATTACAATAGAATTTCGAAATTAATGTAAAGCTAAATTGTAAAAATCATATCTATTATTTTTATTTATATGCACACTATTTAATATCTCACTAACCACTCACACATTCATAACTTTTTTTTTGCTTTTACTTTTTTGAATTTCGAAAACCGACAAAACGATTGAAATTTATACATATTCAGCCATTCATTCAAATTTTTTTCAAAAAAAAAAGGTTTATCAGTGCAACCTAAAATATATTTTTTAAATTTAAAAAGAAAATCCTATAAATATATAATTTTATTGTGATGCAGAGTGAATTAAAGATTTCAGCTTTTCAAAAAATTAAAAAAATTGGCTTAAAACGTTTAAAAATTATTAAAAAAAGTTAAAAAAAACTAAAGTTAGTCTTGAAATAAAACTTAAGCGAAAAAAAAAAACAAAAACCAAAAATTTTCTTTGAAAATTATAAAATTATTTCAAGTGATAAGAAAATAAAATTTTTTTTTAGAAAAACTACCTTAAAAAATTCGAAACAGTATTATTGTGAAAATCTAATCTGTGCAAGGAGATAAGAGAAAGAAATATATTCTTCGCCATTTATTATATAGATTGAGAGCAGTGAAATACAAAAACAAATTAAAAGGTACCTATCAGACTATAGAATATAAAAAGCAAAACCAAAAAAAACCAATCAACCAAAATATAAAACAATAACAAAAAAGTGCATTTTTTATGCTGAATTCAATTTGGAAACCATTTTGCAAACACACTGAAGCTATTTTTAAAAAAAGCAAAATTTTTAGCACTGGAGAAGTGTGCGTTTCATACAGCGATTCTATACATATTAATTGTCATTTTCGACATTTCATTACTACACCATTCTCAATAAATCAATGTTAATTCGTTTTGCGGAGTCAGCCGTAAAAACATTTAAAATATTAAATAAATTGTGGACAAAAATATTAAATCCTTTACCAGCAATTGAAGTAAGTAAATATATTAAAAAATAATATATAATTCAGGAATGAAATTAATAAAATAGAAAGTGAAAAATATAGTTTTAAAGTGTATTAAAAAGAAAAACAAATAATAAAACGTCAACTGTTTATGCCTGTCAAATATAAAAATGGCTACCAAGAAAAATGTCAATAATGTGAGAAAAAACATATTAAAAATAAAATTTTTGTTATTTCTTTCCTTGTTTGAAATTTTAAAGAAAACCAAATTTATAATATGAAATAATAAAATAAAATCAATAATTACTATATTTCGTCTTCTAAAAAGATCTAATTCTAAACAAAAAAAAAATAAATACAATTGTTTATAAAAAAAATTTCAAATGGAATAATTTTTTCTGATTATTGAATTTTTAAAATATTGAATAGAAAAAAAAGGTAGAATAATTTAAATCCCGTACTTTTAATGATTATATATCGATTTTCTTTTTAAAACTTCAAACATTAATTATGTTTCGAAGGTATGGTTTTCTGTTTATTTTGATACATAAAATTTTCTATAAAAACAAACATGGCGATTATAGTTTTGTGTTGGGTTATCAAAACGATTAAGAATTATTGTTTTTATTTTCTGTATTTTTATTTATTTTTATGGACCAGCACTTGTGACACGAGTTATTTTTATAGATTTAATAAATAATATGTTGTATACCTATATATTTTTTATTTATATTCAAAGAATTATTTAATTGAGCTTTAAAAAATTTCATATTCATATGACCCCCTCTGATTAAAAAATATATTGATCTTTTGCACAATGATTTTATTTCGTATTTAAAAATAGTATTAAAAGCATATTATTATGTATTATTAATAAACACAAAAAATGTAAATGGTATAGTTACAAGAAGAAAATCCTATTATGTTATAATCAGATGTATAACAGAAACCAGATTTAATTTTATGACCATTTTCATGTTAAAAAAGCACATGCTACGATGTTACAAATCAGAATTATTTCATTCAAATGTTTTGGCGCATTTAAAAGTGATATCTGAATTTTATAGTATAGGAGATAGTTGTTAGTATTCTATTTAAAATAAATGTATTCATTACTATAAATTTCTTTAGTTATCTGTTTCGAATTAGCCAATGCAGAAGAGCATATTTTGTGCAATTATTTAATTAGTTTTAAAAATATTTTAATGCAGAAATTTATTATAAATTTAAAATTAAACAAAAATATATTAAGAAATTATTAATTTTAGTTTTTCTTGTTTTTTATTCTTGTAATGTATTTTCGATTAATTGTCTGCGTTCCTTATTCAAGAAAAGTTTGTAATGAGACGCTATTTTCTTGTGCTTATTACTTTCATCTATTTTACTAGGAAAGGAGTAAGGCTGCTGAGAGTAGAACAAATTAATTTGTTTCGTTAAAGAAACACCAAATTTTAACTAACAAACATAAAATAATTTACTCGAGTTTTGACGTGTGCGTAAAACCGTACAACTGACCTAGTACTAATAACTAATTATTTTCCAGAAGTTTTTATTATTGTATAGATATTAATTTAAAATAAATAAAGTTAACCAAATTTAATTTTAGGTAAACCTGATTTAAATATTTTGATTAATTAAAAAAATTTCATACCTCTGAGTCTATAAAATGATGCAAAAATTTTGTAGACGGAAGAAAATTGTTAAAAAAATTATTACTTGAAAATAAAAATTGAGGGAAGTCAAAATTCTCATTATAATTGAAACAATGAAAAATTCTGTATGATAAGTACCTATATTGTTAACACTAATTTTTAAAAAAAAAATTATCTTATTTTTTAATATATCTTATATTTTAGTTACCTATATACTTTTATTTAATATAAATATGAACTATTGCATACACAGGTATATGTATACATATGTATAGGTATACTTTTTTATATTCTATTTTGCAATATAATTGATAAAATGCCAAGTAGGAAAAGCTTATTTTCTTATAACGATTTTTATTTTCTATAAAAATTTTTAATATTTTAAATTTTTATAATTAATCTCAAGAATTAGAAATTTATAATTAGACTTGCCATATATAATAATTAATTGACTTGGAACTTTTTTGTTTTATATTAAAAAAAATTATAAGAAACAAGTTGCAATGTTTTTTAATTGTACTAAATTTATTGTTTATATTTTTGAATAAAACAAGAGTCTTATTAATATGAAAATATAAATTTTAGGATCAACTGTGGTGTGAAATTAAGATAATTTTCTCAAATCAAAATCAATTCAATGGAAAATTAATTAATAACAACCTTGTCTAATTCTAATACTATATAACTTATATAAAAAAAAATCTTAGAACTAAATTAAAATATACTTAAGCCATATTTAAATAGTGCAGTACATACTACCTCTAGGACGTAAATAAAAAGCTACCTATAGACTTAAGACAATTAAGACATGAGTAATGGTTGTAATTGTTTTGTATGCAATTTATTTTTTGGATTGTATATTTATAAATTAAAATAAATCTCCTATATTGCACTTCTAATTAAGTTATAATTTGTAAATTATCAGGTGACAACTATCATAGATAAATGATGAATTTATCAAAGTGATATAGTTGTGAAAAAAACATATTTAAATATTTAAATATAAATATTTAATATAATATGTTCACATATTTAAATATAAATATTTTGTAAAAAAGAAAAAAATTAACAAATGAGAATTGAAATTGTACTTTCAATTGTTGAAGTGTTATCGCTACGACTATCACTTTGTATTTGTTTATTCAAATAGATCAGCTATTCTTTAAAGATCAGTTGCTTTTTTTTATTTCTTGTTAGACCTCTAAGTAGTAAGGATTTACACAATAAACTACAATTTTCTTAGATTTCATTAGAAAATTCCAAGAGCTTCAACAACTTAGACTTTATTAGACTTAGATTTTTCATTACTTATATCTTTGATTTTTTACTAAATTGAAAAACAGTCAAACCGAAAATGTGTATATTATAATATGCTCTTAATTAAAGAACAGTGTCAAAACACTTTTGGGGTTTGGACACAACAATCTAATATCATAATTGCTTAAACTTTTCATAATTTTTTAATTTGATTTGATATTAATATAATTAAATTTTTGGATGTATTTAAAATTAAATTTTGAAAATTATGGCAATTCTATTTTCTTTCATCAAATGAAATTTTTTTTTTGTTTAAATTATTATAAAATTTTAAATATTAAAAATATGTTCTTATTATTAAAGTTATATAAAAAATATAAATAAAAATAAATTATTAATGTATACTCACATATTGGTGCTTAGGTCAAAAGTTTCAAATAGAGTAAATTTTCTCTATTAAGAATTGTGCAAATTATTATGTACTTATAGATATATATATATATATATATATTATGTACTTATATATTTTTTTTAAAATTATTACAAATCTTATAGAAAAGGTGGACTACTGGTGAAAAACCACAATTTTCCGCTTGATAGAACCTACTTTTGATTTTTATATATATTGAATGTGGTTTATTTTAAGTGTTTTAAAAATAGTTTGAAATTAGAAAGAGCTAACTGATTGGGGGGAAAGCAAATATTTAAATATTAAAAATTTTAAATAACAACACCACATTTCTCACATTTAACAACAGTCCATTTCATGTAGATTTAGTTTTTCTCACTTAATGTAGAATAAGTGGAATTATTTAAAATAATTTTTTTATTATTATTTTTTTTTTTTTTTTTTATTGTTTTTGATGAAAATTAATTTTAACGTGTTTCAAATGTTTCGAATGCTAAAAGCTTTAAATAATCATTACAAATTTTCATACAAGGTGATAGTTTTTATTTTATTGTTTTTATTTTGGGAAAATCTGATTCTATAGTTGGATTAAGTAATTGAAAAGTTCTTATTTTTTTTGTTATGATGAATGAAAGAGAAACTAAATCTAAAAAGTTTTGCAAGAATATGTTTTCTAATGTGTGTAGTAAAGTTCGAATATTATTATGAAATATTGTTTGAGTAAAAGCTATAGTTATGTTTTTTCTTTTTTCATTCACTTAAATATTAAATATTTTAAAATGAAATAATATCAATGTTGGGTTATTGGACGTTGTTATCATGTTCATTACGAGTGGTATAATGGAGATGATTCATATAAAAGTTACCTTGATTATTTGATAGGGTCATCAAAGACATTTTATGGCACATTTTATTAAGTAGATACAATAGAAATATTAAATGTAATCCACATTTCAGAGCACAAAATTGTCACAATCAATTGAGATTAATTTTTAAATCAATGAATGAAAATGTAACGACATCAATTTCATAAACTTAAATTTATGATAATTTTTATGTTTTATTTTTTTTTTATTTAGTTGAGAAAAATTTAGTAGAGTTATTAAATTAATCACACTTAATACAACTTTTGATTTGAATAAAAAATAAAATAGAGATAGTGTTAATAGTCAAAATTAATGTCGTAGAAGAAGTGAAAAATCTAAAATTTATTAACAATTTAATTTCTATGAAATTTGATAAATAACTTGTGAAAATAAAATGTGAATTATTAAAATCTGCATAATACTTAATATTAGTTCAATTATAGAGTTTAAAGTGTGGAGAATTTATGTTACGAATTCTCGTAAAGAAATAATTTGTTCTATACACCATACTATTTGATATTTTTAATTAGTAATAATAAAAATTTCAAAAACAAAGTTGAAGGTACATGCAGTTATTAAAATTTAAATTTAAAAACTTATTTTTTCCTCGTTCCATATACATCAAGTTAATTTCTTCATTGTAATCGATTTAGAAAGTTTTCAATTTTGGTCACTGTTTCAAATAACGTGTTATATTCCATCTTCAATTGTTGTTTCCTTCAAATGTGCGGAATGGTGATTTATATAGTTTTTTTCAATCGCTTTTCTTTTACCAAAAAATTACAACGAGATTTAGAAGTGTTAATAAATTTAATTCGATTAATTTCCTTTTATAATTACCTGTTGTAGAAGCTTTATTCAAAATAATATCCAGTCTTGTACCTACTCTTTGCCAGAATTCAAATTAGGTTGAGAAATATAACCCAGTTCTATTTTTCAAAATTTAAAGTTCTTATTTTAATTTTTTTAAAGTATGCATACTTATATGGAACATATTAAATATATATTTATATATAATATAAATATATATGCATGTACTTAGATAAATTTTTCTTTAATTTTCTAATATCTGATTCATTGCTTCTAAGTATGTACCAAATTAAATTTACATTTAGGTATGAGTACTATTCAATTACTCTCATAATATTTCAATGACAAAAAAAACCACTTGATCACTTTTCCATTTTTGTCTTTAAACATTCTAAATCATTTTTGATTTGAAATATTTCCGATTGAATACAAAATATGTTTATAAAAAATATACATACAGCAAGTACGTACATACTACGAATACGATACTACTGAAAAAAAATAGAATCAGTTAACACTTTCTCTTGTTAATTATGAAAGTTAATTACAAAATTTCTAAAAGATTTCTAATTTTAATTCTTATTATTTTAGAAAGCTTCCGTAACAGAACATAAGTTTTGATAACATAATGATGAAGATGACGTTTTGCGATTAATCTAAAAATAAAATTTAAATTCCACAATTTTCAACAACACATAAATTTTCAAACTTTTCCAATCATAGTTCCTGTACGTCCCTTTTTTAAATGATTGCCTCGTCACTACAATTTGTAAATCAACATAAGATAAGAATCCAACTTCCACATTTTGGATTATTTAATGAATTATTGCCAAATTTAGTATTCAAATTTTAAGCATCATTTTACAATTTCATATTCAAAATGAATTGACGACGTTAATTCATGGGACGAAATGTATTACGTCAAATTATGTTTTGAAATATAAATAATTCTCTTAATAATGGTGTTGGCATTTGTATAATCTAAATGAGTACAACGATATCTTGATTATTTTAACATAATATTCGTAATACATTCTTGTATATTTTGAACAGTTAATATTTAATAAATTTGAAAAAAAAATTATAGCTCCAAAACTGAATTAAGCCAACACTGAACTGGTTGATATTTTTGATTGAACTGAAACAAACTGGTATTTTTTAATTATTACTTTCTAGTTGCAACATAAAAATATTATGTAAATGTATATCATTATTAATTGAATTATATCCTTAAATTATCTAATAACAATCTTTATCTATAAGAAATTACATGACAATATAGTGATTCTTTTTTATTTACATAATTTGGTTTGGATTAATTCGTTACGATTTCATTAAAAAAAAAAATGTCTTTCAATGAAATTGCAATTCATACAAAATTTAAAAAGAACCCATCCCATATTCAGTACAAGTTTGTTTTGATTTCCAAATAATATTTTGAATTTTGTATTTATTTTATTATCTATAATAATTATGTGTATTTTGAAGTCTAAATTAGGAATATGAATTTTTTTAATTGGAAATATATTGCAACAATTTATTTTTATCCAATATTGAAAAATTTTGTAATGAAAAACAAACTATAGTACTTTACTTATATATTTACAATTCAACTCCCATTGAGAAATTAACATAAATAAATAAAATTATTTCATAACAGTAATAATATTCGTAATTACTTTCCTAATAACAATAACATTATTTGATTCTTATCATAATCTCATATTATTATGCAATATAGATATTTCTTATGTTCATATCTTATAATAAGTTCAAATAAATTAACATAGGATTTGGATTTACAATTTTTATTGTAATTTTATGGTGATATTTCGAAATAAAATAAAATAAAAAGAATAACTACTTTTACTAATGTTACGTCAATCGACCTCAAATACGGATCCTATTACATATTTGTTTTTCTTTGTTGTAGAATGCAGAGATAAGTATATGAATCATTTAATTCCTTATTTTTATTATTATTAAATATTTCCCAATTTAGTCAAAATGAAGCAATATATTCTTTTATTGTTTTATTTATATCACATATAAATGTTCCTATTACTGTGGTAACATCTATTTTTGCGGTAATGGTACTTGGACCAATACTGTCCAAATATATAATAATATATGAAAATGTAATTTAATAGTTAAGAAGACAATATGTTAAGTTTAAAATCACAATTTAAATTCATTACACATTTGATAAATATGAGAAGCTTTTTAAATTGATCTAAATTTAGTTCAGATTTAATATTGAGTAAATTGTTAAATAGCTATGTATTCATTTATGTGTAAATAAACTGTTTTGTGCTCTTGCTCTTCTATATTAAAGCAGTCTAAAGCTAACTAAATTTTTTAAATTGTAGTAATTTCCAATGTTAGTTAAATTTCTCCTCAAATATTTTTATTATTATCTTTTCATTCTTTTCTTCAAAAAGCGGCCCATATCTCCTAAAGAAAAGGACCAAAAAGTTTTGCATACATATTTATATGTATTGATAAAAAAAATCAATTCAATTCAATTTTCTTCAAAAACAAGGTTTTTTTCATTTAAAAATTAATAATAGTTGTTTTAAATCTCAATATTTTAATTACATCCATCCATTTTAGATTTTGTATCATTATCGATCTCTTAAAAACCCATTGGAGGTGTATCGACCAAATTTATTATATAGATTAAAATAATTTTAATAAAACCTGTTGAATCTGCTAGTGTTTTGAAACTCAAGAAAACATCAAGCATAATATATGCGAATGTCCAGATCTGCTAACGTGTTTGGAAAGGTATATGTTGACAACCTGACAAAAATCTCAAAATCTCCTGTTCTGAATATCAACATATTTGTCACAGCTACGAGTCTGCTCAGAGAAAAGGATACAGTTTGATGTGTTGTAGGGGATAGCAATGAGCCCACTTGTGGCCTAGTGTTGTGTAAATAACAAATTTAAACTAAATAAAACAAAAATAAAATTAATGGTAATAGGTACATTTAATTTAGAATGACCCGGTAATGGATGATACATTTCCAAAAATTATTGCTTAGTTGGTATTTTGAAGAAAAAATTTGTTACAATATTTGGGACAATATTTTTTTATGACATCATATATCAAAGGTTTAGAAAACTGAATTCTATTATTGTAACTGTTTTGTTAATATTGATTTATTTAATTGATATTGTTGGTATTATATAATATTGCGCATAAATATGTTTCCATAAATGAAAATTTAATACATAGTTATTTGGTTTTAAAAAAAAAAAATCGTTAACACAAAAATTTTTAAAATAGACACGAGAATTAGATAATAATTTGAAAAAAAAAATACCACAACAACAAAATCATAATGATATAAAGATCTCATTAAAAATTCTCAATGATATTTAAACATTTGGTGTAGTACATGCATTTTTCCATCTTTTTATATTTTTTTAATAAGTCTATGCAAGCAATTTTAATAAAAAATTATAAAGTTTACTTTCTATGGATCCAATGCCAAAACAAAATTAGAAATAAAATGTATGTACAATATGGTATGCAAATTATTTCACCCATGCGTTATTATTTTTCATCACAGTGTCTTGTTATTCATTCCAGAAAAATATTTGGTTTGCTTTGACATACTTTAATTATTTAAAAAATTAAAAACAAAAAAGCCTGGCTTTCTTTTCCAATTGAGTTGGTTAAGTGACGTCAAAAAAGCAAGTATGTAAGCTTCTGGTTTCATAGTAATTTATATTATATTGTGGTGTTAATTTTTTTCTGTTCTGTAGGATTCTGTTAAAATTTTGTAGATTTTCGGATTTGATTGATTTTCAGTAATAATTGTATATTTATAATTTTAAAAAAAAATTATTCGTACACTGATCTATCTCAATTTCAAAGATATAGTTCCTATTTTGATATACATCTATAGAATATATATATATATATATATCAACAATCTAATTATATATATGTTTATGTAATTAATTTACATTATTTAGATTTTTCTATATACATACATGTGTGTATATAATATGTATATATATATAAATTTATAATACATATTCACATAATAGTTACATTATACTTATACATATTGTTCAATCATAGTAATGAATTTCCAGTTATAATTAATAATAATAATAAATTAAAAATAAAATCAAAATAAATAATTTTTTTACCATAATTTAATGGATTGCAAAAAACAAAAGACAAAAGCATTTCAAAATCTGATAAGTTCGTAATAAGAAAAAAAAGAAAAAAAAATAAGGTAACTCTGATGATTTTCGATTTTCTAAATTATATTATAATTTACTCACATTATTGACACAATTATGTTCTCGCCTACACTATTCTTGAGTAAAGTGCTTCGCAAATATATACATACATATATATTTTTTTATTTTTATAATTAATTTCTTAAAAAAGGTTATTTTTTGTAGAACAGAAAGATTTTTTTTTTTTTTTTTACAATTAAAAATTAATGTTGGTTGATCTATTTGTTAATAATCTATCTAACAACCTACAATAAATAAAATACACACAGTCATCACTCGAAACATTCTCTAAGCTACTTCAAAAAATTTACGCTTTTCAAAAAAAAAAAAATTTATTAACATACGATAAGACAATAAATTTTTAATTACACAACACAGTTATTAATAACTCAATCAAATTTACTGTTCTTGCAAAAAAAAAAAAAGGTAGTCAAAAGAAATGAGTGATTAATGACATCGGTACTTTTTTGTAATGATATTGAAATTTAACCAATAATATGTCTTTAAGGTTATTTAATTCAATATTTGTGTACTAAAATGGAAACTGAGAGTTCCAAAAAAAAAAAAAAGAAATTGATTAGAAAACAATAAACAAAAGCAAATGTGCTAGATTCTTTGTTTTCTAGAATTACAAAAAAAAAGGGAAATTTATTTATGTTTTCTTTTTTAAATTTCTTTAAAAATATTTTTTACTAATATCAATTTTTTTATATAAAATTTATTAAATTTAAATTATTGATTTTTATTTTAGATGCCGCGTAGATCACGTAGAAGACATCATTCTCCAGAAAGGTCATCCGGTAAACGAAGAAGATTAAATTCGGATGAAGTATCACAAGTTTCAGCATCGTCGTCGTAAGTATTTGTAAAATCAATGTTCAAAGTGTTAAATTAATTTAATTTAACTACATTGGAAATATAACAAAATAACCTGTCTTTAGATTAAATTTCCTTGAATTGGACTTTTTAAACAATTTGTTTGTTTGTTTTGTTTTTTTTTCATACTAAGGGTGTATGCCTGCCTAATCAGATGACTAATTGTAATTGTGACATTCAGCTGTGATATTCATATACCTATAAATTAGAATTTTAATTAGAAATTTCCCTGGTTTGCTTCTTGGAATGAGCCAACTTGAAATGTTTTTAATGTATAATAACTTAATTTTTATTGAAAAAAAATATAAATCATCAAAGATCAAAATTGTCAATTTGGTGTCCAGAAAATTAGAATTAATCTTTCATTATACACACACACCCTTAATAGTAATACAAAATACTGTTTTCAGTACTTTTGAGATAAAATTAATTTTTAATATTGATAAGACTGCTTATAAATTCCATATTTCAATGTCTATGTTATTTTGAAAATAATTAGGGCAAGCAGTTTCAAATTCGAGAAGTAACACTAATAAAACCAACTTGATTATAATGTTATTATTTTAGTGTAATGTCTAAGTCTTCATAATGAGCAGGTTAATTAATCATAATCAATGAATATGAGTTTACATTTTGAAGAATATTTTTTTTTGTTCCATCAACTTGTTTTATTACAATTTCCATATTATAAGTCAAATTTTACGATATTTTGAAAAAATTAAAAATGCAATTTACAAATATTTAACTTAATTATATTTACATTAGCAAAATATGATATTTTATGTACTAAAGGATTCATACTAGATCTGTTTGCATACTGAATTGCAAAAGCGTATATGACATACAAAATTCATACGGGTTTTCCACCCTTACAATTTAACACTTATGTAAGCTTATTACATTAGTAGATTAAAGAAAATGCTGAAAATATTCTAATCAATTTTCAAAAAGCCAATTCATACAGTCTTCGCTGTATTTCATTAAACCCCATACAAATACTTATAATATAAACTTGGCGTGAATAGTCATAGGTTTTATTTATATGTTTATATGTGTATAAAATATGTTTCTTTAAAAAAAATTTCTTTATATTAATAATTATTTTTTAATTTCATTTTAGAACTCGAAAACGAAATAATGACGTTAAGAGAAGACGACGAGAATCAGATGAAAGTGAAAGAAAATCACCTTCAACAAGGTAAGCTTTGTTTATTTTTATTATAACTCAAAATATTATGTATGTATAACAAATTAAAGGATTTAAAGGAAATAAAAAATCTATTGAACTTCATGTTATACAAATAATAATCTTATTTAATAAATATTCGAAGGCAAAGTTCATTTTTGTAATTTTTTTTTCTTTTTACACAATACCAGAATTAGTGGTTTATTATTTACATTTAAAATTTTGAACTATAGTGATAATAATTAAAACGACAATATTATTTTATTGAAAATTGAACAAAAAAAATCCTTGATTTTAGTTTTAAGGCTTTAGGTTATTGTTATAATTATTTAAATTAAATATTTACATTAGTGACATGTGTGCTAACTAACTAATCAATAATTAAGATTCGCCTAAATTGTAATTTTTTTAGAACTTATTACGAAAAGTGAGCGATTGTGTGAAATATACACCCATATTCTGTTAGACTCATCGTTGACGAGAAGAAAAAATTCATATCGTCTCGTCTCGCTGAATATGCCTTTCTGTTAGACACTGTAAGCGGCGCGATAGAACATTTTATTTGTTGGTAGTACTAATAATTTTTTACGATAAAAAATAATTATTGGTATATGTATAAACGAAATATGATTTATAAAATTTTTGGAAAGTGTTAGTGGTGTTTAGTTTTAAAACATTTTTTAAATGAAAACTAAATATAAATATATTGTTTTAAATATTTTTTAGTTTAGTACATAAACAGTAGTAAAACAGTAATAGTAAAGATAGTTTTTTTTTCAAAACGAAAACACAATTTTAATAATAATGCAGAAACAATACTGAAAAATTGTTTATTAATCTTTACTTAACTATTTATCTATTCAATTTATTTATTTAATTCAATTTTTTGATAAAAAAACACAAAACACTTTGACGAGATACTCTATCGCTTACAATTTTTGACGAGATAAAAAATGGCTATTTCGTCTCGTCAAAGGTCTAACAGAATACAAAATTATCTCGTCAGACATAGTTTCACGCGATCTCGCGAGATGGGTCTAACAGAATATGGGTGATAATTTTGAAGTTGTTTTGAAACCGCAAAAGTTAATTGTTAATGTTTTCGAATGTAACTCTTTCATTCTTTATAATTTTTGTAGGAAATCCGTATGGATTACTTTTAGTTTGCAACAAAAATTTTTGTTACTGTAATTCAATTCAATCGATTTTGCAAAATTTTTTTACTCGAACCAACAAACAATTAACTAACTACATTATATTTTTTTACATTATGTCAACAGAGGAATTTCTTTTTACTTCAAATATTTCAGATTCTGAAACGCTAATAAGTTTTCTGGTTTTAAAATAAACTATACATTTTTTTTTTGTAAATCAAATTTTTTATTTTGGATTGTTGTAAAAATATCAGGTTTTTTCAATTTCAGTCGTACATACATGTGCGAAGACTATAGTCATGTATATTCAGTTCAATTCAAATTCAATATGCATGAGACGATTAGTCTCTACAATTGTATATATAAGCATCTGTTTTAGATGTACACAATTAACACAGTTTGTTCCCATATTTCCAAGTATAGATATAAGTGAAACTAGTTATGTATTAATAATTTATGTAAGTTATTTAGAAAATAAAAAGTCCAATAGTTAGATGTCCAACTAAAATATTGGCTTGATTCATTTTTAGGATATTTAACTACAATATTGTGAAATTCCTACATTTCCATTAAAGAAAATTTATTTTTGTTTAATATCAATATTGTTTTTATTTTGTAACTACTGTGTTACAAATCTACTCTCTTTTTCCAATCAAAAATAACCTAATTAATTTTTTTTTATATTTTTGACAACACTTGATCTAAATATTTTAAAATATAAGTTTTGATTTCACGTAAATTATTTCCAATGTATGAAAAAAAAAAATGGTAAATTTTTTTAAACCCATTAAAAACTACTCAACCAGTTTTAAATAAGGAACACATAACCTAAATTAATTAAAGTAAAACAATTTATTTAAGCATCAATTTAATATTATATCAGATTAATTCGTTAATGGTGTGCTGATGAATCATTTACAAATTTTCCAAGAATTTTATGATCACATTTTTTTTTTTTTTGTTTTAATTTCGTATTTTAAATTTATAAAAAAAAAAAAACTTATCATCATCCTAATTTACAATTGAATTGACCTAGATTCTCATTACAATAAATTTCGGTTTAATTCATTCTCCTTTTAATCAGAAACTTTCCCCGAACGTAACGGACTTTTTTTTTTTATAAACAAAAATAAACAATAAAAGCTCCAATTAATCCTTGATTCCGATTTCATTTTTTTTCGTAATCATCATTTAAAAAAAATCGTTTTTTTTTGTGCCGTGCTACACATTAACATGAAAATTTCAATTTCACATCAAAGCTAAAAACTTACTTCTTTTGTTTAATTCGATTTTTCATTTTTGATTTTTGTGTTTTTTTTTGGTTTTGTGTGTTTTTTTTTTTTTTTGTGTGTGCTTTTGATCTTATATGTGGGAGTTGATTTTACAGATAATAATGAATGCTTTTATATTTATTGTTGTTCCCTATTCGATTCGAAACAAAATTTTAATGAAAGAATTTCTCAGCATCATCAAGTAAATACAACAATTAATATAACTAGCATTAAAAGGAATAAGGAATGGATTACATTGTTTAGTACCTGATTAAACTTAATATAATATATATATGTGTATGTATTTGTAAATCTTTCCATGAACTTAACTAACATAGTCAATTATTATTTGTTTTATATTGTTCATTGCAAAAACTTTTTGGCATTGAATTCAATATTGTCGACTTCCTGACATCAAATCAAAAAAGAAAAAAAAAATAATTTTCTAGTAAAACCTACCACAAAACCAATTAGTCATTAACTCCATTAAACCGTTAATGATTTTGCGATGTAATCAAAAATTTTATTTAAAACAATTCACCTTTATTTCAATGATCTGCAAAACATAATACAAAAAAAGCAAACGAAAGAAATAAAATACAATTTAAACGATATGACAGAGATGATAACAAAGAAAATTGGTTTTAAATCCTTATTTATAATCAATTTGCACTTGCTTTCCTAAAAAGAAAGAAATATTATGATTTTTTTTTATTTTTTTTTAATTTACATTCAATTTGATTATGATACAAGTCCAATTTGCTTTTTTTTATTCAAAGAAAAATTATCTAAAGAAATCCGAGTGTGTCTTAAATTGAAATGTGTATGTATGTAATTAAAAACAAAAATTAAATTTTAAACCAGGAAGTATTTTAATAGAACAAACTGTGTTATAAAAATTAAATATTTTTAAAAAAAATTTAATTACTCAATTTAAAATTAATTAGCAAAACTAATTAAGGAGTGTTCAATTACTATACTCACTTATTCGCACTCACTTTATTATTTATTCAATTGAATTTGATTCAAGAAAATGATGATTTGGTCATTGTCAAAAATATGAAAACGAAAAAATTATAATAAAAAAAATATTTATAAAATATTTGCACATTCATGGTCAGAAATTGGTGCGGGTTATACTGTTGTCTTAAATGACAGATTTTCGTGTTAATAGAAATAATTAAATTTCTTTAATAAAAAAAAAAAATTCTAAAATTTATTATAAAAAAAAGACATGCGATATAATCTCCTAATCTAATGTTCTTAAATAATGAAAAATGTGTACATTTAGTTACATATATATTATGTAAAACAAAAGCGAGAAATGACATTTTAAAAAATGAATTGAAACCGTTGATAAATTTAACTCAGAAATACAAAAGTTTATGGTCCTAATAAGTTTAATTAATGGAAATCAGACATTTATGTCGTTGATCTCGTTATATGAATATTGTTGTATCACCTAAATTATTATATTCATAAACTACGGTCATTTAAGAAGTTTTTTTTTTAAACAAACTGAATTAATATGTTAACTATGAATCTCAATTGACTCAGTTTATACTATTATGTATAAACTTTTTTCTAATTTTAAATGTTGAGGTTCAATTTTGTTTGCCAAAATGAATATTCGTCCTCGTGATTGGTAACCTAAAAATTTTTTGATTTACAAGATTTTACCAATACTCGTATATCGTGATTCGGCATGACCTAGTTTTTATTCATGTATTTTCTTAAAATAATTTATTTTTCCGGAAAATTTTTCAATGCTAAAAGCCCTAAAGCAATATGATGTCATTTCATCCATCAAAATAAATTTGAACCGATTCATTTTCTCTTGAATTTTGAAATTGCACCCATCAAAACTGTAATAAAATTAGTTCAATATATCCAGGTGTTGCGGTAAAAAAAAATTCCAATTAAACTAAAAAATAAAATAGCAAAGATCCTGAGATATACTATACCGTTATGCTACATTTATTGAAGTGATTTTTTATTTTTCTGATTTATAAGCTAAATAAACTCCTACGATATTTTTGTTCTCATAAACGATATCAGATTTCAATTTAATTTTTTTTTATATATTCCATTTAAAATTGAATTCATGAAATGAAATTTAAATTTTTATCTTTATAATTTCTTGAATTGCATCTAAAACAAATATTTAAACTTAATTAAATGAATTACATACATATTTTGAAAATTTAATATTAACCAAGTTATCTGAAATTTAAATAAGATTTCATTATAGATTGAAGAGAAAATATTAAAAATTAATTTAAAAATTATTGTAGTCTAATAAAACCAAATAAAAGAAATTTTTAGTAACTCAGAACATAAAATAAAATGTGTATGTAGTATAAAAAAAAAAACACTAGGATTGTGTAATAAATTTATATACTGAAATAAGCTTAGTTTATTTTCAATGATTTCATCTAAAAATTATAATTGGTTATAATTTGAAGAATCATCCAGAAATCATTTCGAACAATCAAATGTAATTTTTCTGACAAAGAAAACAAATAACCAGATGTGAATACAAAGCAGTAGTATCTACCACTAAAGTGTGTATTGAAGCTGTTGAAATTTCCATTAAAATTAATTATGTAGAAAATATGAGAGTCCCTTGACCTCAACTGCTTCAATAAATATTTTAACTACATTTCTGTAATTTGTTCCTTACTTTTTTTTTTGTAATTATCTAGAATCCTTAAAATTCATTTTGTTTGCATATTTTACATTCTTTCAGTAAGCTATTCCCCAAATTTGGAAGAAATTTCTTACCAAATATAATAAAAATTAATTTTTCCAATTTTGGAATATATAAAATATGATTCACCACGAACCATCTGAACAAAATATTAACATTTAAAAATCATTTAAATTATTATAAAGAACCCAATTTAAATATTTAAAAAAAAATAATTTTTATTTCATTTACATAACGATATATTAACTGAAAGCTCAACAAAACAACAACAATAATAAAGTATTTAAATATATATATATATACATACATATATATATTGTACATATAAGTATCATGGCAATTTTGGTAATTCAATGACTTTAAGCGGAACTAACATATAAACAAGAAATTCATCTTTAAATCAGTATCAAGAAAAGAAGAGGTTTATAACCTCTTAAAAACAACAAATCTTAAATAAAGAACAATTAAACAACAATTAGAATAAATACTCGGGATTTAAGTATAATTTAGTGACGTCTAAAAAGACAAAAAAAAATCGTGAATAAAATTAAATTGTATGCACCGTGAAATGACTTGGTGACATTTCAAGAGAAAAAAAATAAATAATACCAACGGTTTAGTGTTGTCGTTTTAGTTTTTTGATATTTATTTTTAATAATTTGTACATTTATAATAGCAATTATTTTTTTGTACTAGTGATATAAAAAAATTGGCTCTAAAAAGCTGTATAAGTGTAAATGAGTAACTTCAAAAATTAAACAGTTTCATAATTTTGCCAACATCCATTCGGGTGACTTATTGTATCGAAAATCCTTGTAGATTTCTTGTAAACATTTTTTATTCAACATTATTTTACTAAGAAATTCTGATTGCTATTATTTCAATTAAGAACAATCAAATTATTTGAAAAATATATTTCTTCGTTTTCCCTTTTGCATTAGTTGCGACTCTTTATACTCATATGTAGAGGCTCAACTGTCACTCCAATATTTCATTGGTCTACTTGATTGACAGTTATTTTTCGGTGTATCATCGTATCTCCGAGTTATATAAATGATATTATTTGTTCTACATCTTATCATTATCAGGTAGTTTGCATTTTATGAACTGCTGAATCTAATGAAAGTGTTTTACGACTTATTAATGTTACAAGATTAGTGATATTTTAAATTTCATTACTTTCAAATAAACAAGCATTTTTACACTTTACAAATGTTTTTATATTTATTGAAGTATGCACACTCTTTTTACATAGAGATTTGGAATACACAATCACATACACAATCTTCAAAATTTTTATGGTAAACCTAATAATTTAAATGTAGAAAACTATATCTACTGTAGAGTACTTCGCCTTCATAATAGCATAGCTCGTTTTTTAATGATAAGCAAAACTTTCAACTATTTATCATTAACTTTATCCCAATGATAAAGGGTACTGTAATAATTATTGAATTAATAAAGATCATTATAACATATTCACATTATAGCTACTGCAATCGAAACTAAACGACTACTCTCATTCGTATAATTAACTTTTAAGAGTTGTCAAAAATCAAATTATTAATTTAAAAATTAGTTTATTAAAAAATATTTTTTTTTTTTGTTTAGTGACGAATAAAGATGCTGTAAAAACTTCATTAATTTACAGTTAATTATATACATATTTAAATGTACCATGAACAAAATAAAAAATAACCAAAATTTCATCGAACTTACTTTAAAATTTTAACTCAGGTGTTTGTTTTGATCATCGAAAATTTGTTTACATTTATAAAAATTTTCTGATGAGAAAAAAGGATGTCAGTAAACCGTTATATGCCGCATATGTAGGCTGTTACAGACCTTGGAAGATTGTTTTTTTTTTTGTTATTGTTTTAATATTGTACAATAATATATTGTTTATTTGAATTTATAGACGTCTGAATTATTTCCAAAGAAATTTAAGTAAAGATGAAAAGAATGAATGAATACCTATATACGAAGAAGAAGAAAAGTTTAAGAATGGAAAACTGTTTTTAATTTTTAATTGTTCTTCAGGTATACTTACATAAACATTTCCGCCATTGGCATAATGATAGATGAGTTTTCTGTCAGAGAACAAACACCCACTTAATAAATTTAAAATAAATTTAAAATTTATTCTTAAATTCATGATCTGTGAGACTTTGGTTTCCAAAAGGAAAATAATATTTACGACGAACTTTAAGGTTCTCTTTTTGGTTTTGTTTAAAACAATTTTTTTTAACAAGGAATATAATTAAATAATATGCAAACAAAATTATAAAGAATCCATAAAGATCAACATTCAGGTAGTGAATTTTATTTTTAAATGTAAATACATTATACAAAAGACGGAGTCCAATAATATTTACATGCTTTTTGTTTAAGAAATCAAAGAGAAAAAAAAAACTAAAAGAAATACGGTACTTGTATAACTGATTCTGATATTACTGAAGCACCGCCTACACAATAAATGTCACTATAGTTTGTAATAAAATTTTGTGCTAAATGTCAAAATAATTTTATTCAACTATTTTTTATAAAACAAAAAAAAAATTATTTTAATACAAGGTGATATAAAATGCACAATTTAAGGATGCATCAAATGCTAATTTACACACGTTTTATTAAATTCTGCTATGTCGATTCTGCTCACTGCTGTGAAAATTCTGTGCTGTTTAGGCCTACTTTTAAATGCAGTTTATTTAATTTTTTTGTTTTTCTATAAAAAGTAATATTAATTTACATTGCTGTATTTTTTATTTTCTTTATTGAAATAAGACTTGGTTGAGGTGTGATTGGTGTCTCAAATTTAATTCAAAGTAATTTACAATAAAAATGAATATTTAAAGTATAAAAAATGTAAATAATTAATTTATTTCTTATTGTGTTTTATTTAAGAATCTTTTCTTCTATTTCTGAACGATTTTTTTTAGTTTTTTGGGACATGATCATAACTTATGACAACACACCATTTAATATGGTAAAAATATTAAATATTTAAGATGGCGTAAATTAAAAAAAAAAATTTGATGTATTTGTTACTGAATTCTTGTGTTTAAAACTAAAATAACTAAAACTTTAGACTTCTAACCCCTTTCAATCAAAGTTTCTAATATCTAAATAAGCATAAATATTTTGATCTATCCTCTTGCTTTTGTATGGATTTGTCATGGTGCTATGATTGTTATCTTGCTGCAACAGAGTTAAGTAAATAAACTAAAATTATTTTTACAATTGATTCGACCGATTCCATTGCAATACCCCAAAAAAAATTTCAAACAATTTATCTTGCAATAAGTAGAGTCTATAAATAGATATCTAGAATGTATTCATTTTTGAAATAATACATTTATCTAATATATTTCGAATTCTCTTAAATTATCTAATCCGATCCTTCTCTAACTTATTCAACAGTCTTACTTTAAAGTACATACAGCTGTAATTATGATTCTTAAAAGTGATTTATTTACAAAACAAAAATCAAATTAGTTGGCTTGGTACTTAAAATCTTCCATTTCCTCCCCCATCTTAATATATTAAAAAAAAAAAATTATGTAAAACAAAACGCCTTTTAAGTGGTTAGAAGTTAATGTTCAGTTCAAGGTTAAATATTACATATGGTACAAACTAGATCACCGCACCACCACTACCACCGGTATATATACTTTATTCGTTATTATTATTATTGTTGTTACTGTCTGAATTATAATTATTAATATTTAAAAAAAATAATAAAAAAAACTTTTGAATTGATTAAAAACAACAAAAAACAAAATTAAAACAATTCTCGCATAATATTATAATTGAAAAGCACTTAAACGCACTACTACAATATCCGTAGTTTTATATTTAACAACAACCTCAATGGTCTTACACTTGTATAGAGAATATTATATAAGTTCTAGAAAAAATATACATACATATATAATTTTTTTTTTTTTAAGTCAAGTTAAATGTTCTTAAATTATTGAATATTTTTATCATGCATTAACAACGGTGGCTGAAATAACACTTTAAAAAAAAACAACAACAATAACACAAGAGTGTTGAATTTTTTATTTTATGTTCGAATCACAATAATTACATAAATATTTTTTAACACTATTAAGAAACACACTTTTAAAGTTTATCTAGATTTATATTTTATATAGTATTTGTAATTAAAATTATTAAAAATTTGATCTTAACTGTTGAATTCATGATGATGAATTATGCTACTGTTTTTAATTTTAGATCTTATTAAATAGATTTTTTTTTGTTTTTATGTAATTTAAATAAATTTTTAATGTCATGGAAAATAATTGAACAAGTTTGCTATATGATAACAATAGATCTAAATTTTTGATTAATTGAATTATTTAAATATTAGTGATTGAAGAAGTGGAATGAGTTGAATGAGCTGGCTGCTAACTGGCTACAGACTGCTATTGGGTTGTCATATTGCAAGAAAGAATATAACAAATTGTAGACCAACAATTTGGGAAGTATATACTCTCAAGGTTTTTGTTTCTTATAAAAGTTCAGCTTTTGTAAAATTGTGTTGGTGTTTTACCAACTTTAAAGACTTCCATTAGTGCAAGAACTAGAACATGAAAAAGAATTAAGAGAAAAAATGGTTTCTTATAAAAAGAAATTTAAATTTTTAAACATTCAATTATATTATAGTATTTATTTATTTATTATTTATTTATTTATAATATTTATTTATTTATTATATTTATTTATTTATATTTATTTATTTATATTTATTTATTATAATTATTTATTTCAAAAATTTATGCCTAAGGAGATAATTCTCAGAAGAAGGCTCATGCTTAAATACTTTTCTCAGAAAAAGACTCATGCTTAAATATTCTTTTTTAAATTAAACAATCATCAAATTATTAATTAATATGTTTGCTATATTATTATTCATTTTTTTGTCTTATGACATTCAAAAAACAAATGTTCGTAAAATTGCAAGAAATGTTTATTAACAATCGTGACAGTCGCTTCGCTAACGTCAAATAATACATTGTATAGACATTACAAATCAAAAACATGATTTTGATATTGTGATAATAAAGTTTAACAATCAGTCTCACAATCGTATTTTTTGACGTTTCGAAAGTCACGGACAATCAAATCTGTTTAAATACGGTATTTTTAAATAGCACAATACGATATACATAAATTAATGATGTTTTGGATTATAAATTTTTATTTTTTCATTTGCAATGCTTTGGTTATTTCATTATGTTCATACAAATTTTTAAAATAAATCTTTTTTTAATTCTTTAAACTCTAAAAATACGGCATTCAAACTGTAAATCGGTATGTAGAATACTAATACTTTGTATAAAGGTTTTATTTGGCATTTAGGACTATGATTCTTTACAGGGTTGTAAAAAGCTCAAATTTCAACTCAACTCAATTTTTAGTTAGCTCACATTTGAGCTGAACATAATAAGCACAACCGACAAATCTTCTGTTCTATATTTAAATTTCTATAGTTGTAAAACTTTCAATTTCACCGACGGTGACATTCGACGGTGACATTTAGATTATCAACAAAACTTTTAGTGGATTTTAGCTAGACCGATTTATTTTTTAATCAGCTTTTTAGAGGGAGATACATGAAATGACATTATTTTATATGAGAATTCAATATGCTCTCAAACTACATTCATTCATTCAATGAACATTTTTTCTTCATCAATCCAGTAATCAATTAAAATTTCTATACCAAATAGTTTTGTATCTATTTTATGAATCTTTAAATTGTTGGCAAATTTTTTACAATAAAAATCATATTTTTAATGACTTTTTAAAACAAAAAATTAAAAAAAAAATGCAAAAGCTCAGCTCGGCTTGTTTTATTATGAGGAAGTAAATTTTAATTATTTTAAAATTTAAAAAGACATTTATTCTATTTGAAGAATTTCTTATAATTTCAAAACAAAAAAAAAATTTAATTAACATATGCATTTACATCTTGTTGAAATTATTCAATTCAATTTTAATAATTATATTAAGATCTTTATCATTTTTATGTTAATAATTTAATTATTCAATTATTTTTAAATAAAAATTACAAAAAAAAACATTTATATATACGTATGTGATAGTATGTATATGTGAACGAGACGTCTATATTGCTAATGAATGGCCAAGTTTAAAGGAATTAATTTGTTCTAATTGCATAAATAAAACTATATTTGATATACTATATTTGATTGAGGAGACTATGAACTAAGACGGTGGGGTTCGGTTTTAATAAATTAAATTTACATACATACATATATTAGAATTTTAAATGAGTTTTTAAAAATAACAATAAATCTGTTTTTATAAATTTGTAAAACTAATATTATTTGTAATATGTAATATATTATAATATATATATATATATATATATATATATATATATATATTTGTTATATTTATATATGTACTTAATATTTTTTGTATAATAACGTTATATGGGAATTGTTTTGAATAAATGTAGTTTAGTTAGAAATTTCCAAATAATATTCGAAATGTCTTTGCAATAGAAAATGGAAAAAACTTAAATTTATAGATATTCAATTTTGAAAGATGAATTAAGTATGTAATGTACGTAATTAAAATTAAGAGGTAAACACTCGTGTGAAACAGTTAAATTTTGTACTATCGTATACGAATGGAAACTAGCAAAAAAAAATAATCTAATAATTGTTGTAGTTTTTTTAGACTTAAAAAGAGATTATTCGAAACTGTAAGTAGAGATATACTGTTAAAAAAATATGAAAAATATGGTTTCCAAAGAACGGAACTACAGTGGTTTAGAAGTTTTTTTTTTTAAATTCAAAAACCTTGTGTTGATAGAAATTTTTCTAAAAGTGAATTTATTAATATTGGAGTGCCTCAAGGAATAATTTTGGGTGTTGTAAGTTTTTTGTTATATAATAAATGATATTAAATCGAGCATAAAATTTGGTAAAGTCATTTTAATTGCCGATGATACATTATTGCACATAACGGGTAGATTGAAGATTATTGTTATAAAATAAACGAAGATCTAGGAAATTTGTCAATCTGATTCCAAAAGAACTTAAATTAAATTTAGAAAAACGAAATGCATTTGGTGAAAAATGATAGATCCAACAATTTAACTAATATATAATATGTAGATAATATAAACCTCGAATAAGTAAATTACATTAAATATTTGGTTGTTTGATTGATAATAGATTAAATTGAAATAATCATGCAGATTATTGTAGTAATAAGATTTACCACACTTGGACTATTGTGCATCGTTATTATTCTTATGTAATGAAGCAAAAAAAAAGATCGACTATAGATATTTCAAATTCGTGTTCTGAGAATTATTTTGAAATTCATATTATTCAGTTATCATATATTATTCAGTTCAAGAACATCAAACATAAATTTAATGCTAGGAAAATGGAAATGGATGTCTATTTGACAAATATTAAAGTTTAATACATTGCTTTTCATATATAAGATGGAACATAATATATTTCATGATTATTTATCGAAGTCTTTAAATTATGTGGGTTAATCAAATACATAGTCATAATCTAAGATCAGCACATTTATTCTGACTTCCGCTTTTTAGAAGAACCAATACCCAAAATAACTTGTTTCACAAAGGTCTGCGTCTATTTAATTATTTGTCTGATGTTATTCATAATGTTCATAATATTAATGCTTTCAAAAATAGTTTAATAATTCATAATGTTAATTATTAGTTAATTTTGAATTATTTTTATTTTTTATATATAATTATGATGTTGTAAATAGTATTTATACTAATGAATTAATTATTATATATATATATATATATATATATATATATATATATTACATATATATATCTATAACTAAAATTCTAAATACATATTATATAAAACACCTATAGAAAATGAATTTCTTCACGGACTGCATCCCTGTGTGTACAGTCAAATGAAAAAAACATAAAATTTAACTCCAAATTTATCAACGAAATTCCAATTTAATTTCTCTTAGCAGTGTAATTATAATTTTAATTAAAAGACATAATTTTGTCATAGTTCATCGCTACCACCTACTTTTTAAAATACACAAAAGAAATTTAGAACAAAATTATCAATACAAAAAAAAATACTTTTTTTTTTAAATATTCAAGTCACGATACAAATAATTTAATAATTTTCTCTACTTTATTAAAAAAAAATGTCCTAAAAACCAAACAACAAAAAATGTGTATTTAATTCTTTTCTTAAATTTTAAAATCCTGAATTATTTATTTTCTAGAAGTTCATTAACCCAAAAAATTATTTTTAATTGCAAACTCAAATGATTCAGAAAAATAATTTCATAAAATTTTCAAATATTTGCTTTAAACTGTTTTTTTTTTGCTTTGTTTTCATTTCATTATATTGAGTCACTTGGTTTGTTATTGGGTGGAAAACACGTGTTCAATAAGAAAGTTACCGATTTAGGATGAAGCAAAATTTCACTTATGAAATTTTTATTTTATAAACAAAAATTTAAACAATAAAGAAATTTTGTATCCTGAAATCAAAATTGCCAGATGTGACAATTTTTTTTTCTGTTTTTTTTTGCCTATACCAAATGAAAGCGATATAAAATAGATTTAAAATAGATGATCACTGCGATGCATGGAATAACTTTTTGTTCAAAAATACCTCATATAACACAAAAATATTAAATTTGTTAAAACAAAAACAACAACAACAAAAACGAGTCATTAAAATTAAAATTGTCAAATTAATTTGTTTGTTTTCTGTTAAAAAAAAAAACAAATTAAATTCAAGTAACCAATCCAGATGAAAGAACTAACTTTCAAAAAGGTAAATGATAAATACTTCAATTAATTTGGCAACACTACTTCAGATCTAAGAGTTTATCTAAAAAAAAAAATTGATAATTGTTTCTCTTTAATTTAAATTTCTAATAAACACCTTCGCTTTTCCTATTGGAAACACAATAAATTTCTTATAAGTGAATTTTAAGAAAATGAGAAAAAAATGATTGACAATTTTGGTTGAATTTCACTACCACCCCAGCAAATAATTGAAAACAAAAAAAAAAACAAAAAATTCAATTGTTTTTGGTACATAGAATAATTTTATGTTTCTGAAATGGTGACAATTCGATTCAAATTTTTTTAATAGTTTGTTGTTGTTTTATTTTTATTTGTTTTGTAATTTGATTTAAATCTTAAGTTTTTCTTCATTCATTCATCAGAAATTTTTTTTTTGTTTTAGGCACAACAATAAAAGCAAGAGTTTTCAATTAATTTTTTTTTTCTTCATATTTTTTGTTTTCATTTTTTAAAAGTGAAACTACCAACATACGAGTACAACAAATGCTTTTACCAATAATAGAAACAAAAATTAATTTTTCATTTAAATTTATTTAAAAAAGAGATAAAAGAAATATATATATATATATATATATGTATATATAGTTACAATCCATGATTTGACAAACTACCAATCTAGTAAATTTTTTATGCATTAAGAAAAAAAAAGTACTTTCATTATTTCCATTTTATTCTTAACTTCATTAAATCTTATAAAATTGACATACGAATAAACAGGGTTGGATTAGTAGAACTCTATGCTTCAAGTAAGTTTAAAAATTTATTTTAGGTTTAAATATTTTATATTATTCTGATGAATATCGATTAGATATCACTTAAATTTTAATTCAAAATAATAAATATTCAAAAATACAGATCCAAGTTAAATTGAATTCAATTAAAGTAAATGTGTAGCGTGACATAAAGTTAAATGAACGGTTTAGACATTTTTAAAACGTAAAAATTATGTTTTTATTAAAATTCAATACAAAAATTCAATCGACTCATAGAAACAAACAATTAATGAACATTAAATCACCGATCTAAACCTGATTAACTGTTAGTATAGTTAATACTAACTTTGTAGCCCGCCGTCAGAAATGACGGAGGCAAAATAAATTCTAACATTTTAGAAAATAGAATTCAAATTTTAGAAAAATACATATTTGCTTACTAGTTATACCTTTATTTTTTTATTATAACGCTTTTAATTACCATATAAACAGAATATTTGTAGTAAGGTGCAAAATTTTCTATTCCCTAAATGTCATTTATTCGATCATTTTAGCGACATCTTATTTGTCATCAATCATTATTGAAAATTTATCATATAATATCAAGTTCAGCGTCAAAGTTTGAAAAAAAACTATCGAAATTTTATTAATATGGGGCATTTTGGGACAAATCTTAATATCATACTTGTCATACGTATTAGATTTATTTTTATCAATTTATTTATTTTTTGGTCTTATATCAATTTTTAAATCTTATTAACTAACACGCATAAATAGAATATTAAACAAATAATATTTGATAATGAGCCACAACGTTAAACGAAAACAGTAGCTACTAAAATATATTTCTTTTATGTTCATACTCACAATAGTCTGAAATAGTTAATTCCATTTCATGATGGTAGTACTTTTTATGCCCGCAAAAAATTTTTTTTTAATTCTTATTATTTTTAATATTTAACGCACTTCATTCTAGGTACTGAAATATATTTGTGTTATGCTAAAAAAAACTAGCCCTGAATTCATATATATGTATGCAATTTGTATACGTATTAGAGCGTTCCGTCAATCATCCAGATAAATACAAGAAACTATATATAATATATATATATATATATATAATTATAGCTTAAAAAATGTACTTATCATCGTAAAATCAACTCATTCATTCAACATTAGATGTCACTCATTTGAATAAAAATAAAAATTTACTCAATTTAACAAATCGAAAACAAACAAAAAAAATACCCTAAATGATGTTTGAATCGACTCTGACAAACATAGGCCATCGAAAAAATCATGACTTGTTCCGAATCTTAAAGATATTAAATACCCATAGGTAGGCATATTATCAACATTACAAAAAAAAAAAACTTTAAAGTAGTGTTAATGCTTTGAGGATAATCAGATAAACGCGACCAAATCAAAACAATCAAGAGAAAAAACCACACTGTTTTAAATTTCAAATTAAAAAAAAAACAAAACTTGTAGAATCGAGTGACAATTTTGTTTTTTTTTTTTTCAATCACTGTTGTTGATGAATTGCGTTCCATCACTAATTTTTTTTTTTTACTTCCCCCATTATTGGCGAAAACTTTGAATTGTAGTTCGATATTTACATTATTTTTAAGTGAAAGGATTTTCAATTTGAAATTCTCTCCCAAATATGGAAATTCATTAAACCATGAAAAGCTAACTCTCTAACTGTTATTTGTTGTTTTTTTTTTTTTTAATTTTTTATTTGGAGACAAATATTACTTACAATGTTTTCTTTTGTTATAAAAAAAAAAAAAAAAATTATTTTTAATTAAATTTAAATAAAAAAAAATTTTATCGAAAAAAACAACAACAAAATTGAACTGAGATCAAACCATTTTTTGCGCAATGACAATCAAATTTTTTTGTTTAAAAATTAACTGTATGAAAAGTAGATCGATGTTGTTGTCTCGTTGTTTTTACCGCTACGCTTATTAGGCATATTTGATAAGGAGGCAAAAAAAAAATAAATAAATAAATATATTGAGTATTGGAAAAGAGATTAGAAGTAAAAGTGAGAAATTTGGCTTTGGGGTGTTTTTTTTAAGGTTAGTTTTTTTCTTTTGTTTTTCTTAACATACTTATCTAGTTTTAATTGTCTCCAGAAGATGAAAGTTTGTAATGATATGAGATCGAGAAGTTTAAGAATGTGAGAGAGAGAGAAAAAATAAGATTAAATTTAAAATAAATAGGTTGAAAAAATTTAAAAAAGGAATTTAATAAGTTCTTTTGTTTTATTCGGTATTTAAAAAATAATTGAAAGAGAAAATTTGATCATCTCAAATAGGTTAGGAGGTACTCTACTTTTTAAGTTATTTGTCAGTTGTCATGGTTGATTACAATTTTGGTAGTTATTTATGTATTGATGTATATATATGTATAGTTTAGTAATGTGAGTCATTAGACTTAGAATCAATAGAAAATTATTTCGGTTTTTTTTTTGTACTGATCATTTTATTATTTCGTTTTTAACTATACTAAACTGCAGTTTTGGGAATAAAACTGAGTTCTAATTTTCTTATCACCTTATTGATAATTCCTTGTATTCTTTTTTTTTATTTTTTTTTTTTTTAACTTTAATTTTTATTTTTATTTATATTTGTTTTTTCAAATTTTTCAAAAGAAATATTTCATTAGTTTTTAACTTTTGGAAACCATAAAAAAATACAAAACTTGTTTGAATTTATTTTATTAAAAACTTAAAACTAACCTAATTAACCTACATCTATAATCTAACTAAACCTATGCCTAACTAACTTACTCTAAGCCTGTTTTAAAGTTAGATAAATTTCATAACTCCATAATTTTGATTATTGATAGATTTTCAGAAATGATATTTCTTAAGATTTTTGGTTTTTATTCATAAATTTGAGTTTCTTCGTAAAACGAATTTCGTCTTACGAAAATAAGATACTATACTTTAACTTCTAGCCAACAATATGAAAGTATAAAGGTTTTAATAACCTAAGCTTCGGCTATTCATCCAAAAAAAAAATTCCAATCTAAAAGAAAAATTTGTGTTAACATTTTTTATGCTCTCTAAGTTTTTCAAAGTTTATTCCTATGGAAAATAAACAAAAAAGAAAATAATTTTCCTTCTTTCTATAAAAATTCCGTAGAAGGTCATAAATATAAATTGATGTACCATTTAAGAGTGAAAAATTCAGTAAACAAATTTTAAATAAAAAAAAATATTTAAATCAAGTATTGTAAGTGTCTGCATTCTTAAAAACCAAATAAATTGCATCCATGAAATCGACTCATTAACTTAAGATTCAATCAATTCAATATTAAGTTTATATTTAAAGTAAACCAGAACAAGGGAAAACAATTCAAAAACAAAAAGAAAATGTATTTGGAAAGAGTACCTTAGAAAATATTTTTTGTGACTGTTTTAACTTTAATCGATGAATCGGACTCATAAACGGATATGAATCGGTGAATAGACCCATTTTACTATTGTTTGGATGCTAATAGTATCCAAACAATAGGTTTAAATATAAAGCTATACTAAATGCCAGTTGTAACCTTCAAAAAAAAAAAAAAAAAATTGAATAGTAGGCAGCTTTGTTATAAACAAGGTGCTGTAGTTTGAATCGTCACCATAAGAAGAGGTCATGTAAAGTCCTTACAGAGCCTTGTTGATACTAGATTTGATACTACAACAACCGTACGCTAGATTATAACAGCTTTTACTTACGCTTTACTGGAATAGAGCAGAATATAAAGAAAACATTTTGTACAAATTAAAAGGAAGCTGAATCTGAAAGTAGTTATCTTGAATTTCTGTAGATTATAATTTAATTACTTCTATTAAACAGAAAAATAGTTATGAAACAGATATATTGACAGAACACGGATGACTATATTTGAAGTGGAACACTATTAACTAATACACTAATACACTCGTACACATTTAAGATATGGTGTGTGATTACTCGAATTTGATATGAGTTTTGCATAAACAGCTGCAAATAATCATTTTGCGTTTGAAACTATAAAAATAACTGTAAATCTACGATTAATTTATTTCCAATGAAATTGCGCTGGAGTTGTTACCACCACTTTACGACTTCTTTACTAAATATGAATATTAAAAATACCAGAAAATTAACACAGCTGTGCCATACTGTTTATTTTTATACAAAACAATAATACATCTGCAATTTTTTATTAAAATATGTCAGAATTTTTTATATGGAATTTTTAATAAGTCAAAAATTGAAAAAAAAAAAAAAAAAAAAAAAAAAAAAAAACAGAAATTATGGCAAAATTCAGTTTGAGAAGTGTTAAATCACACTAATATGCACAAGTATGTTGCAATAATTTATCTCACCATCACAAAAAAAATTTAAAATTCATCAGATTCCACCTTGAAATTTCTTTATAATATTTACATTTTAAGTCCAGTGATCTGGTTAGTAAATTACTGAAGACATATTTACAAAATAAATTAATAAACTTGAATTATATTTTCTTGTTTTTGTTTTTCTTTGTAATTATACTTTAATTGAAAATAAATATGTTTTAATGAGAAAAAAAAAATAATATCAACAACACTTAAACAAAAAAAAAAAAAAAACAATCAGTAGTAAATGTTGTTAACAATATACAAGAGTAATTTTCTAATTATGACTATTTTATGAAGTTTAATGAGCTGTCATTGGATCGTGATAAAATTAAATGCACGCTTTTGTAATATTTAAAACAATAGATTTTTGAAATAAATAAATATCCTTTTAAATCGTAAGAGATATAAATAATATTTTTTTTTGTTTTAAATAGAAATCATCAAGGAAATCAGCATTTCCATATAGAGTTAAAAACAATATTTAAAAGAAAAAAATGGTAGATTAATAATAAAAAAATACAAAATTGTAATTTCCAGGAAATATTTTAATTATTTTTTTATATTTCTTATGGCATTTTAAAAACTTCGGCTAAAATTTTTCCTCAAGTGTATAGTAAAATCATGAATACATAAGTTGTAAAATTATGATTTAGGACTAGCTGAAACCGACATCAGTCGATTTTATTTCAAGATAGCAAATACAAGCATATTATACATAGTATATGGTGAACTTTTGCACAACTGAGAAGTTTGTCCCATTACTTTGATTTAATAAAAAATATTGCTCAGTCCACAAAAACTGGTATTTTTGGTATCTAAGATAAGTTTGAGATAAATTTAATCAATATGTGTTGATTAAATGATAAATAAGTTAAATAAAAACATACCCAAAATATTTGTCGTAAAGGTTTAAGTATCACAACAAATTTGACATATCCTTAGTAAATTATTTAGTTTAAAATAAAAGTCCTTAATTTTTGATAGTTTAAAACAAAGTGAGTTTTTTTTCTTTTCTTATATCTAAGTACAGTATCACAAACGGTAAATACGGTTCTATTAAATTATTATACGGTAATATTAGATACAATAATAATAAATAGTGTTGCCAACTCCGATAAAAAATAATGTAGGATTGTTAATCTACAAGTTACTACATATCATCAAAAATACATTTTACTAAATTTGATGTAATCTCTCTTAGTAAAACATTTTTAAATAAATAGCAAATAAAAAGACACAATAAAACACAATTATATCTTCATCAAATACTCTGATGATCATGTAGTAGCTAATATCGATCGATATGTAATAATTCTTTAGATGCCTATTACGTATTTCGATAACGATTACAATTTGATCGAACGAAATGTCAAAATGCAAAATTGCCATTATGTATTTCGATATCGTTCAGAAATTGTCAACGAAATCGATGAAGTTTATCGATGTAAAATTTTATCACGAAAGAGACATCGAAAGAGAGATTTTGGACAAATTATTTTAATTTTGAATTGAAAAGATAAAATAAAAGAGTGACGCTTGGACCCTGGTGTTTTATATTTGCGATATTTTTTGGAATAAAAATAAATTTAAAAGTTGAAATGTTACTAGGTATTTTACTTTATTCTTCATAATTATTCTGTATTGAAATGTATTGAAATAAATTTTAATAGGAATGAAAGGCCAGTTACAAACAAACTGAAATATGAAAGTTAGTATAAATAAATTATTTCAGTAATTCTATTTTAATCATAAAAATAATGTTTGTCTGACTTTATTCTTCTAGTGCGTAATGGAATTTGATCCATTTTGGACATAAGTATAAACTGCAAATTTCATATGAAACTTCCTTAAGCATAACAGAAAAAATTAGATCTGCTAGTCGGACATGAAAATCATTTCCTACGCTGCAAATCATTTCCTTGGTACAAACCGCACAGAATCTTAATACGCAGTTACTTATTGGCTATTTTAATTTTTACCCTAATTTTTCTAATAAATCCATAAAAGCAATGTTGTTTAACAGGAAATTTTCATCAAAACTGTTAATAAAATTAAGTTTTGTAGATAATAACTCATCAATTTCATGTAAATCCAGTGGATTGAAATAATCCCGACTATATGATGGCTTGTTTTTTAACTCTGCAATTTGATAGCGTTTTTCAGCACTATCAGAAACTGGAAAATTTAACTCTGCTAAAATCATTTTATTTATAAAATTTTTTAATTTAATAATTTTTATTTTATTTAAACACTTTCAACTTCAACTTAAAAATTTCAAATAGTTATAACACTTTTGTTTTTTTTTTCGTATAATAATTTGAATTTGACAGTCAAAGAATCAAACATATGTCATTTTCATCGTAGATTTGAATTTTACAATGGCTGCATTTTAAAACATTTTCGATCAAATTTTCATCGAAATACATAATGGTACTAACGATTACAATCGAATAGCTCTAACGATAACGATGAACGATTCGATGAAAGTCGATCGAAATACATAATAGGCACCTTAATTTCAAAGTAAGCCTATAATGTCTATGTTCCTTCTAATGTCAAAATTATAGTTACAAATGTGACAGGGATACAATAGATTTTCCTTTTTTAATTAATAATTTTTTTGTTAATTTTCATCTCGGCGAGACCAAAAATTTTATTTGTTTAATTAATCACAGGTATATGAAAAAATAATAAATATATTCACTTAAATTAGAACCCAGTAGCTATTAGCGATAACAAATTAGCAATTCGTTATGGCCAAAATTTTCTACCTAATAATTAATAAAAAATGTAAATTGAAATCATGGCTTTCATGTAAAGAAAGAAATTCAAAATGAAATTTATTTAAAAAAAAACAACAAAAATTATGATTTCATATTAATTAAAAACAATATTTTAACCGTTATTCCGATATAATTGAGTAATAAAATGTCACCATGAATATTTTATACATTTCAACAAATTACCCGCATTCTAAAAGCAAAAAAAAACATCTTTGGTTGAAAAAAAATAATTCCTTCAAAAAATAACGGTTTAAAATTTCCTTTTATGGATATCGTTAATGATAAGCAAATGAGAATGAAAATAAAGTAAATCGAATATTTTTTTATAGACTATTCCAATTTTTTGGAAATTATTTTTGAAAAAACAAAAAAAAAGTGATTTTAAATTTTTATTTCCAATATGAAAAATTGAACCCCATGAAATTTATCCATACTGGTAATAATTATTAATTAGGGACTTTTTATGATTAACCAAAAAAGAAAGTTAAAATTTTTAAATTATTGAATGAAAATTTACGAGATTAATTTAATTATAATTGTTGGGGGGTTTTTTTTATTGGGGGGAGTATTGAATTTCTAGACTTAAAATATAAATAATTTTTGGTGAAATTTTAAGAATCAAAGGATTCCGAAAAATTTAATTAATTTTATCGTGTAATTTAATTTGGAACATTTTCATGGCAAATTTAAATTTTAGTTAAAAAAATTAATTTTATTCTCACTTTAATCACGATCGGATATAACCTATATTATGTTATATGAAGTTGATCGTAAAGAATTAATTAAGAACCATTTCTTAGTTAAAATATTTTTTTTGTTCATTTTCTCTTTATTTTTAAGTAGTTTCAATATCACATCATCAAACATAATGTAATTTATTTAAAATTAGTATTAATACAAATGAAAAATAACAAAAATAAAATAAATATTTTATACATGTATCACTTTAGGTGGATTATCGTAATTTTTTTTTTTTATTAATAAATTTGATTTTATAAATCTTAAAAATGAATTTATGATGAGAATTTAAAAAAAAAATAATTGATTTCTAAACAAAGAAATGTTGTTTTTGACATTACAAATGACAACAATGTACAATAGTCATTTTTCAAAATTGAAATCTTAACAAAAAACAACTGCAGTCTTAAATGATTCTAGAGAATAAAAAAATGTTATTATCACTCTTTTTTTAGAATTCGAAATTAAACTCAGGTGCATTAAGAATAAAGAATATTAGTAATCAATGCCATTCAGTTTTAATAACCAGTTTTATTTAACATTAAAGTTTATATAGTAGGTTAAAATGACCTGTTTTAATTATAAAATTTACCAAATGGCTGGATAATTCAAGATGATTCTCTATAATCATTTTCTCTATAAATATGCCAAAGGTAGGTAGTTAGGTAGTAAGGGCTGCCGACAGTACTTTAAACCAGTAAGGTCCATTGTGATACAAATATGCAAAAACGTGTAAAAGCAGTTAAGGAAGGTGATCATCCCGTATAATTCACCAATTTAATTCACGCAATTCACATGTCATATAATAAGAGCTTCGTTCAATTGAGTTTTAGTATTCATATAGGGAAAAATAATTGAGATTTTTCAATGATATTGGGCCTTATTAGACTATGTCAGTAGTCATCGTCAAAACAGCTCAATACTACATTATAAACTTGCTATTACACGGTTGAATGTCAACAGTCAACACGTCTTATCTATGTATTATTATTAGAATCATTTTGAAATCAACAAACCTTTTTAATGCTCTTTTCTATGTGTTTGTGAAATGCATCATGCGGCACATAATTGGTGTCAATATAAATATTCCCAGTTCCCACTAGTTATTTAGTTTGTTCGTAAGAGACTGAGAGACAAAGAAAAAAATACATCGTCTAATAAGGCTCATTAATCACACATAAATCTATATTTCAAACAATTTCTTAATAATATTCTCGGTCAGCTTTTATATAAACTGATCGAATAATTTAGATGAATGAATGCAACCATATTTTCAGAGAATGCCTAAGGTGAAAACAACCAATTGTGCTGTACTATACTACTCAAAGGTTTACATATACAATAAAAATAAATTCGAAATATTATTTGAAATAGTCATTCTAGTTCTACCTTACTAGTTACAACAAGTAAACGAATCATAAAAACCACCTAACAACTTTAAAATATAAAATTTTTGTAGTGAACCTAAGTAGTAATAATAAGTAAAAAAATTTTTTTTGTACTTTTTATTATTTTTCTATATTTGAAAATTCCTTTATTCGATGATTCTTGTTTCTTGTTCTGGGATATTCTCATAAATCAATATTCATTCTCCTAATATGGAAATAAAAAAATTAATAAAAAAAGAAAACAAAATTGCAATTTCATATTGTCTGGAGGAATATAAGATAGTTTTGTTGTTGTTGGGTTTAATAATATAATTTACAAGGGAATACATTGAACAAAAAAAAAAAAAAAAAAAAAAACAATTCACTGAAATTCTTTTTTTGTTTTCGGAATCAATAAACACGGTATACCTACCTACAATGACAAAAAAAAAATAATAAAAATCAATAATAATTTTTGTGTTCACAAATGTATTGTTGACAATAATAATGATGCCGATACTAAATAAATAAAAACGACAAACAAAAATTATAAAAATAACAACTGTTGTAAGTAACATTTCAGAAATAACATTTAACATAACAGTTTTAAGTAGTTCATAACATGATCAGATACAATTATGTCAAAATGTAATCAATAAACAAAAAAAAAAAAAAAACATTACAGGAAGGAAGAGGTCAAATTAATAGCGGGTATTTTTTTCGCTCAGAGCGTTCAGAGCTTGAAATCCATTCTATTTTTTTGCGTTTAGATTGCACTCACAATGTGCTCGATATAAATTAACAGAGTACGTTGATTGTTTGAATTTGCACTCTTTTTAGAGCATACTCTTTCTATACGTTCGTTCACTGTTCAGAGTCTGAACTAAAACAAATTACCTCAATGTAAACAATTAACAAAGTAAAGATTTTGATTTGACGTGGATAACAGAAACAGTTTTACGTTTTAATGAGTTTACCGTTACATTCTTATTCTTACATATATCAGCATTGCAATTATACCAACCTGATTAAAAATTGTACATAGTCGGTGACATCGGAAATGTATCGAAAAAATTTCAACCGATACAATGTACATACAAATACAAAATGTCAAATTTTCTGAGCTGTCTCTGATACCTGATATGATGACAAATTAATCATTATGCAACAAATACACCACTGTGATGAAAATTTTGTATAATCAATACTGTTGTTGCTATTGTTGTTGTGAATTTAGTTTTGAATCTACGAGTATACGTGTATAATGGAATTAAATTTAAAAAAAAAATACACCTATAGAAGTTTATTATCCTTTTAAATAAACTACATACTGTATTTACTCTCCAAGGTTAATGCCAATTTTAGTAATGTTTATTTTATTTTTTTTTTTGTGTAATGAAATTTACAAATATTTGAGAGCAAATATTTTCAAGTATTAAGAAGTGAAATTAACTCATGAAATTAAGTCCAAAACTTGACAGAATTAACATGAATTAATTTTTTTGTTATTATCGAAAAATAATATTATCAATGCAGTTTTGTCGGTTTAGCTTACGTTGTTATTGTTTTTTTTTTAATAATTTAAACTCATCTGACATTATTATCTCTAAGTTGACGATTATTAAATTATTTGACATATTTTTGTTATTGTAGGTGTTGAGCCACAAAGAATACTAGTATATTGATGTAAATCGTTCAAATTAAAGAAAAGGGTATATTTTGGCATTTGGAAACCAAAAGCAATAATAAAAAACAAAAATTAAAAAATAAAATTAAAAAAATCTACTGAAAATAAGTTATTGAAGTCTACTGCGTATAGGTGGTGTTTGAAGAACTTTTTATCAAATTATAAATTACAATATCTGTAGATCAATAAGTTTTAGACTTTCTTGATGTAGATTTTTTGATTTTTTCATTTAGATTTAATAAATTTTAAACGATTGAAACTTTTTCCATATTCCTTTCGAAATACAGTATGAAAAACAAAAATCTTATAACTATGAAACAAATAAAATTGTTAGGACTTACTGCGAAATAGAGATTGTGCTTTTTGGCATTTTTGAATTTCTCGAGAAAAGAGAATTCTCTTTTTTTTGGCTTTTTTTCAATCTCGAGAATAGAGAATAGATAGTTTAATAAATTCTCGAGAAAAATTAAAAAAATATTTCAACTAGTTTATAACTATAATGTTTTTTTATTAATATAAAAAAATAAAAGTTTAAAAACAAAGTAATTCATGGTATAACAAAAAAAGTAATTCATGGTACAAAAAAACAACAAAATAAATCATCATTCAAAATAAATAAAAAGTTATTGAAAAACAATCAGTCAACAAAGACAAATACAGTTTAAAGATCTATCTGAAAGTCTTGCTCTTTTTTTTGTAGCAAAATTGCTTGATATTGAAAAATTTCGTTCGTTTTGGGTGGAAGTTGGGTCTTATGGAACTTAAAGCATTTTTAAGCTGCTCTAAGTTTGGTGTTAACTTTCCAGTTGCTTCAAGTATATTAATTTCTTTGGTCAGTATTCGAAAGTCATCGTAAATTTCTCTTTTTGATTCTGATTTTGTACTTCTTTTTATATATTCTTCTAATTTCATGTTCAAATTCTGCGGCTCATGTGAACAACTTTCACCAATCTCCAGTGTCTTATTCATTATTATTTCATTTGGTGGCAGGTTCTCAGTCCCTGTTGTAATATTGCTCTCAAATAATCTTTTCATGAATGTTTTTGCTCTTTTGATGATTTCATTTTTCGAACTAATAGCAAAAAAAAATCGTCTTCATTTGATTCAAGCTGATGGTTAAGTAAACAGGTAGGCTCTTCAAGGAACCTCATTAATAAAATTAACGTCTCGTCTCTCCTCTTTAAAATTTCAAATTTTATTTCTTGTAAAATCTTTCTTTAAAATTTCTTGAAGTATATCACTAATACTATTTTCGGAATTGTTATCTTTAAGAACATTAAATAAAAATTTCAAAATCCCTTCCGCCGTTAAAAGGGTAGCATCTGCTCGACTAAGTGCCTCTACAGCTATCCTAACCGGTTTGAGAGCATTCAGTATAATTAATGTCTGATTTTTATCATTATCAGGATCCCACATATGGCTTAATTTAAGATTACATAAAGCGGAAACTATGTGACCATTTATTCCAAGAAATCTTTCCAGCATCGTTTCAATGGTCTTCTATCGAGTTTTAACATCTAAAAAAAGCAGCAACTCATTTTTTTCTATAGGTTTTACATAATTTTGTAAAATATTATTCCGAACTGGAGAGTTTTTAAACAATTTCACTATTTTCCTAATTTTATTTAGAAGTTCAAATTTTTCGACTGTTTCATTTGCTATTTCAGAATCTCACTCATTATCATCTTGATTGAAACAATCTTCTTCGATGTCCTCGTCATCTTCTTCGGTTTCAAATATCACTGGATTTTGCTTTACATAAAAAATTTTGAGTACTGCTAAATGAATACCATGATTATAGCAAATAGAGTTTACCAAATTTTATCATGACGCTGGCTCCATCGCTCATTGTAGATACATATCAGTAGATGTATATCATTATCAAAACTTAACCCAAATGATGTTAATTTAATATTTACCAAATCTAAAATTAAAAAAGGACAGGATCCATAAATCCGTATCAGACCTAAATTATCTGAACCACCATCAGAATAATAAACATGCACATCCATGTAACGCCGATTGCGGAAACTAGTCCATTCATCAATGGATAGTGAATATTTTTTATTTTCGCTTTTTAATTTAATAATTTTTTTTTCAAGTTCAACTTTCTTTATATCATAGTATTTATTTATTAAATTCATAATGTCAATAGGCTGCTTTGGTAATGAAAATCCTTCTTTCTTAATACTATTGCGGATTAATTTACTTTTAGAAATAGTAAATATTGAAATCCCATCTTTAGCGGCTAGTTTTGAGACAATCTGTTCAATTGTAACAGTTTTAGTTTTTATTGTGTAGTCATGCATTGTTTTAAATTTTTTAGACGAACTGGCGACTTCGGCTGGTTTTTGTTTACCTTTCACATTGTGTACATTGACTAAGTGGCGATGTAAACCTGTTGTTAACGAAGTTTTACATCCAAGAGCCTTTGCACAAATATCACAAACAGCATTGTCGGCATTTCGCTGGAAATATGTCCAAACGTCTTAATTATTATAGTCGCTCATTTGAATTTATCGTGCTTAAATTTAATATAATATATTAATTTAGAATTGAATACATTTATTTATAAACGATGCTATTTTAATTTATCAAATAATATTATTGAATACTTGAATACTTATTGTTGAATACCAAATAATATTGTTCATTACTTAACAAAATCAAAACATTAAAATAATTTCACAATAAATATCAATTATTTGAAATGTCAATATCGTCAGCTGTTTCTAAACCCAGTAAGTAAATATTTAACTATTTGTAAATATTTAGCTACCCAGTTAAATATTCAATCATAATATTGTCTATAAATTTTGAAATATGTATATTATGTGTTTTTCTAATTTATTGTTTGTCAAAAAATAAATTTCTCGAGAAAGCAAAAAAAATTCTCGAAAAATGAGAATCTTGAAATATGTTCAAAAGTATATAATAAAACACATATTCTCGGGCACAATCTCTACTGCGAAACTTGTTGAGCATTTTTAAAATCAATTACATTTCACAAATTTTTTTTTCCTACCTTGAATAGGTACTAACTATTTTTTTCAAAATAATATTATTAAATTAAATTAGATTAAATTAACAATTTTTTTTTAAATACAAATATAGTTTTATAAAAAAAACAAACAATTTTAATTTATTGCTATTGTAATAGCTTAGCAGAGGCTAATAAACTATATATTTTTTTAAAGTACATTTAATACAATTTTTGCCCATATTTTGAAATGAGAAATTTCAAGGAAGTTGTATAGATATAGAGAAGTTAGTATTTAAAATCGTTTACCTTTTTTTTCCTACATTACCTTATAGTAATTAAAACTTTGATTGAAACTATTAAAACTGAAATCGTCTCTACTATCAAGTCTTTATTTTTCAAAATCAAGATTTAAGTTAATTTTTTTTTTTCTTAAATCAAATTTTATTTTGTTGTTTTAATAAAAAAAACTGGTAATAAATAACAAGAACTTGTTATATAGTAATATGATATACGATAAATACTAACAAATTAAGTTGAATTGGTATAATTTAAATCCAGGAAAAGTAGTCACAACATAGACTATTTAATATGCTAAATAAGACAGATAATCTATTAATATTCAGTTAGTAATTTTAAACACTCTGATTTTTTAAATCTACTAATAAGTAGTTATTAGTTTATGTAAATTTTCAAATTATTGAAAAATATGTGAAGATGAGAATAATTAATGAAATAAGATATGTATATGTGTAGTTAGATGGGTCATGAAAGTTTACTATATTTTGTTATATGGTGTTTTCTTATTAAATTTAAAAGAAGAAGACGAACCTGAAGTTATGGATTGTAATTCATTTATACAAAAACAAATATATTTTGATAGCATACGAATGTAGGAGGCGATCTCAAATATAATAACCTTCAAAATCACAATAAATATTTTGTTTTTGTTTATAATTAATATCTTTAGTAATTTTACATTACATACAAAATATCTAAGAGTGCGCTGTTTACATGTTGTGTTCATTTAAAGGATGAATATAGTTAATTGTATTATTGTATAATATAGTTAATATAATTATTGAAAGTTTATTTATTTATTTATTTATTTTAACAGTTGATCCTACACATAAATCTGTAGGCCAACTTTATCGGTCCTTTTCCCTTTCGAAATGTGGGCCTTTTTATCAAATTATATTAATTATTTGGTATATATTTTTGTATATTATATATTTATATTATTTTTTTTTTTATTAATTATATTATATCTTTATTAATTATTAAATTATATTTGAACCGATGTGGTTGTATTGAAAATTAGATTTTTCAGTAATTTTCACCAATTGAAAATTTTTTTCGGTTCTCAAGGGGTTGTGTTCCTTCGGTCGTTACATTACTACACTCGAGTACTTTACCACTCGGCTATCGAGGCCACTTAAAAGCTTCTATTAAAATTAATTTTTAATTTCGTATAATTTTTTTTCGTGCTCGTCTAAAATAAAAATAAATTTATACTGTAACAAAGCTGGCCTATATTGACACAGGAAAAAGGTTCTAACGGTCCTGATATTTAGGAGTGCATTTGTGTTCATCTTAATACAGTAAAATTGATTTAAATAAGAGTAAAAAAGTTCCAACATTTTCCTGATTCGAGAAATTTGAATTCGGTTACATAATGGTATAAAAAATGAAATTGATATAAAAATATGTAGTTTAGATATGAATAAGCGAATTAATTATGCATTTATAAATTTTATCATTTCACTTCAAATGTTACAAATTTCATATTAAACCACCTCGGGTTAAAGGGTTTACAATATATATATATATATATAATCTTAATTAATTGCATAATTAATCATTAAACCAAATTAAAAACAATAAAATTAATTTTCCAGTCAATTTCAAAACTCTTTCGTATAGTGCATGTATGTGTATTTCCATTAAAAACGAGAGGAAGAAATTTCGCATTAAAAAATCAATTAAACTTAAGAAATTGTATTAATTAAAAAAAAAAAATACTCATCCCATTGCCAAGACATAACACAATCGTATTTGATTGTAAAGTAACTATCATTTTATTTTTACGTGATATTTGTCAACATCATAAATATAGTGACAGTAAAAATAAATAAGATAAAAATCAAAATGTCAAAAATTGACAATCGTAAAATAAAGTTACAAAAAAAAACAATTTAAACAAGCAAAGAACGTAAAAATTAATTTGATTGCCATGCCATAGCATAAAATTAAACTACAATCAGAGAATATAAATTTTATGAACAATCCATTAAGTGCAATAATATTGTCATAAGAAAAAAGGTCATGTATTTTAAAATTTCGAATAATTGAACTACTTAAGACTTAATTACACAGAAAATAATGATTTTTTTGTTGTAGATAAGATTGTTGACATAGCAAAAAATCATATTTATAGAACACTTACGGCTCTCTAAATTTAAAATTTTTTTTTTATTAAAACATATTTCTAGGTCAAGCATTAGTTCAAATATAGATTTTGATATAGACTTCTGATACAGAAATTCAGACATAAATTTTGACAGAACAGTTCAACTTCGCTATTGTCCTGAAACCCCATCAGCGAAGCGTAGCACGAAGATATAATAACTTTATCAATATTAACTATAGTTTCTGATGGATCAGTCATACAAATTACTATCATTTATCATAACACATAACTTAGAGGTCCATAAAAGGAATTTAAAGATGTCTAATATTGAAATTTTGATATATATTTTTTAACGATAATTTACAACGTTCTATTTTTATAATTTATTTGATTTAGTTTTTTTATACCAACTCAATTATTAAGTTTTATATAGACTTTGTTTATATCCAAATATTTGTGTGTTATTTTATTTGTTTAACTTTTGAATTGCACAAAAATGTGTTCAATATCTTGTAGGTACTAAAATACGAATTGCCTTCAATAGCTAAATTCTTCTTCGATATTTAACTTTTTATTAACTTTATACCACATCTATACCTTACTGCCTACTGGTAATGATTATAAACAAAAAAATAAAATTTAATTTCTCGAATAAACAAGTTATAAATGTTTCCCTTTAATCTTTGTAATAAGATTGCCTATAAATATGTTGCTTAATTTGGTTGTTTCAAAAAAATTAAAACCTTTAAATTTGTTTTTTTTTTTTTGCTTTTGTTGCTGTATGTTTTAACAAGTCATATTGCTCTTTTACTTAAAAATAAATCTTTATTGAATAATAATTAATGCAAAAGAGAATTCGTCAAGATTAATTGTTATTAAACGCAACTTCCAATATTTGCAACATTTAATTTGTGATTATTACCTGCAATATACATTTCTTGCTTTGAATGAAGTTGCTTTGATCGAATATAAGAAAGTGACAATTCAAACTACATTCAACAACATCAGCAGCAATAATTATACAATAAAAATTTAATAATATTATGTTAAAAAAATTTATATACACATAGGTATACATATATTGAATAAATTACCAAGTGACGATAAAGATAATGTTGATGATAACGATGACGATAATAATAATGATGAAATCAAAATATGTGTTGACAAACAAAAGTAAAAGTTGACAATATATTTATTGTTTGTTGTCATTTTAGTTTAAATGTTATGTCAGGAATGAATTTTATGCTTTTATAATATAACATAATATAATCCGTGTACATAATATATAACAGTTCTATATTAGGGTGTACCATTTTTATAAATTTGTGTAGGATATTTTCAGATTATTCCATGCTAATCAACCCGAGTCTAAGTTAATTTTTGCGGTCGATTAAATTTTTTTTGTATCATTTGCTGTGACACATCGAAATTAATTTTCCAAATTACGTTTGCAAATTCGCAAAGTCCTAACCTTAAACTAATTTTGATATCACTCTTCTCTTATTGAATTTCTCACCAGTTAATCTTTATTGTTTTTTATATAATTTCAAGTATAACACCATAACTGGCTTTATACAGAGATTTGGCATACCCTATTGTATACTATTGTTGCTTTTCTAATATCTAATGTCGTTCGGTCCAAATTTAGTCTAATTTTAGTCTAATTTAAGAAATGAAATGCATTTTGTGTTTTACATTCTGGCCGATTAGGGTATGACGCATGATTTCGGAAACTGATTTTCTTAGCCTGTTTTAACTGAAAATTTTTAAAAGATAAAATTAAAACAATGTATAGGTTTGTAAGTGGTCTTAATTGATTCTGCAATACAAACAATCATTTAGTTACAATTAGTACCCATTTGTTATTGTTGACTCTTTTAGCACATAACTCGCTAATAAATTTAGAATACTAGAGCCAGTAATGCCTGATTCACTGCTTCAGAACATTTGTTCGGAACACATGCGCCTGCATATTTTTTATATGAAAATTTGAATTCTTTTAATTTTCAAAAATGTTCTGAACATTTTTTTCTCTCCGGAACGACAGTTGATTTAACTTTAACTTTTGCGTTCGGAACAATTTTTTTTTCTGTAATTTTTAATTTTATTTTGACATTTCTCACATTTTAAAAAAACATTCATGCATAAAAATGTATTTTTTTTTTGTTTTTATTTTTAAATAGCTAATTTTTAATAATTAAAAATTTACCAGATTGAAATAAACAAAAATTTGAAAATTAATTCAAATGTCAATTTCAGTTGTTTCAACTTTTTTTGTTCCGACAACAATGTTCGGAAGCAATGAATCGCAATTGTAAGAATTCTCTGTTAACAAAATTGTTCGGAACAAAATGTTCTGAAGCAGTAAATTATAGCACAAGACAATAATCTTTCATATCATAAAGTAGACCTGGATAGTTTATACTCTACTTCAGAATTTTTGAAAAGCAAAAATAAAATAAATCTCTATGGATTGGTTATATCATGAATCCAAAACTGTACTTGAAGTCGAAATTGTTGAAATAGAGTTACGATTGCAACGATTACAAATATATTTAAATTTGTCTATGAAACGTCCAACGCGTATTTACTCGATATTTGAAAGCAATAATTTGGTTTTCCCATATCTAGTTTTAGGCACAGTCTTACGTTCTACTCCACAAATACTTACTTTTCATAAATTTTTTTTGTGTACTACTAATTTCGTACTTGAAATTGCAACTCATGTAAATATGAATTAATCCCATTAAACTTTTTTAGGGGGTAGGATTAGGTATAGGATTTGATTTAAACAACTTTTTTTATTGTAATAAGGTACACCCTAATATTAATCTATTGCTAACTGTTTCGAGAATTATAACCTAGATGTCGTACATTATTATGAAATCTTAAAACTAACTTCCTCATTAAAGGAAAAAATAAAAAATAATAACAAAAGAGTATAAAGACAAAATTAATTGGGGTTCATTTTCTGCTTCAACGATGAAAAACAAACAAAAACTAAAAAGATTTTTTTTTACAACAACCATAAGTTTTTTTTTAAAAATAATAAAAAAAAATAATATTTGTGAACTTTAGTAGGATTTTTACAGTGTTAAATTAAATTAATGGTGTTGATGATGGTTATTAATGAGTTAAAATTAAGTAAAGGTGAAAATTTAGTAATATTCAAATTATTGCTGCCTGTTGAATTTCAATAAATTTCACTGCAAACATTAAGCAGTCTTAATTATTAAAAAAAAAAATATAAAATAAATATAAGTTTATTGAATGTTTAAATGTATTAACGTTTTGGTGGGTAATAATAGAAAAAAAATGTTTATATGTAATTTTGTTGGTTCAATGTAATGAGAGAAGAAAACTAGACTAAACTAGATATTTGTGATAATGGAACTTAAGATCCTTATTTTGATAAATTATTTGTTATTATGTAAAAATAGACAAATTTCAAAAAACGTGATTATCCCTGAAACTTGACATTAACACAAAATTTTATCTGTTGATGATTTTATGCTTTTCAATTTTGACTTTTAATTATCATTTTTATTTGGTATTAATAGTCTCGGTATATCAACAAATATTTGTGTCCATTCACCATGTTGATTTTCCTGGAATTGTGCAATCATATTGCTGTAAATGGAAATCTAATTTCGCCAAATTTTTGGACTAAATTTAGATCGATTTTGAGTTGACATTAAGTGTAGTTCAAAGCAATGGTCCCAAAAAAAATTATTAAACACTATTAATAAAATTATCCTTACTTCAATTTAAGATTTTTAGTTTTTTTTATTACAATTTCACAGTCCCCATTCGATTTAATAAAAATGTATACGGACTTGATAAACTAATGTAGCGATAAGCCCTATATAAATAAATTTATAAATAAAAAATAAAAATGTATACTATACACATATTTCTATAGTCACCAAATACCAATTAAAATTACCAATTCTGACCTTAATTTACCCCATAAATTTTCTATCGATCTAGAAATCATATAAATTATTATTTATTATTTTTAATTTTGATTACAATATTCTTAAAAACATCAAAATAATCAAATAAAAAACTTCCTGTCTAAGTTGTAAGCAAAAAATTAAATTGTTGTACTTGGTAAACCATTAGGCTTTTCCTTTTTCTATAACAAATTTATTTCTTCCGTCTTCTTTAACTCACCCTCATCAAATGAAGTTAATTTTCTCTACAATTTATATTTTTAATTAATTATTTTATTTATTTATTCATTCGTGTTAGAATTAGAAAAGGTCAAGGAAAAAATATTTATAAATCCAATTATTACTCGCTAAAATCCTAGTATGTTAATTAAAATTCATCAGAATTGTTAATGTTTCTTATTTCTACAAACCCCAATTATTTTAAGATTTTCATTTCTTTATTTTATTAAATTCGAAAGTAAAATTTTTTAATTTTTATTTTAAATAGTTTGATTTGCCTGTTTGACATTTTTTTTGGTAGTTATTTTAAGCAAAACGGGTGTTATTGTACTTTTGTGGACATCATAAATATTTTTGTATAGCGCAGTTAACCTAAATTCACACTGATGTCACTTGCCAAAAAACTAGTTTCGCAAAGGGTACATATCAAATTTTTACTTTGCAAAATGTTCGTTTGATAAACTTTAAAATAACGCCAAACAACATAAATAATTCTGTAAATCCTGCGTATAACCCTGATTACTTTTTTCGTTTCGGGACGGGTACAGAATTCCCAAATGGGGATATTTTCTTTATTTTGTATTCACTGTCTACGCAAAATAAACCTTCAGTAATTTTGTTTCTAGGGATTTTTTTTTGTGATTTCGTTCGTCTTCTTTTCTTTTCTCATATTAAAACAACTTTTATTCAGACACGATTTTTACCTTCCACAATAAGTTCCAAAAAAATATTTTATATCAAACCATTTGTACTTAATTATCAAAGAAATATAAAAAAAAAGTTTTTTATTTGCCATTCATAAAACTATTAGGAATAAAAAAAAGCATATACCAATTCCAATTTGCAAATATTCAGAGATGTGGTTTCGCATAGCACCACCAGCCTGCCATCAACAACTATTACCACTACAACTAACAACAATAAAATGCCTTACAGGCTCATAACCCAAACAAATTTATTTTTTTGTTTTTTTTTCTTTCATTGTTGTTTTTTTTTTAGTCGAATGACTGATTTTGACTGAGACTGCTTTATATTTTCGTAATATAATTTACCAAAAATAGGGTTTGAAGGTGCGGAATTATACAATTATTTCAATCGATGATCAGAGATTAATGAATGATTAGGCTAGAAAACGCAAAATAAATATTGAAATTTCTTATTACGAAATGATGAAAGTAAAACGCGGCTGGAGGAGTAACATAACAAAAACAAATCTAAAAAAAAAACAAAAAAAACATTGAAATTATTATTTATATATACAACAAATTTATTATTGTGACTTTGAAATAAGGTAGGGTGGTGTTAGTAGAGATGGTGGGATTTTTGATTATGTACTGTTCACGATTAACTGCCTGTTTACCTGGTTGCCTTCATAATTTTATTTCTTGTAGGTTATGTTAATGTTTTAACAAAATTTTCCTAATTTGGAATATCCTTTTTTGCTTTTTTGTGTTTGTTGTAGTTAGGAGTTAACAGTTAAATACAAATTTATTTTTATTATTTGTTGCTGCGTATGATTTTTGCCATTTTCGTAAATATTTACAGTTAAGTTTCTTTTATTTGTATTTTTATTGGTGTTGTTGTTGTTATTTTAGGTCGAATTACATAATTTGTTATTATTTTTGACGTGTTTCATAAATATAAATAGCAAAAAATATCGATAGTAACTAACTAACTGCTTTGATTTGATACCTGGTAAAGAAAATTATTTAAAAAGAAAATCTAGAACAATCTAAATTTGTGATTTTCTAATATGAAGTTTATAATTAATCGAATCCATTTTTTTTTTATTTTTATTTATTTTTTAGTAAAAAAAAAAAAATGGAATTCTTAATCTAAATTTTTGATTTGAAAGAAATCAGTTTTAGTGGGTGTAATAAATTTAATTTGAAACATAAATTATATTTTGACCAATATTTTTACCAATTATATATTTAATAATATTAAATAATATGTATCCGTGTATATTTGAAGTTATCTGATAAAACCATTAAATTTCAGAAGTAATTAAAAATTATATTTTGCAAATCAGGTTAAATATTTATACCGCAGGGGTATAATTTGTCATTAAAATGTGGAACATGGTCATTAAAATCGAACTTTGTGTGTGTATTTTTTTTTTTTGCACACTTACGTAAGGAAGAAATATGTATAAGACGCTTACATAAATATGATCCAAACTACATTAATTTCATTATGAATTTGTTATTAAAGAAATAATTTCTGACTATAGTAAGTAAATTACATCCCATCTGGATTACTAAAATACTGTGTGCTATAAAATGAACTTAGTTTTAGATTTTCTGTAACCAAATATAGAAAATTTAATATAAACTCACTTGTAATGAAATTTTTCAAGATCGATAATTGAAAAAAATTCAAGTTTGAATTACTTAAAAAAAAGAATCCGCTTATGAACACTATAGGCCTTAGAAAACATTTGCAAATTTAAATCATTTATAAAACAATAACGAAAACAACCCACTCCTAAAAGTTTGTCCTTCTTTCATAGCGTTACATGAAGGTACATTTATTTACTAGCTCCTCTCAAGTAAGCTTATAAGCTCTTACAGAGTGAATGATACCATATAGAGCATGATCGTGTCATCGTAACTCACATCGTACTTCATTTAAAATTCTATTTCAAATATTTTTGCCATTCTTATTTTGGTCAACTCACAATGGGAAATTATCAAAATAGATTTTTAAATTGTAAAATTTGTTTATTTATTTATTGATTCATTTCTCAAGCGCGTCAAATCGCTCGAGTACACAATAGTATTCAAATATTTAAATATAAATAATAACAAGTATTAATTCGGTGTAAAATACAAAATTAAATCAAATAATTTAATAATTTTTTATTATTTCATTGCACATATCGATATTTCGGATAATTCCTTCATCAGTGCTTGTGAGTAACTGTCCCCTTTAAATTATCACTAAAAATAAATAAAAACAAATCCGATTAAAAAATAAAAAAATTAGATTAAATTAAATCAGTAGAAATACAAATATTTAAAAGATGGTTCGAAAAAGATCAGGCCAGCTGAGAAGAAGAAGCTAGTTGACAAAATTTATATGTGTTGGTAAAATATTTGAATTTGTTACCATTTTCTTGTTATAATTCTGAAATCGAATTTTTCATTATTTCGCAAACACTTCTGTTAAGATTATAAATAAATGTAAAAAATTATTTTACCTGTCGATGTTTCAATTTCAATGTTGTTGTGCATGGTGGGATGTTAAAGAGTAAAAATGGGTACTCAGTTAGAGGTACGAAAAAAAATAATAAAATTATTTCAAAAAATACCGCTTTGGACATATAACCATATAGTTTAGATTTTAAACACTACTTAACAACTAGTCACAAGAGTTATAAGGAGTTTAATTATTGTAGTTCAGTTTAAATAAAACGATAAGTGTTAGTATTGCTCCCTAGGACACTTATTGTTCATGAAAAACATTCTATACTTAGGACCTTATTACGTAAAAAAAATTATTTTGTTTCGAAAATCGACTTTTCTAAGTCGATTGTAATAAATCGCGGTATTGCGTATGCCAATCGAATTAAAAAAAAAAAATTGTCCCTTTTGGTATTAAAAAAATTAAAAATTTAGTGGCTTTTTGCATAAAAAAACGATTTGAGTCTGTGGGAGTTAAGGCGACATTCGCAATAAAACCCTTAATATAATCTATATATTTCATCTCACGAAGCAAATGTTAAGCAAAAATGTATTATTACGCAGTAATACCTGAGGATGGATTTTAATACGCTTCAGTTTTTGAGAAAAATGAGTCTGACGAGATGCTCGAAATTTCTTATTATTTTCATTTGATTTCATTTCATAGATACATTTGAGCTCGATACATTTGGATAAAATTTATTCGATGGTACGAACAAAATTATTATAAAAAAAAAAAAAGTAAAAATAAAAATTTTTAAAGTATACTTTTATCGAAAATAACAAAATACATATAGTCTGGTAAAAAGATTACCTTCCTGTAGAATTTCCAAAAACAAAATTTAATTAATTTTTGAAATTTAAAAGTGAACATTGGCTTTTTAAATTGTTGTTTTTTTATATTTATTATAATGTAAAAACATTCTTTAAAATTTTATTTCCCGCTTAATTTTGAGCTCCCTAAATACATCAAATGTTGAAAATAAATAATTTATCGAATCTCATTTATTTCTTTATTGTCTCCAAATAATATTTCTTTGCCTTCTTAATTCTGTAGAGCGACATTGAAATATTCATTTTGTTGTAATAACTTTATAATATTTTTTTTTATAGTTCTTCAATGCAACTACAAAAATTCTTTAGAATCATGAATCACTTCAATAGAAACGTCTCAGAATATGTCCCATACCTTTAGAAATAATTTATTTTTTCTCTTTCAATTACCAAATCTTTATTGGGTCTAGACTCTTTGTAAAATGTAAATAACAAAAACAATAATGAGTCATGCAACTACTTAGTGTCTTATTCAATATTTTGTGTGTGTGTGTATGTCCTACCTTAACAGAATCTTTATTGCGTGAAATCAAAATTTTGAACTAAACAACAAAGTTTTCAACTAATTAGTGAATGTCTTTTTGTTTTATTTTTAAACACAATACAATTGAAAAAAAAAAATCAAATTTTAAAACAATCAAAAACCGAAAGACTTTCCCTGATGGATTAACTAAGACAAAACACCCTGAAGAGAGGCAAAAGCAAAAGGAAATTACTTTTTTTTTTTTTTTTGTATTTTCTCGGTAGATGGTTTTCACTGATCGTCGCTTATTACATTTTAAATTCTTTGAAACTGAGACATTCGTCACTTTTTTTTTTGTTGTATTTCTTGTTTTTGGTTTGATTTATATTTTGTTAACAGTGGTGTCTTTGTCTTTGCTAAGTTTTCTTTTAAAATTTTCCAAATGAAAACAAAAAAAAAAAAAAATTGTTTTTGTTTTAAATAATTTAGGAAATGAGTTATAAAAATTAAAACACCAAAAATTGACATTTTATTATTCATTTCCCATCATCAAGAGATCAGTTGAGATCAGTTCAGGTTAAGATCTATTGTCATCATTGTTATAAGTCATCAATGTACATTAATTTATTTGAAACAGTTTTCCTTGTGTTGCGGAAAAAGGAAAATTTTATTCAATTTTTGTAATTAGGTTTATAATGTCTTATTTTAATTGTAAATAACACCTTTGTTGAATATTTGTGTCAACATTTTTGAATTAGATTTTGATTAGAAGTTTTCCTTTAAATAAACTACTTAATTTATTTATTTATTTTGTAAGAGTTTAAAATAATTGAAACGACCAATTCACTTTAGTATCGAGTTTAAACTGAAATTTTATTATCATTATGATATTAATCATTACTATACATTAAGCAGTAAGTAACCAATACATATAATACACATCAATGTCATCATCGACATTAGGTTGATGCGACAATATTTTATAATTTACCTAGCAGTTTACCTACATATTAATTTGCAGTCAAATTTTCTCTTTCAGGATTTAGCTCTATTATTTTTATTATCAATTATTTTATCCCAATGACACAAGGTCAAAAAATCTATAAAACATTTTCCATTTCATCGGAGATCGATCCTATTATCTTTTGATTTATTAAGCTAGAGAACTTCATTTTATAAACCAGAAAGAAAAAATGGCCTGTAGTGGGACTGCAGATTAATCTGTAAGTCCACTGTTAAATAGATAAATAAATAAGAGAAGTGTACAAAAATAGAAAAATTGTATAGCTCATGGGTCATAGTAAATTGCATAGGTCATAGGAGGCGTTGCATACACCTCTATATGACTTTATATTCTATATTGGCAGAAAAACCTATCCCAATAGACTTTTGAGTATAATATTTATTTATTTTACAAGCTTAAATCAAGTAGTTACAAATTTCTTACATCTATAAAAATTAATATTTGAGAAAAAAACTTAAAATGATACAAGATACAATTAAATCTATTTATTAAGTTGTATAATTGAACAATAATACTACTAATCCATGTTATGAGTAGGTGTGTTATTAGTTTAGTTGATTTTGTATTCTGTGATTAGTGAATTAGTTTAGAAGTCGGTTAAAGCCTTATATTTATTTTTCAATATTAACAATTTGTTAATTGGTTCAAATCTATCATAGTTAGTTTTATGGTTTGCCACAGTAAAAAGTTTCGACGTGTTCGTAGTTGCAGTAAAACATGCGTCGGTGTCTTTCAAATTTTTTTCTCTGTCACTATGCAGAAAATTGTTTAGCAGTCATTCTTGTTCATAGAAGCAGCACATGCCCAATTCGTTTATATAGTTATATTATATTATTTATAATTATATTATTATATATTTTTATATATATTTAATATATTTTAATATATTTTAAATATATTTTTTTTTTAAATATTTAATATATTTTAATATAAATATTACTTATATATTAAAATATATTAAAAATATTATATTACGTTTATAAATATATCTTGGATTTAGGATGAAAATAGTTTTACCACAAAATTTCGTATAAATCATTTGTAAATGCGATTATGATGAAATGATACAATTAAATCCCCATTGAGTCTATAGTCATCTTCATAACCAAAACATTTCTTACATGCACCATGAAAAAGAGTTACAATTTTATTAGTTACTACGTTACTAGTATGATACTTGCCTTTGGAAAAAAATCTATACACCCTTAAATACAGAATGCTTTAGATTTTTCAGACTCGCGTGGAAAAAATTTTTGCATATGTATTTGTAATTTTCTTAATAAATTCAATTCAATCAGAATTTATAATAATTAATAATAACTGTAAATCAAGTTTTTTTAAAGTTCACTATCAATTGGTACACACGCCATATCCGAAATATAATAAACAAATTAAAGTCGTGGCCTGGGATGCTTTTAGATCAAAAAATGGAAACAAAAAAAACCTTTTTGTCATATAATTCAAAATTACAAATATTTCATACGATATCTTGTGTAACATAGTACGTTTGAAATAGTATAATAATTATTTAAGCAAAGCAGTTAGATAAGATACGCTTTCACGAGGAAGATATTTCAGTAAGTCTTTTATGTCACTGATTTTATTTTTGTCAATTTTGGACGGCTTCAAAGTAAGAGGCTGAACATTAAACAATTTTTTTGGTTTTGGAAGGATCTTTTTATATGGTTTTTTATTTTTTTTTTGATTTATGCTAATGTAATTAGAGTCCAAACCCAAAAAGGATGTTTTATATTTAATAGCAAAAGGTTCATCCTTTTCATATAATATGCATTTTATTTTTGAAAATGGAATCTTGCTAAAGTCAAAATTTGCGACAGGGATAGAAAAAAATTTAAAATCGTTAGGTTTTGTCATCTGAATTACTTTCACACAAATTTTCTTTGACTGCATTCGGTTGAGTAACTTTACAAGATGCAAGGGGCTATGCACTTCCAAGTTTTTTGAATTTCCGTCAATATACCACTTGAATATTTCATTATACTTCAACCTCTTGAATATTTATACTTTTTATATAAGCTCTTTATACATACGGTAAAATGGAGTATGTATATATAACTAAATGTACACGAATCAAATTGACATTAAGAAAAAACGTGCGGATTGAAAATTTTATAGCTTATTACACTAATAATGGTTGTGGATAAAAATTGAATTGAAAAAAAATTATAAATTAGTGATCCATGTGTATTATACAATAACGTGGATCAAATAAGCACATATAATTTCATTAGTGGATATTTCATATATTTTGTGATACAAGCGCCAAAATTTTGGATATAGATCAAAGTTGCATAAAAAATTATAAAAAGGTGGATGTGGTTCAAAGTTACCTCTCATTATCGCAAAAAGTATTAGATATAGAAGAAAACGGGTAAAACAGAAAGAAAGAGCATTGCGCAAAACCCCAAGAAATGTTCTAATGTCAAAAATGTCAAAATGGAGTATGGATCAACCAAGCATGCGACCGACGAAATGTATCTTATAGTTCAAGTAATAGTCACAAGTTTTTAATTTTTTGGAAATTAAAAATTGTTTTTGTTGTTTGTTCATTTTTTCTACCATAAAACTTTTCACTCTTGAAAACTTAATTTTTATATAATTTTAAAGATTAATATCAGGAATAAATTTTCTTTGCCATTGCCAACAAAAACTTCTCATATACATTATAATAATTTAACAAAATTTTGTTGTAAAAACATACCAGAAAAACATTAAAACAACCAGCAACAACAATAACAATTGAAAAAAAGCTACTAACTATTTTATAATAGTTACAAAGTTTAGACATCAACATTAACGCATCACAGTTAACTTGATTCAACAATTTCAAATTTCACTCGTTAAAGTGGAAATAGCAGATTTATACAAAATATAAATTTACTAATGGAAAATTCGCACCTTAACCTTTGCATTGTTAAAAAAGCAGCAGCAAAAATAACAAAAACAACAAAAATTATTATCACCTTTGAATGTGAAGATACGACAGCTGTATCTGATAGATCTGAGATTTTCCATATTTAAATAAAAGTGTAAGCGGCCGGCTGTTAAAATTTTCACATTGTAATTTTTTATTTTTTTTTTTTTGCATTATGTCGTTTGTAATAAACTTGGGTTGTATTGTTGTTTTGGTTAGTTCAGCGGCGCCAGCTATAAGCCCATTGGTTTTGTAAATAAATTTAATGGATTTTCATTTTTTTATTATTTTTTATTATTTTTATAAAGTATTAATAATTTTAATATTTTTATTATTTTAATGCTAATAATTACGCAATTAAATACGGCTTATGCAATAATCACGCATTGAGTATAGTATAAGTCATTAGTATATAGCATTGATACATGAATTGTAAATATCGGTAACTGATGATGAAATTGAAATGAATATTTTTTTTTTATCAATATCGGACTTCTTTAATAACAATTTCTTGCTAGGAATATCGACAGAGTAGAAAGAGAATTTCATAAAAATTAATTACGGATTTTTAATTTTAAAACTTAATTGTAAAATTTTTTCTAGTAGTAAGTAGTTGGTAGTTAGTTGATTGGCTTAAAATTGCTTTAATTAAGGATTATCTGAGGCTTAAAAGAAATAAACAGTTTTTGTTAATAATAATTTTTTATATTGTAAGTTTTATGAAGTGACGGAATTAAGTACGGCATTCATACAATCACAGACGTATACAAAACAGAATAATCGGATTTAATTTTGAATGATCAATTATGTAGAATATTTGTTCTAGAGAAATTTCAATTGTATTTCATTGCAAAATTTCAAAATAAAAAATTCTTCAAGTATTATTTTTTGACATTTATTATGTCATTTGTATTCAGTAGGTTCTGCCATTTAATAATGGAAAGATAAACGTTTGTTAAATTGTTTTAACAAAATCAGTGCTCATTTGTGAATACTGTAAGAGATTTTTAAAAAGTAAAAGACTCTTGTTAATTTCACAAATTTATTTTATTCCGACACGTATTTCGACCTTTCGTTCATAATCATGGATCATAAATAGAACAAATAAAATAAATTTGTGAAATTAACAAGAGTCTTACTTTTAAAAGTTGTTTATAAAATTTCACCAAGAGTGTACAAGTGAAAGCTATACTGTTAAGGGATTTAAGAAGTATTCATGGACGACATTATTCAGTTAGTCGACTCACTATTCGTCGTGTCGTGTAGACAAATTTTAAAGTGAATTTTCTTTACACGTTACAAGTGTACCAGTATCACAAAGAAATGCACGCATACAAGAGAATATTGATTTGGTAGTATAGCAAGTGTAAGAGAAAATCAAAATTTATCAGTTTCACGTCGTTCCTAACAATTAAATCTTTCTCAAACAACAACATGGACAATTTTAGGAAAAGATTTGGGTTTTCATTCTTATAAAATTCAACTGGTTCTAGAATTGAAGCCATTAAACCACCATACACGTCGTTTATTTTCTGATTTTGCTCTTGAACAACTTGAAAATGATGAACATTTTCATCGAAAAATTTGATTCACTTCACTTTAACAATCGATTTATTGAAAAAAACAAAATTTGGTGATGAAATTATTTTAAAAAAATGGTTCAACTAATTATGCTCCCAAGTCGTGAGATTTAACCCCTTGTGTGGCAATATGTTAAGTCACAAATTTTTGCTGATAATCCAACAACAATTGAGCAATTAAAAATCAACATTGGACAACATTGAAATACAGCTAAATTTATGTGAAAAAATAATGAAAAATTGGGATGAAAGAATGCAATGCGTACAAAGAAGTCGTGGGTGAATCTCTAGGCGATATGAATATTTTACAGCTTCCTTTTTTATTGTGTTATTAACTGATGAAATATTTATATCCAATCTTATTCTGTCGTTGTGCACATACCAGGTAGCATTAACGATGGATCTTAGTACTTTGGATTGGAACCGCTCAATTATTTCTACGTTGAAGTTACTAGAGGTTTCCCAAAGCTCCACTCCATAGATCCAGATTGACCTGATGATTGCTATATATACTGCTAATTTACACTCTAAAAACATCTTGATGGAGAAGTAATATGGAGTGATTAGGATTCATTGACTTTCATCTCCAAGTTTTTAGTCAGTTTTGTCAAAAGTTGTCACAACAATTTGCTTTCTAAGATTTCAATCGATTTCTTAACTTGATAAAATTGTCTCCAAAATATTTACAGATAGATATTTACAGATGGTTAAAAATATAAATATTTACTCTTATAAATATAAAAAAAAATTTCTGTACTAAGTTAGTAACACTTATCCAACTTTAACCTATTCCTTTTCTCACCTTATGTAAACCTAACATCAGTAAAATTATTATCACTATACTTAATAAATAATATACAGACAACTTTCATCACTTAAATTTAAAATTTTAAAGCTGCTCCCGCTTTTCTCAAAAAAAAAAAACAATTTACAAAACTTTCATTATCATTCACGATAATGTCACAACTTAATGACACTAATTAATTAAAAAACTGACAATACAGATAATGACGATACAGCAGTTTTAATTGTGGGTATACCTATTTAACATAATATCAAAGTAAATAAATTAAGCAAAAAAAAAAAAATATTAAAACAAAAATAAAAGAAAATTTCTTAAAAATTTTAAAATGTACATAAAAAAAAAAAAAAAAATGATTTGAGTTGTGATGGATTTTTAGTTTTTTTTTTTTAAGACTCCATCACTATTTTCAAATAATTTGTGTTTTTTAATAATATGCCACTGATGAGCCGCTGTTAACACTAAACTATACTACCTAAATACGTTAATTTAATCTTAATTGAGTTCAATTCGAATCATTTGTATTAAATTTTAAAAACAATTTTTTTAAATTCCCAATGAAAGACGTTGATTTACGTGCAGATTTTATTTAACTTGATTTCAATGTTCAAAAATGGTACCCGAAATTCAATAGAATAAATTTCGATGATAATCGCCGTCATAATATTATGAAGTGAAATGTGAGTGAATTTTAAAAAATATTTTTATAATGTTATACAACATGCAACATGCATGTAACTCGTGAGCCATATTATAAAAGTTGGATAGCAACAACTTATAAATCAGCATGTAGAAAAGTAAAATAATCAAAACAATCAATAGGAATCTCTTTATAGCCTAATCCGATTATAGTTATACCTATTACAATTGGAAAATTCGGAAACTGACTAGTATCCCTCATATTAGGAGCCCCGGGTATAGCATTTCCTCAAATAAATAATATAAGATTCTGAATACTGTCTCCTTAATTGACCCTTCTATTAGCAAGTAGTATAGTAGAAACGCAGAAAATAATACAGTTTAACATTGTGACAAGGTTGAAGTTCAAATCTCGCAAGAGATAAAATTCATCTAACTAAGCGATATGTGTTTAGTGACATAAAAACAGTAGACTAATCACTTACTTTGTGAAAAATGAATGATTACAAGAAAATGAAGTACAGTTTCGGAACCACAATGAATCTGAACTATACCGAAACCTAGTTCTAAAAGTGTTTCCAGAAAATTCTCCTGGACTCCTTTGCTCTGTCTATATACTTACCGCCGGACAAATGATTGAAATAATTTAAAAAAAAAATTGTTGCATTCAAAAGATTGCAGCAAAGTAATTCGAAAATTTTTAAAATAGTTCTACACCCCTAACATATTTTAAATAAGAAAACATTTATATTAATTTTTTCTTTGGGACAATTAAAACAAGGGTTGTCATGTAATTTGTGCTTTTCTTAAAATTTTATTAAATTTTCCTAATGTCGAGGAAACAAAAAATTACTGTCGTACGTAGCAGTAACGAGCTGTAGTATAGCACAAACATTGAATTTAAATAGACTTTTTGTCTAAAACCCATTAATGGTGGGACGCATTTTTTGCATAGCATCATATCAAAAATGAAATTTTAATGTGATACCTATTCAAATCACGATCAAACGATACGGGCTTTTATCATATTTTGTATTCCTTTTTTTTTGTTTAAAGAAATAAAGTTTGAAGTTGACAGTCTGACTTCTGTAAAATTACCTTTTGGTACATTAAAGTACGGTACTGTAATTTTTACTATACATACGTTCAAAATTTTTCGATTATTTATTTATAAAATTTGAGGCAGATAAATTCATTAAATGTGTAAAACTACTACTATTTATCAAGATCTATGGCTTCTGAAATAGTATTGTTCCATTTTATTTACGTTATTATCAAATTGTACTTGCAATTATTTTTTGTTATTTATTTTATTCCAATGACAAAGGGTAATGGACCAGGTCGAAAATTTTTTTATGCATTTTTTGCCTTTATTGAAAGGACCTTTCGATTTAAAAACAGGCTCTATACTCTATTTACGTCAAGCAGTTTGTAAGTATAATGCTATTAAGAGTGGACGATTGGCATAATTTTTATATCGTAAAATGATTTTCTTTGTGATTTCCGGAGAATGGTTTGTATTTCAAATATTACAAGAACTAAAACAATTTTTGAATTTCATTCAAAAAAGATGTTTATGGTTATTTTTGTTTAAAAAAAACTATTCGACCGGTAGGGTATAGTGGATGATTACATTTGAATATCCATTTTTCTAAATATTTTCTGGATTTTGTTAGTCTAGATTTTATTTGTCAACCATTGTTCAAATATCATTTCTAATCTATTACAAAATTCATATTTGACAGCGTATCATCAATTCTAAATAGTTGACTATTTAGTGTAGTTTCAAATTTCATATTTTGATTAATGAAATCATTTTTAATTTAACAATTCGAATTGTTCAAATCATGTCATAAAATGCCATTTTTGGAATTAAAAACTATTGAGGTGCAACATTTTCCGAAGATCATAATTATTTTTTTTTATTTAAGTTGTTTGGAAAAATTTTAAATTATTTAATTTTTATATTCGGTATCATCTCTTTGAGTAATTTTAAGCACACAATTGTATTGTGTGGGTGAAAAACAAATTTTGGAATTTTCATAGTTTTTGAGTGCTGCTGAAAATTTAGCTTACATGTGATAAATAGTAAATGAGTAAATTAAATTATTTTTTTTTTGTCAAATACCGTTTAGTCAAGTATAAATACCATTAAATGGTATACATATTTTGTAATGGTTTATTTAACTTGCTAATAAATTTTTTAATAGCTTAAATCTTATGTTAAATATGAGTGTTATTAGAAGAATGCTAATTTGTTTTGTTTTTTTGTTTTTGGTACAAAAGTTCAATGAATGTTTGAAATATTAATTTTTATTTTATTTTTTTAAATTTTGCTTGTTTAGTAATGTTAAAGAATAGTGTTACCAAATTTATGCTATTTATATTATTTCATTTTATTATACTTACCACAAGCATATTACAGAAAATATTTCTTAAAATTATAGAAAATATTTCTTAAAATTATAGAACTATATTCAATATAGTTCATCAATATTAGAGTATTTAATATATTACAAATTGGTGACTGGTAATTGAAATTACGTTTTTTTATCATCGTTTTATATATAAATCTTGAGTAAATAACTTTGACATCAAAACTATTTCTAAAATTAGAAAAAAGTTATTCTGAAATTTAAATTATCCCAAATTTGGACGATGTACCAAAGTTTGATCATGAATCTAATAATTGAACTATATTCAATGGCTCGCTGAACGGTGCAATGGGTAGGTGTCTGCCCTTTTCATTGAAAGGTCTCATGTTTGATTCCCGATGAAAGCAAAAAATACTTCATGGATACTATATTTTCGACTTGGTCTAGTACCTTTTATCATTGATATAAAATAAATGGAAAAAATAATTGAGAGTGTATAATTCGATAACAACTTAAATAAAATATACACTATTTAAGAAGGCTTAGTTTCTGACAAAAGCAGTAGTTTTTCATTTTTATTAAGTTGATGTGCCAGAAATAAGTAATAGTTAAATATTAGACGTAACTATATCTTATAATAATTTAATGTTATTGCTAAAACATAAAAAAACACAGTTATTTATGGGGAATAATATTGGGAATGCAAAAATTAGAGCATTCACACCTATACACTCACTTTGTGATGATAAATCAAAATTATCAGCTGATTTGTTTAAACCGAAACAATCATACATTTTAAGCCCATAATTTCTGATTTTGTTGAACGTTTAAAGTTTTGTCAAAGAAAAAAAAAACTGAGGGTAAAATGGTTCATTAATGGATTCCCCGCATCAGAGCACTAGCATCAAATTGCAGTTTTGATTTGAATAAAAATAAAAAAACGATATGTTTTTGAGTATGCCAAAGAGAACATTTTGGCTTTCCAACATTTCTCTTTTATTTGACAAAAATGGTTCGAAGGAATTTTAAGCCAGTTTTTCAGTTTTATTTTAACTGTGGGAAATGGAATACCCAAAAAATATTGTAGTTGGCTTCAAAGCTTTTCTTACTTTTAAATAATAGCCAACAATTATGGTCCAGCATATTTTACAGATTAATAAAAACTGTACTTAGTTAGTACTTAGATAATAAAGCAAGCTATGGAATTCGTGAATCATGAATATTTTTCAATCATTTTGTTTTCGTTTTTTAACCGATTTTTTTGCCTCTATATGGATCAAAAACATACTATTTTGACATTCAGTCATGTTATGTTCAGACATGTGTTATTTGCTTCATTCTTTTTCGGCAATTACCAAATAAAAAACGATTATACACCGCTAATTAATTCAAATATCATTTTGTAATTTAAATTATATAAATTTTTAGTCCTTTAATAGTACTATTCGTATTTGTTATAAAATAAAAAAAAAATTAAAGCTCTTTCTTCTTCGCATTTATAAATGTAATATGAATGCGCGTGCAATTAAACAATTCTTGAATTCACATTTTTATAATAGTATTCAGTTGAATTGACCAACAATAGTGATAATCATCACATATAGTATTTTTCAAAGAATGTTTTGAATTAAATTTATTCTTATTATTTACATTACGTATTTATAGTATCTCCTTTTAAAGTTTACCCACCAAAACTAAAAACAAACAAGCACCTTATTCCATTGTACCCTGCAATCTTATTATATAATAACCGAAAAAACTTGCACTTTGTAATTCCATATATGATTTTTTTCAATCAATTTCAATTGACACGAGTCTCACTTTTATATCAGATATCTACCATGTTGTTGATGTTGACGGCAAAACGTAATTTCTTTTGTGAAACCTTTTTTCGATATAAAAATAATTAAAAACAAAAAAAAATTCGTTATACAAAATTTATTATGACATTAAACTAATTATTACAATCTATTAATAATATAATTAATCATAAATTCATAAATAATTTTTTATATAAATAATAATAAATATTCAAAATTTAAAGAAAAAAAATGAAAAAGCTTCCAAACAAATTAATTCAACTGCTCGTAACAGCCAAATACGTAAACTTAAATTCAAAAATTGTTAAAATCAATTTAAATTTCAGTTAGAAATTTCAGTTAGTGTGGCATAAAAAAGCTTTTTAATTTTTTTTTTTAAATGTATTTATTTAATTTATATATTTAACAAAAAAAAAAAAGTTTTGTTCTTTATGATAAAGTCATCTGAACTTGAACTTATCTTAGAAAATGATAACAAAAAAACTAAATTAAAAATATTTGTACAACGCTAATCAAAATCAATCTAAAGAAAATACAGAGAGCATAAATATTATAGATAAACAAAACATAACACAATATGCTCTCTCTCTCTCTCCCTCATAGTTATAATTATAAATTTACGTTATTTGATTAAATAAAAATAATTTATTTGCAGCATTTTCTCTTGAATTTTTTTTAAAATACAGTCAGAATCGATTATAATAACAAACATCGAATTACAATTTTTAGTCAATACTCGTAATATTTATTTTGTTAACTTATCTTTTATTGACCTTGGATCCGTTATTTTGAAATTTTCAGTCAATGATTCTTATTGTGAACTTGTGAAGTGACAGTTTTTAGAAAATATTTGAGAAGAGTCAGCAAATATTCAAAATCAAATTACTGATAAATTGTGAATACTGACATAAATTGATATTATGAAAATTTATCTATTTATAAAATTGTTGAGAATGTTTCTAAGCGACGATTAAAGGTGGGTTTTGGCTGGCCAACATTTTAAAATCTTAAAACCCACTTTAAGTCAATGGGGATCAATCAATCAATAAATTTATAAATTGACATCCCCGACCATTAGTGTTATAATCACTATCGAATTTAAATTGTTATAAATTCTTAACGAATTTTCTCTTAATTTTTTTAAGGTTTTTATAATCGATTTTGCCTGTTTATTTAAAAAACCTTGATGAAATGTAAATCAACATCACCTGTTTCTATTATTATTTATAATTTAAAATGAACATTTTTTTTTATTTTGTTAAGTTCAGAAATTTTTATTATTTAACAGAAAAAAAAATGTAAACAAAAATATTTTTTCATAAATTATTAATTCTTTTATTCCGATTCTAATACACAGTACATTCTAAGTTCCAAATAAATGTATAAAATATTTCTAATAAGAAAAAAACAAATACCGATAAAAAATAAAAAGAAAATTATTTGCGAGCAATTTTTCTGAAATATTGTTTCGTTTTTATAATAAATATTAAAATTTTATAAAATTATCATATTTACTTTTTTGTATTTATATTAAAAACACAAACAATATTTATTTAAAATTTTGATTACATATTTATGTTTTTAATTTAAAATAATTAATAATTAATTTAATTGAAACAAAGAAGTCTTTAACTTTTGACTTAACAGAACAAAAAAAAAGAAAAAATATTAAATAAACTCCCTTAAAAAATATTACTTCTCTTTAATTTAATAATTTTCTCTCTTATCATTTTCTCTGTTTTCAATTTTCATTTGCCTATGTGCTGACTTTTGAGAATCTGCTGACTGCTGAGCACTGATTAAAAGTTAAAACTTAGCTTTAAATGAAAATTAATTGAAATTTTAAATTATTACTGAGTCTGAGAGAATTTAAATTTTTATTATTGTTTTTTTTATTGTTTTTATTATTGTTTTTATTATTGTTTTTTTTTATCAAGCAAGATGTTATTTTATTTGTCAAATTTGGATAAATTAAGTGAGTGGTGGTGTGTGTAATGCAGAAAGAAAAGTGCGTCAAATTAAACATTCTCAAAATTTTCGTACATATAAATGTACGAAACATTCGTATATATAAATGTATTTATAATTTGATTGTTTGGCTGTGTTCAGATATGCATTTATATTTTTTTAATTGATTGTTAAATTATATACAAAATAATGCATTTAATTTTTTATTTGTGTTTGTAATTTATTTATGCACATTTTATTTATTTGTTGAATCATTTTTTGTTTTTTGTTTTTTTTTATTGTCTAGGCTTTTATTTTTCTTTTGTATAATTTCAAGTCTGGTTTAAATTTTTATTTTGTTTATCTGTAAAAAAATAAAATAAAACAAATTTGTAAAACCCGTGTACAGTTTCCGTTTTTGGGAAATTTAATATATAATTTAAGAAATGAACTTTTCCTAGTGATTTATAAATAAGGTTATCGAAAATTGATTATGAAATATTTATTTTAATTATTGAAAAACGGTTAATTAATTTTATTAAATTTTATTAAAAAAAATTAAATAAAATATTTAATAATTTTTTTTTCTTTCAGATCAAGGTAAGTGATGATGACATGATTTTTTGAAAAACTATTTCAACTGATGTAAGTAGAAAAGTATGATTATTTGATTCCATTTTGTATAGAAGAAAATAAAAATAACAAACATATTTATTTTTTTAAATCGATATCATGTAATTCAAATTAAAATTTGAATGAATGTTTGTCAAACGTTCGATTAATGGTTATTTTAAAAAATTCTATGACAAAAATATTGTTTCATAATTTTTAATTTAACCACAATCACAAATTATAGTCATTATTAAGTTATAGCTCACATGGCATATTAAACTGAAGCAATTCCCATTAACATGATTAGTGAATTATTACATAGTAGAAAATATGAACTAAAACGTATTTCACTAATTTTTGTTCTTAAAAATTAATATTTCTCTTGTTTCAATGTTGATTCAATTTTCAGAATGTATACTCATTTCGCAGTTTGTTTAAGTTATGTGTTTCAATATTATTATCTATTTGATTATGATGCATATGTAATGTTTGTTCATTATCTATGAGTTCTTTATTTATGACTTGCAGAAATTTAAGGGGCCTATTACACATTTTTTTTAAGTTAGGTCAAACACTAGATTTCAAACGATACCCTTTATACACGAATGCACAGCTTGGAGTAATTGAGGATTGTTATTGTAGAAAGAAAAATATCCATTTGATCAATTTTTGTAGATTGTATGAAGGTACATTTTTACATTGTTGAAACACGTGTGTAGGATATGGTTCCACATTCGGGGAAATTTTACTACAAACGAATTCCCACATATCCCACATCAATGAATGATCAATATATTGTCTATATATCGTCCATATATTGATGAACAAATTACTGATGGTGGTTCTATTTTCATCAATAATTCAATCAGCTGACCCATCAATAAAAAAATATATCTTTTTGGGGAATGATCAGATAATATTATAATGTTAATTTATAAAAAGAACAATTTTTATATTATTTTTAATAATCATAGCAATTATTGTAATTAAACAACTGATATATTATTAAAATGTGCAAGCAAAAAAATAATTTGTTTTTTATACACAAAATTTACTTTAAAAATTCAATTTAAATTGAAGTCAAAAACATTCCCTCTGAAATTATATTTTCAATATTCATAGAGGTATGTTTCGAAATTATCAATATATTCAGAACAATTTCTCATCAATATGCTATTGCGAAATTTCAAAATATGGATAAACAAGTTGCTTATTGATGTGTAATCGCTCATCAGTGTTATTGTTCATATATTGTCAATATATTATATGAACAAAAATATTTATGTGTAATATGCACCTAAGACAAGCCTTTAAGCTTTCGTTCGTCGTATTCCGTAAATCCTTTCACTTTTCTTCCTTTCCTGTAAATTTCTCTTAACCCTGCTGGATTAAACTGTATAAAAAAATATAAAAGAAGTACACCTAATGTAATCTTGGCTATGCACAAAATAAAAAAGTAAATAATAGATAAAATTTCTCTACTAAACAACAAAAATTCACTTTCAAAGCAAAAAAATGAAAAATCGGAAACTAAAATTTTGTATTCATAAAAATTAACCACACTGAGTTCGCCTTTTGTGCAACTAAATTAAAATAAAAATCAAGTCTAACTCAAAATATCATATTTGGATAAATTAATTTTTTTAAAAATGTTTTATTGTTTTTTTTTTCTTTCAAATTATATTAACTAATAAAAACATCTGACTAATGAATAATTTCCGTAAGTACAGCAAATACAAAGACATCTCCAACAAAAACAAAAATAAATAGTTAAAGTCGTTTATTTATGACTTACTCATTCTATATTTAAAACAAAATGAACTCAAATTAAATTTGTTGAAACTAATTTCACTCAATTTTAAATATACAAATTACAGAAGTACAAGCCTAAAAAAGTATAACTTTATTTCTCTCAATTTGCTGAATTGAAATTTAAACTCTAAATAATACATTAATACTTAATACTGCCTTAAATGATTAAGAAAATAACGAAATCGCGTCTGCATAATCGCAAAAAAAGCAAAAAAAAAATTAGTTTTGTGAGCAATTTTTTTTTTGTTTTTGCTGTACATTGAGTTAAAAAAAATTTTATAATAAAATTCTTGAATTGTATTAGTTTGAAAACGAGAAAAATACTAAAACAGGTTTTTTTTGTAAGCTGAAATTTTAATTGTAGATTTTAAATAAAAAAATAGAAACTTTTTTTTAATATCAGTCAATTACTAAGTCTTTAAGGGCGATTTTCAATCAATTTAATTTTAAGCTAATACTTTGTGATAATAGGACTGAAGATTGGACAAATTATAATGATTTTAAGTAATTACATTGTAAAATAGATTTAGTACATTAAGCATTAGGCACCAGCTGTTAAATATATATATATATATATATATTGAATTATATGATTATGATGATCGACGTTACAAACTTAAAAATTAACAATATCTGTAAGGGACTACCCAGTAGATTGAAATAAATAAATAGATTGATGGCTTAATAAATTCGTTTTAATATAACCAAACAAAAACAAAAATCGCTAAATCATTTACATTTGAACTCATTTATATAAGATAACCTAACCTTTTTCTAATCTAACCTACTGTTAAACAGTTAATAAATCTTAAATATAGTATAACAAATTATTACGATACAAACTTTTCTAAATTAAAATTAATCAATTATATAAAAAATCCCCTTTCATCTATATTTATCCTACTTCTATAAAACTGTCAAAGAAATCTTTATTTTAAATTACGTGACTTCAATTAAACCTCCATAATTTCTCATAATTCACAACACAATGCAACAATATAGTAACAATGAGAGCACAAAAAAAAAACGAAATTAAAAAACAAAAATAAAGTACAAATTCAACGAAGAGAACGAAGAAGAACTTCTTTTAGGGTTTTCCAATTTTCATTTAACAGAAATAAAACTTCAAAATTTCAAACAAAGCTATGAAACTACAAAAAAAAGAAAAGAAAATTTAACATCAAAACCACTAAAGACAAAAACAGCAACAAAGAAAATTCAATAAATCCAAAAACAAGAATAATAAAAACAATAACCACAACAAATACGAGGGTATCTGATTGATCGCAGGTTTTGATAGCAGCTGACTTGCTGACTTACTCTACCTACTCTATTCAATTTTACTCCTCTGCTGCCTTGCTCCACCATCAACCAAACCAACAAAAACAAAAAAAATTACAAGAATAACAAAAATCACAGTAAAGAAAGAAAACCAAAAAACAAAACTAAATAAATAAAAAAAATTAAAAGAAAAATTAAACCAAGTGAACCGCAACTCACATCACAGTCATAAGCCGCAAGCTATTCAGTCTTTTTATTTTACAATACAATATTCAGTCGATGCGATTACTCTCAAGCGAATGGAAGTAAATTTTTGAAACTCGGGAGAAAAATAAAAAAAAAATTTCGTTTTATTTCTAACTTTTTTTTTTTTTTTATTTTATATATTTTTGATTGATTAATATTCATTTATTTTTATTTTGGAATGCCGCGTCTTTTTATATGTGATAAATTGATATTCAAAAATTAATAAATTAATAAAAAAAAAAAGTATAAAAAAAATATTTAATTTTCAATTATAATTCAAAAAAAAATTTAAATAAATTCTAATTGTTGAAATTTAATTTTCATACTGTGTTTATGGTTGATGGTGGTGTGGATTTAAAGTGAGAATTAATAAAAACAAATTTTTGGAAATAAAAAAAATAAAAAAATTTAATTTAATTGAAAAAAAAATAAAATAAAATAAATTTGTATAGTCAAATTTAATATTTTGTTATCGGTTCACATCGAAATAAAAAATATTCCAAAAGTTAATAATAGAAAAAAAAATAAACAACCAACCACCTCTTTTTACCTTCACCATCCTATAATCTTAATCTTCCTTAACAAGAATATATATATATATATATATATATATAGTTAGTTCTTATAATACCGTTTATTAACGGAAAATTGCGTGTGTTTTACAGCTATATTTCTTGTTTTTATTTTTTCTAATATCATGCGAGTTTTTGATATGTTTACAAAGGAAAATTTGGTGTTTATAAAAAAGCTTGTGAATATATTTTTTTTTTTAATATTTTTTTTTTTAGTAATATAAACTTTTCTTTTTATTTTAGAAAATTATTATAAATAATTAGAAAAAAAAAATAAAATTAATCTCAGTTAAACAAAAAATCTAAATTGAAAATATACAACAACAAAAAAACAAAAAAGGATCTTTTCTAATAAGAAAAGTTTTTGTAAATTGTGTATACTTTGTCATTTAGAAAAATAACTGTTATAAAATGTTATGACAACACTAAATTCGCCGTAACCTTTGGCTTACGAATTATACAAATTAAAATTTTTTTAAATATGTCAAAATTATCAATAATCAATAAAGTACGATCTCAAATTAGGAAATGTCTCAAATTGTTAAAAATAAGTATTAATGATGGAAAGCTCACGCTCATTATTATTTTCCATGTACCTTGTTTGTAATGGACATGAATTACACCGATTTAATGATGGCGATTTTGAGTTCTCAATTGCAGTTCGGAATTGGGAATGAGAAAAATTTTTAATAATTTTATGATCAAACAGGGATGTAGCTTAGACAATTAGTTTTTTTTTTGTATAACACAAAATTGATCGTTGAGAATGAGAAACATCTTATTTTGAGCTTTTAAAGTGAGGGTTTGATTGCTCAAGGTAAACTCAACATTTAAAAAAACAAATATTAAAAATTTTACAGGCATAAGTGATAATGGTAATTCAATAAATCCTACAATAAATAGAATATAATTTATCACTGTAGTAAACAGCATTTCTTAAACGTTCGACTGCTAACTTGTAGTAAGAAGAAGATAACAGATATAGCGACTAATTGACTGAGAAGTGATCTTGATATTTCATTATGTAAAGTAAAAGCAAATTATGCTCAAATGACAGTCTATTCGATTTACTTCATTTGCATAATGTATACTTAAGTGATATTATGGTTATATACCAAAGTGATATGTTATCAAATTTCAGTCTGAGCAATTTAAATAATTTACCTTAATACACGTCTATCATTTTTTAGTCCTTATACATATTTCAAAAGCATTATGTAAAATCGTAATATATGTTTTAAATGATAATTCAATTTAATTAAACCTATATAGGTTGATAATAATAATACCCATATTTGGGTCTGAAAAAGTATCCAAATGATCTTATTAGTACAAAAAAGTAAATTTAAAGTGTTAAAATGCTTACACACCGGTGAATGATTTGTGATGACTGATGACCATAATAAACTGACTGACAAGCGTTATTGATATTTATTTTCTTATTTGTAGGGTAACTGCAGCTGATAAAAGTTCGAATATTGATCAATTATATTATATATGTATACATATACATTATTTCTGTAAACAAAAAAAATTAAATATAGGATTACCAGATGAGTAAACATTTTTATTTAAATACATATTATCTGCCATACGTTTCATATTTCATATTTAGTCTGGAATATTATATGGGATTGCAACTTGAAAATTTTAAAATACTTAAATTAATTTATAGAAAATAATTAAGCTATTAATAAATACGTAAATCTGAAATAATTCTCAAGTTTTTTAAGAAAAAAACAATTAAAAATTCAAAATAAAATGATGTCAAAACTTGAAAGGAACAAAATTCGTCCTTTTTAAATAATCGACAATAACAAAAAAGTAAATAGATATCTTGAGGATTTATCCAGTATTTGATATTTTTTCAGAAATAATTTTTTTTGTGTTATTTTAGTATCGGGAAAATGTTTATTATCATCATTGTCCCATAGCCTCATTAGTGGGTTGTTTATGATTGTTAAAAAAATATTTCTATAATTTTAAAATGAGTTTTGTTCATCATCATCGCAAAAGAGCAATTCTGCTCATACAGAGTGTATACAATCAGTAACAATTAGTTAAAATGTATATATAAAATTAATTTACCGGCTTAAACCTATACAAGAATTAATTAAACTAAATTAGTATAAAAATAAAACAAAAGATAAGGCAAAAATTCAAATTTAATATTTAGATAGCAATAAGTAAGTTGTTATGTTTTTAAATTTAGCCTTATATAATTTTTTTGTTTTATGGGATTGTGTTTTTCACCATAGATGGATGTTCTACATTATATTAGATCTAAAAATATATTTTTTAAACATATTGTTCTCTAGATTATTTAGGTTTTCTGGTAGATTATTGTATAATTTCATAACATTGTTGTATATGTGGAATCATTTGTGATTCCAGGAATTATCCCGTTTATTTGGAATAAATTTCATGATCCTGTATTATGTAGGGTTATTTCGTTTATATAGTAGTTGTTTCTGTATTTGTAACCCACTACTGTGTAGACACATTTGTCTGTACTGTAGAATTCGCTGTAAAACTATGAGCTTTTCCACCGTAGTGATATTCTATAAGATACTCTTTTCAACATACCTGCAAATCTCCTGCCTTTTCCTAATAGATTATTAATTTGGTTACACCAGTTGATTTAAAATCATGTGGAACTTTAACCGAATTCAGTGAAAGAAACATGAGAAAAAAAAACTTAAAAAATCAATCACGTACAAAAAAAAAACAAATAATGAAAAACTTAATTTATTTATACATCATACATTCGCGAACATCTGTCAACGGATATCAGATATACATATAGAAAAAGTTTAAAGAAAAAATAAAATAATGTTCTTTAAAACCTTTTAAATTATCGCGATAAATATTTTTATAAATTTTATTAAAAAATAAAAAAGTACATATTTTTTTATTGGCTAATTTTAAAAAAAAAAATTGATTGCATATGGTATCACAATTTAAAACAAACCATTAACCGGTCTAATTGAGTTAGATCTATCACCTAAATCCAATATTGAGCAAAACTTCAATATTGAGCAAAAATATACTGAATTTTACAAAATCACGTTTTATTCATTGTTTCAATTTCATATAAATATATAACTTCCGCCCTATACCCCATGCATGGGGTTACACGACAATGACGATAATAATGGTATTATAACTATGGTGTGGTAATATCGAATGCTGTACTGAATATTGATTAAACAAAAAGGTTTGTTGTCTACCTAAATTCACCTGAATAAAGAACCTGTGTTGATTAAGTATAGAACATGTTTCTGGTTACGAAGCGGTTTTTTGATAACAAGACCAGCTTTTGATAACAAGACCGGCTTTCGATTACACGTTTCTGAAATTCAATAATTTACCATTATACAATCAACATTCATCCTCATAAAATTTTTAATAAAGACTCAAAATTGTTAAAATACATAAAATTGTTCTAGAATGCACTGGAATTACAAGTTGACTCTAGAATAGAGTTCAATTTAGTTTTAATAGATTTTCCATTAATGACCCGACCCACTTTAGTTTTTTCAAAAATTCTATTACTAAATAATATCATCAATATTGACAATTTCGCATTTAATCATATAAAATAGTAACTTGAACATCTGATTTCACAAATCTATACTTCATTAATTTGTGCCTTGTTAGTAGAAATTTATTCGAGCATCACATTACAAATTTGAAAATTGATATTCGTAAGTGCTGATGTAACAAAACAAAAAAAATAAAAAAAATTACTTCATCTCGCATAATGTTTAGAATAACTAATATTGCAGGTTTTATCTATATATCTTTATTTTATTTTAGAGACAATAAATTATTGTGAAACTGCATAATATGATCAGTTTAAATAATAATTATCTTGAATATTTTTTATATTAAACCGCTTTTATATGCTACATATTGATTTGAAACAGTTTTTAAGATAAATTAATTAATAGCATATTGTAATTAATTTACTATTTTCTATAAAAATTACATTTCAGGAAAAGTTTTACTAAATAGTTTCTAATTAAAGTCATTTAATTAATAAAATGCGATGATATTTAAATAAAAGACATTTATAAGCTTCTCTTACCTCTCTCTACTTAAATAATTAATTTGCCGATTTTACAATTTAAGTATGTCAAATAGAGTATATACCAGTGGCTATTTTCTGTAATTTAAGATTTTAAATATACTTAAATTTAAAACTTGTTAATCTGTTTAATTAACCACAGAAAGATCACGATTGGTGGTTTCTGTTCTTAAATTTCGAAATTAAGTTTTTTAAGTTAATTAATTCAAATTTTCAGGAAATTTATGTTAGAAATCAATTCAATTATCATACAAAACAATTGATTGATTACAAATACTTATTTTCATGTTTTTATTGACACGCTAACAAATGCAATGAAAGCTCATCAAAAGCTGATCATTAAAGTGTTTATAACTATTTGTAATTAATATTATTATTTTTAATTTTCTTTTTTTATGCCAATTTATTTTAACGAAATATTCGTTCGATTTGATTATTTAATTTTTATTAACTAATAATTACAAATTTATTTACACATTTTTATTGAAATTGAGATATCATTAATATTAAACTGATTTTAGGATTAAATATTTATTTATTAATTCCAATACATAAATAACAGGAACTCTTAAATCAAATAGTCCATAAATTATTTTACATTACGCATATTCGAGCTTTTGTTTGTGTTTAAATAATTTAAATAAAAAATATTTTGATCAATCACTTTTTTTACCGAATCATAATTCAATAAATTTTTTTTTACTTTTTTACTATGCATAACGGAAATTTACTTATAAAAGGAACGTAGTTAATTAAATAGAAACAAATCTTATATATAATACACAAAATCGACGACGTGGGGAGTATAAAAGCAAGAATTGTTGAATAGTAAATTACATCACAAAAAATATTAAATTTTTAGCAAGTTAAAAATAAAGATATGCAAAACGGTGGTGAATACTTAAAACATTTAAAATAGTTATACATTCCACAAACCAAAAATAAATATATATACAAAACGGTGGCAGATACTGGAAACATTTAAAATTAAATATAAACAAACCAAAAATAAAAAAAAGAAGTAATAATTGTATATTTTACGTCATTAAGTCATGGTGTTGTCAAATATTTAAAAATGAATTGGTAACGCTTTATAGTATAGTAGCAATAGTTAGTATATAGTATAGTAGTATATAGTACTCTGTAGTAACATAGGTAATACAAAAGTAGAATTAAATTTGCTCATCACTAATGAAGTATAAAAATATAGGATAAATAACATACAAGTTATAATGAAATTAGTATTCATTTCGTTATAAAGTATAGGTATTATACTTCGTTTTCATTATAAAGTATATATATTCAAGAATCAAGCGATTTAGAAAACAGCAACAATTATACCAAAACAAATATTTTTTTTTGTATGAAATCGTGTCTGACGAACTACTTCTGTGCAATTGCACAGGGTATTCACTAGTTAGTATGCATATATTCATTCTGTTACTGCTACTAACATTAGAAAACTAATTGTTATTATATTAAAGATCAGCTAAGAACCAGCTGCATCAGACAGATACTATTGAAAATGTATTTTTTAACAAATCACCAAATGAAAATCTGTTAAGGGGGCAGAAACAATATTAAAAATGTAATATTTAAATATTCAGGACACGAAAGTCTATTATGCTTCAATTAAAAAAAAAAAAAACATCAATTAATTCTAAACATTGTAAATACACCCACGTAAACAAAGATCTGAAAATATTTTATTGAAAATCAATTAAAGAAATATAATTACCCTATTTTAATATCAACAACCCCTATTAACTACCTAAATTTTTCACTATACAAAATTTTCAATTTTTTATTAAATTACTTTCATTTACAAAAACAAAAACAAAATTTTTTTTTATTTATTTGTATTCATTCTACCATAAAAGAGAGGTCAATAAAATTTTTTGTTTTAAATATTTTTTTCATTCAATGAAATATTTTTAACAAACAAAAATTATTTACTTTTTTTTTTGTTAATTTCATATAAAGGTGAATAATATTTTTGTAAGCAAATTTTCATGGCTAATGACCACCTCTAAAAATAAATATACCAAAAAATATTTAAAAAAAAATGTTTTTTTTCTTATAGTAATTTTGTGAAATCTAGTAAAATTTACATGCGCTCACACCGTAATTTTTGTTATAATTTAATTCTAACTAAAAATAAAAATAAATTCTATAATAATAATAATAATTAAGTTCAATAATATGAAATTCTTTTCTCTATACTAATTTTAAGTTCATTAACATTACAATCATCTACAATAATATTATTAGATATATGTATATTAATTGTTGACATTTATAATTATGTACTTGTATATATATAATATGGTACTTGTATAAATGAAAAGATGATTCACAATATGAAATTAAGTTACAATAAAATAGAAAATTACAATGAATAAAACACTTTTTATTATTATGTATTCATTTATTATGCTTATAGAGTTTATTTTACACAGTTTAAAATTTTAAGAGCATATTCTAGGAATATTTACAGTTATAATAATTTACTTCAACTATATCCTGAACTTTCTAATTCTTATTTAATAATTTAAATTTTTATGTAATTAAAAATAAAAAATATTTATTTTTTGTTACTTTTTTAATCAAAACATCTGGTAACTCAAAATTAAAAAATATTCATAATTCTGATGGTGTTCAGATATATTTACTTTCACGTGTCATATTTTAAATATTTACATAATAAAATACAATAGAGTTCAAAATAATAGAAACGTTTAACAAAAAAATTGATTTAAGTACTATTAGTTTATTTTTTTTATATATATAATGAAATAATGAAAATAAATAAGGAATACTAAAATATATTTTGTAAGCCAAGCTCAAGTTCTAATATTTTTATACAAAATATTAACAATATTTCACAGTATTCAACAATATTTTCAACAATATTTTCAACAATATTTAAACTTAATTCAAATAAAGTATTGAACAATATTTGAATTTAATTTAAAAAATTATATTTATGGAGTAGAAATTGGAAACGAATAAAAACAAATTGCGATTAATCTTTATAAGGAAAAATACAAATTAAACACTGTGTAAAAAATCACTATGGCTAAATACAAAAAAAATGTATGGTAACAAATTGTATTAGTGAACTAAAGCGTATAACTTCAATCAGAACAGAATGGAAGATGAACAAAATCCCTCAAAAAAGTCTCCAGTACTTAAGAAAAAAATCTCAAAAACAAAATTATATAAACCTCTTTTGGATATACAAAAACAAAAAGGTCTACTATACATGCCTGTATTTCGTTTGACTGCATTTTATTTGATTCAAAATCTCGTATATATATATACATATATCGTTACATATATATATATTTTATTATATATATATATTTATCGTATTCAGTATCCAGGCAAATGAAAATATAGGCAAATGAAAATATAGGCAAATTGCAAGAAAATAGGCAAATGATACTACAGGCAAATTACAAGAAAACAGACAAATAAAATAAGGACATATGGCACGTTCCCAAAAGAAAATATCTTTTTTTCCAGAGTGAGTGGGGCAACATTTTAAATATTTGTTTTGTGTATTCGCTGTTTGAATCCAAAAAACCAAAAAATTCCTTTTTAGGGTTTCGTTCTTGTGAATTTCGTATCCAACTCGAATAGAATATCTAACAATAGAAGTATATATAAAAAAAATAAAAAAATTGTTCTTTTCAGATGTTAAATTCATTTAAAGTCCAAAAGTTCAAATGCAGAATTACGTATTCATTTAGAAATCAAATGCAGAATATGAAATAGTCGAAATAAATACGTTTTTTTTTTCTTACTGTTAGTAACATATTTTAAGTTTATACTAACCACTAACGGTAACAAATTAGCACCTGTCCGAGCGATTCACATTGCTTGTGGACTCAAAATTATTGTGATCAACTTTAGAATGCTTTTTTTTACTCAAATCAATCCATTAAAAATTTAATTTCTTTCATTTAAAAAATTAAAACCTAATTTTACTATACTAAGTCGTGATTTGTGAAGAGTACAGTTTTTAATATTCTTGTTTTCTATTGATTATAAGACAAACATTATTGTCAATACCGATATAAACATTTGAGCCTAAAACTTACATATATAAATAGTTATGGATAATTAATGAAAAAAACTAGATTTTAATTAGGGTCATATTGGTCTAATATTTTCATCATCAAATCTAGCCCAACCACTTAAAATACCAAAACTATACATACTTGTTTATTAAATTTTATGAATTATTGTCAATTATTTTGAACAGTACTGTACATCTTGTTATACAAGCATATTTGAAAGTATGTATGTTTGTGTAATTGATGGTTGATTTGCTTATCTAATAAAATTCTATTACTAGTGACTGGTGATATAACAATAATGTTGAGTATTGATAATTTTATTATCATAATTTTCGTTGATGGCTGTTGCTTTTTTTTTTTTTTTTTTTGCTATATTTTTAATAATACAACCTAGACGTTAAAAAAGAAAATAGGTATAATGATAACCTATCATTTATTGGGCTACTGTAGGCGTCAATTTCCTTTCTCAATTTTAGTTTGTTGTATTTTTTTTTTTTTTTTGGAGCCAACCCAATGAACTTTACAAAGCGAAAAAAAATGTGGTTGAATATTTGTTGCTGTTGTGTACAGATACCCGAAACTGGTGATTTTTTATTTTATTTTTTTTTTTGTATAATTTTACAAATTACTGTAATAAATGCAATTTTCAAATTCAAGTTCGGATTGTTTTTTCAATTTTTGTAATTTCTCAATTTCGAGAGGAGTTTTAAACAGAAAATAATTTAAATGATTTTCTCTCTTTCATTCTCTCTTTGTGTATTAAATAAAAGAACTTGAAAATGAAATATTTTAATCCAAGCAATTTGCATGCATACATATATGTACATGACATGGACATCTGAATCTATACATACAGTATATCATAATTTCCTCAATATACATATTTATATTGTGTACTTGTAAGGTTGCTTACAACATTTGTTTTCAATGAAATATGGCAACAAATGTGTGCAACAAATTAAGAATAAATAAATAAAAATAATAACAACAACAACAACAAATTATGTTGAAGCGGCAAAAAATATTGTGCTGTATGTTGTGTTGTGTTTTGTTGTTTTTATCGTTAGTTGAACTGCCATCATCAATATTCCCGGTGAAAGTCATGTAATTTTTTTTTTTTTTTTTTTTGTTGTGTTCTTGAGTAACATTGATTATAGTGTGGTGCAGTGTTGGGATGGTTTTTTTTTTAATTTTTTTTTTATTTTATGGTTCCGTTCCTTGTTTGTTTTTTTTTATTATAATGTTGATTTTTTTTCTTTTCTCGTTGTCGTTACCATTGCCGTTATTGTCGTCTTGTTAAAAACTATAAGTATGTGTATATAAATTCTGGTTATGTTGTTTTCTTTTTCTAGTACTGCCACAATTGATTTTGCTGCTGTTTTTTATTATTATTGTGCTGTATTGTAGTAAATATACTCTTTTTTGAGTTTATTATCTGATTTGATCAAAGAAATAATATGTTTTTTGTATATATACATCTACATCTAGATATATAGCTCGGTTCATAATATACTGGTATACAATTTGGTTTCATCATTAGGAAACCGGTCTAAATATATGCTTACACATACTTAAGTACATTGAAAATAATTTTGCTGCTATGGTGCAGATGCTTATTTTTTATTTTGTGTAAAAAAAATATTTATTTTACTCTACTTGACGTGCTTATTTAAAATTTAATTGATTGGTGCGCGAAAAGATGATATCCCCTTTTGCTTCTCTCCTTCTGTAGGATATAAAAAATTGTGTACCTCTGATCTTTCCTTCTTAAAATATATATAAAAAAAAAAAACTAGAATTGAATTAAGAGTATGTGTTTTTTGTTGGAGCAAGATGGGTTTTATAATATATCCATGAAAATCACACTATATTAAACCAAAAACAAAACACCAACGACAACAACCTACTTGACTTCATTTTGTAAAAAAAAAAAAAAAAAAAAAAAAAGTCTAAGGAGAGGTAGAAAATTTTATTTTGCTCTTCTCGTTTTTTTTATTTTTTTTTTATTTTGTACCCTGCTTAATCAGTTGTGAATTTAATTTTGATCTGATTTATTCAACTGCTGAATATAAATGAACTTAAAAGTTAAGTTGAATTAATGTGACAAAGGAGAGTGAGTAGTCTTATATTAAATAAAGGTGAATCCAATATTATATCCAAGTTTTTGCTTATTATCCAGTTCGTTAAACCATGCTGGTTGGTTTTATTTTCTTAAAAGATATACGAAATTCTTCACTATACAAATTAAATTGCAGAATCGCTACTGGTTATGTTGCATTGCAAGACAATGATAATGATGACATGTTTAATTTGTTTAGTAACCTGTTCTAAAACGATCTAGAACTATATAGAGTTCAGTATTTTCCGTTAATTAATCTTTTTTGTCCAAAAGGGTTCTGTACATCGGTGTTCAGTACATTGTCCAAAACAGTTCTAAGTTGACATAAGTATTTTGTTCTGAATTTTTATAAGAACAATTTTAAACAACTTTTTTTGTTATTGTTTTTTCTTTAAATTTTGACAGTTAAATCAAAAAATTTTATAGTAATGAGAATAAAGAAAATTGTGTTCAGTTGATTTTTCTGTTCTAAGCAATCCTAAAGTTCGAATGGAATAGAATGAAAATGGAATAAAAATAAAAATATGAATGAAAAATTAAAACTGTTTGCCATTTAATTGTCATTGTCCAAAACAGTACTGTTCGAATCTGTTCTAAATCTACTGAACAAACTAATATTTACAACACTTAGGGTCGTTCTAATAATCAATTATTTGTAACGTTAGCTACAACATGGTGAATCTGAATAGTAATATTTTATAAGAAAATTACACAGAGAATAAGATTATTTTTGAATTGTGCAATTTACAGTTTTACCAAATCCATCCATTTCCGTTTGTTAAGCAACATATAAGATTATGATGAAATACCTCTATTTGAATGTATACGAGTACTTCAAATTAAATAAATAAATTCTTAATAAGGATCAATTTTTTGTAACCTTATTTGAAAGTTTTAAGGAAATAGCCTAATTATATTAAAAAAAAAAAAAAAAAAAAAAACAATAAAATTACTTTAATTTAAAAATAATTAAAGTATAAAAAGTGAAAGGAATCCACATGAAATCCCACAGAATTAGAAATTTTCCATATATGTTGGAACTATTTAAGAACATAAAATATACATGGAATAAAAAGAACAAAAAAAAATATTTAGGCCATGACTCTATATTAAGAATTTCATTTCATTTAATGATGTTGATGATGATTATAATGATTATAACATGACCATGTTGTTCAATTCATGATCATTTGTCAATTGTCATTTCGATTTTTTCTTTTTTTTTTTTAACCATTTTTTCTTTCTTTTGTTTTTATTTTTGATGTATGGTTATGAGTGTGCGTATGAGTGATCTGATAAAATTATAACCACCCAATGGTTTTCATCATGTCAATTTAATAAATCAAAAACAAAAAAAAAACAACAAAAAAAATGTTTAGCTTGGGATTTATTTGCAATTTTATGGAATATTGATGAAAGTAGGTTCAGTTTATCAGTTCTCACTGAAATTTTGAAGATCACATTAATGAAAGTAATTTGTCAAAAAACAATTTTTTTTTTTTAAAATTTATATACAGTTTTTGTGTGATGTTAGAAATCAGATAATTTTTAACTAATTATATAGGTAGGTTGGTAGGTAGGTAGATTGTGTTATCTAGAACTTATTAATTTCTTTTCTTTTCTATTCTATTTTGATTTATATTTTTCCTAGTGAATTATGAATTCTATCAGATTTATAAATTCGTTGTGCTACTCTTGTAATGTCATAAATCTAACCTTGTATTATGTAATGTTGTCTAGCAAACGTTTATTATAATTTGTATCAATTGAAATTTAGAATCAAGTAAACAAAGTTACAGCTTTTACTAAATTTTTAAATTCTTTTTACAATGTGAAATATTTTTTTTTTAAAGATCAGATTTGAAGTTTTTTTAATAATTATTTAATATTGTAATTTTAATGTTGGTTGTTTATAAAATACCGCGAAAATATTATATTTAAAATTTTAAATAGGTTCGTCATGCCAATATATTTGGCTTAATTCGCTTGGAATCACTGCGTCATTTATTTTAACAGTGAGAGAAGGATACTATTTTACCAGTGATTTTCACACTGAGTTTTTTTGACTGAATTCAGTTTCATTTAATTCATTATATGGAAATTTCGTCATTATAGCTTTCTGTAGTTTACTTGTTCTATAGTATAACCAATCGCCACACTATGATAAGTAAATGATATGAATTAAAATTTTGATATTAAAAATATTTCAAAAATTTATTTTTAGCTTAGTTCTAATCTCATTTCACCGCAATCACAAAACAATGTGCTTATTGTGTCAATGACAGTATAGGTATATTATATAATTGCTCAACTAAACTAAAAACTCAATTCAATATATTGATGAGTCAGCAAATATCGAATCTGATTAATCCTTGCTAATTTGAAATTCTATGAAACGGGACAAAGTTTTAAGTTGATTCAATATAAATCTAACCATAGTTTCATTATGTTTTTTTTTTTTCATAAGATTAAAGTAATAAATCAAATGACATTTTATTTTTGTATATTTAGTAAAAAAAAAAAAACATTGATTTCATTTTGATTCTGACACAGTTTACCTTTTATCCTTGAAAGAATACTGAACTTTTCATAATATTCTACGAATAAATTATTTATATATCGTGTAGAGGTACCTCTTAACAATTTGAAAAGGTCAGTCAGTTCAAATAAGTAACCAAAACTAATAAACTAAAAATTCAAAGAAATTCATCTTAGATTCCAATTAAATATTAAATGTATATGAATTTGAAAAATTTGTTGTAATTAATATAATAAATTGAATTTTAACCAAACCAAAAGCAAATGATGCTCTAATTTTTTGTTTCTTCAAAAACTAAAGTTTTTTTGGTTAAATGTAGTTCAATTTATCTTAATGGGAAAATATGCTACTACTTTATAATTAATAATAATTTGAGTGCAATGCCATTGCCATCACTAACACATTATTTGATAATGAATTTATACTCATACTGAACAATTTAAGTTCAACATTTGTTATTTTTTTTTTTTTTTTTTTTGTATTCTTTAATTAGGTCCAAGGTTAAGCTGATTTGTAAGTTGTGGATTCATTTTTAATTTAGTTAAGTTAAAAATTGATTATATATTTTTCATGATAATGACAACTAACAGATTGACTTGAATTGATTTTGAAATATATCCTAAAATTAATTGAATTTACATTTATAACAGTGATTGTTGTACATTTTGTTTTTTTTTGTTTGTTGCTTTCATAATATTTTTTTTTTAAGTTGTATCGAAATTTATTTAATAAGAAATCATCTATACCACTAAATATCATGTAAGACAAAAAACAAACAATTTAAATATAAACGAAATAACTGACCAGCTTAGTTGATATTTTTACGGACTAACTATTTATTATTTAGTTTGTACAAAATTCGCTTCGAATTATTATAGTTAACTTTATCTTCCTAAAAACTAACACATTTTATCTGATTAAATAAACTAAAAACGTGGTTAGTATAGTAGTATAGTAGTGCTTTATTTGTAATATTTTATAGTATATTTTACATTTCTGTTTGACTTAAAACTAAGAGATATAGACACTAAATTAGGCCTTTACAGCTAGGAACATTTTAATTTTATAAAACGTAGATAATTTTTGTTTAATTTTAATTAAATAAAAGTCTTAACTAATCAGTAGTATTAGTATCTTAATAGTAGGTATTATAAATATTAAAAAAAATTAAATTATTAATTTAATTTAATAATTTAACTAAAAAATTGGAAATTGTAAATTTATTTCAATTTTATTCCACCAACTTGATTGATCAAATCACATCAATCAATTTTCTAATATCAATCAATGATAAATTTAAAAAATTTCTAAACTCCGCGAAAATTTCATTTTATTCTTTATAACCTATTTTTAATTTTCAATTAAATTTCTAAATTTAGTTCTATAATAAATATTTTATTCTTAACACAACTTAACAATGAGAATTCGTTTTAAAGCTAATTTCTAAACTTAAAAAAATAATTTCTTCTAATAAAATTATTTGCCTTTAGGATTTTTTTGTACAAACAAAATGAAAAATAAAAAACCAGAATTAAAAGAAAACCACCCAAAAACAACCCATTTTTAAAGATATTTTAATTGGTACATACATGGAAAGTAAATAAAGTTTACAAAAATAAAAAAATTGCCAATCATTAAAAAATTCTCATTCACTTCGTCGTAATGAGTTGTTTGTTTTATTTTATTTTATATTGGTTTTTTTTTTCATTCAGAATTCAAACTTTCTCAGCCTTAAGTTCTTTTATTGATTTTTTTTTGTTAAAAAATTGATTATTATCTACTGAAGAGATGAGATTCTCTTCAACACTTAATAAATTTTACATTTTTTAAATTTATACAAAATAAATACTTCAATCGAATATATTATAAGTATATATATATATATATAAAAATTGGGCAATATTTTTTTCAAATAATATTGAAATCGCGTGATTCTAAAATTTATTTGAAAAAAACATTGTATTTTTTTTTATATATATATATAAATTAAATCAAAATATTTGCAAAATATATATACAGCAGAAAAAAACTCTAATTTTGAATTAAGTAAACCCTTAAATAACTTAAATTTGACTTAATGATCTAAAGACTTAAAAAAAAATAATACTCAAAGCATGAGAAGTAAAACGATAAGTTCTTGATTATGAGTAAAAAAAATTCGCAATTTCATCGCTGTTTCGTTTTTAATACTGATTATTTATTTCATCTTTTCAAATTTGTCTTAGTGCTGATTTACAGCTATACGGAAAAGTTTTGACCTCGTTCACCATTTTCTAGCATTCTGTCCTTGTAATGTGATGTCATAAATCTAATCTTGTATTATGTGATGTTGTAACGAAAGTAAAAGAGTTTTAACCACATTCACCATTTTGCAACATTCTGCCCTTAACATTGTCCTCCATCGGCTAATTTCAATTTTTCGATATTCGTTCTGTTCTTCGTTTAGTCATCTTGGCCATCTCTTCATCTTGTATTATACTAGTATCATTTTTGGTAACCTTTGATCATTAATTTCCATCGCATTTTCTACCAATTTTAAGCTTTCCGTCTTAGTAAATTTTACAATATGTTTTAAAATGGATTTTATTACTTCCTAGTATAACTGCTAATATAAAAATGTAAGTTACCTTAAGTAAGATTTTTTTTTTTTGCATGGTTTCATCCCTTAGGCGTTTTTGATAAATAAAAAAATAAATACTAGTATTTGCCAGCTTCTCAAAATTCAAGTAAGTTTGATAAAAAATCGTACTCAAATTTATTATGAATTTTTTTCTCATCATTTCATTTTGTTCTTGACACTAGTTATATATATTTTTTTATAGATTTATCTATCACAACAACAACCGCACATGTATTAATTTATTTAAAAAAAATTAGAATTACTCTGGCGAGAAAAAAAAAGAAACTCGATGTATAAGTTACGGCAATTTGATAAATTAAAATGTTTGCATGTTAAATAGGCTTGGGATAAAATTTCTAATTAATAATTTTAAAAAAAATATTTGATTTCGCTACATCTCCTTTTCAATATCTATCATTAGAATAAGAGTAAAAATTAAAATCATTTGTGAAATGGTTCAGATATTATTGTACCACACTTTTTTCAATTTACATATTAAATATAATTTTTTAAATTTTTCTCTATCTTTGATTAAAATTTAATAATTCGTAAAATTCCAATTTTGAAATGTTATAGAATCTACAATAAACCCACAATGATGTTTAAATTACAACCGACAACATTCTAATGCCAAAATTGTTATATAATTTGATTACAAAAATTTAGTTTCGGTTTTTTATTTTGTCTACTTCATAAATTTTAATACTAAAATTAATCTGATCAGTTTCGTCTTTCGGACTTTTTCTAGATTTAAGTAAATAATCATACTTTACCAAGTGCACCAAATTCATAAATTTTTTTATTACATAATTTGATAATAAATCATTTTTAAAAATTGTACCCAAGCTTCGAGTGATATTTGATATTTTAAATTTGATTGCTTTAAATGATTCTAGGATATTAAATTCTTCTGAATGAAACTAGAAAAAGTCAACTGTTATGTATTCAAAAATTTCAACTATTTGTAGGCTATTAAATTTTTTTGATTAAATCATAAAATCGACTCTCAAACCGCTAAACGTTATTTTTTAATATTTTGCTTAATTTAAGTCTTTATTTTCAAACATTATAAGCCTAATATTAAGCCTAATTAACTCACTTCCTATAACTTTATTATAATTAACGTTCACGTCTTACAATTTTTTCGTTGTGTACATTTTTTTTCTCCACCTCAAAGTTTCCAATTAAATCAATCAAAAAAATGTAGGTATGCTGAAAATTAAACATGTTAAAATTTTTAAATCATATTTCTGTAAGTTTTCACCTAACAAGAATCTTCTTTTCAATTATAATTTTCCATTATTAAATTCCAATTCCAATTCAATGCCCATTAACGTTTCTATTAATCTCGTTACATTCATTAGAAAAATCAATTAGCAACAAAAATAGTCAAATTCAATATTTTTATATTTCAATATAGTCTATTTTTATTTCCTTAAGATATACAAAAAAAAAAAAAACACGCGTACCAAAAAAGCTTTTTATTTTCATAGTTTTCATGTTACAAATAGGTATACAAAGCTACATAGATAAATAAATAGAGATATAAATAAAAATAAGTTCATTGCAAAATGATATGCTTTTTTTTTGTCATTTCTTTCTTTCAAACGATAAAAAAAATAACAACAACAAATAAATTTTAAAAGTTCGTCATCCTGAAAATCATTCAAATCATTCAGTTCAATGTTGTCAGAATTATTGTCATTGATTTCGATCTATGAACAAAGTAAGTATCTTTGTTAAAAAAAAAAAAAAAAAAAACAACAACAACAACAACAAACAAAATATTATTCAGGAAGTGATAGCCTATGGTTTCATAATTGAATCCAAGATATTAAAAAAGATTTTCATTTATTACTTATACTCGTATAATATAAAACTTAGGCTAGGCTTTTAGTAACAATAATAATAATAACAATAAAAAATTATTATTATTGTATACTATAGTGTACTCGAGAAATCTTACAAAATAATGTACACAATACACAATACACAATTTATACAACAGTAGTGTCGCGATTAAACGAAACTGTTATGTTATTTTGCAGATAATTTTGAATTAACGAATTAATAACGAATTAATTCGGAGAGGATTAAGTAATTAACATTAACAATTTTTTTATTGATTTTTTGCTATTTTAAATTTGTATTTTTTATCTAAAATGTCTTTTCAAAACTGTTTCATATTCTAACCAGATGACAAATATTTTGAATATGACTTTTGTTTGTTCATTCATTGAAAAATAATGACATTTAACTATAGTCGAAGTTCAAAGAAAGTCTCTTAAAAAAGAATAAATCTCTATTAGTATAAATTTTCCTCCTTGTCATCAATCAATCAATCATTATAATATACAATCAGTTGATACTTGGTAGTTTTTAATTTTATACATTGTTTGCTCAAACTGGCTCTCTCTTAACACAGAATTAACTTTAGCAGAAATAAATGAAACTGATGATTATAATATTACCGTAGTGTGGTGAATTATTTTCATTTTATTGTTAGTACTTTTGTCAATGTAGCTCAGAAACGTGTACTTTTTTGTTCATATAAAAAATATTCTGAAGAATTGATTGAATCGAATAATAAAATTCGTGTCCTGGTTTTTTATTTATATTTATCGTACATCAAAACTACTGTCAAATATTTTCGGATTTAAAAAGTTGATCAGTTAATTTTTTTATTAATTGCTGAACGCAAATTTTTCAATTGTTATGTTTCAAATTATATGGACACTACTGTAAATTCAGCCAGACTTATTTAAAATATTTAAGGAGTTAACAATATATATACTTCATACGATTATGATGATGATGATTATGACGATAATATAGTGATGAAATGAATTATTTTTAATGAAATAAATTTGGTTGAAATGTGATTATATCATTTGATATTTGAGCTTTGTTCAAAACTGATGAAGGGCTCGAAATAAATCAGGCTTAAGTAAAATAAATTGGTTAAAATGAAATAGTTTTTTTTTATTATTATTATTTTTGGTGTTCTGTTGTTATTTTTTTTATTAATATTATTATCCTAATAAAATAAATAATTTCATATGATTTTAAAGATTGTTTCAAACATCACAGTTTTTAAAATGCACACCATAATAAAAATAATAGAAAAAAAGTTTCTTTCAGTACAATAACTCTCCTCTTGCAGATTAGAAATTTGTAAAGCCATTTATTTGTTAACCAACATTATTAACGATCCTAAGAATATAATTATTGTAATAATTATAGGTAAAGATTTTGCAATTAAGTCATTTTAAGAATTAAGTAGTAAATGTACCGTGTAAATTTATTTAATAGAGCTAGTTATGAATTCGAATCGATTTGAGATATGCTTCGAACAGATATTTCTCTGTCATATCGTCTTGATGTAAGTGTATTTTTTAAATAATAATTCAAACATACTCCACTCGTATCTAAATACATAAATGTTCAAATCTATTTCTTAAGCCATCTTTCTAACAACGAAATATTATACTTAATGCCAACCGCTCTGATACTGCAACCTTTCTCTGTCAACTCATACTCGTGGCAGTTCGACTCTGATGCTTATGATCCTTGTATAGTAGTTTCAATAGTCTCTAGGGTTGAATAAGCTCAAATTAGAGAAAATATCACTGTACTTTTCAAAGGATTTCGAAAAAAATAATTTTTATAAATCGATCTGAGGTGAGAAAAGAGATAAAAGGTGAATATAATTTATTAACAATTTTATTTCTTTTATTATTTTTTTTTTTGTTGTTATTTAAGTAAAGTCATAAAATAAATGGCTAGATGAGATTTTATGACACTAATGATCACGAATGTAACTGTTGTAAAATGTTTGTTTTTTTTTGTAGAATGTGCAAATAGAGAGTGGGTTGAATTAATAAAGAATATTTTTTTTATTGAAATTGAAGGATGGTTTTAATAGCAAAAATATTATATTATTATATTGCGTTCAAAAACAATAAATGTGTTAGTACGTGCTTGTGTCTGCATATTTACGTCATCAGAAAATTTTGTAATGTAAGAATAATGAAACGGCAACGACATCCCACGCTAATCTCATCATATTAAAGAAATAAATAATTTTTTGTTTTTAAATATTAAAATAAAAATATATTATTTATAGCTGAATTAAAGTATAAATTTTGAACATATCTCTGTCGTTTTACTTGTAGTGTAAAATTTGTAACTAGTACGAGTATCGTAATTTCTTTTCTTTTTTTTTGTTATAATTTGAACATAATTTAGCAATTTAAAATTGCTATTTAATAAATTATAAAAATATAAAATTTTCACTTCTTCCTAATTTAGAAATATTTTAAATAAAAAACAAAAAATTCAAGGATATTTAAAACAGCAAAAAAAAAAGATCTATGTTTGTTTTTATAATTACACCACAGGAAGGTTTCGACTCAAAATGAACACTTCAGGTAAAAATTAGCACTCTTTCAATTATATTAAATGAATTCATATTAATATTGATGGTAGTGTAAATCACAGTGTATTCAAACTTAACTGTCATCGGGTCGAATTTTAATATGTCAGAGAATGTTCGAACAATTTACAGTTATCTGTCGGTGTTGTTGTGGTTAATTAGTTATTAATGTTTTTCATGTAATCGTAAATAATGAATATTTACACACACTTTCTTTTTTTATTTCGTAAGTGATTTTTATATACGTAAAAGTTAAAATGTAGAATGGACTGTCATTTTAGAAAAACAAAAAATTAACTGGTAAAGAAGCAAACAAAACTTTTGAAAATCTGCTGATATAAATTAGATTCTCACAGTGGTGAATTTGTACTAATCAAATAATAATGGAATAAACCTAAATTAATTATATTATATTCGAGCTTAATTATATGAATAAAGAGTTTAATTTATATGAGTATATTTAATATATATATATATAATTTATATATTATATTATAAGAGAAAATAATATAGTTAATTTGTGGTTATAACATTTTTAAAATTGATTAATACGAATTTACATTGATGAACATAAATTTTAAATTTAAAATTTCGTACAAAATAACAACAAATTTTTTTTTTATCCTCTTGACAGGCATGTACAGTATTTTAGGGCATATTAGAAAATAAACTTCGTCCATTATTGATTGATTTTGTTATTTAATTTGAATCAAAAATGCCAATACATATAGTGGAAATTGTTGCAGAGTACTGATATAAATTGTGATTGTATTAGTTACTATAGTGTTTGATATTAGCGTTGTCTGCGTCATAAATAAGAGTAATAAACATTTAAAAAAAATGTTCAGATTATAATAAATAAATCGGCGATCTTAAGAAACGAATTAAGCAATTAAAATTTAAAAAATTAATAACATAAAAAATATAGAAAATATATGGGTTATTATAAGTAGAAGTGACAAAAATATAAAATTTGATTTCAAATCTTTTTGTTTTTTTTTAACCTGAGTTTTTTCTATATATAGAAGTTTTTAAGCATATTATATACGTCTCCTTTCTCGCATATATAGAGGTTCTTGTTCTAAAATCGGTTGAGAAAAAAAAATGCTATTTTACCAGAAGATAAGGTTTTTTTTTGTATAGCAAAGAGTCATTTAGCAAAGATTCATTACATATTTAAGATATGAGCACTGTTTTAATTTTAGCGAAATCAATTGTTTTTCAAATGTTCTTTGCGAAGTGTCCCATTGATGGTATAAATGGAAGTTTGCTCTTATTAAAAGAATATATTCCAAATATTCAAGACTTTAGATCACATATCCTTTTGTTAAATAGATTTTAGCATATGATCTGTTCTTATTTTATTAAATAAAATATAATTTAATTTAATTATTATTTCTGTTGTTTTTCAATAAATAAATCAACAATGTTTAACATTCAAAGAATTAAAAAAAATTTTTCTGAGCTTTAAAACGTGATTTATTTATTATTTTATAATTTAATCCTATTACACCTTAATTTTACACAAATTAACATAAAATTAATTTAAATGTTTGTGTGGCTACAAGACTCACACAAATTTAAAAATACATATATCTAACACAATAACTCAACATTTAATCCAACATTTTAAATTTCCTTCTTCTTGGCTCAAAGTATTTTTTTTTTATTCGTAAATTACGTACATTATAACATCTCTTCAATTACCATAATATTTAATATCAATTTGTTTTATTTGAAATTATTAAATTCACGATGTACCACCAATCAATGCGGATTAAAAAATTAAGAATTAACAACGTGTTTGTTATATTGCAGGTCTCGACCAAAAGCACAAAAAAAAAGGGTTAAAGATATTTCGCCATATCGTTTTCACATTCATTTTCTGTATAATTTTTTTCTACCTATATGAATTTGGTATATTTACCTGTTAATCAATAAACCTGCTACTCTGTTGCTATTAAAATTAGATTTTTTTTTTTTTATTATTTGGGTTTATTTTTATTTAATTTTTTTTTCTCAAAATATATCATGAATTGTAGTTGAGGTATGATTAAATCACTTTAAAGAATTTTGAAATTAAATAAAAAAAAAAAAATGGTTAATATTTTTGTGAATTTTAATGGTTAGCAGTTCCGTGGAATAACTTTTGGTTTTTTTAATTAACACAAATACATATGTGCGTACTACTCTGATATATCAGAATTGGCACTAAATGTTGGCTTTAGTTGAATTTTAACTAATTATTGCAACTTATGTTTGAGAATCGTTTTGGTTAGCTTCTATAAGTGTAACAAGAGATTCAAATTTTATTTTATCTATAAATAGCGTAAAACTGTATTCGTTCAGTTTTTTTTTTACGTATGCTTATACAAGATTCCCACTATATGAACATAGACTAAACTTTCTCCGTTTTCAATCTCTTTGTAAAAGACGTGAATTATAGCTGATGTTTTATTTATTTTCCAAATCGTTTAAAGCCGGTATTATTTTTCTACATTTGAAAATAAAATCATTATGAATACTCACCATTCAAATCTTTATTAAAATAACAATGAACAGGAACAAATTGCAGGAATATAAGAATTACATTTTTTTTTTTTATTGTATACGAAGTAAATTTAATTTCACTTTAATCTGATTGTGCCTCCTTTTTCTTATAGGTAATGGGTAGAAATAGAAAATGAATTTTAATAATTTTTTTGTTAATTTAGTTTTAAGTAAAATTAATATGAATTAATTAGTTTTGATTTAAAAAAAAATTAAATGCAAACATATTCTGAGCCCCCGACCAAACCCAGGAGCTTAATGGGCCCATCATAGAACTATAAAATAAATAAATAATTTGATTGTTATATGTAAAAGCTACTGAGTTGGAAACTGTGTGCGCTTAATGGTATAAATAAATTAATAAAAAAAAAATGTTAAAGAACCTGTCAATGTAGGCTCACACAGATAGTCTTAAAGAACAGAATACTTAGGTTTTTATAGACAATTAACTTTTTAATACCTACTGTTTATGGCATAATATGGAGAAAATTTAGCCAATCTGGCCACAAATTTATGCTTTAAATTTTTCTTTTTACAAAAATTACGATTTTTTATGGACTGTTAATTTGTCTATTAATTTTGGACCCAATACTCTACTGAATTTTATACATTTAAATAGAATGTAAATACATCAGCTAAAATTTATTAAAATCAGATTATTCGCAAAGGTTAAAGATTTACCAACATTTACAAAAAAAAATAATTTAAAAAATCAAAGTTAATATTTTTATTGATTATTCATTTATTTAATATCATCTATGCTAACACAGTCTTCGGGCCAAATCTCCACTTCAAATAAAATAGTTTTTTGATCTAAAAAATTTCAAATTTGGTTATTGCTACAAATTTTAGTAATCCGTCCACTAAATGAATTAAGCAAAATTCGAATGCTAACTAATGACTCAAAATTCCATTTATTTATAAAAAAAAAATAAAAAACGGAAATTAAAACAGAATAACGCAATTTTTTTCGCAAACCATTTAAATATAAGATAACTCTTTTGAATAAGACTGGTATTTTAATTATGTTTCAACAGCACAAAGAATACGATATTTTATTGACTGATACCAAAATCAAAACAAAAAAAAAATCTTCCGGATTTTATTAAATCTCTAAAGTTTATTACTTGACCCAAGATTACATCGCACTAAAGAACTTTTTTGGTATTTATTTACCAAAAACAACAATAACAAAAAATTTAAAAAAAAATTGATTGAAATAATTTTTAAATATTTTTTTATAATTCTGTTCTTAGATATAGAATTAATCTTGTTATTTGTTTGGCAACCTGATGAAGCATAATTTAATATAATTAACTTATTGTATAACTCTAGTAAACATTTTATCAGCTGTCGATAATGACGATGATGATGATGATGATGATGATCGGAATAACACTGATCATGTTTAGAAGCTTTATTAGAATTATTTAATAAAAAAAAATATATTTTAATAAATCACCAAACAAAGTAAATTAATTTTAATACTTTACTCACACTAAATAAATTTCCTTAATACCATCACAATTATTCTTCTAATGTTAAATTTACATGAGTATATATTTAATTAAATTTGTTTTTAATAATTTTTTATATATTCTTAAAATAAAAAAAAAAATAAAAATGTTATCCAGGAAATGGTTTGTTTTTAAATAAATTATTATGTTTAAGTTATATTCTTTTTCCTGTTTGTTCGGACATTGTTAAAATAAAATTCTGAAAATCTATGTATTTCCCGTGCATGCGAAAAAAATCAATATTCTGCAACAGGTGTGTGAACAAAGTAAAATTAAATAAAGACAAACTGCACAAAATATAATTGAAGAAAAAAAAAAAGCCATATCGAAGCAAAATCAATCGTGCATTAAATAAAAAATTCCTTAAGTAAAAGAAAGTAAATATTAGTAATACAAGTGAATATTGAAAATTATTGAATTTAAGACAAGTTCGAAATTCTAATTGAAATTTATATTGAGTCTTTAAGACGTAAACAGCAAATATAATTTTTCATTAAATTAATTTTACTTAAAAATATTCTATTTGTACCCCCTGAGAAAAAGAGGAGTCGTGATTTAGTTCTTAGTATATTTTCAATAACATTAATATTTCTAAATCTTTTAATAAGACAATGAGTCAGGAATATTTCAACTATACTTATATAAGATTATGTATGTAATTAGATCTTGATTCTATTTAGAACTATTTAAAATTTATTTAATCAAAACAAAAAAAGAGTCATATCCATGAAAATTTATAATCGAAATAAAAACTGTTTTATAAATACATATTTATCTGTAAGATACATTTGCGAAATAATATTTTATTTATTTAGTTTTAAATTTATTAACATTTTTTTTTTTTTTTTGTTAAGTATATCATTATTGGTAGTTTCATATTACCTCATAAAATACAACCCCTTCGAAATATGTTACAAATATAGTTTCCTACTATTATAAGTTAATTTTTTTTTTTTTTGTGCCTGGCTAGTTGTTAATTGTGACCTTGCAATATTGAATATAATATTATGTTATTTAGATATAAATTCAGTAATCGTGGTGGTTACATTATTTTATGTTCATGATGAGATGGTGATTTTTGGATTTTAATTTTTATATTTTTGATAATTTAAATTTACTAAAGAGCCGACATTAGTGATGCTAAATTTGATATTATTATTTTTATTCTCTTTTGTTTTGTAAATTTTAATTGAATTTTGTTGTTTTATTTTTGAAAAAAAAAACACATTTTTTTCATAATCATTTTTAATAATCATTCATGTTGATTAGTTCAAGGCAGATCATTTATTCAATTTGATTTTTTTTGTTTCTATACTTACTTATTTGTTTTATTTCAAGTGTTTTAAAATTGTATGGTATTAAAAAACTCTTTTGATGAATTTATTTCATTTTATTTGTTAGTAAATAAATAATATCTAACTATTTCAAAATAAAAAAATGAAAAGTAAATTAAATGAAATGAAACTGTACTTTAATGATTCAATAATGAATAATTTCCTTTACTATGCTCCATATGACATCAAAATTTATATATTATATATATATATGTATTTTTTTTTTTAAATTTAATAATCTGAGTAAAATATCAAGGTTAAAAAATTATATGAAATTACTGAGTTTAATTTGTATATATATATACAATTGATGTGCATAAAAAAAAAATTTTATTACAAATTTATTAATAAAACAAAAAAGGTAGGAAATAAGATTTTTTTCTTATTTTTTTATTATAATATCCTTATTACCACACCTTTTAAATGACTTCTTTTATTTCCTTACAACAAAATTTATGTTTAATCAATCTTATATTATTCAAGATTAACTTTTACAGATATTTAAATTGTTTAATTTATTTTAACCAAAAAGAAAAACAGTTATACAATGAAATCTTCACAAAAAGTTAAACAATTATGATTTGTGTATGAGTAAACGAGCCCGTTGATTGTAAAGCTTACAAGAATCTTGAAGTAAAAACTATTTACGTAAAGAATGAATGTAAATCATTTAAAATCGAAGTTAACAAGTTAGTAGATTCTGACATTGGATTTTATATAACTAAAAGTTAAAGAAAAAGGTACTGATGATCCCTAGTAGCTAGTATAGAAAATACAATATGTATTTCATTTCAAATATTTTTAATGACTAAAAATATACAACTCCATCAATCTTTCATTTTACAGCTTTTAAACTGTTGTCTCGAAAATGTTCACCATCACCTCATTTAACTCTGAACTTTCGGGTTACTTTTATTGGATTTAGACTCTTATTTCTCTACTATTTGCAAAACAAATGCTCATTCTAAACTAGACAATTCCATCTTGATACAGTTTTGTCAATATGTATTAGTTTGGTGTGAATTTATTCCTAATACTCCTTATGTTGAAATTTTAAAGGTTCTTATCAAAATGTTATCAATGGAAATATATTTTTTGATCGACGTATGAGTTTTTTTGAGCCACTTATTAGAATTTAAGTCTATATGTAACAATTTAAACTATAAGTTAAAATATAGAATAACGTATTTTATTCTACAAAAAAAAAAACAAAGTTCAATTTTGCTGTTGACCTAGAAGATATTTTTTAGCCGTTAACAGAAAGAAATGTCTCAATATCACTGCAAGCTATACGCCATTCTGGTTCAGAATAAATAATAACAATCTTAATAGAATTTGAATTTAAAATTTTCTGTACAATAATTTTAATCCAATTTACAAAAAAGCCCAAATCTTCACACTTCTATAACATTATTTTTTAATGGCAAAATGTACACACTATCCTTACCTCCGTAATGAATAAAAATTTCCTTTGTAACAGAACAAAAACAACAACAATTTTATTTGAATTTCAGTTAGAAACACCTTTTGAAAAAAAAATTTCAATTTGTTCTTAGTAAAATAAATCATGATAATTACTAAAGAAATAAGTTGGAAATTAATTTTAATAATAAAATATTCAAATCGTGAAAGAAATTCACAAAAAAGAAAATTTCTAAAATAATAAAAAAATAACGAGAGAGTAATCAGTAAAAGTCAGTAAAAAAAAAACAAATTAAAATTAGAATTAAAATAAAAAATGTGAATTCAAATAACACGCAACCCATTCGTCCTCTGTAAATTACACAAAATGTTAACACCTTAAAGACATTAAAGTTATTGAAAAAATTTCAAAAAAGGAAAGTAATTCGCAAAGAAGTGAAAAATTAAAAAAAATAATTTTAAAAATCAAAATTAATAAAAATATAAAAAAAAGAAATAAGAAGAAAAAATCTTGTAATTTTTGTGATAAAAATTATTTTAAATGAAATTTTTTTTTTTTAAATATACATAATTAAAAAAATAATAATTAAATGTTAAAAATAAAATAAATAATAAAAATTAATAATTAAAAATTTTGTGATATATTTTTTTGTTAATTAATTAGAAAAAATATAATCAAAAAATTTTCTAGTTTTAAAAATAAAATACTAATTAAAAAAAAATAAATTCAAAATGCCGGTGGGACAAATTACATCAAGACCATATAGCTCTTTTCGAGCTAAATTATCAACAAATAGTAATCAACAACAACAACAACAAACAAATCATCATTATCAATTACAAACATCATCATCAGCTACTGCAATGCCATCAATAATATTAGATTCTGATAGTGGTGGTAGTGGTTTTCAAAATTCTAGATTACAACCATATCGTAGCAGTTTATATGGTACAAAATCAACTCAAAGTTCATCATTAGCTGCTGCTACAACCACTACAAATATCAATAATAATCATAATAGTTATAGTAAATTAATTACAAATCGTAATGATATTAAACAAAATCATCATGAAGAATCTATTACAAATCATTTAAAATTAAATCATTTACAACATCAACATCAACAACAACATCGAACTACTATAAAACCATTAACACCAAAATTATGTCGTCGTATTGAATCAACAGTAGAAAATTTAAGAACGATAACTGGTGCTAAATTAGAAACATCAACATCATCATTATCATCACCAACATCATCATCATCATTAATGCATCATCAAAATTGTATTAATGGTAAAATAAATGGTGGAGGTGGTGATAGTGGTATACCACCAGCATCACCAACAATACCAACTGCCACAAATAAATATTATTTAAGAAGTCGTTCAAATAATAATAATAGCAATCAACAATTGCAACAACATCATCAACAGCAACAACAACAACAAATAATAAATTCAAATAGAATTTATAAATCAAATTCAAAAACATCTTTAAATAGTATGATTTTTAGTACTAATAAAAGATCGGATAAAAATTGTCCAAAAGATTATAGGTAAGTTATAATTTTACTAAATTAAGTTCCTTTTATAATTAGAAATGCCAGTCGTGTATTTTATTAACGTCATTCTTAAAATTAATTCCTGTTTCTCTAGTCCAAACTTAAACAAGTTGGGTGGCGCAGTAGGTAGAGCGCCTGCTGTCTTTTAACCGAAAGGTTTCAGGTTTAATTTTAGATGAAGCAAAAAATAAGCTTTATGGGTTTTTCGACGTGTTCCAGGTTGCAGTACCCTTTGTCATTGGGGTAAAGTAAATGACAAAAAATAATTGAGAGTTTAATCTGGTATCAACTTAAATAAAATGGAGGTACTGTATTTAAGAAGGCTTAGTTCTTGACAATAGCAGTAGTTTTTCATATTTAATGAATTGAACAATTTTTTGATAAATAAATGCTCGAAAATTGAACTTCAAACTTGCAGTACCGTTTTTAATTAAGCACAAAAAGGTTATTTTTACCTAAGTTACTCTCGCGAACATAGAAAATGTCCATTTAATTTTGTCCACTACATTGTTTTTTTTTTTTCTAAAAAAAAATTTGCTTAACAAATTCTATAGAAACAGTATTTATTTCATTATTAAATAAATAACATTCACTTTATAAAAGTCAAAAGTAACTATTTTCTTCCAAAACGAATAATAGGTCCTGATTCTGAAAAGGAAAAAAGCCTGAAAGTTTGCTTACATTTTACGCAGGCCCACTAATATGTGAATCCCTCTTACTAAACGAAAAATTTGAAAAGCTTTTCTTATTTACCTTGGCATAAATCAAATCGAGATTATTTTATTTTTTATTTTTATACCATTAAAGTTATTTTTGTTTTAATTTTTATAGCAATAACAAATTAAGTTACGCACCTTCAAAATCACCATCACCCAGTACCAAAGAATGCTATTTGAAATTAAAACGTGCCCGGGATAAAAAATTATCAAAAGAAAATCACGTTCCTAATACAAGTTACTATAATACTAGATCTACAACAACGGCAGCAGCATCAGCAGCAGCAACAGCAGCAACAACAAATACAACACAAACAAATCAACATCCGCCACAACAATCATCGAAATTCATTTCAAATAACAACAATAATTATAATAATTCTCAACATTCATCGAATCTATCAAATTTACAACGTTCGTCATTTATTAATGGATCAAAACGATCATCAGTCAATTACAAGAATAGTCATAGTGATAAAAATAATAATAATAATAACAATAATAATAATTGTAATAAATCATTAAATGGACTTAGTAGTAGTAGTAATGGAAATAATATGAATTTAATAAGAAATGTTGGAACACAATTAAGTGGAAGAAGTTCAATACGAAAAAAGTATTATGAAGATGATAAAATGTCATCTTGTTCAGTATCATCATATCATAATGGTAATAATAATAGTAATAATAATAATAATAATAATAATCATAGTAGTAACTGTCATAACAATGGTATCAGTATTACAAATAATACGAAATTAAATCGTAACACAAATTTAGGATCTCCAATTTCACCACAATATGAAAAACGTAGAAATTTAATAAATACATTAAATGGTAGTGGTAATAATGGTAATGGTATATCATCTTCGATATCATCACCAGGTCACCACAAAAATTCATCAAATAACAATAGTAGTAATAATAATAATAATAATCAATTAAAAGCTTTTTCAAGTAAATTTCCAAATGGATTACCATTTGAAGATGAATTTTATAGAAATCGAAGATCTTTGTCACAAACATCATCTAGTAATTATAGTTATTATAGCAGTGGTAATATATCATCACGTAATGGAGGTGGTAATAGTGTTAATGGTATTGGTATTGGTTCTAATAGTAGTGGAAGTGGTAGTAATAATAGCAGTGGTATTATAAATGGTATTACCAGCTATATTGGAAAAGGAAATATTTCAAATAAAAATTATTATGATAATAATTTTGATTTAGATTTAAATGATGATTTAATTAATCATCATCATCATAATGATTTAATTAATAATAATGATAAAAATGTTGATAATAACGATAACAATGATGATGATGATGATGATGATCTCATTAATGAAGATGACGAATTTACACGAAAACCATCGAACGAACCACTTTATGTAGATTTTACCATAACTCGAGATACAATAAATAATAATAATAATAACAATAATATTAATAATAAAACAAATAATAATCATGATAGTCTAGAAGATTATCATAATTATTTAAATAATAAAAAAAGTTCATTAGCATTAAAAGAAACAGGAAAAGGATCCGAAGGATTAAAAACAACGACAACAACAACAACAAAAACAACAAAAATAGCAACAACGTCAACAGGAACAACATCAAATTCAAATATAAAAGATATTAATAGTAGTAGTAGTATTGGTAATGTGGGTAATAAAAAAAGTAAAATAAAAAAAATCTCATCCTATAATAATAAGAAAACTAATCGTGATCTTGATTATTTTTATAAATTTGTAAGTATTACAAAAGGATATTGTGATAATGAAATAACAGTTAGAGAAGAGAAACCAGAACGTTATATAGCAGTTGCATCGTGGATACCAAAATGTAATAGGGTAGGAGGAAATAGTATTGGTAGTAATAATAGTATTAATGGTTTACAAAATAATCGTAATAATGATACAAATAGTAATGGACTAATGGATATGTATCAGTCTAAAGACATTTTGGTATCCACGAGGACAACGGACAATGAGTAAGTTTAAAGATATATATATATATTTTTTATTATAATTTTTTTTTTATTAATTTAAAAGAAAAATAATCAATTAAAAAAATATTTTGATAAATTATTTGAAAATTTAACTATATATGAATATTATGTATTATATAACTATTTTGTTGACGAACGACAATTTTAAATGGTATATATTTTGATTTTATAACTATTATAATGATTATTACAATATATTATGAATACATACGTTTTATTTTTAAATTAAAAAACTTTAGTTATACCCCACTCCGTCAATTGGAAGAAAAGTGCATAATAAATTATTCGATTTTACTGCAAATTGATTGCTAAAACAATAACAGAATTCGGAAATACAATATTACTGGAGTAAAGCCACTGAAAGAATTGTAAAATGATACAGATACAATTTTTGAAATTTTAAATTAAATTATAGAACTATTTATTCCCAAAACAAACAAAAAAAATTATGCTATATATATATAAATCTATCTGATGTGTCGCTTTTGATAATTCTCCGACAACAAATAAAATTCTTAGTTGTTTTTTTTTTTTTGTTAATTAACCAATAGAGTCAATTGTTAATCTCACCAATAAACAACGACAGGAACAAAAAAAAACAAAACAATTTCAAAATCACCCTAGGTCATAAATATATATAACCTCAATAAAATTTCAACTAATTAAAAATTTTACAAAAAAAAAATAAATAAAATCATATAAAAATAATTTACCTATAGATATTACCTACCTACAAACTTTCACATAATATTAAATCTAATTTCATGAAAAACAAAAACTAGCTTCGCTACCTCTTCTATAGTTGTGCTCCCTTCTCTCTCTTCTACTATCAAGTTTAACTAATTAATCAATCAAAAATTTGATTTTATTTAAATCAACAGAAAACAAAAAAATAATAACAAAAAATTATTAAGAAATCTAATCAACTCAATCAATTAATTATGTATTTTTATCTTCCTGGTCGATTATAAATCCCCATAATTATTATCCAAAAAAAAATTTCGTCTGTTTTTTGCAAATTCATTTCAATATTTATATATTGAAATTTTATATGATCAATCTAAAATCTCAAATTTGAAAAAATCAATAACAAAAAAAAATAAAACAATAAATAAAAGGTGTGAGTTTTAACAGTATTGCCAAATCATTTATACACTAGTATTTTTTCAACAGTGTTGTCAGACGTGAAATAAAAAAAAAACAAGATTTGCTAATTTTTGTTTATTTGAACATTTTTTGTCTGTTGAATTTAGACACCCAAAAATCGAAAAAATTAAAAACAAGATACAACCCATATGATATAGTGGTTAATTTCATCTACTGATATCCCCGTTAATGAAATATAAAATTTTGTTACGGATTTAATAACTCAATTAAAATAGAAGTCTACTTTTTAAGATATTCTAGTCCTTGAGAATGATGGATTTATCGGAACCTTAAAAAAAAATTAAATAATAGTTTGTTCAACAGATGATTCTATAACCGACTTGGTAATACCACAATTGAATTCAATATTTGCATACTACAAAATTCAGATTTAAAATAAATTATTGATTATTTTGTATTTCAACTTTTCTAACAAGCCATTAATTTTTTTTTTATTAAAATATTGTTCTTTAATCACTGTCTTATTGCACTGTTGTCGTATTGATTATATACCGACAAATTTCAATTCAATTCTCTTCCTATATAATAATTTTTTCTTTTTACATTTTTTAAAAATAAAAACAAACTGTTTATTTTTTGAGTGAGATTGAACCACAAAAAAAAACCGAAAATAACAGTTTCATTTTAAATATCAGGTTTTGTTAATTGTTTCATGTTTTAATTTGAAAAGTTTGTAACTAATCATGAGATTTTAAAGCTCATCGAAATAAGAAAAATTAAAAATAAAAAAATAAAAAAGAAGCAACAATAAAAATAAAAACAATAAATAAAAAAAATTTGAATAAAATTGCGCGAGAACATTGAACTATGTATAATACTACTACTACTACTGCTAGGGTAGGCAAATCAAGGCATTCGTCAGTCATAAATGATTCACGTTTCATTTTTATTTCAGTGTAAAATTCTGATTCAGAAATTATGATTAGCTATTTTTTAGTGTGGCTTTTCTTTTGTTATTTTTGTTTTGTTTTAAGTATTCTATAAAGGTAAAAATATCATAAAATGCTTTGTTTTAACACATTTCCAGGTGAGCGCTTTGTCCATTCGCGATTTTTTTTTTCTATATAATACTTTTTTTTTTTTTTGAATATCATTTCAAAAAATTTAAACAATCTTTGTGGTTGTGTGTAGTGAATGTCCAGAAGATGATTATTATTATGAATAAAGAAAGTTATTGTAAAGAGACGAAAGAGTATTACTTTGTATTGGGTAAGGGGTTTTAAAGAGAGAAAAAGGGTAACGTTAAAATTTATTTTGTAGATATTTCGCTATTATACGGGTTCATTATTATAAACGCACAACGCGTACATTCTTGGAAATTTAAAGATAATGACTTCTATTCATTTATTTTTTTTTTGTATTTGTTGTATTGTTTATAAAGGAAAATGTAATTTGTACTTCTTGTTTGTTCTAAGGGAACGATGACTGGTTAAAATTTGTATTTCACAATTTAAAAAAATTGAAATCGAATTTAACCGTAAATGTAATGTGATTTGTTTAGAAATATGAATTGTGAAAAATAATTTTTTTCGTTTTACTAAATTAAATTAAAAACATAAAAATAAGATAAAAGTTTAAAACAATAATAAAGAAATTGAATTTAGTATGTAAGTAGTTTAGTACAAATTTTTGGCAAACAAATTAAACGAACAATATAGAGCTCTTGTGAAATAAATTAATACGAAACTCATCAGTAAAAAAAATAATATAAAAAACAGTAAGAGACGATGATTATACATGTGAGGCTTTGTATATTAATTTTTATTTTTATTAAAATGGCCGAATGTTTTATATTAATGCATTTATTTTAATTTCACATCCCATGTGCTTTCTCTATCCCAAATCGCAGCCCATTCAAAGCTGCCTCTTTTTCTTTTTTCTACTTTTCGTATATCATTCTGGACTAGAATTTGTTAGATAAATAATTTTACTTTTAAAATGTATCCAATATTTCTTTCGAACAAGTACTTACATTTTGTATAGTATTGCCATAATTCAACACAAAAATTAAATCCGGAATTTTATTCAATGTTGTTGGTACCTGATATCTAATGAAATGCTCATTTTGAGTCACATTTATACAATTATCAGTCATTTTTTATTTCAATATGTTTTGTTAAATGAAAATTTATCAATGAATTTTATTTCAATTTTTTTTATTTAATTTAATTTAATAACAATAAATTAAATTTGACATTTACAAGCCCTGTTTTGATTCATTTCATTGTTATTTATTGTACAATTTCATAAAATAATAAAAAATTTATAATTATTACCTGAATTATTATTTACTCTTGTTTTACACATTCTCATTACATATTATATTTCTTTATTTGTTATTTTATTTTATTTAAAAAAATATAAAAATCAAATAACACGAGAAACCTTAACAATTGCAACAATGTAATTTTGTATTACCGGTTCAAAAAAATCAAAAAAAAAAAAATTGTTTTCTGTCAATCAAATTGGCACATTGGCACATGTTTTTGATAGTTTTCTTGTTTCAAAAAAAAAAAAAAAAATTAAAATTTTTTTTTAAATAATAACTGAGCCACCAAAAGTAACAAGAACATTAACAATAATAATAATAACAATAATAGTAATAATGAAAAAAAAATATCAGCCACAGTAAGAATAAATATTGTGTGTGGCAGTAGGTACAATTTCAAATTTTAAACATTATTTTTTTTTATTTCCATCTCTTTCTTATCCCAAAGTATTCAATTATTTTCTTAACAAATCGACCTTGTAGTTTGGTTTTTGTTGTTTTCTGTTCCCCTTAAATGTTGTAATGTTTCAAATTTTTTATTTTGGTTTTAGGTTGTTGTGCACAATGTAATCAACACTTATAGTGTGCTTTAAAGAAAAGAAAAAAAAATACGTGGATTTAAATAAATACCTTTAAACATTATATGTTCAGTGCAGTATTTCGCAATTAGTGTGCCATCGTATGCTGATGGTTAACAACACCTACCAATTATTTCAGTTGAATTGAATAATTAACGTAGCTTGCTAATGTGGGTTTAGGTTTTAAATAAGTGACCAAGGGACTGTTCTGTTATAATAACTTTTTGCCTATTCCTTTAAACACAAATGAGGATAAGAGTTTAATTATAAGAAATATAAGAACTATAAGATTTATAAGAACTAAAGGGACTACACTAATTACAAAACAACCCATACTTAACAAAGTACAATCGATTTTACGATGATTGGTTGGTAGTGGTTGATTTTCAGAATTAAAAAACATTAATTTCAAACATATTTTAACTAGTTTATTTCTATTCTATTTTATTTAGACGTATAATAAGTGTTACATGATAATATCTTAGTCGTTTTAATTAAATTATTTCAATCAATTCTAATTAAATCTTAAAGAACTTTACCACAAAAATATTATATTAAAAAATTTTCCGTCACGACAAGAAAAAGATTTCTGAAACTCTGTTTTAGTTGTTTCTATGCATTTGGATCTAAAATGTAAAACTAAATATTGTAAATGTTAAAAACAAAAAAAAATAACACATAAACTAATTTTTTTTTTTTTAATAATTTTAAAAAACGACCTACAAGAAAATGAAACGCAACGATAGCGAAATACAAGAAGAATAACAAAAATTACTAACTTTAAAAATGCAAAATAGTAAAAATAAAAATTAAATATTAATGGTAATTATGATTATATTTACAATGACTAGGTCAGAATCTTGGTAGTGGGTTTTTAAATAACAACTAACAGAAAAAAAAAAATTAAAGAATTTACCGTTGTTAATGCTGGGCTTTTTGTTTTTTTTTTTGTTATTGCGTGCGATGGGCAACATTCTTTTAAAACCTTTATTATTATTATTTTTTTTATTTATTTATTTTTTTAAGTTAAGGTCACGTTACGCATTATTATGAAATTTTCTTAAAACTAAAAATCATCTAACTTTGCACATATATTCTGAATTGTGTCTTGGCTTCTGAATTTTTAATTTTATTGCAAACTTCTGTTCATAGTTTTGGCCAAAAATAAAAATTTCATTTTTTGACAACAGTGTTGATATAAGAGTTGTGTTAATGAGCGATTCTTAAACTATACTCTCTTATTATTAACTCAAGTAAAGTACTGGTTTATATAGGGATTTAAGAGGGAATGTTCTATAAACATTTAAATTTAACCCAAATGTACCAAAATTTTAATGGTAGTGTAATGACTCTTGGACATGAAATAACCTGAAAATTTGCTTTACTTTCTTATATAAAAAAATGATTATGAGAAATTGGATTGAAGTTAAAAAAATGTTTGCGTTTTATTTGAAAAATAGTAAGCTAACTTGGTTAATTTTCTCTCTCTCTCTCTCTCTTTCTCTAATTTAATTTTTCCACATGAACTGTACATAGAAGGTTTGAAATATTTCTAAAAACTCATAAGTTCTATTGATTTTAAAAACTATCAGCTACAAATTTTCTTCAGTTACCATTTCCGAAAATCATGCGTACTTAATTGGCCATCCTATAGTTGTCAATAATTAAATTTTTCATATTCCATAGATTTAATTTTACATGGAATATAAAATTTTAAAAGTTATAACCATTAATATTTTTTTTTTTTTTTTTTTTTTTCAAAAAATGAATCCAATTTACAGATCTTCATAATTTTAATTAAAAACAAAAAATGAATTATTGTAATTAGAGCTCCCAAAAACATTCTAAAAAAAAAAAAAACGAAACAAGAAAAAAAAATTAAACTACACAAGTTATAGTAGAAATAAATAAATAAAAACAGGTAAATATTTACGGTTATGCTTATAGCGTTTCCAGCAACTAAAAAGAAAAAATCTAATATTTTTAATTTTATATAATATGTTTATAATAATTATGTAGGTATCTCTCAGTCCGGATATCAAAAAACATTAAAAAAAAATCATACACACGCACACACAGTTTTTTGGGAAATTTTTTTTTTTCATCATTTCATTAATTTGACCGACATTTTCAATTTCTAGAATTTTAAAGCTAAAAAATTAACAGTTCGTTTAACTAAAAATTCGATTGAGTATTTACTTGTATGTATCTACAAATAAAAACAGTGATTATCATTTTTAACCTAGATTTTTTTTTTGTTTTTTTTTGTTTTGTCATATTTGTATTTTAATGGTTTCATTGTTCTTTTGGGTTTCTAATTTTCATTATTATTATTTTTTTTTTTTATAAATAATTTCCTTTATCAGGGATGAGAAATCATTTTTTTTTTAATATGACTTCCGTGACTTTCATAAATGCTGCAAACTGATAACAAGTTTACCACCAGTTGACGTACTTTGCAATAATGAAAACAAACTCTACCTATATTCTACATTTACTTCAATTCTTCAAAGTTTCTGTTCATTTAATATGTCTTTTATTTCAAACGATTTTTTATTATATTTCCCACTTTTAAAATCGATTTCCATGGCAAATTTCGTAGAAATTAACAATTTTAAAACTGGTGTTGGCCATTTGTTTATAGTCAGACTTACTTCTGAATCAAACCAAATTTTTTATTTAAAGTTTTTTTAATATTCCTACTAAAAATATGGAGTACTTACTTGTTTTTAAATAACAAAACAAAAACTAAAATACTCAAAACAACTAAAAAAGGTACTTCAAAAATGTATATGTATACTAAAAATTTATTCTGTAAAGTTGACACCCAGTAGACCGACAGTTTGCATTTATGAACAGCATTCAGAAAAACTGGCAAGTGTTTTGATCAATTCAGAAAATGCAGATTGACTGCAAGTTTGCATTTATGAAAACAACCGGTATATGACAGAATTTTATTTGCAATTACTGATAAAGGAAGTTTCTGAAATCTCGATATTTGCCCTGTAAAAAATATATTTGTGAGAAGTACTTTACCATTTCTATAATCAAATTATTGACAGTTTAGTTGAGATTTTACCTCTTTTATCTATTTAATAGACGATCAAATTAGTACTCAAAATGTTTATTGATTTCTGATATTATTTTTCTAGATGTTATTTAGATAATGTCTATTGATTTTATATTCTTAATTATCCAAACATAGTTTTCAAATACCAGGTTCGTCACCCCTGCATTAGATTTTCATTTAAAGTAAAATGAAAAATATTTTGACGGATAGAAAAACAGAAAATTTTTCTTTTCTTACAACATCATCTTCTATTCTAAGCAGAATAAAAAATAATAAATTCTTAGAATGGCAGTAAAAGCCCAGACATTTGACCTGATAATAATAACAATTGGTGTTGCCTTTTTTTTTAAATTTATTATTAATTTTTTGCGGGTGTTGAATAAATGTGTCAAATTTTCGCAATTTTCATTAAAAAAAAAAAAAAATTTATTTAAGTTAATGTTGCAAATCATTTAATTGAAGACGCAAAGATATAAAACAAAAAAATTATTTTGATGATGAAATTTATGATCATGGCAATTTTGATGATAATGATAATAAAAAAGAAAATCAAAGAATTTAAAATTAACCAAAAAAAAAGGTGTATCTTAAAAATACAGAATTTTTTTTAAGAAAAATTAAAATTGAAAATATGTATGCCATATTTTGGGAGGCAATCAACAATTTAGAACTGAAATTAAAAATGTGATCAAATATTTTTTTTACAGCTTTGGTTTGTTCTTAAACTAAAAAAAATAAATTATACTTTAAATAAAAATAAAAACAAGAAGAATTAAAATTAAAAAAAAAAGTATGTTATTACCTGAAATTTTTTTACCTTCATATTATTTTATAGTTAAATTTAATAAGGTTTCCTGTAATTTACTACTTGGTAGTATTTGTACATATTCGGTGTCATTTTTCATGATTTTGAAATTTCGGAAAAAAGTTAAATTTGTACTGAAGTTGTAAAGTGTTATATTTTTTTATTTCACGTCATATCAAATTTTTTTAATCTTAAAAATTAATTTGTATATTTGAATCGGTTCCAATTCTGTAAATATTTAATACTAAAATATCAATGAAATATTTAATGAAATTTCAAAACTATTTATTTAAAAATGCATTCGAAATTGAATGTGCGTTCAATGATATTTTATTTTCGTGTCTGTGATTCGTCTTCTATTTCTGAATTTTTATCTCATAATCGTCACATCCTTGATCTATTAAAAATAACAATGGTTTTGAATAAGATAAGGAACCAGTTCTTTGTATGGAAAAGATAATTGTTTTTGTCAAGCGAATGCAGTTCGTGACATCGAAAATAGAGTGAAAAAAATTTCGCTGCATTTTAATAATGTATCTAAACATTAGTGGTTTTGGTAAACAAAAAATATTGACAAGTATTTTGTTTATAAACAAAATGTTGCAAATGAATTTTGTTCATAAACATTTTTAACTTAGCAGGAAAACTACACAATTATATAGTAGGTGGCGCATGACAATCAGTTGTGCTACTGTTTATAGTTATAACACAAAACTGCAAATGTAGAAACGTTTTATGTTTGAAACAGCTAATTTATATTTTTTGCGTTGTGTGAATTAGCAAATGAATTTAAATATTTTTGATAATATTATTTTAATAAACATAATTTATTTGCTAAGTTCATCTTTTGATGATAAAAATGTAAACAAAATAATGAATATGATTTATGTTTACTTTTTCACTGAATTATGCTTACCGACTTTGACATATTAAAATTATTGCCAAAACTTAATAAAAAAAATTTTAACTAAAAATAACTGTAATTTTTTTTTTTACCTTAAATATACACTTTTTGACATTTACGTCACCAAAAATACAAAACATATAAAATTCAAGCTTTTTTCAAGCTGACATCCACTCAAGCTGGTCAATCGAATACATATGCAATGAAATTTCAAGAAGAATTCAAGTCAAGTACTCAAACTATCATGTACATATACGTACGTAGTAATTGTTTTTTAATTTCGCTATATTTGGAAGAACCGATTGCAGTAGATTAAAAAAAAAATGTCAAAATTTTTGTTGTGCACTGCAGTGCTGGTTCACTGCGGTATTAAAATCGATATCAAACATTTTTAATCTCAAAACATTATCAAACTTTTTTTTGCATTGGATTTTTGCATTGGATGGGAGTGTTAGAATGACAAATATTTCAATTTTTCGTCACCATGTCTTTTATAATTGAACTAATTTGCAATATATTATGTACATGTTTTCGTTCTACATGTTATAGTTTATATTATTATCTTTGATATTATCCAAGTAGGAAGGACAGTAATTTAAAATATTTTTTTTTTTTTTTTTTTTCAAATTATTCGACTTTTAAAGTTTCTAATTCGAAATGTTATTTTTAATTTTTGATTTATTTTTCCAAATTTTGATCAGATTTATATTTTGAATTGCAAATTTACTAAATTTTATGTTAAGCAAAACAAAAATATTCACACTTCTTTTACAAACGATTTGCAAGTCAAATATGAATGTAAGTATAGGAATTCATTTTTTGAGTTATGAATTCCAATTATAAATTATTGACTTTTGACTTAAAAGTTTTAAAACTACATAATCAAAAATGTCAACGTCAATTTCAAGTATGTACTAAATAATCAATAATATTGTAGATATATATATATATATATCTGTTTTTTTAATACACAAAAAAATTAGTTTCAATTATTCTTCTTATTTTGATTAACGGCGAGTTATTTAAATTTTTTATATTAAAATTTTCTGAAAATTTATTTCAAAAAAAGAAATTTCAATAATAATAAAACTGATTTTAGAGTATATTTATATATATATATTATATATATATACATATATATGTATTATGCTTGTATATTTTGTTTTTATTTTATTAGCGTACTTAAAAAACAAACCAAATTCTGATTAAAAGACAACATGGCGTCGACTTTAACCTAAATAACTGCATTGATGATTACAACCAGTTTTTTTTTTTTTGTTTTGACAGCAGGAAAGTTCATTATTATCATAAATAATAAATTTTGAGAAAATTTGATTTTGAAGAGGCTGGACTGCTGTTTTTCTTATGTAACCTTTTTATTTATAGTTCGAAGTTGCATTTAGTGTTAAGAATACAAAAGGAAAATTAAAATAATAAACTGTACTAAATAACTATAAAAATTTGTATAAAATTTAATTTGCATTGTTGACTGTTAGTTCTGGTTGAGGGAAAAAAGGAGTCGTGAAATTAAAGCAAATGAAGAATAAAAATCGTGGTCATCATTAATTCATTATTATCAGAGTTAATAATGACCGCTTGTAACAATTTATGAATTTAATGAAATTTGATCAACGGGGGCGCTTTTATAATTTTTGTTTTGGGCAGACATAATTGGTATATAATATATGTATATATTATTATGTATTTTAAAAATGAATAATTTTTAATTTGATTACTTAATTTTTATTAAGTAATATTTAAAAATAAAATATTTTTTTTTAAATGAAATTATTACGATAGAATTGTAATAAAAATATGTTTTTTGTGCGCATTGCAAAAGAGGAGGAGCACAATATAAATTAGTAGATTTTAGTTTCAGTACCATAGTATAATAAATTCATAATAACATCACAACTTTCAAATAAACATATCGTTTTTTCTATTGCGTAATAAAACCCGATACTTTCTTAGTTTTGATATTAAAGCTTTTCCATTCCAGCAATTGAAAAACAACTGAATTAATAAATCATATTTTAATTAAAATGTGTATACAAATACAATATACATACATATATTTGAAATGATGTTGTCAATATACATACATATATTTGAAATGATGTTGTCTACTAAGTAAATAATAAATATTAGTATTAAAAAATAATTTTTGTTAAAACTTAGATTAGAGGATGCTTTACCCTTTCTTCCGTTGCTTACGGAAGAAAGGGTATGTAAATGTAAAGGTATGTACGTATGTAAATGAAAAGGTATTAAAAAAAAAAATAGCAAAGCTATAGGCATGACGCAATCATGTTCATGTTCACTTAAAATTTTTATAGATCAAACGCACAAACTATCTCTTCTTAAGAATGCGACCTGGTGTTATGTATATCGGTTGTGATGACATCCCGTAATTGTCGATCAAAGCACAGGCGAAATAAAAATTAATTGTAATGATTAAATTAAGATGGAACCAAGAATACAATGTAATGGATGAATAAATGTACACGCTGAGTGACGGTAGAGCGCCTGTCTTTCAACCAAAAGACCCCAGATTCGATTCAGATTTGGCTTATGTAACTTAAACATAAACTGTTGTCAATCGAAATAGCTATATGTGTACACAACTCAACTTAAAAATTAGGTTGTGTTATTTTAACATGTAATTAGGTTGTGTTGTGAATCAGAATAGCACCCTTAGTGTCTGACAACTGCTATATAGTTTTACATTTAATGAGTTGATAAGCAATACGCGAAAATCATCGTAGTAAAATATTTGTAGTTTAAATTTGTAGTATCCTACTTAATTAAGCACGAAAAGGTAATTCTATCTTAGTAACTGGCAAGAACATTTACAAAAAAAAAACGAAATGCATTTGACGTACTAATTACAATCTAGTATGACGTACTAATTACAATCTAGCATCGAAAATGAAGTATTTGAGTTTTAACTACAATCTAGTATGTTCCATAACGAATTAATTATATACAATGTAAATAAATTCAAAATGCTTGCATACTGCTTTAACACGCAGAAAGATTTTAGAATTAATTATGTTGTATATAGTATGTTATAGCACATACTACAATGCAATTAAAACTCTAATACTGTATTTTCGATGCCACTTTATTGAAACGTGTTGGCATTTATATCCTGAGTTAAGAAATCGAAATTACTTAAATATGATAATAGTGTTGTTTTTGATAATCAGATTTGTTTTTAGTGATATATTTAGATTTATGGAATAAAAGTCGAGTTTCCTTTCACTAATAATTTGTATTTATTTTGCAAATATCGATATTTCGGAAGCAACTTACTTCCTTCATCAGTGCTTTGCGACTCCTATGATAATAGTGATTATAGCAAGTCTACAAGATCACTACAACAAACCAGAAGATCAAATTTAGGATATTTTGATTTCATAAAGCCATTATTATAGTTCTTCTTTCGCCAAATTGTATTATGGAACATTAAAAAACAACAATATGTTCCCAAATTCATTTCTTATATCTTTATTTTATTTTATAAATTGTACTTTTTTTACAGTTATGCAAACATTGAAGTACAATTTTGCTTGTCCGAAATTATCTAAACATTTGAAAATTAAAATAAAATTTAGATGAACTTTTGAAATATTAAATTAATTTAAAAGAAAAATAACAGTAAAATTTATATCAAAGGAAATCAACAATTTCTTCCAATCTATTGTGCAATTTATTAGTCACATCACAATAAAGTTCATTACACTAAATCAATTTTATCAATTTTAATAAAAATACTGTTAACCCATTTCAAAAATATTTTTTATATATATATATACATAATACATATATTTTTTTTTTAATTAGATTAATTCCACAACAACAATATAAAAAAAATTTCACTGTACTTTGGAAACTTGAATACAAAAGAAAAAAAGAACCCACCCCCTTCAACCATATTTATTTTATGCATTAAAATTATATTCATTGCATTCAATTAATATAGAGAGAGAGAGAGAAAGAGACAAAAAAGAAAATGCAAAAAATATTTTTTATTTATTACTGACCTATGATGACTTGAATTGATTTTTATTACTATAATATATTTTCATTTTAAACAACCAACTTCCAACACAACAATTCTAAAATATACATTTATGAGCATCAATTTTCAAAAATGCATCTTTAACAACAAGTTTTTCAAAATGATAATGGATGGTGATTTCATTGTAAAGAAAAATGCAATTTCATTTCATCATCTGAGAAAAGTATGTAAAATAGAAGGCAATGAACTCTATCTCTATTAAGATTTACGATTTGTAATAATTCTAAATGTTTTCATCATTAAAAAATACAAACAATAAAAAAATAAATTTTAACTTAGTAAGGCTTAGATAATCGACACAAAAAAAAAAAAACAAAGTCAACACAAATTAGTATATGTATAGGCTTGAGAGTTGTGAAATAAATTCAAATGAAAATTCTCTCCTCTGAATCAGTAGTGGCATATGATTTATAAAAAAAAAAAAAAACCATGTTATAATTATGAGGTTTAGATTTGTAAAGGTGTTAATTAAAATTTCCTTTTATTTCATTTTTCAATTTATTTTTTTTTTTTTTAAGTAAATACAAAATTTTTAAAAGAGGAGGGAATGAGGGATACTCTCTTAAATGTGATGAGTGTTTATTTATTTGTTTTTTGTATAAAAATTTCCCTTTCATTTTGACACTTTAAATCAACATACCCACTGAAAGGTGATAATTTGGAAATTATATATACAAGTTTTGATGGACAATAATGCTAAGTAATTTATATTGAGTTGAATTGAAATTATGAAATATCAAGTGAATGCAAATGACTTAAAAAAGGACGGTTGCAAAAAAGGAAAGAACAAAAATAAAAGTTAATTTGTGTGAGTCATGTAAAATGTTGTTGTTAAAATATTAAAAAAAAAAAAATGAGCAGAAATTTTAAAAAGTTTATTCAAATTTTTTTTTTTTATATTTTGATTTTATTTTGATATAATAAACATCCATATTCAGTTAAATGCATCGTATTTGATCGTTTGAAAATATTTCCTAAGCGATACTTTTCTATTCTGCTAGACGACTTTTCATACAACATATGGCTAATAAAGGCGTAGAAAAGGCTATCTCTCATAACTTCAAAATTTTAAATCGATGGAGCACCATGTCCAATTATTTTCACTTTTTGGTTAAATAAGTTAAATATAAATGGATAAAACAATTAAGTAAGGATTAATAAACAATTTTTCATTAGTTTTTTATCTTTTTAATTCTAATGTATATGTGGTCAGTCTTTACTATAATATTAATAAAGAAAGCACATTTAATATTATGTATAAAATATAATAATTATTTTGTAAAACCTATATAATCTATGTTCTATATTCGTAGATGGAAAAGAAACAAACCTTTCGAACTTGTACTCTGATAATTATTTTTATTACAACGTTTGTGGATTCGAAATTCAAATTCAACTAATTTGATTATTTAAATAAAAAAAAAAATAAAAAAAGTCCAACGTTTGTCGATTTTAAATTTGAGTTTTTCTGCAGCTTCTAGAATAATATTTTACAGTATCTAATAAATTAATGACCACAAATAATTAACGAGCTTCCTGTTAAAATTATGATTATTTAATTATGTGCTTTATTTAAACTATTTTATTTATTAATCATTTAAAAATTGAGTGCTGTTCAATTTTAAAATTGAAACAATAAAAAACATTTTTTTTATATGTTGCCAACTTTATGTCATTTACCCTATTTAAAAATTCAATATTTTCTCATTTTACAAAATCTTTACATTAAAGTCGGTCATTTTATATATTATTATATTAGCCATATATTATAATATGAATTATAATACATTATGTATATACATAAACAGTCTATATAAATATAACATATATATATATATATATATATATAAACAGTCCAGTCATTTAATTTTCTCTTGTAAATTACTTTGAAAATGCATTTTCAATAAACAACACGCAACAATAATTAAATTGTTTTGTTTGTATTCGATGAAAAATATCAAAACAACATTCATAAAATCACTTTGTAAATTTGAACGCCTTTTAGCACCATTATTTATTAAAATTTTGAATTGTTGTAAATTAATAAGAAAAAATAAAAAAAAAAAACAGAATTTAAAATAAAAATAAAATGCCATTAATAATTATACCATAAAATTGATGCAACAATTTAATTTTTGCAATAAAATAATGAAGAATTGACCTTACAAACAACAAGAAATAAAACTATTCCAAGTACATACTTAATATTAAGAGCTGTTTGAAAGAAATAAAAAAACTAGTAGTTGCAATGAAAATGAATATTGATAAAATATTAAATATATTCCTAGAGTCATTTTGAATGGAAATTGCATTGCAAGTCAAATCGCAATATGACATAATTATTTTTTTTCGTCTTTTAATGTTGTTCTTTTTGTTTACCACGGAGTATACAGTACAGAATCGAATTGTGAACATTTTTTTTTTTGCTAATTCGGTTCTGTACTGTATTAGAATTCGGTTTGGTTCGGTTCTGTATTTTTAATTGTATTTATTTTTTTTATAAACTCAATTTCGTTTTCAAACAATAGATTTCACTATTCTCTGCAGGATATCCATCCAACCTGTATTAGATTTGGGCACTATTAATATTCTCGTATTGAAAATTGGAAAAAAATCTCATAATTAGCAATTAAAGGTTATGAACTTTTTGAAATAAAAAGAAAGTTTAAAAAATATTATAATAAGTTTAAATATATATATATATAATTATATTTATTGAATTAGAAAAATTAAAGCATGGGAGTGCGATTAAAATACATTTATTTTGGTAGGTAACACCGCCTTTAAACTTCTTATCAATAAAAATAAATAAAAATTTCACTCTATTATAAAGCCATTAAATTTTAACAAAAATTGTCTGCGTTTTTTGTTTTTTGCGTTCAAATTTGTAATTTAATAAATCACTTTATTTATTTCTTTTTTTTTTTTAAATAAAATGAAAAGACCAAAAATCAAATTAAAAAAATTTAAATAAATAAATAAAAAAAAAAAAAACAAATCTTAAATTTTGTGGATTATCAAAAAACTGTAATCATAACCACACCATGAAAATATTTGCAAACCATTAATCTCACTTTTAAAATCTCGTTTTAAGAAAGAATTTTTTTTTTTGAAATAAATAAAATCGAAAATGTCAAAGCTCAAAAGATTTATCGATGAAGAAGAAATTGTGCATAACATAAATGCGACCCATACATTGTAATCAAACCTCTCATATTATAACACCTCTAAATTTATATAATTCATAGCCTTCGATCGACAGTACGTTTTGTATTTGCTATGTTCATGGAGGATTTTTTTAAAATAAATGTGCAATTTCAAACCTACCTACCTACCTATATTTGATTTTTCAATCTCTTTTCAATTTATATTATTAACAAAATATTAATGAAATAAAATCTATGATAATTGTATTGTAATAATGACAGCAGCAGGTGTGAATAGGTATTTATTTAATTATTTTCAAAATATATTTTATTTTCAGTGATGAGAGAGTAAAATTTGAATGAATTTAAAATGTCGGCTTGCGAATAATTGCATAATTTTATGCTCAGTTGAATAGGTTATATGTAGAATAATTTTAATAATAGAAAGTAGAATTTTGTATATTGTAATTATGTACCAAAAAAATACATTTAATTTTACGGCTCAATCAAATCAGGAAAGTTTTTTTTTTTTTTGTAGAATAGTGTAGAATAGTATTAATATCTTTAGGATAGATATGAAAACATACAGTGTAATAATTCACCATTATTGAAGTGTACTGAGAAATAAGTAATTGTATTCTAATTTTGAAAGAAGTCATTTTACGAGTCTAATATTGTAAAATATCAATCCATATGATTATTTAAAAGTACTCCATATCAGAACCATATTTATTATTAATTTTCGTTACTTATGAAACAATTTTCGTTCAAGCGCAAAACAATTTTGTTGGTTTTAAACTACAATGTTTCTGACAGTTCCATTCAAATACTTGCTTTGCTTAGTATATTATAAAAACAATATTAATATTACTAATAAAAACAATTAAATAATATTTATTAAATATTTTGAAAACACACAAATTTCCTAATATCAATTTCAAATCGAATCAAGTCAAATATTTCAATAATAATGATGACATTTTGATCTCGGGTTATACTTTGACATCCAAAAAGAAATCAAAATATTTGACCTTGAAATTAGTTCTAACTGCTTTTGTCTTTTCCTGATCACGTTTTTAATGAATAAACATACTTTGGATCTCCTTCCATGGTGAACTATTACGCCAAAAACTTTAAAATTCAATATTTCATTTCTACAGTTCTATTTTCTATTATATTGTACATAAATACAATACCAACTTTAATTTTCAAGTTTTCTATGCAATTTCTCTAATTCTAAAACATTGAAGTTTGTTTTATATTTATTTATTATTATTTTTTTTAAATAAGATACAAAATAGATTTATTATCAATCAATTCCCCGTATTAGTAAGTAATTTGATTTAAAATTATTTCAGAAATAGACAGACCATAAAATCTAGTCTAAATAAAAAATAAAAATTCAATTATCTCCTAATTTGGTATAAATTTATATCGAATAAAGAAAATCGATGAATAACCTTCAAAAAATGATTTTGTTTTAATCTTGAAATAAATTTGTTGTTGTTTAATTTTTATATAGACAAAAGTTAGATTTTCAAATAACAAAAACAAAACAAAAAAATCAATTTTAAGGTAGACAACAGCAGCTTCTAAACTTGATATTCGAATAAAGTGATTGTAAAAAGAAAATAGAAAAAAAAAATACGCATGGATTAATGGAAAATAATAAAAATTTTACTTTAAATTTACCTGTTTGAAAAATATTTTTTTTTTTCTTTCTACCTATTATTATGCCCTCTATTTTGATTTTAGATTTTTAAAAAAATTTAATATGGCTCTTAATTTTGTTAAATTCGAAATTTTAGAAACACTTTAACTTTATGGAATAAGCAATTCAAAAATCAGGTTTTGTTTAATAAATTTTCTACTAAATAATTAAAAATAGGAAAATTTAATATAAATAAAAATATTAAGTATTAAAGCTAAGACGGACTAGCTGGATCCTATTATAGCTTCCAAATTGTCAAGTAAAAAGAAAATATTTCAATTTTCAAATTTAAAAGGTTTGAATTGAAAATGAGGGTTATTTAATTTTACTAATTTTATAAACTTATATACCGTTGTTGGCTAAGAAAAGAGATAGTTTAAGAAAAAAGAGAAAGAGGAAAATCAAAATTTCATTAATTCTTAAATTTTTAATCATCAATTTCCTACAATTGATTTACTTTTTCATTACAAAAAAAGTGATTGAAATGTAACAAAATGTATACGAAAATTGTCAAAAAATAATAAAATAACTGGAGTGCAAAAGAGAGAGAGAGAAATGTTCTTTTTTATCGAATTAATCAAAATTATAAATTAAATAAATCATGTAAATATATACATATATGTACCTTCAAATAGTACCTATTATTTATTACTGACTTTCTTTTGACATTTCTTCTCATCCAAATTTACAAAATTAATTTACTAAAATACCTACTGACTGACATTTCATGAAAAATAAAAGTTGCATGCAACATGAATTCAGATTCTAATAATTGCAAAACACGAAAACATTTTCTTTTTTTTTTTCAATATTTATTCGGTCCGTGGTGGGGTATCAATTTACCGTTATCACAAATTCATGTATCACGTTTTTTTGCTTGTTTAGAAAAATTGTGACAAAAAATGTATTCCAATTTCAATAAACTTAAATCTATAAAAACAAAACTGAAAAATCTGAAAATTTAACTATTTAATATTAAAACACTCAAAACTTATTTATTTTAAAATTAACAAAAAAAAAAAAACAAAAATAATTCAAAAATTATATAAAATGTGTATTAGTATTACAAGAACTGAGAATGTAAATAAATAAATTTTCAAAAACATTAAAAATGGAACAGGGATTTTTAAACATGTTTTTTGACTCAATCAAATACAAAAAAAAAATTTAAATTTATCGAAGAAAACTGCAGAAATGTTGCAAATCATAATTGAGAATAAAAATGTCAAGTAAGTGTCAAGTATCAAATGTCAAGTAATACTTAACCATGCTTATTTGATTACAATCAATTTTTAATTTTCTTTCCTTATCTTGATCCATAATTCATAATTACGGAATGTGGTCCAAACCGATATAGATACTACATAACACGAGGTCGTTAAAAAAATATTAATTTGGACGAAGTTCAAAGACATTCGACATAAAACTTAATACTTGCTAATTTCATCTAATTCAATTTGATGGAATGTAAATTTACACTATCTCTATACCTATTTACCGAAAATCGGTATTCTTTAAATAACATTTTCTGACCTATCAAAAATATATTTGTGTTTTTTTTTTTTTTTTTTTTTTTTTACAAATACTTTGCAATGTTTTGACAATAATTTAGGCTTTTTCATAAACGCAGTATGACGTGACAATTGCATTATATATGACTGACTCATAATCATATGATTTATGACGGTCACACTACAATAATTTATTGACGTTTATGAACACGTATTTTAAAATTTAGTTTAAAAGTTTGTTTGCAATTTCAATTTAATGTTGTTGCAAATTTAAAATAAATAAATAATACCTACAATAAAAATGGAGCAATTTGTTTTAATATTGCCTTGTCCTTCACTCACAGCCATTTTAAAAATTTGAACAAACTATCTTTAAAAAATAAAACTGACAAGAGAAAAAATTTTGTGTAGTATGAAATTTCATAATGCGTAGCTGACTTTGCTTTGCTTTATGTCATATTATGATTGTGGTAATATAGCTGAAGAATTGTAAACAAATGTATATAAATCATTTATGAACACATGCCAAGATTAATGTATTGCATTATGCGTTTGTGAACAGGTCTTAGTCTTTTTAGTGTACATATTTGGGTATTTAAATTTATTTAGTTTGTAATAGTAGAGAATAACTACAGTGCTCGGTGCAAAACAAAATATCAAAATATTCATATATTTTTCATTTTACATTAAATGCAATTAGACCGTTTTGTAACTAAAGTAATTTAATATAATTTAACAACTACATATACACCTTTGGTGATATTTAAACAATTATTCGATTGTTTATATAATATTACTGGAGAACTTCTGGAATTTATTTATTCATATAAAAACCATAATAACAAAAAACGATAAAAATAAAATATGTTATTGTTAGCTTTTAACCCAGAAATCATTGTACAAAATTTGTTTAATTGTAAAATACTAAACGCATCTACATATTCTGTTTTCACAAAAAAAAAAAATCATTTTGGCCTATTTAAATTCTTTAAATGATGGTTCCCCCTCCCATCAATTGGTTATGTTTCTAGTAGATATTTTTAATTTAACATATTTTGTAAAGGGGAATTCGTTTGTTACAAGAGTATTCTGGTCTTGTTTATTTGTTTGTTTTTCGTTTTTTTTTTCTTTAAATATTTATTAATGTAATTGAAAATAATTTATATTAAATTTTAATATTTAGAACAAATTTTGTTCTACAAAACTTCTAAATTGCTTCAGTTGAATATCTTATAAGTTTTTTTTTTGCCTAAATTAAAAAAATTAAAATTTATTTCTTTTGTAAATAAGAAATACAACTTGTTTTTCTTTTTTTTTTTTAAGAACTGTGTTTGAATTATTCCAGATGATTTAAATTTATGATAAGTTTTCTGTTTTTGTTGCTGTTGTAATTTAAAATTTCAAATATTTTTTTTAAATTTGTAACTTGGGGGTCAGTCTTGGTTTAATGCATCTTTTTGTTTAATTAATTAAATATTTGTTAATTGTAAATTTTTATATAAATAAATAAATTACACAAATATAATGTTGATGTTTAAAATAACGATATAAATTATGATTTTGTAAAGTTGAAATCTTTAATCATCAGCATCAGTTGTATGTTAATATTTAATGAATGTTATTTCATTTAGTGGCAATAAATGTAACAATTATGATGTAGTACGCAATTTGAATTCCTATAAAATTTTCAATGATAATTTAAAAAATTGTCGTTATAATAAATTTATTGACAATTTAGAAATTAGTTTTAATTACAGTTGTAAACACGAGTATTGAAACACATACAATTGCTTGTAAGATTAGACTAATGAACAGAAGTATACTAGTAATTGAATCTTTCAATGATTTCTTTCAAAATTTTGAACTTTTATATACTTTAACGATTTTTATACTGAAGAAGAATATGTAAAAGAGTAGGTAAATGTACAGATGTTATACTGCAAGAGGGAGCTACTCACAAATAAAACAGAAAAAAAGTTAGTATAGAAGAACACATGAAATCAAGTTTTCGTGGCTCTAAGCATAACCGTAATTGTAATATTTAACTTCAATTTTGATACTTACATCGCTCAAAAAAGTAAAAGGAAAAATGTTTTGTTAATCCACGAACCAATTCTAATTTTAGCATGCATGCAATTAATTAAACAAAAATTTAAGAAATTGTTATTGGTTACAAATACGAATTCAAATTCAGGAATAAATTTTAATTTGGATTGATTAAAAATTAAAATATCAAATGTTTGTTTTATTTCTTTCTCTTATTTGTTTATATGTACTCTATTTATTAATATAAATTTTTACTCTAATTTGAAAGAATAAAACTCAGAATAAAGTATTTAACTTAAACTCGATTTATATTTTTTAAGGTTTAGATTTGAAAATTTGCTTTACTTCTCTATCATTCTTTGAATAATAGAAACATGTACATAGCATAGACAGTACTTTTGAAACAAGTTGTTTGAACACAACATCTTAACTAATAACATTATTTATATCTATTTTATAATGAAATATTTTGCAAATAAGTAACTACATAAGTTACTGTCATCACTTAATTAATTTGTTTTTGAAAATCATAATAATACGCATTTGCATTTAAATTAAATTGAAAATATTCCTTTTATTAATATTTTTCAATAACAAATCAATATTTTTAAAACACTTAAGAGTAAATTGCGTTTGTAGACGTTAGTATATCCCATTTTTTTTAAATATTTTTTTTATGACCTACATCATAACTATATCAATTAACAACAACAAATTCGTTATTTACTGAATAAAACATATTCAGAATGAAAAAATTAAATTATTGGGTTAGTTTTTACAATTTAATAGAAATTAAGAAATATTTTTACATTTATCAGTTATAATAGTCGTTTTACAGTTAGTAAATAATCTAATAAAGCCTGTAAAACTTTTTACCTCTGTGAATTAAAGCAGCAGTAACAAGAACCCAAAAAATTAAATGTAAAGCTTTTATATCGCAAAAATTGCCAATTAAGAAATAAAAAAATTGAAAAGTACTAATTTTTGTGCCCATCTTTCAAATAAATCATTATTTATAGAAAAACACAATCCAAGTTCAAAACCCATATAGGGAAACTATATATTATATACAAGAACCAAAAATAGCAAATATTCATAAAATCAATAAAATATTAAACTTGTTCAAATTAGAAGTATTTTGTAAAGTCATCAAAACAATTAAAATTACCCAAAGGTACCTATTCAATATTTTAAAAATTTCCTGGTTTGTGTCTTTGAATTAGCTACCTCGAAAGGATTCTAATTAATCAATGCAGCTTATTTTCAACTTTGAATGAATCTTTATTTTTTAAAGAAAAATATTGGCAAGCAGAAAAAAAATATTCCTATTGTTGCCATGGTGGTAAATCTTGTTTCACCATCCTTAAAAATTGACTATAACTGAAAATTCTTCTTATAGGAAAACCACTAAAAGCAAGATATTACAAAGAAAATATCAAGGGCAATATTGAATATTTTTTCAGTCGGTGCTGAACTTACAAAAAAATTCTTCATCTCCACATGGTGGGCCGGCGAATGTAAGCTAGTTGGACAAGATTATTGAATAAACTTGAACTAGAAGGTTTTATTATTTTAAATTATTTTTTTTAAATATTGGAACAAATTGTGTACGTCTAAAACAGATGCTTATATATATTATTGTAAAACTATATTTGAACAAATTGAAATTAAAATTGTTTGATCGCCACATTCCAAAATATCATTATCAATATATTATATTTAAACCACTCGCACTAAACGTAGACATATATACTTCTTTCCCCGATTCCTTCTATATCCTATTCCAAACATTACATTTTCTATAAAGGTAACCTAACATTTGGAAAATAAGTCCATATAAAATAAATAAATAAGTAAACCAACATATAAACATATAAATAAATAAATAAACAAATATATAGACACTGGAAAGTTAATATAAAAGTATATAAAAAAATAGATTCACAGATTCATATCCTAATCCCAATATCTTGTATTATTGATTTTTCTATTAATCTGAAAGCATTTTCGTATTATTTATTATAGCAACTTCCTGGACATTCACATGCTTGTATCACATTTGAAATTGAAATTTTAGAAAATCGTTAAGTCTTTTTCCACTTTTGTTTTTACTTTTAATTCGATCAAAAAATTTAGTAAAGCAAAAGCCATTTACAAATTAAATTAAGCGTTGCTAAACACATTTTCGTTCTATCTCTTTCTGACTTTGTATTCTTTTAATCGGTTTTTGAAACCTTCATTCCAAAATTTTTTAGTTTTCTTTTTTTTTTGCATTCCTGAATTCGATGTTTTTTTTTGTTTAGAATATTTAACCTTTTATGAAAGAAGCCCTACATTATGTATTGGATAGGCTGCTTAGAATTACACGAAAAAATATTAGTTTTCTAAGAAGAAAGAAACTGATTTTATGTTGTATGTAAAGCTCTTTGATGCGCGAAAATCAAATTGAAATTGGCTAAAACAAAAAGGAAAAAAATTTAACCTCAAAAAAAGTATATATATATTATATATATATATATATATATATATATATATATATATATATATATATATATGTACAAATGTATGTGCAAATAAGAGCAACAATGTTTAAAAGATTATTGCGTGTAAGTAACACAATTGTGCGACGGCCTAGATTTTGGTTATTTTTCTTCTATTTTTTTTGTATTTTGTTGTTTCTCTTAACTATGAAAATTACGTATTTTTACAATTTTTTTCAATTTTGTTTTTTCTCTAAATTTTCTATTGTTACTGAAATTGATTCTTTTATGTCACATCTTTACCACACCACACCACATCAGCCATCACTAAAATAATTAAAGGTTTCTTTTTAGATAAATTACCAACAACAATCATTTTAAAATAAAATTGCTTGTCTCGTGTACCTTCTTTTGGTTAAAAAAAAAAAAAAAAAACAAAAAAAAATTGCAAAAATAAAATTTAATGATATTATTACAAAATAATATTATGGAAGTATCATGTAAATTTTGTCATTTAAATGCATTGAAAGTGGTGTGGAAAAATAGAAAAAACACTTAAAATAATTTACTTAAAAAAATTATGTTTTTTTTTTCTTTAATTAAGTCACTTAACTGTAAGTGAAGTGAATAAATGACACTCTAATTTGATGAAATAATTATGAATATATATATATATATATATATGTATAAGTAGGTCTATAAATTTAGATCTCAATGTCATTTCTCATTCATTTTTTACTATTTTCATCACTTTTTTTTTGTGAAACTTAGAGGTTAAATGCGAGCTGCCGATCTTTTAAGTTCAAACAACCAAACAATAATTATGCTTTTTATTTTTATTTTGAAAAACTTAAATGGACCAAAATTTTACAATTTTTTGTAAAGAGCCTCTTTGACCATTATGGTGTTATAAATCAGGTTAAATATAACGTCAAATTAAAATAATTTTTTTTGGATCTTATTGCAAATTTGAACTTCTGACTGTACTCATTGAACTTTAGAAGTAGGTCTTCGATTTTGAATTAAATCAGTTCATATCTTGATCTTAGTTGTTTGTTTTGTAAATATCCTTTTTGATTCATCATTTCCAATCTAATTGAAAAACATTTTTTTTTGTTTAAACACTTTGTTTTAAAAACACTATTTCTAATTTTTTAAATATTGTCCAACGTTTCGAGACATTTTAGTTTTATTGTTTTTCATTTGTTAGAAATTTGAAGCTGGAATCAGATAATTTGGTGACTTTATAGTTAAATTAAATTTATTTTTCAGATCAATAAATTTTTTTTGTAGAAGTTTTGACATCTACTGTTGTTTACACATATGACGTTTCAACCGAGCTTCATATTGTGGACATTCAATATACCAAGAAGCTGATAGGATGTAAATATCCGATTTGACAAAATGTTAAATTTATTTATAATATGTAATGTGAATAACTTTCTGTGGATATTGTTGAAAAATCTAGTGGCCCGCGAAGAAACAGATGTTAATTTAATCACACAATCTTTTACGGACCAGTTATCGGGCTATTTTGTTTAATTTAACTTATTATAAAAACAAATAGAAACACTTTCGTTGTGACATTTATAGCAACGAGCGATAACCCGTGCCAAATTTTTTTGACATTTATATAGCATTGATAATTTAGCACCGGCATGAACCCAGCTTTTGATTTTATATAATATCGTCGTCGTTTGATTTTTTATATATGTTTTGGTTAAAACGGTGATAAAATTATTAATATGATTTTAAATGTCATTATTTCAACTTCTAATCAAAAACACTGTTTCCTGTCAATTTCAAATATCTTCGGAAAAACATTTAAAACAAATACATGATGTGATAAATTGTAGCCTTGACTATGTTATAAAAACTTGACAATATTCATTCACAAATTTTCACAAATATTAGCATAACTGTATTTATGTACTTATTATAAGTGTGTATAATGTATTAAATTTTTTTTATTTAAATATTAAATCACAGATTCCTGCTCAAAAGTTTTTTTTTTTTATTATTATTATTTTATTAGTCTAGTAATTTATTAAATACATTTATTTATTTACAATTACAAAATATTGAGGATTTTCTTCCTGTTCATTTGATTTAAAAACAAAAAAAAATACTGACATATTGACATTGACATTGACATTACCATTGAAAATTTATGTATTATTTATTTTTTTTTCTTGTAGTTATGTTGTATCAGTAGTCTTAATTATTTTGTAGTTGTTTATAACTATATAAATACATTATGTATAATTACTACTTAAAAAATATGTTATTGTATATATATATATATATATATACAAAATTGTGTTGTCTGTCAAAAACAAATTTAGTTTTTTTTTTTGTTTGTTTTTAAAGTCAACGAAATTATGTTTTTCTTAATAAATTGATTAAATAAAATAAATATAATAATAAAAAATTAAATAATAGTAAATAGATAAATTATAAAAAATTAGACAAATTTTTTAAATCGGCATTGATGAAGGTTAATGTATAACATAATTTTTTTTAAAAATATTTGATTTAAAAATAAATTTTGTATCAACATGAAATAGAAATGGAAAATTATTTTAATTTATGTATAATTAATCCCATGTATATACACTGCGAATCTCCGAAATTTAATTACAATTTTTCCAGTTTTTAGCTCGTATCAAGTGAACAAAGTCCGTATATGAGATGCACAAATATTGTATAGAACAACACAGAAACAAGTGCGTATACCCTCTTGTGTACATCATATATGTCAACATTAACAAACTCTGTTATTTTATTTGCTCAGACGAACCTGGATAATTTAGATTCAGTTATGAGGTTTATTATATGTACATTTTTTTATATATCTATACATTATTGTTTTGTAAATATTTTAAAATATTCTTCAACAGTTTGACAAACACACACTATGCATACTCGTATGTGAGAAAAATATTTTTATTCCCGAAACAAAAATCCTTTTTAAGAGATGTGCAACGTGTTACTGTACTTTCATTTTTTATTTTTGATTTTATTTTTTACTTATGTTTTTTTTCAGTATAAAACTTCCAAATTAAAAATTCAAGATTAAAGAAAAATGTTATATAACTAACTAACAACATGTTATTAATATTGCGTGCTCTTCAACTTTCTGATTTTCTAATTACTGACAATAAAATTTTTGTGTATTTATTATTTAATCCGAAAATAGAATGAAACTGAAACATTAAATTATTGTACATATTATTACATATTACATCTTGTTTCGTTGCATAAAATATACATAAATTTTTCGTTCGTATAGTTTTTTTTATTTTTTATTAAATTAATAATTTTTATTTTCTCTGTGTTTCATTCACTCAAAACGATTTTCAGTAAAAATCAAATTTTAAATTTTAAATTGTGATAGCTATAGTGTAAATGTAGCGTTACAACATCACAACAACTGCATTACATATATTTTTCCCCATAATTTGAATTCCAGTCAAGAGATTTTTACCATTTAAGGGGGTAAATTTGTTTTAAATGTTTTTTTTCTTGTTATTGTTGCTTGTCATATAGGTACATGTGTTTTGACTTATTTTTTTTTTTTTAATTAATTTGCAACAAAAGTTAAATGTGATGAATATTTTTAAAATGAGTTTGTAATATTTTGATGAAACATCAGAGAAAGAGACAAAGATAGAGTTACAAATAGCATTATAACTTAGCTTAAATATCAACTTTACAACTGCAAATATGAAAATGTAATCACTGTATATCTTGCTCCAAGTCTCAATTAGGTATTTTAAAATATTTTGTTCACGATTAAAATGTTAATATCCTTTCAAGAATTAATTTGATTCACAAAACACTTAAAAATATATTTTTTAATAATTAGTCTCGAAATATCAAAGCCAATCTAAGCAAAACATTTATTTCCAAAACACGTGAATACTCATTGCATTCGCATTGTATTTTAAATACGAGTTTAAGTGTTCTTTCGTTTTATATTTGTTCCACAATCCATATTAATTCAAAAAAAAACTTAATTTTGGGGACGTAAAATTCTCTGCACACCAAAAATCTAATATTTAACACAAATTTAATTTTCGACGACTTCAGATTGACTTATAAGAATTAAATGTATTTTTATGTTGCCAATGTTTACAAACATTCTGCATGTTAAAATTCTAGTTAGATTTATTAAATTCCAATAGATTATTTGAATCATGAGCTTTGGGATGTATGTTTTTTTTAATAATGATTAGCCAAAATTCTAATATTGCGGTCTATAAATTAGCATTAAAGTATAATTATCACCAAAACCATTTCTTTCAAATCCATCTTTTTTTTAATTTTGTTTTTAAGAATAATATTTCAAGTAAATGTAATTCAATGTGGGAAATCTATTCAAAGTCCATCTTCAGTGCATATTTAATTAACTCATAAATAAATTAAATTATAAACATAAATTTGATATAAAATAAATAAATTAAGTTATAAAAGTTTATTGATAGGCAATATAAAAAGAAAAAATAATTTCGCGGAATTTTAATTGCAATTTTTGTTTCTATCTTTTATTTTTGTTTATTGTTTTTATCTAATCGATATTTTGACATTGAATATTTTTTTTTTTTTTTGGTTTTGTTTGCGTGATTATTTAGTATATTTTTTTTTTTTACTTTCTAAATATTTACAGCCGATTATGGTTTTATTTTTATTTACAATCTACAAAATAAATAATATTAAAATTATTCGTAAGGTAACTTCAATATTCAAGCATATTGAATTTGGGTGTTTCCAAAAAATTTGCAATGTTTTTGTTTTGATTAGGAATTAATAAATTTTTAGAATTTTCCCAAAATTGTGGCAACTCTATTTATTCATAATAAAATATCTACATTAATTTAACATTAACTGAAAATTTAAAAAAAAAATCAAATTACATTTTAAAACAAAAAATAGAAAGTAATTAAAGCTATTAAATAATTAATTAATACATTTACAAAATTTAAATAAATAAAAATTTTTTTTTTAGTTATTTAAGCCTTTTCTAAATATTTATGTTATCCACCACCTTGAATGCATAATTTTAAAATTCACAAATTGATATTTTATAAAATGTTATCAATAAAAAATTATCACTATAATTAAAAACATTAAAAAAAAATTAAAAATATTTTTAATAGTAATTTAATGACCTTTACACCAACTTAAAAAGACTCAATCAAAAAAAAAAAAAAAACAAATCAAATAAATTTTGAATAAATCTCTTAAATTACACGAAAACATAATATATCTATAGTTAAATTTTTATTTAGGCCTTGTAAACTTTTGTAGCTACTACTACTTACTACCATCAAATAATAAAAATAAAAAAAAAATAAAAATAGTAAAAAATTCATGGTTAGAAAAATCTTTTAAAAGAATTTTATAACCAATTTTGGTTCTAATGATTGTTGTGGTATTTGTTGTTATTGTTGACGTTGTTGGTATTGTACATATTATGATTTTAAATTACTTATTGATAATATCAATTATAAACTATATGGATAAAAACAAAACGAAAGCATTAAAATATTGCTTAATTCGATTGCATATTTCACGTTTTGCAGGGTTTAATAACCATTAAAACATTTTCATATTTACAAAAAGTAAGACATTTAAAAATACAAAAAATGTTGGTATATTATCTTGTGTTCAATATTTTAAATGGATTTGTTTAACAAGTGATAAACGTAATTATTTGCAATATGACAGATATACTTATATAAAATATGTAATAGATCACAAACAATATTTGTACTAAATTATTATTATCTACAATAGAGATTTCATACAGAATTATATGGGATCTCCAAAATATCTCATTTGAATATTTTAACACATGTTATGGTCTTGACTTCAATGATTTATAATGAAATTTTTAAAATAATATTTTAACATAAATTAAAATTTGTGACATAATTGCTTGGATTTATGGCACACTATTAAAAACAATTTACTCCTTGTAGAAATAAAATTTAAATAATTTTGACAAATTTCGAAGTAAAATTTTTTACCGTTAATTTTTCCCATACTTGTATTAACAAAAATAAAATCGTAAAAAATTCTTACAATTAAAAAGTCATGTAAAAAAAGTCAACTTAGGCAGTCTTTTGAAGAAAAAAATCTGAAAGAAATTATAGATCCAATAAAAGAGAGAAAAAAAGAGAGACAGTTTGTGAAATTACAGTGAATAAAGAAATTGTAATGTTCTAAACCACTGATTAACAAATTATAATGCATTTTGCACAACCTTAACATTCAAAAAGGAATTTTTTTGTTTGATTTTTTTATATTTTTGTTTTTTTTTTGTTTAATAAATTAAGTATAATAAAATAAATTTAATAGAAATCAAAATAACAAATTTGACTTCTTAAAATTATAAAAACAAAAAATAAATAAATAATATGACCCTCGATTTTCCATCCAGAGGTCTACTTTAAATCTACACGCACACACACCAACACTTTTTTTTATATTTATTTCTTTCTGATAAGTTTTAGTACCTATAATCACATAATTTGTTATTTTTGTTGTTTTGTTTTTTCTTGTTTTCTAAACATAAATTAAATATTGTGTAGGTTGAGCCTTCCAAAACAATCTCAAATCCAAAGAAAATAAATAAAAAAAAAATTTAATCTTAATTCAAAAATGAAAAAAAAAAAAATGAAATGCGACGGGGGCTCTCTTTAGTACCATACATATTGGGGATTAAAGATAGTGTAAATAGCATTTAAGATTAAAAAAATTGTCCATTAAAAAAAAACTATTTTGGCAAAAATTTTCAATCGCCAAAATATTTTCACATTGGATTCCATTTTTAAAAACTATTACTGGTTGATTATTATAGATAGGCTGATAGGTACTCTAGAAATTCATATTAATTAAAAAAAAAAAAGTTTTTAGCAAACTTTAGTCTGATATATAGTTTTGTTCGCCTACAATTGTCACTTTTGAATTTGATAAAAAAAAAAATTTTTTTTTTTTGTTTTACTTCAAAGTCAGCGAATTTAGAGTAAACGAGGTGATTTTAATGTGAGTAATGATGATAATAGCATTAACGTGATTTGTAGATTTTAATTTTTTTTGTAAATAGTCAAAAAATATTTGATTTAGTCCAGATGTGACTTTTATTTTGTTTTTAACTTGCAAATTTTTTATTTTAATTTAGAGCATACCTTAAAAAAAAATTTGTACAAAACAAATTTAAAAATTATCTTAAAATCACGTTTAATTTATTTTTGTGTTCTAGACCAGGGTCGGATTTTGGTTTGGGAATAATGATGGCTGATGAATAATTATTGTTTGCGTGGTCAGTGTTTTCAGATAATATGGAATGTGGAATGAAATAAAAAAATTATTAATAAAAAGACAAATTGTTGAAAGTTGACAGTTAATGTATAAGAATATATTTAATAGAGGTACCAGATTGTATCGTGTTGTCTTATTCTAATAGTTGAATTAATTTTTCTGTTTTTCTTAATGAAAAACTAAAAAGTATAGCCGAATCGACTCAAAAAACTGTCATCTAAGGTTGACATACAACTTTTTTAACCCGTATGAACGTTTCAAATAACATATTAACTATTCAAGTTAGAAACAACAGGTTAAATATAAATTCATTTTCGTTTGTAACTTGATTAGCTATTATTAATTTAAAAACATTATGGATTAAAAAGAAGTTGTTTGCCAATATTAGAGGTCATTTGCTTGAGCCGGTCCTAATTTTATATATTAATCAAGCAACAAAAATACATACTTTAAAAATGTCATAGTGTAGATAATTTAACGACATGTTGCAGCAACTTTTTTACACAATATTTTAATTCTTGTTTTTGTTTTATTTTTTTTTCTTATTTACTGAATGTTTATTTACGTACGAATGAATGTTTGCATATAAAATTTAATAATGTTACTATTAATAGAAATTGAATGGGTGTAGTTGACAGCTTCTTTTGTTTTGTTTTAATTTTTGCATTTTAAGGTTTTATTTTTGTGTGTGTTTGCTGAACGCAATTATTATTACCAGCCTAAAGGCAAATAAACTTGAATTGAAACATTTAAAAATTTTAACAAACTTGCAATTTTGTTTTTGCTTTTTTACCAAAAGAAAATTTTATGGTTATCTTAATGTTTATTAATATTGAAAACATTTATTATTTTTACTAATTTTTATAATTTTCTATATTCATTTTTTATATATTTTTAAAGTGTTGATTAAGAAAAATTACATTGTCTTTTAGTATTAAGAATATTTATTGAAGAAAGATACCATAGCGAAATTTTGTATTGCGATAAAAAAAAAATCCTCTTTAAAAAAAAAAAAATATAAACATGGTTTTAGTAACTGGATAAATTACAAATAAATTTTGTTTATTTAGTGTATTAACCAGTAAACCTTTTATATTTTGCACAACTACGAAAACCAAATTGCGAGATATTTTTACAAAAAAAAACTTCATCATTTTCCATTCGATTCTGCATGCATGATACATTTAGTCATTAATAGGTTTTAATGTCCAAAAGAGTTTTAAAATAGAATAAAAAGCATTCGACAGCAAGTTTTTCGATGTTTTACAGTTGTTCGTGTTGCTAATTCTAAAATGTTTTGGTTGTAGATTAAAAGTTTGTAAAATTGATATAATGTTTTCTCTGTTTTGTAACTTAAAGTTTTATTGTGGAGAATTCAAGTATAATTACAAAAATTGTAACATGCTATATAATTATTAAAAGCTATTATAGAATTTTAGTCGTCAGTGCTAGGATTAAATATCTAATAATTAATTAGTATAGATCTATAACCTAGAAAAGTACTACAGAATAGTGCTTGTACTAAATTGTGTCAAGTAAGCTGTTAACTATATTAAATTTATTATTTTATACGCATTGCCACATACCTATGTAATTTTATTTATTTGACAATTAAATTGAACATTGTCAATCACAGATGCAGACCAGACTAGAGTTTGAAAATAACTTCTATATATACTCTTCGTAGTGTACACTCACACACTTTATAATACAAAATAATAATATAAAAGAATTTAAGAAATAAATTAAAATTTTATTGAAAATTTTACAATATGATTTTTATTGCCATCATTTATTAAAAAAAAAATATCTAATTGTAATTTAATATTCTAATTGTTTAATTTGATTTTAAAATTTTATTTTTAACTGATGTCCAGAACTAATCAGTTGATTTTCTGCATTTTGACATTGAAATTTTAATTAAACTTAATATGATTCGTTAATCATATCATCAATCAAGAATCATCAATTTCTTGAATTAAAATTACTTAACATATTTTAACATATTGTAACGGTTAAACCGCATCGTCGTCATACATAAATATTAACATGTTTAATTGGAAAATTTTTTTTCTTTTTAATCCAAACAGAAATTACGTATAAACACATTCATTTTCACACATGTATTGAAATACATTTTATAACAGTGGTGAAATTATTTTATGTGCACTGACATTTTAAATATATGTATATATGCATATGCATATGTGTATAAATATAATTTTTTATGGGACCGTCGAATGAACCGGTTCATTTGAATAAAAACTAATTATTCTTGTTTTATTTTATTTTTTTTTAAATGTACGATTAATTTTATTTATTACCTATCTCTTTCTCAATTTTAAAATTGAAATGGCATAAAATTAAACATAGCAAAACAAAAATAAAAAAATTAAAATTTCCAATTCTTTGTATGTGATTTTCAAGCAACATTCCAAATCAACCGGGGATAGTTATGATTATGACTAATCTCTTAGAATTTAATTTGAATAATTTTCTGATTTATTTTTTATGAATATGAATAGATTGCCAGGTTTATTTAATGATTTTTTCACATTTTCAATTATTTTTACGAAAATAGGTTAGAATTTAAAGCTTAGGTTAAAGATTTTAGTAGTTTCTGTGCCGTTTGATAGTAGAAGTGAAAAGCAGAGTTTTAGGAAAACAGTAAAATTCTGAACAATATAATGAATTTTTGAATATCGGTAAATCATTTTAAGTTTTCAGTTGTCAAATCTCATATTAATTTTTTTTAAAAAATTAAGTGACACTGTGAAAAAATATAATTTATTTAACTTTTTTATATTTTTTATTTTAATAACAGGCGCCTAGCTTAATGTTCTAAATTAAAAAAATTTAGAACTAAAAATTTAAAATTTTAATTGTCAAAAATCGAGATGTGGCTATTTTACCATATAAAAATACTATACACATAAGTTATGTGTATATTTGCGTAATTATTTATTTAATATAAATATTTAAGAATAAAAAATCTGAAACATAAATTATGGGCAGGTACTTTTCTAGTATCGGTGTTTAACAAAATAGAAAAATGTTACGCCAGGTGAAAATAACTCGATTAAAATTTTGAAAGACATTCTTTATTATATTTTTCTTTAAACAATACCATATAACTTCAGGAACAAAGAATAGAATTTATGTAATAAATCTTGATAAAATTAAACATTTTGGCAATACTGCTTCCACATATTTTCTTAAATTTAAATCTTAAATTAAATTTGAATATTTTATTATGTAAAATCAATGGTAGAGTGTGTTGTGGTGGTAAAAAAAAAATTATTACATTTTTATTTTTAATTCTAATTATTATTGTTAATATTATTATTATTTTCGCCCACTTTTCCTTGAACCACACTTTAGACTCATATATTCTATCTATATTATTGCTATATTGTAGTTATTATTCTATATGCAATTTTTATATGGCTTATGTACGTGCCCCGTACATCTATACAAACCAATGAATAATATGTTTCTATAATAGTATATGTAGGTATTTGTGTCAAAATGTGTGACAAGAAGTTTATGCCTATACAAAAAAAATAATAAAAAATGAGAACTTATCTGGATAAGTTGAGAGTTTGTGTTGTTCTTTTTGTAATTAATGGGGAAACAAGTGTCAATAATTTTTTTTTATTGTAATTGAAATTGAATTGAATTATTTTTTTTTTGTTGTCTCTTTTTTTAATGTATCGTAGGTTGTTTATATAGGCGAAAAATACTAAAACGAATCAAAGTTACGAATAAAAAAATTTTCATGTGGGGTTCAAATTGAAAAATGTCATATTTATGTAATTTTAATTTTCATATTTTGACCAAAAAAAAAAAAAATACTTACCATGGTTGGTTTCAATTGAATCAAATACTCATATGTACAAATGTATCATATTTTTTAGCTCAAAATAATTTTAATTAATTTGCTTTTGTTTTTTAATTTAAATTATGTTTGTTTAAAAATTTACAATTTGAACAGAATTAGGTCATTCCATATTTTGTGCAAAATTAATTTTTTAATCAAACAAAACAAAAAAAAGAAACTGGATAAATAAATCAAATTGTATAAAATGATTGATATTTAAATTTTAGCCGGGTATGATATAGAGAATATTTTTTTTTTTTTATTTCACTTATTTAGTGACAGTTTAAAAATTTGATCAACTGCATTTTATTTTAAATTGCAAAAAAAAAAAAAATTATTTGTCGCAAGTTTCTAGAAATTGAGAAATTCGAGATGACAACAGTTAAAATTTTGAATTATTTTTTTTAAGTATAAAATAAACCTAATGAGCTTTACAATTGTATTCATATAAGCAATTCTTGAACTCATTCATTTCATTTTGATAATTTTGCTAGCTAGAAAATCTAATAGTTTAATAATTGTATTTGCTAGTCAGAACATACATTATTAATAGATTGGTTTTAAAACACATGTTCAATTTTTACAAATTACTTTAATTAAAAGCTTTCACGATGAATATTTATATAATTTAATCGAATTTAAAATGCATATATGTGATAATATGTTTAACTAATTGCTAAATGATTGTCATGTAACATTTAACGAAGTCTTGTCAATTCCATCAACTATGACTAGTATCTTCAGTTGTGGTCACATTGTTTATTGGAAATATAATTAATATTTGTATCAGTTGCATTAAAATTAGGATTGCAAATTATTCTGTTAACTATAATAAATTATTTAATAAAACTATATTTTAACTATCATTTACTAACACAGCTGTGTAACATTCAATAGATTAGCATCTCATGTGTTTATCTCCTCGTTTGATATTGATTTTTTCTCAAGTGTTTACATACATGTTTACTATCAATTGTACAAAAGTGTAACTAAACTATAAATATTTTTATATGGCAATACTGAACAAATAAAAAAATATAGTTTATTTTCACCAAAATTTGTTTTTGGAAAGAAATTTCCTAATTTGAATTGAAAATCTTTTTAATTTATTTACTTTTACGAATTAATTATTACATAAAATTATAAACTTGTTTTATTAATTTATGACATTTCAATAGACATTATAGTTTTTATTTATTTATAATATTATGCTTTCAGTCGTAACACATTCTTATGTGATCGAATTTCCTTATCCGATTCATAAATGAATTAAATCTGATGTCAAACGGAAAAATTTTGTTCAATAATTTTCTCACCAATTTTTTGTTATTTTTTTCTTTTTTAAATAAATTAAAATTAAAAAAAAATGTATTACTGTCAAATATACATAACTGTCATTTTCACTGTCATCCCATACATCATTTGAAAATTTATCAACACCAAGTTGTGTTGTCGCTATGTAATTTTCATTTCATTTTCATTGTCTTTCCTTAGTTTAACGCCAACTTAGAATTTTATTTTATTTTTTTTTTTGGTTGTTTATTTTGAAAATTTGTCTACACTATTTAAATAAATCAAAATTTCAAATAAATAGCGTAAGTATTATAATAATAATAATAAAAACAGTAACAAAAAAATAATAGAATAAAAACCGAAAAGAATAAAAAAAAAATATTCATTGAAAATTTAACAAGAACAAAAAGAAAAATATAACGACTTAAATTAGCGCCTGTCACCTTTTTTATGTTTTTATTATATTTAGTTTCTATTAATAATACTTTAAATATATATATATATATATATATAAACAAATGTATTATAGATTTTAAGATTTATTCGAATAAATATTACCATTTTTAGTAATATGAGATCGATAAAAATGAATTTCAATTATGTGAAAATTTCTCATAAAATTGATGTGGCCATGCTACTGGTTACAATTTTTTGTTTGTTTATTTTTATTGTTGTTGTTATCATTCAGTAAAGTCAAACGATGTCATAATTTATTTAAATTTTTTTTTTCAATTGACAAGTTTTTAGAAATATGTATGTATATGCATACACAGTAAAATAACGATAATTCAAAAATAAAAATATTTTTTGAAATTTGCAAAAATTGTAGAAGGAAGGATTCAAGCTTTTATAATGGGAAAATTTTGAATTTCGGCCATACTGCTTCCATATATTTTTTGTTGTTATTTATCATTATTATTTAAAATTTAAGTGTTAAATATTGTCCAAATATTGGTAGGTCCAAATATTGTGAAAGGTAGATGTATTGATAGGTCTATCAAATTCAACACTCTTTTAAAGACGAAGTTTTTCGTTTTTTTTTTTATTTTTTATGCACCAGAGTAAGAGTATTTTCGGAAAAAATGTCAATTCATCATTTTGTTATTTTAACAAATTTGTATTTAAAATTTAATTCAGTAGGTTTAAATTGATTAAATTTAGTTCATTAGAGTCGAGTACAAAGCACTGATGAAGTCTGCAAGTAGCAGACGAAATACGTGTATGATAAAAGGAGAATCTGTATGATAAAAGGAGAATATTTTAGACTATTTTCGACAATTATTAATTCAGTAGATTTTTATTTCAAGAAATTGTCTGTATGTGACTCATGTTAGTGTATATTAACTACGATTCCTAATAAACCATATTCTTTATTGATCTTACTCTAATAAAATTATTTTTTTTTTTTCATTCTTAAAACTAGTGTTTGAGTTTTTCGTTTCCCTAAGTTTGATAATGGATGTATTTGTCTATTTCTTCGAACTTATAACTGAAATTTTTGGGTGGAAATGAATTATTTATTTATTTTTTGCATTTCTGTTGTTTTGTCATAGGCTGATTATTCCAAAAATTTGCAAATTCGAAAATAATTTTATTCATTTCAAATAAAAATATTTTATATAAAATCTATCAATGTAAAGTATAAATAAAAATTCAAAACCATCTTAAAAAAATTTTATTCGAATTATCAAGACTTTACTGTGTGTATAATAATAATTCACTAACAAATTTTACTGTTCATTTGATTGAAATCATTAAAAATTTTGATATTAAGAAGAATAAAACAAAAAAAAAGGTATTTAAAGACGCCATCGCAATCATCACTATTTTGACATTTATTTGTTTTTAATTAAATTTTATTCAGCGTTCAAATATTTAACAAAAAAAAAAATGGTAACATAAATTTTTAAGACCACAATGTGTGTCTCATAACCTTTTATATGTGATTTTTATATTTAATTGCTATTATTTAATATTACAGTGTTATATTATTTTAGTTATTATTATTATTGTTCTAAGGTCAAAATATCATGAAATTTCTTTAATAGCCATTTTAAATAGATTTAATGGAAGACATCTGAATCAAACTGAAACAAAAAGTTTTTTTTGCGGATTTGTTTTTCCTTTTTTAAGATAATTAAATCGTCTTTAAATGGAATTAAATTTAAATTTCGAATATCACAAATCTTATTTTAATCGAATTTTTAATGCACTTTGTGGATAGTTTTATAAAAACGAAAAACATTTTAATTAAATTTCGGATTAAACTTGATAACTAGTTTTGAAAGAAAAATAAAAAAAAATTAAGAAATTTTTTACTGATAATGGATGCATTGGTACAGTTTGAGTTAAATTTGATTAAGTGTACTATTGAGGTTCACACACAACCTAAAATGTAGTTGAAATTGACAATATTTTTCTTATGCTCTATTGCGATTCACAACACAACCTTATTATCTGTCAAAATTATACAACATAATTTTTAAGTTGTGTTTGAAATGTGTAGAATTTCTCTTGTTGAATCCAAGCATTTTTATCAATATGGGAAATTAAAAAATAATTTCTTATAAATAACAACCTATAAATTCTTAATTTGAAGAATAGTATCCACAGTGATTGTACACATTGTAAAACTAGTGCCTATGTATATTTTACAAAGTATCTTATTAATTATAATTTATGAATTCCAATTTATTAACTAAACGTCATATGTTTTTTTTTAATCAAAAGATTTTGTAATTTTTTTTTTTTTTTATTATTTCAAACGAGTAAAATACAAATATTGTTATAATTATAATCTTATTCAAATATTTATAAAATAAAGTTTAATTTTATTATTAAATCTATTATTAAATCTAATAGTAACATGATCTTAAGTATAGAGAATATTTATATTTGATTTAATAAAAGATAAAAAAGATAAAAGAAAGTAGTTTAGATTAAGATTAACATTATATACTAATTAATTTAAAATGTAAAAATATATGTTTAAGACCTAGCCTAAGCTGTCTGGTTGAATTGTGCATTATAAATCAATTTTTATTTTCCTAATACGTGTTAGAACGATCACATGAATATACAATAATAATATAGAATTAATGTAAAATGTATGCAAAAGTGCATTTTCATTAATTTCATACTTTTTAATATAATTTTACTTGCATTTAGTTTTATTACTTTATTACCAATTATTTTATTTTTTTTGTATTGCTATTTCTATTGTTTTAATTACATTTTATATTTAATTAATTATAATTCAGATGTTATACTCCTTTACATACAATTTTTATGTATAATTAACACCACATAAAATAATTCAAATTTTTACTTTTAAAAAATTTCAATTAAGAAAAAATTATATTTTTTTGTTTAATTTTAATTTATACTCGACACGAAATTCTGCACTTTTTAATTGTCATCGCACCACTTTGTCACCTTAATTTTAATTTACAAAGAAAAAAAAACTTATTTTATATTTCCAGAAAATAAAAATAAATGTATTTTTCTAGTTTTGAATTTTTTATGAATACCTGAATTATTTTATAACAAAAATCATAAGTTAATAATTAACAATTACAATTTGAATTGCTATCCATTTACAAAAAAAAAAATTAATTTTTAAAAATGTTGAAATAGTACAAGACTTTTGAAATAAATTTAAACCTCTTTTATTTATATTATTTCTTTTTTTAATTAACATATGATCAAATTTAAAATCGCCTGAAATAAACAATTATATCATGAATACGTAAAATAACAAAATATGAAAATAAATAATTAAAACAAGTAACAATTATTATTTGTTGCAATAACAATAATAACAACATAACAGCAGCAATAATATACTGTCATAAAATATGAATGGAATAGCGCCATCTATTATAATGTAGTTGAATAATAAATAAATATGAATGGATTAATTTAATATGTACGTCCAATCTAGATTTCTTATATTTCTTATACATTATTATATTAGGTTGGTAATTTGTTTTGTTTTTGGAAATGATTATTAAAAATTATAATTGCAAGTAATATAAAAATATAAATAAACATTTACTTAGAGCACAGGGTGTCCGAGAAACATTATTAAAATTATTAATGCTATATAAATAGGTAGTTTGTTATTGAGGGAGTAAATTGACAAAAAAAATGTATTACAGTTTTATATCCATTTAATTAGATTTTCATATATTTAAGTCTTTAATGTTGTCATGTGATATCAAAGTTTTTTATGGCTTGTACGCTACAAAAATATTTCAAATCTACGCTCCATAAATGTGGTACAAAATATTTCAAAAATATGTCAATATGTTAAATCGTAAAGATTAATTTTTCATTTTAATATACATATTTAGGTCGTATATTGTCAAAATATGAATTCAAACGACATATGTATTTTCAAAAAACTCCTTCCCCCTGTAATTGTATATGTTGATTAGCTACAAGTGGGCTCCAAAATTTGAATTTACAAAATTTATGTCGTGAAAAACTCTGTGCAAATTGCAATTAATTCGCTTAGTAGTTTTTATTTAGATCTTTTTTTTATGTAATCATTTTCTGCTTTCAACTCTACCGCAATTAAATAATAAAAAAAAAAGATATGTATATATTATATACAGATATACCTATATATACTGATGAAATTTGTAATAAAAATTATTAATAAAAAATAAAAATTGAAATAATAACTCTGTAAAACAAACCAAACACCATACAAGCACCACCACCACCACAAATATCGAAAACAATAACGAAAAACCGCGACGATTTTCTTTTTTAGGTCTAAACTAGTTTTTTTTTTCTATTTCTTGTTTTATTTTTCTATTTTTATTTTCGTTTTGTTCTTTAGTTTTATTTTATTTTGGTATGCGGTACTGTTTTCTTTTTCTTGAATCGGCATCATTGATTGTTTTTTTTTTGCTGTTGTTGTTTTTAATTTTTTTGCGTGATTTTCAGTTCTCATATGATTTAATTGCTTATTAAAAAAAAAAAAACATAAATACTTAATACTTCGAAATTAATTTAAATATTGTTAATATATGTACCTATGTACCTGGACCTGAACAATGAAATACTAATGTTAACATTTACTAAATGTTCCGTTAATATATTTATCTCCATGGAGCTGTAAGTACATCATTGCCATAAAAGCTGTCATATTCGGTATGGTGGAAGGGAATGTGAAACAATAAAACGGTTCTGAGATGATTCTGATTGGCTCTTTCAACCAAATATTTTAAAATTTCAGGAGCTAACATATTACCAGAAAAGATCTGATGAATAAAAAATATATCTGTAATTACTTGACGATCATACAATAACTGTAAGTCAATGAATTTAAGACGGTGAGAATAAGGTGGAAGTCGCAATAGATCATTCCACAAAAAATTACTGAACCGATTCAATTTGATTAATGTCAGTCAAATAATGAGGAGTAGACTATACTTATCTGGTATTTTCAAGGGTAGCACTTACGTATTTAACATAAAGATGTGATGTCATATGTAGTGGTTAGAAAATTCTTTAGACCATCGTTTAATAAAACCTAAAGAAGAATTGTTTTTGTTCACTATTTTATTATTACTTAGCTTAGGTTAAAGTGTTATTCCAAGATCTGTAGTAGAATTTACTCTTGAAAGCGAACCGCTTTTTAATTGGCAGTCAAACCAAACTGTCCGAGCAGAATTTCTCCTAAAAAATATAATGACTTTACATTTACAGGTGTTCAAATCCAGTTTGTCAGCATTAGAACCTTATTTAACTATAGATAATTGTTTTTTTTTTTATCAAATTAAACATTTTCAAAATAATATTTGTAGTTCAAATTAAAACTTCCTAAATTATTATTATTTTTAATATTATTTTAATTATAAACTACATTATAGTAACATAAAATAAAGTGATTATAGTAACATAATTTTACTTTTTGCATTTAACTGCGGCTACTATTCTGTTTAGACGTTTTCACTAATACCGATTTTGTCAATACGAAATTGAATTACTAATTTAAATCTAAAAATGAATCTGGATTATAATTTAACTATATAAATTATTTAAATTTTGATGATTCTCAGTTATATCTTTTTCCATTTGTTTTTGTTATCATATAATTAAAATTTTGTTTTGTTCCAATCCACTTCATTTCGTTTCGTCACAAATATTTATTCAATTTTTATCAATATAATATTTTTTGAAACATCTTCAATGGCGTATTATTTATCGATTATTGTATTGTTTAGATAAGAAATTTTCTACATTAGTATACTAAACCAATAATTATGTTATAAATAACTAATAATAACATAGTTAGTTGGATGTATTTTGTTACAATTTGTATAACTATTAATAAAAATTTTGTTACTTTTGATTGACTAAATCTATTTTGATTTATAAGACATTTATGCAGTTTTGGAGTAAATCAGATCCTTAGTCAAATCAATAAAATCTTAAATTCATATTCAGATTTTATTAGATTAAGAATAAATCAGAATTGTATATCTAAGACAAGTATAAGTTTAGATTTTAAGTTATGTTTAATGTTATTCTTGGACATGGTAATTTTCTCCTTTTCATTCAAAAATTATAAAATAATTTGGAAATATGAAACAAAAATTGAGACTAATTTAATGATATTGTTAACATTTATTCTAATTAACTTTCATTAAAATAAAAATAAAAAACTACTTTAATCAAATATTGAAAGAAAAATTAATGTTTTATATTTTACTGTCTTCTACTTTGACTTGTTTTTATTATAGCTATAGTAAAATTGGTTCATGAATATTAAAACGCAAAAGAAAATAAAAAGTAATTTTTAATATTGATTAATCATATAGTAGTGATTATTATATATATTATATTATATATATCTACAAGTATTACAGTTATAATTTATAAATAATATTAAAATGTTATGAACAATAATGTAATGGCACAAAAGATTGAAATTTTTTAGACTGAAACTGAATGGTTGATTTATTTTTTTATGCATACAATAAACTAATTACGGACAACAAAATTTCTAGGTATTATGAAAATAATATTCAAAATTTAAAATAAACAATAAAAATGAATTAATTGATGCAAAAAACATTATTATTATATTGGTTTTATATTACATATTTTTTTAATCTGTCAATACTGACATTAAAAAATTTTTTACATAATTGCATGTTATAAAAATTATAAATTATTTTGTAGCTACATCTGTAAAAATTGTCATACTTACATAATTTATATTGTGTGTTTATTCAGTAATGATAAAAATTTCATTACACACATAATCCTTACAGATGTATAAATAACTTTTAATTGGTATATATACATATAGTTAATATGTATAGTTAATGAATTATATTGTTATATACAGTTAATAACTCTATTTATCATTCATTCATCAACTAAAGAATTCAAAGTGGTACATATCGGATCTTATATAAATGAAGAATATCCCAGCATAACGAATATGACGAATTTTATTTACATTTATTGGGCGAGAAGCCTTCTTCTTTTTGAAATCATTACTACTTGCAGAAAAATTGAATTATTTTGTAAATAATAAATATATTTTAGAAAAGTATCTGAAATAATTTGTATTCTATTTAGTTCTGAAAAATTCATTTTAATTTAAAATCAAAATCCTAAATTTATTATTAGTTATTGAATTACAATACACAATCATTATCAAATTATTCAATGCGTATTTTCTATATTATAAATTTTGAATTATTTCTTTGTTTTTGTTATTAAATTTATCCACTTTAGTCATCAAATGCAAAATTGTAAAAACATGAGTTTTAAATTAAAACAGGAAATTAAATTGTAATCAATCAATGATTCCCCAAAATTAATGATTCATTCGATCATTCGTTTAGAAATCAAATTTCAAAATTGTCAAATGTTCATAATTTATAAAGGTCATTCATTTTAAATCAGAAAATATTAATAATTAATTCTAACTAACTAAGACTAATCTTTAGTACAGATTTTAAAGATTTTTACGACTTTTAAACAATATTAGTCTTTTTTCACTTGTATATCTTCGTATTTGCTACGTCTCCACCTAAATGAGAATATCATAATCATTACTGTTCTGAAAACCAACAGCGGGGGGTATAGGATAAAATATGATACAAGTGATAGCAGTCGTGACTGAATTACGGTGAATTTAATTCACTGACATTCAAATTATTTCTTGTTCATTTTGATAATTAAAAACTAATTTATAAATTATAAACTCTGTACGAGAGCTACCTAGCTCTTTTTGAGATATGTTTGATTAAATAAAATAAATAAATAAATAAATGTGCAGAAATTAAATAAAATTATTAGAAGATGTAAAAAAAATTTACTAAAAACAAAATCACACGTATCAAACCTTTGATAAGCTACTTTTGTTTTTTTATAGAACTTCATAATTAATTAGTCATTTACATTTACTCATTACTCATTTCATTACTCTTCGGATTATTAATTGATAATTTATTTATTTCCACGCCTACCACAGTTCTTCATTTCTAAATCTAAAATTAGAATTAAACCAAAATCTCAAAATGATAAGATAAAAAATTACTGTTATTTAATTTTTTTACTGTTATCAATAATATTTTTTTTTTATTAAAAACTAACCGTAAATAATTGTGACGTAAATTTTGTTTTTTTCGTTTTTTGTTTAAATTAGTACAAATGTACACATTTTCAAATCAAAATGAATCATTAACCTTTGCAAGGTAAAATTTACGTAATTCCCAATAAAAGCAAAAACAAAATTTAAGTTTTTGTGGTACAAAAAAAAAACAACAATAAAACAAGTTCTACAATCTACAATGTTACCACTATAATAAATTTTACTCAGTTTTTCTCAAATGCTTTGATATAATGATGATGAGCAGTTCTCTAACTACTTTTCATCTACATGATTTGATCAAACTACAGAATCAGCTGAAAAAATATATTACCTATTAATCTGGCTTGTGTGTACATCAAAGAAGAATTAATTTTGGTAAATTTTTTGCACAAAAACAAAAAGAAACATCAGAAAACAACAGAACTACATCAAGAGTTGAACATCTTGACCTAGACAATTGTCTTTTATGGAAGAAAGTTTTTTGTTTTTATACATTAAATTACAAACTACACAACCAACTCTAATGTAGAGAGAATATAATAACAATATTTTAATCAGAAAAAAATAAGAAAAACCGAAAAGCTTTTTTGTTTTATTATTTTGAGATTGTTTGATTATTTTCAAAACACGGCCACCAACAAAAATAATAAAAATTATTTGTTTTGATTTTGAAAATAAAGTTTTTTTACCAAAAAAGTTAAATTTTAATTTGTATTGTGGAGGAGCTGGGTTGGAGAAAAATTCTCTCTCTAATAATACAAACAATCAATAACAAAGGCAACAACAAAAACGATTTGTCATAAAATTTCAATGAAGGCCTAAAATTGTTTCTTATAAAAAACTGTATTGTTTTTTTTATTATAGCTCTTATTATTTTATTTTTTTTTTGTAATTATAAAATTATTTATCATCGGAGTCGAGACAAAAAATAATAATAAAAAAAAAAACAATAACAAAAAAATTGTGACAATTTGTGGGTGTTAAAATACATACCAGATTTGCAATGCTGCAATGTCAAATTAGCTATGTGTATTATAATATATTTGTATGTGTACAGAGAGACAACGATGTTGGTATGGTGGTAGCATCAGTAGCAGTGGTATTTTTGTTTTTTACTTCATCTTATAAATGAGTCTTTTATTTACCATTATTATTGTTATTGTTGTTCTATTGTGAATCTCTAGGTTGTTGAGTTTTTAATTTGTAATCTTCTTTTTAATACTAATAATAACAATAGCAATAATAACCATAAATGGTGTTACTATTCTTAATTCTGTTTTTTATTTTATTTTTAAAAAATTTAAATTTTTTTTATTTATATATTATTTTTGCTGGTTCTGCTGTTGTCTATTTTTTTTTTTTTTTTTTTTTTTGGGAATTCAATGTGTTAAAAAATTACCGATCTGTTTTTGCAAAACACAAACCAACCTACAAACATTGAATTTTTGTTTGTTAGTTTTTTTTTTTAATTAATTTTATTTTTGTTTATAACTTTATAACTGGTATTGAAGATTAGGTCAGGTTTTTTTATTTTGATTTTTTTTTTAATAGAAGGGAATGTTGTTATCATTCGCAGATTTTTTTTTGTTGTTTATCAATTCATTGTAAGCAATAATTATTATAATGAAGTATTTGTAGGATTTAATGAAGGTTAGGATATTGTTATGAATAAAGAATATAACATTTGAAATTTTGGTAATATTTTATGAAGCGAGAATTAATTTTTGGGACTTTTATAGAGTAAGAAAATAATGTAGTGGATATTTGAATATTATATGTATTAGTTTTTGGAGGTTGTAAACAATTTACTAGTACTATTACGATGTTATTAGACGTTATTAAAATAATATTACGATATAAACATTTTCTTATGTTATTTTTGTCCAGAATATATTCTTTAAAAATTTGTAAAATAAGTTCAGTTCAAAAGTCAAAACTTATTGAGTTCTTAAATAAACTAACTTATTTGTTGGATTGTAAGAGATCGACACATTTGGAGTTGGTTGAGAGATTGAAAGAATTGAGATGACATATAATATATAGATATTTAATTGAATATGAATTGAGACGTATAAGAATGGTATAACCCAAATCAACTCAAATATTTTGAGTGAACACCATCGCTCAAATTGTGAGCGTGATAAAAATTTGAGTAAAGAAAGAAAATAACAAAAATATAATTTTTATTGAATTATATGTAATTGATTTGAGTTCTTGTTGTTGATTTGAGTTGTGTTCAGATCTTTCAAACTTGATTCCTCGTACCTCTCCGGATCCGCTAAATATGATTGGATTCAAAATTTAAATTGAACGATAATTTTAAATAATATTTGAGTTGTTTATGACACTGATCATTTAAATTTATAATTCAATCCATTTTAGTTGCAAGTAGAAATGTTAAAAAAATTATTATGAAGGTATCTCATAATAGAACAAATAAACAAATATGAATGAAATGGAAATGAAATTGAAATATTCAAATAAATTTATAACAAACTATTATTTAAAACGCTCAAAATATTTAATTTAATTTTAACAATTATTTATTTTATTTTGCTTTAATTCATTTTTTATTTTCTATATTTTCATAAATTCATTCAACTTTAATTTTAATTTACAAAACAATAAAAAAATTTCAAATTTAATTCTATTAAAAACCATTTGTTTTAACAATGTATAAAAACGATATTAGCAAAAGAAGAAAGAAAAGAATTTAAATTTTTAATTGGTCTAGCTTATAAAAATGGTAATTCGTAATTCTCCCTATTTGGATAGTTATTTTGTATATAAAATTTGATTTATTTAAATTTAATTAAAAAAAAATATTTTTATTTCATTTATAACCAATGATGTTAAAATTATGGTAAATTAAACTATACAGTAAAATGTCAACCACTGAACGATCGCCAATAATGGAAATAATTAATTAAGTAATTTTTTTTTTTGTTTGTTTTAATATTCACAATTATTATAAAAATATTAAATTTAATTTAAAATGGTTTTTAACACTTTTGTTATAAAATAATAATTTTTTTTTTCAACCTTGAAATTTGTAATAAAACTGACAACAAATAAAACTTCATAAGGAAGAAAAACTATTGTTGCGCAAAACACTCGAATAGCATTTAAGAAAAAGAAAATCGAAGCAATTCAATGTAGTTTATATAAATTGAAATTATTAGTTATCGGGAACAATAAAATAAAAGATGTTTATTGATTGAGAGAATAAATTTTATTATTAAATAATCTTATATATTTGATTTTAATAGTTTGAGTATTGCAAAACAATTATTTTTTTTTTTTTTTTTTTACTTTTCGAAATAATCTTCGAATTTTAAACTAGTTTAGTTACATTTTAATTGAAATCAATTTGTGTTATTTAATATAATAGTATTTAAAATATGCTGGTCAAACACAATGGGAACGTCAACGACAACCTCTACAGAAAACAAAAACAAATTGTCGTTGTTGTTGTCGTTGTCGTTCTCATTGTGCATGACCAGATAATATAAGGTTATTTATTCAACCAAAAATTACTGTAATGGCTTACTCCAGTCTCAAAAAGTATTTTCATAGCTTGAAAAAATTGTAAGATATTAATTTGTCATATAAATGTTAATATATAAATACTGCAACAAAGTCAATGTACAACGATGGCAATTTTGAAATGTGAAATTATTGAACCGATCTATGGTCTATATTTTAAATTTTATTGTATACGTGAATATCGTAATAACTTTTAACCATATTTAACCATATGTGTGAACTCGAAAGTGTTTTAGTAAGTCTATCATTCACCCCTATCATTTATTTATCGTAATTTTTAGGCCTTTTCTAAGAGAAAATATTTTATTCAAATAGATCAAATTTGGATTCTTCGATAATATTTCATCATTTATTTTTATTGTTTGGTTGGTTTACTCATTTCTTTTTTTTTTCTTGTGATCTATTGAGTTATTATTTTTAAAACACTAATTCATTAATAATATATTCTTGAAAATGTTATTTCTAAATATGATTGTTAGGTTATTTTAAATGTTAAAATATAATTAAATTTATTTATTAGTATTGATCGCAATCAAAATAATGAATAAATTTTAAGTTAAGAAGTAACTATCAAGGACTTGATTCAATTTTCTCTATACGAATTACATATTCTTCAGTATATTCATATAACTGAATATAATTAATCTTACGAAATAATAGTTTACGATATTTTGTAACCACCCAATATACGACTACACAAATTATTAAACTAATGTAATTTTAATCACATTATGTAAAGTTTCAATCAAACATATTACAACATCTATTCAGTCAATCAATACTCTAATAATTTATAAAAACCAAAAATTTGTTTTTTAATTAAATCCCCAAATTTTGAAAGCTTTTAAAAACCCCATCGAAATTCATTTATTAATTATTAACAGTCTTTAATATTATATTCTAATATATGTTATGTATGTGTAGTATGGCAGTCATTTTCCTTTAAAATTACATAAATTTTTTATGAAAGTTTTCTAATATCTCTAAATTTATTGTAAATTAGGTTGAAAATATTTTCATCCATATCAGAGATTAACTCTCGAATTTCAAGCTTTTTATAATATACATATACCTACTATACCTACATTAATATATATTTTTTTTATAACTATTCAATTTAAATAAAAAATGTATAATAATAAAAAAAAATAAAATTATACGCATCATGGTTTTAATTTTACACATTTAAACCTCTGTGCATATTAAAATCCATTGAAATGTGTATATAAATGTACTTTTAAAGAGAGTGGGAGAGAGAGAGAGAGAGAGAGATAGACAGAGACAAGGGAAAATAAAAACCAAAGTGACTGAATATTTATGCAAATTTAATTTAAACTATGAAAATTTCACTTTTTAAAATTTTTACCGGTTTGCTGTCAGCTGCTGCTGCTGTTTTTGTTATTGTTTTTGATTTTAATTAAAACGTTTAAAGCGTGCTATTTCAAAAGATAACAAAACAAAAAAAAAATAAACAAAAAATTTAAATTGAAAAGAGTTACCATCATATTAAATTTGTAATTCATGTGTTTTTGTTGATTTTAAAAAATTTGTAATTCTTACGACTGTTGAATATGTTAAAATACTTTTTTTTATTAATCAAATTATCTTTCTGCATTATAGTTTATCACTTTATCTGAATCATTTGGAGTCAACCTTAATAAAAAAAAAAATTAATAATATTCAGTGTATGTGAAACACCGATCTAAACATAGAAATCTATGAATGTCAGTAATTGGTAAAAAAAATTAAAGCCTTAAATTTGAAAGACAGGATGAAACACCAGGACATTAACTTTAAAATTGATTAAATAAATATTAATTAAAATAAAAATAATCAATATTTATTATGTTCATATTATATTTACTTGATAGAGGATAGAGGGTCACTCAATTTTAGGTGAACTCATATCTACGACGAAAAAACTCCAAACAACCTCATACCGTTCGAATATAACTTTTTATAAGTTCATCATTCTTAATAAATAAACGCATAAGATCTACGACGAATTTACGTAACAATTAAATTGGAATATAATTTTGCATGCAATGGCATACAAGTGTTTGCACTTTATTTTTTTTATTAATTGTCGACAAATAAATAAACGTTTCTTAATTTAATTTTTAAAATTTGTAAAAAAATATTTTTTTGACAAAATATTTACTTATCTAGTTATTAGAAAATAATAAATTTCATTTTTGTTGTTGAATGTTGAAAATCTACTGCAAAAAGTGAGATAGACTTTAAATGTTTAAAATATTGTGTATTGATTACTATGTCAACCGAGTAAACTTTCGTGAAAATTAACTTTTTTCTTATGTTAGAAAAAAGCCTAATGGGTGACCCCTGGTAATCATTGCAAATTGATAAACTTACAATAATAATTTACAGTTAGTTTGATCTTAATAATATCTCCAAAATAATATTACCACAAACACTATTATTTTTTCCGGTTAATTTAAAATTTCACGATATCAACTTGCGTTTTTTTTCAAATTCAATATTTTATAAAGATGGCAACTCTAATATCGTATGAACTAATAAATTATTATTTTGCGAAAAAAAATCATTTACTGTACATTATTCACCTCTTTATTTGTGTATAAAGTCATAGGTTATGTTTGTGATTTATTTGTTATGGATTACTTAAATTACAAAAAAAATATATATATAATCGACATTTATATTTATTTATTGTTAGTCTCGACTTCATTTTAGCATTTTTCATTACTCTTATATTTTTGATGTTTTAATATTTTTTTTACATTTAATGGAAAATTCTCATCATCATAAATTGAAAGTGAAATTAATTTGTGTTTTTGTTGTTTATTTGTTATTTATTACTGTAAAAAAAAACATAACTAACAAAATTAATTATTAAAAAAAAAAAAAATTAATGTAAAGATAAAAAGATTTTAAAACTTATTAAAAATGTAGTTACAAAAAAATATTTGAAGTTAACAAAGCAGCTAATGAGAGTTATTAAGAAAAAGAAAAAGTAGATAACGATGAATGATAATTGATGCACAAATTTAATATCCTGATATAATTTTCTGAATTATAACTAACATGCATCATAAAAATTATTTCCTATTGTTGAACATTTTCGATTTGAATTGTAGAGATTTATTAAAAGTAAGATTATTTAATGTTAATGAATTATGTTTTTGTTATTTGGATTGGCTTAGGTTAGGAAACTCAAAAGAAAAACTAAAATTCAGTTGTAGCGATTTGTAAAATGAATACGTGATCTTTTTTTTTGTTGTTAATTTTGCTATTAATTTTTAATATCAAATTTTCTAAGAAAATGAATTCAGTTCCAAGTTTTAACATTTTAAGTTAAGAATTTTATTATAAGTAGATTTTATCATTTCAAGAGAAAAGTACAGCATATTCTGAACTAACTATAATTTGATAATGATCTAATTGCTAATTATTCAAACAATATTACTTTGAATTTTACATTTTATATAATTTTTCGAATTAATTTTTAATTTTAATCAAACCTAACATAATTTTAATGAATCACATCATTCTGAACCGCTGATGAAGTTTAGATAAATTCAAATCTTTTTACGATTTAAGATATTGGTAATAACATTAAGTATAGAAACTGTTCCATTATACAATTTTATAAACGTATATAAAAATTTTAAAATATGTATTTTATATTGAACAAAAACTGGTCTTAGACAATTTTATAAATTTAAAATTTAAAAAAATAAAAAAATGCAAAAATAAAACTACCTCACTCTGTTTTTTTTTTGTTTTTTAGTAATAATTTTGTTTTATTTTATAGACCACCTTTTTTTTATTTTTTATTTTCTGTTTTAAGTTGCAGCATCGTTGTCGTGGGTTGAGGTACGTAACAAAATAAACAATAAAAAAAAAAAATACAGAACCAACTGAACTGATTTAAAATCAGAATAAAAAAAAAACGACTGTAAAAATATTAAATTAGTTATTTCTTTTTTATACTTATTGGATTGAAACCATCCACACTAATATTAAAAAATAAAATACAAGAACCTGAGTTTTTCTTACTCGTTCCATCTACATATTTTCACATAATACGTCATAATGTTAAATACGATCAAGAACTGAATTTTTAACAAGTTTTTATAAAAACTGATTTTTTGTTTTTTAAAATACGGTTTGTTAGTTTCTGAAAAATAGAGTTAATAAAGCTTTTGTTTCGTACATAGTACGGTTACGTTATTATAGTATTCTGGTCACAGACACAGACTGTGTTTATTTATTATTGTATTGTAACAAGTATACTTAGAAAAACGATCAACGAACTATTCAAAGCGGTCTAAAAGAGGAATGCATTCAATATACAATAAATCATTAACAAGATCATTTTATAACAAAAAAATTTATCACAAACATCAGAAATCATATTTCAGTATAAAGCAAATGAGAGATATTTAAAAGGAGACGTAGCGAATCTAAATATTTGTTCAAAAATGTTTAATTTTTCAATTAGAAATTTTAATTTAAAATTTCATCCCATCAAGTATAATTTACAAATACTAAATTTATCTTATTTGTATATGCTTGCATGATTCACGATTAGAACTGAAGTCAACTCCAGCTGTAAATTCAAAATTGTAGTGCAAGTGTTAAATACTAGTAAACCTAAATCGTATCAAGCTTGGGTACATAATTCAAATTTGCTTGTCGTTCACATTCTTATAATCTGAACACATACTGATCACAAACCAATTGGATAAATTACCATATGATTTAATTAAAAATTAGTTTATTACTTATAGGTTAATTTCATTTTTAAAAATTTTTTTTTGTATAAATTCTGAAGGTAAATTGGAATATTTTTTTCCAAATTTAAAATACGATTCGATTTGTTGATTTAGTCTAAAATTTGAAAAAAAAAAAAATTCTATTGAAAAGAGGAGAAGGTATACTCAACATATATTAGAGGTTTATTTTGGTTCGATTCGATTTTGTACGTAGGTAAAAATTAAAGTGGGAAATTCGTTTTTCTGCTCAATAATAATGTATATGTAATTAAATATAATAATGTCTTCTTAGGAAAAGAAGGTTGAATACCAGTGTAGTTGGAAAAGTATTTTTTTTTTTATTTCTCTTAAAACAAGAAAAGCCCATTTAACAGTTTTATCTTTTTGTATTTTTTTTTTTTATTTTATTTTAGAAAACATGTTGAGGTTGTTCAAAAGGTTTGGAGGAAATTATTGAAATTGAATAAAAAAAAAAAAAACATACATGAGTTGTTAAAAATGTAGGTGGTAAATACAAAAATTAATTTTTTTTAAGTTTCAAATTAAAAAAAAAAAATGTATAGTTCAGACACAAGTTTTGAATAGTACAGGAGATTGTATATTTGAGGCTAAAAATTATTATAATGTATTTATTGTTATTTATTTAATTAAGAATTTCGACTGGTGTATTGCACTTAGGTTGATGGGTAGGTCACGTAAGTCGAATGCAATGTAATCGAAAACAAGTGCTGAATAGAAAGTTCGATAGTAGTCGTGGTAGAGCAAGGTCAAAAAGTAGATGGGCAAACTTGAAAAACGATACACTACAAATCCCAAATATGAGACAAGCGGCACAAGATCGACCTTTTTGGAGCAGCATAGCGATGATGACCAAAGCTCACCCGGAGTTGTAGCGCTATAAGATGATGACTGATGATGATATTGCACTTATCAATTTTATTTGCTATCAGAGGTCACATGGAATCTGAAACTCAATTATTTCAATTCCATTTTGCAATAATACAAAGCTATTTTATTGTTATAAACTGTTAAATTCCAATTCGTTGTTTTTATTATCAAAATGGACCAATCTTGATATGTTTTACACGTATCATAGAAAGCGACTTCAATGTAGCTTTAGTTCACGATTCGAACAAATCACAGTTCAATTTTAAATCACAGTTACTCAAACACTTAATTAATCTAACATAAACTAATCCTAAACTAAACAAAAAACATTATCAATGCCAGCTTTTATTTCAGTTTGTTAAAATTAAACTCATTAGTTTTTGTGGAAAATGAGTTTGAAGTTTAATCCTTCTATACAGCTTTTTTGATGTAACTAAACTTGCCATGTCTGCTTTAAAATCGAAATTTTAAGAACATAGCATTCATAAAGATTAAATTCAAACAATTTAGCATGATTTTACTTCAATTTAATTTAGGATGGCAATTATCCAATTTTGCTAACTTTATTCGTTTTTTCGGATCATTGTCCAGAGGTGCATATTTCATATATTCAAAAATATTTATCTCGTATAGTCTACAAAGTATTAGAATATTGATCTGAACTAAATTCTGAACCTGTAGTTCTAGATTATTACATTTTAGATACATGCGAAATATTGAAATATTAGGTTTGTGGTTTTCTTTTATCATATTATAATAAACTTTGTATGGCTGGAAACAAGACAATTGACATATTTGTGATCCTTGTAAATTTACTTGAAATATAAAATTTCCAATTAATTGAAACTTGTTGTAAAGATTTCTAGAGATTTCTTTCTATAGAAAAAATTTCTGCATTACTGTCAGTAACTAAACAAAATTAATTAGTTTTTGTCATACTTATATAATATACCTACCTACCTACCTATGGTATATTTTAAATTCTATTTTTATCTCAATGCACTCAAGGTCTCTTCCCATTTGACGCTGGTGTCTGTCATCATATGATGTTTATTATGTCTCGTGTTTTTTTTTTTTTAATTTTTCTTTTGGGTTTTTTCAATTCATTTGTTGTATTTTGTTTTTGTTTTTTATTTTTCACCTCTGATATTTTTAATGCAATTGCAATGGGTTTCTTCGAACCAATTCAATATTAATGAATGACAAATCGTATATTGGTAGATAATTGACTTCTGGAATTTTAAATTTGTATAGATATATTTTAGAAGCCTAAGAATAATTTTTTTTTTGTTGTTTGTCTTTTTCTTTTTATGATTTTACAGGTTTGTGTATTTATAAATGTGTGCTCTATGACCTAAGAATTGAAAGATTTTAGTTGAAGAAGTAATAATCGATGTATAAACTAGTTAGTGAAAAATATAACCATAACAAAGTTTTTCTTTTGAAAATAAAAATAAAAAAATTACATAAATTTAAGAAGATAAAAATAAATTTAACCACAATAATTTAATAAGAAATGGTATTTTTTTTTAAGCACACTCCCATGGAGTGCATACAATATTTCAATTTTAATTAATTCAATTACTGAATTGCTCAATGACCCCGAATCATTTTTAATACATTTGTTATTCGTTATATTATTGTAAATAAATTAACGGATGGATCGAAATTTTGTCAAAAAAGTTCTTAATCTTTAAATGATACTTCAATCGAAAATCATTGAACCACAATTTATTTTCAGTTTGAGTTCAAGTTAAGGTTCGACTAAATTCAATTCTTAGAAATATTATCAAAAATATTCCATTCTAATGATTCAATGTAATTGAATGTAACGGTTTTTTGTTTTTTTTTTATTGTTATTTTTCTTTTATATAGGAACAAATATGTAATTTGTTTTCAAATCAAATTTAATTAATGATCCCTGCCTTTTGATAGATCATTAGTCTTTATTTGATTGTTTACCACATTTTTTCTCTTTACTCGATGGTGGCTTATTTCAAGCCGTAGATTTCTTGTTATAGTGATTTGGGATAATTTTCCAGTTTTGATGTGTGCTTTCTTCCAATTCTATCTATTTTATGTTCGATCGTAGGGATATTTAAATGTTTCTGTATGTTTTATAAGCTTTTGTGCATTATCATGGTGCAGTCGTTATTGGTCTTAAATTTTTGGATTGAGCTCTGTATTTTTTTTTTTTCAATATTTGAGGGCATTGCTTCGTCTTCATATTTGTAATCCATAAGTCCAAATCGGTTTGGTATAAAAGTACTTGTATTGACTTACTGTTCAAGAGCCAGCCCATTTTGTTAATTTTAAGTTTAATTTGAATTCTTTAGTTTAAATGTGGTTTTTCCATGTAAATCTTCAGTCCAAATGCATTCCCAGGTACATAAGTATTTGACATCATTTGTGTTGTGGTATAATTAACATTATTACATTTTGATTTTCTTAGTATAAATGTTATGTGGGAATTTTTCGTTTCGATAACTTCGATTCTACATATTTTTAGCCATTTTTCTATTTCTTCTAAATGACTGGAAGCATATTTTTAGGCTATTTTGGGGCATAATTGTTGGTAGGTATCTAACGTATATACAATAAGTATGGCAGTGTATCTTGGGTGAAAACGGTTGGATAATTCACAAATTAAATAAAAAAAAATTCAAATATATTTTTAAAATTCTCTGAAAAATGCTTAAATTTTAAAAATATTTATAGAAAGTGAATAATGCCTCAACGATTAGAAAACCTTTACACAAATATTGTTGAACCAATTTACATACGAATAAAAGAGGGTTGCCATTTCAAACATTTTATAACTTCAGAATTTGTATGTCACTTTTTATTTTGCAAAAAGTACAAAAAAAAAAACGTTCAAATTTTGTTAAAAAAAAATGTGAATAATTCAGCATGACAATTTTTAAATATTGATAAATATTTTTTATAAATATTTACAAAGGAAATAAAAATTTAAAAATAATAAAAATTAAAACTGATTTTTATCACTTATTTGTTCTTGAATTAAAATTAAATTTACAATAATATGCAAAGTTCGTAAAACAAGTTCATTATTTATATTATATATGTATGTATGGATTTATAAGTATGGATTGTAATAAAAAAAAATTATTTAAGTCATATTCTCATCTCAGTTAAATACATAATAATAATTATATAAAAATGTAAACTAGGTTATAAATTATTAAATTTAAATTGATAATATAAACAAGATTAAATTCTTTTCAATATTTTTATTGGATGCATTCTTCCTATACTATTGCGCGACCCTTTGTTTTTTTTTTTTTACAATAATTGAAATTTAAATTTCAGCGTAATAATGTGTGTTTTTAAAAAATCACTTGATCATAGCATAGTAGATGTTGTCGCAAATATTTTATAATTACAAAGTCAAAACATAAATAATTAAACTTAACTAAATGAATTTTCATTTGTGAAGTAAGATTTAAAAAATTTAAAAATTCATTATAAGTAATGATAAGAATTTTTCGATTTTATCAGTCATATTAAAATATAGAAACACATAGATTATAATATGTCTATGATATTGTATGATTTAATAAAAAAATATTTAAATTAAAATTCTCTTAATGTTCTACACTGCCTAACAATGTCTTGAAACACTTTTCTTTTCACTTTATAGTGTATTTTTGTTATAGGGTGACCAATGTTTTAAAAAATTATTCATATTAATTTTTTTATATATATGTATATGATTCGAAGTCTATGAGATGAGCACCCTAATTGTTTTTACACAGAGATTTGGTTTTTATTAATACAATAGTTGTCATAAATGATTAAAGTAAGATTAACTTGGGTTTTGTTTTTCTTTAATTTATTGTTCCGAGTTAAAAAAAAAAAATTGTATTTTACTTTTTTATCATAATTGCATTTATTAATAATTTTGAGATTAATGTGTCAAAATCAGTATAGTTTGTGGCTTAAGCCTGTCTATCTCTTCTTATTCCCTTAGCATTTATTATACTTAAGAAATCTTAAATAGCGCATTCGTTCTTGTGTTATAGATACACCACAGTAGGCAGATAGCTATACGAGTTTATTACGAAAACTATTTTGTTGCAATATTATTTTTAATAAAATTTCAATGTAGATACTGCAATCCATAAATAACACGGTATACGTTAAAAGTACTAAAATTGATCCACACTAAATTTTATAATTAATTATAAATCTTTTTCAATGGAAAAATTAAAAAAAATTAATTAAAACAAGCAAAACAATTTATTGATTCATAGTACTAGCTAATGCTAACTTTATTCTAACAGTTTCGTGAAACTTCAATTAATGTAAACAAATCAGATAAACTTTTGAGTAACCAAACATATGTGTAGATTGCAGACATTCTTATTATTTAACGAAATTTAATCTCTTTTTATCTTATCATATTCAGCAGAGTGAGAGTTATTGATTATATCTTGTGCTACAGTCATATTGTAATGATATAATTTGAATAAAACTAGCATTTCGCCTACAGAACATGGCAGAATTTATTTAAATTTATAGTTTAATTCTGGCTGAAGTAGAAACTCTGTACTTTGGTGAGTTGCTGCAATTTTATAAACTAAAATTTTTCTATGTTGAAATGTATGTGTTTACTATTACATATGGTGAAATTTTAAATTGAAATTTTTAACTGAAAATTAAAAAATTTTGAAAAAATATTTAGTGTCGCTATGTCTCTTTTTAAATATCTTTAATCATTTAAAAGAATAGAAAAATGTGAATCAATTGTGAAATAGTTCAGATATTTGTATAGTACTTTTTGTCAACAATTAAATTGCAAATTAATTTGATCAGTTGACAGTTTGTCAAAAAACAATAATTTTCCATAAGTCGTTTTTGCAAACTAATGTCTTTTATAAAATATTGAAATAAATTTATTAACTTAAATGTTTTTTTTTAAATGTAAAAACTTTTCGATCCCTCTTGCTACTCACAACATTAAAACAGCAAATACTTTTTTCATTTTCAATTCTTTGCGAAAAATTATTAACGGATGACTCAATTTTCCGTACAAAAAATTATCACTTGAAAATGTAATACATATTATTTTTTTTTATTAATATTATTAATAATTATTATTTTATATTTTAATTTGCAAATTGAATTCAGTATTAAATTAAATTCTAATCAAATCATATCGAATTTAGATTAAAATTGAATTATTAAACAAATTAAATTAAAATTGAAATATTAACCTAATTAAATTAAATAGAATTTAAAATTCGAAATTAAATTTGAAATTAAATTCGAAAATTTGTATTTCAATTAAATAATTTATTAAAACAAAACTAAAAAAAAATCGCATTTAATATTATTAAAATAAAAACAAAACAAAAAGGTTTCAAAAGTTCAATTTGATTCCTGTTGTTTCTGAAAAGGAAACACACCTTTCATTACAAAAAACAAAAGAAGAATTATAAAGTTTTTGTTTTCTTGTCAGTTATTGCATTTAAATAACTACTTTTCATATATATCTACATAAATACAATATATATATATATATATATATATATATATATATATATATATATATGTATAAATATTAAGTAAATGTTAAATAATAAATTTTGTTAATTATCTTGTAATCTGCCACTAGAGCTGTGCAACCGCTACAGTTGTGCAATTTTTTGTTTATAATATTTGGTAGTGTAGTGTGGTACTCTAAGGTAAAAAAAAATTTGTTAAATAATGAGTTGGCGGTATTCATTTTATTTTGGTAAATGGTGGTTTACAATACTCAATGATACGATAATTGATACAATTAATAATTCAGGAATTGTGGTTGCTCATTCCGCTATTGAGTATGTTTGATTTTTTATTTTTTTTGTTGTCTTAAAAACAGATTGTTACTTGAAATTACTAATACATGTAATTTTAATTTACATTATGTAGTAAATTTAAATTCAGGAAATTTAATAGTGTAATTTAAAATAATATGTTTAATTAATTAAAAAAAAAGAATATTTAAAAAACTTCAGTGACTCATAAATAATTGGATCGACGTAAAAAAAAACATTCATTAAAACACATTTTGTAATGGTAAAAATTAGTGATGAGTGTGATTGGCGACCTGTATAAACAGTACAAGTCAAGGCAAAGTGCAAATTCTATAAATTTGATAGTAAAACTAATTTAATCAATAACTATAACGATTTTAATACTTGAGACTCTACAACGTAACTCTAAGATCATAGTAATTACATTTTGAAATAATTATATAGTTCTAGGTACCAATGAATTGTTGTTAACATCGAATTAACTCAATTTTCATCAAAATTATACATACTAAGTTTTATTTTTAAGCCCTCGATATTGGAAAAATAATTCTTAGCCGTAATTTATAACAAAAGTTCTTCTTAATGTGTTACCTAACACTTTGTCAAGACCACAAATATAATTTAAATACTATAGTTATATATTAAATACTATAGTTATACTATACATTGATAGAGTCTTACGAGTTTTACGACGCAGCCACACTTAATATGCAAATTAGTTAAATAAAACTGTTCTTTGTTTGTTAATAAAAAGTCGATGTGTCGTTGTTTAATAAATGTTTTTGAGATCTGATTGAGCTACAGATTCAAAATAAAAATAAAAATAATGGAGTTTGAATTTATATGAATAAAAGAAATTAATTTTTGTTCAAAAACCAACTATTCATCCTTTCATAAACTATTTATAAAAAAATTACAATAACAGATACATGTATATAATATATAAATAGCCAAAAAAAAAATAATTCAGACCCACTGCTATAATTGCGGTGATGCAATTTATAATTTATTTTTTTCTTAAAAAATTCGAATAATGTTTCTTATTTTTATTAATTTAATTAAAATTGATATGTATATATAATATATATATATATATATATATATATTATAAAAATTAATTAATTTCATTTAAATCAGTATTTATGCTTAAAATTATACAATGTGGAAACATTTACAGACCACCACAATTTACAAATTATATATACAATTTCTGTATAATACTTTTTAATTGGGTGTTAATAATAGTTGGTAGTTATTTTAATTCTACAAAAACGGAAAATTCAAAAGTAATAATTTTGAAAAATATAAAGAAAAAAATATAACTTCTTAATTTATGTAATTAAAAATTTTGTTACAAATAAAATATACTTATACATATCTACCAATTAATGAAATAAAAGAATTCAGGTTAAGGTTGTCATATTAATTTATGATTTAGGGTTTTATTTATTACATTTTTTATTTTTAGCTCGAACTTAATTAAGATATATTTCCCTCATAACTGAATTTATTGAATCTTTCTAAACGAAAATAACAATAATTTATAAAAACAGTTACCTTTATGGTTTATTCAAATCTTTGATGATACTATTAGAAGCAGTACTCACTCCATAACTAACATCCATAGTAATAGTAATATAGTAATATATTTATTCAATTCTCAAATGGAGCGATGATTTACAATTTTAAAGTAAATTAAGGCAAAATAACAAATTAACAAATTATTGAAGAATATAAAGAATATTGATAATAATAATAAAAGCAAGAATACAAATAAAAAAAAAATAATTAAAATGTTTAAAGGTACAAAATAGAACCAGATTGGTTTCAGAATGGCTTTATATAATAACATTTTGTGTTCCTATAGTGTAGAATTTTCCAAATAAGCCAATAAAAACTGTTCGTCTTAAGTTTACCTTGTTCTTTTTTGCGGCGATCTGTTTCTTCCAAGTAATTAAGATATAAATTTGAAATATAAATTATTTTTTAAAATAACTTACATAGAATTGGAATCGTAATCGGCCATAATAGCCAACACTATAGATTTCCAAGTTTTTGTCATGATTTCAGGTTTCTTTTTATTAAATGTATTACTGGTGCTTTTCCTTTTAGTTCTTGATTATGTCAAAAAATAAAGGACATTCATTGTAATTCAATTACTAACTGTGACGGAAGTTTTTAAATAAACAAAATTCGTTAAACTGTTGATAAATGAATAACAAAAGGATAAAATCAATTTTGAAATGATCGATAAGTGCAACGACTGGCAATGTGTAGTGTAGTTTTTTTTGGACAGTCCACTCAAGGCATGGATGTTTAATGTTTTTTCTTCCATTATTTATAACAAAAAATAAAAAAAATGATGTTTGAGGTTTGTTAAATACACTTTAAAATAAAATGAAGTTATTTATTTATTTATTTCAACGAAAATCACAGGAAAATTCATACAAAAATATGCTCGTAGAACATTACTCACACTACACTTTACGTAATTTTCCAGTCTGCGTTTTTCTTAATTTTTTGATAAATCTACAAAATATTTAAATTAATTAAATAAAAGTGCTTTTGATGATGAATAAATTCACATTTAAGTAAAAGCAGTTTTTTGTTTACCAATGATTTACATTGACAGAAGATATGTTTCGTCATTAGGACATGGTATTTTAAAATTATTTGTTTTATCGATAAGTTTCATGATACCTACTTAAAAAAAATGGTATACACAATGGAATCAAAAATAATCATAAATTTAAATGAAATATTTTGAAAAATTTTAAAATTTTAGTTAAAAATTATTTTCCAAGATTCAAATATTTTATTTAATTTTTTTTTTTTTATATTTATTTTAGCTTTGAACCATCGTCAAGACGCAAACGTGAAAGAACAAAACGTTCACCACATTACAATAAATCACCAACATCTAGTAGACGTGGCCATAAGCATCGTTATCGTCATGATGAATCGCATGAGAACAGCAGTTCAAGAAGACGACATCGTCATCGATCAAAGGAACGAGGTGGCGTTGACAATAGGATAGCATCACCAGTTAAGGTAAAAAATTTTCATTATAACAAAATTTAAAAAATTTTTTTTTTTTTTGTTTATTTCAATTCTATCGAATTTTTTATGTTTTCTTCGATACAATTTTTACGATAATTTATTTCGACAATAATATATGAAAATATGAATTTGATATTTTTATACTTTTTTTTTTGTTTGATTTTGTTAATTTATTAAAATTGAATTCGTTTAGAAATTTTTATTCGTCGATTCGAAATTCAATTAATCAATTTCAAATATTTTAACTACAATTTATTTTCATTTGATATGAAATGACGACAGCAAAAATTATAATTGTTCTAAATATATAAAAAATATATATTAGATATGCTATTATCAAAATTATAAAATTTTTCGAAAAAGAATATAGAAAGGATATAATTTGTGTAACAATAATATAAATAAGTAATTAAAAATAATTTTAAAATAAAAATACATAATTCGAAATTTATTTTTAATACTTAAAAACAAAACGAATGTTGTAATAAAATTAAGCAGACAAGTAGAAAAAAGCAGGCAGTTGCAAAGAAATATATATTTTTAGAATTTTAACTTTTTACTAATTTTAATTTACTAACTTTATATATATATATATTAATAGGTTTGAATAGTAAGTATTAAAATTTTTATAACTATTTTATATTTTTTTAAGTGTGTTTTATTATTTTATTATTTTTGTGTGTATGGAAAATATTATTATTTACTTATAATTAAAATATTATTATACAATAATAAATATTTTTTATATAAAATAAAATTACAAAAACATTTAATGGGATATGTTCGTTTCGAGGATAGAGAAAGATTATGTTAGAAGAGTTGTGTGGCAAAGTACAAACGCTATTGAATGAAATTTTTACTTTTGTGCTTGTTTCGTTTTTCTCATTGAACTTTGCATTCAGATTTATATAATTTTTAAACTCTACTGTGAACAATTATTATTTTGAATTTTTTCTGCATTTATGAATTATTTAAAGTTTTGTTATCATAATGTAATTCAATGTTTTTGACTTATTAAAGTTTTGAAAATATTGAAGTTTTATTATTTATAAAGTTCTTAAAATATTGATTCTTAAATATTTATTAGGAAAACTATCATTTACTACCTTATTTTAATTCTACATAAGTAAATCTGTTATATATTCTGTTGATTGCATAAATAAATGTTGAATTATTCAGTCTATTTATCACCTTAAACAAAATGTAATTTAATTTGTTACCAAAAATAAAATATTTTTAATTTATTTTGTATTATATTAACCAAATTACTGCAGAGCGTTAATGAATTTTTACTGACGATTTTAGAACAAGAAAGCAAAAAAAACAAAACATTTAAAAAATTTAAAACTAAAAAACGTATTTATTTTGGATGAGGTACCCGTGAATTTTATTTTATTTCAAGTTGATTTGTGTCGCAGTAAAATTCATTAAAAAACTAAAAAAAAAAAAGAAAAAAATTGATTTAAAAACGAAAATTTTACTGATTTTGTGAGATTATTTTTATGTGAACAAATTTTTTTTTTTTTTTTTTTGAAATTATGGAAAGCATAAGGTTAATACTATTTAATAATTTAAATTCTGATGAAGAAGTAAGCATTACTTATATAATTTTATATCTACGTTTTTTTCAATTCAATTCAAATTCATTTTCATTGCTTCATTTTCATTACAGATTGATTCATATCAAAGTACAATAATTGAAATTTTAATTTTAATTTTTCGAATTAAATTTATTCGAAATTATTAAATAGAATTGAAAATTTGCCGCATTATAATAAATTGTATACAGTACTTTTAAAATCAATAAAAAATTTGGTTGAATTTAAAAATTTATTAAAATTTTTCTTTTAATAAATATCTCTCACTTGTGTTCTCTTAATATTATTAATGTTTTCAGTATTGCCATATATTTAAAAATTAAATTTTCAACGGTTCGTAAAAATTGTTTGTTTTCTTTTTTAGTTCTTTATGACTAAATAAAATATAGAGATAAATAAATAAACATGTACAATTGTAAAATTTTATTGGTACATGATACCAAAGAACATATAATAATAAGAAGTCGCATCTAGATATTTTTTAAATTTTTTCGACGTAGGTGCCGGTAAGAAAATGAAACGTAAATAAAAATTGAATAGCGTAAAAAAGTAATATTTTGTAAAAATAAAAAACAAAAACACCAAAAAAAATGCAGTAACCAACGATTAAATATCCATGTAGATATATTTCAATATTTTGTCAAAACTAAGGTTCAAAATAAAAAATATTAAAAAATTATACAAATGCGTAAAGTTGGTATATTTTTAAATTTTCAACAAATAATTTTTTTAATTTTGCTAAAGTTGTCTGTTTTTATTTATCAATCAATAATAAATATGTATTTATATATGTATGTCAATTATATATCAATCATGTATAAATATGTATGTATATCTCCTACACAATAAATAATCTATCAAAAATGGATTGTTGCCTGTTTTAGTCCTTAAAAAAATTAAAATACCGAAATTCAATGAAATAAACAAAACGGTATTCTGTAAACACTTCACGATTTGTAATACATAACTAATAAATTTTGTTCTTTTATTACTATTATTTTTATAAATTTTTTCTAGATTCTGTGATTTTATCATTGACTCTATTATTGTATGTTTAACTGCATAATTATAGCTATGTATGTTCATTTCAGTGGGTACTGTAAAATATAATTATTTCATAGAAAGATGGAAAGATAGAAATAAATAAAAATGAGAATTTTGTTTTCGCTGTTCTCTTTACCACTCTTTTTCTCTTCCTCTATGAATGAGTGGGTCTAATATGCGAACCCACAGTACAAACATTTTTCTTAAAAACTTATATGAGATGAGATTTCTTACTATTTATATATTCTTTGATGATTTAATATGTATCATATTAAGTAAATGAACAGGTATTGTTAACTTTTTGTATGTATTTTACTACATAATGAAGGAATGTAGATCGATATAATGGAGAAGCGGTTTTTCTTTTTTTTGTTAGAATTCAGTAATGAGATGGTTAAACATTATTTTTAATCCAACAAATAAAAACAAAAAGGAATATAAAAAATTTGGTTGATAACCATCGTTTTTAGTATAATAAATTTTATTAGACAACAGATTTTATTTTACATTTATGGCAATACTCGGTCGGGTCGACATAAGAAATTAATCTCATTTTTTTTTTAATTCAATTGAGAGCATATAGAATTTTTCTTCAATAGATAAATTTTCACAAAGTAGATTTGTAGTTGCTTTTTTTCCTTGCAATAAAGTAGAAAAGTACTTAAACCCATGGTTGAGACAGGGCTTGATTGCAGTTTTTCTACGTTCATACTTCTCTATAGTGATTAAAATATTAGATTAGATATAATGAGTGTAAAGTAAAATAAATATCTTAGTTAAAAAAATCTATAAAAGTTTTTACTGTGCTCTGATGAGGTCTAAAAGGTACCCGGTATAGAAAAATAAAATAATTTAACTTTTACAAAAAAATTTTTTAAGAAGAATGCTATGATTAAATCATTAACAAATACATAATAATTCTTATAAACACGGTCTTTCTCATGGGAATTGATGATGTAATAAATTTTTCTCTTTTCTTATTTTATTTATTATAAAATTATCACAGTTGAGAGTATACAAAAATTATCACAGTTGAGAGTATACAGTATAGAATAGACTGTAGTCAGTAGGGTCCCTCCACAAAATTATAGTTTGTTTTACAATATTTTTTGTTTTTTAATACTTATACAATATTATTAAAGTAGTATTCGATTGCCATATAATTTCAAAATGATAAAATATAATCTTGTTTAAATTTTTTCGGTAATATTTTTTTTGATTAAAATGTTATTTTATTTTATTGCTCTGAAAATTATTATAAAAGTCAATTCTTGCACTGAATAATAAAATATAAATGTATATGATATTTTTTAATTGTTGATAATTCTTTTCGAAAATCTATTTTTAATTATTTTCAACCATAATGAATGTGTAGTTTTTACATTTGTTTTCATTGCTAAAAATTTGAAAAACCAACCAAATAATAGTTCGGAAGCTTAATTTAATATGTTAGTTTTGTGTTGGCTAAGAAAATAGGGAATGGCGTATTTATATAGGAATATTTTTTTTTTACAGATTTGTGTTCAATTTCGATAAGAATTCTTTACAATCAAAATAAAATCTTAATTTTTATAGTATGTATATATATATAAAAATACACAATAATTTATTTTCTTTCTAAATCATCAGTTTTTCCCTGTATAACTGAAAAATAAATTGTTTTTCTATTTCAGTTTTAAAAGTAATTTGAAATTGATATAAAAATTTCGCATAATTTTTCGAATCAGTAAAATTTTATAAAACAAAATTTCTTATCACTTATGATGATATTTGTGAATAATTCTTTTATTCTCTTATTCTCTCTCTTTCTCTCTTTTAAAATTTTTCTCTTATATCTCTATATGTCTTGCTCTTGTAGTCTTGTTATTGTATAAATAAAAAAAATACGTATATTAGAGATAACATATTTCCTTTCTCAAAAAACATACTCTTATCTGTACATTTTTGCTTCCTTTGAACAAATTAAATATATTTGTTCCATTCCAATCCAACAAAAATATAAAAAAAAAAGATAAAAAATTAAAAAAAAGAAAAAAAGAACAACAAATTTGTTTGAGAAATTTTCACAAATATTTATTTTGATTATTCTCGAAATCAAAATAATTTAACTCAGTAGTGTGCGTAAATTTCATCCATAAATTCGCGATCATCGAAAAACCAAAATGAAAAAAAAATAAGCAAATAAAAAGAGAACGAAATTACCTTACCTACGTTACGTATATAAAATAAATTTTCATCAGTGATATTTACAAAATTTATGAACTGAACTGTTTTTTATGTTAATTATAATGTAGTTGTATATATTTAAATTTTTAAGTAACTTGCATCATCACTATGAATTGAATTAAAATTGATATTTGAATTCTTGTAAAATTATTATTTTTCGAAAATTTAAATTCGAAAAAGGAAAAACATAAAACAACTAAAAAGCTAAAATATACAAGTTTTAATTATGTATTATGTTAAAAAAAAAAGATACATAAATAATAGAAATGTAGAAAAGAGAAGGAAAACAAAAAAACTTTGCAATTTTTTTTTTTTTTTTTTTGAAAATTTGAAAGACGAACAGTTTTTATTTCTATGACGAAAAATCAGAACAAAATAAAAAAAAAGTTTTAGTGTATAGTTTAATATATGAAAAACTACAACGTACGACATCAGTGGTGGAAAATAAAAGTACAAGGAAATACACAAAAAAAAAAAAAAAAAATAGAAAAATGAGAACTCAAAATAACGAGAAATCAGAATAGAAAATCTTCACTTATCGGCGGTTCAGTGTCGCGCTGATATTAACACGATACAAAAAATAAATAAATAGACATAAGACAACGTACAGTGTGATTTTCGGATTTTTTAAAACAAAATTATATCTACTATATATTATTATTTAATATATTTATGTATATATATATATATATATAATATACATATAATATAATATATGAAATATCTGTACACATATATATGTTCTTAAAATTTTGTGTGATCTTTATTTATTTATTATTTTTATATATTTGGACTACGTTTGTTGTACCCTTCGCAGTGTTTAATTTCGGCTAAATGTGACATAAACGCCGTGTTAAGAGCCAAGTAAAAAGAAATTTTTTTTTTGTTTTACGAAATTTTCTAAGTTTTTTTTTATTTCATTCTCTTTTTTTTTTATTTGTTTTGGTTATTTTAATTTTTTTTTTTTTGTTTTTGGATACAAATTGCGAATTTTTAATTTGATTTTCTTTCGTCGCCATACAGTCGCGATTATAAAAAACCAAAATTAAAAGTGATTTTTCCCATTTTTTTTTTCAAAAAAATAAAGTTATTATTTTTTTTTTAAATTTATTATAAGTTTAAATATTTTGAAATTTTAAGGTATAATATAAATTATGCATTTTTCCATATGTATATATTACAAAATTTAATACATTTTTGATTATTTTTGATATGATATGATATTTGAATTATGATAATTTGAATACAATAATTTTAGGATAAAACAAGTGTTCTTATAATTATTAATTATTTTATACATTTCTCTAAACGACATACAATATATATATATATATATATATATATATATATACATATAACGATATCAATTAATAATGTTATATTATAATTAATTAAATTACAATAATAGGATTAAAAAAAAAAGTAAAATTTAATTTTAAAATTAAAATAAATGTGAAAAAATTCATGTTGTCTTTAAAGTATTATACAAGTGTTATACAATAATACATGTTAATGTGAATATTTGTTATTGAAAAGAAAAAGGAATACAGATATAAAAATGAAAAAAAAATATATATATAAGAAAAGACAACAAATTAAAACAAAAATAACAGTTATACAACGAAATTTTTTTCTGTGATTTTTATGAATTATTTTTCTTTTTAATGAATGAAAATACCGGTATAATTCTATCAGAAAATTTTTTTTTTTTTTGGAAACAAAGTGACGTAAATATAGAACAAAAAAAAAATTATGTACTTCCAAAATATAACATATTGTTTTTTAAGAAATTAAAATTGAATAATGAATAATAAGTTTAATCACAACTTTTAATATCAGTCCTCGTTTTCGTTTTTCGGTCTTAATTAAATGAATTTTATTAAAAATAGTTGTGGGCAGTATTCATAATAAAAGTAGGTTGATGTTATCATTCAATTATTTTAATTTGATGCTGTCCAGAAGACATAATTTAAACTAGGATACTTCTATAATTGTTATATCTAATTAAATAACTTTAAAATAGTGTATTTAAATATATTAAACATTTAAATAATTAAATAATATTATTTCAAACTTTATGTTCCTTTTTTTTGTGATTTTAAACGAATTTTTTTTTGTTTTAAAACGAAAAAAGTGAATTTTTATTTTTAGACACATCGAGTAATTCTTAATGTATTTTTATTTATTTATTTTCCTGAAACACAGAACATGTAAAATTTTTATATTACAAAATGAACCAAAAAAAAAAAAAAAAAATTTTAGAAAATGATGACTAAGATTTTCATCTTGTGTTTGGAGAAAATATAACCAACAAAAACAAAAAAAAAAAAAATTGAAACACAAAAATATAAATAAATATTTTAATTTTGGTTTTTGTTATTGTGTAAATTAGAGAGAGAAAATAAAAATAATCTCTATATATATATATTTGAAACAGAGAATCACAGATAAAAAGAAAGAAAGAGAAAGAAATACCGAAGTTTATAAAACTTCAAAAGAAACTTCTTAATACATACGTACATTTATTTAAATTTACAAAATTAAATTCAAAAAAAATTTTTTTTTTTAAATAAATAATTTTTTTTATTTATGATTTGTTTTTTTAAATTATTTTCATAAAATTTATTAACATCAAAAATAAGTTTCCCATTAATATGATAATAACAAATAAACTTTTTTAAGAATAAAAATGTTTTTTTTTTTTATATATTTTATTTAATGCTGATTTTGGAAATTAAAACAAAAATATGCAAAAACTATGAATGTGTATTTAAAATTTAAAAAAAATATTTATTTTTTGTGACATTTTTGCTAAAATAAAATATTTACTTCAAATTTTTATAACGTAAATTAACATAATTAAACTTGAAAATTTATTGGGACTAGAGTTTTTAGGGGGTAGCTGAAGCATTTGATAATATTGAATAAAAATTATATTTATCTAATATTTTTGTTTGTATTCGATACCCTTGTTCCTTTTCCTCACAATATATACCAATTTAAGACCCAAAAATTATATTTTGATTGTAGAATATGTACCTATAAGTTTAGAGAGGCACAGTTCAGATGAACTAATTAAAGATTTGTTAAAAATTTGTGAAAGCAAAGCCAATTAAAATTACAAACGAAATTTGTTCTAATAAAACAAAGTGATAGAATGATTTGGTTTAAAATTGTTAAAACTTTACAAACTTGTTCTTGTGTTATTTTATCGATGTGCATTATAATATTTTCAACGTATATATTCAACGTAAAATTGTATATCGAAAAAAATTTCATTTATTGACAAAAAATGGGTCAATAAAAATAATTGCATTTTATTAAAAAAGTTTAATTTAATTTACATATTTTAAAATATTTTCATTGAAATAAAAATTAACTAAAAAAATTTTTCAAATAAATTTATTTTAATTTTGAAGGAACAATAAATCCAGGAAGTTTCATTTTTATTTATTTTTGCAATTGCAAATTTCAATATTTTTTTAAATCTTCAAGGTTTTTGTTCAAAATATAAAAATATAAAATAAAGTCTCTCTCATCTTCCACCATATTTTATTAAAAACAAAAAAAAAACATTATTTTCTTGTTTTTTAAGAAAAATGAATTTTTCTGGAGGAAATTCTTTTTTAAAAATGAAATTTTTCAATTTTCATGAAACAAAAAAATTATTGAATAAAGCGGATCAAGGTCGTTTGTTTCTCTATTATTATTATTATTATTGTTTCTTGTTTTTTTTTTTTTGGATTTAATATCTGGACCAGCAGTTAATCTATTTTTAACTTAATAAAGAGATCTTCAAAAACAACAAAAGCAACAATAATAATATACAAAATAGTGTGTCTTTAATAAATTCTGTTTCTATTCAGTGTGAGAAAGAAAGAGAAATAGAGAGAGAGAGAGAGAGACAGAGATTATCTTATTAAAATGTTGTTCTTTTTATGTACTATGAAAATTGAAACTACATTTCCTTATATTGTGTACCCGAATGAATAAAATATAAATTATTGAAATCAAATCAAATGTGTGCTATACGTTACCTATATGAATTTAAATCAATTGAGATCATCTTTAAATAGATGAGAACTCAAAATTACAATATATGAATTTGATTTGTTGTGCAATTTAAATTTTCTTTCATAATTTTTTTTCTTATGATCATTTCCTTATTTCTTATAAAAAAAATATTATGTTTTTTATGCAGTTAAAATATAATTCGATAATACCCTTTAGTTAGATATTCCGAATTATTGTTTACAGTCAGTTTGGAATTCAAGTTTTTCTGTTAAACTACAATAAAAAAAATAACATACAAAATAAGATAAAATATTTTAAATATAAAGTATATGTTTTTTAACCCATTAGATATTATCTGATAACTAACCACAAGATTTTGAATTCGAAATAATTTTTTGGCTTGAACTTTTAATGGGATAGATTTAGTAGGGTCCTGATCTTTAATGTAATCTGCAAGCCCTTAGTTTCCTGAATATAAAAAAAAAAAACAAAAAAAGCCCTAGAAGAATTGAACTATACATTTTTACAGTTGCGAAAATCGAATGCAAAAATAAAATTATTTGAGTACTTTATAACCTAAATTGCTGCTTTCTATTTAATTAATTATTTTTGATTAAATATAGAAAATGAATTTTCTTAACAAAAAAAAAATAAAATAAAATACAAATGAAATGTGTATCTTAAATACGATTTTAAAAATAACTTGAACTATATCGTAAATCTGTTTAAATCAGAAGGAACAATGGACAAATCTTAAAGAAGTATCAAAATAAATTTTCAGACAAATTATGATTTATTTATTTTAAAAGTTCTTTCACTCAAGTATAAAGACAATATTTATGACGTAATTTCATACGATTCAATTTATAATATCTGAAAACAATTTAAATGTCCACATTACTGTCCATATTGCTTTATAATATTACTTAGACATATGTACGAGTCATACAAAGAATATAATTTGAATAATTTTTTTAACTTCCGATATTTACATTTAGCTATTTTTTTTTTTTTTTCAATTTTCCTAATTTTAATTTTAAAAATAAATTTTTTTTTTTTATGAATATCCAAAGTTCAAGACGATTTCTTTATACAAACAATATATAAAAAAAAAAAGAATGAAACAAAAAAAAAGAAAAATATTTTAATTGAATACAACTTTTCAATCGATTAATCAATTTTTAAAACCGATTTACTATATTATACATATACATAGATACATGTCACGATACAAAGAATATTACAATTATAGACAAAAAAGAATTCATTGATTATCTAATTTTAGAAAATTGAAAATATAAAAAAAAATGTCAGGATAAAAAAAAGCAATATTCAAATTTAGATTTTTGCCTTGTTTTTTTTTTTTTTTTTGTTTTACTGAAAATATTTTAGATATTTTTTTGTTTTAATAGATACAAAATGAATGTATCTACGTACATAAAAACAAAAACAGTTCGATCTAATTAATTTACGAGAACCGATCAAAGAAGATCATGGTCACTCCGACCATTTTTTGTTGTTATTTTATAACCGTGTTTTTTAAAATAGGTAAAATACATGTATTAATTATATAGGAAGTAGTTACGTTACTTTTATGTATAGAAATTTTTAGTTAAGGTGAAAATTTGTTTTTTTTTTTTTAAATAATCAAAATTTTTTTCATTTGTATTAATAGTCTCCTTTTAGGAGGCTATACTTTAATTTCTAAATCAATCAGCTAATGTTTTTATACTTAAAATTAAATGTTTTTATTCTTAAAATTAATAAATTTTTCAAAAATAAATTTTAGTGAATCATAATATTAGTACTACCAGCTGCTGTGAACCACAATAAAAATTTTCAAATATCAATTTTTTTTTTTTAAATTATTAATAATGTAAATAAAATAAAATTAAAAACAAAATTTTAAATTACTAAATTGTGTTACAAAAATATAACAAAATACTTACATAGAAAAAAAAAAAAGAAAATTTTCTAGTGAATTTAAAAAAAAAAAATCTAAATAAAAACTTGATAAAAAAAAAATGGCAACCACTGAATCATCTTTTAACCAAAACATAATTTCATCAAATCAAATTGAAGATGCTTCTAACAATAATAAAAATAACAAAACTTCATTAGCATCGATATTAAAATCTGAAACTGATGATGAACAATTAAATTCTTCCACAACTGATTCATTATTGGTACCACGTAATAATGCCCTATTTTCATGTAAAAGTCCAGCTCGTATAATTATACAATCAGCACCGAAAATACTTCCGATTCCTAATAATTCAAATAATTCATCAAAATCACAATCAAGTGGTGGTGGTGGTGGTGACAGTAGTACTACTAATACAACAACTATTGAAAATAATAGTAATAGTGATAAAAATAAAAAAAGTTTTACCAGAAGTAATGCCAAAAGTATTTCAAATTCATTTTCAACTGATGGCAATATTGAAATTGAAACAGTTGCAACAACAACAATAACAAAAAATGATGCATCTGACACTGATGAATTATTAACAATGACAACGGAAATACCATTATCGGTACCTGATTTAGAAAAATTTAATAAATTAACAGATTCGAATGGAATTATTATCAATGGTGATTATGTTTTAGATACAATTGAAAAAGATTTATTAAAAATGCAAGAAAATATTGTTACAACAATGAATAAAACATTAGAATTTCGTCAAAATTTATGTAATAGTCTTGAAAGAGAATTACAAAAAAATAATGATGATGATGATGATAATAATATTGTATATCAAAATGATAACAATGATTATTATAATAAACAAAATCAAAAAAATTCTTTTGGATTAAATAAATCTGCTAGTACAATTAATATTCCAAATAATAAAATTTCACAAAATAATTTAAATATAAAATTAAATGATAAAGTATCGGTACCTTCAGCACCGGTAACCCCATTTGATAGTTCTATACCAAAAAAATATGAACTACAAAAAAATTTATCTTTACCATGTATACCCAATGAAAAACAAAATGACATACCACAATTACAATTACAATTAGATCAAGAACAAGAACAGCAACCGACGACACAAAGAAAACGGGTACGTACACCACAATTAGGTGAAAAAGTTGGTGTTTCTTTAAAAAAAGTAACACCACCACGTTCTAAAATTCAAATAAAAAATAATCAAAATCCAATGTTAGGTGTTGTTTTACGTAAAGTTGAACGTAAACCACAACCTGTCAAAAGTATTTTAGATGATGACAAACCATTATATCATTTTTCAATTGTACGTTCAAAAGGTGATAATAATTCCAAACAACAACAACAAAAACAATCTAAACCTGGTTTAACAAAAACTAATTCGGCTTCAAATATACAACCATCATCATCACAAGTTTTTAGTAAATTACCACCTAGATCACTTCATGCTAATTATGATCCACGATTTGCTAATGTGAGTGGTGGTGGTGGTGGTGTTAATAAATCTGCAACGTCTGGTAATATTAACAATCAGCAGCCACAACCACAACAACAACAACAATCTATTAAAACAAATGCTTTAGTTAGCTCTGGTAAACCATCATTTCCAAGTGCACGTGTTTTATCACCACCAAAACCAAAAATGGTTACTATTGAAAAAATTGAGGGCGATAAAATAATTATTATTAAAAAATTGGTGGTGCCAAAAAATTGTAAAATACCTACCGATGTTTTAAAAAAGCAAATTGCAGCTTTAATGGCTGCTGAGCAAAGCAAGGTTTTTATAAACAAAAAAAAAAAAAATTTAATAAAACTTTTTTTGAAGATTTTTGTAATTTAAAAAAAAATTTTGTAATTTTTTTTTGTATGTAAGTTATGTATAGATGCATTTATTAAATTAGAAAAAAGAGCAAATCTAGATGATTTAGTATTTATGTACTTTTGTTTTCAATATGTCTCAAGTGCCTTGTCATTACAAGTGTTTGTATGTTCACAGTTGAAGACATTACCAGTTTTAGATGTTCTATTTTTGTTTCATATAAACATTTTTTGTATATGAATTGACAAAAATTCTATAAAATAATGAAAATTTTATAACTTTGTTTATCAACAGAAAAGTAATTTATATCAAAACTCTTTTTGGAGGCCTCATTTTACTAGTTTCATACTTTATTGTAAATATTTTCATTTAAAATGCTGCAAATTTTCTTTTCTTTTTTTAATTAAAGTACAACTATAGGTACAAAATTTTTGTTTAATCATTCCACAAACCATTAAAGAACAAAATTCATTTAACATATCTAATCATTTATATAAAAAATTACAAAAAATTCTATTCGTTTCCATTTCCTTGATCCTAACTAATTTCTAATTAAAATTAAAAACTATTTAAAAAAAAAAAAAAAAAAAATTAATTACCAGACGTTGTTCATTTTCATAATACCAAAGTCATAATGAAGCCATTATATTTAAAGCTTTGCTAATATAAATTTTGACATTTATTTCAATAATTTTCATTTTATTTTACATTTAATTAAAATGAAAATATGAAAATATGAAAAAAAATTTTACAGAAACGTAAATCAACTTGCAATAATTTGCCATCAAATTACTTGAATAATTATCATGATGAAATAAATAATAAAGTGAAATCAATCAAATCATATGTACCACCTCCACTATCAAATGATAAAACAAAACCATATAAATCATCACCAATTGCTTCTAGGAAATTTTTTCAAAATTTAACAGCTCGTAATAGTGGTGATTTTGAAAATATAATTAATAGTGGTAGTAGAATTCAGGCCCTTGGATTGAATAATATAAAACAAGAAAAAATACAAAATTATAATATTGTTGCAAGTTCAGATACATCTATTCAATTAAAACCAACTGATACTGAATTAGTGCAACAACAATGCAATGATAATCAAATTTCATTATTAAAGTCACCATATCGTAGAACAGATAGTAAAAATCTTAGAATGAATAAAATAAATATGCAATCACCTAGTCCCAGTTTGTCTTTGTCATCAGATTCTTCAACATGTTCATCTCCAATTAATAGTATATCACAAAGTACAGCATCAGAATCATTTATAAAAGATACTCAACAAAACATATTATCAGATCGTTGTGGTTATATTTTAAGTCCTAAATCTAGTCCAAAAGGAACTAAAAAATTATTTTCTAAACTTGCAAATAAATGTAAATTAACTAATAATAATAATGAAATTCAAAAAAATCAGCAAGCAATTCGTGATAATAATAATAAAATTAAAACATCAACAATGCCTGACATAAATAGTTCTATAATTAATAAAACATCAGTTACACGTCCAATTGAAATTTTAAGTAGTTCATTACCGTCTCCCAAACCACCTGACATAATGGAAATTGAAAAATTATTGCAACAAAAACGAATTCCACTTTCACCAATTCAATCTGGTAGCACTAGTACTTCTACAAATTCACCATCTATGTCAGTGGCATCAACTAGTTTGCCAACATATGATACCAATAATAATAAATATTTATTAAAACAATCAATTGATAAAAACGATAAAAAAAATGAAAACGATTTATACGATAATGAAATTGAAAAAATGAGCAATTATCTAAAAAGTCTTCCCGATTACAGTGAATTAAATAAAAAAATTAATAAAGAATTTAAAAATTGTGAAGAATTATATGATGAAATTCAGAGCATTAATAAAGATATTAAATTACAACAAGCTGCTGCTCAACAACAACAAAATGCCTATAAACAATTACCTCTTTCAAAATCATGTTCTTTACAAAGTGTTTTGAATCGTAATGGACACAATAACAACACCAACAATAATGATAACCAATTTTCATCGTTTCCTTTATCACAATCATTCCATAAACAACAACAATTACCTATTATTGGAATATCAAATTCATCATTATTACAGCAACAGACGCAACAACAACCACAAGAACAACAACAACAACAACAACAAAATAAATCATTTGTGCAATTTAATAATGTTAGCAATAACAAATCAGAGAATATAAAAAACAGCAGCAATATCAATGGTAGCAAAAACAATAATGAACCTGTTTATCGTACAGCTTATCCATCAATATTTTCACAATTAACAAAAAAATTCACTGGTAATAATAACAAAACTACCATTAGTAATGATAATGCGGATGCTGGTAAATTAAATCAAAATAAAAATCAATCAACAAGCCAAAAATTAACACGAAGCATTTCTAGTTCCAGTGTTATAAATAGCTCTAATAAATATCCACTGGAAAATCCTGAAATAGCAGGTTTCTTACCACAACCAAAAATGTTAACGTCATTAAATGAAAGTGAAAATTTTCAAAAACAAGAGCAACAACAAGATCAAAAACCTTTAAAGAAAAGTTCATCGAACTCTTGTTTATTACGTGGAAAACAATTTATGAGTGATTTTTGGAATGAGAAAAATTCTTCGACTTTAAAACGAAGCAATTCTTCTAAATGGAATTATAATAAAATCATATCAGGTAGTCAACAAAATTTAGCAAACGAAAATTCTGTATCACCATCTATTGGAGATGACAGTAAACCAATATTTAAAAGTATTGAAGGACAAGGAGCATTTGCTCCAGTAATACCAAGATCAAAACAAGAGAATAGTATGTCACAACCTTTTAAACTGCAAAAGAATTTATCATTGTCACACATCGATAATCAAATTCGACAAGCTGTTAGCAAGGAAGAATTATATAATTTGATATGCAATGATCAACCACCATCAACTATTAAGCACAACACCAATAACAATTCTCAGATATTGAATAACAATCAAAAAGGTATTATGTCTAAAAGCGATATTAGCAGCAACAATCAGAACAAAGCGTTAGAAAATTTAAATAAATCCAATTTAGGGGCAGTAAAAGATTCAATGCCAATTATTGAAAATATTCCAGGATTTTTAAATTCAAGCTTAAATAAAAGTATTTCACTAGTGAATGTTCCAAGCTCTCTTAATAAAAATCAACCATATTATATGGAAAATTATCAACAGAACACCGTACAACAACAGAATCAAATACAGCCTCAGAAAACGAAAATTCAACTAGAGAGAGAGAAATTTTTCCAACAAGTACAAGCACCAAAACAACAACCGAATACTAATCAAACTCAGATACAGTCAAATACTCAAAGATTTTTAGATCAAACTAATCAAAATAAAAACTTTCAGCTGATTGAATCGAATTACCAAAGTCCGTCAAATATTAATACAGAATACAATCAATTCGGAAAGGGATTATTGAAAAGTAATTCAGCATCATGCGTTTTTGGCAGTTCAAATCAATATAATCCGTTTTTAAAATTTCAACAAACACAAAACCAAGATTCAAAACCTATTACAACATCAATAAAAAATTTAACAGACCCATCTCATATTACAAAACAAGCCGAACTCACCAAATCATCTTCAAAAAAAAATATACCAGCTTATACGGGTTCAATTTATAAACCAACAATACCACAAAGTTCTGAATTAATTCAACCGACAATGAAAACACCAACTTCAGGGAAGATTACTCCAAATTTATGGAATAGTCAATTACAGCATGCACCTCAAGCAAGTCATTACGACAATATCGATAGACAACAAAATTTTGAACAAAATCCAAATAATTTGTTACAAAGAACTAAAAGTGATATGGTAGCATTTAAACGACCTCTTGATAATAATGTTGGTAAATGTTTGAATGATATTTTAAAAGTTACATCTGGCAAACCAAGCATCTCAACAATAAATGTTCCAAAGACACAAATATATGCTCCAACTACACATTTAGCTCCAACAACAGCAGGACAGCAAAAAGAATCTAAAAAATTTCTTATTGAAGGTGGATGTTGTGGTAATTTAAGTCATGCAAATCAACATCAACAGAATTCACCATCTTATACGAAAGCAGCATATCCAATTACAAAATCTAATAGTGCCTCAGATGTTCAATCAATAAAGAAAATTTTCAATAAACCTTCAACATATCAGCAGCAATTACAACAATTCAAAAAACCATTACCTACTTGGAGTTCATTTAATTGTAGTAAAAATAATATGAAAAAAATGACTCCAACAATTTTTGATAGTAATATGCCCCCATTATCAAATCTTTCTAATTTTAATAATAATTTAATCCAAGATTCAACGAGTAGCCAACAACCACAACAACAACAAATTCATTCAACAACATTAAATATTGATGGAGAAAATCAAAACATAAATCAGAATTTCCAACCATTAGTTAATAATAATAGTAATAATGTAAATAATTACAAAAACCAGAACAGTAGCAACAACATTAATAATAATAGTAACATTAATAATAATAATAATAATAACAATAATACTAATAAAAGTAATAATTTAATAAATAAAGAAAATTTATTACAACAAAAACAATCACAATATGTTGCTAATTCTTATGTAACAACAACTAATAACACGAATCCAACAAATATACGAAACAAAACTGGAAATTTAACAAATTCAATGTCAACATCAGCAATAAATGTTGTTCCAACATCCGTAATACAACAATCTAATATTACAAATAATAATAATAATAACAATAACAAATCTGGTCTACAATTATCTGGAAATACTAATACAAACATTAATGTCAGCAATATTAACCAACATCCTCATATGAACAACAATATTAGTAATAATAAAAATGTCAATAATGGTGGTTATTTGGATGAAAATATTCGTACTGATATACTAAGAACATTTGATCCATTATACTATCAGCAACAGCAACAACAAAAGCAACAGAATCTCAATAATCCATCGTCACAAATTCATTCGCAGCAAACAAGTGGTGGTATTATACCAAATATTCAACATCATAAACCTCAACAATCACAAGTGAATAATAAAAATCCAGTTCCGTTTCAAATAACACGAAGTTTCTCAAATAAACAATTGACTAAACATAAATTACCAGGATTTGAGATACCTGCAATATCTATAAATTTAACAAATCAACAACAACAGCAGCAACCACAGCAGAAGCAACAACAATATGCTCTACCCCAATACCAACCACAACAACAACAGCAACAGCAACAACAAGAAGCACCACCACAACAATTGTACAAGACTCAATCAGCAAGCTATTTAGTTGGTGGTGGTGGTGGTATTGGAAATTTCAATTCAACTGCTATTAGCAACAATAACAATGTTAATAATAAAATTCAATACCAAGGACCTGGAAAACAACGCACACAATACAAATTAAATATTTCACATAGTCAAAAAACAATCAATCCTTTATCACAAACTTCATCTATGTGTTATATTGGTCAAAATATGTCGTCTATGTCTACTGCGTGTAATAATTTAACTAAATCATCTAATGCCGAAAATTATTATGAGGTAGAAACAAAAAGAAATTATTTTTGTTTGTTTGTCATTTTTTTTTTTAATCTTTTTTTTTATTTAAATCTGTTTTAAATATATTTGAAAGTTTTTTTTTCTGTAATTTAATAATTTTGTCATTTATTTTGTTTTTTTTTTACAATTGTTATTTCACTAATTATTATTATCATTAAATAATTACTATTTTGCATTATTAAATAGAAATTCTTACATTATTCTTTAATATTTAAAAAAAAAATAATACTAATTTAAAAGTATTTAATTAAGAAATATAATATTTGAAAAAATATTTATTGTCAATATAATTGTGACAACATAAACGTCAAACTTTTAATAAACATCAAAAACACGTGAGTATTAAATTTTTAAAATTAAAATTTTACTTTTAAAATTAGAAATAATCGAAAATTAAAAATTAAAATTCTATTTACTCCTCACATCTAAATGTTATTCATATATGTCATAAGGTTCAAAATTGACATATAATATGTCAATAGTTATTACATAGAATGTTATTCATGTGGTTATTGTATTACTTTATGTTGTGACCACAAAATTGGTAAATAAAACAATTTAAACAAAAGTTAAATTGGTAAAAAAATATATACTTAGTGATTATGTTGTTGATGTGCTGACTTCAATCGAAACGGTTGCATTTTGATTGAATATTTTAACTGCTGTAGAATACATAATGATAATTATAGTACAAAAATAAATGTGGACTCCTCTGATTGTTCGTTTTTTCTAAGACTGCTGTTCTCCAGATTTTTTTCATGCATTTCGCTAAATCTTAATAAATATTGTGTACATTATATAATATTTATATTGCTCAATTTCCACTACATCATATTTTACAACAATAATTTGTTAGAAATACAACTATTTTCCAAATCTTTTGATTTCACATATTGGAAGGGAAAAATTTCATTCACATGAGTTACTCATATATGCATACGTATGGATAAACTTGACTGACACAAATTTATCCCTAAAAACTATTTTAATTCCATTTTCAATCATTAAACATAATTTTGAGATTTAAGTATTTGTTAAAAATATAGTTAGCAAACAGATTTACTAAAATTTAATAACTGTCTGCCAAAATTTTTTCAAAGGATATTTGACAGTAAACTATGTTTTAAAAAAAAATGAAAGTGTTTCCAGAAAATTAGTTCTTATTAATTTAAGTTAATAGATGTCTTTGCGTCAAATAAGCGTCAAACTTGTTATAACATGGGAATACGTTCGTGTCAACACAAAAAATATTTGAATTTTTTCTAATTTGAATATTGTTTGATATCTGTCAAAAAACTAAAATGAAATAATTTTATTAAGCTGACGTTTATTTCTATGCTCGTGCCCACAGGCTTTAAGTTACGTTCAATAAAAATATAATATTTTTTTTTTAATTATTTTTTTGTAATTAATTACCACAATTATATTTTTAATTTGAGAACTTAAATATTATATGTATATTTTATTTATTTTATAAATATTTAAATAAAATGAATGAATTCTCATTCTCAAAAAGATTTGTATTCTCATCAGATAAATAAACCAATTAATTTTATATGCTTTGATATGTTTATACATACATACATTATTTATTAATATAAAGACACAGGAGTGGAAAATTAAATGTATTAAATAAAGTCAACTGCATTAGTTTTCTAGTGATTGTTTCACAATGTTTACGTTATATTTATTAAAATGTCTTTTGAAAACGTACAAAATATTACCGTAGAATAATTGTATTTTTTGAATTATTCAGATATTTATAAAACAGATTGAGTCCCATATTTTGCTATTCATTAATGATGGCAGACATTGTATCCTTTTTTAATTATTTTAATAGATCAATTTTTCGGTGCTGCAAGATGTTATTGATAGTCCAATGACTTGCGTTATCATTGATTATTATTTGTTTGAATATTTTAAAATTTTTGTAACAGATAGCAATTTTAGTTATTTGGCAATAGATTTGACGGTTCAAAAACCTTTTTCAAAACAAAAACATTTATTTTTCCATGACTGTATATCTCTTAATATGTATATATGTGTATATTATATCTAATAATAAGTTGCAAACTTTTATGGTTATTAAGAACGCATTTTCCTTTATAGAAAAATATTTTTGTGTTTATTTTATTTTTTCGTTTCGTTTTGATTCTGAGAACGAGAATTCAACAACCAAAATTAGAAAAAAAAAGCAAAAGCAAAAAATATCTATTCTCTTCTCTCCAACCATATTAAGAAAATACTTCCTCCATTATATATATACACTTTTTTTTTATTTTTGTATTCCATTTAGAAATCTGCTTACTTAAAAAAGCATACCCAAAACGAATATTTGCAATAAAATTAACTCAAATGAAAAAAAAAAGCTTTTTCAAATTCAAAATAAAAAATAAAAATTTGAGAAAAGAGATTACCAAAATGCAAATGTTTTCTGACAGCCGGAAAAACGACCTGTCTGTAACTTAATTTTTTATACATGACAATTTACACATGTATATAATAATTATATACACATACATTTTAAATACTTATTCATATATTTATTGGAATTAAAACAAAAAATATATTATACTTAATAAATTTTATTATAAAAATAAAATAAAAAAATATATACATATATAACCTCACTTGTTTTTTTTTTTTATTCTATTGTTTTGCCACATTTAATGCCGGAAAATATTAATCCCATCAATTCATCTTTAATTTAAAATTTTATTAAATTTTTTTTTTAGAATACTCTCTTTGGCATTCTGTATTGATTCTATGTAGATGGATTCGATATGTACCTATATATAAATTATATGTATAAGCTACGTATGAATGGACGTTCATATTGTAATATATGTATATTAAATAAAATAATGTTAATCATATTTTCATATATACATACATACTTACATTTACGTAGTTGCGTTTGCAAAAATTTAATAATACGATTGTTGAAATCAAAACGTTTTTAATCAAATAATTCATGTTATTCCAAAGAGAGTTTCTTATGTTTGAGAAATATTTTTTTTCAAAAATAACATTATCTATATACATACATATTTCATATTCTCGTACGCAATTAAAGATCTCAGGTTTTCTTTTATTTTATACAAACCAACCAACTGTTACAACAAAACAATAAATTGCACAAGTGAGTTGTAAATCAAAAATGTTCGTTGTAACAAGTAGGTACAAACATTTTAAAATTTGTAAAGTTGGTTGTGAGAAAATCAATTTGTTTCTTGTTTTTTTTATGAACGTGACCCTATTTATTGTTAATAAAATGACGTTCACTATCATTGCAAATTAATGTCAATTTATTTTTTTTTTAAATTTATCATAGACAAATTGCAAAATTATATTTAAAAACTCAATGACATGTGTAAAATTGAAATTATATGCTATGAAGAGATTATTGTACAACGTGTGAATGTTAACCAAATTATACAATGTTTGGGCAGCATTACAATTACGGATATTTTGACAGGAATATGTCAAATTATAATTTTAAATGACAAATATCATGGTTAAAATATTTGACATTTAATTTTTCGAATTTATATGACCATTCCATTCTTTATTAAAACTCATGCAATTCATGACAATAAAATTAGTAATTTGTATCCACCTTAATAATGAGTAAAAATCTGAACATCAAATTTTTTAATGAACCAACCTTTAACAATACCTAAATTTCATTATATAGAACAATTTATTTATATAAAAAATTATATGCATCAAGATATAATTACATTTATCCAGAATAAATAATTGTCAAACTACCTGTAATAATTGTATCTATAATTTCTAGTTAAAATTTAGAAATACTATTTTATATGACTGTGACTGTATATGTTAATATACAGTCAGTATTTTTAATTTTTTAATAATTATTTTAGATTTAGAATACCAACTTTTTGAAAAAATATAATATTATTAAATTAAATTGAAATTTATTTGAATAAAAAATAGGTTAAATGATAGAACCATATAAATTAAATTAAATTTATGCATAAAGTGCACACAGTAGGGTCGTAGTAATTTGAATTTTCTCAATTCGAAATTTTGTGTTAATAAATTTGTTTTTCTACGAATTTATTATATATATAATATATATATACATGTTATCTCTAAATAATTAAATTAAAATACTTAAATATGGCAAAAAAATAATAAATTAAATTAATTGTTCCTTTTTTCAAAATTTCATAATGAAATTAAAATTAAAAACAAAATATATAATTTTTTTTTTTCAAAAATGTCTGTATGTTCTGGTCCAAAATCTCCAAAATGAATAATAATTTTTTTTTCTTTTTGTGCTATCTTTTATATAGGGGTTGTGAACATAGGAAAAGACTGGTATCGTTATAAATTCCAGTCTCAAGAAATTAAAATAAATTTTAATAACTTTTTTGAGTTTCTACTTTATTTATACACACCACACCTACCGTAATTTAAAAATAAAGTATGTTTTTATCATTTGGTAGGGAGAAATGAAAAAAATAAAACAAACTAATTGTAACCACATACTGAAATGTCCCATATGTTTATACGTATACTTAGGTAGTACAAATGTATAATATATATATAAACCAAAAACCACATTGAAAGCTCACAATGAAATTCAAATGTTGTAAAATTTAATTACAAGAATTTATTTTTTATTATTAAATTTAATCATTTAATTTGTTGTTGTTGTTGTTGTTATTTGAAATTGTCTATAAAGTTCTTTTAAAAAAATGATTGATAGAAATTGACTTCTTATGTGGTATAAATGAAAACAATTTAAATCTTGTTATTTTTTAAGTACATATAGAAAATAGAAAATTAATTTGACATTTAATAGTTTAAATAAATGTCAAATTATTTGTCGGCACTGTTCAATTTTAAAAAGAAATTGAATTGAAGTGGATAATAATTTTTTACGGAAACTACCATATTTCTGATGGTCACGTTAACCAAATGTTTTCATCGTTTAATTTTTATTACGATGTAGCCTCTATCTACAAAACTAAACTAATTAATTTGCGTATATAAATTAGAATTAATAAAATAATCTTATTAATACACGTTATTTTGACATTCTTGAGTTTTAAAAATATTTCCTGATTTGAGTTTAATTGAATATTTTTATACATTGTCGTATTAATTTTTTATTTTTACTAATTTGTGACGATTCGCTTTTGTTATATCTATACTGGGCTTATAACAAAACAATAAAGCAATAAGTATTCAAGGAATCATCTCCGATGCCCCAATATTGGGGTTAGAAAATAACAATTAACAAAGTAAGTAAGAAATATAAGTAATCATACTTTAGCTAACCCCCTTGGAAAGAAGTGTTTCTTCATCTCTAAATACTTTCTTTTTTAATTTTTACTACATTGAATTTATTATTAGAGTCATGTGCAAATTCATAAGTTAAAAAAATATTTTCATTATAATTCGACCTAATTAGGAAAATTGTGAATATTGTTATAGATCGTTAATTTCTATAAGGTTCTATTCAAGTTATGTAATTAAAATAATACTCATAAAATTTGATTTGTTTTTAATAATCTTATTTTAACCTTTTGAGATTTTTTAAATATACTACGAATTGAAATCAAATATAATTAATTATTCGATTACTTTTCTATGAATTATTATATACTTTAATTCTATAATAATATACTTATTGTGTGATTTATATTTTTCTACAAATCAATTAATATATTTTTTCAATAGTACATAAAACAAAAAAAAAACTCTATATTTAGATATTTAAATATCAGAAAATTGTAAATCTATCATCATAAATTATTGTAAATCATCAATCGAATATCAAAAGTATATAAGTAGTATATGTAGAGATGAGAGTTGCCATCAGGCTAAATTTTCATGGGTAAATTTTTTTTTTATTTGTTTTATTTTACAAAAGGGATATTTTTAGAATGCTTTGAAATATTTTTTTAATAAAATTAAATGACAACCACATTAAAAAGTAATTATGTATTAAATATTCTAAGGTTTAACCACAAATTTATCCATAATTTAACTCTTAAAGAACCAATCCGGGGATTTTCTTTCTTTTCACTTCCAATATAAACCTTAATTTCGCTTTTCTTGTTCATTGTGGGGATTAACAAGCAAATGAAAACCGTTTTAATTTTGACCTACAATGTTCAAAACCATGTCAAAACCCTTTCCTACAATATTCAGTCTCTACTACTACCTTTTTAGTAAAAACGCAATTTATTTGTTTTATTTCATTACTTAAGACTAATTTCTTTAGACAATTTATTTGGATTTAATAATTATCAGGACGATTAGTATTTATTCCTATTCGCGATGAAATAAATACATAAAAATCATTATATTAATAAAATTTGTAAACATAGATACTATTAACACTCAAAATAAGTCTCATGTAATTAATTTTTTTTTCTTTGTTTTAGTCTATAGAGTTCATAAATCTTAAATTAAACAAAATAAATTAAATTAAGAATAGAACAAATGCAAAATTTACATACCTGTTCTTAATTACAATGTTCTTAAAGCCTTGAATCCTAACAAAAAAAAAAAAAATCAAAAGTAAGATATTTTTTTCATCACATATTTTCATTTCCAATTTGAATTTCCTGAAATATTTTAATTTGAACTACTTTTAATTTGTTTTTCACTGAAATTTCACAGCATAATTGTTATATCTAATTACGATTTCCTTTCTCTGTTACACTTTTCTAATTCAATTCAATTTAAAATATAAAACCAATACTTAAGAATAATGTGCGTCATTATAATTTCATTGAATGAAAATTCAAAAACACAAAAGTACTACCAAAATACACCAATTTTATTAAGTAAGGAAATTTTTATTTAAAAAATCCCAATTTACGTTTTTTTTTAGATCATAACGTGGTTGTTTTGTTTTTTTTTTGTTTTTGATTTTAAAGTTAATTTTTAAAAATAATAATGAAAAAATTATAACAAAAAATAAAAAAATAAGATTTTCTTATAGTTTGAGACAGAAGTACAAACTAAAAGGTAAATAATATAAAAATGTTATTCTTTGAATTTAAAATTTTTCTCATATTAATTTTTGTTTTGTTTTTGGGATTTTTTCAAATCTGATTTTATAGATTTTTTTTGTTATTGTTTTGTTATTAAATTTTCTATATTTGTCTCCTTAAAAGAATACCCAAACATTTATACGAGAGAGAGTCTTATAAGAAAATTTACCAAAATTATTTGACATTTGACATTTTGCTTAATGAACAGGATTTTCAAAAACTTACCAAATTTTAATTTATTTTTCAATTTAGAAATTTGATCATTTTTACCTTACAATTTTCCAATGTTGGAGTAAAAATATGTTATGTTGCAGCAAAAATATTAAACAAATTAAGATTAATTTCAAAATATGAATACAATTTAATTTAAATAAATTTTATAATTTTGAAATATTGAAGGTTTTTTAATTTTTATACCTAATTCCTGTAAATTTATATTTTAAAGCCAACTTCAATAAAATAAAATGTTGCAATTCTAATCGATATTTCATCGTTTCAGTTTAAACTTTATTTATCATAATTTATTTCTTAGTTTTTCTAAAGTACAATAAAATTATAATAATTGTCGAAAAACATTTTACTCTAACGGTATTATAAAACAAGTTTTTATAAAAACTAATAAAATTATGTTGTTTCTATAAAATAATATTTTCGAATAAATCAAATATGTAATTAAATTTTCTTAATTTAAAATTTTCGAATTACAATTTTTTTACGTAATAAATTTTTAAATTTTACACTTTAAATGTCATAATAAAATAGGGAAGATTAAATATTTTTGAGAACAAAAATTGAGTTGAGAAAATGAGAGGAAAATGAAAAACAGAAAAAAATAACAACAACCTGATTTAATTTATTTATAGATGGTGTTTATTTTTTTCTCAAATATAAAGAAATTATCTTAATTAAAATAATCTTAAAATAAGTTTTTAAATACAAAAATTAAAATTTACTCAATAATTAATTATTTTGTTAGTGTTACCAGATAAAAACTATTTATTCTTTATATATTTTGTTGTCTTACCAGATAAAAACTAATGCCTATATGGGAATAGGATTTTTCATTCTGCAGTTAATTATCAGACCTGTGTGGAGTTTGATCCATAGAAAAAACAGTTTTCAAATGGACATGAAGTTTAGTTAGTCATTTAGTTGTCCTTGAACTAATTTTTCACACCTTAGAATTTAAAAAAAAAAATATAAATTAGATGTTTTATATATATATTTTTTTAAAAACTTTTATTCTATTATTTATAATTAATTATAACTGATAAAATTCTATTATTAATTAAATATATTATCATTGTTTTGTTTTAAAATTTCATTCATTTACTGTGATATGAACATTTGGCCTTCGTGGATATTCAAAATAACACCACCCAATTTTTTTAGGAATTGTGCCATTTTGTCATCCGAGCAATCAGCAACGACGAAAGATCTTAGCTCTTCCTCTAAACCAAAATGGGCACTGTTATTAGTGTTGGATTTGTCGGCATCATCATCGATTGATTCAACGATTACCATTGATTCGTTGAAAGTAGGGCATTTCTTACATTTCCACGTAACATGACCTGACTTGATGCTATCAAATAGCTCGTCAGATATGTTTACGCATCTTGAGTGGAATGTTGATGAACAAGTAATACATTGTACGCCCTTGGCTTTATAGATACGGGTTTTACACATTTCACATAATATAAATATATTATTATAAAAATATAGAATCAAAAAAATTTTCTAATATAACTAAAATCTATAAGAAAAGCTTTTAATATGGCAATAATAAATTATTCTTTAATTTGTAATTGTAATTGTTGTAATTTGTAATATATATTATTTTAAAAATATGTAATCTTCATCTCATTTCTCAAGAAAATTTCAGTCAAGAAGAAAAAGAGATATATATAGAGAGAGAGAGAGAGAGAAAAAAAAGTAAATCTATTAAAACTCTGCTTTCTGTATTTCACTTAACACTTTAACAGTTTTTAATAGAGCAATACGTAATCTGTTATTTCAGTTAACAGATAAAACCGACAATTAAAGAGGATACACGAGTATAAAGGAAGAAAACACATAAACAATAGAAATAATAGAAAATTTTCCCTATTTGTAAACTACAAAAAATTATTTTTAATCCAACAACAAAAGAGAAAAACAATACTAGACAAGAAAAAAGGGAGAGAATTATTTCGAATTTTTTAATATTTATTTTTACAATTTTATAAATAGCTTTAGAGCTATGTACGTAATGATTATATTAATTTTTTATTCATAATTTTTTTTTTCTTGCAAACCGCTCCCGCAATGTTTATACACAATGTATAGTATAGAGTATTTTGGTTATTCGTTTGTTGTTTTAATGATTCAAACTCCCCAAGTATTTTTTTTTTTTCATATTTTACTTTGTGTTTTTATGTTAGTTTGGTTTTTTTTTTTTTCGAAATTCAAAATTCAAATCTGATTGAAAACTTACGTATTGTTATAGTACAAAATTTATTTAGAACTTAGAAAATGATCGCTCTCGTGATTGATCATATAACGGTGTACAAAAAAAACATTTTAAAATAATTTTAATTTTTTTAAATTAAAATAAAATATAAATAAAATTGAATTAAATATAATATATTAAAAAGAAAATAAAAATAAAAATTAATTAGGATGAAAAGATTTCGCAGTTCTTTTCGTATTTCACCCCACTTTTTGCTTATAATTATTGCAAAAACGAAAGAAAAACAGAAAAAAATAAATAGATAGTGAAAATAATAAACAAAGAAAATTTTCCAATAAGATCCAAATATCTTAATTTCGAATTTTTCGAAAATAATGTAATTGTATTGTGATTTGTGAAAAGAAAATAACCATTTATTTTAATAATTTACAAATGAAAAATTTTATTTTGGCAATATTTTAAAAATTTCGAATTATTATTCTGTGCTTTTTATTTTAAAAGAAAGAAAAAAAAAATTATTAAAAATGAGTATGAGAAATTCACTCATTAGTCTTGCAAAAAATAACAAAAAAACAATCGTTGGGCCTAGTTAGTTAAATCTAGTATCGTTATATGATAAATTTTTGAAACATTCAGTTTCTATTTAAAAATTATTACATTAAATTTACATATACATAATTTGTTACTTTTAGTTTTTATTTTCTAAATGTCACCACTAAAAATGTTTTGAAAAATCAGAAAAAAAAAAATAAATAAATAAATAAAACGCGTGTGGACGATTTTCCTTTATTTTTTTTGCTAATATAATGAGAAAATTAGAAAAGTGTATAGTTTTTATTTTGTGAAAAATGTTTAAATTGACATTTTCAAATTTTTTCAGATTTTAATAAAGAAAATCTGTAATTCTTTATCGATTTAATTACACTATAATGAAATAATTGTGTTAAATATATAGTAAAATATGTAAAATATACATACAAAAAAAAAAATTTAATTTATAAAAAAATGTGATAAATTATAAAATAAAAAAATAAAGCGAATTTAAATTAATAATTTATCTAAAAGGGTATTTAATCGTGTAAATTTAAATTAATGATTTAATCTTCAAGTGCAAAGTATTGGTGTTACCAAAAAATTTATATTTAATAAAAATAAATTTGGATTAATATAAAAAATGTACATTATTTAATACAAAAAAACAAAAGATTGTTTTCTAATTATAATTTTTTTTTTTTTTATTCTATACAAAATTATTTAAATTTTGTAAATTTTTATACACTTAATGTAAACTTTTCTTCATTATTTTTTCATTCATTTGGAACATAATGTTCATTAAATTGATTCATCTTGGTGATCTTTTCTAAAGTTTTATATTTATTCATTCATTCTGCCAGCTAAAATATTTCTTTTTTAATATCTATTTTTGTCAGCCTATCTATTTCATTATTATAAAATATAAAATAGACATAAAACAATAACAAAAACAACAACAATAACAACAGAGTAGAAAACTAAAGGAAAATCTTGTTTTTTTTTTTTTTTTTTTTTTGTGTGTTCAGGAATATTTTATAATTAAAAATAAAAATAGGAAAATAAATGTGACGTTTGATTTTAAAATAAGGAAAGTTAAAAACGTTCAACGAAAATGAGTAAAAGTCCCCAAGATTTATTAGACATATATTATGACGGTAGTATAGTGGAGTAAGCAAATCCATTAATTTTAACTAGTGAGAGTTTAGAGAGTTATTTGATGTCTTAAAATTAGTCGCATTGAACAATAATAATCTGTGAAATCAGTGTCAATTTTTCATCAAATATTGTAGAATGCGCAACTACACCTGTTGTCAAAATAGTCATTTGTAAATTCTGATAATAGTAAAAAATTTAATTTTACTTAAAAATAATAGATCAATTTAAATACGAATTCTATATGTTTAACATTATTATTCAATTAAAAATTAAAATTTTTAATAATTACTAATTTTAATTATTTTAAATAATTTATTTAGAAAATTAAAATTTAATTATATTCATAAAATCATTTCACTAGCGAATCATAGTGGAATATATTTGAAACGAAAAAACCTAATTTAGATCTCCTTTCGTTTCAAACACATTTGTATTTATTTTATTCATTTAATTATATCTCAACAATAACTTCTTGGTATAGCTTATACGTATTTTATACCACATATTACTTTAAACTGATAAAATTAAAATATGGGACTACAATGCAAAAAAATATGTTGTAACCAATGTTTGTAATGTTTGTAAACAAAATTTGCTATTTTCGTTAATTCTTTTTTTTTTTTGTTTTACTTTCGGAGGTCTAATAAAGCAATCTACAACATATCAATAATTAAATGTTTTTAACCAAAAATTTTAATTTCACAAAATTTCTTTTTCGACTTTACACTTTAAAATATTTTTACGTTTAGGTGATACTAAACAACAATAATGAAAAATACTAATTCTTTCTTATCTTTCCTAAAACTATTCATAGTAACAGAAAATATAAATTCAACTTAAATTTTTGCTATTTATATAAAAAAAATATTTTTGAATGGTACCGATAGTATCCAATGATCAGAATGCCCTTAAATTTCAAAAATTTTTGTTGACCAAAAACATCAGTTCAAAATTTACTTAACGAAAAAATTTCTCAACTGGGAAAAAATGTATGTGTGTGGTACACAATTGTTCAAAAGTAAATGATAATCCATTCGTTCTCTTAATCTTAGATTGTTTGTTTCTTTTTTTTTTATTCTTTTCAAAAATTTTCTAAATTTTTAAAATTTTATTGAATAAATAAATTGTTTTTCTGTGATTTTTGTTTATGATAATTTTTAGTTTGGGAACTGTATACTATAGCCAATTTTTAAATAAAACACATATAATCATATGGTGTGCCAAATTATTAAATATATATTTATTATTTTTATTTTGATTTTAAGCAAATTATTATTTGTTCTTTTTATTTTATTTTTATAATTATTGTGGTGAAAAAGAGCAAAATAAATAAAAATATGTGTTGAAAAAAATATTTGAAAATTTTGTAGTGAATATTACAAAAACAAAAAAAAAATTAATGTTCAAAAATTTTGTAAATAAAGTAAAATTAAAATTTGGTATAAAAGTAAGTAATTTTATAGAAATGAAAGTAAATTCAAGAATTTTTAACGTCTTTATAAAATCAAAGCTTTTAAAAATTTCAATTGTTGGTGTTTTTTTTTGTGAAAATTTTTTCACTGCCTTTTTTCGTGTTTCTGTTTCTTTTCTTCTTTTTTTAAATTCTTTCAAATAATGAAAAATAAATCATTTTTGTTAATTAAAAATTTCATTAATTAAAATATTCAAATTTAAATAATAAAATTTAATTATTTTTGAGTATCAGATTTATGTTTACAATATGTTCAACGTTCAATGAAACTGCAGTTCTATTTTTTTTTTTTTTTAATTACCAGTAGCCAAGAAGAATTTATTTTTTGTAAATTATGAGGTAGTGTTGTTAGTGTAAGAATAAGTAAACAAACAGAAAAGAAATACTTAAATAAATTCAATTCGAACCAATTGGATTTATAGGCATTAAAATTTTATTCTATATAAACCTAATATTAATATTTCACCCTAAAAATATGCAATTAAATTTGCATATAAATTTTCAATAAAAAATTTTAATTCAAAATAAAAAAAAAAATAAAAACAAATACAATTCCTATGAAAATCAACTTTAATGAAAATAAATTTTAATTTTCTTTTAAATTCATGTAAACTTTTTCGATTTTTATTTAAAAAAAAATAAAAAAAAAAATTGAGCATAAATGAATTTACGTTATAGAAAAATTATATTGTGTAGGTGGTGATGATGATGGTGAATGAACATCAGCGCGACATCACATTTGGCGAACCTCATATACAAACTTTTAAACAAAAAAAAAACATTTATTTTAACATATTTAAAAAAAAAAAACCGTTTTTTTTTCTCTCTTTTCTACGATATTGAAAAATTTTATCTTTATATAAACATTGGGAAATTTTTGAAAGAAAATTTTTATTTTAACTTATTTTGGTCTTTATTTATTTATTTTTTCTTTTTTGTAATTAAATTGAATATTGTTAATAATTGTTTTAATTAAGTAGGAAATTTAAACATATAATTCGCTATATAATTTTTTTAAAATGAAATTGATCTAGTTTATCCTGTCACAGCACTCTTTCTATATGTATAATAATATACCATGTATACCAACCACTATTGATTTGTATACTGAAATATTTGTCTTTGAAATTGAATTCTCAACGCATTTGTATTTACTACATTTTATTCGTATGTGACACCGAATAAAAACAGCTCTATAAATATTTTCTTATGCAGTAAAATGAAAATGTTAGGTTCATATTTACTTAATTTTGAGTTGAATATGAAATTGAAAATAATATTGTTACGCTATTGAAATAATTCACTTATTAGTCGTATTATCAACAATCGTATTGGGTGTTTCTCCATATAGATAAACTTAAAGTATTGTCAGAGTCACCTGTTATTTCTTTCTTCAACTTGGGCGTTGGTCTTTCTCTGTAGCGGTCACTTTTGAGATTAAATTTAAAACTATTCTTCCTCTACTATTTAATTTTATCATGACAATAGGTCGTCTAACTATCAAATTGATAATTCTAAAACAATAACAAGCAAAGTCCTTGTACAATGTGTTATCGTTGCTTTTTTGTAGAAGAATTTTGAATTTATTGTCGTTAAAATAATAATGAGTAATCTAAGAAAGACATCAAAACTAAAATCTTATTGATTATTTTATTAGATTTAGAATAATAATCATAGTTAAAAACCAAAAAAAATAACGACTCCATTAAATATTTAAGTGAAAAAAAGAGAATTAACATAGTAACAATATTGACAGCTTATGTATGAGAAAATATGAAATCTTAATTCTAATATTAAAAATAGAGTTTTGTTATAACAGTATGTTAAGTGTATAACAGTAACTATTTTAATTTTTTTTTTTTTTTTTTTTTTAGTTTAATTTCAAAAAGAATGTTTTTCGAAAATTTTCACAATTTATGATAAACTAAGAAAGAAAAATAATGAATCAGAACCATTTAGCAACCATTAAAAATATTTGATTTCAAGAATAAATTATTTACATTGGAAAAATTAAATTACCATAATGCCATCAAAGAGATGGTTTGTGTACTATATATATATTTTTTTTGATTATATTTCCCCTATTTTTAATTGTACACACACATACTGTTTATACTTACTAACCTGACATGAGGATGAGAATGAGATATCAGATCGTTAATACTCATTGAAATTTAAAGTGGAAAATTGTGTAAAACCACTATCAACAAATCTACAAACATAAATTTTTTATTAATAATTCTCTAAAATAATAACACAACAAATTACAAATTTACAAATTACAAATTTTATGTTTTGAGAGTTTTAATGGGAGAAAGGAGCAAAAAAAAAAAAATATAGAGAGAGAAAGAAATATATATAGAAAATTTTCGCATCTACAATCTACATAATATTTTAATACAGTTTAGTATAGACGATTTAAAAATATTTTATCCCTTCCCCTTTTTAAATTTATTTAAAATGATTTTTTATAGGAAGTGTTTATTATTTTCGTAATTCGTATTCTTCTTTGCGATCATTTTTTTTCAGTTGTTTTTGTTTTTTTATTTTTTGGTTTTTTGTGGCTTTTTGAATTTTTTTGTAGTACTGGCAATGCATATGTTAAGTGGTGTACTAGTTTCCTTCATATTAAACTTAGTATAATTTGATTTAAATATAAGTTGGGGAATTGAAAGGAAGGATTTAATTTCTTTTTTATTGTTATAAAACTGGAACAACTTTGATGTTTCTAACTAACTAAAAATTAGATATATTTATATTTGTTGATGGAAAAAAAATTTAATGTATAATAAAATGTTCCATTAATCATTTTGAAAGGCATTTTTTTTTTTTTTTTAAATCAATTGTCTTTGTGAAATATTATTTAGCAAATTTTCTTTTTCGTATTCATAAATAATCATCATTTCAAAGTCAAATAAGAGGTATACTTACAAAAATTAGTATGTATATGTATATATATGTACCTATGTATTAAATATTTATTTATAAAACGATATTATATATTTCTAATTATATCTACATATATATTTTGTTATAATTTTAATTGTGGTTTTGATAAATCAAATAATTACAATTATTTTTATTTCAATTTTAAAAAATTTTTCTGAATTCATTGAGTTAAAAAAAAGGTTTTAAAACTAACTTAAACGGTTATGGTCAAGTGCATCGGGAATTTTTTCCGAATGAAAAAGTCCATTCCCCATTCGAAAAAATTCGTATGCTGAAGTCCATTCGTCTGCAAACACTTTTTGCAGATGTTAGAATTATATGTTTCGGAAAATATTGTTTGTATCTAGTTGTAAAGTTGATACATGTAGTTAGGTAGGTACATTCAAATGTTTTTATATACGAGTGTATTCATAAATGCTGCAAACTGCAACAATTAGTTTACCACGAGTTGGCGTACTTTGCAATAATGAACACAAACTTTACATTTACTTGACAATTCTGCAAAGTGTCTGTTCATTAATACTGACATTTTAAAAATAACAAAACAAAAACTAAAATACTCAAAACAACAGAGAAAATTACTTCAAAAAATTGTATGCATACTAAAAATTTATTCTACCAAGTTGACGCCCACTAGACTTTGAGTCTGCATTTATGAACAGCGTTCAGAAAATTTGACAAATGTGTTCATAAATTCAGAATATGCAGATTGAGTGCAGGTTTGCATTTATGAAAATAAGGTGTGCTCTATTAGTGTGTCAAAAAGTTACATTAAAAGTTAACAAATATTTTTATATAAATTCCAACTGTTTACATTTAGCGAATATTTTGATTTGCTTCAAGATTTATTGTTAATATAGTGCTTTTTAAAGCTCTTGCGGCATTTCTGTAGTTAGGACTAAACTAACAGATTGTTTATACATATATTTGTAAGCTAAGATATCTTCAGTAGATACAGTATTATTAACAATAGAATTTTAGAATATAGTTAGTACATATATTAAGCATAGATTTGTATGAGTTAGTAAAAGACGTTAAAAATTATTATAAGAGAAAGTAATCAGTTTCTTTTTTACTTGTCTCTTAAAAACATTCAACTCTAATCATTGAAAAACGCACAATTGGGACGATTATTATGGTAAAATATTTCACAGTTCAATGCTGATGCAATGCTTTAATGTGTTTACATTAGATTTTAAAGCATGTATATGTTTTTTTTTTATATATGATTCCAAGTATATGGGATGAACACTCTAATTGCTTTTACACCAGATATTTGGAATACACAATATATTTTCTGTAGAATTTTTATGTTATATCTACCAATTTTAAATGTGGAAAATTATGATGTTGAAAACATCTTGTTTTAACCATTTTCTTCTCATTCTGAGGTCAATTTCTTCCTTGCAAAACTTTCTAACTGATTTATTTGACTGATTAAAACCTCTAGGCTTAGTTATCATACAGATTGATTTAAGCATTATTATATAGAAATACTATGTGAATAGAGTTTACCCGTAATATCATGTATTATTTTGTATATTATGTCTTTTAAGTTATAGTTAACTGTTAATCGGTGTTATTCTTGAGAATATTAAAAAAAAGATTTTTAGTGTCCAAACGTCATTCTCACTATTATGAAGAAAAGTTTATAAAATGTATTATGTAATAAATTGCATATAATAATAATAATTTTCCAATTTTATTAATAGTGTGATATGAAATTTTTATAATATGTTTAAAACAAATCTATTTAAATAAAAACCGTAAAATTATTTTATAAAATAAACAAAAAACAATTTTAATTTAAAACAAAAATAAAAGTTAATATTATGGATGCTGCTGCTTCACCATCATCTTCTTTAAATAATAACAATAATAATAACAATAATAATAACAATAATAATTCTAAAACAAAAATAATAAACTCAATATTGACGACAACATTATCTTCACCATTGTTGTCGTCACCATCTACATCTACATCTTCTTTATTATCAAAAACGAACGCATCATCAACATCATCAGTAGCAGCAGCAGCAACAACAACACCAGTAGCCAACAAAACAGAACAGCCAACGACAGCAGCACAACGACGTAATCGATACATACGAAGTTCAACAGCTAGCGTAACACAGTTGTTGTCTGACAGTTGCAATAGCTTGTTGCAAAGATTTCGTCGCAATCCAAGCGAACGTCCTGATAAACGTTCCAATCGGTAAAAAACGAAAAGCTACAAATTCAAATAAAATTACAAAACAAAAAAAATATTATAATAATAAAACAAAATGAAATAACTTAAAGAAAATTAAATTTAAAGATTTAAACATTCAAAAAAAGAATAAGAGCAAAAAAAAAACTTTCAACATCAATTTAATTTTCTTTTTACCGTTTCATTTCGAATAGACTTTTTTTTGTAAAGCTTTTTTCACAATTGAATTTTTCTTTTAACTTTGATGTGTAGATAAATTATTTTTTTTCTGTTTTTTGAAAAAAAAAAAAATAATCGAAGATGATTTACTAATTAAGAGATAATATTGTTGATGTAAATTCATTCATTTACTTCTATCTATTATTATATTATTTAATATATATATATATATATATATATTTGTTTTTAATAAAAAAAAAAAAGTGTAATAATTTATTGTGTAATTATTCGAAAAATAAGTGATATTCAAAGTAATTCAACCAAAAACTTACTTAGTTCTTTACTTAATATACCTTTATAGAATATCTAGGTCGTAGATCTTGATTTTGCATCTACTTTCATTTTAATCGATTTTTAACAAATTAAAAATTTACATTTCTAAAAATTGTGTTGCAAATTTCAATCAAAAAAAAAATTTACCTTAAATAATTTACATAATAAAATAGGTGAAGAAATATAATTTACAAAATTTATAGATAAATTTTAAAATTAAAAAATGGAAAAATATGAAAATATGGAATATGAAAATTTTCCTATTTTGTATAAATAATTAATGGGTACGTACATAAGTTATTTTCTTGACTTGGTCATCTCCAACTTATGAGAAAAAAAATTAAAAAAAAAAAAAAAAATAATACAAAAACAAATTGTGAATTATTTTTAAACACATGATTCAGGTGTAGTGGTTGTGTGAGAATTTTTTTTTTTTTTTCTTACAATCTATCTCTTTCTCACGCAACATAATAACAAACAAAACCAAATAAAAATAAGAAAATTTATTATTAACTTTGCCAACTTTAAAACAACTACAACGTGTTTTAAAAAAAAAATATTTTTTTTTTTGTAAATAATTTTTATTTAAATAGTTTTTTTTTATATATATTTTTAAAATAATTTTATAGAATAAAAAAAAAAAAAGATTTAAAATCAAAATTTAATTATACAATAATAATAATAATAATAATGAATTCATCCTGTTATGTTTCATATAGAAAATTAAAATCATTTAAAACAATCAAAATGATTAAGGTGGGATATTTGGATTGTAATATTTTTTTTTTTTCGATAATGTCAAATTGAAAATGTGTCAAAAACGATTTTATATGTCAAAACATTTTGTTATTTAATATTAATTAGGAAAAAATAATATAAACTGAATATTTTGTTTTGAAATTAGTAATAAATCTGTGGTGAATTTTGATGATAAATTTTATGTAAAATACATATACCCCCATTATGTGTTGATAAAAAAAAAAAAAAATTAAATAATTGAAAACCAATTAGTGAAATTTAAAATAAAATATATAATTATTTTTTTCAACAGTAGTAATTCATATTGCTTATTACAGTTAGTTAATGAACTTAAGTAGATATTCTGATCATGATCAAAAGTCTCTGTAAATTTTCTTTTATTTTCAAATTTTAGTTAAAATAAAATTATATCGCTTAAAACGTTATGTCGCTTTCTTGAATAGATTAATTTTTTAATCTAAATACAATATTTATCAAACAAAGTGTTGCATTTCTTCTTGTGTAACTTATGGAATTGTGATAGTTACTTTGATAGAAAATGAATCATTATCACTATAGATATTAATATGTTAAAGTTATAGTTTAACAGAGATTGATAGCCACAATAATCCATGGTTATATTTTCTATATAAATAATATTAAACAAAATAGCAATCTTGATTACAGCAGATAACTTCCTGTCAATTTTAATTTTATTATTTTATTTAATTTATTTTTTTGATTAATATTTTAAAAAATCACCCTGTATATATACAATTAAATTTTTAAAATAATGGGTAAATTGCCAAATTCTTTAAAATAAGAAAAATATCAACAACAAAAATTAAAATACTCATATTAAAAATGGTTATTTTTATATTATTCTTAATTTAATACACTTTATTTATTTTTGTTTCTGTCCTTTTTTTTTATTTCACTTTAATGACACTTTAAAAAGAGTGTAGATATAGCAATTTTCTCTAAACCATAAGAGATCAATGTATATCTGACACAAATTTGGTGAATAAAATAAATCTAGGCCAAGAAATTTTTTTTAATTTACTTCTTTAATTATTTTATTTTGGTTTGTGTAAGTTTAAAAAAAAAAAAAAAAATTTTTTTTTTTTGTTTTTAATTTAAAAAATAAATTTTGAAGGTTTTTTTGTGAAGCCTTTCGGTAAACTGAAAGAATGTAAAATAGAATATTTTGTATGAAATGATTGTTATATTAAAAATTTTGATAAAAAGACTCAGTGATAAAGCATTGAATAATAAATTTAATCTGTTTACTTATCAAACAAATTTTTCAAAACATATTTTCTTAGAAAATATTTTTAATAAATTTTAGAATTTATAATGTTAATATTTTTAAGCTAATATCGTTCAAGTTTGTTTAAAAAAATTTTCATTGTAATTTTTCCACATCGATAAATTATAAAGTTAAGTTTATTTTGTTGAAAAAAAAAATGCATGTCCCTAACAGGAGCACAACAAATTCAAATAATATTTGAAATATTATAATATATTTTAGAATTTATTCAAAAAATAAGAAATTGGTAAAAAGAACTACATTGTTTACACTGATATTATTATTATTTAAATGAAAGAAGTGTAAAAAAATATTACTTAACAGAGATGACTTTATATAAATATTTACACAAAATATCAAACTTGACTACAGCAGATATATATATATATATATATATATATATATATATATATATATATATATATATATATATATATATATATATATATATATATATATATATATATATATATACACTCGTATGAGTCCATATTGTAATCTTGACTTCATATTTTTCTAATTTTAATAGATTTTATTCAATGCTTGAGCATAACAGAAAAAATTCATTTCTTCTCAATAAATAAAAGTAATATTTCCAATCATTGTGAATTTATTCACAACTTTTCAATTAAATTTTTTTTTTTTTCAAATTTTCAAAATTTTTGTTAATTTTCCGTTCTGTTATAATTTAAACAAAAAACAAAAAAAAAAAAAACTATTTTGTTTTTGAGTTCAAGGTCTAAATAAATGCATTTTTAAAATAAAAAAAAAAAAAAAATTTCCTACATAAACGTAAATTTTCTCGCGTTTATTTATATTTTTTTTTTTATTGTTTTTGCATTCCATTTTTTGATACTACTTACTGTATGTGTACACTTCCTTTCAATTTAATTTAATTTAATTTCGTTAAGTACAATGATTGCAATTTATTTTTAAAAAAATATTTCTTTTACCTATGTATTTAAGTGTGAGTTTGTATGCGGAAGTTCCTTCAAATTATATTTGTATACAGTAGAGAGTAGTATTACATTTTGTATTATTACGCAAAATATTTAAATACACAATAAAAAAAAAAAAAAAAATTTTTAAATTATTTGAATAAAATCTTAAATTTAATATTTTTTTTTTCCTTTTATATTAAAAATATCTATTTATTATTCCATAATTTTCATATTTACCTGTGGCGATGACATTATATTTTTATTTTTGGAAAATCTCAAAAAAAAATGACAATAATAATATAGGAAAACAAAATAATTCTGAAATGAAAAGTGAGTTACAATCACACTATTTTTTTTAAATTTAAATAAAATTAATTGTAAAAATTTTCACAGAAACATGAAGGTCGTAAATTAAAAATATGAAAATATATTATAAATAATTAATTTGAATTTAAGAGATAATAAAATATATTTTTGGGATTTTCTGAAAATAATAAATTAAAGCAAGTTGAAATCTATTCCAATTCCCTTTATTAATAAAAATTTGTTTGTATTTTCCTATTCCGATACGTTCTTTGTTGTTAATTTCAACTTTTTAAATATTTTTTTTTTTTATATTGATTCATCCAACGAAGGGGTGGTGTATCTAGATGTCTTTGATGATTGAGTTTTTTAATGTTTATATTGGAACAAAAAAATTATTAACCTTTAAGCAATTATACACAACACCACTGCAATTTATGTGTCAATTTTTAAGACAGAATCGGATTAGGGTTGAGATTTATATTGGGAAACTTAACTTTTCACTATAGCAAACCATAATTATTTTTTTTTTGCACACATTGTTGAATACACTTCCGTTCGCTAAAAATTGAATCAATATATTAGTATATCAAAGATTTATATGAATTACTGAATTAGTTAAATGACAATATAACTTACTCTTAATACTTATACAAAGTAGATTCAAATTCAAAATCAGTTTTATATTTATTTATATTTATCAATTTATAGTACAAAGCTAAAAATTTGTTTCTGAAATATTTTGTAACAACGATAATTTCGTCCCGCAACTGTTAAATTATTGAAACACTGTAAACACCACATCATTGAATATTTATATGATATTTTTTACAAACTGAATATTTCTATCAAATAATTTACTCTTTTACATTAAACTAATGACCTAAAAATTAAATATATATATATATATATATATATATATTTTCTCGAAAATATTAATAATAAATTTAAATAATATTTACATGATTCGTATCCTGAATTAATTACTATGCATATATCCATCACAACTCATTCAAACATTTTTCAATTTTCAATTTCCACAAATTTAAAAACAAAATAAAACAACACGAAAATAATCAAGTTCACCACACTTTATTTTTTTTGTATTGCTACAAATTGTTTTAAGCCAACATTTACGATATTATCCCAACATTGTTTTAAAAAGGAAAAAAGAAAAGAAAAAATAAATTGACAGAATTTTAAATTAATAAACTTTTTAGTCTAATTTTAGAGCATTTCCCTCAAAAATTATGGACTGAAAAAAATACTTTCCTTATATACCAAAAATATGTACGTATATATTATTATTTATGTATGTACTATTTAATAGTTTCTAAAAATAAAAATTTTAATAAATTGCCATGACCACTGAAAATTTTGTTTACATAGAGATGAATACACAAATACAATTAAACAATATTTAACTACGTAAGTAAGTTTAAATAGTGTTGTCAAAAAATATTTTTTTTTGTTTTTTTTGTTAGGATAGCAAAATTTAAATCCACAAACTAGATTTTGAATTCTGAGGAAAAACACAAATCTCAAATCTAAATGCGATAAAAATTTAAAAAAAAATTTAGTTTATCTTTATTTTTGTAATACCTGAAAGCCATTCACCTGACCAATATTTTTTTTAAAGCAAATTTAAAAAAAATTAATTTGAAAGCTCTTTTTTTTTTTAAATATTGAACTGAATATCACTTAATCGCATATTTTCACATTGTATATGTATTAAAATTTTCGCAATAGGAAAATTAAAAATTTGGAAATACAAAAGTAGAATACTAAAATAATAAAAATAAAATAAAACCAAAATCAAAAAAAAAATATTTTTTCTGGTAAAAAAAAAAAAAAATCTGCGAAAGAAAATTTATTCAAAATACGAAGGAAAATTCAGTTGCGCTTCAGTTATTCATAAAGAAAGTCTATAAAACAAAAATATAAATATTTAAAAAAAAAAAACAAAAATTCTCATTTTATTTTTACTATTATTATATTTTTTTTCTTCTTTTTTGTATTTTAAATAAAAAAAAAATAATTCGAAAATAATTTTTATTTTTCTTTGTTTTGATAATTAATTACAATACGAAAAAAAAAACCAAAAAAATTAAAACAACAAATAATTCATAAAAATTTTTTTAAATTTAAATTTAATTAAAATAAAACAAAAAAAAATTTTTAATGAAAATTCAAAATTTTACTCGTAATAAAGTGCGGAAAAAAGTCCATTATCAAAAAATAATAAATCAAAGGATAAAAATAATAAGGATAATAATAATCAATTAACGAATAATTCACAACATAATAGTGATAATAATAGTAGTAATAGTGGTAATAATAATAATAATAATAACGACGAAGATATGTCGACAAAATTAAGACGAGGTTATGGGAGTTTTAATGCTGGTAGTACAACAAATAAACCATTATCAACAACAACAGCAACACCAAATACAACCTCAACATCAGCATTTGAACGTTTACGAAGTAATTTAAGTCCAGTCAGTTCATATTATAGACCATTAATGCGTACATTTGGTAAAAGGGATGATGATCATAGAGTTAGTATTTAAAATATACATACATATATATATATATATATATATATATAAATAAAAGTTTAATTGAAATTTTTAAAATAAAAATATTTAAACAAAAAGTTGTCGTCATCAAGTAAAATAATGTACACATAAATATGTTTTGGGTAAAATTTTGAAAAATAAAAAATTATTTTGTTCATACCAATTAACCTTTATGTAAATGAAAAATATAAAATACTAGCATTCATTTACCTCAAATTAATTTAATTTAAATTTGAACTGAATTTTGTTTTTTTTTTTTTTTAATTTATGTATTTATAAAGTAAATATGTATATATTTTGTCAAATTAGAATTGAGTAAGATGATAATTCTCTGATTCATATTAAAATTTCATTAATTGACAATATAGAATTCTTCGTATTATAATCTTGGACTTAATCGTGATCGTGTAAATTCGCATCGCATTTCATTTACGAGTAAAAAAACAATACGTAGTGACAATAATGCGTAAGTTTTGATGTTTTTATCAAATGATATTATCTGTCAAATGATATTAACTGCCAATTTCGCTTTAGAAAATATCATTTCTTGAAATACGAAATTCGTATAGCAAAAGTAGCATAATACTGGGCTCTCTCTCTATCTGTTCACAAGTTCGTGATCTATGAAATTTGATCCCAAAAAACATTTATCGAAAACTATCAATACACATAAAAATTAAAAGTTTATGTATAAATTTTGATGTGAAATCATTTATTTAAATAATAAAGGCAACCTAATTCGCATAAATATATGAAAGTTATCAAATTAAGCTAAAAATAATAATGAATATTATATATAGTCGAATATAACAGAGAAGTCTACAAGTAGTAGACGAAATACGCGTATCTGTATGATAAGCATATCAGTAAAATTAAAAGGAAAATATTCGACTATTTTCACTGTTTTACCAAAATTTTACTCTAACGCTGGAAAACAAGTTTTTATAAAAACTAATAATGAATTGTAGAAAGAAGTTATTAAATTTTTATAGTAAGTCATATCAAATACACGAACTCACTCGTAATACATATTCTTTCTAGTAAAGTGTACTGAATATATTTTTTTACTCACACCTTCCTCTTCCGTTTTGTCTATTTTCCCCCAATATCTACTAAAATATTATTTTGATATACCTAAGTAGTTCAGAGATGCCAACAAATGTGAGGAAATTAAAAATACGAACTGTATATCTTTTGATGGCTCTGTTAAGGGTTAAATGTATGTACATATATATGTACTACATGCACACACACACACACACACATAAACAGAATAATTAAAAAATTTAGTTGAAAACATTATAGAAAAAAAAAATAATTTGATTTTTATTTGGTTTTGTTTTTTGACCTAGAAAATACAAGCAAATTGCGAAACATTCAACCTTAAAATAAAAAGAAGAAGAAAAATATTTTTAAGATTCATTTCAAACTATTTGTCAAGTTGACAGGTAATGATTTCTTGATGTAAAAAAGTTGTTATGAATAACATAGGTAAAGAGGTGTGTGTATGTGAAGATATGAATAAAATTCGTATTTAAATTATGAAAATTTAATGAAATTCAAGTTAATATTTTGATAGTTAAAAAGGGATCAAATAACTTTTTTTGAAGATATTTTTCTAGACAAATTATCTGACAGATAATTTTGTAAAATATAATTTAATTAACTAATAAAAACCTTAACCCAAAATAAATGTTATAATTTGAAATACATTTACTATGTTCCGCCTAATTTCACCAGAACCCAAAATAGATGTAACCAAATAATTGAATTATTCTTTAATTTTAACGAATTATTCTACTTTAACTTTTTTTTTTTTATGAGCTTGACAGAAACTTAGGTAGAATCACCTTTTCACGCTTAATTAAATACGGTACTGCAATTTTACACTACAATCTACAATAGTTCGAGCATTTTATTTTAACAAATTACTGGCTTATCTACTCATTAAATGTGGAAAACTACTGCTATTGTCAGGAACTAAACCTTCTTAAAAGAATAGTTTTATTTTATTTAATTTGTTACCAGATTAACTCTCAATTATCTTTTGTCATTTATTATATCTCAATGACAAAGGGACCAGCTCGAAAAACCAATGAAGCCTTTTTTTTTTTGCTTCATCAGAAATCGAACCCGGGACCTTTCGGTTGAAAGGCAGGTGCTCTAAAACTACTGCGTCACCCAGCGTATTAAAAATGGAGGTTAAAAATGTCTCGAGTCCGAATTATTTTCCGATATTTAAAATATATTTATTACCTACAGATTTTATAATCACAATTTTTCATTTAAATTAAATTTGATATTTTTTTAAACGTGGGAAATTTTAACAAAACATTTTTTTCCAAAATAAATCTAAGAATGACTATTTTAAATTAGAATAAATCATTTTTAATAATACATCTAATATCAATTGTGAGTCATTCATTAGAAAAGAAAAATTAAAAAAATAATAAATATTTTTTACGAAAAGAATGAATGACTAATCAAAACGGTAAATTATTAAAAATTATAATATGTATGTAAATAATTACTTAGGTATATAAATTCAAAAAAAAAAAAATGTTATTTTACTTGATGTCTATACTTTATTTATTTATTTATTTATGTATTGTTTAATTTGAAAAAAAAAACAACAAAAAAAAAACAGGAGCTTAGAACTTTTTTTTTTCTTTTGTGTATTTTTGAAATATTTTGTAGAGAAGAGATGACGATAGAGATAAAACACCAGTTGCACAATCAACAATTTCACGTTTAGAATCAAAATATTCAGATGTTTTGGATAGATTTGCACGTCGACGTAATCGCAATGAACAAATAGCAGATCATGATAAAACATTAGAGCCCGATGATGATGAACGTCCAACAATGACTCCTCTATCAAAATCAGCTACAACGGCATATTTAAGTGGTGGTGGTGGTCGTAAAGAACGTACACCATATCGTATTGGTGGTAAATCTAAAAATAAATATTTAAATTCAGCTGATAGTGGTTATACAAGTTCTGGTAGTTCAATACATCAAAGAAATCCAGGATATGAACCATATGGACGTGGTTATGAAACTTCTGATCATACTTCAAATGGTAGCAGCAGTAGTAGTGGTGGTGGTGGTGGTGGTGCTGGTGGTAGTGGTAGATATAAGGATCCATATGAATCACTTGGTGGTCCAAGTGGTTCTAGTCGTTATAATACAAGAGATTATAATGGTACTAGTGGTATTAGTAGTGGAGCAAATCATTATAATAGTAATTTATATGATCGTGATTTAGGACGTGGTGGAAAAGAAAATACATTTAAATCACGATATGATCCAGATTTAATTTATACAGAACGAAATGATGATGCATATTCAGCAAGTAATGCAAGTCGTCGAAGACAATTAAAAAATTATAGACGTAATGTGGATTTTAATGATAATAGAACAAATCGAATTAATCATAATAACGATTTAATTAATCCTGATTTAGGTGAAGTAAATAGAAATCGTGTCTTACAACGTTCAAGGACACAAAATGTTACTGGTATAATGGATCCATCATTATTTGATGATGATGATCGTTCATCAGCTGATGTTGAAGCAATTTGTGCTGTATTACGTGCCGATAATAATGAAACAGCAGCAAAAGCATTTGAAGAAAAACATCGTAAGTTAAAAGAGCGCAAAGAATTACAAAAACAATTATTAAAATATGCTGAAGAGAGTGAAGAAGAACAGAATAACATTAATAAAAATAATAATAATGTTAATGATTTGGATTCGATTTCAGGTCAACTTACAACAGCATTAACACAATCTTTAAAAGATAATAAAAAACGTAATCGTAAAGATTCAAGTACATCAACAACATCGTCTAGTTCAAATGCATCTAGTATAAAAGATGATAAATTATCAAAAGGAAAGAAAAATAATGTAACTAATAATAATAATAATAAGAATGAAAATGAAACTGATATTAATGAAATTGTTGTTGATAATGCTGATATAGCTAATACAGCATCTGCTGCTGCTGCTGCTGCTATTACAAAAATTGCAAAATCAGATGAAACTGATATAATATCAACAGCAGTTGATGGTAATGAATCTAATGTAGATATTGTAAATAGTAGTAATAGTAGTAGCAGTGGTGCTAATAAAAAAAATAAAGGCAGTAATAGTAATTTATCCACAATAACAAGTCCTTCTACTTCATCTTCTTCTAATTCTTCTAATTCTATTTCTTCTTCATCTGCATCAACATCTACATCAACAAATTTAAATAAAATTGGAAATTCTTCAACAATTGTATTACCAACCACCACAACATCAACAACATCGTCTTCTTTAGATACATCAACAAATGTCACTAATAAAAATTTATCACGTAAAAATTCTCTCACTAATAATCATAATACAAATCTAAATCGTTATAATAAAGTAAAATCACCACCAACAACACTATCACTAATTGAACGTGCAACTGGTCGTTCAACAAATCATAATAATAGTAATAGCATTTTATCATCATCAACACAAAATAATAATAAAAATAATCATTATAATAGTAGGTTATACAGTGATTTATTTAATAATAATAAAAATAGTTATAATAGTAGAAATAATAAACATGATTATTATGATTATTATGGTATTAATAATAATAGTAGAACACAAGCATCTGATGCTGGTAGTGGTTCTACTTCACATCATAATATTGATAACTATTATAATTATGAACCAGGATTAACCGGCAGTTATTATAAAGATTATCCCATATTATCGGGATCGGGAATTTCTTCTAATAAATACAAATATCCATCATATATGTATAATAATAATAATAATAATCAATATAATATGTCATCATCAAGAGGAGTAAATAGTAATTTATCTGGTTCTTATATGTTAGCTAAATCATCATCTGCATCTGCATTATTCAATAGGTCACGCATTCCAAAAACACTGTCGACTTTTGTAAGAATTTCTATTACATAATTTATTTACTTTTTAAATTGAATTTTAATGTGATATGTTGTTATTTTTTTTTTTTTTTTATTTAATTTAATTTAATTTATATATAACTTTCATTTGAATTAAAAAAATGTTTGTTTCTCTGTGTGAGTGATAATATTTATATTTCATTGATTTTATTTTTTATTGTTTATATTATTATTATAAATAAAAAAAATGTATAAAATTTTAATATTATTATTTCAAATTTATATATAATAATATTATTTAATAATATTTATAAATATTTTTTTTTTGTACTAAAGGATTAAAACTAACAAATAGCCTGCAACTGCCTGCTTAATAACAAAAAAAAAAAAAACAACAAAAAGAAACAAAAAACTGAGTTATTTAAAATGTTTTATGTTCGTTTTGTTTTTATTTTTTGTTTTTGTATATTTTTATTTTATTTGTATTGTAAGTGAATAACGAATTAACAGAAAAATGTTAAATAGGTAATTAACAAAATATATTTTCTTATCTTATTAAATAACAAATATTAGTTATAATAAAGTGATATACAGTCAAAAACAAAAATTTCGAATTATACCTATACATATTATATAACATTGTGGTATTATTAATTTTTATAATGTAAATTAAAACAAAATTGGATAGTCAAGGATATTTCTAAAAAAAAAAAAAATTAAAAGCTATTTTGATTGTTTGGAAATTTGATTTGGAAATTAAATTTTAATTTTTCAAATGGAACATTTTGGTAATCTGAAAAATAACGTGTGTTAGTTCTTCATAAGTTCAGTAATATTGGAAATATTTAATAGGTTCGAATTACAATTTTAACAGTATAAAAAAATGTAATTTATAAAATCTCTCAAATCATAATTTTTGTTTAGTTATCACTTTATTATTAACTTTAAAAATATATTTATAAAATTAAGCTTTAATACAATATAAATACATTTTTTTTATTGCAATAAAAATTATGAAATTATTTATTCAATAATATTTTATTATATTACAGTAAGTAGAAATATTAAAATTATCGTTACACATTATTATATCCTTCAAAAATATTTTATTTTCAATCGCAAATTACTTCACAATTAATAAATTCTATCAGATGTTCACGATATTTATAATTATATAGCATATTATATAAACAAAAAAAAAAAAAAAAAATAAATAAAATGAAAATATTTCAAATATAATTTATCTAAAAAATTTATTTTCATTTTTATCGTGTTATATATTTCTTTTCATTTTAATTTTTTTTTTTTTTATATAATTTTTACGATATTTATGAATCCAAGTTACTATATTTAAATTTCATATTATATTATGCATATTCTATACTCCAATATAATTATATATTTTGATATTTTTCTTGTAAAAATACTATAAATTTTTCGTTTTTATAATTAATATTTTTAAAATATATTAAATTTGTTATTAATATATTTATACATATATATTATATAATAAATAAATATACATATGCATATTCGTTGCAATAAAAAAAAACTTTTTTTTTAAATTTTAACTTTAAAACTATGCTAAAAAAAAAACATAAAAAAAATTTTGTCCGAACTAATTATCTTATCGAAAAACGATACCGTATTTTTCTCGTGTTTTCCCATGATGATGATGATGATGATGATGATGAATCTGAAACTGGTGTGTGAATTTATCGAACAACAAACAATCAATCTAATATAATGATGATGATGAATTGAACAATTTTTTGAATATCAACAATAACAATAATAATGATGATGATAATGATGATGATGATTTGATGATGTTTTTGTAACAATAACATGGAATGCATATTCCGGTGTGATACAACAAAAATAAAATTTGATACAATATTCAACATGTATGATAAACATTCATCAACTTTTTATAAATAATATGATGTGTATATGGATAATATCTGTTAATTTTCTGCATAATCTTGATTGATATCATCTGTGTAATAAATTGGATAAACAAAAAATCAAAAACAAAAAAAATAAACAAATTGAAATAATTGCGAAACTAATCAATCGAACAAACAATTCAACAACAACAACAACAAACATAACAACATCAATAACCAACAACAACAACAACACCACCAACGAACAATATCAACAACATTGATTAACAATAATAATGAACAATTGAATTAACAGCAACCAAAACCAGTTATTCAAGATGATGCTGATGGCCATTTAATATATCACACCGGCGACATCCTTCACAATAGATGTTCGTGACAATTTTTTTCTCACAAAAAATTTTCTAATTAAGATTTAAAAAAAAAAAATCAAATATTTTAAAAAATAATTCACTTTGTTTAAAAAAAAAAACCAAAAAAATTTTTTTTTATTTTTTTCTTCCCTAATAAAAAAAAAAAAAAATTTTTTTTTGAGTTTACAAAAATAAGAAAAGTTTTCATTTTAATTTTTCAAAAATTTTTGTTTTAATTTATGTTATTTGGTGCTAATCAAATTACAAAAAATAAACCTACTTTTAAGAAATCATTAATCTGCTTTAATAATACCAATTTCTCTATAGATTAATCAAGATAGTGCTCCGCAAAACAAAAAAAAATATGCAATCCAATTAGTTCAAAACAATAAATTGTTTTTTTTTTTTTTTAAGTGGACAACTATTAAATAGGTGTCACATAATGACAATAGTCTATATTAAAGATTTATGATTTCAAAAAAAGCTTCAAAAACACATTATATTCGAACAATACCAAAAGTCTTGCCAAAGTCAATGAATCGTTTTTTTTTTTTGTAATTTCTTTGTAAAAATTTGCAAGGATCCATCATAAGCTAAAATTTAATTTATAAATCCCGATTAATTAAATTAGTTTTTTAATAAATATTTTTCAAATAAAAACTTAAAAGGATTACATTCATTGTCATCATAAAAATTTTCAGAAAGGTTCAATTGCAATGGCTCAATTTTCTTACTAAATTAACAGAAATTATTCAAATGGCAAATTTCGGGATTTATTTTATATATATATATATATAAAATTATATATTTGTTATTTATTTTATTCTAATGACAAATGGACCATATCGAAACCCATCATTTAGAATTGTGTTGCCGTATCTGGAACCAAACCTGAATCCGGCTTTTATTTAATACAAAATTAATTGTACTGTCAAAATGAACAATATAATCTCTATGGTCCAAATTGGTTACAATAACTCGTTTCATTTAATTTTATAACTTTAAAATATAAAATGAAAACTTTTCTTAATTATTAAAAAACTAGGCTTTTACATGAAGAATAGTTCAACCACAAAAAAAAAACAAGGTTTTTCTTTAAAAAAAAAAAAATTCTTTGTTTTTTTTTATTAGATTTTTTAATTTTTTTAAAAATTTTTTTTTCTGGCTATTTCAAAAAAACAACGAAATAAAAAAAATATTAGCAAAAAAAAATATATTTAATTTTTGCTTTTAGAGTATAGAAAATTTTTAATTTAACTTTTGTTCCCATTACTCCATTACAGATAAGATTATGGCTACCCTGGGAGAGGGTACATTCGGTCGTGTTGTGAAAGTCAAAGACATGGAAAGGTAAAAAACATCTTGTTAATATTAAAAAAAAAAAATATATATTAAAACAGTGAATAAAAAAAAACAAATTTTAACTATAAGATACCGTTATATTTTTTAACATAATATATTATATATAAATTGTTATTTTTTTGTTTTTTATTTCTCTATATACAGGAATATAAAAAAAAAATTAAAATTGTATGTAAAAGAAAAATTAAATAAATAATAAAAAAAAAAATTATGAAAAAAATTGTAATTAGATTTAAGAATTAAAATTTATTTTTAGATTTAAGAATTTTTTAGTTTTATATTTTATAACTTTTTCAATGCAATTGCAATTTTTTTAAATTTCAAAAATAATTTTACTAATTTTTTTTTTATTTTTTTTTTTTATTTTTTTTTTTATTCATTTTCTTTAGGGAACACTGCATGGCTCTGAAGATTATTAAAAATGTTGAAAAATACCGTGAAGCGGCTAGATTAGAAATTAATGCTTTAGAGAAAATTGCACAAAAAGATCCGAAATCAGAGCAGTAAGTAAAATTTATTTAATAATTGAGCACAATATAATATCAATATATATATATACATGTATATTTTTGAAGTAGAAGTTAGATATTCATATTTTAAATGTAAATGAACGATAAAGGTTTCCATAAACGTGTACTGTAAAAGCAAAACAATGTCGACATGGTAATCCCACATACATTGCAGTACTTTAGTTTTAATTAAAGTGCCTATTATGTATTTCGATAACGATTACGATTTGATCGAACGAAATGTCAAAATGCAAAATTGTCATTATGTATTTCGATATCGTTCAGAAATTGTCGACGAAATCGATAAAATTTATCGATGTAAAATTTTATCACGAAAGAGACATCGAAAGAGAGATTTTGTACAAATTATTTCAATTGAAAAGATAAAATAAAAGAGTGACGCTTGGACACCTGGTGTTTGTTTTATATTTGCGATATTTTTTGGAATAAAAATAAATTTAAAAGTTGAAATGTTAGTAGGTATTTTACTTTATTCTTCATAATTATTCTGTATTGAAATGTATTGAAATAAATTTTAATAGGAATGAAAGGCCAGTTACAAATAAACTGCAATATGAAAGTTAGTGTAAATAAATTATTTCGGTAATTCTACTTTAATCATAAAAATAATGTTTGTCTGATTTTTTTCTTCTAGTGCGTAATGGAATTTGATCCATTTTGAACATAAGTATAAACTGCAAATTTCATATGAAACTTCCTTAAGCACAACAGAAAAAATTAGCTCTGCTAGTCCGACATTAAAATCATTTCCTACGCTGCAAATCATTTCTTTGGTACAAACCGCACAGAATCTCAATACGCTGACCAATTTAATTATATTTGGAATCGACGTGTTACTTATTGGCTATTTTAATTTCTACCTTAATTTTTCAAATTAAACCATAAAAGCAATGTTGTTTAACATAGGAAATTTTGATCAAAGCTGTTAATAAAATTAAGTTTTGTAGATAATAACTCATCAATTTCATGTATAATTATATACGTATAATTTTCCAAATCCAGTGGATTGCAATATCCCCGACTATATGTTGGCTTGTTTTTTAACTCTGCAATTTGATAGCGTTTTTCAGCACTACCAGAAACTGAAAAATTTAACTCTGCTAAAATCACTTTATTTATAAAAACTTTTAATTTAATAATTTTTATTTTAACTTCAACTTCAAATAGTTATAACATTATTGTTTTGTTTTTTTTTTCGTATAATAATTTGAATTTGACAGTCAAAGAACCAAACATATGTCATTTTCATCGTAGATTTGAATTTTACAATAACAGCATTTTAAAACACTTTCAATCAAATTTTCATCGAAATACATAATGGCACTAACGATTACAATCCAATAACTCTAACGATGACGATGAACGATTCGATGAAAGTCGATCCAAATACATAATAGGCACCTAAGTTTATTTCACTATTTAAAAATTATAAATTGTACTTAGCTCTCAACTATAGTTTTGCTGTTATTATATGTATCAACATTAATGAACAAATTTAATTTGCTTATTGCTTTTGTTAGAGCAGTGGAGAAGCGTGCTGGGCGTATAACCTGTTAGATTTAATATAATGCTTTATTAAAAAGAGAATGACTTTACATAAAAATTACTTATTTATATATACGATATTAATTACAACTATGTAATGCGAGTAACAGAGATAAATACACATTTGCATGATGTGGAATCTAAATTATCAAAATGATTAATAAATTAAAGTAGGATATCAATGTATGCATATAAAATAATGTACGATATCAATGTATCAAAATCTTTGTTATTTACAATTACAACAGTTTTATTTATAAAGAAAATGCTTTAGTATTAGCAATACAGACTAACTATCTTTTTGATTCAGGTCACTAGTTGACATCAAGTAAGTTTTTACTTACGTTTAATTAGATTAGTTATAGCTTTTAATGCGAATGGCAAATCTTAAGTTTGACCATGTGGAATTCGAATATTATTATTTTGTAAGTTTTAAATAGATTATTTTTACTATAAAAGTAATGCCATTGATATTCAAACATTCTCTTTATTGGAACAATTTTATTCAATACCTAATGAATTAAGCTTTTATGCTTTCACTTGTACACTCTTGGTGAAATTTAATAATAAAAAAATTAAAGACTTGTTAATTTTACAAAATTATTTTATTCCGACACGTGTTTCGACCTTATGGTCATAATCATGGATCATAAATGATAATCATGGATCATAATGAATTAAGGTTATACATGCATATTCCATTTTTTTTTTTTTTACATACTTGTAATTTATAAATTATGCTATCATAGACCTCATACATCAGCGCTGGATAACAACAGTAGATTGTGATATTGCATTTAATTTAATAATCATTGATATTTTAATTTATTTAGTAAAATTGTTCGATATGAACATTTCCTGTTCAGATGAGAATCACAATATATTACTTTTCTAAATCTAAAACAGGGCTACCAACGTTAATTTATAAAACTAAGTTATTAATACAAAAATATTTTAAGATTGTAAGTTATGACCTAATGATTAATTTATCCGGCAGCCTATGAATATCGTTGGACGGATTGAATATCGTCTGGAATGCCTGGATTGGTAGCCTGTGAATATCGTTAATAAAAATAAAAAAAGTAGAGATTCTTCTTCTCATTTTAAATTAATAAAATCTAATATGTATAGGTTAATGTTCTTAGTGAATACAATAATTGTTCTAAAATAAATCTATTTCATCTAGTATTATGTTAATTTAAAAAAAAAGAAAACAATAATTTCGTATTAATTTAAAATTTAACAATGAAACAGGGATTTCGTTATGATTTTCTTTGTTGTAATTAGAAATTTTATATTTTCACAGTTTTTGTATTGATTTTTTTCTTTTGACAAATAGCAATGATTTCTTCGTACATTAACAATTTTATTTTTAAAGAATTTTCACAAATAATTTACGCCTTTTATTCTTTGTGAACTTTAATTCAGAATATTTCCAAAAATTATTTATACAAACAAAAAAGAAAATTCATGCGATAAATAAAAAAATAAAAAATTTCAATAATCGTAGACAGGCTGATGTTCTAAACACCTACACATTTTTTAAAAGAAAAGTAAAATAGAAAAATTTTCATATAAGAAGAGCTATTAATAAAAGTTTTATTTATTTTATATTATTATTTAATAATATTTTTATTCAATTTTTTTTTTTTTTTTTAATAATATAAATTAAATTAAAACATTTTGGAATTAAATTTTTGCCTGATATGAAAATTTAATTTTTATTTAAACAAACTCAGATTATGTCAAAATTATTCTTTCCTTATTTCATATTTTTTTTTTCAAGTATCAAAACTATATAACTTTAACATAACTATGTACATTACGTACAGCCTGTGGTTTTTTTCTAGAAGTAAATAACTGCATTTTTGACATTTCTTGTAAATTACAATTGAATAAAATTCAGTGAGAAATTTTCAATACTTTTCTAGTTACATATTTTTGTTTTTAAGAAATGTTTGGAGTAAAAACGAAGAAATTTTTAAATAAATTCAATATAATTGCGCAGGAGATCGCCTAGCGGTTTTCTAATATAGAACATATTATTTGAATATTAAATGAGGACGTTTAGTTTTGTATAAAACGACGATAAAACAACGCCTTTTGATCAGAATAAACTGAAAATTAAAACTCCCATTTGCCACAAAATTATAAATTTTATGACGGCTACAATCTTTTCTCAAAGAAATTATGAAGCAGTATGGTTTTATTTATATTTTATTATAATTTTACATTAAATATGTTTAAATCGAAGTCATGTACTCTCAAATTAAAAATATTGATTTCATTATGTACTTATTAAAATTTTTATATTATTATTATTAATAAATTTTATTTTGATTAAAAATAGTAAAAAATATTTTTTTCTTATTTTAGTTTGTGCGTTAGAATGATTGACTGGTTCGACTATCATGGTCATATGTGTATTGCATTCGAAATGCTTGGACTTAGTGTTTTCGATTTTCTGGTAATTTTTATAATTAGTTAATTACAGTATACATACACAATATGTACATATGTACATAAAATAAATTATTTATTTGTTTTATTCTTGCTTTTATTTATTCTTATAAAATTATCTAGCGTGAAAACAATTATGAACCATATCCATTGGAACAAGTTAGACACATGGGATATCAATTGTGTTATTCAGTTAAATTTTTACATGATAATAGATTAACGCACACTGATTTAAAACCAGAAAATATTTTGTTTGTTGACTCTGAATACTCAACACATTTTAACCATAAGAAGGTAAAATTATTGAATTAAAATAAATAGTTAATAATAACAAAAACATTTTTTTTTTTTTACAATTTAATTTCTTTTGTAAAATTAATTTTAATTTTTTTTTAATTTTAGAGCCTAGAAGTAAGACGTGTTAAAAGTACAGATGTTCGTTTAATTGATTTTGGTAGTGCAACATTTGATCATGAACATCACAGCACAATTGTATCAACACGTCATTATCGTGCACCTGAAGTTATTTTAGAATTAGGATGGTCTCAACCTTGTGATGTTTGGTCAATTGGGTACTGTTTTTATTAAATTAATATTAAAGTTTTTAATTATAAAATTAATTTATTTACATTTTTTTTTTTTTTCAGTTGTATTCTCTTTGAATTGTATTTGGGTATAACATTATTCCAAACACATGATAATCGTGAACATTTAGCAATGATGGAAAGAATTCTTGGACAAATACCATATCGTATGGCACGGTAATGTTATTATTATACCATTTTAATATATATAAGTTCATATGCAACGTACACAATTAATTAATATTAGGTCACAAACTCTTTACAGTAAAACCAAAACAAAATACTTCTATCATGGTAAATTAGATTGGGATGAAAAGGCATCAGCTGGACGTTATGTACGTGATCATTGTAAACCATTAAGTAGATATTTATTATCAGATAGTGATGATCATGCACAACTATTTGATTTAATTAAGAAAATGTTAGAATATGAACCCAGCCAGAGAATAACATTAGGTATATAATAATACATAATAATAATATATATGATATAATATTTATTTAACATTATTTAAAATTAATATATATATTATATTTATTTTTTAATAATTTTTAGGTGAAGCATTACGTCATCCTTTTTTCGACAAACTGCCTCCATCACAACGCGTAGGTGATCCAAATGCAGCAAAATTATTATCAGGGAGTAGCAGCAGAGAAAGATCACATAGTTTATCTAGATGAGAGTCATTACGATTTGGTTATTGTTGATTAATTTCAAATACTACTTATTTATATATATATATATATTTATATATAAAATTAATAATAATTAAATACGATATACCATATACATATATGTATATAAAAAATAATTAATTGGAAAATACTTTATAACATAGTAATAAAATACATTGACATAATTTTGAAATAAAAGAAAGAAAAACAAAACAAAAAAATGACACAAAATTTAAAATCAAATTAGGGAAGAATCAAAGAAGCTGAATGTACTTTTTAAATAATAATACAAAATTAAATAATACGAAAATATATTTTATTTTGATTTTTATGTTGTACTTTCATTATAATATGATTATAGTTTATATTTTTTATATTGTTTTCATCTAGAGACAATTTTCTTTTTTGATTCGTTTCAAAATATAAATAATGATTTCAGTTGAAAATAAATGGACAACTTATTAAAAATTGGCTGTGTTTACTTTTAAAATAAACAAAAATAAAATAAACTAGTTAATGAGCAAAATAAATGTCAATCTTTAGCTTGAAAATTTTGATAATATCTGAATTGATTTAAACTTCTTCGTGTTGTGAACATTCACTGCATCATTGTGGTATATATGTTGAATAAATTTAGTATTCATTTATTATGATTCTTAATTTTATTATTATTTTACGTATTTTTGAATTTTTTATATTTGAAAACATTCAATAAAATAAAATTTTGATTAAAAATCCTTTCATATTATTTTCTTTCATTTATAATTTGCAAATTTTTAAACAAATTTAATTTTTTTTTTAATCAATTCTTGAAAGTCCTCTGTAACTTAATTCAAAAATGAAAAAAAAAAATAATAAAATTTGTGATTAACATGTGAAATTATTTTGGAAATAGTAATTAATAAATATTTGTGTCTTGACTTATGTTAAATCATATATGTATATATATATTTGTAATTAATTAGAAATAGCCAAATCGTCATTATAAACAAAAACATTTTTTTTTTTTATGTATTAGTTGTGTGTGCGGTGAGATAAATTTAATTAAAACAATTAAAATAAATATAAAAAGAAATCTTTGAAATTTTTAATAATTTTAATTAGGGTTTTTCTTAATAAAATAATTAAAAAATAAAAGAAAAAGAAAAAACGCTTAAATAATAATAATTATTATTATAATTTTGTAATATTTTAATATGGTATAATTTGACTAATTAAAATATTAATTTTATTAGTAAATGTGTTTTTATTTTTCTTCTAATTTTTAATTATATTTAATAAATTGTAATCAGTAATATTGAATACATTTAATATATAGTTCTGTACATTTAAAACTTTAAACTAAAACAGAAATTTAAATAATTGGTCGAATTTTAACAAAATATAATATTTGCTTTTTTGAAAAACAAAAACAAATCAATAATTTTATACACACACTTACATTTAAATTTTTTTAATACTAAAATTTTCATATATTTTTAAAAAGTAAATTTTTATTGAAAGAAAAACCAAAATTGTATGTTTTTTTTATTTTTAATGTTTAAATTGAAAATTGTACCTATGTTTTTAATTTTAAAATAACTATTATAGAAAATATTAACAAAATTTACATAAAACTTTAATTTCGATGTATATCTAAAAAAAAAAAAAAAATTTAAAACAAAGAAAAATAAAAACGCTCACTTAAGTTTTTAATTCGTATTATAATTAAATGTAATTTTAAATTTAGTCAAAAACAAAATAAAAAACAATGAAAAAACATAATCAAAATTTTCATACTATGAAAAATTTTTAAATAGTACATAATTAATGAAAATCAGCAAATAAAAAATATAATTTTCATTATTCATTATTTTCATTTATTGAAATAATTTCTCACCAAATTATTATTAGTTATCCTATCTTATATTTGTTTTATTATCGTTCTTTTTATTTCATTGACTAATAAATACAATTTATGTTTGTTATAGATATTGTATTCAAGAAAATATTTTTTCCTTTTAAAGTAAAAACAATAATTGTACTTTATTGCTAAGTACCATATATAACCTCATAAAACTTAAAATATTTGTAAATTTTTTTTTTTGTTTAAAAGAACATTATTTTTGAACCTAAAAAATTTCAGATTCACAGATGCAAATAAAAGTTTGAAGTTTACATCATAAATAACAACAATTTTCAGCTGAGTCATATAATCAATTTTTTTAATAGCATTAAACCCATATGACTCAATTTAAAAAAAAAAACTACTATGAAGTACATTACATTTTATTTTCAAGATTTTTAAGTTTGGGACATTTTTATTTAAAAAAAGTCCATTTTTGCACTATGAATTTTAAAACAAAATATATTTGAGTAATTTTTCAAATTAATTAATTTTTATTAGTTGAATTTAGTTAAGTTTTAATTTAAATAATTTGAATTTTGAAAATTCACTCAAATCCAATTAAAAAACCAAGGGATATTATTATATGAACTACAATTATTTGAAATATAATTTTGTTTTTTAAACTGATTATTTTACTAGTAATATTATTATTATTATTATTATTCAAAAGCATTATATTATTATTATATTTTAACGTCCATGCTTTGAGTTAAGAAGTTTAAATAGAAAGATTTTTTTGGATCAGAAAAATTTTGAAAATTTTGCAATGTGAACCTAAATTGTTCTAATTCATATATATATATATATGTATGAATAGATTACGGAAATGCTAATGATTTTTTTTTGTTTCAATTATAATTTTCGAATTTAATTTAAAATAATTTGTGATCAACTTGTATGTTGATAACATACTATTAATTATTAACTGACATAAATAGTATAAAAATAATTTAGAAAAAATCTTAAATTTTTAAAAACACAAAAACCAAACAAAACTTATGCTAGTTAGTATGAAAAACTAAAAAAAAAAAAAAAAAAAAAATTAAAATACAAAACATTTGTATATTATGTTTGACTTAATAAAATATATTTTGAAATAATGTAAATTAATTTAAAATAAAGAAAACAAATACAAAAAAAAGAAAATATGTAAAGATTGTATAGACATATTAAATTTAATTGATAATGATGATTATTAAAATAAATAAATAAATACTTTAATTTTATGAAAAAACTAATGTATTTTATTATTAAATAAAAAGACTTACTAGACTGTTTTATAGAATGCTGTCAATTTATATATTAATATGAAAGACTATAATGAGCCAATGGAGTCAATCGCAGAAGTCTATTGAAACTAATAGACTTGTTAAAACAATTGCTACATGTACTTCATAATATTTTCTGTCTCTCAAAAATAAAATTCTTCGTAAATTCATTTCACTTTGATATTTTGTTTTAAAGTTATAAGATTATTTTAAATAAATAATTATTGTGAACAGTTTGATTTTGTTGATGAAGAAGTTAATGAATCATGTTTTTTTGCAGGCACCTTTTCCAATTTCTATTATTTTCCATCAAACTCACACTTTTCTACAATTGCCTTTTATTACAGATTTTTTTTAAATAAAACGAACACACTTAAAAAAAAACATATTTATTTTTTATTTTTAAAAGCTTATTATTACAAAAAAGTCCTTCCCCCTATACTTTTTTCTATTATAAAAAAAGTAGGACGTAGTCATTACTTCGGAGAGAATTTACGAGGGAGAATATGGGTGTATGTCAGATTGTGTTCATTTTTATTGCAATGGTATTTTGGGTATTATAAGCAGCAGATCATACCTTTTTATTTGATTGATAATTTTGATTTTTCAATAATGCACTTTTGAAATTTTTGGTTACAGACATACAACAGTTGAGATGAAAATATTATTAGTCAGAAATGGTGATATCACGCATAGTTTTTCAAATGTTTTTTTTTGTTTAGAATTTCAAAATTGTGGACGTTTCAACATTTTCTCACTACGGTTCTTGAAAAATTATTTCGAAAATGATGATGATGAAAAGGAAAAGTAAACGTACGGCGTACCACAATAAGGCCATGTGTTATATTATTTTTTTGATTCCGTCTTAGATGTCTATTTTGAATATTTTATTTGACGACATTTGAAATGATAAATCGAGCCAATACAACGAATTATTATTGTATTTATGTACCGGAGAGAATGATAGAAATATTTATATTAAGAAAACTCAAAAATATCATTTAGAGCTGTTACAAACATTACAAACTACAACCACAAATTAATAATATGGTTAATGTGTGCTTCAACTTAAAGGGTTGGAATGAAATTACGATCACTCACAATATGATACAATATTATGATACCATTGATTAGAAAACAATGCAGTAGTTTGCTCATCATGATCATGAAAATATTAAGTTTCATAACTGCACCGAAATACACAAGTATGTGTATGGGATTAAGATCTTATGTGATATGAATTAAGTATTAATATGTTCGTTTTTTAATGCGAGAAGTGCAATTTATTTAAATTTTATTATTCATTACTTTAGTAATAGTTAGTTTATAGTACATATATCCATATGTATTATTGAAATAATAATAAAAATTGTATCTAAACTCAACGAGTATTTATTTTTTATGAACTTTTATTTTAATTGATTTCACATGTGTGGATTCGGTTTAAGTCGCATTTATTTGGAACCAAACTGCGACGTAAATCGGAATTTCGCTGTACTGTACTATAATTTAGTCTTAATAATATGGTGATGATAGAATATAATTTTCAAATAAATAATAAACATTTTTGAAATTTTTTTTTTTTTAAATATTTTTTTATTTAAGTTTCATTTAATAAATTATTAATATTTTAATTATCCTTAATATAATTACCTATTAAATTATTTTTTCATATTTAAATTTTCTTTTTCAAGTTTTTTTTTTTAACTTTAATTTTAAATTAAACAACAAGAAAAAATATTATTTTTGTTAATTTTTTTTTACAATTATTTATGAATCTCTAAACTATAGGAAATATAAATTGAAATTGCATTTTTTTTCGTTTATATTTTTTTCACAAATTAATATCATTAATTTGTGATTTCATATAATATAAATGTGTTTTAGTTTAATTTATTTTGTTTTATTATCCTTATTATCCTGATCATTTTGTTTTTGTTAGGTATATTGATTAATATAAGAAAGGAGTTTTATCTATTTTACCTAAAAATTTATAATTTATTTTTATAAATTTTATTTTAAATTTTAAAAATAACAATGAATAATGATGAAAATAATATTGTGTAATATATTGTGTAATTAAAAAAAAAAAAGTTTAGAATTTATTATAAGTTCCTATTATATAGTTTGATCCTTATATTACTATATAGTATATTTAAATATAAATTTAATACATAATTACATAGTTATTTTTTATATAAATTTCAAAAAATTTCAATTAACAAATTTTCTTATATATATATTATTAGTTTCATTTATATTATTTCATCCTGTAAAATATAATATTTTTATTTTTTTGATTCTAATTTGAATATTTACTTTATTTTTTGTTTTTTTTTTTTATTACTTATATTGCTATAAATTAAACCAAAACCGTTTTAATAGAGATTAGATTTAAATGTAAATCTGCCTTATCGATATATAACCAAAAGAAAAATGTTCATCCTAAATTTATGCAATTTATACAAACTTATAACTCTAGTATTTCACCCAAGTAATGAATAATGCATTCCATTTCTACTTCATTTTCGAAAAGTGATCGATTTTGAATTACAAACACTGCAGAAATTATTTAAAGTAATTATTTATGAAAATAAAATACTTAAAATTATTAGAATTGAAACAGTCATACAATAAAATTAACGAAAATGTTTTGTAAAATCAGATAATTAGAAACTCAATTATTAAATTCTCCAGAATTTTAAGTCATATTAAATTAAATACCTTCCCCCCAAAAAAAGGAGATTACCAACTTAGAATTTGCCAATTTAAATCGTATGTACATCGAGAATTTTTTCGTTATATCCTGTTTAACTTTTTATGTTGTTTTAGTAAATGAAATTCCATATTGAAAATGAACTGAATTATTAATTATTTAACTTATTTACTTATCCCTTAAGGTGTCGTAACTCTATCATTAGAGAGCTTTGTATAAAAATATAGATTTCTAAAATAATGTAGTATGTACATTGTATAGTAATAGCAGAAATTTATATAGAATTTCTGGTAATAGTAAATAAATTTTGAAAAATGAAAAACAGACACAATTTATTTGCATCTAAGAAACACAGGACAAATAAAAATGCTTGAAATGCATAGATCAGTCTACACAATCTAGCTGCATGTTTTATTACAACAAAAACCTTCTTTGATATTTTTAAACGTATGCCAAATCTATACATACATATATATTTATAATGTAAAACTTATAATATTTACAACATATTCTCCTATAAGGATTTGGGTATTGGGTTTGAGAAGATCTGTTTGTTAATTTACATTAACAAAATCTTTTGTATTACAAAATTGAATTGCAGAAATTAACTAAAAAATAATATAATTAAATTCTGAGGTTTTTTTGAAACAATGAGACATTTAATATTACAACTAAATACAGAGTGGATAAATCAAATTTTGATAAAAACATGAAATTAAATTTGGTCTGTTCCAGTTATTTATTAATAATATATGTAGACTAATAGACTTAGGTTCCAGCCAACAAAAAACTTAGAGAATGGTAACAAAGTATCGTTTTAAATTGAAAAAATATCAGGTTAAGTAAATTGGGACTTAATTATGTTAATAAATTATGTAATAAACTTTTTTATATGTATTATTAATAATAGGCAGAAATTTTTCTCTTTTAAATAATAATTTTTAAAAATAAGTTCAACCTTAAAAAGAAATTAAATGTAGTTAAAATAAAAATTTTGATGAAGAAATATTGGTTTATTGTCGTTTTATTTATTTATATAGAATGTATGTATTTTCAAGATATTAATTTAATTTTCTTTCTACTAATATATTTTTAAAACAGAAACACTAAATCGAATATTATTCAAAAAAAAAAATGTTCAATATACAAAATATAATAAAATGTGTGATGTATTCTTATAAAAAACAACAAAAAAAAAAAAAATTAAAATATAAAAAAATAATTATGTATAATAATTTCAATTACTAAATTGTTTTACCTAACTGTTACAGAATTAAAAAAAAAAATTAAAAATATTTAAACAAACACAATTAATAAATAAAATTATTGTTAAAAATTATCCTTATAACTATCTATAATTTATTTGTTATATATATATATATATATATATATATTATTTTTATACTATATATTTCTACATATAGATAAAATTTTATAAATTTCTAAAATTTATTTACATCTCTTTTCTTTTTATATATATTCATTATTTATTTATTTTATTTTTTAAATCTTAACAAACCTTTATATTTCTATATACTAATATAAAATGAAGTAATTTTTTGAAAGTTTTTTAGTTTTTTAATAATTTTTTTTTTTTTTTTTTGTGAAAAGAAAATTCAAGAGAGGCCAAATAAATAATATAGCAAATAAAAAATAAATTTTTTTTTTACATTAATTCATTTTTATTTTTAAATATAAACAACAAAAATTTTGACCTAGTTTTAATGAGTGCATCTTAAATTTAATTTAATTAAAATTTTTAATCATTGGCAATCACAACGTCAATAAATTTAATTTTACTATTTTAAAATAATATATTTAATAATTATATATATATACATATACACATAATTAGTTGTATATTAGAGAACGGAACAATTTTCGTAACGATAAACATAGTGTTTTCAAACATATTGTCACAAAATAAAAGTCTTCTGAAATGGCGTAGTTCTATTTTGCTGAAGTTACAAGCACGTTTACAAATTATACTCAACATTATTTTTTTTTTTAAATAATTAAAGAAAAATTTAATTAAGCTACGATACCGTGAGAGAAATTTGAACCCGACATCTTCTAATTATTATTTAGATAACATAAACAATAACATGTAGATCGGCTATACCACTCAATAACAGTCCAAAACTGATATTAATATTGAATATTTAGTACGGTTGATATTAAATTAAATTTTTGGAAATATTAGAAGGTTATTAGTTCAATAGCAAATCTAGTTCTCTGTACAAGCTTCTATAAATATATATATATACAAATATTATGTATATAAATTCAAAATAATAATTTTAATTAAGAATTAAAGAAAAAAAAAACATTTTTATTTTCTTTTTATGAGTTGTGAATGACTAGAGTGAATGATTGCATTGATGAACCAGCTGCAATAAGAGTACGAGTTGCAGATCCAATACTTTCAGCTGATAATGATGTATTTGATGCAGCATGTTGTTTCAATAATTCACTAAATGATGCTAAAGTAGTTGTTGTTGTTGTTCCATTTGTTGTTTTTATTGTAGCTAATGATGTAGTACAATTTTCAATATAATTACTACTAATATTATTGTTACAACTACTACTGCTACTATTACCATTACAACTATTATTATTTGTATTAACATCATTATTATTATTACTATTATTATTATTATTAGTATTAGTATTATTATTATTGTTATTATTATTATTGTTATTATTATTATTATTATTATTATTAATAGTATTTGCTCCATCATTGGCTCGCAATCCCATTGCAGACACAAGCGTTGAAAGAGCACCCCCTAAAGGTCATTTAATTAAATTGTTTGTTGTTGTTGCATTTTGTTGAATTTGTTGTTGTTGTTGTGATGTTGTTGTAGTTGCTGTTGTAGTTCCTTTATTTTGATATTGTTGATTCAATAAATTGATACTACCACTATTGTTACCCGATGATGGGGCTGGTGCAGGTGCAATTCTTATTGGTTTTGTTCTATATACTGTTGTTGTATTATTTGAAGTTTGTTGTTGTAGTTGTTGTTGTTGTTGTTGTTGCACTTGCTGATTTAGTTGTTGATGATGTTGTTGTTGAATTGATGGTGAGTTTAAATTAACAATATATTTTGTTGACCGCGTACTTTTTGAATTTTTATTTGTTGTTGTAGAATTTGGACTAACTGATGATGAAGGCGTTTGATTTGATGTTGACATGCGATCTAATTCATCAAGTGCTTCTTGAATAGCACGATCTAATTGAGGATTAAGTTTGCGACTTCTAAAATAACAAAAAACAAAAATTAGTATATGTATGTATATGTATATATAGTAAATAAAATATATTTAATGCAAGAAAATGAATTTAATTATAAAATTTCAAAGCAAAATTGTTTTTTTTTTTAAATAATTCTACAAAATATATCTTTAAATTTTTTAATTATCTAATTTTGATTTTAATTTAAAGTTTAATTTAAGTTAATTTTTTTATTTGTAAGTTTAAAGACTTTTAATTATAAAATTGTATTAAAATATTTAAAAAAAAAAAAAATTAAAATTCTGTTCTACTAATAATTTATAAAAACAAAAATGAATTATTAAATAAATTTTTTTTTTTTTTTTCAAACACTACTCTCATCAATTTAATTAAACACTACAAATCAAACTCTCAAAATTAAAAATTTAGAATTGGCCAATAATTTTTGTTTTAATTTCTAATTAAGTAGAAAAAATAAAAAAACACGATGCAGTAAAATAAAAATATAATTTTAAAAAATAATAATAAATAAAAAAAAAACAATTCAATTTAAGTTGAAAAAATTTTTTTTAGAATTTTTTTAACCTTAATAAATTTTTTATTAAAATTAGAGAGGTTATTGTATATTGTATATAATTAAAATATTAATGAAATTTGAGAATAAATATTCATTTTATTTTGTAATTGTAGTTAGTTTACTCCATGCAATTAATTTTAATTAAACTAAGTATCGAAATCGTTTTTTATCAACTTGGTCATATTATGAACAATAACCTCTCTTCTTTTATTCTTTCCTAATCCTAGTACATACATATATATACTTATATATATTATAAATTATAAATTTAGTGTTTTTTTTATTTTAGCTACATAAATTTTACATTTATGAATATCTTTTCTATTTTTTTTTTTGTTATTATTTTGTTTGACTTTTTTTTTAATTTCTCACTTTCTAGTATCCTTTTGAGCTTTGTGATGTGCTTCAAAACCTTCAGATAAACTTTTTAAGGAACTGATTGTACATAATTCAACTGTAGGTCGACCACCAAACCATTGTACCCAAGTTGAATCAGATGGTGTACATAATCCATCAGGAGGATTTACAATTTTACCAGGCCAACCTGGATAACCTCTAGCAGCACCCCATACTAATTCACCAATTGGATATGATATTGTTGTTAACATATTGTTATTAACATTATTATTATTATTATTATTTGAATTTGTATTAATTTTATTATTTTTATTATTATTATTATTATTATTATTATTATTATTATTGTTAATATTACTTAATAAATTATTATTAATAGAGTTTTTACTATTATTACTATTACTTGTTTGACCATTATTATTTAAATTTATTGTAACGGTATTATTTACATTTCTACGAGTACGTTTAATTGGTGAATTTGGTATTGGAGGTGGTAAAACTGTTGGCGATGGTGATGTAGCTGAAGATATTGGAGATGTAGATAATTTTGTTGGTGATTCTGATGTAAAAAGTAATTAAAAATAAATTGGAAAAAAAACAAATTCAAAACAAAATCATTTATATACTTATATACATAATATATCATTTATATACATAATATATATGAATATATAATATGTATAGTATATACATAATATTTATATAATATAATTGATAATTTAAATTCGTTGAATGAATTGATATACAAAATAATGACAAATAATTAAGTTTTGTTATTTACATTAAAATATTATGAATGAAAATGTTAGAAACAGGCAAATAGTTGTGTGTTGTATGATTTTTATGTCAAATTGATAAAATTTTTTTTTTATTTCTTTATTTATTTATTTATTCGGAATGTTGACGTATTATACATTTTTTTTTTGTAATTTATTTTATATGTCAATGACAAAGGGTACTGGACCAGGTCCAGGACCATGAGTGTAAGGCAGGCGTTCTATTATACTATGTCACCCAGTGTGTTTATTTATTAATTTTTATTTTTTGTAAATATTTTGCCATGGTGAATTTTTTGTATTAATTTTACAAGGATTAACAATGATATTATTAAAAAATAAAAAAAAATAAAAATATGACTTTATGAAATGTAATCAAGATATGAAATGATTTTTTAATTTAATTTTAAAAACATTCAACAAAAACAAATGAACACACAATATAACATAAAAGAAATTTCAAGCTATATAGCTAATAGCTAAGTATGAATCTATATTATTAATAATAAAAAAAAAAACACAAAAGTCCATTTTTTTTTTGTATTTTTTCATTTTACCAACACCTCTTTTTCAATATTTTAATCCATTTTCAGATTTCAAAATCACATTAATTTTATTGATTGCATAACATTTTTAGTTTGAAGTGATTTAGTAAAAAGCATTTTTTATTTTTTTTTATTTTTATAAAAATTCAATGGAACTACTATTTTAGGAATAAAAGATTTTCATAATACCTGAATATGTTTTCTATATTTTAAAATTCAAATTCAAATTAAAAGTCTGAATGTAGGAATATGATAGTGAGCTACTACATGTAATCAAGAAGAGCAGAAGGACAAATTAATTTGATCATGTATATTTTATGTAAAGTAGAAGAAACCCCCGGGTACATACCCGGCTGAGCAAACGAAAGCAATTTTTCTGTGAAACGGCAAAATAAAATGATTTGTCATAAAATTAAACATTTGACATGTTGAAAGTATCTTATGCCTGATTAACTGATTCAGAACGTATGTTCTGTGCGTATGATTCACTGATTCAGAACCGATGCGCGCGCATATTTTTTTTATGAAAATTTGAATTCTCTCAATTTTCAAAAATGTTCGGAACATTTTTTTCTCTCCGGAACAAAAGTTGATTTAACTTTAACTTTGTGTTCGGAACAATTTTTTTTGCTGTCATTTTTAATTTTTTTGACATTTCTCACATTACAATTTACATAAACAAAAAAAACAAACAATTCATAAAAATATTGAAAAACCAATATTTATAACACTTCTACACAATTTTGTATTTATTTTATATATTAACAATTATTTTATATTAAAAATTATTGTATATTAACAATATTATTTTATTTATTATTTAATAATTTTATTTATTTGAATAAAAATGATTTGATATATTGAGATTGAATTAAACAAAAATTTTAAAATTAATTCAAATCAAATTCAAATGTTAATGTCTGCTGTTTAAATGTTTTTTGTTCGGAACAAAATGTTCTGAAGCAATGAATCGCAATCATAAGAATTCTTTTTTAACAAAATTGTTCGGAACAAAATGTTCTGAATCAGTGAACTAAGCATAACAACAATATATAGAATAGTAATATTAATAGCAAACCATAAAAAAATAAAAATGTTCAAAGTTTTCAGTTAATCTTTATAAAATAAACTCTTTTATGTATAAAATATAAAATATCAAAACTATCAAATATAATTAAACTTTTTTTATAAGATTTAATTTGTTTTTATTATTTTTTTTTTATTTTTCGAGGGAATACTAAGCAAACCGTTAGCTATGTGAAGCTCTAACCCACTAAAGCCATTGTAATTGATTTTTCGCGTTAATTGGAAAAGTGTAATGTGTTGGAATATTATTAAAAAATAGTTTCCGAAAATTTTATTGAACCATTAATCATAACTATGGCTTAGTACCATTCATTACCGCTTGTGAGTTACACTCTCCCTGTCAGTAATTTTCTCCTGTCTCGGTCCTGCTAGAATTTTAATTTTTAGAGCAGTGGCTTTTATTGCTCTTGACATTGCTGTTTAGAGCTGACCACAGATAAAGGTAGGTTCAGGGAGAAAAATTCCGACTCTTTGAAATATTTGACCTTGTGATTTATTGATTGATATTGCATATGCAAAACTTACTGGAAATTGATGTCTAATAAGGTCTTATAAAAAAAAATTTCATTCTATCTGATATTTTCTAAATAAAAGAGTTAATTTTATAAATATACTTAAAACTTTGAACAATTTTTATTTTTTTTGTGGTTTGCTATTAATATTACTATTCTATACATTGTTTTCAGATAATTTAAACATATCAAATGTTCCAATTTATTAAAAATCATTTTATTGTTCCGTTTCACAGCAAAATTCCTTTTTGTTGGCTGACCGGAGATTTACCAGGGGGTTTTCCATGTAAATACATATAATCATCAAATCAAATATCCGCTATTCTGTTTTATTAAAATTAACTATTATACAATCTGTGAAATAAATTTGAACAATAGAGTTTTAATATAGGTTCGATAAACATTATAATATAATATCACATCACTTCAGTTATCTCTTTTTTGTATTTGTGAATATATGTTTCTTAAAAATAGTGAAGACACACGAAAAACCACGAAAAGTGTGCCTTCACTAATCGTGCTCTTGTGTATTATAATATAGATATTCCATGTTCGACTATAACTGCTCCAAATTTATAGTTATACAAAGGTAAGCGCAAAATGGGTAGAAATCAGTGATGGACAGAAATTTAATGGGACAATAACTCCTTTTCACGGATGCTATACTTACTGGTAATATAAAAATTTATACCAAGCTACTTATAGAAATCATAAGATATGGTAGGTACCCATGTATATCTTGATTTATATCAAAAAGAGGTAATTTGTATAAATATAAAAACAAAAAAAACGTTGTTTTTAAAAATATTTCAGTTTAATTATCCTCATCCTACACTGGATTCATCTTTGGTAGAAAAAAAATTCTCTAACTTAAAAATATTAAAAACTAGACTATAGAGAAGAATGATAATGTTGACAAGAGAAATTAATTGTTTTTGATTAATTTAAAATTGGGTCAAATGAATAATATGAATAATACATTATACCTACATCTACTCTAAATTAAACAAATTTGAACATTCTAAATATTTTAATGATGATGCGTCTCTAAACTAATACAAATACAAATAGATTATATACTCATTCAATATTCATATTACGATTTCCTCAAATAATTAAAATATTTAAACAATTTTTGATTCTACACATTTTATTTCATTTAATTCATTTATATTTATACATAAATACATATAATATAATTATATAATGTACATATATCCGATTATAAACAGACAATATTCCAGATGTGTTAAATAAAAATATTTATTCGTTTTTTTATAAAATGTTCAAATTTTTTCTTTCGTTCGATTTTAATTTATTGTTTTATATTAATCGATAAAATTGAACTTATTAAAATTATTGGAATAAATTTATGATACTGATATTCCAGTAGAGTACGAACATAGTGTATAATACAAACTATTAATAATGAGGTCAATTGAGTTCGATGATTGATTAATTTATGTAATTATTAAGTAACTTTAATAATATAAATAAATTCAAGAACCTTAAACAATACTAACCTTACTCTTTTATTATAAATTGAAAAAAAAAACTTTCAATGTCCAAAAAGTTATTTAAAAATTATTAAAAATATAATACATATTGTCAATTTGGTAAGCCACTAACTGTATATCTATTTATACAATAATAATCAGCATCATCATTGTTCTGTAACCCCACCAGTGACCAGTGAGGCAATAGGACAGAATTAATTATAATACAAAAACATAAATTTACGAAAGTTTGACACCAAAATACATTTTTCATTTTTGAAATTAATTAAATTAAAATTTGCAGCAACAAAAAAAAAAGAAAAAACAAAAACACAATTTCAACTTTTGTAATTTTAAATGTCCAACGAATTTGCCATCATTAATTTGATTTTATCCTTTCATTAAATATATTTCAATTTTTCGCTTCCATTACGAAGATAAATTTTTTTTTGATTTGTGTTTATTTTTTTTAATTATAGACATAAGTATGGTATAAGTTAGACCTTCAAAAAAACAAAAAACCGATTTTTCCAGTAAAAAGTATATATAAAAGTAGAGGTAGAGGTAGAGGTTTTTCCATTGCCAACCTTTGGGCTTAATTATTATCTATAAATAATTTAATTGTATAATTTTATCATGTCTAACAGAAAGAGTAAAAGAGATAGAAGCTATAATGGAAAAAGACGAAAAAAGTACACAGCACCTAAGTAATATTATTAATATTATTTTAATATGATTACTACTGTAATATTAAATTATAAATAAATTATTCTATACATACGATCATACATTATGTAAATTAAAAACAAGCCGATGTAGGTTTATATATGAAACAAGTGTATAATCATTTAATAAAATAACTGAGGTAAATCCGTATCACATCCGTTTCATTACTAAATTAATTGATAACCACCCTCATTGACACTGATACAAGTAAAATATAATATTATGTCCATTTAGCTAGATTAGTTCGTTTCATATTATCGTGTGTGATGCCTACAACTATCTGATGACTCAAGTTTTGGCATAGAAATAATCATAATTACTTTTTTTTTCATTTTTTCTTTTATACCAATTTGAATGTAGAACAAATTATTACATATTAAATTTTTAATTTAATTTATTCATTTATTCATCTCAAATGAGCCAATTATGGCTCGTATACAAATTGTAATTATTCTAATTTTTTTTTCTTTAATAAAAAATTAAAATCATAATAATGAGTATACTTAAATTACTTAACTTTCTTAAATAGTACAGTTTCATTTTATTTCAGTAATTACTAAATTATATTTCAGAATTATTTCAAGTTCAAGAAATAATACATAAAACTTTTGTAGCACCGATGCTACAAGTGAAATTTGAACCCATTACCTTAACAGGGGGATGATAAATAGAATATATCCGAAATTAATTCGTTATTTATGATTTATACACAATACGTGAACTCTGTTTTTCTGATAGAAAATATTTCGGCTCTTCTGAGGGAGATGTTGTATCGGCGTAGGACTTGATAACCATATTCCAAGGATAGCTGGACTTGCTAGCTTTTCACAAATATATATCTTTATATATTTATCCTCTAAGGACATCTTATCCTTTAAGGACGAAAAGGACATTTGAAAGTATCCTTGTTGTTTTGATGTTTTTGTATAAAAAATGTGATATATATTGATCTATTAGATATATATATATATATATTCAGTTATATTATATTCTAGAAAGATAACGGTTTGGAGCATATTTTAACATTTATTTGATGGTAATTGGTACTGCCGTTATACAGATATTGTAGTTCAAAGTAGAAAATTTTGAAAAGCAACACATAGGATACCTCAAGATTTTAAGATCTTTCTAGAATATATATCAATAGATCAACAGATATAACGGTTTTTATACAAAAACATCAAAACAACAAGGACACTTTCAAATGTCCTTTTCGTTCTTAAGGGATGATGTGCCACTAAAAATATATATTTTTTGAAAGCTAGCAATTCCAGCTATCCTTGAGATTTAGTAGTCATTAGGTCCTACGCTGATACAACATTTCCATCAGAATGCCCAATATTTCTTATCATTGATAAAATTAACATAATCTGTTTTTAGTAATTAATTTTCGATAATAGTACATACCCCATTTACCCATCTTATCACATAAATTAATTTGCTGAATATTGTGTACTAAAGAAATTAATAATTGTTTCCTTGAACTATTTAGCAGGCGTAATAAAATTTTCAAATCAATTTCATTATGTACATTCATATGTACATAATGTACTTATAAAATAATTAATTATGTACATACGTATTATTTATTATTAATAATATTAAAAAGATTATTTGGTTAACAAAAAAAAAAAAAAAAAAAAAAACAAAGCGTGTATGAATGATTAATTTAATATGATTGTTAATGGCAAAATTTATTTCAATACATAATTTTTATGTCCTGTTGTATTTTAGAATTATGCATTCGAAATATTAAAATCAAATAAAATAATATAACATTAAAATAAATTAAAATTAAAATCAATTATGTATTAACACAAAATAAATAATTCTTATTGTACATTAAACATAATAAAAATAAAATTAAAATTAAATAAAATTAATTAGCCAATTCCAATTTATAAAAATAAAAACCAAAATTCAAAACAAAAAAAAAACATAAAATAAAAACAGAAATAAAAATAAAAATATGTATAATAAAAACAAAAATTCAATAGTCTACATTTTAATTAAAAATTATTTCTAAAAAATCATTTTTGCATGCAACCTCAAAAATTTTATGTACCGCAAAAATTTGACTATAATTTTTATTTGGCTAAAAGCTGAAATGAAATAAAAATTTTAACTATTTCAACAGAATGTGATATAAGGATGTAATTGAAGTATTTTTTTTTATATAAAATAATAAAGCGATAAAAGGTTTTAAATTTTAACAATTCTAGTTTGAATTTTAATTTCAATTAAAAGATTTATTAAAAAAATTGTTTTGAGAGGTTTAAACTGAATACCTTAAAATATATATGTACATATTTAATTTCAGAATTTTCGCTTTATTATAGTGCAACTATATCCAACAACTTAATAATACTATTTGGGTTTATATACACTCCTGGATTCATCACCTTAAATATTCTAGTTAATTAAAAAAAAAATGTGTACTTAAATTTTATTATGATTATTACAATTCAAATACAATTATGTAGTTTAATAAATACCTAATAAGAGTTGAATTGAATTGAAATTTATTAAACTAGTATGAAACAAAAGTACTTGTAAGAGATTTAAAAATAAATGTAGACAATTTAAATGAGAATAACAAAATAGTAATGTGCGGTATCTTAAATTGTATTTTACAATTTAGAAATCTTAAGACAACATTTGTCATCGAAAGTTCAAATTTTGGTTATATGGATATGTGTGTATATTAATTATTTTTTCCCAAAGTAGACACACTTACTCGCTTATTAAGTTTCAACTTTACAATCGAAAATGAATCCTTTATTACGGAATTTATTTATTTATTTCTGAATGACCTCAAAGTACAATAAACAATAGAAAGTTATTTTCAACCCAAAAAGAGTTTCTGTTAGTTACCCAAAAATTAATATACATATGTATGTAAAATTGCAAAATTAAAAAAATAAAACTAAAACAAAAAAAAAATAAATCAATTAAAATAATATATAACACAAAATACATTAATTATAATATTATGTACAAAATAATGAAGTGAATTTTAGTGATTTTTATTTTTACACACAAACATAAATATACAGTAAAAAATATATTATGAATATACATATTATCTATACAGATTAAAATATGTAATATCTATTTGTAAAAGGTGAATATGAGAATCAGTAAACAAACACGTACCAAAATGTGTTGATATAATTTTCAACAAATAACATACATAAATATTATGTATTACATAAAGTATATAGATATGATAAAAATATAATCAAAAAAACTTACCATGAGAATCTGGTTTCATATCCTGATTATTAAAATTAGGTGGAGTCTGAACACGTCTCAATTTTGATTCAGTTGGTTTATAATTGCTTGTAGTATTTTGATATGATGTACCTAGATAAAAATAATAAATTAAATAGAAATAAGTATGTATCATATTAAGTTTCACCACATACTGAATATTAAAATGGATTAATAAAGTTGTAATTGATTTTGTCGGTTTTTGTTTAGTTATATATTATCACATAAATCTAATAATTTCGATATTATTTAAAGGAATTAGTTGTAGGAGTGAGTAAAGTAGTTCTCAATTAATTTATTACAATTTGAAAAAGTTTTATTTTTTTGGATATTTATTTTGGATTCATTTATAACTTTATTACATATTGCAAATTTATATTTTTAATTTTGTTATTCAAAACTTCCGATACTAATTAAATACAAATTTCTGATTATTTACAATCAGTTTGTGAAGATAGAACAAAAATGTGCAGTAAATTGTAAATATTAAAAATCAATTTCCGTTTAATTATTAATTTGAAGTATTTTTTTTAATCACAATTGATTAAACATTTATTAAAATCTAATTAAAAATCGGAATTATAAAAATTGATAATTTGAAAATGAATATAATTACCTCGATCGAATTCAGTTGTTGTAGGTGATTGGGAACTATCAATTTGATGGTTTGATGGTGAAACAACAGAATCAGGTTCTGAACTTGATACACATTGAACCTAAAATTGAAATTTATTTAATTAATTGATTAAAATTAATATAAAAGATAAAATCAAATTACCATATCACTTCCACCACTTTTTTGACTAGGAGGTCTCTCGGGACTTCTTGGACTATGTGTTGTTGTATCTGGTGGACTAACTCTATTCAATTGTTCATTCATAGCTATCACATTTTGATTTTGGTTAACCGTAATTTGATTTGTAATAATTCCTTGTTGTTGGTGCTGCTGTTGGTGCTGCTGTTGTTGTTGCTGCTGATGTTGCTGTTGATGTTGCTGCTGATGTTGCTGTTGCTGTTGATTTACCTGAGAATGACTTAAAATTTGTCCTTGAGATTGTTGATGTGTTTGTTGCTGCTGTTGTTGTTGTTGTTGTTGTTGTTGTTGTTGTTGTTGTTGTTGTTGTTGTTGTTGTTGTTGAACAATAGATGTTGTAGGATTTTGTTGGACAAAAGTTGCTGTAGTTCCACCTGAATTAGGAACCATTAAACTCATTGGAGTTCCATAAATTTGGCCGATTGGACTCATTTGTCCATTACTATTTACGATGAATTGTTGTCCAGTTCCAGTCGGAGATAAAAACTGCTTATTTTGCGGACTTGGTGTTCGTAAGACCATTCCTTGTGGAGTTGTAATAATACTTCCACTCATACCCATATTTTGTATTTGTAATAAGGTAGGATCAGCAGGAACTAAAAGTTGTTGTCCAAGTAAATTTGTTCCAGCTGGAACTAATATTTGTTGACCAATCATATTAACTGGCTGTAATATTTGTCCATTTTGGATGAAAATCTGTTGTTGCTGAGGTGCTGCTTGTTGAGTTGGTTTATTAACTACTATTTGTTGTATACCTGGACTAATTTGAAACTGTTGAGTTTGGTATTGTTGTGGAGCAGCAATTTGCACTACTTGAGATTGCTGTATAATAGATGTTGGAGATTGCTGCGGTGATAAACTAGAAATTGTATTCGGTGATGAACTTGTGGAGCTACCTTTGCGTTTTTTAGTTTTGCGTCTAGATGCATCTGGAGATGTAATAATAATATGACGCTGTTGTGTTGGTTGTCCTTGTTGGACAAACGTTGCTGTTCCATTATCTTGTATTGAAACCACTTGTCCATCAACAGTTGTGGCATAACTTGTATTAGTTTGTTGTGTTGTATTTGGTTGATGTTGTATAACATAACTTCCATTTGGTAGAGTATTTACTACAACTTGTTGATGTTGTTGACCAAGTATTTGGGCGTTGTTTGGTGAAAGAATTGTTCCGGAATTTTGAATCACTTGACCGGTACTTGTTAGAACTGTTGGATTTGATATTATTTTAGTTGTAGTTCCACTATTTGTAATTAAACCTGTAGAATTGCCTGCTGCAGATTGAGTTTGATGGTGAATAATGTTTCCATTATTGAGAATCATTTGTTGGGGAGATGAATTCACAATATAATTTGTAGTTGATGGATTCTGAGCTGCGGTTAACATATTATTTTGATTTTGTATAATATTTTGAGAATGTTGGCTAAGATTTGAATTTTGAATTACTAAGCTTGTGTTATTTGAAGTTTGAGATTGAGGTGAAATTTGTTGTTGTTGTTGGATAACGTTTGAAGAATTTTGAGTTATAATTAGATTTTGTTGCCTTGAATTTGGTGTATTATTCGGGTTATTTGTTGTATTGCTATTACTTCCACCGCTATTAATTATTATTTGATTTCCAGTATTTGTACTTTTTTGAGTCTTAGCAGGACTCGATGGCATAACAATTATTTGACCAGTAGAAGTCATTATTAATTGATTACCAGGCTCTTGAGTTACGCTTTGGTGCAATTGTAATGATGAAACTGGTATCATACTGTTAGGTGAAAGTTTTTGTGTATGATGAACAATTCCATTGGGCGGTTCTGTTGTCATTTTATTAATTGTTGATGATGTTGCAGCCGTTGTTGTTGTTTGATTTTTTCCAGCTTGTACTGAAGTTATAGTATTCCGACTTATAGTTGAAGAAGTAGGGGCATGTGATTTTTGAATTTGTACTATAGTTGGAGAAGTTGAAGTTCCATTTGAAGACATCGGACTAGAACTTGGCGGTGATATTCTTTTATTACTAGATATTAATCCGAATTCTGGTGATTCAGCATGACGTGGACTCTCATGACTTGTAGAAACAGCACCAACCTGAGGTGGTCCTTTATCAATTATTGTAGAAATTGAAGATGAAGTTGATGCGTTCGATGGAGCTGGAGATATTGAAGAAGATGGAACTGAAAATTTAATATCTGGAGTGAGTCTATTCAAAGAAGAAATAATTCCTAAAAAGAAATAAATTAAATATTATGAAGAAAATGTTTTTACAATAAAAAATGTTAAATTTTTTTTACCAGTGTTACTGGAAGATACAGGAGATTCTTGGGAAGATTGTAAGATTATAATTTGCTGACCGTTTGAAGTTTGAGCTTTTTGTATGTCATCTACATACTCTGTGTACTCGATAATTTGTTTTCCACCCGCGCTAAAAACTTTTTGTTGTGTCGGTTTTAATATAAAACTCTGTTGATTCTGTTGATGGTTTGTGGTAGCAGTTGTATGAGAATGTTCTTGTTGAATTTGCTGTTTCTGTATTTGAACTTGTTGACCCTGTTGAATTTGTATAGTTTGATGCTGCTGTATTTGTCCATGATGTCCTTGATTTTGTTGCACTATCTGTTGATTCATTTTGTTAATTAAATTAACTTTCGCTATATTACTATTATTTAAATTGTGCTGTTGATGTTGCCCAATCGCAGAAGTATCACAACTTTGTTCTACTTGGACCATACCATTAGGATAATGTGTTACAATTTGACCACCTATTATACTTTGATTTATAATACCTCCAACATTACTTTTTGTTGGTGTTTTGTTTAGTATTCGACCTGACGATGAACTAGGCTGTTGACTAGTTTGATTAGCAATTTGTTTTAATTGATTCATAATTTTACCAGGTGAATCATCTGAATAGTTTTTACGTATTTGTGGTTGAGTACTAATTATTTTATTATTTTCATCATTTAAGTTTTGTAATGATGAAATTGTTGCAAGATTATTTGTAGATGTAGATGCACTTACAGTATGTTGTGATTGTTGAAGGGAAGAATTAAAATATAAATTATTTTGATTTTGTTTATTCATCACAGATTCACTATTACAATTTGTTGGTTGAATTTTCTCAATTTTAATTGTATGTTGTTGTTGTTGTTGTTGTTGTTGTTGATGTTGCTGTTCGTGATTCAATTGACGATTATTGGAAGGAATTGGAATTGATTCATTTATATCATCATTGAGTTCAGAACTTTGTACAACATTCATTATTGAATTATGCACAATAGCTGTTTGTTGATTCATGTAACCAGTTGGATCATCTTTAAAATTTGGTGGTGGCTTCTTTTTATTATTATTTGAAGATGCATTTGTTATTGTTGAATTATTTTTAATTACTAAGCTACTCTCATGCCATGGTGGTGTTGAATTTTGTTGTGATAGTGTAGATAGACGTTCATTACTTGTATTACTATTTGATGATCCAGCTGGAGAAGGTGATGAAAATAATGTTTGATTTTGACTAGGAATATTATCGATTTCTTGAATTTGCGACTGATGTTGCGATGTTTGTTGTTGTACCATTGAACTTTTACGCCATGGAGGTGTTTTTGATAGTGTAACACCTCCAATTTGTTTATTATCACTTACATTATCAGTTTTAATTTCTAAAATTTGTTGTTGTTGATTTGTTAATTGTTTATTCTGTTGAAGATTGGTTGTTTCAATAATTTGTCCTATTAATGGTGCTTGCTGTTGTTGTTGCTGTTGTTGTTGCTGTTGTTGTTGTTGCTGTTGTACTTGTTGTATTGTTTGTCCACGTCTTGTTTGCTGTTGAAGTTGTAATTGTTGTTGATGTTGTTGACCAGTAACTACTTGACTAGTTTGCATCACATTACCAGCTGAATAAATGGCTACAGAATTGTGTGGAGATTGTGTTATTGGTGTTGTTGATATTTTACCGCCATTATTACCAGATGTTACAGATATATCAGAAATTTTTCGTTTTTTAGTAGTTGAATCTAAAAAAAAGAAAAAAAATATTAAATAAGATAAAATAAAAAAAATTATTTAGCACTAATTAATTTTTTAAATCTAAATAAATTTGTTATAATGCAATTAATTTATTTCAATTATTTATCAATTTAATATTCTCCAGCTAAAATATTATAAATACTTATACTATATGGAAATATCAAAAAAGTTTAAAAAAAAAATAAAAATGGAAAAGTTAAAATTCAAAAATTGTAAATAAATTCAATTGAACCGCATAATTGCTTAATTTGAACAAATTTGTTGTCCAATTACTTGACTACTTTTACAATTTTACATTTTCCATATTACTTCCGTATTCCTATTATAAATCATTTTTCAGACTTTTCACTGTTAAATTTTCTTTCTTTGTTTTGTATTATGGGTTTGCATGAAAAAAAAACCAACTTACTACAAAATTCATACTCTATAGTTTTGTAAAGTATAACAAAACAATAACAAAAATAGTTTTTTGTTTGTTCAAAGAGAGATCAAAATAAAGGGCAGTAAGTAATAATATACTATAAAACAACTGTTAACTCAATAGACCGTTGTTAAGTCCGAAAATTTTCAATTTTATCGTTTTAAAATAAAGTTGATCGAATATAGTTAGATGTACGTATATATTATATAATGTAGGAGTTATACATTTGTATTTTTAATATTATATGTACATATATATTGTAATCATACACGTGATTTTGCCAACACAAAATCAATTATTTACCTGATAAAAATCTCTTCACTCTATTTTCAGATTTTTGTTTTTTCTTCTAAAGCTTCCTACGTGTTACGGAAGAAAAATAAACTTTTATTATAGTGGGTAGAAAATGATTTTTTACTCACTTTACGTAGGTAATATACAGTTAATTGAACCAGAGTATAAAAGACAGGTCGGTCGGTAATAGGTATTGTTATTATAGTTATTGTTATTGTATTGTAAGGTGGTCACATATTTAAATAGTGAACGAAAAAAAATGTGACTGAATTGCATTTTGGTTACTTTTATGTATTTCAAATGTGTATGAATATTTACATGAATATTTACATGTTATACAAAAATTGATTTCCATACAAAACTAACTGTATAGAAAAGTATAAATTAACTTAAAAAAGAAAGTACATACGACTTAAGAGTATGTATGTACTATGCAATGTGTTAAAATTCAATATGCATTCAAAATATTACATCCGAATATAAAGAAAGTGAGAAAAAGGGGAATTTATATAATATATGTAAGTAAATAGGGTAAATTATTATAGCAAAAGTGGTTGGAAAAGTGGAGAGTTTTGTAACTGATGGTGGTGTATTTCTATTAGTATATATTGCATAAAAGAAGTAATTAAGCATGTATGTAAATTATTTGGTTTGTATTCAGTTATTTTTTTTTTTTTTATTCAAATGAGGTGGTATAAAAATATTTCAGTAAGGTTAGTGAAATGTAACAAACCATGTTTTTATTTTAGATTTTATTCGATAATTAAATGTCCTTTTTTAATTAACAAGTTCATGTTTGCATTTTAGAATACTAAATTATCAACCATTTCGACATTGTACCAAAATAGACCCAAAAGAAATTTAATAAATAGTTTTCCTTTCTGTTTTTATAATGTGTATACATGCTATAATTGGCGACACCGTTTTTTTTTAATTTGAAAAATGGTCAAAAGTTAGTAGACATTTCAAATTGTTATGTTAATAAGATTAGGGATCAAAACTCAAAGAATATACTTTATACGTAAATACATAATATTATAGTAAGTAAATAGAGTGAACGGAATGAAAAATTAAAGATTTTTAATTTATGCGTATTTCATGACCTATTATACACCATACTATGGTGGCAATATTAAATTGTTAAATTAGGGTTGGGTGACTTTTACAAAATACTGTTGTAGTGTTTGTTGTGCAACTCATTAATTTGAAAATAATTTCTTATGATATGATTGCAATTTTATTAAGTTGCATGTTGAATTATAGTTAACGTTTAGGTATATGTATACCAAAATGTATATATACATATTTATAAATGCAATGTTCAGCTTTTCGAAGGAAGAGGGTAGTTTTATGGAGAAATTGCTCGTTTTTTTTTGTTTAAATTGTTATTTATTTCTTTGGAATTATGTAAATTATTTCGATTGTTAACTAAAGATTTGAATGAGTTCAATTTAATTTAAATAATTAAAAATATGTTAAATTAAAAAATAATAATAATAATACATATATATGAAATTGAGTACTTAAAAGTAAAGTTAAAAGTATTAGAAATTAATTTAAAAAAAGAAAAAAACCAACTTTAGTTGATTTATTTTTAAGATAATTTACAATCTCATTTGGTATGTGGTATTGTAGGTAGTTATATATACATACATATATATAAATACATACAAAATGTCTGTTTTGACCAAATTAATAACTTATTTTATCTCTATTAATATCACTAAATAAAAATATATTGTCGTAAATAATTTTTTTTCATTGAATTAAAAAAAATTACAGTAGGTATAAGGCATTCTTAAAAGTCTTTAATGGGTAGTAAGATTAAAAAATAATTGATTGAAATTATGATGATCCGAATTTAATCAAATTATAATTTTATTAAAAAATGGTTAAGCATCAGAGATGTTTTAAGTATTCGATTTTAGTATGTTTTTTTTGTGTTCGTTTAAACTCGGTATATTTCAATGAGTTTCCTATTTCGACTATCATTGATGTATACTTAGTTTAGTTTATGCCATAATATTAAGTTTTTCAATTAAACATTAAAATATAAACTTTGTTAAATTTTGAAATTTGAACGATAACAAAACTATTGTAGATATTATGTATAATGTTTCGACTACTAAACTATCACTTATATGTACATAAAAAGATATTTAAGAAATCATTTGAATGAGTCAACATTTAAACTTCAAGACGTACCGCACAAGTCCGTTTTTGAATGCATTTTAAATATCTAGATACAAATCAATAGAATGTTTTTCAAATCTTTCAGATTTTTGCAAAATGATTTTTACTAAATTCATCTCGTCATCATAATATACTGCTCAATCATTATGAATAAATTTATTTTTAAATTGTTGTTTCTATACTGAAAAAAGGACACTTTACATTATATACATTTATGCACCATTTTCATCAAAATTTGATAGATGCTGAATTCAAAGAAGCATCAATAGAAAATATTTGTCAAATTTTATCGTACACATAATGTACCTACTTACATCTAATTTTTTTTCCTTGAGAATGTTCTCACGGTCATTTGAGACTTATTTTAATTTTGCAACCACTCAAAGACCATTTTATATACAAAACCACTGTCGATTGTTCTTTTGTTGGAAGTTAATTCAAAAAAGTCAAATAAAATGAACCTTTTTAACAAAAGTAAAATACGAAATATTCCCACCCCAAACTACAAACAAAAACATTTTTTTTTTTTTTTTGTTTATTATCCAAAATGCGTTTTAACTACGTTTTCAAAAAAAAAATAAAAGAATTTTGTGTAATAAAATTTAACCCTTCTGTGTAATAATAATACGATGTTTTATTTTTTATTTTATTTTATTGTTTTTTGTTTTTGTTATTAAAACTTATTTGAATTCATGTCGTGGACTAACTCATTATAATTCATTTTTAATATTATAATTTGACAGTCGCTCACGCTAGTTAAAATCTGAAAACAATATAGACATTTTGGCCATTGTTTGTGTCATTTACTAGTATGTAAATTTGAATTATAGTTAACGAAGAAGAAAGAAACCGACTTGCAGCATTTTTCCACTCAAGATTTAAGTCACCAACAACTTCCTTATCCTTAAAATTACAAAAAAAAAAAAAAGTTTTCTTTCGTTTTCATTTTTTATTCACTAATTAACTTGTATTATTTTTGTATTGCATATGAATATAATGAATGAGTTTTGATTATATTATGATGGTAGTAATATAATTATTGTGGTAGGATAAATTTTATATTATATGTATTTGATTAAAACCGTACTTTCTAAGTCCGTTGAGATTTTGAAAACAAAAGAAAAATAAAAACAATAAAATTATCAGACTGAAAGTAAGTAGATTTTTTACATTTTTTTATTATCCTGAGATTGTATTTTAAATGTTAAATTTGGATGGGTATATTAGATATATGAAAAATTGTATATGGTCTGCCAATATTTGATTACCAAAATTTTGAAAAAATATATAAAAATATAAATTATAGTTTTAAATTACTTTAAAATTAAAATCCATATTATATTTTTTAGTTAATTAAAAATGAATTGAATGGGACAAAATTTTTTGATATTTGAATATTTCGAGTACAACTTTTTGAAAAATTAAATTTTGTATGCAATCTTTTTTTTTATTAAATTTATTCCTAATATTGACAATAACAAATCTTTATCAGTTGAAATGGAAACGTCGACCTTATTTGACTCACCCAAAAATATGTTCGAACTCTAAATAATTAAACCTAACCAATTATAGAATATTATAGAAGACCCATTCATAGTTGATTGTCGTTTAAGTTAAACATAAGATTTCTTTAGTAAGAAGAAGATGAAAAAATTTTATTCAATTTTATTCATTGAAGAATTTGAAATTTTCCAGACTTGGATCTATTAAGGGTATACATATATTAAAATAGTATTGACAGTTGCTGTTGGATAATCGCAGCTGGATCTCACATCAATCTTTTTATAAAAATCTGATTTAATTTGTGATTATCTAACAACATAACTCTAAATATTACATTATTTTTATAATGCTATGACCATACTATAGTTCTTATATACAACAGAGGTATGAACTCTAAAAATAGTTGATATTTTTTATTTTATTTGTTAAATAGCCAAAATAATAAAATAAGTACCTCATCTGCAGTGTTTTAGCGTTGTTATTACGGTGAGTAAATGTTAGTTAAAAGATTAAGAAGATTAAGTTAGTAATCGTTTCTACTATATAAAATATGAACAGAATACAGATCAAAATGCTGTTGTATCGTAGAATATTGATAATGGAGAAGAAATACAAAACAAAGTAAATTAATTACATTTGAAAGTGGAAAGTTTTCTATTTTAATAAAAAAAAAAAGTGTAAGAAAATTGATGAGTACAACCACTACGGGTTTCAAAAGTTTACCGCGCAGAAAGTTTTTATCGGCAACTTTATTCGGTACTAACTAATTGTTTTATTCTCTCTTTTTAACGATTTATAGATAATGATTTTTTAATTTAATTTATTAGGTATAAAGAAATTTTATTTTTTTCCGCATCAGCAGTTCAACGTGCGAAAACAATATTTCTTTTTATGATGAATGTTTTTTTAAAACATTAATTTTGACAAATCGTCGACTGAATGCTATTTTGCTCCATACGCCCAAAACTTATTTTCGAGAAAAACGAAAAACAAAGTTTGACTTCAAACAAAAAAAAAAGTACTCCATAGGAATTTTTCATACTTTGCATCAATGTTTATTGATGTATTTTCAATTTATTTTTGCATTCACTAGACATTGTTCCATATAAAGTTTATGAAATACAGTATAGTTTTTATCACAATAGTCACAGTTGCCACTTTGCTCCATTTCATACAACGTTTTACTAACTAGTAACTGTCTTGCACATAAAGCAAAAAAACTTTAAAGTGGCGCAAATAAGAATATACTTAGTTATTGCATTTTGTATGAAATGGAGCAAAATGTGCAATGTGAATGTCTTTGAAAAAAAATTTTATTTATAAATATTTTTTGCCAATAATATTGTCTAATTATAATATTTTTATAAACCTGAAACGCTGAAATAAAAAATCAAAATTAATTTTTGTAAATTCTTTTGTTTTCAAATTCAATCTAGTTCCTAAAGTCATAAACAAGAAAATTAAATGGCTTTTTTCACAGCTCAAAAAAAAAAAAAAATATCACATTGTTTAAATTCATGTTGTTTTTTTCAGCGTTTTACTTAAAATTAAATTTTATATTATATTCCATATTATTTCTTATTAACAACTTATATTATGATGAAGTAAAATTAAAATTCTATAATAAATTAAAATACTATACATAATGCTTCTGGCACAGCTCAAGTTAGATTTAAATACTTAAAAATATATAATTACGATAAGATTGCGTTAAAGTAATCCTGATCAATATTTGGCAAAAAATGAAGCAAACTCCTTAAATCTTGTATTTTTCTTTTGACAAGACAGGTTTTTCAAATAAAATTGATGGTTTATTATCAAAGAAATTAAAAGGAGTACCAATTACCTTTCGTTTAAATTTTTTTTATCAAATCAACCTTTTTAAATTCAATTTGTGAAAATGAGGGCTTATAATGCAACATAAACGGTTCTGCTATTTTATAATGAATTATTTTAATTTTTGAAAAAGGAACAGTACTAAAATTTAGTTTTATTGCAGCAGTTGAATATTGAATAAAATCGTGTTGCATCATTTGAATTAAGTACACATATTTTAGTTTTTCTGGTATTTAAATTTTTTAACAATTTTATTAAATGAAGAGGACTGTTTATATCTAAATTTTTCAAAAATCTATCAATTATTGAATGTACGCAGTCCACCTCTTGGATCATTGAATGTTCCGTCTCGGAATATTTTTGAATTATTTGAGTTACGTCTGTGTAATTCTAATTTAATTTAATTAAACAGTGGTCCTTTTCCCTTTCGGGATCTGTGTAATTCTTTATAAAAAATTTTAAAGCAGTAGAATTTATTTTGTTTTTGTTTTGAGGAACACAACTGTCACTCCATAAAGTCATTTTTTTGATATGAGAATTATCTGGTAAACATTTTATTTAAAATTTTAACTAAAGCACTTGTAATATCATTACCAGATATTCCTCCATGTGCTTCGTTCCATATTGCACAGTATGTGATTTTTTCTTTATTAGGAATTATTGAAGTAGCCGTTAAGTTAAATACATTTAGTTTCCGCTTATAAAAAAAGCTGCAGAATTTCCTTTAGGTAAATTAAACACATTTTCTAAGTCATAGCAAATAACACAATGATTGGGGTCTATATTAGAACGGTCTACATCTCTTTCTGCTTTGGACATATTTTTTTCTGTTAAATGTAAATCTTGGACGGAAAGCTCTTTAACCGTAGGATTTAATTGCAATTTAAATAAAACGCATTTATTACACAAATTCTTTTTTGAAACATGAAAACTTAAATTGAATTCATTGTTAAATACTTTACGATACATATGAATTTTGAGTGGGTCGACCGTTTTTTCCATGTAATAGTTGTACATTTTAGTAAGACTCAAATGTATAATCAAATGTGGTTTATGGAGCAAAATGACAACTTTGTATCTTCTAATCTATAACAGATAGACATATTTTGAATACACCATTCGAAAGAGCTTGATTAAGAACATATAAAAGTATAAAAATGGGGTATGGAACAAAATAGCATTCAGCCGACGAAATGACAAAAGGCATATATTTTTTTTATTAAATTGTAAATATAACATTCAAAATTTTTTTTTAATGGAATTACACATAATAAGTGATGATAATGTTAAAAACACAAATTTTTCATACAAAATTAGGCCAACCAATATAAATAGCAGTGCTACTACTATTCCGGGTCCGGCTACTAAAAAAATTTCGACTGTTATATATCTCTCTTTAACTCTCTTCATCTATTATTTAAATTTTTTTCATTGATGTACACATAACAGTTTGCAGTGAAAAAGGTTTTCAGCAAAAAGTACAGATTTGCCTAGAACAGAAGGCAGGACCCCCTGTCCCCAAAGAAATAAAAGTATATTATAATTTAAGTAAAACAAAATTTAACGATTGTAACGCGTGTAAAACTCTTTAAAATTTCAATTTTTTACACAACTTCAAAAAAAGTGGAATGAATCTACTTTAATTTAATAAAGAACTTCTTGAAATCAAAGAAAACACAAAAAAAAAAAACAAATACATATATGCTTGTATAAATCCTAAACTGAATAACTAGTAAGTTGACAGCTAATATTTTAGCATGGTTTTTACACGAACCTTACAAAATGTAACACGAGCATAAAATGAATGCATATAAACAAAAACAAAATGCATATAACGCATAAACAATGACTAGAATGATGACGACGGCAAACAACCAACTTAGTTTTAATATCCTTAAAATGTTTTTATTTATTTATTTATTTATTTATTTATTTATTTTTATTTTTTTTTATTTTTTTGGTTTATTTTTAATCAATACATATAATTTGGTGCAATGCTTGCCAACCAATATACCACCACCATCTCTCAATATTCAACTTATAAATGCCACGAACAATAAATTCATATAATTTTTTATTTTTTTTTTTTATTTTTTTATTTAACTACATTTTATTTCACAGCAATTCAAATTCGTAACAATAGGTTATACAACAATAATATTGTACGAAAAACAAAACGAACAAAATAAAGGATAAAAGGATATATAATATGTATTACAATAACAACGATCCAAAATAACGAAAACGAATAAAAATTCGAAAAATCAAACTGAGGAATATGGAAAAGTATAGAAAAAAAACGCATTAATAAAACGTGAATTGAGTACCGAATGTCAATTAAAACGGAAATAATAATAAAAACAAAAAAAAAAAATGTACATTTTTAAATAAGGACAATGTATTTCAAAGATTCATGCCAAAAATTAATAAAAAAACAAAATATATAAAAATAAAAATTGCATCCTGCAGGAATTGCATATTACATGCGAAATAGACGCTACTGTTGTCTCTATTATCAACCCATTTTTTTTATTATTTTTTTTTTGTAAAATGAGAGATATAAACAAACACCGATAATATGAAAAGGAAATTCATTGGCTTCAAAGAATGAATGAATTGTCTGTGTGTGTGCAATATATGAACAGGGTATTTCATTTGTAATAAAGTTTATAATTGTATAAACCCTGCACAGGCAATAGTATAGATAGATTATAAACGATATATTTTACCCGATTGAATTAAGCATAGTGATGGAGCTAAGCTTTATAATAAAATTAAAATAAATTCTTGAATAATCATTGCTTTTAGTACTTACATTAACCCACCTAAAAAAATTTCTTCATATCTATATTTATTTTTTGTTTAAGCATACATATAGTTAATTTCTGATGATACAATTCCCAAACAATCGGCATTACATTATTTCCCTTTAAAATTTAATTTGGAAAAACGGCTTTGGTATATAACACAAAAATTGGACAGGATTTAAGGAGCTAACTTGAATAATTAACCATAATTAGCAATAGAGATTTTACTTACTATTACATTCTGCATAATATTTTCGATTTTCTAAATAACTTTACTTTAAACTACATTCTTTGGCTGCAACACCATTAGCAGACAGTGTACTTTCAAATTGTATATATAAAAATGTTTTTTTATCCATGGAATCAAAATGCCTTATGCAAATAAAAAGAAATTCTGCAAATTTTGTTCTCTTTTTTATAGCCATTAAGGTTTGAGCAATCATAATATTAAACATTTTCTCAAAGCCATACTGTGAGTTATACAAAATGTAGATTATTTTCAGTAAAATTTGTTGTCAGTTTATCATTTATGTAAGTTTTTATAACTTTATTAAATATTGCACTTCTTGAAACTAGTCTGTAACCAATTAATTTAGTGCTTGGCATTTAATTATAGAATCAATAATTAATCAAAAATTAATAATATAATTTCTGTAAGTCCTATTTACATTGTTTAACTATAATAAGGTTTTTGTTTCATCTATGTACTATTATAACAGAGCTATACATTTTATTTTTTCTAATAATTGTTTCATTTACATTAATATATTTAAAAAGTTGAACCTACCTATGTTAAAATACTCGTGTAAATATAAAGTGATGTAAATTTTGTTGCCATATTTTCAACCACTTTACAATATAAATTAATAAATTTTTGGAAAATTTAAATAACATTTTACAATATCCATAGGCCAAGATTCGAACTCGAACCTTCTAATTAGTAATCAGATGACATCAGTTTATATTGTTTTATGCATTTTTAGTTTTCAAACAAAAAATTTATATTTTTATAAGACTGATATGCCCAAAACAAGTAGATTAAATTAAATCCTACTGCTCCTGGTTTTGAATTTATTTTTGTTGTGCTTAGAACTGTACTTCTAAATGATACCATAATATTCAAAAATAATTTGTTAACTCACTTAGTTGATCTTAGTAGCCTAACATTAATTCCAGTTTTAAATGTAATCATTTCGGTATGAATATCTTAAACAAAGAATACTAATCTGTATCACTCTGTAACGATATAGTCAATAATCAAAACAAAAATTAACTTAAATATTGTTCATTGCTCATAGCATTTTGGAGTTCAATATTAAAAAATTTAAAAGAAATATGAGTAATTTTCGCCTTCTATATATATTTCTCAATATTGACAGGTTCTTAGTTTTTGTAAATTGAACTTTAATATAATCGAATTTAAATAAGTTTAGTTTAATAATAAACAAATTTAAAGAATTAGTTAACTTTTGTAAATATTTATTTCTGTCGGCAAATGGTGAATAAAAGATTGATTACGTTTTCTACAAAATTTAAAAATATTCTACTTCCAAAATGCAATTTGAAATCGCAATATGTACTCCCTTTTTGTAGAATATGGGTTTATTGCCAAATTTTATTATGAATATAAATTTTGATATTTAAGAATTACATAAATTTACATAAATCTATACATTTAAAAATAAATTTTCATTCTAACGAAAACGTTTCTGTTTTTCTCTTTTTTTTATATTCACTCAACACTTTCTAAACGAATCAAAACTAATTTATTAGAAAATTTCTACACTTTCTTTGAACTAATCATAAATCCTACACGTCTCTTAATAAAAACGACATTTTAAATGAATTTTTCACCAGTGATTACGGGTGGGACTGGGAGCTAAAGAAATATATAAAATAAAACCAAAATAACCAAAATAAAATTTAAGTTAATGACCCACAAAAAAGAGAATAAGAAAAAAATAATTAGAAATTAGAAGACAGATTAAAATTCCAAAAGCAAAAAAACAAAAAAAAATTTGAATGTTTGAAAGAAATTTATTGTGAAGTGGACTTGAAAGTCATGTTAAAATTTTCATTTCTATTTTTATTTATTTTTATATTTTTCTCTTTTTGCTATTAATTTTCACCCAACATGCAAAAGGTGTGAGCTCAATTATTAAATTTTTGAAAAACTAAAATCCCTTCGTTAAATTTTTGAACGATTTTTGTTCAGTATAATATGGAGAGTGTATAAAATGAATTCACAATACCCGGCCAGGCTTGGAAATTGAAGAATTCGACAGGTTGCAACGTAACCCAAAGATGTTGTGGTTTTGTTCCATTTGCAAAAATAGGCGACAAAAATGCAAAACTGTTGGACAAAAATCAACAAAAAACACTTCGATTATTGCAGTTAATACATCAATATATCTGGAATAGTGGAAAAAATTGTACGAAATTCTCTTAAAACAAGCTTCACAAGATAAAAACTATACTTTTGATTTTTTTTCATTTAAAACATCATCATAGCTTCCATATGCAGAACCATCATACATCAAGTCTAATTTTTTTTCGTGCATTCAGTATGGTATCACAATTTTTACTACATAATGTGTCTAATGTTGTCCAGTATTTATTTATCACATTTCTGGCCTATAAACTCATTAAATGTCAAAAACTATATTTTTAAGAACTAAACCTTCTTATATAGACTGGTACATTTTATTGTAAGTTGTTACCAAATTACTCTCAATTATTTTTTGTCATTTATTTTATCCTAATGAAAAAGGGTACTTTAGACCAGGTCGAAAAACTCATAAAGAATTTTTTGCTTATATCGGAAATTGAACAAGAGACTTTGTGGTAGAAAGGCAGGATCTATACTTACTGCGCCACCCAGTGTGTAATTGAAAACAATAAATAAGTTGAACAAGTTCGGTAAAAATAAGTCAATACAACTCAACATGAACTAAAATAAATTAATTAACATTAAATTGAGTTGAAAAGTTTTGTGAAAACTTTATGGAAAATGTTATTATTCATACTTATATGTTAAGAAGGTTGTCGTATCGTGTGGAATGTGCTATTTGATTCAGGTAGGTACACAATTTCTCTAACTTTAGATGGAACAACGATTCGCTTCTTAATATTTCCAATGTCCTGTCTAATCATCCAATCAAAGATATTTTTAAAAAAAAATACAACATTACTGATTCTATCATTACCAGATTGTATTAATTCAATTGAATTCAATTGACAAATATTTTTTGTACTTGAAAATTTTCCCGTGTAATCAAGTACTTACAAGTAATGAAATTTTTATCAGACAATTTTATTTCAACAAAATAAAAACATCATATCATCGCTTATTATATACAAATTAAAAATAAAATTTTTTTTTAAATAAATTAGTTAGCGGCAATACTAAATTTGCTATATTCTGTCATTATTTTATTCTACATTATTACAGAGAAACGATTTTTGACGTTTAAGCAAAAAAAACATAAACATAAAAATGTTTGTATTTGAAAATTGTAAAATGAAATGAAAATTAGGTTGAAATGAAAACACAATTTTCAGAAAAATTAACAACTTAAACTGTAATAGCAATATTATTGGAGAACTGATAATGGAGAGATTTAATAAAAAAAAATATAAAAAAAAAATAACTAAAGAATAAAATTTATAATAATGAAGTATCATTGCATATCAAACAAAAGAAAAACACAAAGAAAAAAGTTGAAAAACAGAAAACATTTTTTTTTTTAAATCCATTTAGGATAAATGAACCTTGCCCAGAATTTGCGTGTTCTGAATAAACATATCCCAATAACAGTAAATAAAATAATCGAAAAAAATATATATTATGTACTATATAGAAACTGAATAATAAAATAAAATCATTGATGATTTTCACAATATTCACAAACACATAAAAAAAATATACAACAAAAAAAAATATAATAAATAAAAATGCTGAATGCTGAACACCAAATACAATAATTGATGACAATAAAGAGGTCGCGTTCATTTTACATGATTTTGACATTTTTTTTCCCACCATACATATACATAATGACAGCTTCCCATATAATTGTTAGTTAATACATATATAAAAACTCAAAAATCACTATATAAATTTATGTAAATATATCTATCTATACATATCTATATCAACGTATGAATGTGGGATGAACATGTTTATAGGTTAACTTTAACAACGTTTATAAAGATTTACCCTCAAATGTATAAAATAATATTATGTTTATAATAATATATATATTAATTTAAATATATATATATATATTTAAGGGTGGTAATGAACGATATCAACGTACGATGGAATGGAAACAAAACCAAATAAATATTGATTTTGCATAAATCTTACTTTAGCGTTAATAATATTGTTAAGGAAAATTGGTAAAACAAAAAAAAAATATTTTCTTTTGTTTTACCGTTTTTATTTTTATTTTCATTCACTGATGAATAATGTTTGATAAATTAAGATGTGTGCACAACTAATCGTTTACATGTTCACAATAAAATTATGGTATTTTGTTACCTAAATTTTAAAATTATTATAAAAAATATCATCAACATAATTAATTAAAAATCCTACAAAAAAAACAATATAAATATTGAAAGGATAATGGTAAATTATTTTTGTAATAATATAATTTTAAATTCTAGTAGAGAGGTTCATAAACTTTAAAATTGATTTCAATAGATTTTAAAAATTTTATTTAATGAAGTTCAAATTCAAAATTTAAATATATTATAATATATTAATTTCGTTCAGTACAAATTTAGGACAGAATACAGAATCAGGTAAAACTGTTTTGGACGATGACAATTAAATGTCAAACACTTTTAGTCAATTTCTGAACATTCAATGTCTTCAAAAATCTACTGAACATTCAATGTTTTTTATCTTTTTTTAACTTTTTTGTTCTAATTTTTGGTTACTCTCAAATTTCTTTATTTAACTGTCAATATTAAAAAAAAAAGACAGCATATATAAAATTTTCCAAAATTGTTCTAAGAAAAATTCAGAACAAAAAAAATCAATTTAGAACTGTTTTGGAAAATTACTGAACACAGATATCAGAACATTTTTGGACAAAAAAGTTTAGATAACGGAAACTTACTGCACAAAAAAATGTTTTTGTTTTACTCTAGATCGTTCCAGAACAGTTTACGGAACAAACCTATTATTATAAGAGCAAAAGAAAAACTTATTCTTGTCAAAAATCTGTCAAAATTTAAAACAGAATTGGTTTAAATTGATTTTTTGACATAATTAAAAATACTTAATTCGGTTGAAATTTATTCAATAAATTTAAGTTTCAATAAGAAATTATATTTTTTATCTCTAAATCTGAGTTTTTAATTATATTTGAAGAGCTTCGTGTTATGAAAATTTAGGTCTGTGTTTTTCTTTCAACTCAATTTGATTAAAACTTTTTTAATTAAATTTGATTTCATATTATCTTTGTAGATTGTACTTATATAAAAAAAAAATTTTAGAAAATGAAAAAAACAATGCACAAATTGATGTTGCATTGCAAGTGCAATGGATATGAATTTGTATTTGTGTTATGCATTTTGTGTGTGAGGTATGAAAAGTAACTTAATGACTAAGTTGATTAGTTTGGCTAAAAAATCTTTAAAATACAGCAAGTTTTCATTAATACAATAACTGTTTGGCACATATATATATATAATATATACGTATTAATTTAAAAATATAGGACAAAAAATAATCTCTATTGTAAAAAATTCATTATTTTGTAGGAACACTTCTTTAGGAACTTTCTAATTTTAATTCTTTTTAATTCTTCTTCGTCCTTCTTTAGTCTTCTAAGTTCTGCCCAAAGCTTTATCAATGACCTCTATGGTTTATGCTCATTATTTATTTATTTTATTGCTAATTATTCATTAAAGTTGATATTTATGTATTACGAAAATATAAGTGTAGTTAAAATTATATATTTAATAATTTTGATATTTTTGTAGTTCAATTTTATAAATAAATAATTTAATAATAAACAAGTCAATCGTAATATTTGATTAACACTTCAATACCAATTCTCTATATTCATGCCCTATAAAAAAAAATTCACCACCACCCATATACTCGTATTAATATGATTTTTTTAAATTCATTTATTCACCCTTCATTATTTTTGAATTAAATTTATATATAATATGTATATAGAATTGCAAAAATATTGCGGAAGTCAAACACCATTTTAATTCCTTCTTGTAAAAACATGAAAATTTTACATAACCTGTTATACATAAGTAAAAAATTATCGATTGAATTTTCCTTGATATTTCTTCAAAAAAAAAAGACAAAAACAAACTGAAAGAGACAACAATAATATCGCTAATGTTTTAATTAATGTATATGTAGGTATATGTATGTAGGTGAAAAAACAAACTGCAATAATTATTGCACCTGCTTTTTTCTTTTGAACATTCTTATTTTTTTTAATTTTGAATTTTATTTTCAATTAAAAAATTTATAGAAATAAATGACATTAAAGTAAAAAAAAGGGAGGTATCACTTTATACTTAAAAAATTATTACAGATGTTTGTTTGCGATAAGTCAAAATTGATATGTCAAAATTGCACAAAATTATGCAACGCCTTGGTGAACAAGGTACTGAAAATATCAACAAAAATTATTATGAAATGAAAGTAATGGAACCGTAAAACTGCAGTTACAGCAATACGTAAAATGAATACGTAAACATTTTTATTTTCAATTTTACTATACAGCGATTACAACACTGTGACTACTTTTTGATATTTCTTAACCATGTCAATTTTTTTTTTTTCAATCTCACGATTTCATTCGATTTCACCTTGGAAGATTAATAATTGTAAGTACCATGTTACATTTTGAATTGATAGATATTATTTTAATGGAATTTCTTAATGAAATTTTATGATGCGATAAAATTATAAAACGATGAAGTTTCCGGGAGGCTCCAGAAAAAGTTTATAACAACTTATTATCAAATTAATTAATTTATCTACAAAATGCATCAAGTTATGTCAATTATTTAGTTAAAATTACAAAATTTTGTCAAATAACGCAACATTTGCCTAAAATCTATTAATAATTAAAAATAAAAAAATTTAAAATGAAAATATTTCTATAAATCATTTATGAGTATAGTATGGTATGGTGTATAAATGGATTTGTTTATATATAACTATATCATTGCAATGAGAGTATGAGACAGTTTTTTATTTCTTGGTGTTAGTTTAAGTGAGTTTGTCACGCTTGAATTAATACATAAAATATTAATTAAAATTTGTTTTATCAAAATATTAAAATCAATTTTTGTTTTATAATTAAATTACGTCTGGATTTTGAAATTATATAATTTTAAAAATGAATTAATTTTATTTTTGAAATTGTAAATCTAATCTTCAGGAAATTCAATTAATTAACTTGTAATAAATATTTAATAAAACATCTAGAGTTAGATTCCAAATAATTTTCTTAATAAATTTTTAATAGGTAATTATATATATATGTATGTTATGTATGTATGCATTATATAAAAATTGATACTGCTATTTTGTTGTCAGCTAGGTATAAATATTATAACGTGAGATAACCATCAATCTTCAATCGTATTAATTATATTTGAACTAATTGTATAAGAAGAGAAAAATAAAATATAGAAACGAAACCTGTTTATGACATATTGTAAAATTTAGTCATTCAAAATTATCCTTTAAATATAAATATATCCTTTTTTAAATTATATTTTATTAAATATATACTAGTACATAGACATACATAATATAGATATACTGATCATATTTAATTTTAATTTCACTTCAAAATAATTTACATAATAACAATGAAAAAATTTCAGAATTTCTAAACATGATTAAATGATGAAAACTAAAAATTAATTACATGTCATTTCTTTATTTCTTAAATTTCTAAATATTATCAGTTGATCCTTAAAATATATACATGTGTAATTTGTTCGTGTAGGTATGCATGTAATAATGTTTGCCATTACAAAACAAAACAATTTTAAGAGTAGAATTTACTGAAACATTCATCAGCAAAATTTTATTATTGTTGTTGTTGTTGTTCTTAATTTATTCATTATTGTTGAACAATAAATTTTCTTCAATTCTCTTCTCGTATAATATTGTAGGTACTCTAATCGAATCATCATCATCATAGCTATTAGATTTACAAAATTACATTTAGAAAATGATATGTCATTTTCAATGTCATTTCTGTAATGGTAGTTGCTTGCTACACACTCAGGTTAAATTTTAAATATAAAATTTATATTATATTCCATTCTATTATTTATAATTAACAAGATGATTTGAACAAGATCTGGGAATTACAAAATATACAGAAGAGACCAAGAGATCATGGGTACAGCATTTATTATATTGTAAGAATTTTCAATTTTACTAGTATATCAATTTAATAAAAACAAATTGTATTCCATTTAGAAATGTAGTTTTTGAAATGTTAGGCAAAGATTTATTGGTATTGTTAATTTCTAAGACTGGTTCGTACATGTCTGATATTGTGGTTTTCAAAAATTACTTCCAAATATTTTGGATAAATATAAATTCTTTAAATTGCTTTTGTTTTTATTTAAAACATACAAAAATATTAGTTTATGAGTCCTTTTAAAATTGTGCAATTGTTTTTTTTTAATTTGACTTTATTTATACATATATATATATATTCTATATAATACGTATATCTATATATATATATATATATATATATAATATATATTTAGGTATGGATTTGAAATTACAATTTTTTTTAATTTGTATTTTTGTACGTTCTTAGATTATTGTTAAATTTATTTTTTATTGGAAATCTAATTTGAAGATTCACAAATAAAAAGAATTTAATGAAAATATGAAAATATTTTCTGGATCTGGAATGCTGTTTTTATCTCTAGAATCTTAAAAATATTAAAATAGTTTCTTTTCGTACTCCAAGCAATTTATTAACAATTCTGATATCAATATCAAAAATAATTCTGAATATTTTGTTATGGTTCTTGGTTTACTTTTCATTTAGTTTTGACTAGGTTATCGAAATTAAGGAAAGAAATGGAGAGAGCATAAAAGGAAAATTACGAACGGAGGATGTTGATGTTCGTCATAAATTTCTGTAGGTTATAAGTAAATCAATTTTTTATGATATGGGAACACATACGATTAAATTAGGTTCCACGTCGTTATATTATACCTATGAACGATTCTCGGTACAATCTATATTTTGCTATCTAGATATTTCAATGGTGTAGGAATGAGATGATGTCGCCCTTCATGAGAGAAGGTATCTATAAAAAAAAATATTTCAGTGAAGGTGTCAAATTTTTGAATCATTCATCACGAAAAGGTAATTCTATCTAAGTTACTGTCAAGAACAGTCAGTTTTTGAATTTGATTTAAATATTTTAACACGTTACTAGAAGCGCCCTCTCAAACATGGCAATTGTACTCATTTGATATTGCATAAATTCTTTAGAGAAAATGTAGAGCTTTCAGAGAATAAGAAAAGCCAAACCACATGGTTGCGTATTTTACAAATATCAAATTTATCAGATTATAGATTCCATATCTTTTTGCGGTTTATGTGTTATAATTACGTATGCGTTGTAGTTAACTTTCTGGAATGAAAAATCATCAGCATTAAAAATATAAGTTTTCCGGGAAATAATACAGAATAATATAGGTATTACGGTACCAAATCATGATGAAGGGAAGTGGACATATTTTTTGTACTTGAAAACGATTGGCGTCAATTTTTTTTTCATATAATCCTAAAATAATACCTTGGTTTTCAAAATTGTGTGATGTTTAATTATTTTCTCATTGTTATTATTTTTCGCATATTTGGGTTGGTTTGATTTTGATACACACCTTTCATATCATTCTATAATATTTATGATCTCATTTAGCTTTATTGCATGGAAAATCATTAGTTAATATATTCAGCCGTACCGGTGAATTCGAATCGATATAAAATTATTCGAATTTTGCCGTTTTGATTCGATAAGAATTTCTTAACGGCGAATTCGATCAGAAGACTAATTTTGTATTCATTCCAAAAAATGTAATCAAATAAAAAATATAACGAAATGTCAAATAAATTGAAACTTCAAATTTAAAAAAAAAAAATTTTATTTTGTTACACTCTTGACAGTAACTTATGTAAAATCACCTTTTCGTGCTTAATTGAGTTCGATACTGCAAGATTATATATACTCTCAATTATTTTTTGTCATTTATTATATCCCAATGACAAAGGGTACTTATAGACTAGGTCGAAAAACCAATAAAGCATTTTTTTTGCTTCATCAGGAATCGCACCTGCGACCTTTTGGTTGCGCCACCAGCGTCTAAATTTAGATATATTTGGGAATTTCCTATTTATTTAGGAATAAAATATTAAAATACACATAGTTATAGTAATTTATAACAGGAAAATAAAATAAATAAGTTTTATTATTATGAACGCACCAAATAACCCATTTAAATTATTTCTCATATTTAATAATGTTCTAACATTTTCAAACAAATCAAACATTTTCAAACAAATCACGAACTCAACAATTAGCAAAATTTACTCAACAATTAACAAAAATCACTCACTATGTTATAACATTAACATGAAGAATGATTTGTGCTTTAATGGTCTATCAAGAGTTTTTTTTAACTAATACTTATTTTATTAAAGTTTTTTTTATATACTTATAGTCAGTCCAATCCTAAAGTTAAAACAAAGATCTACATAAACGTACTTTTTCATCCTATCCCAATCACATTCTCACTTTTTCACCTATCCCAATTTCATTTTACATTTTGTCATTCACTTCCGTCTTTTATTGGAGGACCCAAATTGTTTAACTTTTCAGCACATTCCTTACAAAAAATTTTTGTCAGTTTAGTTTAGAGTCTTCACCTTGTATAAACCATTGTGCTAAATGTTCATTGTTTTCAGCACTTGAATAAGCAATTCAAATTGTTTATCTGAAGTAAATTTTGACCCAAATCAATAACAAATAATTAATTAAATAATAAAGTAAACAATAAAATTTTTAAAGCACTTCAAATACAAGAACAGAAGTGGTTATTTGAATTTTTTTTTAATCGAATTCGCCGATTGAAAATTTTGCGAACGAGTACTCGATTTTTATACGATCGAATTCACCGGTAAGGCTGATTGTCGTTAGTAGTTATGTATGCGAAACACAAAATTTATTTTACATTTATTTGGAAACGCCTAAAGCTTTTTCAGTATGACATGAATTCATCATACCAGTATGATTTATAATGAGATTTATGAAATTTATATAAAAATATCTACAAGTATATATATCAAGTATATACAGTTAGATAGCTTCAGTTATTTATTTTTAAAATATATTGCACCTGTTTGTTTCAAATTAACTTTTCTCTATAAAAAAAAAAAAATTGTTTTGAATTTAAGCATCGTATTTCAAATTATAATCCTTTCAAATGCATTTACACCATAAATCCAATAAAAAATTTTAATTAAAAATAAATAGAAAAAAAAAAACAAAAAACAAAAGAAAAAATTGTTTCTAAAAATTGAATTTGAAAACTTTTTAAATAATTTTTATCTTTCTTTGTATCTCATTCCAGTCTCTCAAAATATACGTGTAAACTACTATACGAAAAGAAAAAAAAAGAAAAATTTATTGAGATATGAGACGGGTACCATACTCTCTCTATATATACCATAATCTACAAAATTTTAATGATTACAAAAGATGAAATAACAATGAGAAGACAAAGTTTTTATTTAAGTCCTTGTTTTTATTCTATGAACTCTTTTTAAAATCCTACCTTTACTTTTTCCTTCTATCTCTTTTTACTGTAACTCACACCCTATCTATAATATTTCTGAAGGAGTCAACAAATATTTTTAATAAAAATTTTTATTTTAGATATTCAAGGTAAGTCTTATGCCCTTAACAATAGAAATTTTAAATTTTATCTCTAGTCTATGTTGTTACTTGTTATTTTAAGAAATTCAAAGTCAAAATTGAATATGCGTAAAAAAAAATTAAAAAAAAACAAAAAACTTAAGTCAGAAAAAAACCGAAGCTACTTTTGATATCAAGTCTTTTTGGTCCATTTAAATGAAGAGGTGAAAAGGGACCTTACAATTCTATTAGGATTTATTTTTAATTGAAAAAGAAGGTATACTTTTTTTGTACTGTTTGTTCTTTTTTCTCTATTTTATTTCTTTCCAAGGTTATTTTAAAAAGGATAAAGTTTATTTTTATTCTGTCTTCCTTTTATTTAATTTTTATTCTTTTTTTTTACTTATTTGGGTAAACGAAACCAATTGGACTTTTAAAATTATAAGTAGGTGGTAATAACAGAAGGCTTTTAGATTTGTTTTCCTGTCCTTTGTGATTTTCTATTTATACAAAGATATGATTGGAATTTAAATGAGAAGGTCAACTAGAAGTATGTATTTGATACATACATATATATGTATGTGTGTGGTATATATATGGTTATAAAATATTCGAAGGTTGTGTTTAATTTTCAGTATTTTTACTTCAAATTAAATGCAAAAAATAAAAATAAAAAAATAAAACAATTTATAGAATTTCGTATTTAAATGTCCTTTTTAATTTAATTCTGAAGGATATTTTTCAAATTAGATTAAAAAATTCAAATTCAAATTTTTTTTTTTGTTCGCAAATTAGATTACACAGCTGGAGGAAAATCATTTCGTTGACAAATCAAAGAGAAATCAAAATTTTCTTTAAACGTAATTATTTTATAAAAGTTATTTTGTTATCCTTTTATAAACGAAATTCTTAATGCAAAACAAAAATTTTATATTTTATATATATATATATATATATAAAAAATTCCGAAGTTTTTCAAGAAAATGCTTTTGACTATATAGCATAATTTGTATATGTATATAAATGTGTATTATAATATTACTTCTATTACACAGTCAGCATCTTAATCAAATATTAGTTTTGTAAATTTCATATGAGTCCCACATTTCAGTTTGATTTTATTTTATTTTATCATTGTCATGTTATTTGTTCAGTTCAATGAAAGTCCTTGAGTGTTTAAATTCAGGACAGAAATTTTTATACATGAATGAAAAACAAATAATATTTAAATATTTTTTTTAATTTAAACGGTTATTCAAAATTTCCCATTACGTTTAAAATATTTAAAATTATGATTTGATGGTGGTGGTCAGCTGATTTTTTTTATTTTCCTTTAAAAATTTTCGTATTTATAATTTTAAAGTTTTTACAAATAAATTTATTAACAAACATGATAAATAGGGTGTGAATTTGAATATTATAACTTATATACAATTACAATATTCTCATCTTATATAGTAGAGTAATCATCTGACTTATGAAAATTTATTAATTCAAGAAAGTCATATGTTCACTCTCCTTGGGACCTTTTTATCTCCTAATTTCTAGATATCCGAAATATTATTATTTATCAAATATGTAATATTAGTTTTTAAAAATGATGAAAGACAAATTAATATTTTTTATTGAATGTTTACAAATTACTATCTTAACACAAAATAGTCAAGTCAAATATTTTAATTGCTGATCTAACCGAATTATCGAACTCATAAGAGCTTCGAAAGTGAAATGGTATGTTCAAGGTGGGCAAAAATATGATCGTTTTTAATTTATTTGTATTTTAATCAATTTTGTAAGCTTTATTAAATATTGAATTAATTTTAAATATAAATTCTAAATTAAAGTAGATAAGGCCCGGTCTATTTGTACTAATAAAAATAAAAATAAAAATTTATTGCTTTAATTTGTTTGGTCGTCGAGAATAACTGACATTATTAAATTTCTTAATTTGTTTTATTGCGTTAATAGCCTTGAGTCATTTCATATATTTATTATCGAATATAATAAAAAGAAAAAAGGGGTTGATAAAACTAAAATTTAATGCAGATAAGTTGCCTTGTTTATTGTTCACCCTTTTATTTATTATAAAATCTATTTCATACATAAGGAAACCATTTAAAAAAATCTCGAATATGAGTTCGTAAAAAATTTTAATCAACACAATTTACATTTGAACACCACCTTCTTATGTATGGTGTCATATTTTTTGACTAATTTAATTAATAACTTCGATTTTGGTTGTTACTGTTACTTTCTGAACGATATTTTTAGTCTATGAATCGAAATCGATCAAGATATTAATTAAATTTAATGAAACATACAAAGAATTTTCAATTTTTGTATTATTAAGTGTACGGCGACGCAAAGATAAATTGTCATCAATACCAAACTTCCAAAATAATATTCTTTTACTCTTATCCTATGATTTGCAGTTTTAAAAATTAAATTTTTTATTTATAAATTTATTTATTTATTTATTCTTTTTTCAAATAAAATTCTTAAACTAAAATTTAATAACCCAAAAATAACAGACCTATAAAAAACATGAAATTTTTTTTTTATAGATTTTTTGGATTACAGACGATATAGATTTGAAAAGCTAGTAGATCTCCCCTTAAATTCGGGTACATAAATATTTAATTTCGTTTTTCTTTTTTTTCCCCCCCCCATTGGCTAAATTTTATTTTTGTTTTTATTTTTATCTTAAAGGATTACGATGTCGTATAATTTTGGTCATATATAGGTATATATATTTTTTATATAAATTTCTATCTGTATGTATGTATGTATTTATATGAATGCATGATTATTGGGAAAGAGTTTTATTAGCTTAAATTATAGATAAGCTCAAAGTTTACCTAACAAAAATATATGTTTTACAAAAAAAAAAAAAAAAAAAACGAAAACGAAAACGAAAACGAAAAAAAAAATAGGGTGGAGGGGTCGGCAACTTTGTTTTGTCAATCTATTTAATATTTTCTCCCTCTTGACTTTTCTGTCAATAGTGTTAGTCAATCTTTAAATAGAATGACATGAAAAAAATAAAATCAATTTATTTAACTAATCCTCAAATAGTGGTTTACTACTAAAAATGTACATACATATTACGGAATGAATCTATTAAAATATGATTTTGTATAAATAAGTATGTATATATATATATATTATGTATTTAAGTGAAGATAAACATTTAAATCGATTATTTATATCTTCTAAGAAATAAATTTTAAATAATGATATATGTTTGTACATTATACAATTTTACTTGTTATAAATGATATTATAAAAGTTTTAACTGATTCGATGTAAAATAAGTTGTGGTTGTGGTTAATAGTTTCGCCACCTGAATAATTGCCTCTATAAACTAAATGTGGAAAAAAAAATGAAATATTGCCCCTGAACGGTATTAATATTTTGATTTCATTGTAAGTGTGTTTACATGTCATAAATCAAATATTGATCGCATATCGAACGAAATATTATTATGTTTTTTTATCGTAATTGAAATTTTTTAAATTTTCATCGATTACATATTATTTTTTTACCGTTTAAATTATTTATCAATCTCTAAAAATCATAAATATTTATATATTAGATTATGTATGTACATATTTACATATTTATTTTCAAATTTTGAAAAAATTTTTGATATAAATTAGAGTATGACTATACGATTTTGCTCCAAGAGTTTACATGAAAAGCTCCTTAAATATATTAGATCTTGTACAACAGCAAAATATTACATCAATTCCAAGGTTTTACATATTTATCTAAACTAATTATACTTGCAATTTAAATTAATACCATCATAGAACACTTTACTTTTTAGTCAGATGTGTGTCTATGACATATAAATTAATCGATTTTATTGACTATTTTTTCTATTAAAAAATCAAAATACTTGAAAAAACACAACAATAAAATATTTATGTATGTATATGTTGTTGTTATTTTAAATATATATAAATACATATATATTCTGTTTCATATTCAATTCATATTTCCACTAAATGAGTGTGACAGAGAAATGAAATTAGAATTGCAGTTGCAATGTCAAATAAATATTAATTTTTTTTTTGTTTTTATTTATAAAAACTAAAATTAAATTATTTATTTGTAATGTTTGTAACATAATATTTCTGTCATTGAATTGTCACATTACAGAACATAAATGACATATTTTTGAAAATTATGTGTTTGATATTTACAATTTTTTTTTTACGTTTTAGATTAAACTGTATTCACAGATTTAAGTATGTATGTATGTACATAGGTTAACAGTTGATTGATTTTTAATATAATAATTATAAAAAATTATTGTTTGATATAAACAAAATAAAAATATAAGGAAACATTCTGGGTAAAATGAAGATAAAATGAATATTAAAAAAATTATTTTGTAAAAATAAATTAATATCGCTTTCTGATATAACTACATTTACCGTTTCTAATGTATACAAGTAGTCTACTGAATCTTAAACTGCATGGTAAGCTATTCATGTTCGCTGATGATATGGCCAGGCCATTGTGTATGCAGAAAAATCTTGTAAAAACTAATCAATGATGTTACGGAAGTTATACAGAAGTTGATTGAAAAACACAGATTAACGGTAAACGTAAAACAACCATATATCAATATAATATATGAACAAAGTAAAATCAAGCTTCTTAAATATGTAAACTAAATTTTAAGTTTCAAAAATGATCTCTACTAGAAATTAAAAATTAATAATTTGCATATTTCGATCAAATTTTATGTGAAATACAGAGAATAAGGCTTTTAAATTGCTTATCAAACATTAAATTGGTTCGTTTAAAGACGAAGGTTTTTTTTTTAATAATAAAGAATATAAATTAATATCTACAGTTCAAAAAGATAAAGTGTTAGGACAAAAAAGAAAGAGATTACTTTTATAGTACACTATTATTGTAAATCGTACCAAATCATCATTATATTTAATCTGTAAATTAAAAAAAAAACGGTGCAAATATCTGGACCATTTCAAAACAAATTTTCATTATCATTCTTTTAAATTATAGATATTTAAAAAAGAGACGTAGCGAAACTAAATATTTTTTAAAAAAATTTTAATTTAGTATAATTAATTTTACCTTATGTATAAGTAGTTTTAATATACTTTGAATACATTTTTTTAAAAATAAATTATTACATATGAGGTTGTTTTCTAAGATAAATCAATATAAATCAAATTATGCAATGCCAAGAATAAATTAGAAATGATGGAAAACAATTCATAATGAAATTGAGATGATTTTTTATCAAATTTTGTCGAATTTCAATTAGCAGACTACTAGTCTATTATAGTTATTTTGAGAATTTATTTGTGTTTGATTCATTAAAACAAATCATTCAACTGTTTCTGTTAAAAATCTGATTAAATGATTATTATAGTATGTATAATAAATTTTAATTTTAAATTCGCTATTCATCACTTTTTTTATACCATGCCGAACTATTATACATTTATTTATAGTTAAACTATATAGTTAAAATAAATTAAATTATGGATATTTATCTCTCGTCACCCCCTTCTGTTATGGTCGTTTCAGATAATTTTCTGTTTTAATATATTTTTTGTTTTTGTTTTCGCTTTTTCTGTTCAAAAACTATTGTCATAAAAAGTGCTTTGGGTTACAAAAGAAAAAATTTAGTTTCCTTTAATTTTTTTTTTTTGGTTTTTTTTTTGCTTTTGGTCTTCCAATTCAATTTTCACAATTTCCCAAATTCAATTTCTTTATATCTGATATAAAATTGCTGAATTTCATTTTGGAAAATTGGAAATTTGCATGACACGAAAAAATGCCGTAAAACCAGAGGCATATGAAAATGAAATTGCATATGAAAACACGCATTATAAATTATACCTATGATTACATTCTCCATTTCAAATTTATTATTTATTTGTTATTTTATTGTTGTCATTATTATTATTATATTTTTATATTTAGTATATTCAAATGAATAGAGGGTCATTTATAGAATGAATTTGTTTGTGAAGTGTACAATGAGTTAATTTATTTTTTTTTTTTCAACATTGGACTACACGAAAAAAATTAGAAATATGCTTAGTTGATAATAATAAAATAGATTGTATAGGTACAATTGAAATAGAATGGAAAGATTTGTAGTAGTAGAACAGCTAATAATATTTTAGCACTCATAAGTGTCATGGGAATCAAATTATATACCATAAACGAAATTAATATAAAAAAGAAATTCAATTACATACAAAAAAGGGTTGAATGTGGTGTAAAAACATTATTAGGGATAAATGAAGGTATGTATAACAATAGCCAAAATAAAATGAAAGATGTTTGAATTTCTCGTTCTTATCCTTATATTATTATGTATGAATAATTGGAATAAATTAACTTGTAAAATGTTTATTGAATCCAATTTTAGAATGTTGAAAAAAATATTTTTGAAATGAGCAACTTAACATAAATTTTGAACAGTTAATTTGACGAGTTAATATTCAACACTAAGATACTAACAAAATATCAGAAAAGACGTTTGCAACAAAAAAAAACTAAACTATAAAATAATTTAACTAATATTTAGAACCGAAGTTTAGATATTTTAATCAAAACATAACGATAAACACACGGTTCCAGACTGCTATTGAAACACCAAAATGCAAATATAGAAAAGTTTGACAGTCCCAGTGTCGTGAACAAACAACCGGACAGTACTTGATGAAAGAAAAAGAAAATTCTAAGTCGAATAAATGATCCTAAAATGGATGATGAATTATGAAGGTGAAAAAATTACGTTGAGCTCAATAAATTGTAAACATAACTATTTCCATTCATTAAGACCTACTTTTCTACTCAAATACACTCTGTAAAATATACCCACACTCTTTTAGTTCAGGATTAATATTTAAATGTAAATTAAGTGTACCTTGCCAATTGAAAGTTAGTTATTTATATTCATTCAATTTTGTATTTTCAAATTAAATTAAATTTCTTTTACAATCACTTAACAATTTTGCACCTTATTCTGCAAAAACACGTTCACTTGAATTTGATTTTGGTTTATTCTTCATTATTAAAAATACCAGACAAAAAATTCATTGTCATTAAAAGGCAATATTATAATTGAATAGTTTATTTTTTTCTTTTCTTATGGCGTTCATATATATGTATTAGTAGTAGTGTCCTGCAATAAAGCTATCAGGATCTGTTTTCTTTTTGTTTTGTTATCATAATCGATTGGAATCAATTTATTGTCCCTTCTGCTCTTTAATTTTAGGCAATGAATAAATTTGAAGTCTTTTATAATGTAATTTTTTTTTTCTACTAATTTTTTATTCAATATTCAGTACAGTATTTTTTAATGTTATAGTCTCTTCTTTCGTTTTCAATGTATTCATTACCCTCCTTAGATGGAATATGTTAAATTAATAACATATCCTTTTTTTGTTGTTGTTGTAGAATTACAAAACAAAAAATGTACGTAAATGATATTGAATGAACTAAAAAAAAACAACGTATATATTATATATGAGTATATCATACATGAAAACAATTTTATTATCCTTACATGAGAATCAGTTTAAATTCAAGATACATATGTACACATTTTATTGAAAGATCCAAAAACTCTCAAAATAGGATCACTGTAGCAAACCATATTACATAAGTATTTTGTTAACATAGAATTATATTTCTGCATATAAGAATAAATATATATTTAACCCTTGTGTGTATGCAAGAGAAAAATATAACACAAGGAGTAGAAGAGGCCTCTATTATTTACTTGAACATTTATACATTAGTCTTGTATTTGTAATTCAAGTATGAGTTGAACGAAAACTGGGAACTTTCACTAAATATTAGTTCAACATATCAAGTGAAAGGATTATAAATATGTACTGAAAATATAGCTGCTTTGATTGAACAATTACAATATTGATCAGAAACACATTTAGTATAGCTTTAATAGACATCATGAAGGAAAAAGAGAATGATATGACAAAGTATATTATATTATATTCAAAAGCAATGAAAATAAATAAAAAGGTCCACATTCCGAAAAGGATATCTAAAATTGACCAGCACATTTATCTGCAAGTCCGTTAATCAATAAATTAATAAAAAGAAATATATAAAAAAGATATCCGAATATAATATCTTGGTCCAATTATAGGTTAAGAAATAGTATGTATATAGTAAGTAATTGTAGTACTCAGTATAGTAATATTACGATATATGAATTGAAAATAGGTATATATAATAAAAATAGTGATCGAAAAATTTCATCCTACAGATTCCCATTCCACCTATCACATAATTCCTCTCCTTTCGTTTCATAAAGTGCAAAAACAAAGTTGAAGCTTTTTTCTCCTTTCGTCCTGAATAAGGATTTTTTTTTTGTTTTATTTATTTATTTATTTATTTTTTTGTTGTACAACGTATAACAAAGAAAATGGGAAACAACAAAGTTTCAATTGCGATAAATTGTTTTCCGTAACTCGTACTCCAACAAATAATAAAAAAAAACAAAAAATTGTAACAAAAATAAACCAAAGAAGAAAAATGTTCAGGATTTTTTTTTTTATACATTGAAATACATTGCTCTATTAACGGAATATAAGAGTAGAAGACAAAATAAGGAAATATTTATTTATATAAACCTGTATATATTGTATATTTATATACTTAATATGAAACATAAGCAAAGTTGAAATAAAAAAAAATAATATTTTCGAAATATTCACCTCTGGAGCATCAATAATTCTATTCACATACAAAAACAAAAAAAAATAATAATATCCTTTTATTTTCTCTCACTTTCTAACACATTCTTTGCCCCTTATTCGTTTATGCATTCTTTTCCTATTACATTTTTATTTACGTATTATATTTTGAAAATTTGTTCTTTTCATATTTAAAAAAGTTGTGCTGTTTAAGTTTTTTATTTTTTTATTTTTTTATTATTTTTTGTTTTGTTTGAAAAAAAATGATGCTCTCTATAATTTTCATTTAATTTTATTTTTTGGTTTGTTTTTTTTTGTTTTTTTACCATTTTTATTATCCCAAAGGATTTTGCAAAAAATATTCATATATATATATATATATATACATATAGGAGAAGGTTATTATATGAAAGGACATTATATTATGCATAAGAAACAAAATAAAAACTATTGAATACAATTTCAAAGTTGAAAAAGAATTACAGAAAGAGCTTATTGAACTTGGGTCCATCCGTTTTAAAATCTTTTTGATAAATTCTAATAACATTTTATTAAAATTCTAAATGATTTTAGTTCGGTCACAGAAATATCATTTGTATTATTTGTATTTAGACAAACAACGATAGTGGGAATTTCTAAGTGTTATATTAAGATCTATATTCAGTTTCTACATAAAATAACAACAATTTTTTTATGGTTAAAATTTATCAGCAGCTCGATTAACTTATGAAAAGCGGATATGATATACATACTCGTATGTCGTTTTAGTTTTTTCCTTACATCTTTTATATAATTTTTTTTAATATCTTGAAAATAGGACTTGTGTAAAAAAAAGTCGAGTTTAAAATAGAAATATCGTAATTAGAGCCACGCGATTTGTCCAACATACCACAGCCAAGCGGTACCTAAATAGTAAACGTTACATCCTTGGCTTGTAAAAATAAAATACAATTTCAAACCAAAAACAAAATTATATTTTGAAGGTGAATTATATTATTCTAAATGGTAAATCAAAATTTTTATACCAATCAATAAATTTTGTATGATGGTTGTTATAAAATGGAATTGTGTTGTGAGAAGTAAAAAACTTAATCCACTGAGATATATGAAAATCAGTTGAAGAACTCATAAGACTTTTACTAAACAAAAATATTATTATCTAAAGTTAAATGTTAATACATATTAATACATACACACACACACAAACATTAATTTCACTTGCGGTTTTGCGTATATATTGAAAATATAAGGTCACGATCCTTTATCCTTCAGATAAGGTTATTTGTACATAAGTAAGGATATTTGCATATAATTTTTTTTTTGTTTTTGTGTAAATTGGGAATTCGAAATTTAACAAACAAGATTACTGAAATGAAAATTTGAACTTCAATTTAAAAAAAAAAATAACTGATGGGCAACTGCTTTAATAGTTAAAAAAATGAAATAATTTTATGAAGGGTACTATATAGATACATACATATATGTATGTATGAATGTATGTACTATAATTAAAAATGGATTAAATTTAAATTGAAATTTCGTATAGTTGAAAAATAATTTAGTTTTGTACAAACTATGAAAGAAAATATGTAAGTAAATATGTGCATACCACAGAAAATTCTGATGCGATAAAAGATAGTTTAGTCCATTGAAAATATTACCAGAAATAGGACAGGGAATTAATTTAAATTGCTGATTATTCTTGTTTTCATACCATCATAAATTTTTAAGACTTTTTATTTCCGTATAATGATGACTGGACTTTGTGATAATCAATTAACCATACTTAGTAAGTATATACATTTTTATACCATAATAAACAAGATCTTGTGATGATTTTAAGAAAATTCTATTATTGAGAATCGATGAACAAGAGATGAAAGGAGTATAATGTAGCACGATCCAGAGAATAATCTAAAACAATTGAACAAACAATCCTCAAGATTGTGCAAAAGGCCAAAACTTAACCCAAGTTTTAACATCAAATCATAATAATGATTTTGAGTAATATAATAGGAGATTTTCAGAGTAGGAGGTCGTCTTAAATAGTCAGATTTGTAATTTGAAGTTCATTCGAAATTATTTTCGGAATTGTTATTAAACAATAATTTATTTAAGGTTTTTACTTTAAAAGTCACTTATCTAAAATTGTTATGGTGGCTAAAACTTTGATTTATTTTTACCTTTGTTGTGACATTAAAGTGTAAATTTTTGAACTGATATCCTTTACAAAGTTATCCTTACAAAATATACATCACGACGACTAATGGTGTAATATAAGATATATAAGAATAAAAATATATAAGATACTAATAAAAACTAACTAAGTATATATTATTATATAATGGATCTGAAATATTTAACATAAAGAAACATTAAACAATAGAAGTAAACAATATCGCTTCATTAAACAACAATTTTGCTTGAAATTTCTATAAAAATTTCCAAAATACATATTTTGAAGTAAAAAATTTAACATAAACCGATACCTAGAAATGATTATGTTACCAAATGATATGTAGTAAATTTTATAAATTACGCCTTATATCTAAGCCTTTCATTTTAAAAACCAGTAAAATAAAACCTAGTAGTAAAATTCACAAATTTAACATTTAGAGTTCTTAAATTTATCTAAAGAGGAAGTTTTTAAAACAAAAAAAAATATTTTTTAACATATGAATCGTTTTGCTAAAACTATTCAACAACAACAACAACAACAAGAACAAAAAAGCAACCAAAATCAATTCCCCTTGTAAACACTCATCTATTTTAAATATAGTTTCTAGTCATGCAAATCAGTCAGAATCAAAAGGAAACTTAAAAGGATATTAGAGACTAGAATAATTTAGTTGTAAATTAAAAAAAAAAAAAAACAAAAACAAAAATATAGAAACTAATAAAAAAAATAAATAAAAGGTGTTCATTACATTCAGAAGGCAATCAGACTTCTCTTTTCAATGTTAAAAGCTGAAAATTCCTTACATAAGTCCTTTTTCGAAAAATATCATGATTATATTAAGTATTTAGTATTTATTATAAATATTTACATGCATGCATACATACATACATATATAATATTACTTGTGCATTGTTCGTGTTGAATAACAATTTTGAATATTGTGAGTAGGTGTTACACGTATGACGGTATCATAATATAACTATAGTCAATTTTAGATCTTAAGACTAGACTTCTTGTTGATTTCAATATAAAAATTTACGATTCAATTTTTAATTTCATTGGGATGGGGAAGACGAAATAAACACAAAAAAAAAAGAAAAGAAAAATGTAATTAATATTTATATAATAGTTTTGTTAGTATTGGTTATAATATAAAATGTACAATTTTTTTTTTAATAAAGTGAATAAATAGTTACTTGTTAAAAAAAATTGAATTAGTGAAAATTAACATAATTTAAAAGTGATGAAAGAATATTAAGAGGTTTTAATTTCCGATACTTTTTTTTTAAATTAATACAAAGAACTAATTTTACTGTACGATTTGAAGAATTATATTTTTAAAAGTAAATAAGAATATGAAGCCTGAAGTCCAATGAAAATGACATTGTCGTCCTAGATTTTCGACATAGAATGTCGTATATGTCATTTTCAAACGAAAATTCAAAAACAACACAACAAAAACATTTTTAATTTAACGGTTTAGAAAGAACTGTCAAAATTGACATCGACAAATTTTTAATTTTGATTAAACTTTTATCGCCCACTTTGTCGTGTCATACTATTTGTTATGATGCCATTTAAACACATTTGTTCAAAACAAAATTTGACATATTTTGTCGATGACAATGTCGTGTCGTTTTCATTAGACTTAACAACTGATATTTCAAAAATGCATAGTCCTGTCGTGCCATTAACACAAAATTTCACTCTTTCAAAGCCTATTTTATAAAATGCACTTCATATAAAATGAACTGACAATCAAAAAAATTTAAGAAAATGGTTAAGTATTCCAAATAATAAATAATCTTTAAAAATTTCTAAAGTCATAATTACTGATGGTTATACACTTCATCAAATCACATATAAACTTATCATTTTAAATATTTGGATTGTAAATATCATAAAAGAAAGAAAAAAAGATTTTGTTGAAAGATGTTTCTAGATTTAGAGTGGTTGACAAAGATTTTTATACAAATTTAAACTATATGTCTACCACATCATTGTATGACTTGCTTAACAGCTCAATTAATGATTGTTACTCTACTACTTAGTCAAACAACGAAGTTTAATTTCAAAACATAAAACAAAGCCAGACAAGTGTTCTTGGGCTAATAATATGTAATTGTTGTATTCTGCTGACTATACTATACTACTTTAAAGACGTTTGCGCACCACAAAGCTATTCATTACACAATGACCAAAGTGCTCAGATATAATAACAACAAAATAACAATATCGATACCACAATCCGTTAATGCCTGGATCGTCGTGGAGAAAATTTATGATTAGATTTCAATTTTAATATTTGGTAAATCAAATTATTGTAGTTCTTGTAATTAAATAACTGTAAATACATAAAGAATATATTTCTCGTTTTACAATGTATTTATTTGCTTCAATTATTCCTCAGCAACCTATTGTATTAACAAAATCAAATCGACCGGAAAAGTATTTTAAAAACATTTTACAAGATATACTGTGTAGTTCTTCCTTCAGTTTGACAATAATCTGAAATATAAGGCTACAACTTAATATTTTAACTTTTAAAATGCCTTAATTTTTCAACGTGTTTATCCAATGTTCGGGAAAACAACATTTTTTTTTTTTAAATTATCCTATTTTCATACTAACTATAATAGCATAGATTCATAATACTGAATTGAGAGGTTTACATTCTTTTCTTTAAATATTTTTTACTTTTTTTAATTTTCAATTTCTGATTTACACTTTGAAACTGACCCCAATCAAAATTATTGTAGATAAAAAGAAAAAAAAACAAAGAAAAAATGAAACACAAGAAAAATATATTTTCATACCGACAACTTAATTTATTCGAATCTCATTTTCATATCAATTTCACAAAAAAAATATTCGAATATGAAACTGACATGAGTCGATCAACTAAAACTAACTATGTACATAATACATATTATTATATATATAGATTATAGATATGTATGTATATATATATACATTATACCATAAAGATATTTAAATTAATTTGAATTGCACTTGCAAACAAAAATCATTCTTTCTAAATTAAACAAAGAATAAAAACCGCGAAAATTAAAATAAGAGAGTGATAGATAAACGAAAGCGAATGATCTAAGATGCATATTAGGGATGATATTCAAAAAAATTTGTAAAACCGGTCCGTGCAAATAAAATTGAAAAACTATTATGTACAATTTTTGTTTAAAAACAATATTGCTCAAACCCTTCTACACTTATTTGCATGAACATTGGATCTTTTGGACTAAAATTAGAATGGATATTAATATAATTTTGCAATATTGTGTTGTTTTTTTTATTTCGTTTTATTCGTTTATTTAAAATGTTTTAACCTTTTAAAAATTTAAAGTAAAGTAGAACATATGAAATTAAAAATTGTTCTTCGCAAAAGTGAGAAAATTAATTATGTTTGGTATAAGTTACGAAATATCCGAAATAAAGATGTGAAAGTTTGTAAATATCATTAAATAGAACAGTAAATAGCATTTACAGAAAAACTGATGTTCTTGAGAGTCAATAATTAGCTACAAATACCAAATAAACTAATTCAAACTCCTCCGTACCGACTATGATATCATCTCTGTACACAACAATTTATTTACGTACGTTAAAATCCCATTTTATGTATTTGTACAGAATTGTCTTTTTCTTACTTTAATTGAATTACTTTGCTTATATTATAATATGCCTTGAATGATATGCTCATGATGCAATGAAGATCTCAATTGATTTTCAAGTTAATAATATAATCGATGTTTATGACAGACTTCAAAAATCATTTATTTTTATTTTATTATTTTTTTTTTTATTGCCATAATGACAAACTAAGGAGACTCTATATTACCACATAGCTCTGTTAAAATAAAAACATATAACATAAAAATAGTATAGAAACAGAAAAAAGCAAAACGAATGTGATAGCATGATATGCTATTTCAAGTGCTCATCATAACGAGATTTTATTAAATTTAAATTCTTCTCAGATCAATTCCTATATATATATTCACATGTTGAAGAGACATGAATATACACCACAATAATGATGATGATCGTGATGATGATGATATAATGATAATGATGATCATGATATCATGGTAATGAATGATATTGAGCATGAATTTAAGTATGGTCGAGTACGTATATGAAAAGCAATTTTAAATCTGAAATGGAATATTTAAAATGCCAATCAGATTAAGAAGTACTGTATATACATGTATATACAAGTATATATATAAATATATATATGTTTATGTTTATTAAAATCTGATGAATTCATGATTTACAATAAAATTGAATTTAAGAAAAAGAAAACTGCAAGATATTATTAAAAATAATTTAAATGAAACAAAATAATAAATAAACTTTTGAAATAGGACACGAGGAAAACAAGAGAAATTCAATGAAATTTATGTACTCGTATAATTACTATAATATTATCTAGATTCAATTTAAATATTTTTAATTTAAAAAAATGACTTGAAAAAATTATTAATAACAGTTTAAGATTTAAAGAATTTTAATTAATATTGTTTAAACATTATAATTGTTTAAAAATAAATCATTTCTAAATTATTGAAATAAATAAAATAAAATTGAATAAATACCGTGACATCAAAAATGCATTAGAAATATCAAATTTACAATGTACATACTATGATAAAAAATATTTTTTAAAAAATTGACAATGTTTTGAGATCGAAAATGTTTAATACCGATTTTAATACCGTAGTGAGAGAAACAAAGTGCGCAGCGAAAATTTTGAATATATCTATACATTTTTTTAAAATCTACTGCAATCGGTGCTTCCAAGTATAGCAACATTAACAAAGAATTTCAAAAAGCGTATATTTAACCTAAAAAATAATTTTAGTCATATTTAGTTAAAAGGTGAAATTTTTTTTAATTAAGTTTTGGTAACAATTTTCATATGTCAATAAAAATCAGTAGGTAAGCATAGTTCAGTAAAGTAAACAAAAATAAAGTAAAAAAACTCATATTCGTTATTTTTTTTTTATATTTTTATTATCAAAAGATGAACTTTGTAAATCAATTATATTATTATATATATAATTTTCTGCATTTATCTGGATGTTTGTAAGTTCGACGGAATACTCCAACACATATACAAATTGAAATATATATACAAATTGTAACATCATGTAATTGTCATAAACATAGTATCTAATTTTTATTGCTTATATACCCCGTATGAATTTAGTATTTCTATATTAATTTAAATTGAAATTATCTTTTTGACTAACTTATATTATAATTAATTGAATACAATAGAATGTCTAAGAATATTGATTATTTAGAATTATTGACGTCTTAGAGTAATATATGTTTAAATTTCCAATGATGGCAAATAAGATGTCGTTAAAATGATCGAGTAAATAACCCTTTGGGAATTGAAAATTTTGCATCTTACTGCAAATATTCTGTTTATATGTTAATTAAAAGCATTCTAATAATTATATTAAAGGTATGATATTGATAAATTAGTAAACCAATACATATTTTTCTTAAACTTGAAATGAAAACTCTAATGAAGGAAGAAATGCTAAAATTTATTTTGCTTCCGTCATTTATGGCGGGTTACAAAACTAGTTTAAAATAATGTTGCTAAAAATATTTCAATTCATTTTTTAATTCACACAACCTTTTTTCAAGCACAAAAAATTTAAATAAGCCGTTTCAAACACAAAACGTTTATGCACACAGAATTATAATCAAAAATGCCAAAATTATACTCTGAATTTTTTTGTACATTGCAGTGGTTATGTGTTGCGATGTTTCGATACAGTATTGAAATCGCAGCGAAACTGTATCTGAACTTTCGATGTCACTGCATTTTCGAAATCACAGTAGTTGCAAAATTTAGAAATTCATTACAACAAAAATCTCAGCAATTTATATTTAATAAAAGTTTTTGTTTTTGCATTAAAATTTTCCATTTGCGATTCAGAACACTTAAGTTACATTGTTTTTATAAATCATTGCATTTAATCTGTACTTATATGTTCTGTAATAAAAAAGTACAGTATAAATGTCTAAACCATTTCACAACTGATTTTCAATATTATTCATTTTAATGGTATTTAAAAGGAGACGGAGCGAAAATAAATATTTATTTTATTTTTAATTTTGTATAAGAAATTTCAATTTCAAATTTCAACCCATGTATAAGTGTACATGAACATACATTTTAACATACAAAAATTTCAATTTATCAAATTGACAAAAATCACCAAAGTACAGAACAGAGTTTCTTCTTCTCCAAGCCAAAATTAAATTTATTTTTTTTTTCAATAAATTATTACGTGTATGGTTGTTGTCTAAGATAAATCTATAAAAAAATTGTATAACTAATAGAGCAAAATGAAAAGATGAAAAATAATTCATAATGAAATATTGAGTACGATTGTTTTATCAAACTTCCTCGAATTTCAAGGAGTGGACGAATACTAGTTTTTTTTTTTAAATTATCAATGATTTGATTATAGTTTTGAAAAGACGGCCCAGAATAAAATGAATTGTCAAATTCTATAGTTTAACGGTTTAACGGTATTAGTATAAATTTATTGAACTTATTAAAGCAAAATGAGATCAGCTTAAGATTTACCAAGCTCAAAACATTCAAGGTTCAAAACTTCTACATTTAAGTAAGTAAGTACGTTAAGTAAGTATAACAAATTTTGCGTATCCTTTGAGAAAAGCATAAGAATTTAAGAAACATATTAAACAAAAATGATGACAATATCTACCTACATTAGATTGATCCCTCGTTAATTTCTCGTTAATAATTCATTAACAAACTCAATTTGACGAAATATTTAAAAGAGATAAATGAATGAATGAATGCTTGTTTCATTAATTCCAATGAAATTTTAAACATATTTTTTTTTTTTTTTGCAAAACCCTAAAACAATTTCATGTTGACTATAATAGCCATGATGATGATGATGATGATGATGGTGAGTATAGATGTGAAAGATTAGAAATATTTGATTTTGGGAAGAAACGAAATAATTGCATGAAAATGTAATTTATTTTTATTACTTTTGTTTAAATAAATAAAATTAAAAAATTATAAAAGAAAAATGAAATATTTTTAGTGCTATAAGAATATAAGAATGGTATATAATATCTAATAGGTTTTGTGTACTTATATCAAAAAAGGGAATATACAGTGATATTGTTATTATAACAGAGATTTTATAAGTCATCATAAATACAAATAAATTTATTTTTTTTTTTTTTTTTTTTTTTTTTTTCTCCTATTACTCCGCGTGGTAGCATAGGGCTTCGATAGTGAACCTCCATTCCTCTCTGTTGCGTACTACTTCCTTAATATCGTCCCAGGTATAATTGTTGACTGTTAATTCTTGATCGATTGTGCGTCTCCATGTGTTGTATGGTCTGCCGGGTCTCCTTTGTCCTTGTGGATTCCACTCTAGAGCTCTTCTTGCTATATCACTTTCTGATTTCCTTAGTGTATGACCTATCCATTTCCATTTTTTCCTATTTATCTGTCTGTTGATAGGTTCTTCTCCAGTTATCATCCATAAATCTTCGTTGCTAATTCTTGCCGGCCAGAATATTCTGCATATAATTCTCAAGCACTTGTTGATGAATACTTGTAGCTTCTGTTTGATTCTGACCGAAGTGAGCCATGTTTCACTGCCATATATTAATGTTGACTTAACACATGCTCTGAATATTGTTAGCTTTGTTGTTCTCGATATTTGGTTGCTCCGCCATATCTTCATTAGGCTCCCAAATGTTCTTCTTGCCTTATTTATACGGCTGTTGACATCTTCTGTTGCACCTCCTCTTGATGTTATAATGCACCCCAGGTAGTTGAATTCTTCTACGTATTCTATCTGTTGTCCACTCACTGTTATTGGCTCACTGTAACTATTGTTTGTCCTCATTGCTTTGGTTTTCTCGATATTTAATTCCAGTCCCGATTTCTTTGCTTCTTCCTGTAATCTGTTGACTTTGTTCTGTAGGTCCCTTTGATTTTTTGATATGAGGCATACATCATCTGCGTAATCTAAGTCTTCTAAGTTTCCGAAGAGATCCCATTCTATTCCGTTTATTCCAGTGCAAACTTCTCTTAGAATGTCGTCTAGTATTGTGTTGAAGAGAAGTGGAGATAGTGGACATCCTTGTCTAACTCCTATATTGGTGTAGAATGGATCACTGATCTTACCTCTGTGTTGAACTGTTGTCTCTGCATCTTCATACATCGCTTTGATGATGTTGATGATTTTTTCAGGAACTCCTTTCTTTGTAAGTGTTCTCCATATTGCGCATCTCTTGACTGTGTCGAATGCTTTCTTAAAATCTATGAATAGTAGATATAGTGGGGCATTCCATTCCACTGATTGTTCAACTATGACCCGTAAAGTATTTGCCTGGTCTACACAGCTTCGGTTTGGTCTGAAACCTGCCTGCTCTTTCCGTAGTATTGGTTCTAGTACTTCTTCTAATCTTTTCTTTATAATAATTGCTATTATCTTATGAATAGTATTTAGAACCGTGATTCCTCTCCAGTTGCTGCAATTTGCCAAGTCTCCTTTCTTAGGTATCTTGACAATCATTCCTTTCTTCCATGATGGTGGTATATTCTCTTCTATCCATGCTTTCCTGATGTGGGGTTCAATTGTTTTTGCGAATAAGTCAGGGTCCAGTTTGGCTATTTCTGCTGGAATTCCATCTTCACCTGTTGCTTTGTTGTGCTTCAGGATATTGATTGTAGCTTTGATTTCTTCTATATTTGGAGCTTGAGTAGATATTGGCAGTCCCTCAGTTGGGTAGATATTTGCATTGTCTCTGTTTCTTATGTCTGCTTCATTATTTGTACTTTCTTCGTTGCTCAGTTCTTGGAAATGTTCTCTCCATCTCTTTAATTGATCCTCTAAGTTTGTGATGAGCGCACCATTTTTATCTTTAATTGGTTTGTTTTGTTGTTCCGACTGGTTAGTTAAGTTCTTGATTATGCGATGCAATTCTCTCAGGTTATGTTGCTGTGCTGCTTTTTCTGCTTCTCCGGCTAAATTTTGTAGAAATTTCCTTTTATCTCTTCTTGCTGCTCTTTTTACTGTTTTCGCTATTTCTTCATATTCTCTTCTTGATGCCATCCTGTTGTTTATCATTTTCTTCATTTCACCTCTTCTTTTAATCAAGGCCCATGTGTTATCGGTTATCCAGATTTTTCTTTGTGGTTGTGAAATTCCAAGATTTTGTTCGCTTGTTTGGTTGTAAATTTCCAGAATCTCTTCCCAAGTGTATTCTCTATTATTTCTAATATTTTCTCGTAACGCCGTAACTATGTCAGCTCTTACTTGCGGATTTTTTAAGTTGTTTATATTTATTTTCTTCTTTCTATATCTTCTGCCTCTTCCTTGTTGGCTTAGTTTCATTCTGAAGTCCCCAGTTAGTAATTCATGATCGCTGTGTATATCTGCTCCCCTTCTATTTCTCACATCTAACATTGATTGTTTCCACTTCTTGCTGATGCATATGTGATCTATCTGATTTCTTGAGATCCCGTTTGGTGTTGTCCATGTGTATTTGTGGATATCTTTGTGTGGAAATAGACTCCCTCCGATTGCTAGGTCGAAAGTCTGACACAACTCTATCAATCTTTCCCCGTTGTTGTTTCTTTCTCTTCCTAACCCGTGTTTGCCCATTATCTCCTCAAGTCCATTGTTGTTAGATCCTATTTTCGCATTCCAGTCACCCATTAATATTATGATATCTCCCCTATTTATGAGTGCTAGCGTTGTTTCTATTTGTTCGTAGAAGTCATCCTTAATATGGTCTTCAGCGACATCTGTTGGTGCATAGCATTGAATTATTGTTACATGTCTTGTCATATTTCGAAATCGCCCTATAACAATTCTATCCGAGACTGCCTTCCACGAAACCAATGTTTGTCTCAATTTCTTTGATATTAGTATTCCGACTCCACTTTCACCCCCTGTTTCCCTTCCACTGTAAATTACCATGTTTCCATTCTCCGTGTTGATTTCTCCGGTGTTGTTCCATCGCATTTCACTTATACCTAGGATGTCTATGTTGTAAGTAGCCATTTGAGCTTCCAATTGCGAGAGTCTTGAAGCTTCTCTAAGTGTTCTTACATTCCATTGTGCAATTCGGGTCCTTTTTTGAGTGCCAAAGGTCGTTATCAAGTAGTCATTCGTGTATCCGAGGCTTCTTCTTCTATTATTTCGAATCCATTGATTTACCGATTATGCGGGTGATTGGCCTACAGTAACCGGTCCTAGGAGATGGAGTAACCATCTACCGCTGCCTAGAAACAACGTGGCGCTACCTTATTACCGGTTCGATCTCAATTAATGATTTTCATTCGATTAATCTCGAAATTTCAATTAACAAATTTAATGATGGATTTTTTTTTTTTTTTTTATAAATCGCCACCAACCAGGTTCGAACCGGGGTCCCCTCGGTCATGGATCCTGTTACATAACCACTGCGCCACCGAGGGGATAAATTTATTTACAATTTTTTAATTTTTTATTTGAAATTAAATTAGTGAAATTAAAATAATTTTTCATTTTGTTATTTATGAAGATTTTTGCATTCCATACAATAAAATTGTTTCTACTGGAAGGAAGAGGCCTAAAAAATATCGTTTAGAAGCTTTTTTTTACTGGTATGAGCTCTGGCTTCTGCGGTGCATATAATAAATTGACGAATCAATGTTTTTCATAGTTATCATATACATATTCATTACATTAACCTTCCGGGTCATAAATATATTATTCCAAATGAAACTCGTCAAATATCCAAAAATTTACGTTGCTTTCTGTAGATATTTCCATTCCAAGGTGGATCATTTGAGTTACATTTATTCTAATAACTTGTCATTAACAGCTATTTGACCTAATTTTAATTCTTTTATTCAAGAATTCAAGATACATTCTAATTTAAGCTAATTTTATTCATATTGGCACGTATGTTATGGCTAATCCATTTTCCAAAAAATATTTGAGTTTATTTAAAAATTAAATCCGTCACAAATAGCGCAAATGACTATTCCTAATTGAAGAATAATGTTAATTTATTTTTTATTATTTCTTTATTCTACCTAATTGGGTTTGGTTGGGTTGGTTACACTATATACAATATATGTACGGAATTGCATCCGATTTTTACTGATCTGTCATCTCATATTGATTCAGTCATCAAATTACTTAAAAACCACGACAAAACTTAAAAACATAAAAATGAAAAATTAGAGTTGGGATACTAGTAGTGATTTTAGTTCATTTTCCGAATATTTGTTTCAAGTTTTTATTTGAGGTCTTTCAAAAGGATAGCTATGTGTGTAAGCCTGGTATGCTCAATCATGAGTCTCATAAGAACGATTGAAATTTTCCTGCTTAATTTGTATCTCATTTGGTAATGGTCTAGTTCTATTCAATTAGTTCGAATGGGGCACGTTTTGCCAGTTTTAATTATGTTTGTCCCAAAAAAGTTTAATTGACGACTTCTTTATAGTCCATATAACATACTCTGTCTTCATTATCGGGTTCAGTATCGCAAATGCTACTTCTTTTGCCAATTTGTCAAATCTTTCATAATCATTGGATCAGAATTTCGGTTGTCGTTACAATCTATCCCATATCATATTCAACATCTATCCCATATTATATAATCCCAGTGATATTCAATCCCACAATGTCGGCAAATTTCAAAAAGGACAACATTTCTTTCAGATTCATAGCAAAAATAATTTAATTACAAAAATAATTCTGTTAGAGCAGTCTGGAAGTTTGAGATTACATAATTTCATTTTTCGTACTTTAATTTCAAGCCATATTCTAAACAGGTATTTCAATCACCATTACCAGTTTTAAAAATAAATACCAAAAAAATATCCTTTATTACATATGGAATTAGGACAGGATTACAAACATTATAAAATTATTTAACTCATTTAAAATTCAACTATTTAAACAAAAAGGATTTTTCTAGAAAATCTCTATTGTGGCATTGTAAGATATTTTATTTTGTTTTTCTTTGTTTTTTTTTGTTTATTATTCGTTTTGGATGTTATTTTTCCAGATCATTGTTTTATGAGGGAGGTAATAAAAAAAAAAAAAAAACAAATCTTAGGAAAATTGGAAAATATTTATTTTTATTATTTTCTTTATTACCTCCCTCATAAAACAATGATCTGGAAAAATAACATCCAAAACGAATAATAAACAAAAAAAAACAAAGAAAAACAAAATAAAATATCTTACAATGCCACAATAGAGATTTTCGAAATGCTTGGTCAGACATGGAATTTGAAAAAATAAATATAGAAGAAAAAGACAAAGAAGAGATGGAGATGGAAGAAAAATATGAGGAGAAAAAGTGGAAGAATAATCAAATTACTTTCAATTATCTCTGGTGAGTTCTCATTCGGATCGTTGATTTTTTACCATAATGTTTTTTTGTATTAAATTATGAATTCGAATATTATGGGTGCGAATCTCTGCAATGAATAGATCCGATCCGATCATATTGCTTAGATTCAATTATGAAACATGGAGAATTTATAACTCATAATATCACACTATGTACTGGGTAATGCATAATATCACACTGGGTACTGAGTAGTTATGATATATTTATTTGGATTTAAATTGAATTCGAATACTCATATAAATTTTTTCGAAAAAGGTATCAAGGTTATTTATTTTCATGAATAAACTTTTTGTATATAAGCTATGCTACTTAAAGCGGTCTACCAGCTTTAGAACGAAATTTGTGTAACTTGAAAATTTGTGAACTAGTATATATGAAGGCTTATGTGAATTATTAAATGGAGACGCAAGTATAAAATTTTTAATTTCGAACTTAATTTCGAACAAGAAGTTTTTCAGGATAGTGAAAGTTGAATTCGAGAATAATGTAGAAGAAATAAATTTTGCATGTAGTTAGATTAGATCTATTCTTTAAATTTTGTTTGAAATAGCTAAGTAGTCCTTAAAAGTATCATCAAAAAATTACATTTTTAAATACTGATTATTTCTAATATATTAAATTTATACTGATAACTTTTTTTGGTTTTTTTTTTTATATAATTCCAAGTCTATGGGATGAACACCCTAACTGCTTTTACACAGAGATTTGGAATACACAATTACATACAATAGCTTTTTTCTGTAGAATTTTTATGGTATATCTACTAATTTAAATGTGGAAAACTATATCTACTACTTTACCTTCATAATAGCATAGTTCCATTTTTATTTTAAGTGATAACCAAAACTCTCAACTATTTATCATTTATTTTATCCCAATATATTTTACTGAGACCTTTCGGTTGAAAGGCAGGCGCTCTACCTACTGCGCCACCCAGCGTATATTGAAAGGGATTCATCGTGAAGATAGAGAATGAACATTTACCAGCACGTCAAAATCAAGATTCTTCTATGTTATTTATCTTCTATATTTCTATATTCTAGACTAAGATTTTTGTTTAAACCAATCGAAAATAATTATGAAATTAGGATGGTTTATCATGGTTACATTGTTCATTGTGATGTATAACCTAATTAAAAGGTTAAGAAAATATTGTGGAACAAACTTGGAATTAAAAGTTTGATTTTCGAATAGATAAAAAAATAACTGAAAAATGGAAGTTAAAAAATCAAATCAAATCAAATCTTTAGTTTATTAAAAATTTTATTGAAAAAAAACACCACAATAAAAATTTAAAGTTTAAGTATATCGCAAATCAATACTTGCTAACTTAGATGACGTAACCAGACTTATCATGAGTTTTTGTTTCATATGACTTTAAAAAAGTTGAAAATTACTTAAATAAAAATTAAATTAAATAAGTTAAAAACGTTGACGAAAAACGAATCTGTCTGAATATGAAATGAAGTTAATCGACTTTTTCGTTATCTTCGCTTAATCTGTCTAAACAAAGACAAATTTAGATCAGAAGCATATTTCGATAAATTTAATTTTTCGGTTGGAAATGAACCTATCAATATTTATTCCATATTATTCCGAATATAGAATTCGATTACTTGTACGTCACGTTTATTAAATCTTAAATCACAAACAAATTTAATATTAACGATGATGACGAACTTTATATAAACGTATATAGACAATACATAAATAGTCCAATTGAATACCATTCAAAGAAATTTTATTGTTTTTTTTTCCAAATTACAAAAATAAAAAATAAAACCAAAATAAAAGAAAATTTCTTAAAAACTCAATAAAAATCTCATCACATCAAATTTAAAAAAAAACGACTGACTATCAACAAAAATTTTTGAATAAATACGCCCAACAACAAAAATATCAGCAGCAGCAGCAGCAACATTAGAACTAAAATTTTATTTTATCTTTGATTTTATAACTAAAGTGCCTCAAGATAGAACTCATGAACAAAATGAACGTTTCGTTCTCAAGAAAAACGTTTTATGCGGCTTAAAATGAAAAAAAAATAAATAAATACGAAACAAAACGAAAGCAAAAAAAAAATTTAATGAGATGTAAAAAAAAATATATGTATATATATATAAAAAAGGATTCTTCAGCATAAACATAAAAAGAAAAATCAAAAAAATTCAAAGATGTTTGACTTTTCAAAAGTTATAAAAACAAAAACAAGAACTTTTTCGATCATCAATTTAGAAACGTGAATGAATTTTCGCTCTTCCATGTACATGTGTATGTATGTGTACAATTGTGTAATCCTTGTTGTACATTCAGAATATTTTCCCTTAAAAAGTTTTTCCATTTTTGCACTACAATTTTCCTCGTCAACATAACACCGTTACCTTTTATAAACGAGTATTAACAAATTTATAAAGGTTTGATCTACATGGGTATGAAAATCATAATGTTTTTAACTATAAATGAAGTAAAATCTTTCATAAATGTTCTTTCAGTACGACTGTATTGTGATTCTGGTAAGTTTTCCATTTACTGAGAATAAGCGATTTCAATTTTAGATATTTTAGTTTGTGTTTTTACTATAAATTCTATTGTTTTTTACCTCTTCTTCCACTGAAAATAAATTACCTCAGTTTTTCTAAATTTTATTAAAAAAAATAAAATAAAATTAAATACGGGGACTGGAACAAGGAAGTATACTTAAATGGTAAATTAGAGGAATAAAAATGAGTTTTCCAGAAAAAGGAAAATGCCTACTTATTTTTTTTTTTTTTTTTTCATTTTTCTTTTTGTAGGGATATTTATTAGAGTTTGAGTATTCTTCCTTGTTTTAATGAGTTTTTGTGTAAGTGCTTTCCCACATTTATAGAAATTTGATTCTAGTGAAAAAATAAAAAATATTTAGAAAATATTTGAAATCTTTACTTTACTTGAATCTTTCTTAAGTCTGCCAAAGTATTGAAAACCCTGTTCCCCTTGCAGGAATTTATTATGGAGTTGTTGTTGTTCGTGCATGAATGAATTTATGGTAAATTTATTTTATCCGAGTATTCAAGAATTGAATTACATGAATCATAAATGATGGATGTTTCATATGAATGAATTAATATGAATAAAGGACTAAAGGAATATTGATAGGAGAATTAATTTTATTTTTGTTTTGTATCTCAAAGTAGTGTTGTAAGATTTATTTTTTTTTCCTTACATTAAGATGAATATTAAATTTGAATAAAAGATTGTATTTTCTAAATAAAATGAACTTTTTTAATTCATCAAAATCGAAAACTTTTATGACAAATTATATTTGCGAAGTTCTTAAAATAGTCAATGGGTCAATATAATCTTAGAATAAAAGAAATATAATTTGTTAAAGTTTTATTTAATTAAAGTTATTAAAATACATATTTAATATCAGAAGCAGTGACCAAAAAACAGCAAATGATGCTAAGTTTAAAAGAAAATAGAGTTTTATAAGCAAATGTTGTTAGACTTCTTGAAATTGATATATCAACTGAATAAATGAAAATTTGTTTCAGGAATAATGTTTTTGTTTTAAATTAAGCAAAACATACCTTTTAGCTTGAATGCATTCAGTTTGGAGTAATTGAAGATTGGTGAAAGAAAAATGTACGTTTGATCAGTAGGGACATTTGCTAATATTACTCTTGAACTACTCTTGAACTCGTAGATTGTATGTAGATATATTTTTGCATTGTGGAAGCACGTTTGCTGGAATATGGTTCCACATTCATGAAAATTTGACTACGAACGAATTTTCATAGGTATTGAATTTAAGATAAATTATTGATTTTTTTACATAGGCAGCATGACAGCTTAATCTAAAATATAACTAACAATGTATATTTTCAGATAATTTGCTTAAAAATTATATATTTGTAACCTGTAGGAAACAGTACAGAATAAATCAAACAAAATTGAACGAAATTTAGAAACAAAAGATTTTTTATCTAAAATTACGATAATTTTTATATACAATTAAAAAAAATATATACAATATTAAATAATAAATTTCAATTAGGAACTATAATTCACACACAATATGAAGAAAAATAAGTAGCCCTGTTCATTAAAAAAAATATTGTTACAGTTTATGTTTGAAAGTGATACGGGACATGGAGGGTGAAAAAAGATGAAATACATTGTTGAAAGTAACACAACATCTGTTTATAGGTTCGTTTTTTCGTAAACGGTTCTACATGTGTTTTCTACTAAATATTTATTGTTTTGTGTAATGTTTAGGTATTTCGTTATTTTCAAAATTATTAATAAAATATTGTACATCAGACTGATTACTTAGCACGTCAAAGGTGAAGCAAGATGAGATTATTTTTCAGCGCGATGATAAGGTGTGCATATTTAGTAAATTAAGTCTAGTGGAGTAACTTGGAAAAATCTGATGGATTAAATTGATTTCTTAAGATGAATTAAATAAATTACTTTTGGATGGAGTGCATATGGAAAGCTGGATCCCAGCAATGCAGCCATATTCTAAAAATAAATTGAAATAATGAACAATAAATGGCTCTAGTCACTGCTATGTTCCTGAATTCATTTGATCTTCTTTTAATAAATCCCAACATTTTACTAGCCTTGTAGATAATATGCTCATTATGTAGGTGAAAGTTAAGTTTTTCATCTAAGAGTATATGCGAAATTCGTTATATTATGCACCCTTTCAAGGGATGTATTATATCAGTTGTGTAGTATGTTGAGAAGAGTATAATAAATAATATGCATTTCTCAATATTATTTTCTAATGTATTTGAGTGACACCATTCTTGTATAGGAACTTAATTTAGTCTGCATTAACGTGAAATCAGAGCTACTCTTAATAGTTTTGTATATTTTAAGATCATCAGCAATATGTTTAACACCATCTAAATTTCTGAAGAAATCTGCATTAAATATATTGAAAAGGAGTTGGCCTAAATGGCTATCTTTAGGTAATCCCGAGGTAACATATGCAGTTTTAGATAATAACCATTGTAATATTACATTTTGAGTTATTTCTGTAAGGTAAGTCCGAACACAGTGAGTTTCTTGATCTGTACGATCGAAAGCTTTACTGAAGTCAGTGTATATCGCATCAATTTGATATCAAAAAATTGATATCACCTGCCATTAATTTTAGAATTTTCGGAAGTGTATAACGCAAGGTTGAACGTGATAGATTTCGGAAGTTGTTCGTTTAGTTTCTTATTCAAAATTGGTGTTATTTTATTTACAATAATTTTTTCAAATACTTAGTTTGTGAATAGTTGAAAGAATGGCAATACCACAATAGTTCTCAACAGCAGTTTTATTACCTTTCTCATGAATAGAAATGTAAGATATAAGATTTTCCATGCTTGAGCGAATGTTCGTATTAATAGGGATTTATTAAAAATTAGTATAAACGAATGAGACAACAAATATGTGCAGTTATGTAGAAAACATGGTAAAATAGGTCGGGTCCAATGCCCTTCTTGATGTCGATATAAAGTATCTGTAGGTCATTTTCCGAATAATATAGACATTTTAGAAGAGACAACAATAGGCAACAACACAACGAATAAAATATTATAATTCAAAAGTCGAAATAAATTGAACTCAAAGCAACACATTTTATCTAAATCTAAATATAGATCTAAATCTAAGTCTAGATCTAAAATCAAATCATTTAAATAACAAAAAATGTCAAAATTTATTTATCCATAATAAAATGGGTCGCAAAACAATAATTGAATTTATTTTTGAAGGAATTTTAAAAAATTAAAATAGTTTTAAATATTTTAATTCCATTTAATTAAATTCAACGTACTCCAACTATACAATGTATACCTATTAAAAAAAAAATATATATATATATATATATATATATAATATTTGACACACAAGAATATAATTTCCTTAAAAAATGTATTCTTCCATATCACTGCATACCAATTGCTATGTACAAGTACGTGCATTGTGTTGATTTCTTTCTTCGATATTACAAATTGGAAATTTCACTATTTTTTAAAAAAAAAGAAATAACTTCCTTTCTTTGATAAAAATGTAAAAAAAAAAAAAAAAGAAATACAGAAAAATCTCTGCATTGAGAAAAACAAAATTGCAACAGTTTATTACAACAGTTCTGTTAGTGCCTCGAGTGTATTACTCTCATTTATTTAATAAGGATTTTGCCAAATTTCTAGAATTTATTTTCTAAAGAGAAATTTATAAAAAATAAAAAAAATAGTCATATGTGTTCTTTGAATTTTTGTTTTCCTTCAATGCTCCTTTGAGAATAAAAATAAAAAGAAAAAACCAATTACTTGAAATTGCGCAAATGCACACAGGATGCATATAAAATATATTTTATACATATATATGTATATGTATATGCCGTTAAATATGGATTTTTCTTTTTAGTTTTTACATCTTTGATAGTTTTTCTTTTTAGTAATATAAGTGTTGTGCTTTATTTAATTTCTCTTTTTTACAAAAAAAAAAAAAAAAAAAAACATTTCATCTTAACAAAAGATTAAAGCTCATTGTACATTTTGTTAAGTCAGATTATTCAAAAGAATTATAAATTTTTTTACAGCGTTTGATTAATAAAAGAGAAGTATAGTCAAAGAGTTATATTATTTACAGTTAATATGTTAAGTTGGACTTTTAACTTTGACAAGCTTATTTTTATACAATTTTTACTCAAAGTTCAACATTGATGTGGAACTATGCTTTAAAGTTAATTTGATAACATAAATCCTCTCCAATTCTGATTTTTATATAAGAAAATTATTCTATACCATCTTACTAGTAAAGATAATTGAAAATCTCACTAAACAAAAGCTAAGATCGTTGGTTACACTTTCACTATTTTACAAGTTCTCTACAGTCCTAACTCTCAACTGTATGTTTATGTTAGATTAATACGAAATGTTTGTTTGCAGACCTCCATGGTGTAATTATTATGTTATCTAACCACTAATCAAAAACTCCAGTGTTCGAATTCTAGTCAGGGCATGGGTGCTAAATTAAAGTTTTCTTTCATTATTTATAAAAATTTGTTGAGGAGAGTGAATAATTTGGTAAAAACTTGAGTAAAATGGAACTAGTCTATTTTAAGAAGGCTTAACCCCTGACAATAGTAATAGTTTTTCCACGTTTAAGTAGTTGAAACCAAAATTTGAAAAACACACTATAGACGTTCTCCACTTTATGTAGTAAAACTTGTAGTCCCGTAATATATACGAAAATGTAATTCTATCTAGAGAGAGATACTGACGAGAACATAAGAAAATAAAATGTTACGAAGAAATGAAATTCATTTTTTTGTTAGAAAATAATTTGGAAAGGGAACGATAAACAACATATTCAAATGTTATCTTAATGAAACTGACTAGCAAGTCATAGTAGTTTTTTAAAGGAGCTCCTGATTTTTTGATTGTAGGTTAATGTCTTAAATAATCTATAACTTAGACTTTAGAAACTAATGAATCAACACAAAAAACGCTTTTTTTCTTTTATTCCAGAATTATGTTTTAATGCATTGCAACTCAAATCGTGTTTTGACCTTCTAAATTTTTTGTCTTCATCAGAACCATTTTAAAGGATTAAAAGATTCATCAAAATGTAATGTTATTTCACCTCTATTAAGTTTGAAATATTTTTCTTATACAACATCTTATTTACCTTTATTGTATCCAATTCCTCAAAATGTAATGCCTACTAGTTATAGTAATGTGGACCAAAAATTTCCAAAATTACATTTATATGATTTATTTTATCCGTACATTATTCCTACTTTAGAAAATTATTTCAAATCAGTTAAGTTTCATTCTAAATATGCTGAATTTATTTTAATTTAGTTGTTAGACAATGATTAACTTAATATTGCAAAATAACGGATTTGTTGTTCTTTATACCGTAATATTTTATCTTTTAAACATTTGATTTGATTCTAAAAATAATAAATATAAATTTCCGTCAAACCAGCATATTTGAACCATTTATTATTCTTTTTAAGTTAAAAAAAATTTCACCATATATATATATATATATAAGAGCGGAATATGTTAAATGGTGTGGTGGATGGAACAAAATTCCTATGCATTTTGAAAAATGCTTTTTTTTTTAATTTTAATTTTTCAATTTTTGACGGTTAGTAACTTTGTTAATGTTATTAGGGTGGGGTACATTTTTTTTAATATCGTTTAAATTGTTTTCGAATTCAGCAGTTTGAGAAGAAATTGTATTTGAAAAATTTGTTGTTTTCTGTAGAATTTTTTAACATTTATTTTATTTTATTTATTTATTCAAGCATATCTCAAAAAGTGCTAGGTAGCTCGTACAGAGTTTATAACTTATAAAATAGTTTTAATTATGAAAATGAACAAAGAATAATTTGAATGTCAGTGAGAAAATAAAAATTATTAATAAAAACAATACAAATAAAAACAGTTTATATTTTAGGATAGTTGACACAACCAATAGAAAAACTGATAAAAATAAATGAACAGAAAAGCTGGAGAGTCGAGTTTAAATAAGATTAATAACTTTAGTTTATGGATGCTCTTCAATTTAGATCTTTAAATAATACTGGAATATAGAAATGGCAGGAATTTTGTAGAATAGTTTTGTAGAATTTACAAATGGATTACATTGATTTTATTACCAGTGACGTGAGTTAAGCATAATTCAAAGAAATACCATCAATCTTGTAAAATCTTGTTCATGATAAAAAATCTAGATTTTAATTATAAAACTTTAAGCCCATTACTATAAAACGAGAGGTAGTATAGATAAATTAGATTTACACGAATAGTTAGGATAAAACTAGTATTAGGATTTATTGGATTGACATAGATATACTTCACATAACAATAGGATGTTCCATAATTGGTTCCAAATTATTTTAATAATGATTGTAAAATAAATGCAGCCAAAAGTAATAAATTTCAATAAATTTATAAAGTACAAGACCCACCTTAATATTATTTAACTCCTAGAAATAATTACTTAAAAAAGTTATGGAAACAAAGTTCAATGATTTTTCACTTTGAATTTGAGAATGTATAATTTTAACAACAACAACAATCATAAAAGACAAAAAAAAGGACTTTTAATGAATAATTTTCTTTTCAACTTTCTTGGGAAGAAAAACACATTTTTGAATTTTGTTGTTGTTTCAAAATTACCTCGACAGAGACAAAATTAAAACAAAACAAAAAAAACTTAAGCGAATGATAGAATAAAAGAGAAAATATGAAGAGAAAAAAAAAATGAAAAATTCTTTTATTATGCATTTTTGAACAAAAATAATTACTGAAGAAAATTGAATTTTCTTTTTTTTTGTTTTCCATCCTTTTCTGTTCAGTTGAGTTTGAGTCGAAGGCAAAGAATTTACAATTAAAAAAAAATAAATGTGGATCTCAAGGAATTTGACCAGAATAAAGCGGTTTCAATTTATGTTAAAGTTTTCATTAAGGAATGGAAGTAGAAAATAAAAAAAAGAAAACAACAACATAAAAAAAAATTGGAAAAGGACAAAGAATATTTCAAGAAATTTTTTCATGTAAGGAAAACTCTTCTTTTAATTAAAGTTAATTGCCTTGGTATAATTTTCAAGAAAATTTCATTCTGAATATCGATATTTAAAAAACCAAATTAAAAAATTATTTCAATTTTACTTAAGAAGGTTATTTACAAACCTTTCTGAAGCGAAATATTTAATCTTTGTTCAAAGAATTGTTGAAGATTTCCAGTACATATGTTATAAAAAACATGCTAAACAGTTTAATATTTTTATTTTTTTATATTTGTCTTCAAATTTGTTATAAAAATGATATTCGTTCAAAATAAATATAAAGATAAGGGATGCCAAATTTCAAAGTCCTTAAAAGTAAGCTATATATAATTCAAAACGCATAATTAAATATCTACATTACTAATCAATATGCTATGCTGTCTAATACGAGTACAAATCAAAAATAGTCCGACGGAAAAAATAAAAAAAAGATTTTAGTTGATAACTTGACAATTCATTGTTGCACAAGCACAGGCTTGAATTAATTAATTTTTATATCAAATCTTATGAAGTCACTTTTTTAGACCTAGTACGAGTGTCGATTCGTCATTTGAACAACAATCGAATGTACTTTCGATTGAAAAAAAAATTGGTAGTACGTAACACAATCAAATGAAAGAAATAAAGCGGTCGTTGTAATTTTATTTTTTCTGTTAAATTCTTGAAAATTTTTTATTGACGTAAGTATAATTCAAAGCAATATACCTAACAAAGTTTAATAAAATTTAAGAAAAAGATGATTTCAAATGAATTTTATTTTGAATCCATTTGCTTTTTATTAGTGATACTTTCCCTAAAATGTTTATGAAAAATTAATTTTAATCAAAAAATTAAAGAAAATTTCAATATATCAATGATAGTGAAAAGAACAAAAATACAAAAATACTTGCATTTTAAAAAACAAAATTTTCTAAATTTATGACACCAACACAACACACAACTGTTGTGCTAGTTCAATCAGATGAAAGCAATCGAATGACAAACTCGATTGCAATCGAGTTGATTCGGCATAATCGACACTTGTACTACCATTTTTGTAATTCGATTGTCATTCGTTCAATTGACGACATTCGTACTAGTCCTTTTAGTGTCAACGGAAGATGTATTAATCCAGAATCGCGATAATATACAGTCTAAGTATCGTTGAGCAAGTTTAAAATAATATAGCGAAATATATTACGATGTTACTACCCTACAATATACAGACATTTATTATGTGACGGTCTAATTCTGATATTACTATTACAAACTAATTTTATGAGAACTAATAATTTTGTTAAATTTTATAATTTTAAAGGTTGTTTAGATAAAATTTTAAACACATTATGTATAATAATTTAAAGAAAAAGTCAATTCAATAATCGTTTATAGTTTTTGTAAAGTCTGTCTTCTTCATGTTTGATTTGAAACACCAGGTTCATTCAATAACAAAAGGTTTTTCATTTTAATCGATTACAATCATGTTGTTTTGTTCAATAACTTTTCAATCACAACTTGGAAGGGAAATTTTAAAGCTGATTTTTTTTTTTTGTTCAATAGACTTGATTGAAATTTTTATTTTCTGATTTTGTTCAGAAGTAAAATCACAACCATTAATTGGTATTTAATGTCAAAGTTTAGTTTTGAAAATTATTCTGGCGCAAAATATTAGGTAAAAGTTAATTTTGTGAAAAAATATTTCTTGTGAGAAAAATAATTAGAAATATTTTAATAAAAAACATTTTTAAAAATTAAATTTGGCTTCAATTTTTTTCAATAATTTTTAAAGCTTCAGTAATGCCCATATACCGACACTGGTTGAAAAATTTAAGAAATTTTAAGCTTTGTGTGAGTGAAATAGATATGTTTTAGAAAGAAAAAGAATTTTATTTAGTTTCTTTTTATTTGTTTTTTTTTCGATTCTAAGAAACAGTTTTTAATTAATTTAAAATATGATTTTTTTTACAGTATTGGATTTGTTGCCGCAACAACTGTCTAGAAATATAACCAAAAAAGCAATTTTTTGACGTTTAGGATTTTTTTTAAAGTAACCGGTTCCTAGCATTTTGACAATTTTTACATAGGAAATTTTTCATCTCACTATAAAAAGTTTTTTTTTTTTTAAATTTGAAGCCACCAGCGTCATACGGGCATAAGCCAAATAAACAATTTTTGAAATTTTAATTAATAGCAATAACTTTCAATCACAATTTGTTCAATACAAAAAATGGATTGTAAATTTTATTTAGATTAGAAATGATATTTTATGAACAGGTTTTTGATTAGCTACTGATTTTCTGAACATTTCGTATTGCTTTTGATCACATGTTATTGAATGAACCTATGAACCTAGTATTCATTCTATTCGAATATAAATTTTAAACCCATAATAGCTTTAAAAATTCCAAATACGAAAGATTATAAAAATAATAACGAGCGAAATTCATGTACAAAACTCAAAGAACGAATTTTATAATTGAAGAATCATTTAAGATTCATAGTTCATAAACATATTAAAACCATTTAAAAAAAAAAATTAAAAAAAAAAAAAAATTTAAAAAAAAAATAATAAAAAAACGATTGCCCTATTTATCAAATTATTAGGTCAACATAAATAAATTTAAAATACAACAAAAAAAATGTTAACATTTATTTTTAAAATTACTTTTAATTACACCTAAAATAAAAAAATCTATCTTTTAAATGACTCAAACGACTCAATTTTCTATCATCGTGCTTAATAGAAAAAAATTTATGAAATCAAAGAAAATTGTAAAATTAAAATTAAAAAAAAAAAAATTAATTAGGGCAATAGAAAAGAAAATGTTTTTTTTTGCAAAAAATTCTTAGAAAGGAGAAAAAATTATATTTCCAGTTCTTTTCAGTTTTTTTTTTCATTTTTTTTTTTTGAATATCACGAACTCATTAAAAATTTACTTAATAGTAACACAAATGATTTCACAAGTACAAAACACTTCACCTAAAAAGCTATAAAATCAAGACACAAAATTAACAAAGAAAAAAAATTAAGTCAGGTAAATCGAATTAAAAAAAAAAATTAGAAAATGGAAAACTACTTTCACGGAGATTAAAATATAAAAACCAAAATCAAAAACAGTTAGTTACAACAAATACAAAGAACAAAAAATTAGTGAAGATGAAAATTATCTGTAATTGGTTAAGTACAAAGAAAATCTTTCTTTAAATATTAGGAACTATTCTTATAAGGTCGACTTGGAAAATATAACGAATTGACCCTTGGTGCAATAAATCGAATCAAATACACAATATAGTTAACAACTTTAAACAAATGACCCGCTAACTTTCAGTCGTAGAAAAACAACTGTGAGAAAGATACAAGATATGTTTGCTAAAGTCATTCTACAATGCTATAGCGTTGACTTGTAACTTAAGACACAATATTATTGAAAATACAGTTAGAATAAATTTAGAAAATGTATATAACATAGGTAGGTGTGTTTCCAACATATAAGACAAAGATGGGGAGACATTATAGTGGCAACTTTAATTATTCGTAATATAAGACATCCAAAAATTATATCATCTAACTAAACATCGCTTGTTGAGAAATCAGTTTTTTATGCTCATCAATAAAAGAAAAAAATAATTTTTGACCTCATATGTAAAATAACGGAATACTAGTATTCGCCCACTGCTCGAAATTCGTGGATATTTTTGGTAAAAAATCGTACTTAATATTTCATTATGCATACAAGCTTCCATCATTTAAATAATTTATCCTTGACACTGCTTTTATTGATTTATCTTAGGCAACAACCACATACGTAATAATTTATTTAAAAAAAATATTAAATATAATTAAAAATATTTTTGTACTCTGTACATATGTAATTTGATAAATTAAAATTTTAAAAATGTTAAAATGTATATGTACATGTATACTTATAGATGGGGTGAAATTTGAAATTGAAATTTTTAATTGAAAATTTAAGAAATTTTGTTGAATTAAATATCATTTGAAATAATAATAATGAAAATCGTTGGTGAAATTATTCAGACACTTTTGTACCGTATACTCAAGCAAAGTCTTTCAACTCTATAAAACTGCTATAAGTTAAAGCAGTGTATCAGTTACTACAACATTTGGGATCAAAATGGAATAATAATGCAAGTAGGTGATTGAGATTTTCTGTCAACTTCAAGTAATGAAAGCCGTAGGTACAAACGATTGATTAACAGTGAAATAAGATTTATAGTAGGCGACCAACGTGGTAGTTAATTGAATTTAGTGATGAATGGCAAGTTGCAATCATATTAATTTGAAAATATGAAGCGAGAAAAATTCATCTACAGAAAAGAATTAGTAGAAGCTAGTCAGAATCTATACTATACTCCAAATATTATAAATTAAATATTTAAAAAACACAATAATAATAATGATAAATAATTATATTTTGTTACATTAGATTCTTATATCGAGAAAGAAACATAAATTAGAAATTCTACCATAAAGTGAGATTATAACCCAATTTCTAAAAATCAAACTTTGAAAATACCAAATGTATTTTGAAGTCTGAAATACGATAAAAAAGGATTCACAATACACTTCTATACAAAAATCCTAAAATTGATTTTAAAATTAAAATATTTTTTTTTTTCACATTTTAATTTTACATTTTATAATATTCAAATACATTTCGACAATCATTATACAATAGGATTGCCCATAAAAAAATTAAAAACAAAAAAATAGAGAAAAATTTTTAATGAAGTAAAAAACGTTATTCAAAAGACAAACTCACCTTTTTGAAAAAGAATTTTCTGGCTTTCAAACAGTCTTCTTTGATGCATACACATTAACGATGATGATGATGAACGCGATGATTGTAATCCGTTATCTAATGGTGATTTAACTAATGTATTCGGTACCTGTACAAAAAAAAAAAAGAAAAAAAAAATACGATTAAAGATATTAAGATACATTTCATTAAAAAAAGAAATAAAAAAAAAAATGTTCCGATTGATTCCAATTGAAATTGAACTGTGAATTTAATTTTTTTTTTTTCATTTTATTTTGAGTAAAATTCCATTAAAAACGGAAATTAGAAATAATCAATTTGAAATTTCAATATCTATAGAACTTAAGCTCTTCCGTTAACGTCTCAATTGATCACAAAAAAAAAAATAAAAGAAAAGAAAAAAAAATTTAATGAGTTTTTAATTATGCGTTTGAAATTTCATTTTTAATTAAGTGTTGAAGCACAAATAAATTGATTTGGCATTAATAATTTGGTAAAAAATTTCGATTAAAGATTTTAATGACCCTGTTGGTATTAAAAAAAAAAAAAAGGGTGGAGTTTTGTGTCAAAATTTATAAAATTACATTGTGAATAATTATTGTTAATTGTATAACGAAGTTACTTCAATGGATGCCATGATTAAGAATTATGATAATATATCGACTATTGATGAACATACACGGTTTATTGAAATTAAATTAAAACTTGTTTTAACTAACTGTCAGATTAATGAATATTTGTAACGGTTTTTGCTGCACAAATCAAGTATTGACAGGAATTAGAAATACTTCACTACATCACTGATTAGAAATCAGAAATCAGAATTGCAGTATATTGTTAGCAATCATTTAGTAGGGAGTTTTAAGTCTTACTTGTTAAAATTTTAATCCCCTATATAATGTTTATAGGGGATTAACATTTTAACAAGTTAGACTTAAAACTATTTATTCGTATATTTATTTATTTGTATATCAGTTTACCTTAAGGCCTCTTCCCTTTCGGAATTAAGGTTGATTATTATTTTTTTATGTTACTTTGCCCCAATGGACCAGGTCGAAGTACCGAAAAAATGTTTTGCTTTCATCGAAAATAGAGTCTGGGATCTTTCAAATCAAAGGCTCTACCTTCCGTGTCATCCAGCGTGTACTTGATCTTAAAACTAGCTTCCAATGTAATACTAATCATTTTAACGTATATCTACTTATGAACGGTATAAAATTTATATGACGATTTAGTTAGTTACCCACCATCTGATTCAACTCCTAATACGAATCATTATTTTTATTTAGCTTTTGCACTATTGCCTCAATAAAAATAAATGAAAAATTTATTGTCACCTACTGTACAATATTAATAAGAACGAATTCTAGGATCATAAATTTAAGAATAATTGACGATTGAAATTAATTACAATGGTAATTCCAATTTATTATAACTTCAGTTGAAGTTCAATTTCAAACTAAAAACTATTATTTTTAATTTTTTCCATGAAATTCAATTGACTGATGACAATTATTTAATACATTACTAATATATACTAGCATATATCCTTGACATTTGTTATTCCTCTTGTATCATTTTAAAGTCATAACAAATAACAACTTTATTTTAGAAAAATTCTGTCTGTCTTCTTTTTCAATTGTCATTGAATATTTCAAAATTTCGTGACCAAACCATTAATTTTGCAAAAAAAAAAATTGTTTTTATTTTTTTTTTTATTTTTTATATTGAAATTTTGAGTTTCACTCTTCCTGGTTTATTTGAATTTTACCGCCGCATCTTGTTTTCAATTCAGGAAATTACAAAACACAGCAATCCTTTATAAATTTATTTTTGCAATTTTAATCATAAATCTTTATCCTATATATATATACAGCCACCGCCCCACATTTAAATAAAATACCTACCATCATGCTAGTATTATGTTAGTATTTATCACTGTTTGAACTTTTTGACATATTTTCTTTTCCTAACTTAATATATCTGTTCTCCTCCTCTATATCATCTACCCACACCCCCTTTCTCTCTTACCCGTTAATCAAATTGTAAAATTGATATTTTCTGAAAATCTATTCTAAAAAAAAAATTTCCATTTTATTTTTATTTAATAGGTATTATTGTTGGTGAATTGTATCCTCATAAACATAACAAAGGTGGATAAATTCCAGAGCTCAAAAAAGTCACGATAATCTTTTGCAAAAAAAAAAAAAAAAAATTTCTTGTTGTTGTCATCGTTTTTGTTGTTGTTGTATTTGTAGTTAGAAACAAACTGTGTTGATTGCTGATTTGGGTTTGTTTTTTTTATTATTGTTGTTTTCTTGTTCCTGAACTTTTATTTTCCACATGGGAGAAAAAAAAATTAAATACAAAACTATAGAATATAGGCGACCGCAGGATTACTTTGAATTAAAAATTTACAAAAAATGTAGACTGAGAGAGAGAGAAAGCAATTGAGAAGGAAAAAATTTCAATAAAATTAAATTATATGACAAGGCCATTTGTATAAAAATTTTGAATCTGGTTAATAGCACTGTAGTTTTATGATTACCAGAACAACAACAAATGAATTACAATATTTTGAAGAAGTCCCATTGAGTCTTAAGAATAGATAGATAGAGATAGAATATAAATGTTGAAGAAAATTATTTCCTGTGAAATGTGATGCAATTAAATTTCCGTGTTTTTATGTTAAGTAAAAATTTCCAAAAATTATTTTAAAATTTGAAAATGTCCTGGAGTTTCAAAAATAAAAAAAAATAATAATGAATTAAAATAGTGTGGTTTTGGTTGAAGTTGACATTGATTGGTTTTTAATTTAATTTTACGATTTCTATTATTTTTTTTTCCAGATAATAGTAAATCTGCGAAAGAAGCTTCTGGGATTACCTATTACCGGGGAAGGCAGTTTGAAGGACTGTCGGACTTTAACCCACTAAAAACTCCTATTATTATTGCAACATTAAAACTAGTCTTATAGACTAATCATTAATTTACATTTAACTCAAAGAAACTAAGATGCCTTTAATCTACCAAAATCCAATAATGTTTTAATAGATAAAAGGTTTTAACCTAACTAAAGTGGTCTTGTTCGTTTTAGTCGCTTCACAAAGTTTTGATTGTCAATTAAGCTAGAAACTTCGGTATTGACATGTTGGATCAGACGAGTTTTATGCCGTGCAGCGCATTTCATTATTTCGTCTTTTATAGATGAGATCTTCAGATATACCATGGAGCACTGACTATGTTGCGCAGTAGCTTATTTTGGAACGTTTGGATAGTTTGAATATGGATTTGTTTAGCACATCCCCATATTTGAATACCGTATGCCAGACTGGCTTCAATATTTGATTATACATCAAAACTTTGTTATAGGTCGAGACCGTAGAACTCCGCCCAATCAGCCAGTATATTTTTCTATATTTGAATTTTATTTAAACAAATATTTGTGATAACTCCGATTTGTAACAACTGTGGACACAACATTTTTCACATCCATTAATAATAAATTACTAAATAAAATTATTGCAATTGACATGTCTCTACTATTATTTAAGAGTCAGAATTTGCCATTAACTTTATTTCGTAAAAAATAGGAATTAAAAAAATACTAATAGGGTAACACTGTACCGATCAATTAAATGATAGCAAGTCTAAAACGAATATTTGAAATTTTATGAAAAGTTACACAAACCGTTAACTATGGAAATTATTCGAAAAGAGAAATTGTGAATTAGGATAATATCTATACGAGTATATATATTTGATTATGTCCGACACATATTTTCTTTTTATTGATTTAAAAACTTTCATATTCGACGTGTTTAGGTCGTTTTCTATACCATTATTACACATGACATATTTTAGATATTGTGGCGAACTCATGTAAACTGATATCAAACATGTAAACCTATATCAGTTGTCACGCAATACACAAATATCAAGATAAAAATAAAATGTGATAGCTTTTTTCTTAAAACGAAAGTCGAACAGAAAACAACAAAAAGTGTTTCAATAAAAAAAACCACCTGCACAATTATTATTACTTATTTTAGATCTATAGTAGATTTTAGATAGATCTATAGAAAATTTTTTATTTTAACTTACTTTTTTCTCAGATTTCTTTTTATCTAAGATCAAGTAAGACATATGTATCATAGTTTTGTTTATAAATAAATATGGTCGGATGTGTGCGGATATCATCCGAAAACTGCTCTTATATTGTTTATTCTATTAAAATAAACTATTTTAGGTTAAAATATTTTTCTAGTTTTATATTCTAAATATTTAAAAGCTGTGTTATTGATTGATGATAGTTGATTTAAATCATTCAATTTTTTATAAAGTATAGTTGACCAACTACTGTTACTAATCCTCATAAGGTATTATCCACATTATCTGTTATCTAGTGAAAGAGATGGTATTTGAACTCGTACTCTCCACATTGTTAAATACTATTTTGTTTCGACTCCTACCTCCCCAATTTAGCCTTTTAAAACTTATCTTTAAGTACTAAATTGTTTTGAAGTCTTGATCCAATTTACTCAATGAATTAATTCCAGGAAATTTTCCTAATGAAAAATGTGAAATAGTAATACAAAGCTCAAGTTACATAAAATTGATTTCGCATAAAATTAAATATAATTTTATCTAGGCAGCATTATTAACCAGAAATATCTGTCAATTGTAGGGTGGTCAAATATTATAAAATCATGAAATCGGCGGCAATAGAAATGGCGGTATTTTTTTTCTTTTATTTTTTCTCTCTTCTTTTACATCCAAATCAAATAAAATTGTCACAATTTTCATTTTTATTATTTTTCTTAAAGACAATTTACTAAAATGAAAACAAAAAAAATGTACAATTCGGAAAATTGTTGAATTGTAAGAAAATATAAAGAGCAAGAAGAGCTGAAATAAAGTCGTGAAAATAAGAAATTGTTTTTACTTTATGAGATCTCATAAAAGTGGTACATAAAAAAAGTGGTACAACATTGCTGAATGAATTTTAAATGAACATGTTTTTTTTTTTTTACAATAAGACCCCTTTCCACTTTTTAAATATCTTCAATTCCAAAAGATTTTATAGTTAATGTAAAATATTTTAATACCACAACGTAGAAAAAACAAAACAATCACATGGCAGAATTATAGAAAAAAAAAACGATTTCGAATAACAGAATAACCATCAGGCATATTGCATCGTTCGCAAGAAAAAAAAAAACAAAAAAAAGCAGACAATTTTCAACAAATATAAAATAAAAATGAAATGACAACAAAGTCATTATTTGTTTTCATGTCATTCGCAATGAATCATAAAGTGATATGTCTTTGTTCAATATTAAGTACATGTACTATAAGTAAGTATAAATATATATACATACAACTAATGCCGATCATATTAAATAATTAAATAAAAAGTTGATACTGACATCTCTAATACCACTAAGACCTTTTTTGATTTATACACAACTCAATTATTAGAACCGATTCCAAATACATTATACTATAGTTACGGTTGTGAGTTTTGACCTTTGTATTTATAATTTTTGTCTAAAACATAAGTTAGGTTATTTAAATTATCAGATGGAGAACAATTTTCGAAAATAGACCAGATTGAAAGAAAGTTATAACCGAGATTAAGGCTCACTCCCAGCTGTAGATCCAGCAGATAACAAAGCCATAATAATCATGATTTTAAGTTAATAAAGTAAATCGTCATACTCTGTAACAACATTATTTTAATAATAATTAATTTCCATGTTAATGTTTAGTATGCGGTTTGATTTTGAAACAGGGAAGATCTTCATCAGTCGCTGCTCTAGTTTTTTTTTCTTTATATAATTCCAAGTCTATGGGATCAACACCCCTTGTACTTTCCCTTCATAATAGCATAATTCCACTTTATTATTTAGTACTTATACCACGACTTTCAACATTATTTATTTTATACCAATGCTAAAGGGTACTGAACCAGGTCGAAAAATCCAGAAAGCATTTTTTGTCTTCGTCGGGAATCGAACCTGAAACCGCGAACTTGGGAACTCGGACCTGGGACCTAGGACCTCAGTTGAAAGGCAGGCGCTCTACCTACTGCGCCACCCAGCGTGTGTCTAACATGTCGTCTGTCGTAATTATGAGTCTAACCAACGCCTAATAAGCCTGTAAGGTACCTAAGAAACAACTATTGATTGGGATTGGAACCGTAGTCTGAAGTTAATGTTATAACATTGTTACACGTATTCACGTTTAATGTCATAACATTATTAATTTTCATGTGAAAAGATTAGAATAGTGTGGAAACATAATAAACTTAACTTCTTATTGGATATGTTTTTTTTTTCAAAGAAATTCTAAAATCTATTTTCAAAAATAAAAATAAAATAAATGAAGAGAAATCAAAAATTTTGATTGAAAATTAAATAAAAACAAAAATTAACGAGTACGCAATCAGTAATTTGAAATTATGATAGCTTTAGTTAGTATTGAAAATCGTTAATTTTTTTTTTTGTTTTTGTCATGGTTTGATTTTCTTAACTTTCTATCAATACCATTACTTAATGCCATCATCAGAATAAGCTGCTTTTCAAAAAATTTCATTTTCTTTTTTATTTTTAAAATCTTTTTTCTTCCTTATTTTAGTTTTGTTATTGTTTTTTTTTTATTTGTTATTTTAAGATTTTCCATTTCTATTTTATATCGCATTAAAATTGATTTTGTTTTTTTTAATATTATTATTGTTGTTTTTAGGTTAGATATACCTTGGAGTCGAAATTAAGCATTCATGTATCAATTGAAATTCGAATGTAATCGGCAACATTGTATAATAGAAACATTATTGCAAATAAATAATAAAAAAAAAAAAATAAGCAAAAAATAAATAAAAATAAAATTAATACAAAAAAAAAAACATTAAGTAACATTCATTGTCCAGGGACTGACTAGTTTTAATGGTTGTTCAGACATTTTCTAATTTTAGAAATAAAAAATAAAAAACTTATAAAAAAAAAACATTGAAATGTTAGTTATGAAATGAGTTAGTTTTAATAACTGTACTGAATGTATACAAAAGTGTTATTTTTATCTATAGAGAGTTTAAACTCTAACTGACAGTCTTCAAAAGTCATTTAAAATATAATATAGAAAGAAAAGTTGAATTCTCGTAAACATTATTTTGTTATGGTTTTTATTGTTAGTTGCTGTAAAAAAAAATCTATAAAATAATTTTTTATTATTATTTTTATTATTGTTCTTTAAGAAAATAGAAAATGCTTAAAGAAGAAAAGTGTTGATATTATTCTGAAAAATTCAAAAATTAAATTTAATAATGTACTTTCCATAGAGTTTAGAGAAAATAAGTTATCGTAATTTGTTGTTTCCAATTTTTACTTTAGGAATAAATAAAGAGTTATGATCTGAATTTAATCAAATTTTATTTAATTAAGTTTATATTTGCAATATTTTTTTTTAAAACTGTTTTTATAACAATTTTCTGGAAACCATAAAATTTGTTCTTGTAATTTTCAAAAAACCAATCAAGAGAAATAAAATAACTATAGAGAAAGTATTAAAATGGTTACTGTTTTGTAGTTAATGATTATAAATTGGTTAATTATAGGTGATTATTAGGCTTAACATACTATGTATTTGGTAAATGTGGATACTAGATTTACGGTCGGATTATTAAAATTACTGATTATAATGTTAAATTTATAATATGTGTGTATACATATGTAGAGTTGTATTAAAACTTGTTTAATTATAATTATGGCTAACTATTTATTAATAAATTTAATTATGTTCAATACTAAATTACATCAATTCAACTTTTAAAACAATTATTCAACTTAACAATCTGCTTATTCATTAACCAAAATATTAAACGTTTTTGTGTTAATTTGCAACTTGAACTTTTGCTGTCAACATAAACGTAATGTCATGATGATTATTGTTAGTGTTGGCACCAACGTTTGTTATTTATAGTGATGGCGCGTACGTGTGCTATATAAAAGAGTCGGAGTCCCAAATATAATTAATGAAACTTGTGTAATAAGTTTTTGGTAAGTTTTATTTTAGTTTTAGACTTAATTGTAATCTATTTGATCTAAACAAGAAACAAATAAATAAATAATATATATACAAAATTATGTGTTTGTATTTCAAATAGAGAAAGTGTACTGAATTGTCACGCCGTACTGTACAGTGTCATTGTAAAATATGCGTTTCTGTCTTATTATCATCAATTTTAATTGCATTATAGTCAAAATGAGTATAAACGTTAAAAATAACATTTAAATATATATATTAGAATGATCCTACTTATTTTCTTTCATATATTTTATTGAATTTTATATTACTATATTTCCTAGTAATTATTCTAATAGAAAGAAATATTCTAATTGTTAGATTTTTTTTTTTACTTTTGTTAATTTTATTGAATTCATTATATTAATTTATTAAATTTAAGAGCTTTATGTTTTGATAATATTCAGTTTTATATATCTAGTTTGTAAAAAAAATTATAGTTAAGAAAATTAATGAATTCTAAATGCTCATGATTCAGTGGATTTATGCAATCAACTTATAATGATGATTTATCCCAAAAAACAATTAAGTCGTTATGAGTTAGTTATTTTTAAGTAACTCGAACTAATGAAAACACTTGCATCAATTTTTATTAAAATGTTGTAAATGTACTTTTGTAGAAATAAATGCGAAATAAATTTGATGATTCTTTAGAATCGTTGAATACTAGAATCAGGTATTCAAAAAAAACGTTTTTAAATAGTTTTTATAAAAACTTGTTTTCTAACGTTAGAGTAAAATTTTTGTAAAATAGTCGAAAATAGTTGAATATTTTCCTTTCTTTATTTTTCATAAAAATTCAGAATATAAATCAATTTTGAAACATGTTGATTCACTTTAATAGAAGTATTTTTACTAATTTTGAAACCCATTTTGTTATAAATCATAAATTATTTTTAATTGTTTTATAATATTTACAATTCTTTAAAAAAATTAATTCTTTCTAATTTTCTCATAAAATGAAATTTTAATTACTATTTCAAAATTTTACAAAATATTTACGATGTCAGATTCAAATGTGTGGCATTTCTAAAAAAAAAAATCGAAACAGTGACATTTCATTCTTCAATCGCAGAACTCTATGAGAACCTTTTTTTTTTGTTATACCCAAAACTACTCATTGACAAAATAAAGAATACAATAATTAATTCATGGATAAATCAATGGTTATTCACCAAATGTATAAGAAATAAGAACAAAATCTACACTAATTTCATCCCAAGAAGCCATAAATTTTAACTTTAATTGTATTTCTCTTCGATATCAATTTTATTGTAACAACCCAACCTCCTCCTCTTATTTTTAAAATTTCTTTTCTTCTCTAAAATTGAAATCTTCAATTAAAAAAAAAATAATTTTTTTTCTTTAGATAATTCTTTGTTCACATCTCCATATTCAAATTTCAGATTTCTTCTGATTATTTATTTTACAGTGGAGGAAATTAAAATTATGTTCTTTCATAAAAAAAACATATTCACAGATTTGCTTAAATAAGGGTTTTTAAAAATATTCAACTGTTTACATATTTTTTTTTTGTTTTAAATAATTTTTATCATGTGCTTTAAATATACAAAATATAAAAATTATCTTAGCCTATAAAAAGTTTGAGAAAAACGGCTTTAATAAATTAATTTTAAATTTTTATGAAATTCTACTTGCTTATTAATTTGTGTTTCGTTCATTCATAATGTTCATTTGTACTTACATTCATTATGTTTATTGTCTACATACTACTTTCTTATATAATTTATTATAAAAATAATGCTTAAAAAAACACAATCATATCTTGTTTTTTAAATAATTTAGGTATAACCTAACCTAGGCTAACCTAACTTAACTAAATCTAATAATTAACTTTATCTAAACTAATTTATTTCTTAAACCTAGAATGTACATGTTTAATACATAATACTAATTGAATGTGCTTTCCAACCACCAATATACTCTTTTAATTTAGTTTTTGTCTCATTTTATGGACATATCAAATTGAAGATTATCTTCGTTACTGTTCATATTCTAATGTTTTATATATGGTCCGTCTAATATTGTGATATAGACATAGTTTTGGTTTTGGATTAAACCCATTTGGTGAAGAAATATAAAATGTTCAGGGGCTATAGGTACGCAAGGTTTTTTTATGTACATACTCCTGTATTTTTCTGTATTTATGTACATACACCCAATTGTGGTAAAATATATGAGATATTGAATCATTTTCTGGCGTTAAAACATATTTGTAAAGTGATAAATTGAATTAAAACAAAAAAAATGCTTTGTAGTTTATTGTGTTTTTGAAATAAGTATAATCAAAGATTAAGTATAGAATACATATAAATAAAGTATGAAAAATTAATTTACATTTCTCTTAAAAAACTAATGTTAGCATTAATATCTAAGGCCTTTGGCTATATACATAAAATATAAATACTATACTATACTATACAGAACCAACTGCAAATAAAAAGTGATTGTTCAGAATTAATTAACAGAAAAACATTGACAACTTCTACATTTCAGTTATTGAATTTCTGATCAATTCATTTTATTTGTTAATAAAATCATTCAAAACCAATTTAATTTTTATATTTTGAAGTCTTCACGATAATCAATCAATTGGTTGATAACATTTTAATGAAATCTCGAGAAATTTTATGTCACAAACTATACGAATAGAACTAATAGTTGAATTAAGTTATGTAGGTTATGCCGTGAAGTGAAATTTTTTGGAGCTGTATGGAGCCTTACAATGTTTGCGGAAAGTTTAAAGTGAGAAATATGTGCTTGTTTTTCTTTATTGCTAGAACTAATAAAATAGCTGCACACGTTAGTTTAGATATTTTTGTACTGAACGAAAAAACATCTCAGGCTGAGGCATGAATAAAAATGCAGCTTAAAATGAGCATGTGTATGTGTAGATGATTTGAGTTTCCTAAAAATAAAAGTAATCAACATATAGTTCTAATAAAATTGATTTTACTTCTAGCAGCAAACTATGTAATCAAAAATAAATAAAAAAAATTTAATAGATTCAAAAATATACTATAATTATATTTAATTTTAAATTTCCTTCACTGTTAATCCAATTTCCGATTCGTTTGCGAACGCACACGTGAAGTATTATAATATCACATGAGAAACCAATTCAATCTACCATTTAGTAACAGATACACACATAAGATAAAAGCTGATGAATTTAAAATTTAAAATACCTTTACTAATTAATGTTACCTCTTAATTGTGTATAATTTCAATAATATACCAAAACAGGTAAAAAAAAAATCAGGTACAGGTACAACTTAGATCAACGGCAACATAACAATAACAAAGAATAAATAAAAACATGTATAGAACAAAAAATATGTAGATGAACACCACAAAAGGGCAATATTTAACAGAATTAAAAAAAAAAAAAAATAACCAAAGCAACCATTAAACATCTTAGAGGAAAAATCGAGTGATAGCAGGTGTTTTCTTTAAGAGAACAAGAACAGAATAACAGCATACAAGATTTTCACCGGAACAATTTTATTTTAAAATATAGGTTGCCATCTTAAAGGTTGTTTAAAATAAAAATTACATAGGTGACTATCAATTTTAATTTTAAAAGGTAATTTTTAGGATTACCTTAAAGTGTTTGTGTTACAAAAAAAAAAAAACAGAAAACACAAAACCTATAATCAAAGATTTATTTAATTTTTTCTCTACTTCTTTAATACTTACAAGTAAAAATAAAAAATTAGAATTATCAGAAAATAATATGAACAATCCCAATCCATAATTTTGTTTTGTAATTTCACAAACTTGAGGGAAATTATTTAAAAATATAAAATCTTATAAAGTTAATGTGAAAATTTTGATTATTGTGAATTATTTAAGTAATTTCACTTATTTAAAAATAATGCCGAACCTTGGAATCGACAGGTTAACATCTGACCAGTCGCTGACGCACAACTGTGCAAATACTTATATTACATCCACATGGTGACCTGCGAAAACTATCTTATAGAGCAACCGTTTCTGCAATTGGCCGATATTGTAAGTGCGTTGTCTCAGATTGAAGGTTGGATTATATTATTTTTATATTAACTATACCTAACCCATAACAAATTATAGTTATGAAAAAGCAGGTCCAAAAGCTCATGGTCTGTTGGCATCTAAATAAGTAGTATACACTTTAAGTGTTGGTGTTATTTAATTTTAATTTGAATCATGGAGCAAATTAAATGGATGATATTTATTATAAATTTCACACATAACCAAAATGGTATTAAAAAAAATGTTTACATGTAAGGTTATTTCGTATAAATAATTAAATAAATTCGTAAAAAATAGCAATTTTTTTTATTCGATACTAATGGTAGTAACTTTAGAGCCTAAACTTTATTCAGGTGAAAACTTATGAAATTTACTTATACATATTTGTTGTTCTTTTTAAAATATATTTGACCATTTAAGTCGCCTACTATACATTTTCAACTCTTGAATTACTTAGTTTTAATTATTTCGTAGGCAATTACGCCTTAGAAAACGACTTTCAACACGACTCTAAATTATTTGATCAACAACAGGGAAAACACAGCTATTATAGTCGATTTAAAACCGATTGACCAAAATTTGTTGAAGAAAGTATGTCTTTAAAAGACAATTAAGCCTATTTTCTAAAATACAAATAAGAATTGATAAAATATAATGGATCATATTTGATCGCATCAATTTAGTCTAAAAACGTGGATTATCACACAATATTAAAAAACAGAAAAAACTGTTTTTTAATGATCGAAGCTAATTTTAAAATATGCTGAATTCGCGTTGGTAGCCCACTGCTAGTAATGATAGTAGCTGAATAATAGCCTTCAATTAGAATATTAAATTTAGAAAATTAAAAATCGTAGTATTTAGAAACTAAAAGCAAAGTGCATTCAATTCAATTCACACCATTACAACTACTCTTCTAACTTGTTTATATGGGATATTATCCCTTATTACCTTGTTTGTATATATGGAAAATAAAATAACAACATAAGAATTAAATGGTAAAACAACTTTTTGAAATCGGATTTGGAAAAGATTACATTTTTTTATGATTTTCTTCTTTTTTTTCTTGTATTTCTTCGATCGAAACTTTTAAATAAAGAAAAAAAAAAACATTTTTTTACCTTTGATATCTTTATTCAATATTTCAAGTTCAATTCTATTTCTTGTTTTTTTATTTCTTGTTTTCTTTCTATCCTTTTCTTTCATTATGTATTCTCAAATTCAATGCGCGCATTGTATGCATTTTTCTACTTACTTATACTAGTTAAATTCAGTTTAGCTTAACTGAAATATTTGCAGATACATTTTTTTTTTTTTTCAATTTGACGTTAGAATTTTTAACCAAAGCAATTTGTTGGTATTTTTTACTTCTGTATTTTCAATTATTGGAATTTTCAAATTTTTAAGTACACATAAACCGATAAAAAAATTATTATTGGAATCTAAAATTGAATCTTCTTAATAGTTTCAGGAAATATTCAGATCTGTAATGTGTAAAAGTGTTTTAGACTTTAGGCAGTAAAACTTTGATTATTCGATTTTATTGAAAATGTGATAAATTGTGAGAGGGCTTCATGTTATACTGCAATTATCTGGTAAGGTGATTGTACATTTGTTTTTATATGCTCAATTAAAAAAATTATTTTAATTAAAATTTAATAGTTATTTATTTTCAAGAGAAATTATACAGATCTCGGGATCACACTTAACCCTAAATTAAGCTTAATCATAATAAAATGTAGTGAGTAAAGCCAATTTTTCTAATTCTAATGTATTAACTTATGATTTTTACTTCTCTACTAAGAACAAAACCTGGTTTAGTTTATTTTACTAACATTTCAAACTAATCAACAGATGCGGTGTTTTACAAACTCTAGTTACTGCATGATGATAAATTTCAAAGAAGTTACACTTTTTGTATAGAATACAGAATCAATAAAAACAAGCAGATTTATATCTTCAACACAATGATCAAATCTCACTTCGAATATTGTTCTACAATTATAGCTTTTACTATGAATGAAATGTTCGATAGATCGCAAATACTACAGAACAGGGGAATGATAATTGTTTTGAAATGTAATCGATACACTTTTATTAACGGTATGTTATAAATTTTGAAAATGGCTAGATTTACGCAAAGATTTAAATTGAATGTATTTCTATTTGTTTTTAAAATGAAACACAACTTCCTGCCTATAGTTATTTATGTGATAGATTGGTTTATGGACAAGATATAGATAAACATTTTTTGAGAAATATCATTAACTTCAGATTGATCTTCTTTAGAAATTATAATACCAAAAAGATTTTAATGTATGACGGGCATAAATTATTCACGATCTTCCTAGTCATATCAAAGCTATGAACAGTTTAATTAAATTTAAACGATTTATAAAAACGAATTGATTAAATGTCACAATTTGACAGTTGTTTTAAATTATTTTATTAAATTATATATAACTATTTGAAAACCTTATAATTAATATTTTGAAAGTACTGAAAGATTGAATTTTTACAATATTTGTAATTTCTGCTGAAGTAATTCGCTTAAAACCCTTAATCATATTCATCCAAAACCAAAAGTTCCAGAGCAATGTAGAATCTGAATTTGCATTTAAAAGTACGCCTTCCCATTTGAAATCCTCGATTTCGGCCAATTTCGGCCAATTTCGGCGATTTATGGAAAAGCTGATACGGATGCTCTGCAACATTTCAACATCAATATTTTATACTACATTTTTTATTCATTTATCATTTTTGTGGTAATTTAAAATTTTTAAATGTGAAAAACTGTAATTAAGTAGTTTCTAAAACTAGGTCTTTTTAAATAATATAATTCCACTTTATTTAACTTAATACCAATAAATTTTACACATTTTTTTTTCTTCAAAAACCCAATACCATAAGTAGAATTCGGATCCGATACCCTCTGGGTAATAACCAGTCGACCATATCGATATCGATTAGCAATTATGAAATAATCTCATTACATAAATTATTACTAATTTCTCTGTTTTACAATTTTTATATTTGAACCTAAGACCTTGTAGAATCGTGAGAATTTAACCATAAATAGAAAATACTTGGAATTGAAATCGGAAAGTCTTTCTATTACCATAGAATTTTAAATTATTTTAATATGACATACAAATTCTTTGCAGATGTCGTTGCACTGATTTAATTTATTCGTTTCCTATTAATATATATGTGTGTGTATCTGTATACTTAAATGCATGTCCAGCTAGGGTTCAATAAAAATTCTATACAAAACATAAAAGAACATTGAATAGGTTTAAAATGAACACGTTTACTAACATATGCAACAGCTTGTATGGTCATTTTACAAATTCACTATCAAAACCTAACCAGCAGCAGCAAATTCACCATATGAACTCTATATAGTACATCATATTATTATATTCGTATGTATATATATATATATATATATATATATAATATTTATATTAAGATTAAATTATCCTGAATAAAATTTCATCTTGTTTCCACATTAAAATTGAAAACATTAAATTAAGAAAAAGAAAAAAATAAAAGAAAAAGAATAGAAAACAAATGTAGGTGTCATCTATATATGCGAAGGGACGCAATTTAAGTAAACATACTCGTATTATACATGTTTGTTTTTTTTTATTTTTTGTTCTCGATATCTGAGTATATACGGAACATAATCATGAAATTTAATATTATAATATTCTTATATTGAGAATTGAGATTCATATTAAATATAAATATAAAGGGTGTTCCAACTCGTTGATTGGTTTCAGTAAGTTATAAATGTCAAAAGATAAAATTATAACGATCATGTGACTTAATTTTGTAATTATGAATTATAATAATATTCTTTTTATCTAAAACAAATATTGACAGCAGTTCAGAAATTCGACTGTATAATAATAATTTGTATTCCAAGAAGTTTGATCTTCAAAAACTTGCACAGATATTTGCAATCTGATCTTTTCGACATTTATTTATTTTTTACAGTTACACAACACAAATGTTCATTTATAAGCAAACTAAATATATTCTTATTGCCGTTTTCCTGTGTGTTCTTGATTCTTCATCTGACTACAAATATTTATTATAACTTTTTTTAATAATGTCAGATTAATGCTTAGACCAATCACACTTCTATTACTAGACGAAAGCTTACTACATTTGATTGTGCAATATATCATCATCCAGTAGGGTTAATAAAACACTACCACCTTTGATTAGAAAAATCTTAAAATAAACTAAACCAGATATATGGTGTTTGTAGAAAAATAAAAGTAATAAGTTAATACCTATGTTAATAACTATACATTAATGAAAAATACTTGCAAAAGTTAAGCCGAACAAGTAAGTATAAAAACTAAAAAGCACATCAGTTATTAGTTATTAATTTCTAATTACATTATAACGTAATCGTTTTTTTTACATTTAAAACACTTAGTTGCCGATCAAAAGAATTAAAATAACATACTGTACAAATACATTAAGGCAATAAATAAAATAATAATCTATAAATATAATTGACAAGCATTTAAGGACCTGCGCAGTAGACACCTTTTCATTTTATCTCTCTTCTCCATAATGAACTCTTAATATATAATAAGTAAGTTGTAAATAAAACAATAATGCGTATATAGTTGAATTCACCAAATACATTAAGAAATAGGTAGAAACGAAACAGAAAATCAGAAGTAAGGTATTTATGTTTTTAACGAAAACATACTTATTTCATAGCTTTTCATTAAAACATGAGTGTTTTCTGCTTTGTAATGAGAAGTCTATATCAGTCCATGCAAATCCTTGTTCTTGTAAAAACTTTAAATTTGGCTTTAACTTGAATTATAATTACTCAACAGGGGCCCCTAGTAATATTAATAATAGAATTATAATTTATTTCCCAGCATATTCTAGTGCTCGAACCTACCATATTCAGAAGGATAGAAAGGAATGTGGAACAACTCAACGGTTCTGAGATTATTTAATGAATAGAAAATAAATGTAAATATATTCGATAGATTAATAAATCTAGATTTCCTTTATTTTACTATATAAATCAAGATCTCCGAATTTAATTAAATTCGTCAACTCTGCCATATCTACAAGTACTTAATTTAACAAATTCAAAATTTTACATTTTCATATACATAATTACAATCGGAACACCTTCTACTATAAATAATATTATGAGCAAAAAAAAAATAAAAATTAAGCAAAGAGAAGCACTAGAACAGAAAAAGAAAGATAGATTAGTTGAGAGAAATCTTAATTAATAATTTATGGCAGTTGAATGCGTGTTAAGTGAATTGCAAAAACAGAAATTATAGTGAAAACTGTTGTAATTTATTCGATTACGATAATCATAGCAAAAAAAAAATAAAATCATTCGTAACAACCATTTACAACACCACCATCAACAACACCACCAACAACAACAACAGCAACAAACACCAGTAATAAGAATAACAAAAAAAAAAATATTTTACAAGAAATAAAATTACAACAACTCTACGCTATTGGATTATGTGTAAATGAACCAGTCTCTGACAGGACCATCACAACAACAACAATAACACAGCAACAATAACAGCAGCACAGCAGCAGTAACAATAATATACTGTTGCCCAATGTTGTTTTATATAATGTTAAGTGAGGAAATTAGGTATTTTATTTAATAAATAATTCCATAAATGGTAATATTAAAAACTGGTATACATTTTTGAAAATAGATATACAAGATTTAAAACCAGTTCAAAATTCAAATTTCAAAAGATGCAAGTGACGCTTTTATTAAAAAAAAAATATATATATTTTGTATAAAAAAGGATGAAATGTGATTAAAAATGGATTAAGTTAATTGTATGGACATGATATTAAAATTAATTGGAACTGAAATGATATGATTTTTTTTTTTAATTTGTGTTGTTCTGGCAATCTGTTACGTTGTTTTGGTCTATATCATCTTTATTAGATTATTCGATATATATATAGAATATTGAGCACCTGCTCAAAACAAAACCAACAAAACAACGGAAATAAATAAATATGCGATATTTTTATAAATAATTTAATTTAATTTGCGTTTCAAATCCAATTTTGATAAAAATTATAAAATTCAGAAATTAAATTACGTAAACCCAATGCATTTTTGCCATTTTTTAATGTTTCCAGCTCTATAATCGATATAAAAATTAACAAAATATCATATATATTTTTTTCATTATAACCTGTAAATGCAGATTGCTCACAATCGCCTTTCATATACTATACAGTTATTGTCTCGATTTCGTATAACTTCAGGACGATTTCACAGTTTTTGAAGTAACATTTTTGTGAACTCGATTCTTTTTAATATTTTTAAATTTGTTGAATTTAATTAAATTTTCCAAAAAATATTTATATTTTTTTCAATAAAATAATTCCATATTTACCCTTACAATAATTATTCCTATCAATTTAACCTTTAATAGACCTTAAATTTTCGTTTCATTTTCCAAAATTCTATTAAAAACAAATAATTTTCTTATGATTCTGAAAAATCCCTTCGTAAAAACGTTTTTATTTAATCAGGCAAACGTAATTAAAGTAAACAAGGCAAATCCAATTAAACAAAATAAGAAAAATAAAAAAAAAAACAGAACGATAAAATTTCTTTTAGACTAAAACCATAAGACCAAATTTATTTCTTCCCCGACCTCTTCTTAAACAGTCCTACAATTTAGAATAACAATGAAAAAAAAACAAACTGAGTTCTAATTACACTTAAATAGAGTGTGTCAAAAGAAAAAGAAAACCTCTTTTAAACCTTTTGATTTTTTGAATTGAGGCGAAACTTGAGTAAAATATAAGTCTTTTAATAATTCTACTCAACTTTGGTCTACAAAAGAACAAGAAAACAAACAAAAAATAAATAAAAAAAATTAAAAAAAAAAAAAAACAGACATCCGGGAAATTTTTATTCAATTTGAATTTGAAATTTTAATCAATTACTTCGGGACACAAGAACAATAACAACAAAAATCACAACAACAACAATATTAATTGAAGCTGTAAAAAATTGCCATAACAAATAAAGAAATAGAAATATAAAAAATGGTATCGTAATACCGATTACAAAGTGAAAAGTGATTGTGAAAAGCATTTGTAAACGGTAAAAGAATGTGGTTTTCTATGTTAAATTTGGGTTTAGTATATAGGATAAATGAATACCAAATTTACCTCACTCAGTCTATTAAGAATGTTCCATCCTTTTCTATACGTTTGTGTGTCGTTTGTGAACTGTTTTAGTTCTCACAAAACATATTGAAATCAAATGTGACAAGAAGACTATATTAAATTTACAGTTTAATACCATTTTACTTTACCGTAATCAAATTAGCGTTTTACCTCACATCTTATTATTTTCATAAAATTTTGCACGCCGGAAAATTTTTATGATTTTCATATTTTTCCAAACATTTTAAATGATTACAAAATGATACGATTTTAGCACTAACAATATTGTAGTACATGACAATTTGTTTTTGATATATTTAATATTGTCAAAAAATTATCTAGTTTCGGTTATTTAGTATACGTTAACACTTTTATTTTATTTCATATCAGTTTTTATATATTTTTCGTTTTCAGTCACTCTTTTCTAAGCAAAAGTACATTCAACAACTAACAAAAGAAAAAAATTTTGTTGGAGAACTACTCTAAACTACTCTTAAGTACACACATGAGAGAAAAAATTATAGGGTTAAGATAAAAGGTTTCTTGTTAGACATTTCTCTACCATGTAAGCACATTCAAGTAGGGAAATTTTTACGATTAAATTTTAGAATTGTCTACGATGACTCGGCAGGTCTCAACACAAGTTTTTATTGTAGATATTTTACTGTATTTACGCTACAAAATTTTTTGATACTTCAATGATTATTAACTTAATAAGTTAATTCATCAGGCGATCAGTTATCAACGTATAAGTTAGACTGCATTATGGATTATTATTTTGAATATTACTTACACATAATCATGGTTCTAGCAATTTGAAGTCTGTTAATAGAGTTAGTAAATACAATTTCAACTTTGCAGATTGCCTAGAGAATAAAGGTCGAACCAAACCATACGCATATGTTTTTTTCTTTAATAATTTTTTAAAGTTTCTAGTGATGGTTGTGTTGTGACAAATTATTAATAACGTTTATTTGTTTTGCTTATTTGCAACTGAATTCAAAGTGTTAACATAACCGTTCAATACAAAAATAATTATAGTTTCCAAGTTCGATTTCCGATAAAAGCAAAACCTGTTTTATAGAGTTTTCCACCTAGTCTAGTACCCTTTGTTATTGCTCATAGCACATCTGAGCAGTTTGTAAACCCAACGAAAAAAATTGAATTTTGAGCAAAATATAATCTCATTGGCCGAAATTGAGATTTTCAAATGGGAAGGGGTACTTTTTTATGCGAATTCGGATTCTACGTCAAAAAATAAGTAACTTTTGTTAAGTAAATTTTTTTTTTTTTTTTTAACTTTGTAGGAACCCAAAGCTGAGATAAAAATATGATAACATGAAAAACAAATGTATTTATAAAAATTATTATCATTGATTTTATTTTACCAAAGGAAAATATTGAGCATTTTTGTTTTATTGTTATTAATTTTGAAGGAAAATACTAAGAAAACAAAAAAAAATCATTTAACATATTTAATTTTCTTATTTTTTGTCGTAGAATCTGAATTTGCATTAAAAAGTACCCCTTCCTATTTGAAAATCTCGATTTCGGCCAGTTGCGGCGATTTTTGGTCTTAAAAAACCGATTTGCGATTCTTTCCAGAAGTTGAAAATACCCCCAATCGATAGATCACCCTCGATTTAGTTAACAAACTTTTTTTTAAATTTTAAAATAACGGCTTCCCCTCTTAAAAAGCTGATACGCATGCTCTGGACCACCCGGTATATTGTATGTATATATATATATTTATGTACACATATAAAAAGTTGTATTTTGTGTAAATTATGATGTACTTGTCATATTTAATTTTAATACATTTGCTTTAACTATTTTACTTGTAATTAACGGCAATTTAGAAAAAAAAACTTGAAAAAAACAACTTTTCTTGCTGGTTTAAATTTAAGAACAAAATAAAATAATAAATTTAACATAACCTTCAAAACTGCATGGACATCTTATATTTTATTTTGTTGTATTTTTGACATAAAATTAATAACATCTTATATAGTACAAAAACAATACGCTGGAATATTTTAAAATATTTAGTGGTGAATTTGAACTTTATTACACACCAACTAGACTCTAGAGACCCCTATTTATTAATTATAATTCAAGTTAAAGCCAAATTTAACGTTTTTAATAGAAAAGGGATTTAAATATACTGATATTTTTCAGTATATTAAAATCCCATATATCAACGAATAGGTATAAAAAAAAAACAATAATAATTTTGTTTACAACTTACTACGATACACATTACATTGTCTATACTTAAGTACCTACCTATACATTAAATTTAATGATGAAAATAAAACTTCTAATAAACCTACCTATGCTATGCAGGGGTGGCATTGTGTAACTTTGTTTCAAACATTTCGGTCGAAACAAAATGTTGTCGAAACAAAATTTGGATGACATTACGTAATTTGAAACGTTAATTTATTTCGAAACGCGCGAAAAAACAGTGAAACACTTTACATAATTCCATTTTTGATTTGTTTCGTTAAAATTTCAACAATTACTGCTAGAAAATAATATTAAAATAAAAAAAATGGAACTGAAAGAAATTGCAACTGGATACAAGTAAAAGAAGCTAATAATAATACCAACATTTTTTTTTTTTTATTCTGACAATTTTTTTTCTTTACAGAAAATCATTATAAATTTACTTAATTTTTCATTTTATTGGAATTTTTATTTCTGTGCGTTTCTAAAATAAATATTCCAATAAAAATCATGTATTAATTTATCATTTTTTTTAAAATTTACCTAAAAGCGTCAACTATTTTTCAATCGCCAAAATTTGGTCGTATCAAATGTAAAAAAAGTAGCGTTTCAACCTTACGCAATACCAAAATATGTTGTACCAATTTTGAAAAGATTGAAACAAAATAAAAATGGTCGAAACAAAATTATGCAATACCACTTTTTGAAAATAGTCGAAACAAAACGACGTTTCAAATTACACAATGCCACCCCAGCATGCACTCTCTTGAAATTTGTATAAATAGGATGGTGTACTTGTGTAGGTGTGATCGTGGTGTGGTGATTTATTTTCTCTCATTTTTGGTGAATAGATTGAATAATTTTGAGGTGAAATGTTGACAACTAACTCTATTATAATATAGGATTTTGATGCTCACAAAATCGCAAATAAGAAGCTTGCGTAGTTGTGAGCAATTTTGTTTAAGTTCAAGTAGTTTGCTCAGCTAAAAACGAAAACGCAACTATTATATAGGAAAAGTTAAAGTACAGTACTTAATGTACGAAAAGGTAGTTATATCGAAGTTACTGTCCAGAACATAAAAAAGCTAGTATAAACAAAACGAAATGCTCTAACAATACAGCTATTATATTTATAAATGATATACAAACAGTTATATTTTATTATATTTTATTCATATTTATTTTAAATAGTATTATTATATCACCCAAATATTCGTATTTTATTTCCAGTTCCTGTTTTGGTTGTTATTGAAGTACTGTGTTTCTTGTCTTAATAGACACTTATATACAAATCATTTACATAATTGACATTTATCTAATAGTGCTCTGGCTCGTAACCTTTAGTACATAAAAGTTGATCATGAAACAAACTATATATTTTGTATAGGAACTCGTCTATCATATTTTTTTTTATAAGTAATATAAAAATTATTAGTACCCTCTCTAATATTTATTATTCATTTCAAATTTTTATCTCAATTACGGTAATTACGGATTTGCATAATTTTAAAATCAGATTTTGAAATTGTTTGAAAATTGATTTCCCTGCAGGTATTTTAAATATAGTCATACATACATATTTTTTTTTTCAAAAATTATTTCGTTAAATAATTATTTTGCAAATTGTTTTTAAGTGATTTATAAAAATATCTGATACTCTCGATTTATCCTCCAAAAATATTAAAATCGAAATTCAAAATTTTAAACAAGATATTTTTTAACATCACAAATACAATTTCAATAACACACAAAAACAAACTCGTTTAAAAAAATAAAATAATGGTGCAATCAGTGAATTTTTATTGAAACAAAAGGGAAAAAAAATGGTGGTGAAAAATTAGCAATGTATTAAATACGTGAGGTGTATATATATATATATATAAAATGTCTGTTCCTTTTTTATAATTTCATCATTATTTCGGAAAATAATAAAATAATCGATTTATCCATAATTGAAAGACTGTTTAAATTTTCAAAATTATTTTTGCGGCAATTAACATTACTACTGCAGGCTGCAGGTTATAAATAATTTTTGTCATATTAGTTAATATACATATATAGTTATAGGTAATAAAGTCGATTAGATTTATTTAAATTATCTAAAAAAAATTTAAATTTTAAATTAAAAAAAAAAAATATAAAATTGTTTAAATTTTTGGTTTTTAATTTAATTTGAAAAAGAATATTATTTTTTTTTTGAATGGAAGGCTTCGATATATGTAAATAAATGTAGATAGTTTGTTTGTCAGATTTATCAAGGATAAATAAGGTAAGTTAATTATGTTATTTTGGTGTAAGCTTGATATAAATAATATATTGCAAGCTTGAGAAATAAGTGTAAAATACTGTCAGATATTGCTTAGAGCAAACAATTCAGCCGTCCATTATAGACGAAAGCTTGCATCCTAATGCAAAGTGATGAGATCATGATTCAGTGGGTTAGTGTCCATCACCGTTAGTAACTAATATTAGTCAGAGATAAAAATAAATAGCTAACATGCTATAGTTAAGGTAAATTCCAATTACAAAGAAAGTAAATAAAGACCAAATATCAATTCCAATAACTATATTTATCAATTATACAGCTTTAATTTTAAGCTTCTTTTACCAAGGTTAGTATCAAAACAAGCTGATCTCAAGTTAGATTCACGTAACATTCTATATACAGGCTCAAATTTACTGTTTCCAGTACTATGGTTAGCAATATTAAACAGGTTACCGGAACAAAAGTTACGCAGGTTCTCCCTAAAAACTGTTAAATCCCTAATTTTAGGTGACTGGATATTTCCAGCAATAATTTAGGGGACAAACGTAATATCAGCCACCAATCGACGTTGTTGGAGAGATTTCAGGTCTATCAAAAGCAATTGGAGGAACTGCTTCAATACGTCAATTATCAACATTACAATATGGAGACCAGACTTGCGAAGCATATTCAAATGTCGGTCGATCATATGTGATAATATATATAAATGTTTTGTAATGTATAGAAATTTATAAACTCTCTAATGGCCCAGTCCAGTGCATTAAAAATCCTAGCATAGAATTAGGCTTTATTAATAATGGAATTGAAATGTGCTTTTAAATTGAGTCTGTGATGAAGAATAACATCTACATCACGAGTCAACTCGGAGTCGTTTAAAGTTTGATTTCCAAGATGGTGAATCCTAAAACGAAGACTAAAGTCTTCAGTAAATCCTGAAAAATAAACTAAAGTCAAAATGTTTTCCATTGCCTACATTTATTTCTGTATAGATATAGTGGTAATTGTATTGTTCATAAAATAAAAAAATATAATAAGAGTTTCACTTAGAAGTCAAACATCTTATTTTCACCAATTCTGTTCATTTTCATCTTGATAGCTTGCTATAATATCACAGGATTAAGTAAATTAAAATTTATTTAAATTTTCCAAATTAATTAACGAATGTGATTTTAATTAAAACTTGATATTCTTGAGCCGTTAAACAGGTACGATAAATTTCTAAATGTCCAAAAACAATATAAACAAAAGTCTAAGAACCAAGAGTTTTGGTAAACATTTCAATTAAAATGAAATATTAATTTTTTATTTAATTGTAGTAAATTCCAATTTCAAAAGAAACCTTCTAATTGCATCAATTAATTCTCTAATAAAAAATTAAACAAAACTAATAAAAAGTATATTCTTGAACTCTCCCAACCCTTTGTGCACTTCTACTTGATCTTTTACTTTTACAAAATCAAAAAAAAAAAAAAAAAGTAAACAAAAAAAACTCTTTTCATCTCATGATTGACTTAATTGTGGTTTTAATATAACAAAAAGCCAATTATGATGATTTAAGTGAGGTTATGATTAAATTTAAAAGTCTTTGAAGGTTTCTTTCTTGTTATCCATGAATTCATTGTCTGCTTTCTCTCTCTGTTTTTTGTATATTGAAGATTGTTAAATGTTCAATTTACCTTATTTGATTTTTTTTTTTTTTTTTTGAATTTAATCAAAATACAAACAACATTGGAGGTGACCATTGACTAATTTCATGTAATTTTAGGCACGAATATATTCATATACACATGAACATTTTTATTTGTATGTATTGTTTTCGTATGAATTTATTATGACCACAAAAGTACTGTTTATTTGTATGGATGTACGCAATTACAGCATCAATACAGAAGTGGTGGAAATTAAGACGAGGTGATTTGAATATAATATATAACCAAGTCATGAAGATAAATGAAAGAAGTGAATGTCCGGAAGCAAAATATGAATTAGTCATGTAACATGACATGCCACATTTATCTGTATTATATTTTGGGCATTACATTTTTTTATTTTGTTTCTATATTTGTTGGAAATTGTTTAATTTTATATTTTTCGTTGAATGGCAATTAAGTCTAAGATAATATGATTTTATGTATAATAAATTACTTAATGGGCTAAAGAAGTTGTTGTTGTTGTTATTGTTGCATTGAAATGTGTTAATCTTTTAATTGAATTGCTTAAAATAAATTGAAGTTTTTGTACAATTAATAGTTCGTAAGTACTTTTGTAAATGATGAGTTGTGATAAATTTGATATCAAGTTGATGATAAGTCGTGTAAATGGAAAAACAAAAAAAAAGGGTTGCTTTAGTGAGTAGAAATTTCACAGTGCAAAGCTCATTGGTTGAATATTTCAACCAACCGAGATATAAACAATAAAACGTTGGCGAAATCTGACGTAAAAAGTATGTAAATTAGCACAATTTTGTAATTCTACATTTACTGGGATCTACAAACATATAAATACTTTACGTTATAAGATCTTTTTTTGTAATGAGACTTGAGGATGAAAAACGAATGATCTATACTAAAATTATAACCTTCAAAAGAAAACTTTCAAATTTTGTAAATTCAAGTTTAATACATGTAAATAACATTTCGCTTCCCAGATTTCACAAGTTTTTTTGTATCATTTAAAAAAGTTCATCATCATTGTCCTGTAACCCCACTTGTGGTGGATGTAAAACTCAATCAAAATCCCAATCAATTAATTTCAATATACATCATTTTTTGATAGATACGATATCGACTTATTAATTAAAAACCGAAATATTTATGTAATAATAAACCAATTGAAATTTAAGTGACTTTACGGGACAGTACACACCTCAGATCAAATTTACTTCATACCAATTTCTTTTAAACCAATCGTTTGAATAATAATTAACCCAAAGCTGGGCAAGTGTTGAGATTATTAAAATTTACTTTTGAAAAAGATTTAAAAATATGACGCTTAAACCGATAATCCAAGTTATAGCTAGAGCTTACAAATAAATTTATTGTAATTTAAATTGTAATAAGTGTAAATATCATCATCACATCATCAATGTCCTGCAACCCGTGGGGCATAGGGCAGAAATAAATAAAAATATAAAATTATAATAAATTTTGTACAAAAATATCCTATAGTTATTTAGATTAACTTCTTTCTTTTTAATTAAAAAAAATTATGCTCAGTTACATAATTTCATTAACAAATTAATGAATGGTATAATTGAAGGAATTGATTAGTGGGGTTTGAATGAAATTTTCGGTAAAAAAATTTAATAATTTTTTGGTAAATTTATTTAAACAACAAAATTTTCTGACCAATTAAAGTAATCAAAAATGAACTCGTTTAGCTCGTGTTTTACCACACTTTATTCCCAAATTCGTTGGATTTACAAAAATACCCAAATTAATTGAATTTTAGATTGAGATAACAAAAACGATTGAGCAGGCGAGAAAATTTAATACGATTTTTAAATTGTAAAAAAAAATTACAGTTATGGAAATATGAAGGAATATTAAAATATATGAATTAATAGCTCCATTCAAGGTTGTAAAGCGTAAAACAAAATTAATCAAAACAAAGTACAGGTACAATTTTATAAGTTCCTAGTTAGGGCAAACAAGTTTACTAAAGTTTCCTCAATTCTAACGATATCGTTCTATCAGCTCAATTTCATTAAATGAATTCTTCGAATTTTTACAATTTCTGCATCCTGCATTAATCCACTCCAACTATTTTTTAATCCATCCCCTTTAACTTACCATACAAATTCAATTCCAAGACACGTAATCATTTAAGTGATAAATTTTGTTTTGTCATCTGATTACTAATTAATATATCCTGATTTCGAAGCCTAGTCCAAGTATTGATTTTTAATTAAAATTTATATTTTCATAAAATAATTAAATTTTATAAAAAAAAATATTGAGAGTATAATTTTGGTAATAATTTAAATAAACTGAAACTATATCATTTAGGAAGGACTAGTTTCTGATAATAGTTGTAGTTAGTTCTACGCATTGATTTAATTCAAATACCATGAGTCGATAAATAAAAAATACATTTAAGACATTACTCGTATTTCACATTATATACTAGTCTATTGTATAAAAGTTGGCCCGTATTTGAATTATGCCATTTCAGTACTGGCATAATGATTTTTTATTTTTTTTCTCATTTTTCACATCAAATTCGGTAGATGAGATAGAATACCAAATTGTTAATAGATAGAAATTACCTACACAACATTTTTTATTGTGATTGTGGACCAACTTTTTTGCAATATTTATTAATTTTTTTATTTATTTATATAATTCAAAAATAATGCCTAAAGAGATTGCTCTTTAAGGCTAAATAGGTACAAAAATATATTTCATTATAATTTTTTTTTGTAAGTGAAACTTACTTATAAGACGTTTATCGATTTGGTAGAGAATATGTTATAAACTCGCGTCACGCTAAATTGTGAGTCACTAATATTATTAATATATGTATACATTCATATACATTCTAAATATAGGTACAAAAACAAAAACATTTTTTGCTGTTCTTTTGTTTTTTTAGATACCTACATGCTACATACAGACAATACATGTAGTAGAGAATAATAAGAATAATAAGTAAAAAAAAATGATCAGAATAAAATAAAACACATGCAAATTTGCTAAAATTGTAAGAAATAGACTATAATAAGAATTTAACGTGCAGGAAAAAGAAAAAATTTAGTAAACAAAAGAGAGTAATAGAAAAAGTTGGCTGAAATTAAATAAAAAAAAAAGTTTATAATTTTTAAAAAAATTTGTTGATTAATAATTTTGATTTGGAAAAAAAATTTTCGACAAAAATTTCGTTGAAATATTTAACAATATTATTTTCTAAATTCTATCAACTAAAGAACGTTATCATATTCTTTAAATTCTGTGATTGGTAAATAGATGTTGTCCTCAGTATTATTTTATATTCGTATACCAATATAATAAATATTTAGGTTTTCTATAATTTAATATAATTAATAAAAAATAATAATGTTTGTAACTGACAAAAATATTAATAATATTTTATATTATTGTAATGTAATTATAATTTAATATTTTTAATAGGTAGTTATATATAAGAAAATAATAATGTTTAAAACGTAAAGATTGAAAAGATCAGAATTAATCCCCGTATAAGGTAACAAACTAAATTTGAACAAAGATTTTTTGCCACCTTGCCTCATATAAATAATGAGAACGCAAACAATTCGAAAGAAGAATAATGGGAACGCAAAATTTTTTCACAGTATAAAGCAAAAGGCAAACATCTGTTTTGTACCTTTTCTCTCTCATAATAAATTTGGTATACGATAAGTAAATGTAAATTTTACCTCTTTTAACTAATGATATTTTGCTTGTTTTGGTTATTGAGCTAAGTCTATTTAAAAATTTATTGTTTTAATTTTAGTTATATAAAAAAAAATATTGGTACCTACATAATATGTATGCCATACTTATTTAGCAATAATTTTTGGAAATAAAAAAGTGATTGATTAATAAAATTTTATTTTTTTTAAATAATTTTAATTTTCTTCTTAGTTAATAATTAAAGCTTTAATTAAAAAATTGAATTAAAAATTACTTATTTCAAATTTTTATACTGCATTGTTATATAACATGCATATTATATATTATATTTAAATATTTTCTATATTGTTTATAAAACAATGATCGCGCGGGTTTTTACACGATATTTACATAGATTCCAATCAAAAATTTTTGTTTCCTACTTCAGTTACCATAAGTCTATTTATTGTATCTTTTTTAGAATATAATGAAAATTGTCTAATTTAATCGACGCTCAGGCCTCAATCTCAATCTCAATCATCTGCATTTAAATGTTGCTTCACTTACTACCGCCAGTATGACTGGGCTTTTTGTTTTTTTTTTTTTTTTTTTGAAATTTTTTTTTTGTTAAGTATTTACACAGTAAGAAAAAAAAAGTCCAAAAATAATAAGTGATTATAATAATAAAATTTGAAAGCAAAAAAATAACAATATAATTTTACATTCCATTTAAGAAATAATTAATTTATGATTAATAGAAAAAAATAAAAGAATGTTCAAAAAGTTAAAATATTTCAGTAAATAGAGTAGTATATGTATAATAAATTACAATACCGTACTTGTGTATAGGTCAAGCTAAATTTTCGATTTATTAACTTCAAATTTTAGCTAAAACTTCACTTGCAATATTGCAGCTAAAACATAATTAATATTTACAAAATACATACATACACATTGATACATAATACAAAACAGATAATTAATCCACATTTTAAAACTATATACATACAGCAACAAAAATACCAAAGGTCTTGGTTACACAAAAAAAAAAAAACAAATTCCTAATAGACAAAAGAAAAATAGAAATAAAATTAAAAATATTATTTTTAATTTTAAAAATACGTTCTGAACTCAAAACCTAACTACCATTTAACAAAATTAACTACAATCATATAAAAATTTGCAAAATTTAATGTATTTCAATCTTTGCCTAACAGACCCCATATTAAAAATTTTAATTTATTTTTTATTATTTTATAGAGAAATCTCTTAAAAAAAGAACACCATAAAATTATCCATTTTCTCCCACAAAAACTATATATACTTACGAGTATGTACATAAAAAACAAAAAATAAATAAAATATAAAAATTTTTGTTTCCAACAATTTCAAAATATACTATACTTAAATGGTAAGAGTTGTTCGGTTGTTAATCTGGTAGCATTTTTTTAATTTTTGCCAACAAATCTATTCAATATATTTTTTTTTGTATCTTATTTTTATTAGTAACTCGTATAACCTTAAATTTTTGTTTTAATCTTAAATGAAAAAAATGATAAAAAAAAATTATTCCTTCCCCCAATCTTTCATCTCTTTAATTCCATTTTAGGGTAATTGTTACCTTAATATTATAAAAAAAAGTTACAAACCAATTTCTTTGCGTTGTTCCTCATCATATTCTTTTTCAATAATTTTATAGCTTCCTTTAATATACTCACGTACTAGAGTACACATTTATAGTTAAAGACTCACTCATTTTCATATACATACTTACATATACAACATACATAATTCACATTTTGATTTTACCTATAATATATAGTAGGTATACGTATGTATTTTTGATATTGCTCTGTGTTACTTACTTTATAACCTCATTAAATATTTATAAAACAATAAAAATCCGAGTAACTCTTAAACATTTTTTTTTTAACAACGATCAAGAACAGAAGAAAACATAAAAAAAAATATGCTTAAAAAAAGAATAATGTAGAACAAGGTATGTGAGGTGTATCAAGAAATCATCCCAATGGATTTAATAAAAATTGCAAAAAAAATTGAATCATTTTATATACCCTAATATTACTGTCGGTATGTATTATAAAAATTATACGAACAACGTGATTATTTGACTTTCCAAAATTAACTGGAATAGCAATTCCCTCTACTAATGTAGTAGCTATGACTAACAGAACAAATTATTAGATTCCAACTTATACAAGTAAACAAGAAGGAGTCAAACAATCATCAAATGCCAATCTATACACATAAAACAGAGTACGGTGATTCGTTCATAGTACGAATTTCACGAATAAGGAATCATGTCCCTTCTGGCGTGTTTCCACATTCAAATAACACCATATTGTACAAATTGCAGCTAATTATTTCAATAACTTTCTTCTTTCTTCATATCCTGCCCTATCTCAAGCCAGGAATAAGGATGTACTAAAAGTTACATCCTAACACTTGGCTGTTTATAAAACACAAAAAAAAACTACATACCGTAAAACTCGTTTAAAATTCAAAGAGGATTAGTACCAATACATTCATAGCTAATTTCATAAGTCTGAAGATAATTTTATAAAAGTCTTAAATATTTTTTCAAAATTTCCATATTATAAACGTAATAGTGAGGTCGTAATAATTCATAAATCATGATTTCACTTCCTGAAGCTTACCACCTTTCCGAATTAAAGAAAAAAAAAATAAACTAAAATATTCGTACTTAAAAATCACGTCATTTATGAACCTTTTCTTTTACATTTTACATCCATTTTATACTTTCGGATGAAAATAAAATAAAAAAATGGGTGGAGAAACTTCCTTTTGGGGTCCTAAAATGGACATAAAAATTTTACCTTCATAACCAGTATACTCGTATGTACTCGTACATAACATAACCATTTTTAAAATTTTGATTTTTTTTTTTTTTGAAAATTCCAACTTCAAAAAAAATATCAACCAACCCACCCTCTTTTACTTACGAGCATAAAAAAGTTATCCTTCAGGAAGAAAACAAAAATATTTACGCGAAAATCTTTTTATTTTTTTATTGTTGTTTTCTTTTTCTTTTCTTTGCCCATCTGAACGTTTATTATTTCACATAAATACATTGATCGTGGCAAGATAAAGTAATTGAATAAAATTTGCAAAACAAAAAAAAATCGCGACTTGACATAACCTAAGTTACGACTAGTTCACATTTTTTGTTGTTTTTTTTTTTTTTTTTTTTTTTTGAGGAATTGTGCAAGAAAAGTTTTTATTGAATGTAAAAATGAATTTTTAATACAACTAAAATCAATGATGATGCTACCAAAACCAAAACTGAAATGATAGTAATTTTGTAATTTATTTAATTTTGTGAGTACATGCAGTCTAGTTATGTGACAGCTGGTGTGGTAACTGTCACTTTTTTTAAGGTAATTTAAATTCGTTCCGAAACCACGAATATTAGTTGGACGAGTTTAGTTGAACGAGAAATTGTAGCAGGATACAGTATTATGTGAACAGCATTACCAAAGCTGTGGTATATATATTCAAAACATTTTCAAACATCAAAATCTTGAACGTGGAAAAAGTGTCTTATAAATGCACATATTGAATTCATTATTGACAATGATCGAACAGATCAATGACTAAAGCAGTATAATTTGCTGAAATTTGATCTTCTGCATTATTTTGAATTGATATCATATCTATATGCTGTTGCTTCAAACTTAATTTAATTTGTTACAACCATAGTTGAAAAAAACGTTTAGTCTTTGTGTTGACTGGTTCTAATTGATCAAGTCGTAACTGTATTTATTGATGAAAAAACTATCCTCTGAAAAATTATATTTAATCTGTAAATTGAAAAAAGTACGATTCAAATTTCTGACCACATTTCACAACCGATTTACATTATTATTCTTTTAAGTAATAAAAATTTAAAAGGAGACGTGGCGAAATCAAATATTTTTTAAATTTTCAATTAGAATGTTCAATTTAAAATAAACCTCATCATGAATATAAGATATTTTAACATACAAAAAATTTCATTTAACAAACTGCCATATCAAAACTTAAATTTAATATTTTTTAAAAATAAATTATTACGTATGAGGTTGTTGTTTAAGATAAGTGAATACAATTAATTATATTTAAAGTTGCCCACGATAAATTGAAATGATGCAAAACAGTTAATTCATAATAAAATATTGAGTACGACGTTTTATCAGACTTTCTTGAATTTCTGGAACCGAGGCGAAAACTACAATTCTATTAAATGGTTATACAACCTCTTTGAGTGTTAAAAATTTGTATGTAAATTTAATATTTTTCAATTATATCAGACCACAAAAAATTGATTGGTGATAAATGGTATTTAAGAACCGTTAGATTTTAATTCTTTAAACGAATATCATTTTTTTTTTGTAAATTTCATCATAAAAAATTATGTTATAAGATTTCATAAAAAATAATGTTATAAGATAAGTTAATTTTTTCACTAGAATAAAGTAATCATGTGTTAATTGTCGTTATCTACAATAATATATTTTTGTAAATTTTTTGTTTTATTTTTTTCTATTTATTCAATTATCAATCAATTGTCAATGATTATTTTTTTATTGAAGACCCAATTTGTATGTAAGAATTTTTTATAACAAATTAGTTAAAATGAAAGGAGCTAGATTACAGTAGACTAATTAAATTTTTCCGTATTATAAAATTCGCTAGCTTAATTCGATCTGGTCGATTCACTGCAGAAAATAATATTGTAATAACGAAAGAAAGATACTGTGTTGCAAATCAATTTCGAAAAGTTCAATTGAACCAATGAGGATCAATTATCATAGTGAAAATTGTAATTACAAACATACATTAACCAAAAGAAAATAACATTTTTAAATTATTTGAATTTATTTAAAAAAAAATGTGTATATGTATATTTAAAAATAAATTAAATACAAATGCAAAAAATTAAAAACTCATTGGTCAACCTACGTAAAGAAAAATAAAAACAAAAAAAATGTTCTTTTTAATGGTAAAAATCACTTTTTAATGGTAACAATCACTTTTTAATGGTAACAATCACTTTTTAATGGTAACATATGTGTGCCCTACCAAGTGGTTATGTTGTACGAAATAAAAATGTTAAATATTTTTTGATGTTGCTGCTGCTGAGTACTTACTTACACATAACAACTTCAGTTTTACTAAAATTTGAAGACTATACAACAAATGTTGCATTTTTTTAATTTTTGTTTTTATTTTTTTAATTTTATTTTTATCTCATTATATTTACGCAAAATATACAACGATGCAAATATTTTATATAAATACACTCAATTTACAACAACATGGATTAAATCTCATGTTTTTATTTATTTCTAAAAATTAAATTTTTATTTGAGTATATACATATATGTATATAATACTATACATAATAATATACAGGATAGAATGGCAAAAAAGTGTGTAATTTAAAAATTAAAATAAAAAGAAATGTGTGTGAATATGAGTCGGAAAATGAGTAAAAATTAATTTGATATTATTATTAGAAATAAAATACGGTCAATTGTATATTGGTTAATTGGGTGGACATATTCGATCTCAACCTATAACAAACTTTTAATCTATAATACTGAAACTAGTCTGAGCCATAGGATAATCAAATTTTTGGTTTACATTAAACAAGTGGTACTTTTAGTGTACTCAAGTCGACACAGTCCTTTACTTCGTTCTCAGTCCGAAAATTTTGAAAAAACAAAATATTGATATTTGTAGCAACACAAGTTGGACACGTCACTGTGTAATTTATTCATGTATAGATTTTGGTGTTACAGATTGTGTAAGTTTTCAGTTCAATACACCGCAGATTTTCAATCTGAATAAACTAACCTTACCCAATAAAATGATGGAGTTACTAAATTGTCTACCAATTTGACTAAAAATTTTGGCTTCAACATGATAACATAAAAATAAAATTTGTCAAAAAATAATATTAAACAATTGATATACGATATTGGTATAATTTATATCGAGAAAATTTTCAAATTACTAGTAACGACGCAAATATATTTCTTCCAATTACTTTTTTAATTTATAAATTTAAGAAAATATTTACTAAAATCAAGTCTGGTTAAAAATGAACTTATCAACAATGTACGTAAAAGTTTTAAATCTACACCATCTTAAATGAAATAAATAATTAAGTAAAGATTATATATCTAGTATATTATATAAATAGTATCGATTTTCCATACACTCTGTTGTTAAAGTTTCCATGTATAATATATATATATATAGGAACATCGCCATAAAAGGTATTAATTTCCTTGTAACTATCGCATTGCACAAAAGAGAGTATTTAACATTCTTTGAAAAGGTATGAATGCATCATTGAATTTTATATTATGGACAAGCCATACTTAAATATGATTCGCTGTTGTTATTTTATTGTCATTAGTAATTCTAATTATTGAGTTACAGTATTTTAAATTTACATTTGATCAATTCCTAAACAAATTAATTAAAAAACAGAGATTTAAATTTGCATTTTCGTTCGATATTTTCTATTTTGATTGTGGAATTGTATCGGATGCAATGATGAAAAATTTAAAATTAATTTGAAATTTGGGTGTGGTATAGTGGTATATTAGAACCTAATTGAGTTTCATTACGGTAGAGGAAAAAGTCTACGTGTATATTTTTTTTGCTCAATTTAGTATTGTTGAACTGCAAATAAAATTATATAAAAATATCCAACATTGGTAACACTTATATTTGAATCTTTGCTGAATTAAATACAAATTACATATATTAAATCGGTGTCACGAGAATCAACTCAATTTAATTGATTTGACTTATTTTAGATCAACAACAAAAAGTCACTGTGTCCGCGTGTATTCCGTTTCAACTAGGTAGTTGGCTAATTTTCAATTAGTTGATTCAATTTGTTTCAACTTAAAATTTTTGTCATTTCAAATCAAAAATTTTGAGATACCTAAAATATCTGTTGGAGCTTTATTTTATTAGTTATTCATATTTAAAAAAGTTATAGGCCTAAGTATAGAATAAATTTTAAAATTTAAATTTTTTCTACATTTTTTTAATTTTTGGCTATTTTTAGTGTTAATTTTAGTGTTCATTTTTGTTAGTTTGTACTGTAAATATTTTGATTAACTTATTTCTAAGGACTTTTATATTCTGTTAAGAATGAGTTTTATCTGGTTAGATGAGTATATGTACAAGTTTCAGATTCTCCGACGTAAAGAGATTAGGTACTCACTATCCATCAGAAGACTATTCAGGGTTGTATTCAATTCGTTGGAGATGGATGAAATTCTATTTCATTTTATTTTTTATTCATGTATGTTTTTAAAAAACTTTTAGATTTAAAAAGCTATAGTTTAACAAAAGCTGTGTTCGTGATGCTTTTGAGGGAGTTGAAACCTAAAATGAAAGATGAAAGATATTATATCTAGATACCACCCGGAGTCAACTTTACATGCTTATTAAGATTTTGTGCTAATGATTATCATGTAGCTGTTGCACGGTCCACAGTGTCAGAACATATTTCAACAAAGTGGATAAAATTTCGTTCTTCAGCGCAAGAGAAAGAAAATTTCAAAATATATTTTAGCTGGAAAAGTGAGCTTCCGAGTATAATTGGGTGCACAGATAGAACGCATAATAAAATACGACACCCCAGTAAAAATCTTAAACATCTCTAATACAATTGAGAAGGATATTTCAGTATATTCCAAAAATTTTATAATTTTTGTTACTTTATTTCCAAATTATCCCTTTTTTCACATCAAAAATTAAAAAATCGCTGTTTGAAATCAAAAATAACTAAACAAAATTAAGTTGGTTTTTAAAAGGGAAAAAAAAAATCAACTATAGTTGAATCAACGATTGAATTAAGTCGACTTTGATTGAAAGTCAATTCAAAATTGATTCTCGCAACACCGACTTTACATTGCTTAGGAGTGATCCAAGCTGCTAAAATTCTTAAACTGTGATATTTTATTAAAAAATTTTTGTAAGCAAAGTATCAAAAATAGAACTCGTACACAGCGAAAATAAAACTTAATAAATACACACACAATAGCCTTAGACTCTTCAGTTGTTAAATTTTTAACTCTTTCTATAGATTATAACAACTCAAAACAATTAACTTGACTTGTTACTGTATTCTATTATGTGTTCCTTAAAAAGATTTCCAAAATTATTTGAGAAAAATTAAAAAAAAAAAACAACAACAACAAACTAACCATTCCATTCATGTACTTGAATTTTCTTGTATCATTATTACTGTATATAACTATACTTATTAAGATAAAAATAAAAACAACAAACAAAACAAACTGAAGATTCACAAAAGGAGTAAAAAAAAAAAAAATTACATTATAACTAGTAACAGTTTAGTTAAATGATCGTAAATTGTTTCCTTGTGGTTTCTGATGGTAATGTTTTAAAAGTATGTACTTTAACTAAGCGATTTTAATAGCAAGAAGACCGCGCTATCAAACTTCTATGGTAAAAAATAATTTTTTTCAATTTTTTTTCATTTTTCTGTTTTTTTTTTACTTTGCTGAATTTTTGATGGTGCATTAACGAGATAATCAAGTAATTAAAGTTCTCAATGTTCAAATAAGTTCAGATAGATGTAAAGATCGAATAAAAAGATAGCCATGAAAATTAAGTGAATAATTGAAAAAATGTTTAAAATAATTTCATGAAAATTACATTCAAAAAGTATTAAATATGGTCACGGTTTAATGTTTAAATTTTTGGATTTAAATAAATGGGAGTAAAAATGAAATTAGTTAAAAATATCTTAAGATAAATCTTTAATAAATTTTTTTTTTTTTTTTTAATTTGTATATGTAAATGGAAAATTGTAGATAAATATATTTTATTTTATAATTGGAAATTTTCAATTGTTTAAAAGTGATAATAAAATTTTTGATGTTTTAAAAAAAAAATTGGCAGAATAAAAGAATTAATTAATTTTTGATTAACAACATTTCGGAACGCTAGCAAAAGTTGATGTTCAATTAGAAAAAATAAACAAATACATAAACTGCTTGTCTAGTCTTACTAATTTAAACATACCCTATTACAAGTTTACTATCCTTATAAATGTATCGCTATAGTTGAAAAGAGTTTACTATAAAACTACAGGTAACTATTTTTGGAACAAATCACAAAGTTGTAATTTAATACGGGATTATAAAAGAACATGAAATAAAAAATTTAAATTTAGATAAAAATTAATTAATTAATTTCTTAATCATTTTATAATGAATATCCAGTAAACAAGTTTTATTTTATTTTTAAGACAACATGATTATAGCATAGTTATGGTAATAAAGAACGTAATTAAAATTCAAAAATCATTTTTTATTCAAAAATTACGATCACAAAACTGTAGACAATAAAAGAGTATTCATCCCCTAAAGGCGAATTATTTTGAAATAATAAATTAATTAATTTTATTGTCGTTTTAATGTCGTGGCGTTCCTCACGATTTTTTCTTTTCGTATAATTTTTTAGAAAAACAAAAATTCAATGATAATTTGGTTAAAAAATAAATAAATTCAATGATTCAACAAACTTCCTGAAATGAACTGGACAATGATCCAATGGACCCTAACAATAATCATAAATTATTCTCATTAGCATTTAGTAATAATTTAAACCAAAAATAATCAAAATTTTAAAATTCATAAAAAAGTGACACTCTATTAAAAGCGATTTTAATTGAAGCAAAAAACATATACGAATTTAAATTTGTATCGTAATTCGAATTGATAATAAAAATTAATTTCAAATCGAAAGTTAATCAAAAATGAGATCTGAATTAAATTTTACTTGTATCAAAAAGAGAAGTTTTTTTGAAACATAACCCTACAAAATTTTTTTTTAGCCCTAACAGAAGTTAAATACTCAAAGCTATGAACAAAAATGTCTAAAGTCAGTATAAATTAAATCAAGTATTTTTTAGAATGCAAAATATTTTTGTAATTAATATAGAAACAATGGCAACACTATTAACAAAAACTGATGATTTTTAACAATTGAAATGGACCCGGTTGGTACAGGGAAAATTAACAAATATACGTATTAAACGATTTATAAAGTGCTTAGAATATTAATAACACTAGAAATGGGATAGGTCAAATCATTGAACTGGAATACAATGGATGAGATAATCAAAATTGGTAAAAGCAAAAAAAAAAAAAAAAACAATTTGTATATTTGATTTTTAGTTTAGAAAAAAAAAACATATATATATATATATACATTTTTTTTGTGAACAAATTATATTTAAATTTATTGCTAAGTTTTTATTGCGATTCAATATGGATTCGTACAAAAAAATGTTTTAAAGAACTTTCTTTATGTTAGAAGAAATAAATAATAAAAATTCTAAGAATCAAATTTCAAAATTTTAATGAGTCACAGAAGCTCTCAAGGTAATTTATTTAATATTTTTTTAATATACATTTATATAAAAATAACTTTGATTTATATCAGATTAAAAAGGATGCTAACTTGTTTAGGTATTCATGAAAGCAGGTGAGTTCTTTTAAAAAAACTGGTATTTAAGAATCATGATCATTTTCTATATTGGTCTAAACACAATCGAATTTTGAATAACAATTTACAAATTTTGATAATAGATTTAAAAGAAACAAACTATTAGAATTAATGTAAATTATCAGAACTCTAGGGTGGGACATTAAGAAATAAATTGAGTTAAGATTCCAGAAAAACAAAAAAAAAATGCAAAATTTAAATGAAAAAAGGATGGTTAGTTTTGGTATGGCTCATCTCTTTATAGTTAGTTTCAGTGTTTATGACATTCTAATGATACTCTGTACAACCAAGTTCTTTTGAGGTGAATAAATAAGTCGTTTTTCAAATAAACGTGTGGTTTTTAGTGGAGTAAAATTTAATATGACCAAATAAAAAACTAATTGTTTATAGTCTTCTAATGGTAAAGTTCAGGAAAAAATCGATGGAAAAAGTAGTGTTGAGCGATATAAACAAAAATATTTTATTTATTTATTTATTTAGTTTAGCTCAAACTTCATTACAATAATTATTATTATTTTTTTTTTTTTTGTTTTTACAATACAACATAACACATTCAATTTACAAATTAAAATTATATCTAACTTAGATCTAGTTAAAATACATTGAAATAAATTGCACACATATTTTAATTACTACAGATTACTTATATAATTTACGTTTTTGAGTCTGTTTCGAAAGTGTGAAGTCAATATAGTTTATGTGTTTATTACCAATTAGTATTAACATTCCATGAATTGGCTCATAATTGCCATAATTGGTCCTATGAAAACTTAATGTAAAGAAGTTTGTATTTCGTAGGCGATTATTTGAATTAATGTTGATGTTATTCATAATCTGAGGAGAAGCAATGTTTCCTTTAATAATTTCAGTAAGAAAAATAACATCCGCCACTCTTTGTCTTAATTTCAAAGTTTTCAAATGAATTAAGTTCAATCTATGCTCATATGGCGGTAAAATTAATGGATTTGACCATTGGAAATTACGCAAAGCAAATCTTAAAAAAATTATTGCACTGCTTCAATCCTGTTAATATGAACTTGACCAGCATACTCCAAATTTGGTCTAGAATACAAAGATTTGAGAACATAGGGATCGTTAAATTCCTTTGACCAACGTTTAACGAAACCTAGCATAGAATTAGCTTTATTGATAATATTACAAAAATGTGATTTAAAGTTAAGATTGTCGTCAAAGTAAACCCCTAAGTCTTTAATTGAGCTCGTTTTGGAAAGGCTAATACCATTTAACGAATAATTAAAATAAACCGGATTACGTCGACGTGTGTAACACATAAGTGCACATTTATTCACATTTAGAAGAAGATTATTAGCTGTACACCATTTAAAGAAGTTATTGTTTGTCAAGTCACAGAAGTAACTTTTATTTATTTTATTTATTTCATTATGTACATATACATGAGACGGTAAGTCTCTATAAGAGTATATGATAAGAAAGAATGTAAGTTCATTGTACTTAAACTAACTTAATCTATAGAAGTTAACAGTAAAGCAAAAGACAAATAGAAAAAGAATAAAAAAATAATAATGATAAAAAAAAAACAAAGAAAATTTAAATTGTATATAAAAATTTTTGAATGCGAAATTTCTTCTCCTAACAAAAACACCTTCTAAACATAACAAACATTATTTCAAATAATAATTCTCACTATTAAAATTAAAATTAAGGTTAATAATGGCTAAAACTTTTCTTTAAAGTACACCCAACAAAGCTCGTAAAGTTTAGAATTACATAACTCACACCTGAGAACGTTCGGCAAAGAATTCCATAACACCACTGCCCTTACAAAGAAGGATTGATTTCTTAATCTTCCTGTGTGCCTTGGAATAATTAAGTTTGGACTTCTAAGTGATCTACCATGGGTTATGTTCTCATAGAGATATTCTGGCGTATTTTTAGATATAATTTTCGCCGGTTTGCGACAAAACGTGTACAAGCATTAAAAATTACCTTTAGTCTGGAAAACTCAACTGCACTCATTCCAGAATAAACTACATCACAATAAGTGAAATGGGGAAAGATTAACGACAGAACCAGTTTCTTTTTCACCCATTCACTAATATAATAAGAAAATGTCCAGAGCTTACGTAGTTTAAAAAAAACATTTTTAGGAATAGCATTAATGTGATCATTCCACGTAAGAGTTTTATTTAACACAACATCTAAATTTTTAGCACTATTACGAATTTTACTATAGAATTATTAAGTTTTACATTCGGAAGATTCGTTGTATCGATATTTTGAACATAAACAATCAATGCCTGGGATTTGGACGGATTTAATCGTAACCCATTATTTAGAGCCCAGAAAGCTACGGCGTCGAGATCGTCATTAACTTTGGCGATCAAGTGGTGAAGATCAGAAACTGGACCACTTATGTAAATTTGGGCATCATCACATAAAGGTACATAAGGTAATTTTGAGGTACACCACATAAAACGGGTACGTTATTAGATTTAACACCATTTAAGTACACAAATTGACTTCTATTATTTAAATAGTTTTGAATAAGAGTGATAGTAGAGGTTGGAAGAAAGGAAGGAAATTGAAAGTTGATATTAGTTTAAAACATAACAAGCTATGATTGACACAATCAAAAGCTTTAGAGAAATCCAGAAGAAGTAGTACAACAGCATGCTTCTTATCGATTTCACAGTAAATATTATCAGTTATTTCTAAGAGAGCTGAAGTGGTGCTATGCTGTTTTCGGAATCCTGATTTGAACTTATATAGCAAATTGTTAGCATTGATTGTTTTATGAGAAATTGTCAAATGATTTAGAAATACCAGAATACCAGTAACTTGGTAGATACCTGCCAATTAGTTGTATTTATCATTAGTGAAAGTCCACAATTATTTTTTTTATTAAATTCCTTTAACCGTTATTTTTTTTTATTTATCTATAAAAATAATTCCTAAACAATCTAAATGGTATTTCTATAATAATTCACTCTTAAAATAAATATGGGTATTGATTATTTCAATTTGTCACGTTTGATTTTTTTTTTTACGATTCTTGAAATTCCTTTGTTATGTTATAAAATCAACATTTTAACAACTTTAACTTAAATAATATTCAACTCCCTCTTTGTCTCTATATATATATATATATTTTTTTCTTTCTTTCTGCCTATTTTCCAACCAACCAACTTTTCCACAAAAACAGCAATTACTCTTCTAATAATCATTTTAATAGCTCACTTGATAACTAAACTTAAAAGTAAAGTGGAGAAAAACAACATCATAAAATATTGAAATCCTGAGTCACGAAATATTCTCCAATTCAATAATAATAATAATAATAATAAAAACAATAACAATAACAAAAACACAAATAACACACAACTTAACTTAATTCGGTTGTTCGGATTCAATTCAATTACTTACTTATTTAAAAAAAAAAAAAAACACAAAAACAAAAAAAAAATGGCTATAAAAAAGAAATCAAAAATGGGGAGAAGAAAAACTCCATAAAAATGATATAACCATGTAAGAAGAACAAATAACTGATGACCCAATAAAATTAATAAATTTTCAACATTTCCATTATATGCTACCAATTTATATATATTGTATATGGCTATAAATAATGGAGAAAACAATAACAAAGTAGCAACAGTAAATTCCTTCATATCTTTTGGTATTTTCTACAAATTTTCACACTGTAAATCTGTACTGCACCGCATTAATTTTTTATTTCTCTCCTTCATTCTCTCGCTATATCTCGCAGATATCTCTCTTTAACAAAAAAAACTTATCTAAATATTCAATAAACACCATTCTGAATTCGAATTAATTTGTTTTGCTTAAATTTTCATTAATTTTCCAAGTGTTATAATTCTTCAATTTATTCTTTTCAACTCAGAACTTAGCAAACTTTCGTGACACGATCACATTTTTTCTGTCGCAAAGGATGCGGCAAAATGTTAAAGATTGTTAAGCAGAAGTAGAAAATACTTTACATTCAGCCTCGACTTGAATATAACTCGCAACAAATTTCGGGCGGTACACCTAGTACCAGTCTATAGTACCTAAATAGGTACAAATCGCGCCATTAAAATTATCAATGATGAAGATGTTACACAATATCTAGCATCATTAAGCCAACTCGGTTTTATAAATATCTGTTGGATAATTGCTCTGATGAAATAAAAAGTATTATGTCCAAAATACAACCATTCTAACATAATACTCGCAGGGCAGCCTTAGCTGACAAATTTGTGATAGAGTCTCTTCGAGCCAGAACTGTAAAATATAAAAAATTCTTTCATCCACCAAACCTCTAAGCTATACAACACTTTACCATCTTTTGTGTTCCCATAAACATATAGCTTAGAAGTCCTGTCCGTAAATTTTTGTACTAACTTTTCTATTCTAATTATTTTCTAATTTTCTTTTACTATACCTCTTTTTCTTTCCTTCATCTTTATATGGCTAAAATTCTGCAAAGGCAGTTATTGTGCTCATCCCATTATTTTGGCTTAATATAAAAAAAAAACATATCGTACGACAAATGTCGTTAAAAATTAAATTTACTAATGAATATGATTATTCCGGAATGTTATTAGGCAGCCGGAGTTCTTCAATGATTCCTGATAAATATTTAGACCAAATTCAGGTCAAAATTTAGTTATCGAATAAAACTTTTAACAATTCTCAAATGTCATTAGCAGAATAATATTCGTTATTGATCTCATCATTGGGGCAGAGCTGTCTTTAATTTAATATAACATTCTTGTTTTGATATTGTACGAAAACAACCGTTAAAATATTAACATCAGTACTGCATACATCCAACCTATCTCTGGTATATAAAATAGTTTGTTTAAACTTGCTATTCTTATATTGAAGTCTACTAAGAACAATATAAGGACATTTAATGCATATTTTTCTAGGCTTAGATTTAAAAATATAAAAAAGTAGTCGGACAATTTATTTCGCCATTACATAAACAAATTTTTACAGTTAACAAAGCTTTTTGTATTAATATTTGTTAAACTAGGTCTAAACTATTTGTTAAACTAATGTGGTGGAACGCATACACAACTGTCATGTACATTACTTTGTCTCCAAAATCTGTTAAAATTCACAGTTTTAGTAATTCATCGAACTACCTAAATTAACAAACCTGTTGATTACTTGATTACTTCGTTACAAAGAGTTTCAATATTAAATTTTTAATTTTCCGTTAAAATTAAATTTCCAATTATTTTGATTGAATTCAACCCACTTGAAATACAATCACTTTGCTCTTCAAATTAAATTACAAAAAAAAAAAAAAAAACCACAGTAACAATCACAAAACAGTATCTACTGTTATTTAATTTAAAAGAAATATATATATGTATGTATATAACTATATATATATATATCTACTTATCTATAGAGAAATTACAAAATCGTGACATGGAACATACTTTTAACACGATAAATAACCTCAAATAAACAAGAAAAATAATAACAAAAAATTAAACCTATCGATTCCTGAAATGCCTCTACCAATTT